>OZ012663.1:9140020-10634561 GCA_963942545.1 Oxycera nigricornis | reverse complement strand
ACATAGTTCGGGAGATTGTCGTGTCCGAAAGATTTTTTTCCGTTGCTCCATTCAATGATGCTTCGCAGTTCCTTCTCAGAGGATAGAAAGCATGTAGTTCCCCTTTCGGGGGGTTCGGATCGTGGGCAAGATTAGTGGAAGAGAAGATGGTGATTGTTGATCCTTCGTGGCCTGTTCCGATTGATTGTATGCAACCGTTCACTGTTTGCATAAAATCGTCCATAATTATCTTTTCTGCGTATACTTCTCTGAAGAAGTCAGCGCAGGTACCGAGTTTGTCGCTTAGTTCAATGGATAATACTCCATTGTGTGTGATTTCCGACTTTCCCACAGAGCGCCTTAAATTTTTCCTTCCAGTGATCGCATTTATGGTCTCGTAGACGTTGGGCTCATTTTTGATACTCGACAGGTGCTCCCTAAATTTTATATTTAAGTCTCTGTTAGTGAGTGTGGAGATAGATTTATTGATTTTAACTACATTATCTCAGTTGGCAGCTCTTGGGATTTTCCTTATTGTGTTCTCTAAGATATATTTTCTTGAGACGGTTCAGTACTCTTCTCCTTACTCTGATAAGTTCCAGCGTTTCATCTGAGACGGTGCCACATTTCCCATTTGGTTTACGACACAGCGGAGCAAGCCCTTTCCCCTTGAAGTGCGCTATTTAGTATAGGATTTCTAAAATTTAAAAATTGTCTCAGCACATATTTATTTGGAAAAATGTGATCTCTGGTTGATATCTCATATAAATTTTGCGATTTTGTATTTTGCTGGTTTGTTATGTATATCGTTGTGTTACGAAACTTCTTCGACAACGTCGTCATCGCCACTTTCTACATTCTCGAGCCAAATTGCTATTGTTAACTTCCCAGTATATGGGAAGTTCTTGTAATCGCCTCGAAAATCGAAATTGAAATTTTCAACATTTCTTTACGTTTTGAGGTCTATAGAGTATATATAAAGTGTTTTTAGAAAGGGAGATGTATGTGTGTGTGTGTATGTACGTACGTATGTACGTTCGTGGACACTTTTTTTTACGACGAGCTGATTAGTTTTTGGGAAACTTCGGTCGGGGGGGTTTGCTGTTTTGCCCGTTTGAAGGTCATTTCTGTCATGCGTTATATCTCGCGAACCTAACGTACGATTTTCTTGAACAAGGTGTCAATCGACGCGTATTGACATTTATGTGATTCTATGAAGTTTTTAAAAAATTTCTTGGAGCCGTTTTTTAATTTTTAAAAAAAAATTGCAAAAAATAACGGTTTTTTTCAAAAACAAGAAATTTTTAACCTGATTTTCAAACTTAAGTAATCAATGTTTATAAAATTTATATACTCCAAACAGTTTTATTGAAAATGACATCAAAGTTTTTTACTCATGATCACAAAAAAAATCAAATAAAAAATAAAAAATCATTAACAGTCATCATGTTCTTCAAGGCCATTTTTATCATTCACTATATCTCACGAACCAGATATAATATTTGCATCATTAAGGTGTCAATAGACGTTTATTAACATTGCTGCAATTTTTTTAACATTACATAAAAATTGTTTCAGCAGCTTTTTAATTTAATAAAAGAAATGCAAAAAATTAGGCTTTTAGGGTTTTAAGGTTTTTTCATAAAAAATAATTTTTTAACTTGATTTGCACAGCACAGTAAAAAATTTTTATAAAATTTATACATTCTTATCAGTTTTTGAAGAGAAACCAGCAAAACCATAATCCATGATTATAAAAAAAAAACTAAATAAAAAATAAAAAAATCATTCAAAGTTATTATGTATAGAGGGTTCATACGAATGACATTAATTTATATCTTTTATTCTAAGGAAATTGTTGTAAATTCAATCGAAGTTTTATAATATTTGCATAATTTGAGCAGATTTTTAAGAGTTTTTACAGTGTTTTAGTGTTAATAAAAAAACTGCTTAAATGATGGAAGTCCAAAAAAAACCTTCCGTAGATGATATGATTAATATCAACTCATTCCTGTTGCTGCTATGAATACCTCTCATTATTATTATTTAAAGTAGTAGTATTTTTAAAATTATTATTTTGTTTAATATTTTTAATGTTTATCTAGATATTACTGGGAAGTTGACCGTGTGGACCTCAAGGGTCGCACTTCGCGGCTTGTTTTTTCCCAAAGCTTTCATCCGTTATTTTCATTCTTCGTCTCGATATTCTGCACAAATACTAATCAAATAAACATGAAAACAATAGAAACTAGCACTCATGCACTTATACTGGGATAACTAATGACCTCAATTCGTCAATAACGCGAAAGATGTGAAACATATAATAGTCTAAAAGTCACTGATCGTTTGTCTTTCCAAGAAGTTGAAATGCCTGAAATTTCAGTCCTACGAATTCTGAAATAAGCAAAATATTGGAAAAATTTAAATGTCTTGCGGGAAATTCCTACCACATTATATATTCCAGAGTAAATAGTGTAAAAGGATTCATACATACCGTGAAATTCTGAAGCATCTCAACGGCATGGGTGAATGAAAACAACAATATTTAAATTCATGTTCCGTATATATTCCAGTTTATTAGATTTCTGAACAGCTTTTATTTCATTATCTCTTTACTTTCATCATATTCCTACGAATTTTTGATTTTATTCCTGAAGTATTTTTGTCTGCTACATAATTCAAATTGTATAGTTGGTTTGATTCTATTTTCAACCAAAAGATTGCCGTGATTATAAGACGAGTGAATCTTCTTGCGTGGTACAATATACAAATTAATGAATATTATCATTGTATTTGATTGAAATTGTTCGGACATTTTTTATGGATCAACGTCTATAAATTATTATTTTTATTGGCTTGTTAATATGTCTAAGGTGTATGTAAATTGTAATAAAGAATATTCTGGTGAACAATTGAAGAGATATATACAAGAACATAGTGTATGTCCTGTTCTATTCGTGTTGTTTTCGTTACCGATGCTGGAGGATGTATTAATTTGATTGGTCTGTAGATATTTAAAGTTTTAACATACTTGAATTTCTCTTTTCATGTATACATATTTTCTTTCAACAAAGTAATATAAACAATTTGAACGACTGTGTCCGTTTTATATGTTTGGATACCATAGGTTGTTAATTAAGAAGCCATTTGCGATTACATGTAATTTTATTTAATAAATTTCACTATGCTTGTGCATGATTTTATTAATTGATTTGTTACAATTGAAAACAAGGGCAACGGTATTGATCAACGATCGATCCTGGATTGTAAAACTCTTCCTATAAAGCTAAAAGTAAGTAAACAAGTAAAAAAAGTAAAAATTGTGCATAAGAGCAGTGTTTAACGATAGAATTTGGTTGGAAAAAGTTGATAAAATATTTCGAACTTCCTTTTAGAATGAAAGCCAAAGTCACACAGCACTTTAAACTGAAAAAATGCGTAAGATTACATTTTATTTGATCTTTTCCGCCGAAGAGTTCCTGCATACTGCGATTGCCTTTATTTCACCCGGATTAATTGATAATGTGACAAACAGTGCTCATATGAATCAAATTCGAACTTTCACCTTAGCTGACGTGATTCTATACACGAAACGCATTGTATATGACGCAAAGCTTCAGGCATTTTCTTGATAACATAAGTTCTTTGCAGGTGGTTCTATTGCTTCTAAAGAAATTGCGCAATAACCATACTGCCGTGAAATGAAATTTGAACAAATTAAATATATCCTACTTTTATTTTCATTCGCAATCGATTGCTTCGGGACGTTCATTATATTTATTCGATATGGGAAGATTGTAAGCCAATTAATTGTTTACAAAAGGAACAGCACGAAATAGCTTTTGAATGGCACGCAAACCCTACAATTGACTCTTAATTAACATCCTATCCACGGAATCATCCAGTAACCACAAATCAAACAAACTTCGGACACTTTAACGGCATAGAGTTGCTTTACATTCCAAAAATCCACTTATAATTAGAAGGAACGAATCCAAACATAATATTGACCTGTTATTTGCCCTTTCTACTTTTCGAATTCAAAAGGCTCACACTATATAGTAATCGACAAACGATGTATTATTGTATATAAATTCCTATAATAGTTAGCAACAAGAAATTGCATTCTAGATTAATTGTTTATACGTTCGATAAAATGTTTTATGCATGCATTAATGACGAAAATGCATTCCATATCAACTAGAAGGGGGTCCTATTTATTCAGTAGAATAACTATTAATATGCATTTGATTTAATTTAAATAAGATTTCGTTACTGGCTTCTACTACATAGACAGTTATTGTATTCAAACACATTACCAATATAGTTTTTAAGGTCGTCACGGCTCAACTTTTCGTGTTAAGGAGTACAATGTTGATTTAAGTAATCATAATGCTTAGATCTACGTGTTATTTCGTTAAAGTATCGTTTAGTTTTTATTTGTTTTTGCAGGTTTTCTTCAATTTTTCGCTAATCAGTTGGTTAAATATTCTATTGCTAGATTATATATTAATATTTCACTAATTTTAAGCGTATTGTTCAATTAATATTTGGTTACATTACGAAAAAATGGTAAATGAAGGATTGAAATGCGTACTTATGTTCTGTAGTCGCGTAGAATCCAGTGCTTATCACTCCGCAAAGGGTTTCAGCTCTACATCATCATGCCATTTTGCAGTTTTATTTTAGCGTGCCCTGTGTGTAGGAGAATTAGTGTTTTGTATATGTATATTGGGCCAAAGGTTATTTTTCTGTCGTTCTACTTTTCGTTTGATGTTTACCAGATTGATTTTGAAAGAATTAATCATATTACAGGATTAAATGTTAATTTCCAGTGTTTCTGTGCTGCAATATTCGAATTGTTATGAGATCTCTATATACTAAGCAGCTAGTTTAAGTGTAGTAACGGTAACAAGATACATTCTGATGGTGATTAAATTGAAAAGATGCATTTTTTTGCCGCAAACATAACAAAATTTAATATGGGTGCCGTGGTTAAGGCGATTGATTTAGTATTTTATTTCGACATAAATTACATGTCCAATGCCAAAGCAATACAATTATATAACAAAGCATTCAACAAAAGATCACATTCAACTCACAAATAGGAAATCTACTCGACTCGGCCAACTAACTTTAGAACATTTTGATTCGTCTTACACTGGACTGCAGCTGGCAGTTATACTAGTTGCAGCTTGCGGCAGTTACACAACCATTTAATTATCCGTGCGTTCCGTTCGACGATCGATGGAGGCTCGGTTGGCCGATAGTTTTGACTATTTTGACTTGTTTCCGTACTGTCCGGAAGTCGTGTCGAATCCACTGTACTCACGTCTGAAAAGAAGACCGTGCTTGACTGATCTGATTCGTTATCACTGTGCCGCCGCCTGGGCGTGTATATTTCATTGAATTTGTCGTCGTTGAGGCCGAGCCGATCGAAGAATTTCTCCAGCTGTGACATGCTTTCGGCTTTGCCACGCTTATCCAGCCCCACATGCATTTTGCCCGCGGCGTCCATTCGGCTCCAATAGCGATCGCTAATATCACTTTTCGAACGTAAAATTGGCTTGCGATCCTCGTCGTTTTCGTCCCGGGATGAGTTCCGATCATTCGACGTGGAGTACCGATTTCGGTGCTTAAATCTTAAGCACTTCTGCCGTTTGAATGTTCCCAACGGTGGACTGTACTCCTGTTCCTTCGCGAGGCCACCGCTCGCTGCAGCTCCGTCTGCAGTTTTCGATGTTGGCGAATGCTGCATGTACGCTTGCCGATTTTTCGAAAACAATTTCGATTCGTCGTGATACCGACTACCTTTTGTGGGCTCTTGATAATCATCTTGAAATGCTTCAGGCACTTCGGGTGTCGTGAAGTTCAGCAAGCACTCGGATTCCTTTTGGAATTTAGCCCGGCATTCAGGACAATCAATGTAACGTGAAGGCATTCCATACGTGTAATAAGAGTTGCCACTATGCTGAGTAGACGAACCGCTGTCCCTACGAAAGTCCACGGGCGCGCATAGCTTCACCGGATCCTTTTGTTTGCAGCAAGGTTCACTACGATGCGTGTAATGACCCGAGGATCCGCCTGAATCTCTGTTCAGTGAGCTGCCACCCGATTTGTTAGACCGATTGCCACGACTGCAGCAACTCAACGCCTCACTATGTGGCGAATGCCGACTGATTTGCGAATGCAGGTCGGGCAACGATTTGTGACTATTTATGTTATATGAAGGCGATGAGTAGTCAGGATCATCCGAGGCTACTTCATGTGAATGTGAGTACGATCGTTGATAGTTCGATCTACAACGTAAAATTAAAATAAGTTTTAGTATTCCATTTAATGCTAAATTTCGACAATGCAAAATATGACGACATAAAACAATTAATCCGTAACGTGAAAACTAATAAATGGATACAGATAAGAATATTTTGATTTGGTGTAACTTCCCTGGAAAACAAAGAAGCGGGTTTCGTCAATATCTACTTAGGATTCATTTGCAATTTTATCGATGGACACACAAGGATCATGCACATGATAACATCATAAACTGTATGTTCTACAAGTGCATCACAAATTCTTTGATCATAAAATACATGGGATCGGTCGAAACGGATACGAGACCAGTGTAGTGCTGTATTTAGCATTTCAGACAGCGGAAATAATAGGAAAAATAAAGCATTCCAATGGAACTTAACAAGCAAGCTAATTTAACAATGAATTTAGAAGAAAATGTGGCAAAGTTGACCAAAATTTCGATCCACGTCACCTCAAACTCAGGCTCAATATTTGGATTTAATTGTATTTGAAATCCTAGAATATTTCTAGGAAAATGAGCTCAAACCAAAATTTGGAATGTTGACAATAAGATGTGCAAAGCAAGTGTTTAGACTTCAACAATCAAAACATGCGTAACATATTCATGCTTAACTATTTCGTGCAATTTTCCATTTTGATATCTTTTCAAACTCAAAAAAAAACATGGAACACAGCGAAACACAACAGTAGTGCAGTCACCTATTGTTCGAAGCTTTCTCTGGAGAACTATCAGCTGCATATTCCGCTGGTGGACTGATAGCTCTATAGTCATCGGTTAACACCAACGGATCGTCGATTCCGTATGAATAAATATCATCATCAGATGCAGGATGCGGTGGTAATGATTGCGGAGACAAGAAAGCACTCGGGAACATTACTGAAACGTCACCTTGATCCGCCGAAGGATTTACGCAGAGCTTAAAAGGGTTAAGTTTGCGATATACAGACAGAGTTATCACAGAATTTTTCAGAATAGTTTACCTCTTGGCTATATTTAACAGTTTGATATTTACTAAATGTATCGTACTTTTGGGCCGTATCGTATTTGCATCGTGGTATCTCCGGAACCGTGTAGTCTTTGGCGTCCGCATTCAGAAGCTTCCGTAGTTTTGTCTGCAACAAGTCTGAGCTGGACGACGCGCTTCGACGGTTGGTTGATCGATGGTGCGAACTATGATGGACTCGCGATGGTGATAATGCACATTGGACATTCGGGGGGACTCCGCTTGCCACACAAACGCCGCCCACGACTCCTCCACCGCTGCTACATATGACTGGACTTCGATACGTGAACTGTTGATGGCGATCCAAAACAGTCTCGGATTTCACATATAATGGTTTGCTTTCTGCCAGCAACTCCACCGCCGATTTTCGCTTGCTATGATGCCGCTGACCAGCGTAGAATAGAACCGCCTGGGAATGGTGATAGTGCGAAAGGGATTGCGCTTGGCCCGGCGAATGTTGTTGATAGGCAAACGAGTGTGGCTGCGGTTGCAGCGAAGACGACGACATAGGTGTTCCTGCTGAAATGTAGGATGCAGGTGGAAGCAGGAGACTATTGGAGCCGCCCGTCTGCACGACATGCGAGCCGAAGTTGAGCGAAGCAGGCTGTTGGTGCTGCGAATTCGATGTGACCGATGGTACTCCCGTCATATGCGAATAGTGATGCGATTGAGGCAAAGTGTTCGAGTGTTGCAAGTGATGGGCATTGGACATTCGACTATGATGTCGAGGACTATTTCCGTACACTACAGCCGCCATTTTTGTTGAAATCGACACTTGCAATGCCCTATTTATATTGTCGACTTGATGTTCTTTCCAATTTTACTTCTTCGACTTAACTATTCCATTGAGAATGTAAAGAATTCGCTGCAATGAAAAAAGATAGCGTTCAGTAAATTTTTTAATTTAATTTTGTCAAATATTTGATTCTTTACAAGGATTTTTAAGTCATATCGTTTATGTATAATTGTAATGTTTTAAAAATATGTATTATTAACAACCTTTTTTTAAATTTCGCTGAAAAACGGATATTCATCTTCGTGGCAGTGTGAGCTTCCATATATGTAAGTCAGTAATCAACGTGAATTGAACATGCTCTAAGAAATGACTGCTCTCTTTTCAAGTTATTTTCTAAAACTTGTTTTATTTATGCGAAATCTCCCAAACGGATTAGTTTGCAAATATAACATTTGCCACCGTTCAACGATATAACGATATTAACTTTTTATAAAACACACCTTTTAAATAATAATTTTGTGAGTACGAAGTGAAAAAATAATTACATTCCATGTCTTTTTTTCAGCAAGTCGTTAACTGATCTGTGGATTAAATATCGACAAACAATAAGGTGGAAAAAAATCAATGATGATCGACCAAATGAGCTTCCAACGGATGAAACTGTTTAGTTGCAGAGCATCTAGTCAATAGCAGCCACATTGAAATCATTAATGCCATGAGGAATTGATTTTATTACCAAAACATGCGCAACACTTTTTAAACAACGCGATTGAACTTTTCCCGCCGACAGTTTCGATTATAATGTTGTGTTGCGTCAGTGACGACGTGAACGAGCCACTTCTTAATTTTTTCGCCATTAAATGGACAATTTTTTGTTACTTGCTATTACGTAAGCTTTACAGAATTTTCTCACCGATCGTATCGCTTTGCGAGCGTTCAACTTTTCCACAATTCGGTTTTTAAAGTCTGGTAGGTGTAGTCAACAATTATGAATTTTTTGAAGGTTGTTTCTTCGCTGCCTTATTTATTTTAGGTGGCAATTATGTCGGCATAAAGATGACATTGTACTCCACAATGCCGTTAATGTAATATTTAAGCTCGCGGATGTCCTAGAGATTGGCATGACGAAGATGATTTTTATTTATATACCATAATTGATCTGAATGAAGACCCTTCCAATAGGGACTTCCTATCATTAAATTTTAATAAAACAAAGTGTGTGAGACATTTATTCCAAATTTTCTATACGTTTGAAAGGCCTATCGATGCCATTAGGTACGGAATATTACATCGATCAAATGTCCGCCGCCGCTTTTCTGGGCTGGCTTTTCCATGACTCTGGCGCATAAATCTAAATTTGGCCGATGGCATGGATTATGTTGACTTTGGGGGCCGTTGTGATTTGTGGCTTATTTGCGTCTTAAGAAAACGCCACAAAAAAGTCTAACGGGGTCAAATCGCACGATCTTGATGGCCAGTTCACATCATCCCCACGTGAGATGACCATGCCCTCAAACCGCTCGTGCAGAATGTCCAATGTTGTATGAGCTGTGTGGCATGTAGCACCGTCCTGTTGAAACCACATATTGGTGCCTTGGTGCCATATCATCCAATTTAGGTCAAAAGAAGTTGGTAATCATCGACCTATAGCGCTCGTCGTTGACGTGATGGCCTGGCCAACGTCGTTCTCAAAGAAGAATGGACCAATGACGCCACCAGCTCAAAATCCACACCAAACAGTGACTTTTTCCGGATGCCATTGGACGCTTTCGGATCTCATGTGGATTGGTATCGTCCTAAATTCGACAATTTTGTTTGTTGTCATACCCACTCATCCAGAAATGGGCCACATCGAAGAAGATGATTTTTCGTGTGGAACGTTGCCCGAACAGATAAAACAATTTTATTTGCACGTGTTGTTGAACGCTATATTCGTCCATGGTGATTTGGCAAAACAGACTGGATAACTGACAGCCAATTTGACAGATGTAGTACCTTCAACAATATGGCTGCTATCAACTGTCAAAGTTCGGAAGTCCCTATTGGAAGATCCTGTATAATAAAGCATGATCAGTTTTTGCCGTTCATTCAGTTAAAAATCACATCGGTAAGAATAACGGTCGTATTTACCTACATTCCTGAAAGAACCGGATCCTAGAGCAAATTCTTCTTCACGCAATCGCAGAAGGCGCTCAGAAGAATTCTCTAAGAAAACAAATCAAATTGGAAAACGATTAACGAAGCAAAGCCTATAAGAATAGTATCAATATGTAAAGGAAAGTGCGACAAAAGCAAAGAAGAAAGCGCGCTCTTTTACGATTAACTTTCGAAGCCATGTTTGTAAGAACCAGAAAGCAATCAGAACATGCACGGTCAATCTAAATGTTATTTCCATTGTTAAATATATTGAATTTTGATTAGAACTGCATAGAAATGTTTATAAATTTTTATTCTACAATTGAAATACTTGATCTTTTATCGTATGCAGCTTAAGTATCTAAAAATGAAAATAAATCTCTTACAAGATAATCTGTTTAAGATTCTGACGCGATCGTTTCAAGTCAAGCTAGCAAATTTCAAGCATTAAAAACAATTATTTAGAGTTTATGGGCGAAACCCGACCCCAAATGGATTTTCATTAGTACGTTCTTTCCTATCATGGCAAATTAATAGCTTGAAAATGAGGGCAACCTCAAAAATTAGTCTTGCCGTGCAGTCAGCGCTTATAGTAATCATATTTTTTTACTACATTTCTATTATTATTTCTGTAATTCGGTGTGCGTTTTCTATTATTATTCGGATGAGTGCAATAAAAGCAGTGTTCAACAGTTCAGTGGCCTTTTCGAACTCGATTTCAAATTAGAATCTAAGCATTTTTTTCGTTATATGTTCGAAGTTCAGGCAGATTGTTTGCAAAAACTATCCCTTGAATTCTGAAATTGGCTTGAAATAATTGAAGAGATTATCTTTTGATTATTTGTAGTGCAGAAATATATGCAGCCTAGCGACTGCTACCTATGAGATTGACTGCATTACTAAATTTCACTTAGCAATCCGAATTCTCTTAACTAGCACCACTTATTCATATTGCACATAAACTAACCATCGTTAAATTTCATTTAAATTATTAGTTACTTGCTTTTCTCAAGGAAATTATCATTTGAAATGTCGAAACGAATTAGCGTTGGTTGCTTTCGGTTTGGCTTTGTCCAAAACAATTACACTCAATAATAGGTTCATTGCTGGTAAAATAAACTGGAAATTAATTCAACAGTGCAATCTTCATAAGGCGGTTGCTTTGAAAAATCAAGCTCTTGAACGTAAATGCATTGGAAAATTTTCCATAGGAACGGCACCTCGCCGATTTCATTCGTTTATCATTTCAATTAGCGAAGCTTTATGTGCATTTTCATCTAAAATTGAACGATGTTAGCCGCTCAAAGTGAAATCGATCTTATATGCGTGAAATTTATTGCACACTTTCCGCTTTGAATGGCATTAAATTGGTTTTATGGTTGTATGTAGATTTAAACTAGGTATTGTTTGAGATAGAGGCTTTTAGAAAACGATGAAGACGATTAAGGGATCATTCTAGTGTGAACGCGTAAAATAAGATCTATTTTTAATGTTTTTTTAAGATCCTCATTATAGATATAGGTTTGAATCTTTTTGGGTTTAATTTAACTCATTTGAATTGTACAAAATAAATGTTTATATTTTTTTTCCTTTTTATATATGTATATACAAAATGGCGGTATTTGCACAAACATCTGGAATTTCGCTACATAAACGGTACGCACGATTTAGAGATAAGGAATCATCTGAAACACAAAATTCAAAAAGTGTTCTAGGTGCGAGCCTTAAGACCCTCACGACTTACTTCCCAGTAGAGTGAATAAAAAGGCTATGATTTGTTTTTATTATTAATTGCTTTTATTATTAACTATTATGATTATTCTAAATTAAAAGCTTTGGTAGAGGAAGAGGCCTCCGCTACCTGGTCGTCCTCTTCCAAAGCCTCGACCTTCTCATTATCCTCCTTGCTATTTTTTTCCTTTTTCAGTTTTTTCAACCTCAATAAAAAACGGCTGTATCGATTTTGCTGAAAACTCATTCAATTTTAAGTTACGTAATTACGCGTCGAATGAAACCCAGTTGCTAGACCTATCATAGTGCACCTATCAGCCAAACTTGGTGCGTTTCAAATCGATAACCTCAATCAAGTTTAGTAGACAACTTAACGTTCTCAAATTATGTCAGACAATTTTTTTTGTAAATTCAACAGATTTTGATATATTTAATACGCAACAAAACAGTTTGAAGAAATTTTATGCCTATTAGGTAATAAACTACAGATTTTTAATATAAAGGTATTAAATAAAAATGGATAAAAAAGTTAGTTTCAAGCAAAACCATCTTACATAGTTATATCGTCGCATCAACGATTTTCGGAATAAAAGGTAAATACTTTAAGGGCATATTCTAGTAGCTCTGTACAAAAAAACCAACGAATATTTTTTATATCCACTTTTTTATCATTTGTTTATTGATCCTTTAAAAATACATAAAAATGTAAACGAAAAAAAAAATAAAAAAATTTATGAGTTGGTTAATTAGGGGGTCCAAAAACAGAGTGCTCTGGCGTACAAGGTTTCAACCCTTCTAGTCATCTGAAACAAAAAACCCGAGGGATTCTTAATAAGTAAAAATGTCGCTTTGGTATAAACCTCGGACAAGTCAAAAAAATGGACAAAATGGCGGTCGTTTGAAGAAAAAATTATTTGGCACGTTTTTTATAACGACTCCAATTTTTTTAAAATTATTGAAATTAGATTTTTTCAAATTTTTGTTGGTTCATGCCATAGAAAAATGTATAAAGAATGGTCACATAAAATGAATGAAATGCATCGGTTTGGTAGAATTTGAGATATCGTGCACGCCAGTTTGAAAAAAGTAGTTTTGAAAAAAACGCGTTTAAAGTTTCGTGCCCTTCTGGGCCAATCGTGATTCCCATAACACTTAATATTTTTAAAATGGATATAAAACCTTTATTAAAAGTTCAGTCCGGTCTTTACTGGTCTCAAAATGCAGCGTTCAAAAATTTCAATAACTTTTCTGAGTGTTTATGCCATGTGTATATTTCGAATCCATACACTAAGTTCCTGTATTGTACTTGAAGTATTTCTGTTAATACTATGAACTTCTTTTTGCGGCATTGAATGAGCAACGAAACTGGGATGTTTTACATGGCTGGGTCAGGTTATGCAAAAATTTAGCAAAAAAATGTGAAAAAATAGTTTATGGACAATATTTTTAAAATTTTAATATCAGTCAAAAAAAATTGTAATCTGGCAGAAAATTCACAACAACAATGCAAGCGCTTTATAATCATTTCAAAAAAATTCAGAAACTTCGTATCCTTCATCTTGGCTTCGGTCTGCGAATCAAAAACTCTTGAACTAGCAATGACAATACTTTGGTTTACTAATGCAGCCTACGCTTAATTGCTACTTCACTAAATTTTCGACAAAACGATGACTTACGATGATATCACGTTTATCTCTTTTTCAATATCAATATTGGTTTCAAATAAAAACTTTCATTGAACTAAAGATTTAATCGAAACACTAGTTCTTCTGACATCGAAGCAATTTGAGTTTTTAAATGGGTTTTCATGCTGAAAGTCTTTGGTTGCCTTAAAACCTTCAACTAATCCAATTTACAAGGTGTCATGCAATAGTACTTATTTCTTGTTCTTCCTGAAAACTACATACTACATATAAGTCTTCGGTTGTTCAAGTGCTGGTCTTGCAAAACTTACTTCCAACAGTATTTACCTGGGAACAAGATGGTTTAAAGCTAAAAAAGAGCTGTTCGCGTCAATCATTTGTAAGTAAGTATTGAGATGAGCAATAAGAAGTCAATAATTTTCTCAGTCGTACTTATGAGTCGGAGCTGACCGATGAAATATGTTCATTTTAAATAAAATAACCTCGGCGATTTCTCACGACTTGTTCTTGGTTAAACCTGATTCATACAAGGAGGATGGTCATGTGGCATGAGCTTTTTTTCCATTTCGCGAAAACATTGTGTGAAACGGCTCTCCTGCGTATTTTTCCTGATGTCGAATAAATGTAGATGAATATTCTAAGCAGAATTTCCATCTTTTGCCTTATTTTTCTTTCCTGTTTTTAATGCAAAGTTCACTGGCCGAGTTGTCGGCGGCTAATTGCATTAAAAGCTTTACGCGATTTGTGAAGTGAGCATTGCGTGTGTTCTCTGATTGCAAAACCGCGATTGTCATATAAATGCTCCAAGTGCGAGGCAGCACTTTTCGAAAAATGAATGCCGACACAAATATTGTCTAGGCTGCAAAACATTTCTCTTCATTCAGAACAAGCAGTAGCAGCAGATTCTTAGCCATATGCATATTTTCAGAATGAAGCTTAAATTTCAACGATACCCCATAGCGAAACCCTTCATTTGCGCACGTTCGCGACATTTTACTGGGGTTATTGTGCGATTTTCAGCCATATCCTGTTCTCAAATGGATTTAACAACAAATCCGTCTAGTATTGCTGGAAAAGTGCAATCTTCAGGCAAGCACACGTTTGCATTGAAACATGAGAGTTTGGGGAAAAATCAATCTGGCGTGTGCAAGTACTGATTTTGCAAGGTCGTAGACTTGTTAATGAAGTATTCTGTAATGGAAACTCATTGATGGCAGGAATGGGAAATCGTAAACCATGCTCGTTTTAACATTCACCTCAAGCTTCTTTATATCAAGTAACATTATTGGGACTGTGAAATGAGTGAAGTACGAAACTGTTGATCTATTAACATGCGAAGAATTAAGGTTCTCTTCTAGGACTTCCTTCAAAAAATCCTGTGCTTAAGTTCGTTTCTCACAATATGAAACGCTTATTTTGTAGAATACCAACAAATTAGTGTTATATAAAAAAACACATACTTTGGCAGCTCTAATTGCGCACATTCATGTGGCGTTAAAAACGAGTTTATATTTGCTTCCAAAAAACACCTCGATTCCCACAGAGACTAAGTACACACTTGAACATCATCATGCAGCAATATTGCCTTTCAGTGAAGGTCATAACACTAAGAAGTGGAACAAGATAAAGAAGTATAAAACTTCAAAGAAAATCGTCTCGAAAGCATTAAAGCAACACGCAGGCAACATAGTATGCTTTTTATTGCGTAAGGTCTCGCGTCTAATGACAATTCAAGTCATTTTCGGTTCCTACCGCAGCTTCTTTTGCCGTCCATGGCTATGTAGTACCAGTAGTATTCAGCATACAACGTGGATTCATTTCATCCGTGACCAGACGAGCTAGCTTGTCGAAGACTATCAACATTCTACTTCTTTCCAATCAGCTTTGACCTAGGCAATTGTGAAAGTCCGCCTGGTAAAGCCAACGTACTTAAAATATAGAAGAAGCAGCACAGGGCATATGTGGATGCACTATCATGTCATGTCTCGACACCATCATATTTTGGAAATGTTAGACTTGGCCCAGAGTGGCTAATTACTTCACTAAGTAGTGCTATCAAAAGTACTTGATAAATTTCGGAACTAGTCGGAAAAATAGAGCACTATTAGTATTTAAAAACTGCAGAAGATGAACGATGACACCGTCAGATTCGAGCAGTCGGGAGAGGGAGGAATTTTGCCAGAGTTATGGCAACACCGATCAGTCGTCACACAACAACACCACGCCCAAGACTAACCATCTTTTACACGCTTTATGACCATTTTTCCCGATGTCATTACGTTTCCATTTCATAGAGCGTTTTCGTAGCGGAAAACACTTAAATTCTATCTTCGTAAATTATTTGAACATTTCAATCGCTTTCCATTAAGATTTGTTGCCTATGCGTCAGAGCCTTCCTTTCGCTGCTAAATTAAAAACGACCATGTTTTGGTAGTATCATCTATCTACCGTACGATAGAAGAACATCAATCATTTCTTTAAGAATAACGGAATAAACTTAGAATATTGGATCGCAATATAGCTAATGAAATGCTAGTATTTATGTGAATTATTAGTTTTTTAAAACATTTTTATAGAACTCATTCCAAATGCGGGCATTAAAATCGAGTTTAACACTTTTCGTATTTGGATGCAACGTTGAACTGATTGAGTTGGTTGAACTAAATAAATAAACAGCTCGATTTTATTGTATTGGAACTGGGAGTTAGTTGAATACCGCCCAATGTGGTGAACGATTTTCCGCTAGATGTATCTAAATGCAAAAAGCAGAATGTGTGAATGAACGGTTAGATCTGCAACAGCAGCAGTTCGAAGCTAACGAACAACACATAAGGTTCTTCATAGAATGTGTGAGTGTTTACATTTTCATTAGCATAATTTTCTATCTAATTTCTTGTCAATTTAAGTATTTCTTCTTAGATCAGGGCGCATCTGTAAAAAAACGACTACATTTGGCTGTTGAGAGGGGCACATTGATTTTTGCAGAAAAAGTTGTGGAATAACTTATATAGCAATAATTGGCTTATCCTCCCTTTCAAAAAAGTCGGGAACATCAATAAATAAATCGATATGTTTAAAAATTAAAAAAAACTCGGTTTTTTTCCAACTTTTCTCACTTCGAACTTTAAAACGATTCATGTTGGAGCAAGGTTGTAAAGAAATAAAAGTTGCGAAATTACATTTTCTATAAGATATGATTGGCTAGAAATTTTAAAAAATGCTCCGGCAACAAAGCCTTTTCTACGTTATTTGTTATTTTCATATGACGATGAAAAAAGCGCTAGCAAATATGAATGCAGTTTTTGTTATAACGCCCACTGATAAGATTTTGTCGCGTGGTGGCCATTTTGAATAACTGTGTTCAAAATTGCCATAACTTCGGCATAATCACTAGATTTGTATTTTTTCACGATTTCACATCAATGAGACTAATAATTATTTCTTATTTTCATTTGGTCTTGAAAAACATTGAATATGCGGTTTAATTACATGTAAAAAGTAAAATGTATTACAAATGATGATGGAGGAAGTAATTGAAATCTTACGATTACTAAAGAATAAATCTACTATAAACTACATTTTTTTATTATATATTATATTTTTTATATTTTTTATTAATGAAAGCTTTTTAATTGACTACGAAACGTTTCACCATTCAAAGCGTTGATTAACATAAATGCAAATTTGTTTGATTTTTTTTTTGGTTTTCAAAACTTAAGCAGTTTTTTATTAAAATTAAAACGCTGTGAAAACTATTCAAAATCTGCTCAAATTATGCAAACATTTTAAAACTTTGATTGATTCTACAACAATGTCTTAAGAATAGAAGATATGAAGTAATATCATTCGTATGAACCCTTTTTACACGGTGACTTTGAATGAACTTTTATTTTTTAATTAACTTTTTTTCGTAATCATGGAATACAGTTTTGCTGGTTTCTCTACAAAAACTGATTAGGGTTTATAAATTTTATAAACAATTATTTCTGTGTTGTACAAATCAAATTTAAAATTCATTTTTATGGAAAAACCCTAATTTTTCGCAATTGTTTTTATTGAATTGAAAAACTGCTCCAACGATTTTTTTTATAAATTTAAAAACATAACAAAAATGAAAATACGCGTCGATAGACACCTTAACAATGCAAATCTTATGTTTGGTTTGCAGATATAGCGCATGACAGAAATGACCTTCGAAGGGTCAAAACAATAACCCCTCCCCGGACCGAAGTGTCCCAAAAACTAATCAGCTCTTAAGATTGCAAAGACGCTTCGATTGACACCTCAACGAAGTCGAAACGACTTTGTGAGTTATGCTCGTAGAAAAACAGTCCACGTACGCACGTACGTACGGACGAACGTACGTACGTACCCCCACACACAAACTCTTTCTAAAAACACTTCAAATATACTCTAAAGACCCCAAAACGTGAAGATATGTTGAAAATTTACAAGAACTTCCCATATACTGGGAAGCTAACAAGGAAAAAAGCCTGTTTTTATTTGATTTTTTTTACTACTTAGAATGCGCTTAGGACCTTTATAATTCGCCTAGAAAATCTTTATAATATAATAAAACAGCACACAAAATAGCACACTGATTGCCCTCTCTCAAAAGACTACTGAAAACAGATCCGCCCTGGTCTATCCGTTAATTTTAGCTTTTATTTTCATACGCTAAGAAGATTTTTGTCATGATATATGAATTATTCAAGGGTTATCTTGAATACACATGAAATGTGTTTGGTTGATGCAAAAAAAAAATTCTTGATTGATAGAAATTTAAAATCTACTAAATGTATCAGTTCTGGAAGTAGCTAATGAGCCTACGAAAATTCTTCACAGTCTCTTAGTTCCAAAATCTTTAGTTCCTTTACAACATCATTTACATATGTCATCCTGTTCACAGTTTATATTGTAATTTAGTCCTTTAAAATTTCCCACCGGCGTTCGTCGCATTTTTCCCTGTCATCAATTATTGACGCTTAAATCTTGTCAGCTAGTGATGAAATATTTGATTGTATCTTTTCGTCGCAAGCACGCTTCCAAATTCAAACAGCGGCGATTATCTTTTCGGCTGCTAACTTTCTCATCAGAAAAAGAAGGGTGACGAAACTTAACACTGGCGGCAATGCTGATGAAGACCATAACTTCCGCAGCTCATATTGTTTTCCATACGTGACAAGATTTTGTGTTCTTGGGAGGCACCATGTATTCCTCAACGATTAATGGATCTTTTCCACACTTTAAACACTGCACACGTTACACTTTGGGATGTGAACTCTGGGAAGATAGATGGACAAGATGCCGATGTACATATGTACATGTTTGTTGTTGACAGAATCTATTCGCGAGCGATGCCGACGTTACTAGCTACATCAGTTCTGCAGATTCAGATATATAACGGAGCTGTTTCAATCAGGGCATTGCTCTAAATTTATAACTCGGTCACGTCCCATGCATAATTCTTTCGATTCTCCATAAAACTATTTTCCATGCTCGCAGCCCATTTCAAGTTTTGGCTTGGAATCCAAGCGATTCCTGAGATCAGACAACATGGACGTGCTCCCCCGTATTTTACACAGTATTTATTCTTGTCTGTTTCATTCAGATGCCTATTAAAATTGTTGCCTTGTTCTCCGATACGACCCCGAATTATTGTTCTGGCCTTGGTTTACTATTTAAGTAGTGTCGCTTTGAAATTGATATTTAACAGCTACCATTCAATTTCCCAGCAAGGCAAAGGTCAGTGCTTTTCAATGGCCTAAGTATGATAGTCATGATACCACTTCCGCTAATTACCAAATTTGACTTTCAGTACGCACCCAATTGTTTGAAATTAAACTTAAAATAATGCTGACCATGCCGATGAGGAAATATGCTGGTGCCACAATAGATTTCCAGAGCTCATCGTAAAGCTTGATGTTTTGTTTGTGACCTAGATTGTTACGCATTAAAAATTATTGTAAATTATCAACAACAAAAAAACAATTCGGGTGACTGGGTTAACAGGAACAAATATAGTATAAATGATTTCACTCGATTGCCTTTTGTCTTGGAGATGATTACATTCAAAGACATTCGCATTTTATTCACCTTAACTCTTGAAAAATCTCTTCGAAGCAAAGCAATTATTTTTCCATGTTGATGTTTCAGTTTACCTCATTTAAAAAAAATTAATTTTAGTTGTTTAGAATTGGGGTGATTGACTTTAAAGCATGGTTTGATTTTTGTGAATAAATAAATTCTGTACGTTTTGAATGCTACTCTGGAATAGGTTTCATAAATTGCAGATCGTTTAGAATCATTCCTTCAGGACGTATCTAGTTAATTTGCTTTTCAAACTGAAGCATCAACCACTGGAATAGGTACACTTTAAAATAATTATCTGCAGCACGCACGCTTCTTAATGAGTTTATGATCATAATCACACAGCGAGCACATTTATAAATAATTGATGAATCTTTGCTTGAATCCTCCACTAATATAATCGCCGAAGAAACTAAAACAAACGGTTAAATTTCAATCTTCCATCTATTTATCTTTCCACCGAGTACCAAACAAGCAAATTAGACGTAAATATACTCTAACAGCCGTGGAATAAATTGAAGCAAACAAAATTAATGGATTCTATGTATTTTTCATAGATTCTTTTCAAAAATCTCAACACATGTTTCTTTAAATCTTAGTTTAATGTGAAATTGGATTTTTCTCGCCGCATTTCGTTAACTGTTTTGATGAAGGGGTTGCGGTTCATTTGATCTAGAACGAACTAGTAAGTCTCGAAGTTAATGTTATAGATGATCATAGCCCAGGTTAAGTGGCAGTTATTGACTTGAGGTTCATAATTTTTCTTCTTCATAGCCCCCAAATCTAACAAATCTGAGAAATATTACCAACGAATATAATTTTGAAGATTTATAGATGGAATAATTGCTATTATTTCTGGTTAATTGAAGATTTTGCACATTTATTGAAGCAACTTCAATTCATTGTTCCGGCAATTATCATCATAAAATATTTTTTTTTCAATTTGTGTGCTCCTTTTGATTTTTAACTTAAAGATGATGATAAATAGATTATAGATAAATATTCCAGCCTAACTTAGTCCAAAAATAGTGAATACAACTTCGATTCAGTTTAAAATATCATAATTGAAATTCGTCGATCTTGCAATCGTGAATCCGTCTCTCGACTAGAATTGACATGATTAGGAATTAGTAAGGTCAGCCTCCCCGAAACCAAGGCAGGTTCAGACTATGATAGCCTTGACAGGGTTTTCTGATAAGAAGCAGGATATCCAGACCATTAAAATATCAAAGTAGTGTTAGACTTTTCTGATGAGGACATCAGGGCAAGAGCTAGATATCTAAACTATTGAAATATTAAAGATAATCAGGCTTTCCTGATTAGTAGGTACCATAAAGTTGTGATAGGGTTTGCTGCAGTTGGCGACATTTGGTGCGCTGCAAATCGTAAACTATCAATTCTACAGTTAAGGACCCTTCTGATATATAACGAAAATACCAGTTGAAGAAAACTTTAAGGCCCTATAGTTCAAAAACTGCACATTTTAGTATGAAAAATCTGCGCCAAAATAGGTAAACAATTTAATTTTCAAAAAAGCCAAACTTTAACCCAACTTTAACTGTCTACAAGGTCACTCTTTTTTTATCTTTTGTGCCAAAATTAGAGTTGAACCCATTGCATTGTAGTTCTCAAATCATCATTAATTTGACTGAACTATAAGTGCCATTTAACCTTTCTCTTATCAATTGTCTTCATGGACGAATAACGTATAACATTTGGTGTCTAATTTCAGCATGTGAGGCTGAGGTTCGATCCACGATGAAGACATTTTCACACGAAAAATAAACTTCAATCGGAGTCAAGATGCTTCTCAAATGAGAAACCAAATTATGGGTCCTCCTTTTATTGTGTGTGTATTCCTGATCAGCAAAATCTTGTATGTTCCTGATCTGTGTTATATTCTTGCTATTATCCTCATCGCGTATGCCCGATCAGGTCCTGATCATGTTCAAGCGAATTTTTCTAGTCGGGCTGGTGTAGATCGTTCTAATACAATTTCGATTTTGGTGCAAGCTATGATTTGATTAAATCTATGACTAGATATTTGATCCGAATCGTGTAACTTTGCAATTTTAGAAATGTATAGGATGCTATTGAACTTACCATACAATATATCGAAAGAAATATTTTAACCATTCTTACTGTCACAACTATCCACCTTCATTCCAAACCACCTTGCGCCCACAGCATCTACTCAATTCATAACTCAATAATTCGATTCCATAACAATAAATATTATAAAACTTAAACCTTATCCGTCCCACCGGGAAAAAACTCCAGAGGAAGCGTTAATTATCACACACAATTTCATCTCGAAAAAAAATCACTTCTTGTCTCGCCAAGAGCCAAGAAGTTGAGAAACCGAGAAAAATTGAAGACAATTATATGTAAGATCATCCCACAGCGTGTACCTCTTAGCTGACGCCAGTATTTTTTTCTTTTCTGGCCCGCATCACGTCCTCAAGAGTTTCTCCTCAATAGCGGCACTGCTGTTGCTGCTGCTTAAACTGATAATAACATGAGAATGGAAACGTTCTTCGGCGATGACTTTGAGTTGGCATACTTTGTTGGGGTTAATGGCTCCATTGTTCAAAAGAAGATGCTCCCGTTCCTTTTCGTTCTTGATTGACTTTAATGGGGTTTGCAGTTTACTTCGTTCTCGAAGTCAACTGGAACGCTGCAACTTTTTTTTAAAACTTTTTCGCGGCGAAACAAAACAAATTCGCGAAAATATTTAGAAACATTCACACATAATTATCAAGCAGAATGTGAGATATGGCTACGATACTAGATACAAATTCTTAGGAGGCTTATGCAGATTGGATAGTGGTAGTACTGTTGCATAAGCAAATATCTGAATGTTTCCAACGAATCGGTGCAAGGCGCACTTGCACAACATACCAGCTCATTGCCATTCAGACGATTGCTGAAAAACTTGTTAAAAAACTGATCGCAAAAAAATCATCCGCTTGTTCATAAAAGTAAAAGCTAATGTGGGTCATGGTGCAAAGGCAATTTCGTTTTCTTTTCTTTGATTGACACAGTCATTCTTCAAAAACAATAAAACTAAAGACGATTACTTTTGCAGACACCACGAATTCAGATGAGGCCATTGTGTCGATAATGCAAATTTTATCGCAATTTCACTTATAAATTAACAGAAAATCTGATAAGGTTGCTTTGACTTCGCACCGCGATACAAATGGTTAGAAATGTATTTATAATTAGGCGGACTATGTTGGAGACAAGTATTTTTTTCGTTGGCAAATAGATTCAGATTAAATTTTTTTGACGAGCAGAAAGACAATAGTGAAAGATTATTTGAAATTTAAGTAGTTATACAACCAAAAATTTTAAAAACAAAACATACAACACACATTTAGAGAATGAACATTTCACTTACGGTATGCTTAAATGCTTTCACACTCTCCAGTAACATTTGAGTATAATTCAATGCTTCGAAACTGATTGTTTGCACGATAGATTCTGTAATGAAAATATATAAATGCTGATTAGTTGCTTCGTATTCATTAGCGTTAACAATGCTTAAAATGAAACATGAACACTTCTGGACATTTTTTGGAGTGTCCTAAAACATCATCTATCTCATGAGAATAACCGTAACGATGGTAGGCATTAATTGTTTAATATTCATTGCGCCTTCTAATGCTTTATAAAAAAAGCCATAAAAATAACCCCAACACTTTCATTCAAAACCAGTGATTTTTGAACTTTGCTAGATCTCTTTTCAAACACAACGCTTGGGCTCTTCACACCCTTCACTATAGCTCATGTTAATCCCACATACCCCGTATTCAAACCAGCTCTCAACCAATCAGCGCTCTCAAACACCCAGCTCACGTTCCATCAAATAGTACACACGCACGCGCACTAGTCAAAACCGGTTCCCCATACAAAATGCTATCCGAGCAACACTTTCGTCATCTTTAGCTCTCGGAACTGCCACACTTTGAGCACATGTAGGGGTACAACCTGTCACTATCGGACGCAGTGCAAAACTGGCTGAAAGTGTATGTCTTACTACTACTCTTTGTAGTAACTGTTTTGTCGTTGATTTCATTTCCCGCTGAAGAAAAATTTGTATCTACTATTTTCAAAGAACCAAATCGATATTCATGAAAACGGCTCGGTATTTGCTTGTAAGGAATCCTGTTCTCGACTAGAGGAGAAACAAAAAAGCAACTAGTTGTAAAATTAGACAAATCAAAGCAGTTATAACTATTGGCGTACGTATAATCTACACATCACATTTGAAGTGAAACATTCTACCCAATATACTCAAATGATCCTGCCAACATTTTCCACAGGACTATGAACTTTCATACAACAAAGCATCCAATGCTGATTACATTTGAGATCTTCTCGTCATCGTCACAATTTTTGCATCTCATTCTAGTTTCCTCTCGTCACTTCCATTCGAGAAGCATACGAATTTACGTGGTCTGAAATTGGGTTACATGAAAAAGTCGATATTCTATCCTATCCTTCCATCCTCAAGTCCTGCACGCTGTATGACGAAACATATACCAACCGCACACATACCCTAACTTGTGCTATTCATGACGTTCACGAACGTATCCTTGGCGCGATTCTTTTCTACGATGATGGTCCAAAACATGTGTCTGTCCACCCGTCTGTCTAACCCACATACACAACAACCCCGAAAGATATCAGATCATCAGATTAACTCAATGACATAGACTTATGTTATGTAGGACAATGTGGGAGGAATTGCATTTTCGTAATATGAACGGATATATTCTCATGAAGGGAATTATGGAGTGAAGGGAATTGCGAGTTTGGATACAGTCACTGGCTGTGCCTTTTCGAAGAAACAATGCATCGCTTCATCCCCTTATGATTAAGGATAGTAGCTCTCGCTAAAAGCAGAACAATGAATAAACTTTTTGCAGTTCAAAAGTCATTCAACTTTGCGACAAGCGAGAATCGGTACTAGTCCTGAAGAGGTCATAGAACAAAACGTTACAATCGGAAGTGCCACATTCATAAAGTTTTACATTATTGTGTTAAGGCGGATCCACATTCTAAAGTGCTTGGCAAATATTCAGCTATGCTCAAAAACTAGTGGACTTTGAGACATTCAGTGCTGGCTATCTCGTTATTATGTCGATTTGAACACAAATCATTTACCATTTGCACAATTGATCATTACTTGGGAAACTCGATGTTCGAAATATTGATCGGCGAACATACCCCGTGTAAGGCTATTAATCAGTTTTTTTGAACACATATACATCTGAATGATGCTTTACACTACACTTAACAATGCTGTTTGCTGGAATTTCGCGAAAATATTCAATTTCAAGCGCAAGCTCAATTTAAGAAGTCGCGGCATTTGCAAAATACAATACACATTAGAAGGCCAAAAATAGGGATCTTTTATGAATTTTTTTCTCAGCTCCTTCATTAAATACGAACATGCAACTTTTTTCAACAATACATCTATCTTTTTTATTATAAAGCTATTTTATAGAGGGCGCCAAAGTTGACACCTCGAAAAGTTCCCCATCGCATGGACGACAGTGAATCTCAAAATTTGCAAGTCTGAAACAGAAAACTCAAAAAAAGGGTTTAAAGACTATGTGCTCTTACATGACAATTAGCCACCGATTATGAAAAATCGATTAAAAAAAATTGCGGAGCTTTCAAAAAAATTTGAAAAATCAACCAACTTTTTCAGTCGTTTTTTGCACGCGAAATTTTTCCCCGTTTTTTTTTTATCTAATTGAGATGAACTGTCTTGCGGAATATGGTAATAAATAAAACGCACTAAGATTTATTACAACCGGTTGAGCAGGATCGGAGATTATATTCAGTCAGTTGAAAAAAACCTCATTTCGAGAAAATCGCGTTCAAAGTTTGGCTTCGTTTTTTAATATTTTTTCTATACGTTTGTCATTAGCTTTTTTATACGTTAGATTAAATACTGAAACGTGTAAGAAGACGAAAATTTCGTGTTCTATTGCGAATGAATAGAAGAAACCAGTATTTTAGAAAAAGGGGATTCACAATTGATGCCATGCGGCAGACGGTCAATAACGCGAACGCACTTAAACCCGTTTTATACTACTCTAACGTTCGAATTTTTTCAAAATAAGGGGTCAATTTTAAAGGTGCAATAAATTGAAAATTGCTATAAAAAAATTGATTGATATTTTGAAATTTTTAATGCGTACTAAAGGAGAATGAAATCGAAACTAGTTACCAAAAAAACCAAACAAGATTATCTGCAATTTCATGGTTAGTGTTAATATTAAAGAGTTCTTTGAAATTTCCTAAAATATACTTTGTATATACTTTTTGTTTCAATTTTCAATTTTTTGCTGGAGAAATTTAAACGACACTGAATCATTTAGTTCTTCTTGTTTTAGTTTTTCTGATTTTAAGAAATGCATTGAAAACATTTTCTGTTCAATTTATATTAAGCAACAAATTTTGGATATAGCGACTAAAGTCCAACAAATTAAATACCACGCTTATTGATGTTGATCCTTGCTTAATCGTTTGTTCCGAAATTAAAAATAATTGCCCAGTTAGCAATAATTAGTGGAAATGAACCAAATTTTGTCATATATTTTTGTTGAAATTTCAATGTTTAAGGGGTCTTTTAGGTTACAATTTTTCAAAAAATCGGAACAGCTCGCAAACATGCACAATTAGCTAGTCAGGAGCTGTATAAAAAAAGGAAAGAACTTTGTATGGCCCAGGCATAGCAGAGTAGAGGTATACAGCGTTTTTAGAAAAATCGTAGTAAAAAGTAAACGCGATTTTCTCGAATTCATGTCTTTTCAGCTGGTGGACACGATTTAAAAAAGTACTCAACCGATCACTCTGATTTTTTAAATATGTTGTTGTACACACATATAAAGCTTTAGCCGGTAGTGGAATCATTATGATCGGTATCAAATTTTCCAATTTTCACTAAATTGTCCACCCTCAAAAATAGTTTTTTTTTAAAATGGCCGCCATTTTGTTATTTTTTAATGAAAAAAAGTTATTCCGGTACCTGACGTAGGCATTTAAACAAGGATTATTTTGATTAATTATGCATCATAAATTGTCAGCATTTTCTTTAATATTTTGCAAACGGTCGAAAGTTCTCAAAATTGAGTCCAAAGACTTCTTTTAGACTTCTGTTCTGCATAATTTTTCCGGTCCAACGTGAAGTTGATTGGTATTTTTTGAAGATTTTCACATCTCAACGTCGAAACCAAGAGCAATTAGAAAGATTTTTAAAGTTTTTAGAAATCAATGTTTTTTTTCGTATGATGATGAAGGCTTCAAAAATCATATTTATTTATGGAGGCTCTACATAATGCATATGGATGGGCTGCAAGTACTAAAGACCATCTCGTTTTTCCGTTTCTCAAACTTAAACATTGACGTACATACATCATATATGAAATTAAGATCTGTTGAAACGTACTATGTAATGATCGATCCTAAAATCATTTCGCTGGCCCGAAATAACCAATAACGGTTGCCTATTAAATACTGACGAAACGTCGAAATTGCAAACCTATCTATTTATTGACATTATCTTTTCATTTGATCATAACTGTACCTACACAAACATCATTTGAGTTCACCACCATAAATAAAATAATAATAACTTTAAAGCACACGTTCCCGTCATCCGCTTCAACTTACGAACATGGTCATGAAAACGTGACCATTCGAATCACAACGAATCCCAATCTGCAATTCAAACAAAAAAACTTGATTCGTTCCTATTATATTACATTCAGTGATTTGCCAACGCACTTTGCTAGCCCAGGTAGTGCTAGCCATATCACCCACTCTTCTTCCATCAGCAACTCGCCATCGAGTTTCAGGAGATCTGCAATGGGCCCAAAACAGTTTTCAGTGATTTAAGACAAGCGTCCACAGCCCAACCTACGCTCGTTACGAAAAAGTTAGGTGAACAGACACTGTGCCGCGTATGACTATGGACTTAACTGTTGTTTCAGTTAGTGGTCAAACATCGTGTTCCTCATTATTACATTTCAGTAAGCTCACCTTGACTGAAATTACAGGCGTCGGTACCAGTTTGAATCTTATAAGTTACCGAAGCTGACTTCCACGAACTCGCCATTTAAACGGCGAATATCAGCGATGCGAGATTAAGCTTTAACTCGAGTGCAAACTCCGACTAACTATGGTCATAGTTCTTGTAGTTACACTACAATAAAGTTTCCATCAAATGCTTTTGATGGCGTTCTAAAAAAAATGAAAAACCACTGCATCAATCTTTCAATTGGATGTGGGCTGTAACGATTAAACATATGCAAATATAAGCGATAAAATTTGTCAAAATCAAACTAAAAGCAACAATCAAATAAGGTCGCAGCTCCTTTACTTGAGTGTAAAAACCACAATCAAATAGATTTAGGCAATCACCAACACAAATTTGTTTGTCAATTTCAAAGATTCATAAATAGCCAAGCTACCCAAAAAAATTTAAATGCGCGACGTATTTGCTGTAGTTTCAATCCACTTTCAGACACAAAAGAATTTAAACCGTATTTCAAAATATGTATAAAACAACTCCTGCATTTACTGCAGATTTTCTTCTCAACTGAGGAGTTGAGTATCTAATTTCTTGACAAATTCATGACAATACCATTTAACAATGGCTAAAACAAAGCGTACGGCATGCAATTGTGACCCATATGAGGAAATACTGACTTTAAGTCACCCCCTGCTTCGAAGATACTCTAAAGATACATTATCTTACGGTCCACTGATTTATCTGCTCAGTGCAACCACACATGTGCTGTTTGTGAATGTCACACATATGTATGCACGCAGGATTAATCTATGGATTTATTTGTTTGTGCTGCACCACATTCCCTAAATACATAAATTAGCATTTGCATAATATGCACAAGTGTCATGCACATTGCGAAAATTGATGACTCGATGGTGATACGCATCTTGTCGGTGCGAACGAATGTATGTAACAATTTTACATTTTATTGCAAATGATGATAACGGCGACCAGCGAACAATTAATGTTCGAATGAAATGTTTAAACAGAGGTTTTGTATTGTATATAAGCGGTGAAATTATCAGGGGTTTAGTTGGGCATAATTAATGAGTACAATGTAAATCGGGCACTACCAATATTGCTGGATGTAAGAGTATCCTTTAAACGGCATACAGACGACCAACCTGGTTGTCAACTAAGTCGTCAACTTGCCATGTTGGTATCAATGTTGAACGTCTGTAGGCATGTTGACGGTTGAAGTTCATGTTGAAGTTGAGGTTGAAGTAAAATCAAATGTTTGTGATTTTTGTGGGAGGGGCTTAATGTTGACAAACATGTTTTGCCGTCAATGGCCATGTTGACAGACATCAACGTCAACATCATTTCGAGTCAAGAATTTGTAGAGTGCACATCGTTAAGTTTCAATAGCGAAACTGTGCAAATCGATCAATTTTTGTGAAGAAAATCCCTTCTTCACATAGATCACCAATAATAAAATATGAGAAAAATATTTCATCACTCATTTTGAACAATGCATATGAAAATCATCTACCGTACATAGTCTGAGCAGACGTCCTCTCACCATGAAATTTTCGACAAAGTGATGTTGACGTTCAAGTTGACGATTCGGTTGTTCAGCCTGTAGTCTCAACCTCAACCAGGTTGACGACTTAGTTGACAACCAGGTTGGTCGTCTGTATGCCGTTTTAGTGACACCATGAACTTTTCCAATTTTATTTAAATAAATAATAAATCTTGTTACACCGAATGCAGTACTCAAAACTACAAAAGGTTTTTTCTCGGAATTGGCTTGCTAGTGCGCCGTTTTTACTTTTCAGGATGAATATCCCTAACGTTTACTACCGATGTGCAAAGTTTCATACGGATTTGTGGTTATCAAGTCATACCTTTTCCTTGTTCGAAACCGTTCAGATGGATGAAATGTGTTTCAGGATTTTGTTTGAAATTCAATCTGGTGCATACTAAATTTACAGGTAGTCTCAATAACGATGTCATTAGCTCAAAATTACTGAAAGAATCGCCAATAGTCTATACTTGAAGAGAAATAACGATCCCAAAAACAGGGGGCAACCTATTTAAAAAAAAAATCAAAATATTTTTATTGCATTTTCATAAAGTATAAGTTTTGAAGAATATTCCCTGATCATTTGATTTCAACGTGATCCGAATATTCCTTTGGTAGTTATAAACATTTTGACGTAAGCGTACTAGACGCTCGACTAATAGATGAGAGTGCGTTCTACACGTTGTAGAGTGGGTTTTACACGTTAAAAAACGTATGTTCAAGCGTGCTTCTGTTGCAAAAAAATCTTACTCTTTTGCGGAAAAAAACATAAAAAATCAGAAGAAAAAAAGAAAAAAATTAAAGATTTACCAGCAAAAATACCTTAAAAAAGCTGTAGAATTCACAATAAAATTGATAAAAGATTCATCTACGTACTACGGTTTAGCCATTTGTAGAAACGTTGATTCTGCAGAAGGAATGCGCAAAAGTATTTGGGCTACCTTTTATCACAAGATATCAACCGATGAAAATCCGCAGCATTCATATCGCCCAGAAGGAGCTGACTCCTGGTGTGAGTATCGAAAACTTGAGACTCAAAAAAGCTAAAAGACTATAAACACCCAGCACCTGTTGCAAAAGATGTTGAAGAAATTTTGAAACCTATATACGAAGATTTATTAAAAGAGGAGCTATTAAAGATATGTTTGGGTGGTCACACACCTAACAAATGCAAGCTTCAATGCGAGCGTTTGGAAAATGGCTCTCAAAAATATGCTTTGTGGAAAAATATCGTTGAAACTGCAACCAAGATTGCAGTTTGTATGTAGAATGAAGGATATGCACCACTTCTCAAAATTATGGAGACAATGGAAGTAAAAATCGGCCAAAGTGCCATGAATGTTGGAAAATCACGAGGCTCGTCGCGCATATACCATGCTGAACGCTGCAGCTCTGAAGCTTCAAAGGAAACCAGAACTCAACGTAGAGCAGCTCGTCCTGAAGAAAATGACATATTTGAAGAAGCTACAAGACTACTTTATGATGCTGACATTGCAGATTCGCTTTACGTATGATTAATTAGATTTTTTTCTTTAAAATAATTTCAAACGCGTTTTTTCGAAACAATATTTTTTATACGGTGTTGTACTTTATGGAGGAATTACTAAACCAATACTCACCAAACTTTTATTATATATTTTACACATATAGGGCTATCGTCACAAACTAAAAAAATCTGAATCTTTAAGATATAAATTTTTTCGGTATCAAATTACCCAAAAAACATATTTTTTTATTTCAAAACAATGGTTAAACATCCCCATTTAGGTATTTTTGAAAGAAAATTTATAATTATGGGTCGAACGTCAACCACTGTCATAGCAATTATGAAACCGTGTGATATTTTTCATTATTTTTCATCAACACCACAAAGACGTGTATTTTCAAGACGCCGCTTTTTGTATAAAAAAACTATGAAAAAAAAAAAAATCTTATACTTCAAGAGTGTACTTATGTTACCCAAAAAGAATTACATTAATGTCACATTTCTCGAGCGTCTAAAGTAGGTTGCCCCCTTAAGCCCACTATTAAAGCTAAACATAGTAAAACAACCCCTATCTAAAATGCACGGTTGATATCCTTTTAACGACCATTTCACTTGACTATTGTGATTTTTAGAAGAGCTTTGGAAAATTTTCAAACGGGCAATTCAATTATCAAAAGCATAAAGCCGACGAACATATTAATAATAGTTCAATCAGTATAAATTCCATGATAAACAAACCATACAATTATAATCGTAGCAAAACGAAACCATCACATTTAAATAAGCTTAAGTAACTTTCTTTTTTCTCCCTATACCACCATTTAAAAATCGTTGTTGTTTTTGATTCGTGTTTAAACTATTACAATTAAATATTCGATTTTCATTACTTAATTTACGACTTTCTTCATATTCGAATGCAAATTAAAATACAAAAATAGATTTGGGACAAATTGTTAATGTTTCATTCAAATTTTTATTATTTCATTGATTTGAAAATATCATAGTTTCAATTTGCATAATAAACAAACAACATGGAAAAATATAGTTTTTGCACAAGTTAGTTTTGGAGCAAATTTTATTTAGAAAACGAAGCTTAATCATCTGAAAAGCAATGCAAACTTCTAATCATTTCCTCAACGGTTACCATATTCCTATTGTTTTCTTCGAGTCTAGCTGTTTTTTTTTATCGTAATAAGAACAAACATAAAATATAGTTTTAATCACAGATATAGATACTTTGGGTCGTTTTCATGAACACTAAATGAATTATGTATATAATTGAAAGAAATTTCAGTTTGCTTTTGTCGATATAAAAACGCATGAATGAAAATGAAGAACTTTATTTTGGCTATCAAAAGATGAGCTCAACATCTTAAGATAGCTTGGCAATTGCTGAGTTTTCAACGAACACAAAATATAGTGTTAATCATTTGAGTAGGCACATCAATTTGGGTACAATGTTTATACAAACTTTGAAAGTGAATAGCAGTATGTTCGAATGAAATTTCGGCTCAGAAAATACCATTAGTTATTTATTGCCAAAAAGACAATAGTCATGATGAGCCTTGAAATCTACCTAAAGTCAATTAAAGTTATACAATACGAAAATAATGAATGCCAACAATTCAATGAAAGTGCGTGCACCATGAAGTTCATTTTAGAAACCAACAACTATCTTCAGTAAATTAAAATCAGATTATGAATGCTTCGGAAAGGTAAAAGACTCCAATCATAAAAGATACGTTAGGAATAGGCTCCATTAAGCAAGCCCCATTCAAAAGTAAATGTTTTTCCACAGTACACAAAAGAAATTATTACTTTGGTACATCTTTGCAATCATACGTTGCTAATATTTCGAAGAATGTGCTGTTCAAAGTTACTTTGTAATTTTATAGAGCAAAAGCTGCGCCACAATGTCGATACCAGTCAACCCTAAGATGGTTTTGGTTTAGTTTCTTTGACGGTCAAACACTGAAGGTCATTGGCTTTGCGTTCTAAAAATTTGGACAATTTCAATCAATAACGCCGATTCGAAATTGGCCAGAGCTAAAATACTTTTAAAGATTGCAACCGATTCGGCCGGATTGCTCAATTGCTTTTGTAGCAAGTCAGCGAATGTAATAAATCATAATTCTATTCTGGTCCAAAAAAGATGCGGTTAAAGTGCTCAAGCGATTAAAGATGACTACTCATTCGTCTAGGCCCTGTTATTTCGCAGCGGTTACAAGTTTCCATGCTTATTGATGTGCCGAGCATGAGAATGCCAATTATTTTGAAAACTAATGGGATTGAAAATATCGTGGAGGATTAATCAAAATTGGTAGCGATGTCTGCGAATTCTCTTTTTTACAAATTGATAAGTATATGTTTTGATCGCACATCATAGTTTCATCTTTCTTATGGAAGTTTCTAAATTATAGATAAAATAAACTCTATACTACCTTTGATTAGACAAAATTTATTTACGAGTGATAAGTCCCGGTCCTCTCAATGGAAAATAAATTAATTTTTTTTTAAATTTATTGCTCAATATAATCTCTAGAAAGGCTAATATATTTGTCATTTCGGTGTTCTAATTTCTTTAAAACCACCTCTATAGTGCGATTTATGAAGGTCCTCAAAATAGCTGTTTACCGCATCAATGCGGTAAACAGCTGTGGAATCATCGTCCTCCAAGAATTTTTTTTAGGTTAGGGAACAGGTTGTAGTCCCTGGGTGCTAGATCTGGCGAATAGGGTGGATGTTCAAGCAATTCGAACTTTAATTCACAATTTTTTTCCCATTGCAATAACTGCACGATGGACCGGAGCATTGTCATGATGAAACAATATTTTTTTTGCCAAATGAGGTCTTTTTCATTCATCTCATCACTCAAACGTTGCAGTAAGCTTGCGCGGTAGTCACCAGTTTTACCCTTTTGCTAGTAATCAATAAAAATAATTCCCTGTGCATCCCAAAAAAATATTCGCCATAACCTCGTTGGCTGACAAAATTGACTTTGCCTTTTTTGGAGTTGGTTCATCTGGCGCAATCCACTGTTTTAACTGTGATATACTTTCTGGAGTGAAGTGATATATTCAAGTTTCATCCATGGGAACAAGCCATCTTAAAAATTTACTGGGATTTTTACGGTAGAGCTCCATATTCTTAACACAAACAATTTTTCTATGCAACTTTTGAGCAGGTGTCAAAAAACGTGGCACCCACCTCGCACAGACCTTGTGAAAGCCCCAAAAAAATTACTTAAAATTTTACCTGCACGTTCTTTTGATATGTTTAGAGCCTCTGCTATCACAAACAACTTTAATCTGCGCTCTCAGTACTAAACGATGAATTTTTCCAATGATCTCTGGAGTTGTCACCTCCGCAGGGCATCCAGAGCGAAGCTCATCACTAGAACTCGTTTGTCCCATTTTAAACTCTGTAACCTTTCAATGTACTGTCCATCTCCTTCTTGATTTGTTTAGGCGTCAAGCCTTTCAAATGGAAGTATTTAATCACTGTTGGTTTTCTAAACCCTCCATTTTCGTGGAAACTCTAAAGTTGTCTAGTTAAAAATGATGTCGTTCAAAAACTAACCAAGCTACCACCCTGTAATTATTTATACAAACTAGTCTAGAGTAAAACTAAATGATGCTAGCGTCTAATACAGAAACAACACGGCGACAACAGCGCACCTAGACGTCAAAGCCGATAAACAACACTTCGACCATCGCTATGAACCGACGCAGGACCCAATGTTAAACGAGTCAAGTTTCGAGATAACGTGTCAACAAATACATTTGACAGTTGATCAGCTGAGCGAACACGTCAAGTCGACAATGTACAATTGCCTGGAGGGGATTCTATAGGAACGACACTGCGACAGCAGCGCCCCTAAACGAAAGACGATAAACAAAAAGGAATATCTCGTCCTGTTTAGTTTTGACCGCCGACGCGTGCGCACAGCAACTCGCAACCTCCTTGCTTCGTTATTACACGTTTTAGTTAACATGTTTATTGTTCCTACACTAACTGACCTAATGGCGCTATCTCTATATGAGGCCTGAAACTTGCTAGCCAACCCTCGTATTAAAGGAAGGAAAACTTTCTTCGATTTGTAATATTTATTATTTGAAATTGGGAGGAAATTGCAGCGCTAAAAGCCTATTGCTAACAACTGACGAGTTTTATGAAAAGCTAAAAATCTAGAGGCGTTTTGATATTTTATATAAAGGTTGGAAATGTAACTTGAATGATAATAAGATCACACCTGAATTTGATGAAATATTAAGATGACCGGTTACAACTTCCAGTCAATGATTTCGTACGAGCCACGTTATGCACCTTAATCGTTACAAAACGAACTCGAAATCAAGAAAACTTCATATGTGTACAGCTTTCAAGCAAACAAAACATTTACACATGCAAGCACTTTGAATGAATAGAACACCATGATGATGCAAACGACGACAATCCAACTATGAAGTGAATAAAAATGTTCAAACACTCATTTTTCATTTCGGCGTCGTAGCAAGATCCGAAAGTCATCATCGGTCAGATTGCCAAAATCAAGATCCACCAAAAAAGGTAAGACCTCGGAATCGAGTAGCGTTGATTATTTGCTGATCCGATACATGCATACGTTGTATTGCTTGCTTGCTAGCTTCCAAGGCATTTTGCTTGGTCTCCGGTCATGGTTTGTGCAGATCTCAAATTTAGGAGGACTACTCCGAATCACTGTTTGGGTTGTTAATAAACGACTTTTATGAGCGTTTTGATTAGATACACCGTATCTTGTTTCGTGCCCAGTTGTTTTGGAATTAAAAAGCCATTTTATATTCTTTTGACGATTTGACTGTCAGTTCAAATTTGGCCCAAACTAATTTCTGGCAAAACAAAAATTAGGTGAATGTTAATGTACTCGAAACAAAAAAAAAATACGAAACATCGAACATCCAAAGTTCTTTGGTATAGGTTTTCAGTATGAATGTAACTCTTTATATTCCAGTAATGAATTACGCCTACATACGCCAACCGTTGCATGAATAAATAAGTCTAAAGAAATCCACTAGAAATTCAAAATAGAATCTGAACATCTGCGAAAAACGCAACACACAAATAATCGGGAAATCCTTTTGTAAGCTTAACGGGGTTATAGGTTTTATACACCCAAAAAACCGACCAATTTTTAAGAATTTATTACAAGACTCCTAGAGTAGATATTAATGTAATTCTTTTTGGGGTCAATTACTACACTGTCAAAGCTTACAAAAAAAATTATTGACTTATTATTATTTTACACAAAATAGCAGCATTCTCTTAGCCATATAAAAAATGCATATTCAACTGTGCCAATGATCCTGAACCGAGAAATGGTCTGAAACAACAAATTCAAAAAAAAGTTTTATTTCAAAAGCCATGACGGCCATAATGACGTATAAATTGGTGTCTGTTGATTAGATGCCGCTGGTGCTACATATTCGTTTCGTCTTTTTTTGTCGCGAATTCTTCTGTGAGGATTACGCACTTTTCGAAAACTCGTAGAAATTCATCCTCTGTAGTAATTTCTCCGTCTTCGATCTCTGTCGCTGTCGTTATATTTGGTCCGTGATTGGCAGGATCGCCATGTGGTGAGTTTGGTGCTATACCTGCTCCGTGCAGGTGAGGGTTCCGCTTCCTATATTCATCTAGAGAGATGATGAGTTTCTTCCTGTAGAATACACACTTTAGTTTTTGGGAAGGAGGAGGAACAATTAGAACCTACGAGCAATCTTTGGATTGCATCATGTTTGGCGCTGAGCAATGCTCGTGCAGCCGATATGTCCCAAGTTAAAGGTTGCTAATGTTGAAGCAACACTTTGCCACTGTGAGGCAAAGTTTTTACTTTGCTGATGAGGCCATTACTATTGAAATAAGTTAAAAGAAGAAGAAAACAGATAAAAACCGCTGCTCATAGCAAAACGAGAATAATATGGGAGTGCTTTTCATATAATTTTATTTTCTCTACATACATATTGCGTCTTGATATATGAAAGTGTCTGAGTTTTTCTTTCAATAATTTAGCTTCTATACGTACTGAACTTAAGGATGTTTTTTCATTAAAACTAAATTTTTAGCAAGAACAGATATAATGGCCAGGAAGTTTTATGGGTTTGAACTTCACTTTAGATTAAATAATAAAGTGGAAGAAAAGAAACCTACGAGAAAGAGGAACCTATGTACTTTCAATAAATGAGCTGTAAATATCTTGAATTCGATGTCGGCATGAATATCAATCGTTATTAATGTTTTTTTCTTCAATTATTTCAAAAAATTATAAATGATTAGTAGTATAAAACATTTCAAATTTTGTTTCATAGATGTTTTAGTTATTTTTTCAATGATTTAAGTCGTTCCTAACTTTTATTAACAGGGTATATATTTCGCAATTTTATATATGTATGTATATATTCTAACTTTTTAGAATTAATAGTTATGGACACTGTGATGCGGCAGTTTTTATGACCGCTACTGTATTATGAATATATATATATATATATATGTATGAATTGACGATGATATTAACATATGTATATTCGCAGAGGCAGATTAAAATTTCTATCAAAATTAATAAATTTACTTTTGACAAGTTGGAATCGTATCATACTTTTCTGTACAGTCTGAAATCATTGATTGAGTTGATTTTGTTATAATTTCTCCCGCTTTTATGTAGAAAAAGTACTAAGGATAACTGTCTTTTTTTGACTTTGTTTCGTTTCGTCGCTTCATATAATTTTCTCAATGAAATAATATTTTTTATAAATCTATAGAAGTGAATGGCGTAGCTTTCTTCATCTTAATTCGAATGTATTTCGTTTTGTTTTTATTTTACATTTTCAACAGAAATCATCATACTGTCTGAATTATTCATAACACGAACTAAATTAAATATTTTATCGCGAGTGAAAGTAATTATCGAAGTGTGCTAGACCACCACCGGGCCACGAGCTACGTTCCACATGACCGGCTGAAATTATCTCGAGCAGCATGCGCTTTCAAGCCATTCTGAACTTCTACCACTTCTGGAGATAGCAACACGCAATAGATATAATACTTGCAACCCTCCGCCAGCCGAGGGCTACATCATAATAATGCCCAAGGAAATGAGGAAGTATACCATGTTTTCTTATATTACGAACGAATACGCACAGTACTACCTACTAACTTATTCATAGTAATTTTGCTTTCTATAGTCAACCAAGCGCGTCTCTCGGCAGAAGGCTTAGCAACTCTAAATAGCATTCGAGCAGAACCACGACGAAATGCAGGTTGCAGGTGGTATGGTATGGAACGAATATCAGCAAAAGTCATACAACGTCAGTTCAACGTCTGCAGAACATCTAGGTGAATGGGAAGGTAATGATCATGGGGGATAAATTGTGCACCTACTGATATAAAACCCTTATTCTGCACTATTCCTTGCATAATTAGATAGGACCTAAAGCATGCCACAAAGTATTAACAGCAGTGATGACTATGTTTTATGGATTCCAAGTCGCATCTAAGTACACAGTTTTAATTTGCAGTGATCCAGTAATTTTCTGTTGAATTTTTTAAAGCAATTCAACATGCATTAGTTTTTTTATTTTCTATAATGGCATCATTCACCTTCCCTTGCTCTAATTTTAATGATTGCTGAAATTTATACCAGCAATTCCATGACAGTCGGACAATACATAATGACCTGCAAATCTGTCTCTAGCCCCAAAATTAATAAATAGAAATTATAATTAAAACACTTTGAATAATATTTCATCAATACTTTGACTAACAATTTGTTTTTAGGCTTGATTGGTCTATATAATTCCAGAGTTCAATCTCCCAATACTGTTGATACTATTCTCCCCTACATTTTACGATAATGATTCTCATATGACGTGCACAAATTATTGTTCACATTACTTACATAAACCATATATTTGTAGATAAACAATTCAGCTGCTGAATGAGCCACTACTCCCAACAAGGAAACACAGCTAACACTCTCTGTATTTTGTCCCAAATCTTCAGGTTTTTTTTCACTTTTGTTTATTCAAGGGCTAAATTTCAAGAATGTTATCTCAAGTGTGGGCTGATTGATTACAGAAATGCATTTAAACCGAACGGGTGTGAGTTTTTTACTTCCTACATGTGTTGTGGACATTTTAAAGAAAGTAGATAAGAAAGTGTCGACTTCAATGATTGTTATCGATAATATTTTCGAAAGATGGATTAATAATTTCCCTTCGTCAATATTTATTGAGAAATCTTATCGCGGTAGCATGGATGGAAAACCTACTATATCCAATCTGGTTGTATTTTATATTTAAAATCTGTAATCATAACTCAATATGTGTGATAAGAAATTCACTTTTTTAATGTTTCCATCTATCCAAAGAAAATCATCTATTCTGGTAAAAATAACACGCCTAAATTTTTAGAAGAAATTTAAAGAGAAAAAATTGAGTTTTTAAATTATTACGTTATTTTTATTTCAAAAAACCCTTCTGTTTTATCAAACTAACAAAAATTTCTGGAAAAATATATTTCTGAACTTAATAAATATTTGTTAATTATATCTAATTGTCTTAGATGGTAAATAAAATATTTTACAGAGTTACGATGTAGATTATGATAGCATTCTTTCGTTTTTATTAAGTTAAAATCTGCAAAAATATACTTGATGCCTAACTACAACAGATCTTAAAAATTTTGATTGTGATCCTTTGCAACATTTGATTTGAATTTTTTTCCGCTCGATAAAATCATTAAATTGCAATATTTCAACACAGTTGATGACCTATTTTGTGAATAATATTTGACGATGTAATAAAAACGATGATTTTGTTCTCGGTTTTCGAAACTGTTCTCATTTTTGTTTCTGATGACTTTGAACCTATCCATCTACTTTTTCTCGACAGATAACGAAGACTAAGTATATTTGGCAGCAGATTTTAGTCTCATTTTTGATCCTTGAGTATGCAAAACCATTTAAAATCACTTTTCAAAAATAAACAATTGATTCTTAGTCTCTGGCAAACAAAATGGAATTGAATTAAGGCGTTACACCACAGTAGAAATTAAAAAAAAAACGATTTTATTTTTATTGGTTAAAAAAATCCTCTGAACCCTCTAGAATAAGAGACGAACGGTTTTATATCTGCCAGAAATCATTTTCATTGAAAATTCGAGCTCTTTTTCGACTCCTCCCGACTACTCCGGAACGACTACCTGCGGTAAATACGACACCTTCTCGTCGGGTACAGCATTATATCTTACCATTCGATTTCAAACTTCTCTAGTACACTAATAAATGTTGTTTCAAGGATGTTGAACAGAAAATACGTTAGTACGGCGTCTTTTGATGTTGAGACAAGACGTAAAGTAATGTAAAGTCAAAATTTTAAACGCGTTTTTCACGATACACGTTTTTTCAAATCGGTATGCAGCATAACTCAAGCAATTTCCTATTTTTTTCTTTCCAAATTAATTCACATCTTTAAAACAACATTCCGCATAGAAATACGTAGCCGATTTTGGATAAGTAAATATTTCGATTTTTTACGTACAAATAAGTGCCCGTTTTTTGGTAGTAAAATGAACTTTTTTTTCAAATGCTCGTCAATTTAACAAAAATGGATATTTTCAAAATCCCATACGTATTTCTATGGCTATGTATATGTAGTTTAAGAAAAAAATTATTTTGTTCCAGATTAATTTTTGATGCATTTCTACTGCGTGCCGCGGAGCCCCTCCAAAAAACCGTTCCTCAGAAACGATTGTTGGGCAGCCATTTTGTAATATTTTTTAATAAACGATTTGTTGAAAAATTTCAAAAAACACGCTTTAAAACATCCTTAAAAAGAATTATCCTTTTACTTTTCCTTCCATTTGAAAAAAATCGCAAAAAAACGTTAAATTTTCGCTCTCTACCTTGGGGTAAACCCTTAAATTCTAAAATGCGCAACTTATATAGAAGAGGGCGATATGTATTAATCCGGACTTAAGCAGTCCTTGCACAATATCACAGAAAAAGAGCGTGCACCCTCATGATAAATTGCGGGCACCCACTAATAAATTAAACTTAAAAAGTTATTTCAGAGTCAGTCTAAGTCAGGGTCCATGATTTTATACATAGAATTTCAAAAGCCACATGTAGTTTACCCGTTATTATATGACTGATCATGAATGTCTTATAGAAAATTATATTTTTAATGAGCTTTTATAGTATTATCAATAAATTTCACACTAAATTGAGCTTTTATTAGGCGAAGAAATTGGAGAAAAGATGAATTTGCTAAAAAAAAACATTGGAAACAACAATTTTTTTTCTAATAATCTGTTTTCAAAGTCAACTCTTCGAAAGTGTTCCGTCTAATCATGGCATAATTTCATCAACGATTTGCATAATAGCGTTCTACATGTTCTTAAGTCAACTTGTGTTTCTCACGTTTCTTATTATTATTATTTCTTAAGAGACTACCACAAAACTCAACCATGTGAACATGTGAAATTCAATACTCACATCAATTCAGATGTGAACATGATTGAATTTCCACTTGGAAAACTTCACTGCAGCCCCCAATGATTGCCCAATTTCATTGTATAATGAAACGCGACAGGGTTTCTACTCGTGTCTCTTATAACCATCATGTGGTCCAGAAAAGTATGTTAGTACATACGAAGCACATCAAGTACCATTCGCATATATACCTATGTTATATATAGAGAGCTACTCGTTACCTGGCCAGTAAAATAATCGATATTGGTTACAAGACAATGTGGCGACGATTGCACGACAAAAACAATCCTAAAGAATGTACATGAAATGTTTATTTGAAGTTTACAGAATTTTCAAATTAACTAATAAAATTCCCAAAATATTTTTTGGAATGATTTTAAGGAATAAAGAATTCTGCTTCATATCTCAGACAAACACTTTTTTGGATGCAATGGTGAAACTCAAGAGAACAACGAGGGATTTATTTCAGACTTTTGACGCGTTCCTTCTGCAACACTTTTGAGGAATATTTTAGGAGCTAGTTGATATACAAGAATATCTCCTTTCCATGTATTTGGTTTTGAATATTTGCTTGGTGTTTCCCGACATGGCATTCTGAAGCCCTCATTTATTGCGTACACCAGTCCTCTGGTTGTCCATGCAGTCAACTTATGAACAACAAATCATTTAAAACTCTTGTCAGTATCTTTATTTTCACTTTCAAGTTATCAACATGTTTGCATCTTCACATTAAATGCAGTCGAAAATGTTTCAATTTCTGACTTACTTTCTATTGAGGATTAAACAAATCATGAGCGATGTCTCGCTACGCTCCATTTATTTATATTTTTTTTTTGGCATTCGTGATGCTGCTGTGGTCATTGAGTTCGATGATGGATTGTTTATCGTTTTGATGCTTCTTCAGTGTTTTTGCATATCTGAAACTTATGTTGACTTCATCGTCTTGAAAATCGTTTCATTTACATATCCACTTTAGTAATTATTGGGATTTGCCTCACTAAAAATAGAATGTGTTCGAATATGTTTGAATTGAAACATGTTTTTTTTTCATATTAATAATGACACTGCTGCAATTATATTCATTTTCCCTCACGGTTTCAAATTCTTTGCTTAAATTGCTGATTTACTTTTCTTCCTTAACACGATCAATTCTGACCAAGTAGAATCTCCTCCACCGGGCGCAAAACAATTTTTTTTGTTAGCAATAATTTTTATATTTTTAAAGTAAAATCAGAATACTATTTCAAAGCCAATAAATTACTGAGATAACCGGCAGTAAATCATCTTTGAAAAGGATCACAAGCACCAGATGCCAGAAACTTTTGCGTGGTTTCTTAATCATATGCGTAGAGAATGTGTTGAAAGGGCAATTTTCAAAATTGACTCCTATTTTGAATAAATTTGAAGTTTTGTTACCAAATTACAATACTTTAGGAAGCTATTTTGACTCAATTACGCATCCATATCTATATTAAGACCGCAATATGTTTATCTTTTAAACAAACCCATCACCATGCAAAATCCAAGCTTCGAGATGTTTCCAAATTTGCGAATCTTAAACACATGTTTTTGTCGCTATAAGAAAACAAAAACGCGTCAAGTATCACTCTTTAATTAGTTTTTTTTTCTAAAAGGTAGTCCCACAAGAAGTCGAAAAGAATTAGAAGGAACAATCAGCTAATTGTGCACCACTAAATCCATCACAGGAAGAAGTGTTCCTTCAGATGGGCTCTATAGATTGCAGCTTGGATTTCAAATTCAATTCATTTTTGTGGGAAGTTACCTGGTGGCATCTGTAACAGTATCGAGGACATATGCAGGAATTTCGAAATGGAAGTAGCTGAATTCATTCAATAATTGAACAGGATACGAGGGGGTCTAGGGCATATTTTCTGACGCCATTTCGTTTTGTGATTAAACTGAGCCATACTTGGTTACGAGTTGTTTTTTAATTAAGGAAGAAGATTGGAGGCAGCAGCTTTCGCTCGAGTTTACTCCAATTTATTCAAGCCTCCCATCGAAAACAAATTGCATGGCTTGGCAGCATCTGCGTGTACCGTGAACACATGTAGGATACATCTCTCCCAGACTGCTCCTGTGTCCGCGCAGAATCATCTTCAAGAGCTCAACAAATGTCTTCAACAAAGGACACTTGCAAACGCAGCGACAAGCGCTTCGTGCTACAGCCCAGCCTTCTGGAAGCAAACAAGCCAGCTAGGCTGATACCATTTGTGTCCATGCCAGCCAAGGCCATCGGCATAGTTAATAGAACAGGGGCGGGATGCACCTTGCTTGGAAACTTACCTGTCCAGATTGACTGCCGGCGCCGTTTGCTGCTGCGGCTCGAGGAAGAGGCTTATTTCTGGAACCAAGGACATCGCAGCGCAGTGCCGAACAAAATGCAAGCTCCTTTGCTTGGCTTCCTGTGGTTTCGATTTCAGGCGCCCGATGAACTTTACTATTTTTGGGGAGGGCCAGTCCGTCTAGCGAGCGATTACGTGAAATAGCCGATTGTCGAGCGAGGAGGCGACAGCAGGAAAAAATCACAAAATCGATTCAGCTGTTCGGAAGCCGCCCACCCACTCCCCTTTTGTGCTGCAACAAACAAGATCCAACTGCTCACTGGCGCTTGCCCGCACACCTTGCGTCGCGACTCCTAGCAATCTGACTGCCCGATCTGTACCCACTTCGCTCCACTACGGGCATATCCTTTGAGCCTGATCTCGCCGATCTGCAAGTCCTTCCGCCCCCTTCCGCGGAAGATACAAGTGTCAATCGTTCCCGTCTCGCGCTTTCACCGCACACCGAACTTTCCGACTTTTCCGCAAATCACAATCTACCCGACTTTTCTGCAACAACAGAGCCTTGGCCTGGGTGCACGCGCACTGCGGGAAAGGATTCGATTTCGATTCACCACTTTTTCAGGGTCTTGCGGCCCCTTCTCGCTGACTACTTCAACTTTTGCCTTACGCAAGCTCTTAATGTTTGTTTTCGCAGTTTCTACGTTGCTTCCTCGATCCCGCCGATCCAAGGACTCGTCAAACAAAAAACACTAATCGCGATCCGCGAAAGGGTGCACTTGTTCGACGGCTTTCCCGAAACGCCGAGCACTTGCGAGCCTCCTGAATTTGTTTGGCTGGCAAGCGGCGCAAAGCAGCGCGAGCAATACAACAAATCAGATATTTATGTCACACATCACACCTGCCGCGAACCACCGACGACGTGCCGCGAACAAACTCAATCTGAAATAAACAATTTTTCCCCGGACCTGTGTTTCCTGATTCAGAAAAACCAGCCGACAGTCTGTAACAAAAACATCCACAGTCCGACGGGAGGATGCGTTCGGTCTGACTGCACAGGGTGCGTTCGGTCTGACTGGATGCAATCGGTGTGTGTGGAAGTAATTGAAACCCAATTGAAATTTTTTTTGTGAGAAACGAAAGCCAAATGAAAAATCAACTTTGTGGAATTATCATTTTATTAAATCATTGTGTAACATGCAATATCAATTTTTAAATTGAATGGAATTTATTACGATTGTTAAAACGCACTGTTTAAAAGTGTGGTTAACGAACGGGTATTTTGCAAATCATACGTGCCTGAGATGATTGCTTACGAAATGCAGATAATTCTATACCCGTGAATTGCGTGCCTTAGTTATTATATTCAATGATAAGCAAATGTGCATTTGTGCCATACAATAAAAGCTCAATTAATTATTACGCGAGAACAGCATTTTTGTAAGCTGTGCGAAAACAGGACCTTCGGGAGCGAATTTAAAAAACCCTCTATAAAATATCAAATCATGATAAACATATTCGTCTATTTAATTTTATTGATAATATTCAATACGAGAAATCAAATTAATGGTTGATACCACAAAACACTCATTTTTAAATCCAAGGAATATCGCATGAACATGTTCTCTCCTGTGTGATATAAATATATTAAAATCTTTGGCGATTTCCAGACATCCATCCACCACGGTTGAAACCTCTGCCTACGCGGTTAAATCCAAAGCCTCCTCGACCGCGACCAAAACCATCCCCATTATTATTTCCGAATCCTCCGCCGAAGTTACTACTTCCGAATCGCCCTTCACCGAAGCTATTATTCGGACGATTGAATTTGCCACCGCCTTGACCCGCGGGACCCGTAAAGTTTCGTTGCTGTACGGGAAGGATGCCAGTTTCACGAGCGATATGAAAATCGCCCGCCGTCCGTCTGCACAGATTCTTAATTACGTTCACCAAATTCATTAGGGGCGCGTCCATGGTCAATATCTCATCCGGCGACGAACTAGCTCTAGTTACCAAGTCCTCGATGGCAGGTCGTAGTGCTGCCAATTGTGCAGCCACGGTCGGATCCATTTCAAAATTGAGCCAATTGTCCAGGCGCACCACATTGTTTTCTACGAGATCTATTTTTCGGCAGCCGAACAGGATCAGTGGTATTGGTGGCACCATTGTCAACTGCTTGCAGGACACGGCCCTCGTGCGAACCTTCTCTCCGAACACGAAGAACGGATATGGGAATGTCACCGCCAAGTTGCTGCAATTCACCGAAGTCTTATGAAGCAGTGCCGCCTTCGACTCGGTCGTCAGCACCTTTCGCTTCTCCTTGTGCATGCACACGTTCGGATACAGCCCCGTACACAGCAGCGCTGCGGACGTATCTAATTCGGGCGTGTCGTCGCTATTCGCGTCGATGTGGCACTCCAGCATGGCCTCCTCTGGAAAGCCGGCCTGGTTGAGCAACGCCAACAGCTGCTTCTTCGCCTCCGATATCATCCGCATCGTTGGCAGCTGTAGACCCTTCCACTCGCAGAATCGGATTTCTTCGTCCTCGCCCTTGTACCTAGCTCGCTCCCACATTTGAAAACCCACCAGCATGGCGATGTGGTCGGAACACTTTCTGCCGGTCAATCCTTTTTGGTGGTTGGCCAAACGCCGCTGTCCCATGTCCAACGCGAATATTTCGGCGAATGTGCTCGAATAGGCGGACATGGCCGCAAGCGGGTCGCCAACGCCAAAAATGCACCCGAGTATCATCATCTTGCCCAAGCGCGGCTCAATCGGAAGACGCGCCAAGATCCTGCCCAGCGGCGTCAATTCGTCATCTTCGGCCAAGCACTTCATGTCGCGCAACAGCACCTCAGCTTCGATCACAGCGTCCAATGGGGGCGGTTCGATCGCCTTCGACAGAAATTGATGAATAGACCCGAGGCGCAGCAGTTTGATGCTGAGCGAGAGCTCATGAAGTGGCGTGCGAAACATTTCCGGCGTCAAGTTTTCTTCCAGTTTTTGGAATCGAGCTCGCGAGCACAATGTGAAGCAGTAGCCAGGACGAACACGGCCAGCACGGCCCTTGCCTACAAAATTTATTCAAGCAAACATCACACATCTGAAGTCTCTCTCTTCCTTCAACTACAAAAATTCCTCAGAAATATATACTTACGTTGCTCCAAATTTGTTTTACTTGCCCAAACGGTTGCGTAGCTCACGAGGTTATTGTGCGAAGTGAACATTTTCATGCGTGCCTTGCAAATATCGACAACGTAAACAATGTCATCTATGGTGATTGAGGTCTCGGCGATATTCGTCGACAGAATAATCTGAAAATGCCAATGGAAAAAAAATTCGTCGTGCATGCGGCTATCTGAGAAGTGGTGAGCTTACCTTTGTAACGCCTTCCGGCACCGGTGCAAACACCTTCCGCTGATCCTCCCTCGGGACCTGCGAGTGACAGGGCAGGATCCTGAACGCCGAGCTCCCGTAAACTGAGCTACTTTGCAAATGTTTCATCAGCGCGAAGATTAGATTCCAGCCCGGCAAAAATACCAAAATCGCGCCGGGAACGTTTTTCTCGCGGATTACGTTCAAAATCGCTTCAATCAATTCAAAGCTGCACTCGGATTCAGATATCTGCGCCATCGTGCTCCGTGTCTGCTCCGAATATTTAGAATCGATGACCTTATTTAAATTTTGATCGTTTTCATCGGCAGGTGCTGCATCCTTGTCGTCAGCAACGGACGCGTCTTTTTCTTCTTTTTCCTGGTCGCGTTTACGCTTTCGACTCTCGGGCGAAGGTACGAATTTCGTGAGCTCAACGATGTCTTCCAAGAACATTTGCTGCACTGGGAACGCGCGTCCTGGCACTTCTATTACGGGGCACCCGCCGAAATATTCCGAGAACAGGGTCGTATCGATTGTGGCCGACATTAGGATGACCCTCAAGTCAGGATATGTGTGCACCATGTCGCGCAGCACAACCAGCAAAAAGTCACTGTTCACGTCTCGCTCGTGTATTTCGTCGACGATTATATGGGAAACACCGCGCAGCCCGGATTCAAGCTTTCTCAGGAGAACGCCGATGGTGCAGAAAAGTATTGCTCCGTACGGCCGTGGCATAATCGAATCAAAACGGACGCTGTATCCGACGGATTCTCCGAGATTCTCATTGCGTTCGGTAGCAACGCGCTCAGCCACAGATATTGCACTGATGCGGCGTGGCTGCGTTATGTATATATTGCAGTGCGCTCCTTGCCCTGAAGTTATATAATCTTCCAGTATGTATTGCGCGATTTGTGTCGTTTTGCCGCATCCGGTGTTTCCACGAATGATGACCACCGGATTGTCGTTTACAGCGGTCATTATGTTGTTTCGCATCGCTGCTATGGGCAGGCCCGAACGAAATTGCAGAAAACGCTGAAACTCCGAGTCGTTCATCTTTTTGTCTCGCGTCTGCTGGTCGAGCTCTTCACTCAATTGGTCAAGACTTGCACTCGCCAAGAAGCCTTCGTCGATGTTGCAAGCATTCCAAACATGCCAGTTGGGTTGCGGCGGCGCCCAAGGAATCACAGATCCCATGAGTTGGCTGGTGTTCAACGTTTTCCGGATTTCTGTTTTCTGTGCCTGTGTAAAGATTGCAATAGAAACACAATTGTCACAATGCCGTCGCTCTTCGAACATACATATGTAAACATTTCTAAATACAGCAACGCTAATGACTTACCAATAAACTAATGGAATTCGTCTCGGGATCCTGCTTCTCACTGCCGGGCAGTATGACGTCTAAATTCAGCTCTTCAATGCAGCGAGCCAGTTGATCCGCGAGCTCGGGATCTATGCACACGGGGTATGGCTTCATCTGCTCCTCTTCGTTTTTCTTCTTCAACGAGCCCGTGAATGCCTCGATCACTCCCAAATGGTACAGTTGCCGGACGAGCGACAGAGCGCACGACTTGCTGGCGACTTGTTTGCTAGAGCCGGTTTCGCGGGCCGCCACCGTGCGATTCAGCTCGCGAACGAACATTCGCATTTCCGCAACAAAGCTCCTGGAATTGTTTGATTTGTAGCCATCAACATTTGCATTTAATAGTTGATCGAATCGAAGATTTGAAATGGAATTGAAAAACAGCAATCATCCGAAACTGATTCAACAGGAATATAGCTTCATTTATATCCCGCAAACAATGTTCGTATCAATTGGAATGCAAACAGTGCAATGGAATAAAAGTCTTCGGTATTTCTAAAACAAACTTTGAATGAATTGATACCGAAGAACTAAACGAACGAGTAATGTCTATTGCTATTTTAATAATTTTAACCCTTTACCCTTTAAGCAAATTTCGTGGCGTGTTCAATAGACGCTTATCGTAAATAAATAAACACATGCATAGTAAATCATACCTCACGGCGTTGACATGGGTCTCGTTTCTCTGCGTTCACTTCCATTCAGGGCAACTTCCAAAATAACTGCCGCCGATTCCATGCTACAAAAATACGAGCTTCCATCTGTTGTGCCGAAGGAAAATGTTATTTCTCGTTTCATCTGAACTTTAAGTGGTTTATAGGCCTGTGCTTGTGCGTGAGCAGCCAAAATAACATTTCGAATGTTCACGCCACATGCCAGTCGGCTTGAATTGCTTTCGCAGAGAAACGAGACCCAGTACGTGGACAAATAAACAGGATTAACGTGTGTCTAGCTTACGGATTTGTTCACAGGCTACAAAAAAAACACGAGCCGAGTCTAAATGCAAAAGTAGCAGGCCGTTTCTGAGCCTACCTAACAAACCCGTAAGCTGGACTCAATGTATGGATTTGATCTGCTTCCGTTGACTTGGCGACATCAAATCTACGAGAGCAGCACTCACTACCTGGCGCAACTAAGGATCTAGATCGCGACCATGTACCTGGCGTGGTCCGGCCCAATTGGCGAGTATTTGTAGTCCGCCGAGATCTTGTTCATTTGCATGAACTGATGCAACTTCGCCTTGGCGTTCTCGATCGTCCAGTTGCCGTGAATCGTCGCGTTCACGTCAATTCCCTCCGCCTCCTCCATATTCTGCTTCTCTTGGGCGCGGTCGATGACGGGACGATAGGCGCTGCCCAAGTCCTGCGGGCCCATTCCGTCCCTGAACACATGCGGCGATTGCCTGTCTCCACCACTGGGGGTCATAGACGGCGCCGGTGGCGTACTCGCCCGCGCTGGACCCACACCAATCGAGGCTTCGGCCGGCACGTCGGTCGCCGGGATTTTCCCGCTGCGCACCAAGTACTGGACGAAATCGCGCGCCGCATTCTTCTCGGCGTCCTTCTTCACCGTCGAGTTGCCAGCGCCCACATACGGAAATCCCTCGACGCGCACCTCGCACAGGAAACGCTGCCGGTGCTTCGGCCCTAAAACAACAAACAAGCTGGCTCGAGTATTCGACGGCGAAACAATCATTAGGCTGGCGGCTCACCTGTCGGACGGACTTCGAAATGCGGCTCTATCCGCGATTTCGTGCAGAACTGATGGAAAAAGGACTTGATGTCCTGCGACATGGCGGCTTCCGAAAAGTGCACACACGAAATTCACACTTCGGAGAAAGATGTCGGATGACAAACAGACAGACAACAGGCAGCCAAATTACAATTTCTTAACACCAGCACTTCACTGACGATTGCCAAAGCCCTTTACAAGTCGTCGACCGTAATATTTTCGTGGTGTTTGCACTTAGTACTTGGTAAAATTACCTACGTTCGACACATTGAACAGGGAACTAATAGGAACGGTGACAAGGCTTTCTCAGCTAATGTACGAGAGAGACGACTATTTTACTCTTCTTCTTTTTGTGAAAACATATGTTTTGTTTATGAATGTCAAATTCGTTTATGACAAGGGCCGAAATTGTTTGAAAGTTCGTGCGTGATTGATAATTTACGGTGATTTGCAAATGTGTCGAGTTTGAGAAGTGACTAAAAACTTGTATAGTGTTATGTTTTATCAATAGACGTGTTGTGTGTTTCAGTTATCAGTGACAAAAGCGAAAAAACACTAAAATGAAGTGCATTGTAAGGTGTTGTCGAAATCGGCCGTATGCACGTCCTGTCGGCATTTCATTTCACCGGTAATTAAACATTTCTTGAGAAAAGTGTCCTCTTAATAGTTCTCGCGACGAATATATGTAATAATTTCAAAGAAAATCGCGCAGAAAAATGTTGTTTATTGTTTTGTTTATGAATGTCATTTTTCACCTCTTAGACATTGTGCCACTCAGTAGCGGTTCAGAAGATAAATTTGAGTGAGTTCAATTCATACAATTTTCTTTATTCGTACATGATCATTAAACGTGCTAATGAATATGATGTATTTATCCGAAACAACTGCAATTGTGAGAAACGACTTAATTATAAAAAAATTTTGACAAGCAGCACCAGCACCTTAAATCCGCCTAAGCCGGTCCCAAGCCCGGTTGCAAAAAGGATGAGGGAGGTGAAATATATATAAATATATATATATATAAGTTTATATATATGTGTATATATATATATGTATACTAAGCTGAAAATTTTCAACAGTAACCTAACCGATATATATATATATATATATATATATATATATATATATATTCTAAGTGTGTGTGTGCAAATAAATAACTATATAAATATGATAAAAGGTTGCGTTACTGTTACATATTTTCAGCTTTTTTGAGACCTATTCAACTAAAGCTCTCCGAATTCATAATTGATTTTCAAATTTAGCGCCTTCTAGAGGCATGCCCCCAACTCTTGACCAAGTACGCCTTTCAAATAGTCATTACGCATTCCGACAGTAGATGCTTCGAAAAACTCATATCAGGAAATTTGTTTATTTTCCTCTCCATTAGTTCCTTCCTCATTGGTTCGACACCTAGAAACGGGGTGGAGTTCCAAAAGTGTCAGAAAATCCAGTGCTCGGTATGCGTTCAATGATAAGTTATGGATTGTCGTGGCGCCAAATTTAAATTTGTAATATTATTATAGTCGTGCACGATATTCGACTTTTGCAGGTTCGCTTATCTCTTCACTTGTTTAAGCAACTTGAACGCCAACAAAACGGTCATTAGTGCAAATAATTATAGATCTAAGAATTTCGGCTCCACTTTCCGCATATTAAGGACTCAAAAAACAAAGGAGGATTTCCCTTCGATTGGCAAGCCGGTAAGACTTAGGCACATATAATCCTCAAAAATAATTTTAAAATACTCTAGCGATCTTGAGACATAAAATATCGCTTTGCAGACCGATTATAATAACTACCCTTTACTTACTCGAACTTAAATTGGCCACATAATCCCTGAAGCCAACATTCGTCGAATGAATATTTTTGTGAGGTGGACTGCTTGGATTGGATTTTCATATCAATTGTTAGAATGAAACGAATACGTATTTTGAACAAGTGGAACCAGCGGGCGAATGTTTGAAAGTTACTGAGACAGATTGATTTAATTTGGTTCGAGAAAGTATTGTAAAACAGCTTGTTATTTCGTAATATTCTTTATTAAAACAGCCCTTTTGATATCGAAGAAAATTATTCATAATAGAATGTATAGCTTATAAAATATGAAAATTCCTATTCGATGAGAAAAAATGCAAATATAAAATATATCGCTGTCACCGAAACTACTAGTTCGGCTTGATTTCTGAAAATCGAACAGCTTTTTTATCGGCAACTTCGACAAACTCTTTCCCGTACTTCGAAGCGATCTTGTGTAGTGTCTCAACGTCCGCTTCAGCAGTATGCGACACAACTGGTTGACTTTTAAACATTCTTTCGTAAATGTCGCCAAGCTTAAATGATTTTCTCGGAGGTTTTGCCACCTTACCGTTTCTAGCTTGGAGGGGTGGAAAAAGTTCTTTTCTCGCCTTACTCGTTCCGTTCGTGGCGGCAATCCTGTTGAATTTTTCCGGGATGCTACGCCTCGGCGTCGTTTCATTAAGACGTTGGCGTTCTTTCATTTTGTCGTCGTCCTGATCAAATAATTCATTGCCTTCGGTCGATGTTTCTGGAAGGCAGGTTGCGCCGTTACCCAAAACGTCTACGGTTGATGTTTCTGGAAGGCTCGTTGCGCTGTCACCCAAAACGTCTGGATGAGAGTGTGTGCTGGAATTGACAAGTTCTTCTGCATCAGGGAAGCCATCCATTTCTAATAATCGTTCTTTTTCAAGTAACCACTCTGTTTCAATTTTATCGAGCTCTTTAAGTACACTCAAAGAATCCGCACACAAAATATAATCAGGCATTGTCTACAAGCAAAATGTTTTAGTGGATATTTTCTGAACGGTGTTGCACTTACCAGTCCAACTTTCTCTAGCGACTTCTTGATTATGGGGAAATCAAAACGATTTCCATTGTGAGCGATCAGGCAAATTGGTTTGGGATAGTGGTCCAGATATGATATTATGGCCTTTCCAGCATTTTCATCGAACATGTTGAATTCTTCCAGCATATCGTTATACAATCCTGAAAATAGTTAACAAGTGCAGTTAAAAGTAAAACAAAAATAACCATCACTATTTCAACGCAGAAGTAGCGTATGGCCGTTACATCAATAAAACGATCACACAAGTCTACGAGGGTATTGTCCTGCGCTGCAAATTTTCGTGCATTGCTTTGTCTAGCAAGGAGTATACCTATTTTTACGGTAGTCTAACGTATCTTTTCATGCGGCAGCCGATCGTGTCGTTGTCGTACGCGATGAGGGTCTCGCTTTCGTCATCTGAAGCGGCCTCGTTCGTCATTTTGTCGACCGCACGTCTTACCTGAATATGCTTGTCCCATTTTAGTTTCTTGTCGGCGCAACATATTTTGTTCACATATTTAGAAAGTTTGCTGATTGGAAACTTGTGAACTCCCCAAAGTTTTTGCTCTTTGGCACAAACTTTCCCGATTGTTGGTTGTAGGACACAGCAGCTTTAGTCATTTTTAGAGGTGTGCTTCGCGGTCGGCTCAGGCCAGCTCTGTGCCGTAAATTAGCATTTTTTAGCAGTTGTCGCTCTTTCTTCGCTTATGGTGTCCATATCTACTACGCAGCGTAGCTCATGGCGCATGCTTTTGTGTAGTGATCCTATTTGAATTCTGATTTAATCCGCCAAAAGTGAACCTTTTCATCCACTATTTATGTTATAAGCCGTTTCAGGTGAGTCGACGACAAGTAGATGTCATTGATCTGCGTTTCTGTGGGGCTCCGTCTGCTGAGTCCACTGTGTCTCAGACTCGTTATGTTCGCGCTCGACATTTACCACACCTCGCCTTACGTATCGACAAGGCTAATCTTTGCCACGATCATTAAAGATGATCCAGGAACCAGCAACTCTCTCTCTCATCATTTATCTTCACATCCATGCTACTTTCACACATTCGTTTCACTTAACATTCCTTTTCCATAATTTCATGCAATTCAAGGTTAGTATCCTATTTTCTTACTGATTGTTCTTTCCAGTTGACCCTTTACTGTTTACACAGACGATCACCACTCCTCCAAGATGTGTTCACAGTGCGGCTCCCTGTTTTTATTGCTATTTACTCATGAAGATCCCGAGGCAAGCAGAAGACCCAGTCTTTGTTTTTAAAATATGATCAGAATAGCAAGCAAGGCTTTTGCTTGGTTCGTAACACAAGAATTTATTTTTAACAATTTGCTTCGATTTGGAAACAAAATTGTCAACCGAATTGACCTTAATTTAAGATACTTCGCTGAAAACAATCGCAGATATATCAAAAGGTCATTCATTTTTTAACCTTCTATTGCTTAACTCTGTCCGTCACAGTATTTTTCAGGAAACATGTATTTTGAGCTACGATTTATTGGGAACAAAGTTCACAGGGATCAAGTTTAGTTATGATTATGTAAAAAATAGAGTAAAAGAAATAACATACATATATCGACAATGTGATTTGCTTGACGGTGCAAAAATGATACCTGAGACAGGATTAATTCCCAGAAAGGAAGGGGTACATACGAGTTCAATCTCTTTCTCAACGTTATTTCGTCATCGCATATCATTTGACGATCGCAACAAACAAACCGACGCAACGGTAAATAACAGGCGTTTCACTCGCATTTCAAACTTACGGTGAATGAATAGGTGGTATTCAGTTGTGTACTGTACCTGTGATTTCACTAGCCTTTGAGCTTATAATTCGCCCTGGGTTGAAAAACATTGTCCACTTGCTCAACAAAGGGCGATTTGTTTCGTTGACCGGCGGCGCTAAATCCTTCCGTGGCGACGCCCACATTGCCATTTCCGTAATGCTGACGTTACCAAAGTTGTGCGCTGGCAAACCAGTTGTTTCCAGGTCCAAAAACACAAAAGTCTTCGCTTCTCGTACATTTCGTACGTCTTCACTCGCTGCCGCCATAAGACACAGAAAGCAAATTGCTGTACCTCCGCGCCATTTGCTATTGTCAACATGATAGCTGTCATCTGACGTTGGCCGTCATTATTGCCAGAGCTGCTGATTTCTCAACTTTGATTCTGTCTGCAAAGTGCGCGGCGAATGCTAACTCGGCAAAGTGCGGCGACTAGCTATCATTGCAAACGTCAAATGTTTTCGATGACAGTCGGCTTGTTGTTTGTTGTGAAAAGTCTGCGAAATGTTAGCCGCCGAAGAAAAGGAGCGGAAAGCCCGTGCTTGCATTATGCCGGTGTGTGCCGGGAAGCGATTCGATTTGGTGCACAAATTTCCTAGAGAAGACGACCGCACGCGAGACTGGCTAAATGCCGTCGGTCTACCTCACTTGCACAATGTACAATACTCAAAACTTCGATCGGCATACTTCATCTGCTCGCGGCATTTTCGCAAGACAGACTATAAAAATGCGGCGTCTCGCTACTTGAATAAGACTGCAGTGCCTTGCATCAATCTCAGCTCGTTGGATCAGATTGAAGAAGCTTACGACAGATGCGTCCCAAGTTCCGAGGACACAAGTCCGTGTCAGCGACCCTTGGAAACGTTTCAAAGTCCGAAACGTGTAAAAACAAACCAAGACTTTCGATCGAGCAGTTCCACTGACGATGTCCTTAATGTCGACACTGCTGCAAAGATCTTAAGGTATCCGAAGTGTGAGAGAAGCGTTGAGAGATTCCTCTTAAATGTGGTTGATGTTAATTCATTTGAGCATAATATTCAAACTGGCTGCTCTTCAGATTCATCAGTGGATATCGAGCATCGAGTGGAAGAAAATGATATTGAGGAGAATATTGTTGTGCTTAAGCGTGACGAGAATGCGGACGAATTAAGCAGAGACATAGACGGACCAGAACCGGCCGTTGATAGCTTCCCGGAAAATGTTGGTAGGTTCATGTTGATTTTTAGTACTCACTGATTTTTACTCAAACTCCATTTAAATTCGCACTACCTTCTACTTGGTTGGTTGTAGTGGCAGCCCTCTTTATTCAAAGATGACTCAGTTAGGCTACTATAGGCCCATTGTGATACCAGAAATGATTGGGACGGCTTTAGACCCTACGGGATGACGATAACCATTAAGATTCTCGTATGAAGCCGGCTATGCAGCTAATATTCAAATCAGCTACTTGTGTGCTACTGTGAGGCTGTTCAGAAAGGGTGATAGTGCTGGCTCAGTTCAGTTGTGAGCGGCATTCCATTGCAATTTTGGATGAGGTACGCACGCTGGATAGCAGTTTGACTGTCAGAGAAAATGTTTAAATTTCTTATGGATATTTTCTGGTTTCTCAGCCAGTCTACTGCCCTGTATATCGCAATGACCTCTGCCTAAAAAACACTCCAGTAGTCTGGTAACCAAAAGGATAGTTTCAGACCTAGCTCTGAGAAAACGCCACAGCAAACTCTTCCACATCCATTTTTGATCTATCAGTGTAGATGTCGATCGGTTCCTGTATCTCACTTTTTTCCATGTCCAGTCCAGTCATCCCGAGTAGGTGAAACCCTGGTGAAGCAGGAAATCGAAAAAGTGAGGTCTACTTTCCCTGGCGTTGGTCCATCCGTCCGTAGTTTTGTGGAGTGGCTATTCTTCCCCTCATGCCAGAGACGTAGAGCTTTCATTCGAACCGCAGGGCACTTGGCGTGCTGTCTCGTAAGAAGCTCAGTCGGGAGCAGTAGCTGCAATCCTTCTGACCTTCCAATTAAAAAAAGAAATAATTTTTTTGCAACCGCAAGAAAAACCTTGTAAACTAGTAAAAAATGAAGCTAGCGTTAGCGACTTAATCAACATCAACTAATGAATTTTTAAACAAATCCTACGAAAACTATGAATGTTACGTTAATTTGGTTGGACAAAACATTGACTTTGTTAATATCCAACGGAAATCAGTAGGATATACCCAAGAACTATGACTAAAAATAAATGCACTGCATCTTATGCACAAAAAATCTGCAACATTTTCAAGATACTTTTTGTTTGCCCTCAAAACGTCCAAATTTCCACCCACTCAACTAGACATGTGTGACTGCGCTGATACCTGGATGTGAATTATTGTATCTATAATCTCTTGTAACAAAAAAAAACAATTAATCAAGGTTGCTGCGTTTACGGTGGTTGCACGTCAAACATGGGCCCGTTTCCATACTCGCCGATTTGCATTTTAGTATTGTATGGTGGATTCGTACTATGGTTGGTAATTTATAATTGGCATTATAAGTGGCGTTTATGGGAACAATAGAGAACAGGTAGTGAAATATTAAATCATCGCATTTCGTAATATAATTATACCTATAGAAAAACTAGTAACTAGCAATGCGCTGGCGCTATTGCGCCACAGCGCCATGGGATGTCTTAACTGATTCGCTAGTCACAATTTTGCTTCGGTACCATAACGCTGCGTATCAGTATCCTGGAATCGCGTTGGTTGATGCGCCGAACTAGACTTTTCAGTTCCATCGCCAACACATTGTTTGCCTCTTCTTTGATTGCTTCTTCTGCTGCCCTAACGCGATGATAAACTGCGCTACTGAGATTTCTGTCTGGCATCAGCGCATTGGTCTCAATGATAGTGTATCAGCGCTAAAGCGCAGCGCATCACTGCGTTACACATGTCTACACTCAACAGTGCCCGACGCCATTTATAAAAGTAATGAACATAAAAACTGAAAACGATAGCGCAACTAAAGAGCTTAACGCCAATAACATCCTTGCTCTATCCTACAATGCTACTTATTCAAGCGTTTTTTTACCGTCTACTAACTTGGAGATAAACGTTCAATTGAAAATTATAGAGTTATTGCTATGCTCCCCGCCGTTCCTAAACTATTCGAAAAAAAACTCCTTTCGTAGCGTCTTGTCTCAATGAGCAGCAACATGGATTTTGTAAAAGTCGGTCAACCACTACTTTACGGTTCTTGAAGCAGGTGTCGCATAATGGACGGCGGACATAAAATAAATGCAATTTATATCGGCTTCATTAAAGCTTTTGCCCGCGATGATTTTTTTTCAAAACTACGCAAGGTCGGCATGTCCGGATCCTTACGCAGTTGGTTTGGTTCCTACCTTCACAATTGAAAGCAATTTGTTAAATTTGAAGGTCTATTTTCAAAATTAATCTCTTCTTTTCTGGTGTTCCGCAAGAACGAACATCGATTCTTGAATATTTTCCCATCTGACCTATCTGAGGTGTTATTCGATATCTCTTATCTTGACCTCAAAATGTATCATCACATTCGATCATAATCAGATGCAATCTAAATTAATATCACTCGAGTAACTTTAGTCTAGTATAGCTAGTCGTTAAACCTAGAGCAAAATGTAGACTATCAAATTTCAGCCACCGCGACCATATGCTCTACTGCATTTAACACGCGTATTTTTATGTGAGTTTTGCGTTGATTCCGTTAATTCTCGTTTTAAAGTGTTGTTTCCCAACCACTGCGCTCAGAACAAATTATTTCTCAATAATAAAAAAATCATATGATCAGCTTCTTGCGCAAAGCCAATATTTCCATCTACATTTACCTTTTTAACAATTGATCTCGGAGTTATGTCGGACAAAAAGCTGCGTTTCAACTTACACTATGACCAAATCCTACCTAAGACTCAAAAGGTTGTATTGTCTTCGTTAAGAGAGTATCTATGGATCACTTAGATCTTGCATATGACATTCGTTCGCTAGATATTTGAATGTGTATGTATCATCTGGAACCCGGCCTTTAAAAGTCACAAACCCAGAATTGTTTCCGTCCAAAAGCAATTCTTACTTTTCGCTTTGACAGATTTATATGATCCCAGCGACTTTCAAAATTCACCGTCCTACGATTTCATCCCCGACCTTTTAAACATAAAATCTATTTGGATTCGTAATCGATTTTCGACCGTAATCGTCAATAAGTAAAACTCAACGATGAAATAAAACATACGGGGCACATACAACTGCTTAAAGAACTACAGCACAGCACATTCCTATGCATATAATGAATCTCAACCACGAATGCAGTAAACTATTTAGCAACATGAGTTAATATAGGGTGTCTCAAAAGAAAGTTTACATTTGTTTTCAGTGCGTTATGTGGATTTGTTAGACAATTTCAGACCTGCGAAAGTTCTCTGGCAGAACGGTGTAACCTCACACACGTCCAATACGTCTCAGCCTAGAGTACGTGAAATTTTCTCTGGCAAATTAATCTCCAGGAGAGGTGACATAAACTGGCCTCCACGCAGTCCTAATTTAGTTCCTATCGACTTTTTTCTGTGGCGTTATCTCAAATCAAAAGTTTATAACAATAAACCGACTTCTCTGGCGCATTTTAAAGAAAATGTTCGCTACGAAATCTCAGCCATCACGAAGTCGACCTGCCGAGCCGCCATTGGAAATTTAACCGTTCGACTGAACAAATGCCGTGAACACGAAGGTGTACATGTAGACGATATTATTTTTAAGAAATAAATTCCCAAATACTGTTCTTCAATAATTAATAAACATTTTAAACACATCTTTTGAGACACCCTGCATTACTTGCTCTTCATGACAACATCCGCTTTCAAATCCGGCCTCAAAATAGCCGTATCGTAACAGTTAAATTTTAGTTGTAGGCAAAATGTTCTGTGTTTATTGATTTAACTACGCCTTGTTTTAGAATATTTCTAAAACAACGGAAAAGATGAAAGAAATATTTATTAATGAAGCAACATAAAAACCCTTGTAACATTCACAAAGGTTAGTATTAAATGATATGTTAGTATTGAATGTGTAAAAATCACTTTAGCACAAGATATTCATTCATCATTTTCTTTACTCACAAAAAAAAATATTAAATTAGAAAACCAAACATATTTCAATCACCGATTAAACAACCTGACTTCTACGCTATATCAAATGCGAATTACCTCCTCGTAGTAGATTACACAGCTTCATGACCAAAGTTCCAACCAAATCACTTGATATTCTTTCATGACCAAGTTATGGTATGTGAGTTCGAGCGTCACGTTTGCCGGCAAGTCTTCGTGAGGTTCGCAATGAATTCGCATTCTTTAACAGCAGATAACCCTGGTTTTTTTAATAAAGTTCATGGTTTGGTGCCTCTTATCACCAAGATGGCTATTTTGAATCCGAACCGATAAATGCTCTGAGACAAAAGTAAGCGTTCGTAGCATCTCATATGCATTCGCTGATTAGTATTACAGGAGCTGAAACCGATGACTCAAGGCGAAATGTCGGTGAATCTGTTGGAAGTCAGCCACCCTAGCTACTCCGAATCGTTAAAACTAGAAAATGTTTGGTTGCGCGATCACTGCCGCTGTTCACAATGTTATAATCAGGAAACACACCAACGGCGACTCGACATTCTCGATATTCCGCTAGATATCAAGCCCATGGAAACTGAAATCCGAAATGATGTGCTTTGGGTAAAATGTGAGTACAATGGAGACTTTCCAAAAGAAAACTTTAATCTCTTGTTTCATTTTCAGGGCCCGGCGGTCACGAATCGCAATATGAAATAGATTTTCTTTTCAGGAGTCTATCGAGTTGTGCAACCGAACTGAGTTCACCGGAGCAAGTACTATGGGACCAGGATACGGTACATCAATTGGATTATAGTCGTGTTAATTTCAACAACTATTTGAGAGATGATGAAGTGGCCAAGTCGGTTGTAGCCAGTTTAATTGAATTTGGCTTCGCGTTCATTGAAAAAGTTCCGCCTAGCCCACCAGATACGACGGAAGCGGCAATACGACGGTAAGCCCATTCGATCATATCTGGAATGTGCCAGCACAAGAACTAAGTCTCAACGGTTCCTTGTTTCCTTTCAGACTATTCCCCATACAAAAAACATTTTTCGGTGAAATGTGGACGTTTTCCGATGGCAGAGATCATAACGACACTGCCTACACTAACGAGTACCTTGGCTTGCATACGGACAACACGTATTGGAATGAAGCAGCTGGTCTGCAGGCATTTCATTGCACCAATCACTCTGGTTCCGGTGGTGAGACGCTCCTAACGGATGGCTTCAAAGTTGTAAATGATTTGAAGATGAAAGATCTTAAAGCATATAACGAGCTGACAAGTATCAACGTCTCAGGAGAGTACATAGATAATAACACCCATTACGTTTCCTCTGCACCCATGATTCGTTTGGATCGACTAACTAATCGGCCTATGCAAATTCGATATAATGTTTACGATCGCGCGACGTTCAATACGATTCCGCAATCCGAAATGAAAAGTTTTTATAGGAGCTTCCGAAGCTTGGCGGAAGAAGTGAATCGAGAAGAGAATCAATGGCGTTTCAAACTGAATCCGGGGACAGTCCTGATATTCGACAATTGGCGAATACTTCACGGGCGCGAAAAATATACCGGAAAGCGGCAGATAACAGGCTGCTACGTGGCACGATCGGAGTTTCTTAGTGTAGCACGTGTCATGGGATTAATTAGCTAACTATGTATATAAATAAGAAAACTGAACATCTTTTTAACTAATCTAGTTTATATTTCAAATAAAAGACACTATTGCAAGTAAGATGAAATTGAGAATATACGCGACATGCGGCAGTTTTTGTGAATTATTTTTTGTGGCGTCAAAAAAGCGAACATACACATACAGTGGGAGTGTTATATCTTCATCGACATTGAATCTCAAGTTGACGCGATTCCCAAACTCAACTGCCGACTTTTTTATGACGCTTTGGCGGCGTGCTCCTTTCACTGCTACGCGAGCGGAGATAAATTCATATTTTACACTCAACATCATATTGATGCATCGAAAGGAATTCGTGAGCGCATCGTAGGTGCCAATAACTTGCCGTTGGTCGAAATTCCTAGACTCCATTCGGATCCAATTCGAAGAAATATTTACTGGCAGTCCTAGCTCAGAGACATACAAATCGTAATCACCCGCAAAGTGTTCATCATTTATTAAGTATCTAAAAATGTTCCCTTGTAGGTTTTCACAGAATTTGGTGTAGTTGGAACCTGCGCTCAAGATACTATTATTTGCGATAGTTATAGCGCATTGTGATAAAGAATTCTCGTAAAATTTTATGGACTCGCTTGAAGCATCACTGCATAGTCCTGAAATTGACGTCGGAAGGAGAATCTCCTTGTGCATGTTGTGAAAGGATGCGTTATAATGAAAATAACTGATCAAGTACTTCTTTTCATTTTCCTCGACGGCATCTTTTATAGGAATTAATTTTCCTGTTATAACAGGAAACCCAGGCTGGTACCCAAATTTTTCACTGGACCTCTTTTCGTTTGAAGCACTTTCGTTCGGTTGAAGGAAATGGACGTTGAACATTTTCGGGTTTGTAGCCAGTTCACTATCATCGTTGCAAATCAAGGAAACGTTCATGTCTGTCAAATAAGTAAAGTTGTGATGGATATTGATACTGAACTTCCAACAGCCTTGATTTTGAATTGCAGTTTGATTTTCAATCTTGGAACAGCTTTTCGGATCACCATCTAAGCTGCACACAAAACTATTGATGCCGATATGACCAGATTTATCAACAACAGGTTCGCCATTATTGAGTAGTCTTTTTCGACTGCGCAGCAGTTTGTAGGATCCAGTTTCTTCCAAGAAGGCAGTGTAGAATGTTTGAAATTCGTCCGACGTCATCGTGCAGCTTCGTGCTACGTTGTTTAAGTGGCGTATGGGCTCAGAAATGTGGCAGTGCGAGTTTATTAATGAGGCCGGAAGATCTGCAGGAAGATTCAATTGTAAAAAATGATTTAATTGGATATTATGGTAAGTAGATTGTATCATTTATTTATTAGGAGAGAGGTTAGAGTTTAAGTGATGGTGGTGAAACCGAAACAGAAAACACTCATCTAAGAGGAGTCTGCGGGATTGCAAAGTAGGAAATTGTAGCAAGGAAGGTCACTCTTCATAAGGCATATATGTTATTTTAAATTTAAAGATAAGGAAACAATTGGTTTGTGTTGTACTGATTCAATCAAAGAATCCAAATATTGATAGTGTGGTGACTATACTTGCGAGCAATATTCAAGGATGGGTCTAAGTAGGCTGTATAGGTTGACGGCGGGGGAAATGTCAGTAAACATCTGAGAGTGCCTTATTACGAACCCGGAGACACGAGAGGCACGTGCGGCTATAGCCAAAGTGTGAGGCTCAAATATAAGTTTCGGGTCGAGAATCACTCCCAGATCGTTTATTTGAAAAACAGCCAAACAGATCAATTGGACTGTGCTTTAAGGAGAAAGACATTTTAGAGAGAAATTTAGTTTGACTCCAAGAATCGATCGCGTTCAGATCCCTTTGGAGAGCAACACAATCCTCTTCCGAGCGAATAACTCGGTAAATTTTTAAGTCATCAGCATCTAGAAGACACTGAGACGCTATGACTGAAGGAAGGTTATTTGTGTAGAGTAAGAAACGAAGAGGGCCTGGAATATACCCTTGAGGAACGCCGGAGGTAGGATGAAAGAGAGAGGAATATGCTTCACATAGACTAACACTGAATCTATTAGGAAGCCCGTCTTGCACGGGGCCTACGCTGGAATCTGAAGAATTAATGTTTGGATTTCAGTTGAGTCAGTGGAGATAAAATTAAGAATAGGTGGAAAACTATAAGGAGTATTAACAGAAGTTGGGAGAGTGGAAGTATGATATATTGACGAAAAAAATTCAGCAAATATCTCGCAGATTTTTTCAGGAGTCGAACCTTGTTTACTGCTCCAGAAATCAGTATTAGGAATATTGAACGAAGACTTAAGGGAATTGACATAAGACCAAAACGACTTTGTTTGGTTAGAGTGCAGCGAATTTTCGATATTAGCGAAGTAGTTATGCATAGCTCTTTTAATTTCCAGTTTGGCTAAAGCACGATGTTTTGGAAGGCAGTATAGTTTTCCGGAGTTTTATTGAATTCGTAAAGCCGAAAAGTTTGTTTTTTTAAATTCAAGATAATTAAGACATTACGAGTCAACCAGGGAGAATTAGGTAGGGAGTGAAGCGAGAGATAAGGTCGTAGAGAAAAGAGTAGAATTTAAAGAGAGAATCTTCACAGCCAAGACTGTCAAAAAAATATGCCCAGTTAACCGATTTGTGTTCTTCCGACAAAGCAATGTAATTCGATTTCCAAAAGTTAAATTTAAGTTGTCTGCGCCTTTTCTGAGCTTTGGACCAACAAAAGAAGAGTTCAAACAGCAGAGATGGATGATGGTAGTCTGATGGAACATAGGGAAGAGGAGCAGTGGTTAAAGTTATGAGGAACAATATTCGATATAACAAGGTCAAGAAGTCGACCGTTCAAATTAAAGGCATGGGTGTATTGATTAAAACTCGACAATGAGAGAAAATTGGAGAGAATGTTCGATGATCGATTAGAAGAGATGATTTCAATATGAGGAAAAATGTGCCAATCAATAGAGAAAGATTGAAATCACCGTAGATGATAACACGAGACGACGGATTAAGGGATAGGCAAAACAAGGTTACAGTCTCAAAGGAAGATTTATAGAGCTCAAGAGGAGAGTTACAAGGGATATATGTAGAGGATATATACAATGGAGAAGAATGGCCAGCAAATACTTTGACGAAAACATATTCTATCATAGGAGGGTGGAAATTTTCACAGACAACGCTAGAAAGACAATTTTTCACAACAGCTATTAAGACTCGACCATCATCATTTATGTTAGATAGGTGAAGATCGCGACCTTTACAAAAAGAAAAAGTTCGAAGCCAAAGTTACCAGAGTGTAGCCAGGTTTCATCTATAAAATGAAAATGAGCTAGAATGTTGGCAAAAGCTTTAAATGTATGAAACCTTAGACAACAAGATATTTCTATTCTTTGCGAACAAATACTCACCGAGTAGCTTAACATCATTCGTTTCTTCGTTATATAGCATAATGTCATCGCCATAAACTAAATGTTCCCTTTCTTTGTCCAATGTATCTTCGTCTGGAAAATAGTTGGGCCAACTATACAAACGATCCACCATGAATTTATCATTGTATCTGTCGTTATTTTCCTGTACTGAGTTGTCTTTGAATATGCATAGCCAGCCGTCGTTTACTCGGCATGAAGGCAACCCCTGATGCAATTGTTTGCTGCTCAGCGCATCACGACCGTCACAAAGAAAGGACTTTAACATTTCCTGGGTGCAATCAACATCGCAGCAGCAGTTGATATCGCACAGGTGAATTTCCAAATCACACTCGCATTGATATGCTGCTGATGTCCTTTGCAGGAGATTAATTTCCGATTTGAACTGTTTCGTGGTGGAATTGGTGGCATTGATACTGGATGGTTTCACGGTAGTTGTAGCCATCCGCGTTGTAGTAGCGAAAGTAGTTTGAGTGGTTGTTACAGTGCTGCTTGTTGCATGCGCTGTGGTTTGGGTGGTCGAAGGAGTATTTGTGGTACTGATTAATGGTGGCGACTTGGATTTTTCAATTTTGAATGGTACCGAAAATAGTGATAATGTCAAATGCTTTCGCTGAAATAATAGCAAAGAAAATATCGCAAATAGAAGTCGTGCGAGATTCATTGTTGGCGATTTACTGGTACTCTACTCCGTATTGTTTAAAATTACGAAAAATAAGCATCACCTCCACAATTACTTTTCCGGATGATTTCGTGAGGATTTTATACCTGAGAATAGGAATAGTATTTATTATCATTTCATTCATTAGTTTTATAAAGAAACTTAGTAGATGCATAAATCACCTCTCAAGACCAGTATAAATCAAGTCACTGTGCGAAAGCGTGTATCCGCCTGACCAAAATTTCTCACGTATTTTATCGAAGAAAGTGTATGGTGCGATTTTCCACGTATTGATTTCGAGCGTATGAAATCCTGGTTGCGTCGGAATGTGAACGAATCCAAATCTTGGAGATTAATGTTAATTATTAATTGTTCCTAGGCACATATACATATCTGAACTTGAACAACTCACCCCACTGGCCAAGCCTTGTTCAATGCATTCACAGCAAATATCTCAACGTGAATTTTTGGCCAACCTTGAATGCCTCTCGTACCCAAGTGTATGTCCAGAGGGTGTGCGAACACAGAGGACTCTTCTAGCCGATCCGAAGAGGTGACCGTTTGACCCTCGGATTCGCCTTCAATAATCTTCCAACAAGAACCTGGAAACCCGTAAGCAATGCAAATGACAACATGCCCATGAAAAACGCGTCCTTACCTATTTGTATGCTCCACCGGCAGAATAGCTTCGGCTCCTCAAACTCGACGGCTTTCAAGATTTGCCCAATGATATGCAGCTCGGCCATTAAAGTCAAGCAGAATGCGGAATAATGGCATGCAGTAGGCTGAATCGGGTTTTTCTCTTGGGGATGATTGCGAATATTGTCTGCTGTTTGGCTACCTTTTTGTTTGAGTGGTTCGTTGCCTTGGAAACAGTTGCTACGTTGAGTTCACATGTTCAGGTGAATTCCGTACTGAAATAAAATATTTCAACGTTCACTCTGCGGATGAAACTCGGTGATAATTATAAATATAATGCTGATCCTCCCGGAAATGTTATCACCCACTTATTAATCAAAATTATTTCTATAGTTGTAAATTAAATGCAGGTCACTTTCAGAAAGTCTTTATTTACACATGCCTCGCTTGCGTCTCTCAAGATACATTTCCATGGTGAGCTGTTTATTCGTCTTGAGCTTAAATCGAACCTATCACATTATTCTTATTCTATTGGTTGACTATGTTTCAACTTTCATATGTGTGCTGTGACTGGCAATCAGACATTCGAGATGAAAAAGAAAGATTTTTAAAACTAAAATGTAAGATTTGTGTTTTAGATTTTAGTTTAGTCTGTTCCAAAGTACTTTTGTCCGAAATGATTTGGAGCCACAGGATGCAGCTCGGACGTCAGGATTTTCATTTCTGGAAACGCTGCGACCAAGGTCTTTGCCGCCATTGGAGTGCAGAACAAGTTCGAGAGAATTATACAGCTCTCGGGCACACCGTGCTCCTTCAGGACGTTGACAGCCTATTAAAGTAGCTCCAAGTAAAAACGACGAGCTGTTAGAGATGCATTTCTTTACCTGCAAAACGGTGTTCCCTGTGGACATGATCGGATACATCAGAAGCACCTGACGGCGCGCTATGTCGTCTGGGAACCTGGCATAGACCACTTTTGCCACGTGCGTATCTGCGTCAGATTCAACAAGGATTTTTCCTATACGGATGGATCGGCAGCAGTCTCGGAGCCCTTGTTCCATCGCCTCGCCCGAACGAACGATCGAAACGCCGCAGTTGCCTGACCTATAATGAATAATAAAGCCTTAAATAATGCATGTGTTAATAGGTGAAAAAATGCTAATTTGAGAAATCCTATAGATAAAATTCTTATTATTAAACCTATATTTCAGTCCTTCGTAGATGGCGCCTGTGGGAGTCTCGACCGAACAATCGGAGTATGGCAGCTGGTTCAGACTTTCTTCGATAACAAGTCGGATGAGTCTATCGGCGTAGAACTTGAAATCGCTGCGTGACGTGTTCCTGAAAGAATGCATTTGCCTCAATTGCATTGATTACATATAACCTATATTCGAAGCCTACTTGTCGCGTATGATTGTCTGCAACTCGACTAATTGGTTGTTGCCATTTAACACTTTGAGATTCTGACCATAGGCAGCATCTGAGACCGATCCGGTACACATTTTCGACGAGATGAATTTATATTTGATGATTTTAATAGTCCCACAGATCAACTACGATTTGTTTAGGTGTCTAGACGTCAAAACTAACGATGGCATCAGCTGTTACTTCGACCACACCAATGAGGAAGGAACTAATGGAGAGGAAAATAAACACATTTCCAAATATGAGTTTATCGAAGCATCTACTGTCGGAATGCGTAATGACAATTTGAAAGGCGTGCATCGTCAGTAGTTGGGGGCATGACTCGGAAAGGCGCTAGATTTGAAAACAAATTATGAATTTGGAGAGGTTTAGTGGAATAGGTCTCAAAAAGCTGAAAATATGTAACAGTAACGCAACCTTTTATCATACATATAGATATTTATTTATATACACGCACACAAACACACACACACACACACACACACACATATATATATATATATATATATATAGATATATATCTTATATATGTGGGTGTGGGTTTAAATAATATTCCACCTCCCTCATCCTTTTTCGATTCTAGAGACCTTAAAACGTGGAGGTATGTTAAAATTTGGGATTCGCAAAATCGACCCCATTACAATAACTTCCCACATGGAACTGGGAAGTTAAAAATGAAGAGAATGTTGTCTAAGTGTCCACACGACTAACTTCCCAGTGGAATGAATAAAGCAACAATGATTTGTTTTTATTATTAGTTATTATTATTATTCTAAATTATTATAATTATTTTTAATACTTTTATTATATTTTTAATTAGCCATGAAAGCTTTGGTAGAGGAGGACACCTCCACCACCTGATCGTCCTCTACCAAAGCCTCGACCTCCTCTTCCGCGGCGTCCTCGCCCTCGGCCACGGAATCCACCATTACCTCCAACAAATCCACCTCGTTCTTGTTTTCTGACGTGACTATACGTCGAGCAGGCAAATGAAAAGCCTTAAGGTGTGGTTATAAGGAAGCGCCAGCACCCATCCCATCCTGAAATGCGACTTGACGATGAAATCATGCCAAGGAAGAGATTGCGCGTCTCTGCCCTCTATCCAACTATAATGGAGAATATGATAAGCAACCTCGCCTTCTGTTTCGACAGCATCAAGCACTGGGCACAGATTTTATGTATTTGAAAGTAATTTCTTTTGCGGCTGCCAACTTTCGGGTTCTAACATTTCTTAAATCTAAGAGGATGGCGAGCTGTTGGCTGGGAATATTATTAAGAATAACTGAATGTTTCATTGATCCATCAGGTGCAAACGAACACTAATGTAAAGAAGCTTCTTTCTTGTACATTTCTTTCTTTCTTTTTCTTTTTTTTATGGACGTACAAAAATATTTTAAACAAACAATTTTCATGCCTGTTAAGCAGATCGTGTGATAATTGTTGTCGCCATCGAACAATCGCTAATAATTTCCCAAATAAAATAAAACGTCTGAACATGTATGTGTACTTCAATTTATTTTTTAAATATATTTTCCAGGTTTTCGTTACGCAAGCCAAACCGCTTGCGTTGCGCCAATCGTTGCACAATTATTTCCGCCTTAAAATTATGTATAAACAAAACCGCTAGTCCTTTTTTTGTTGCATCTGTACAATTCTAACGTAAATCGTATTCAAAATATTTCCATCTCTACATTAGTTGTCTACGGCCTGGACACAAGTGGGGACGTATAAGACGGAATAACAATAGACAATATTGCATTTTAGCAGGATAGAAAATAATGTACATGTAAAAGTGGTTGGGTTTATACGTTAATACGTTATCTTAAACATAAATAGCAAAATAAGATACATTCTTCGCTTCGTGATTATTCATGGTTATCATCTATTGATCATCGTTCGACAGGCGACGAGTACAAACGCAGCGAATATTCATTTATACTTTATAAAAAATGTCTTATAGCCAAATAAACTACAATATTTGTGTGACTGAGAAAACAAAAAACAAAGAATGCAGTCTTACGGTAGTGTTGGGGAAGGATTCGGGGATAGCAAGGATCACTTGCGTACTTTAAGCTCTTAACTATTTGGCACTTTTTGTAATGTATTTCGAATTATTTTCGTGATTACTTCTAAGATTGCTGCTTCTACAAAATATTGGAGGAGGCTTTTTGGACGGGGATCAAAGCATAGTTTTACCAGGACAAATAATTTACCTTACACGTTGTACTAAGGAAGATGTGGTCTGCTTGAATCAGATCAAGTGGACACGATTGGGGAACTCACGGCGGTACTAAATAATTACTAAATTTTAAAATAACATTGGATCCATGATATTCATACACTGGAAAAAGAATTGGCGGATGTCAGTATATAAATGAATTTCGGATTATTTCGTTGTGTAAATGGGCTAGTCTTATGACTGTAGGGGCAGAAGTAGCAGCATTTTAGTTATTTCTGTACCTGTACCTGCTTCGTTATTGTATTCAAATGCAATTACTTTCTTTGGTAATTTTTTATCTGTTGCGACAATCGAAATTGTAGAGGGGTAAAGTGTGTACGCGGCTACGTATAAAATGTTTCGTTAGAATGTCTACACTATGTAAATGTTAATAGTAAACCTCCTATATAAAAGTTTTTATTCGGAGTCCTGAATCATGCAATGCTCCAACATTCGCATGTAGCGGAGTCGGCCTTCTACACGCGCAAACCTACTTTACACTACAAGCTTCGTCTATTGTTCATATTTCCCGTGTGTAGCATCCATAGGAAAATTTTGCTGACACTAGGTCTACTAGAAAACGTCCTAGATATACTCAAACGCCGTAAGGACTCGCTAAAGCCTTCACACCATTCCATAGTCCGTGCACAGAGCTTGCGTCTGGTTGTTTTGCTTTTGCTTCTCTTTATTGTTGGCCATGTTGAGCTCTACGAGAGTGTCGATACTGTTCAAGCTGACTCCTTGCAGAATCTTCTGCGCAGCCAGCGATGTAAAATTGAAACTTAAGTCCGTTAGGCTTGGAAAGTTATACAGATCCTCTGCATTTTCCTTGGACAGACTTAGTCTCCGATCCAAGGTGTCCTTATCGATCATCGACTTCTCGCAAATCGACTTCTTGTGTTGTTCGCAATTTTTTATGGCGAGGTTCGGCTCACTGCCCACCGCGATCATGTTCTTTTGGAGGATATGAGCCAGTGAGTCAGTGTTGATGGTTGGGTTTGAGTTGAGCAGGCAAGCCTTCTGGCTGCTGGTTAGATTCCCGGACGACTCAAAGCGTAGATTCTTCAAGTCGCAGTTGGAGTTCAGTTTGTTCTGCGAGCCAATCGTGTTCTTCTCGTAGTATCGGAGATTTCCTACGGATCCTGCCATCTCGAGTTCCTGCTTGGCGAGCGAACCCGTATCAGTCGGGCTAGTTGGATCGCAGTCGCTTTTCAGCACGTTCTTGTAGACTATGTTTCCAGCAGCTGCCTTATTGTTGCTGCCCGCGTTGGAGGATATGTGCAGGGACAGCTTCCGGCTGTTGTTCATCGTCGCATCGTTGTTTATGTTCTTCGTGAATTTGCTCGTTTCCAACGCATCCGTGGAGGACATAATGTCGTTGTGATCGGGCGACGATTCACTGATAAATGAAATTGAGTCATATGTTTCCGAGTTGGCGTCGTTCTCACTGAAGGAGCAATCCTTCGTGGACGCTCCATTTACATGATGCGGTGAAAATTTTTGCTTCGTGGACGAAACAGGTCGCTTGATAGTTTCACCCTTCTCGTTAGTAGTAGTTTCGTTGTTGATTATGTACACGTTCGGATTGTCGGTCAGCTTTCCATTTTCCAGAGTTATTACGCTGCGAACAGGAGAGTTCTGCACGTATATTTTTGTACTGGGGATGTTGCTCTGGCTGCCACCGTTCGTTGTGGTTACTTGAAGCGTTATGGAGCTGTTGGAGCTCGAGTTCGGAATTCCACTTGGCGGCTTGCTTGTTACATGCGGCATATCCTCGAACTGTTTGACCGGTGTTGATGTCGCAGACATCCTGTGTTTGGTGTAGTCCCCCGCTGATTGCCTCAGGGTCGGGTATTTAACCGAATTTCTAGGCGATCCGCCGTTCATGATTAGTACAGAGCGCGAGGGTGATTGCTGAATCGTGTTAGACGAAGCCTGCGATTCAAGACTAGAATGGCCGCTGGTTCTACTGTACGACAACCTGCCGTTTGATTCTAGACTCGAAGGGCCAGATGTGGTGGTCATCGAGGCCTTGCCACTTTCTAAACTGGACGGGCCACTTTGTGCACTCCTATAATTTATCTTATTGTCTACGAGCGCAGCCGCTTCCAGCTGCTTCTGCTTGGCCTTGAGGCGGTTCTGTTCCTCGAAGAAGTGTTTGCCTAGGATTGACTGTTTGGGCGTTTGCGAAGTGGCCCGCAATGTTTGCGAGCTATGCTGATGATGATGGGGCGATACATTTGGATTGTGGGTAACATTGGTCGACGTGACCGGAATTATAGATTGCGTGGATCGTGGTAGGCTTCCGCTGCAGTAAGCTGGCGATCTACGTCGAATCGGCGAGCAATCGCGCGATGATATCACAAATGTTGATTCGCTGGACATGTGACGCCGATGTCTTCGCGGGAGCGTCGAAGATCGCTGGCTGTACTCCGAGCCATCATAGAATGTCGAATTCGAAAGCGTATGAACTGCCGGTATTTCCTGATGATGAAAAACAAGAGCGGTAATTTTGCAATGCACTTCATAAACAGGACGAGTTAGAAGCTTTGGAGCGAATGATTCGTGCGCATTCTAGCCATCTCTTCACTCCAACTAACAATACTTACATGGTCGCTCGTTTGCGTCCCAACACTGTGCAAATGGACAGCACGTGAATTGAACCATTCGGCCGGTGGAAACTGAGCGGAAAACGTTTCAATTGTCCGCTGTTTTGTCCTCCCACTACGCCGAAACAGACGTGACAAAAGAGATCCTTTCTCTGTAACGGCAACGCAATATTTTAGTATGCTTGGGAACCTCTTGTTCGAGATGATGCTGTAGTTACTCTTACTAGGTGATGACGAATCTGTACTTTGATACTCTGAACTACTGCTGTCCGTGGCTAAAGTTTGTGCATAGTTTTTCGATAGGCTCCGCGTAGATGCAAATCGTTGCAATCTTTTCGAGGAGCCAAACAATCGTAGGCTGTGCCTTCGTTCCAAACTTCGGGGTGTCGGGAATGAAGCACTTCGCCTTTTAGATGTTCTTGGGTAGAGAATTTTATCGTTAGGATTGCCTGCAATTGAAAAGTGTTATATTACGATAAGCATTTTCATATGATTGTGCCTATTCCGGTTGCATTCCTGGGATCCGAAATGTTTTGTTAGTTAGTTCGACGGTATGTGTGTTCCCGATAAGTAAGGAAAAGATAGACTGAATGTTTCTCTCTCTCAATTATTAGTGATTGAATTCAAATTTGTAAAACTAACATTGATAATCGCTTCGCACTTCAAATTCAAGAGCACATTGGCATAACCAATTGGTAATGTTGGATCATATAAAATACGGTCAAATCATTATGTTTTTTACACAATCGCGTAGGTTTTGATAGTCAAGTTGAAAATGTATAAAGGAATGTTCGGCAGAATGTTTGAACGATTCAACTCTTATTCGTAGCCTAAATTTTAAGGAAATCATAATGAAATTCCATTATTTTCCAGCACTGAGGATCCTTGATATGCAGAACAATGCTCACCACCGCAAATGACATCGGCTAAATTGGTTTGGATGCATTGATGTGTTAGATCACCATCACGTTCCGTTGATATTTCACCATAAAGTGAATGCAACGCCTCCGAATTGGTCATCAATATGCTTCGCGACTCCTGAGTTTCAATGTCTTCGTCGAAGTCCTGATATAAACGATGCGATCTTGGTCTAGATCTGGATCGACGTCTTCTGAAAATCATACAATTATTATGGCATCATCATTTTTGGTCTTGAGAATAAAAGGGTGATTTTTTTCCGCCCAATTAAGTTTTCGGTTTCAATAAAATTCGATGATTCTGATTCGGAAACGTAGGGGTTTTTTTACTTACTCCGGCGTGACTATAAAATATCCTTTAGATGTTTGGTAAATTTTCTTTTCCTTCATCAATTGCGCCAACGTATCGTAAATCACTTCAGTTGCGGGTGCAGTCATATGAGGAAAACGAATACTAAGTTGGGCTCTAATATTTTCTATGGTGGCTGAGTGACCTTGCGCAGTTAGATCCATTATAACATCGCATAATGCTTCCGGAAGGGGAGTGAATTGTCCTTGAACTGTCGGTGTAACGATGCAATCATCGATGTCACCTGAAAAATAAATAATAAATTTACAGCCTGGTTTATGAATAAATGATACAAATGTTGTTAAGGGCTGCTCAATTTGTTTTCGTGTAAAATGAAGAAAATTTTATGGAGAAAACTAAATAAAACAAAGGAATGTTATGTTCACTTTTAAATGACTTCATAATGATTTACTTGTGGCGTTTAAGCGTCCACAATGTGACTTTTTAATATTCGCTATTTTTATTATGCTTTCCACGAGTTAAATGAATGGAGTCAGATACACAACACACTTCTTTCTTTGTTGCAATCATAAATAGTTACGCGTGAACATTTACAGGTGACGTTCATTTCTGATGTGCGTCTAACTTTGCAAAAAGCAGCGATGAGATCTTTTTGCTTCCGAGTCATTAAATAATTGACGAAGAAAAGGAGAAAATGTGTCTTAAAAGTGCAAAAATGCTTGAATGAGAAAACAATTCAAAAGATCTTTGCCTTGACGTGCTAATTAAATAATGATATTGGTGATGGTCACGACAACCAGCCATTCTTTGCGAGTGAAATGGGTTTCCGTTCTTTTTGTAGGTATTATTGCTTTCGGTGGCTGCGAAATTTTATTTTGATATTTGTGAGACAGACAAAAATATATTGCAACTTACGCAAACAATTCAGCGGTTATGTAAAGACATGTTTCATAATATTTTACATCACAAATATATAATTATTGAGATGTCACCCTTGAGGTCCACACACTCAAACTCCCAGTAATATCTACATAAATATTAAAAATATTGAACACAATAATAATTATGAAAATAATACTACTTTAAATAATAATAATGTACCTCTCACAAAAGATATTGGAATGACTTATTATTATACATAACATCTACAGGAGCGTCCATTGATTACGTAAGGATATTGGTGGATGAGGTGTTGATTGAATATTCACGCGGATCAATCGAAGGGGGGGAGGGGCAGGTTACAAAGCCTTTTCTACGTTGACTTTTGTTATTTTCATATCGATGTTGATGATATAACAGCGAAAACAGCGAAAACAGCAAAAATGAATACAGTTTTTGTTATTACGCCCCCTGAAGATGATGGCCATTTTGATTAGTTTTGTTTGAAATTGCCATGACTTCGGCATAATCATTGAATTTGTATTTTTTTACGATTTTACATCAATGAGACTAACAATTATTTTTTATTTTTCACTTGATCTTGAAAAACATTGAATATGCAATCAATGATCAGTTTAATTGAATGTAAAAAATAAAATGTTTCACACATGACGGTGGAGAATTGAAATTGCACGAACACTAAAGAACCAAACTACTAAAAACAACATTTTTTTAATTTAATGAAAGCTTTTTAAAGCATATGATCATGCAAAGTATTGACTACAAAACATTTTACCATGCAAAGCGTTGATTACCACAAATGCAAATTTGATTGAAATTTTGTTGGTTTTCAAAATTTAAGCAGTTTTTTTATTAAAATTAAAAAGCTGTGAAAACTATTCAAAATCTGTTGAAATTATGCAAACAATATAAAACTTTGATTGACTTTACAACAATGTCTTAAGAATAGAAGATATGAAGTATGTAATATCATTCGTATGAACCCTTTTTACATGGCGACTTTGAACGATGTTTTATTTTTAATATTTTTTGTAGTCATTGGAAAAAGTTTTCCTGGTTTCTCTACAAAAACTAATAAGAGTATATAAATTAATAAACATTTATTACTGTGTTGTGCAGATCAGCTTAAAAATATATTTTTCATGAAAAAACCCCAACTTTTCGCATTTTCTTTTATTAAATTAAAAAAACGGCTAAAACGATTTTTTATAAAGTTAAAAAATCACAAAAAAGTTAAAACACGTCGATTGACATCTTAATGATGCAAATATTGTATCTGGTTCGTGAGATATAGTGAATGTTAAAAATGACCTTGGAAATCACGATGACTTTCAATGATTTTTTATTTTTAATTTAATTTTTTACGTAATCATGAGAAAAACTTTTGCTGGTTTTTTTACAAAAACTGTTTGGAGTATATAAATTTTATAAATATTAATTACTATGTTCCGCAAAACAGGTTAAAAATGTATTGTCTATGGAAAAAAACTAATTTTTTGCATTTTCTTTTCTTAAATTAAAAAACGGCACCAACATTTTTTTTAAAAAATTGATAAAATCACAAAAATTTCAATACTTGGCGATTGACATCTTAAACATACAAATCGTATGTTTGGTTCACGAGATATAGCACATGACAGAAATGACCTTCAAAAGGGCAAAACAACAACCCCCCCCGATCGAAATGTCCCAAAAACTAATCAGCTCTTGAGATTACAAAGACGCTTCCATTGACATCTTAACGAAATCCATACGACTTTGGTTACGTGAGTTATGCTCGTAGAAAAAACTGTCCACGAACGTACGTACGTACACACACACACACATACATCTCTCTAAAAACACTTTATGCATACTTTATAGACATCAAAACGTAAAGAAATTGAAAATTTCAATTTCGATTATCGAGGCGATTACAAGAACTTCCCATATTCTGGGAAGTTAATAAAAAAGGCTTCTTTTCTCCTTTTTATAATTGTTGCTATTTTGAGGCAAGGGTAATTTTTTTTAACCAATCATATCTCATAGAAAATTTAACTACGCAACTTTTATTTCCTCACAAATTTGCTCCAAAATGAACATTTTAAAGTTAGGAGTGAGAAAAGTAGAAAAACATTGATTTTTTAAATAATTTTCAAACATTTCGATTTTTTCATTAGTGTTCCCGACTTTTTTGGGAGGAAAGATAAGTCAATTATTGTTATAAGAGTTATTCCACAAATTTTTCTGCAAAAACCAGTGCGTCCCCCATTAACAGCCAAATGTAGTCGTTTTTTTACAGATCCGCCCTGGCCTAAGATCAGTTTTTTTTAAATAGGACACGAATGCATCTACAAGACTTATTTTTAAGGAGGCCGTTTTGTATGAGTCCGCTTAGCCGTTTTCTAATGTCCACTTGGAAATATATGCTCAAGCATGTGAGCATATGGACACAATGATTTTCTATCTATGATAAACACAAATGCAGCACTTTCCCAAGGAGTAATTGCTGTTTGATTCAAATTGCGCTGGTGATCGCATACATACATATATGTCTATAATATGCATGATGGGATTCGAAAGACCGTAAAGTCATTTGAACAGGAAGTAGAAACGGAAAGCTCCGTGCTTCATACTACAGCGATAGTCAGTATGGTATCTAAAGATAATTGGTTTCAATAAAAGCGGTCGCGAACCTTTTACGTGATGAGTTTTTTGCCAATTTCAAGATTTGAAGTACAAGTGGAAACTCATCAAGAACTGTAAAGCTTCATATTAGTCCTGGAATATTGTATTTAGTAGATAAAAATCATAATGTAAATACTTTTTCATAGTTTATAAGCGGATATAATAATCTGAATTATATTCGGACATATTCTACAGTTTTCGTTAAATATGATTGTAGAATATTTTTTTAAAAATTTCGGAAGGCAGTAATTTTTTTTCAAGAAAATGGAGGCGCAATGTCATACACATATTTATGGGGATATTTGGTAAAGGTTAAGATTTTGTCAGTTTGACCATAAATGTAATATAAATAGGGGTAACACCACCCGGACCGGTGAGGGGACCCGGGATGGGTAAGTGCAAAACGTGTTACCCATATTTATATTAAATTGATGGTAAAAATGATTTTTACATGTTTTTTTTTTAAATTTTTTTGAATGTTTTTGACTTTTAAACAAGTTTAAAAATCATTTCCCAGATAAATTTTACGGTTTCATATGATCTCTGGAAATAGGCAAAATAACCATTTATTTAGTGAGGGAACCCCCATAGCTCCTTATGGGGCCTTGACCGACGCGAACTTTTTATGCCATAGTAGTAAGGGCACCCCTTCTTTCGACCCCCCCCCCCTACTTCCATCCCCTTCGGGGTGGGTTTCATAATCTTAACCTTTACCGGATATAATTTTATCTTTCTATAGTAAAGTGTTCGAAATAAGATTAATTTATGTCGATCAAGCAGTTATTACCATGGATTTTATTTGCCAATCGCTCTCTACCGTTTTCCGTCTAACATTCATCCAAGTATTGGTTCAAAGTACAGTTGGCAAAAAACGCAATTCGATTGATTTATTGATTCCTTCCTACAATTTCTGCACTATGCTTTCTTATACACCATTCTTATTACTTTAACCATACATCGTAGACACGCAGAAAGGTTGGGCGTTCCCTTCAACGATTTCTGCCGGAGTTGCAGATCGGAAGAAGAGGAAGAGACAATCCAACATTTTCTGTGCGAATGCCCAGCACTGTCCAGGACATGCATGAAAACCTTAGGCTCACTCTTCCTGGACAGCCTGACGGAAGTAGCTGATTTAAATGTCAGCTGCATAGCCGGCTTCATACGAGAATCAAAATGGTTCTCGTCACCTCACAGGTTCTAGTGCCGCCCTCATCTTTTTGTGGTATCACAATGGGCCTATCGTGGCTGAAGTGATAAAGCGGTCTGCCACTACAACCAACCAACTACTTATACCTAGTCGTGTCATAAATATTGATACAACTTTAAATGCGACCCTTGTGGATGATAGCTCGCAGGTAGCAAATTGCAAAGTTGGTAGTCCTGATTGTTGATATATGCTCTAAAAACGCGCCAAATCTTTTTAGTGAGCCCAGCTTGAGCCGTTACGATGGAGTGGTCTAGCAAAAAGAACCGCATCGCTGGATTTGCTTTACACAAATGTGGAATGGAGAAAGGCTGAATTTTCGAGACACTAAAGCCATAAAAATCACACGTGTTTTCGTGTATCGAACTGTAGCGTTATTCATTAATACTGGAGATGTAATACATTGTAAAAGATCCGGCAGACCACGCTCGGTTCGTAAGCCACAAGCCATCAATGCTGTAAGGTCCAGAATCACAAGAAATCCTGCCCGCAATCAGAAAATCATGTCTCGTGAAATGAATATCGCGCCGAGAACCATGAGTCGTATCATCAAAGAAGATTTGGGGCTTGCAGCTTTCAGAAGACAAACAGGACACAGACTCAATGCCGCTTTAAAACGAAATAGGGTGGAAAAAACAAAACAGCTGTTACCGAGATACGGTAAGGGCAGTACAAAAGAATACTTTTTACCGACTAGAACATCTTTACCGTGGTGGAATCCTTCAACAACAAAATGATAGGATATATGCACAGTCTTCTAAGGAGGCTACAGAAAAGATCTCGAGGGCTGAACGAGGACATTATCCAGCATCAGTGATGGTTTAGTAGAGAGTGTCCTCGAAGGTGTCACTTCTATCCATTTCTGTGAAAAGAGCGTCAAAACAGCTGCCAAAAACTATCAGTCGGATATCTAAATGAAGGTAGTAGAGCCCCTAAGCCGAACCATGTTTGGAGATAAAGAATGGGTTTTCCAACAACACTCTGCGCCTGCCCACAAGGCGAAAACCACACAATAGTGGCTGGGGAACCATGTGCCAGAGTTTATCAGCGTTAATTTGTGGCCAGTCCAGACCATAGTCCCCTCGACTACAAATTGTGGTTAGTATTAGAGGGTATGGTCTTTTAAAAACGCCACCACAACCTGGAATTGTTAAAACAGGCGTTGAAAAGAGCTGTGGACAATTTCCCGATAGAAGTCGTGCGAGAATCAATAGATCAGTGGCCTGACAGACTTCGGCGCTGTATCAAGCAAAAGGCGGCCATTTTGAATAATTTCTTTTTTATTATGTAGTGTGTTAGTTTTACAATAAATAGTAAAAAAAAAATTTAAATCCAGCTAGCAGTTTCATTATTATAATTAAAACATCTTGTATCAATATTTATGGCACGACTAGGTATATCGTGCTGCCCATCCAAGGTTTGGAAAAACTGACTACAATATTGTATCGGCCAGTTGACGTGATCGACCACGTCTTTTTTGTGCCATTAAATCGAAATCTGATTTAACTTTTAATTTGCATATTGGCAATGAGTTTTCTTCAAAGAACCTTTGACATAATCTTTGAACTCATTCTAAGTTTGAAACGGCCATTGTGTTATGAGATATTCGTTGTTACTCTTTGCTATGGTTTTTTCGACAATGGAAACATAGAAGAAACAATAGAAGTTGATATGCACAGGAATTCGACATAACAAGATGTAGATGGTGGAAATTAACGTATGAAAGCCACACATTTTATTTCAATAATTGATCTGAGTTCAAGATTTCAGTCAGCCTTCTTAGTGGCATGTTTTTCTCATACTACGTCTGAACCGAAGTAAAAGTAAGATCCTCCAAAGTCTGAATGAAAGTGAATTCTACAAATCAGTCCAACTATTGAAATTGAAATGCTTCTGCCAAGAAACGGTGAGTTTCACTTGTTCATCGCTTGACAACCTCAATAACTCATCTGTTTCCCATCATTACCGCAGAAAGAAGAGCCATAGACAATCCCATTCGAAGCCAAGGAGGAACGAGTATATATGTATGTATAATATCTGCGGACACATAGAGTTTCCATAATTTCGATGACATTATTTATGGGTGTCTCTAATGACCGTAATAAACAACCATATTTACGACGGTTATTGACAATGATCCATTATAGTGCGTACAATATGCTGACTGCACAATAACCTACAGCTCGGACATGGAGCGCAAACAAGAGCTATAATTATTAACCAATTATGGGCATATTGGCGAACCAGTGTCCACTTTTGTTTCAGCTCCATTCGATGTGGAGAGCTCTTGGACGGGGACTGCTGTTAGTTACATGGATACAAAATTAGCAGCAAATCTTGCAAGCATTGTAAATGCAATTTCTCCACACATGTTACGAGTGCGCCTACAAACTACGCGACCGATTACTTTCCTGCTGACTATGGGTTCTCGTCGGTTGGAGGTGCGCGAAAGAAGCCACTTTTTATTTTTAATAGCCATGGATCGCGTTGTTTTGATCCTTCCAACTTTGGTGAACAAGTTGCATTGATTTCTGGCTTTAAATTTTATATGCGTGGGAAAATCCTAGAAGGCCTGATGTATCTAACTTAGAATGCATAAGGATCGACCAAGTGAAGCTCTTTTTCTTACTGGTATGGTATGGTACTTTAACGCGATAAAAGCTCAAAACATCCGAAAAAGATATTTAAATTCAAACCAAAATTTTGAAGCGAAATCTAGTTAAGGTACTAGTACACATTAAAGCGCCAAAAAATAGCGAATTTTTATGAATTTTTTTCTCAGCTCCTTTATTAAATATGAACATGCAACTTTTTTTAAACAATACCTTCATCTTTTGAGAATACAAAAAAGTATATTTTTTAATTTCTCTTTATAAAGCTATTTTATGCGCCCCAAAGTTGACACCTCGAAAAGTACCACATCGCATGGCCGACAGTTAATCTCAAAATTTGCAAGTCTCAAACAGAAAATTGAAAAAGGGTTTGAACTTATACCTTTTCTTGCCGATAAATCACTTTCAAAAAGTACTTTTTCATTTTAAAAAATAACTAATATCTTGTGAATTAATTTTTGAAGGGTCCCATTTTTTTAAATTTTTAGACATTTCTTCTTTCACTTAGGTGTAAGTTAAAAATTCGGATGTTGAAATACAGTAGTTGCTCGATAGTGTGAACTTATAAAAACAAAACGAATTCGAATCTTGGAAAAGTTCATATTTGTGGGCTTAGCCAAGAAAACACTGGTATTGGGTAAAACAGAAAAAAAACTAATTTTAATCAATTCAAAACACAAAATTCTCAAGAACAAGAGGACTAAATGAATTCTGTACTTCCTGCAACTGATGAGAAACTATATATTAATTATGAAAAAAATTTCACATTACATTTATCACATCATAAAGTCGAGTGTGCAAAAAATGTGCGTTTTGAATATTTCACATTTGTGAGAGTATTCACATTCCCGTGCTCCTACTGTACTCCGAATTTTTGGGTCACTATTTTAATATCCATAAGTAAAAAAAGATAAAAGCTAGATAATGACTGCCTATTGTATGCCATCATCCCTGCGAATCGATGGCTATTTTCGCAATTTATTTTAAACTGATCTGATCAAAATAAAACGACAACAATACACAACTTGGCAAGGTAACATTATTTAATGGATTGTGATATAACATCACGACATGCTTATTTTACAGCATTGCAAAATATAAATATATATATTTGGACAACATTTTAAAGATAAAAAAGTGATCTAAGTGCGACCCTTAACGCCCACTCAACTAACTTCGGAGTGGGGTGAATAAAAAATCTATGATTTATTTTTATTATTAATTACTATTATTATTAATTACTATTATTATTAATTACTATTATTATTAATTACTATTATTATTCTAAATTACCATAATTATTTTTGTCATTTTTATTTTTTTTTATCTAGCCATAGCCATTTGGTAAAGGAACACGCCTCCGCCACCTGATCGTTCTCTACCAAAGTCTCGACCTCCTCCTCCTAATTTTTTTTTTTGCGATTTTTTTTAAGTGAAAGAAAAGTAAAAGAGTAATTCTTTTTAAGGATTTAATAAGGTATGTTTTGAAGTTTTTTTTTTCAAAAATTTGTTTATTAAAAAAATATTACAAAATGACTGCCCAACAGCTGTTTCTGCGGAACGGTTTTCTGGGGAGAGGGGGGAGGATGGGTTCCGCGGCACGCAGTAGAAGTGCACCAAAAAGTAATCTGGTTCAAAATGATATAAATACGTAAGGGATTTTGAAAATATTTTTTTGTTAAATTGGCAATAAAAAGTGCATTTTACTATCAAAAACGGGCACTTATTTGTATCTAAAAAATCGAAATATTAACTTATCAAAAATCGGCTACGTATCTCTATGCGGAATGTTGTTTTAAAGACGTGACTTCACTTTACTTTACGTTTTCTCTCAACATCAAAGGACGCTGTACTAACGTATTTTGTGTTCAACATCCTTGAAAATGTTTCTAACAATATCTCTTAGTGTATTAGGGAATCGAATGGTAAGATATAATGCTGTAACCCGACGAACAGGTGTCGTATTTACCGCAGGTACTCGTTTCGGAGCAATCGGGAGGGGTCGAGAAAGAGCTCGAAATTTCAATGAAAACGATTTCTGGCAGATATAAAACCGTTTGTCTCTCATTCTAGTGGGTTCAAAGGATTTTTAAGTCAATAAAAATAAAATCGATTTTTTGAAATTTCTACTCTGGTGTAACGCCTTAATCGGCACTAATTCCAAACAGGATGCATGACGTTTTTCATCTTAATAACTTCCTGTCAAATTTTTTGTTTATCGTAAATATAGAAATCCTGACAGTAGTTTTTACAAAATTAACTATCAATCGTATTGAAACATCCCGGAGATTTTTCGCTAGTCAAATGACTAAATTAAGCGTTCAGCTCGGTATCTCAACACTTTTTTTTAGTATCCTTAACACACAATCTGATTATGAATTCGAAGCATGCTCGCATTCGAATCAGAAGTTTTCCATCGTTGTATTCTACCACATCAGCTCCCTGAACGAAACATGCGAGCTCCATTCAAATGGAAGTCCTTCGTTGGGAAATCTAAGTTCGCAGACGGCAATCCAAAGACGAGAAACACACAAATTCGAGATAGAGTGGATAGAGTCAATAAGGATGAGGCTCCTGTCTACGATCTGATAATTCAATTTAATATTTCCACAGAAAAGGCGAGGACTAACCCGTCGGATGCGATGAACATGGAAGGAAATTTCCAATGTTTTTCATTCCGTGTGGAAATTGCGATGAATTGGCAAGAGTTTTGTTTTGGCATTGCAAAGCAAATACAGACGTATGTTTTTTTCATGGTACAGTCGATGTTGAGCAGACAGCGAACTATTTTTTAAACGGATCCGGAAAGAGAAATTTTCGGGGCAAGAGTAGATGGCAACAGTTAAGAGTTATGTGGGCAAGCAGAACTCAGCAGTAATACATTGAATTTGTTTGTCACTTCTCGCGTATTAGATATAATACATTGTTCGTATTTGATTTTAGTACCTAGAGGTTGCACTCAAATAGGTTCACATATCTTATTGACGTAGTGAACGGGTTGTGCAGTAGACAGGCATTTTACCAGCTTCACCATGTATCATTATAAACTGGTGGCTTTTCAACGAGAAGAGAACTCGAATTGTTTTTTATTAAAATAGGCAATTATAGTAAGCATTAAAATCAACAATGAAATCCAACCGCACAATTCCAACCGTCGACGGTACTAATCCGATTATACCATCTCTAACATTATGTCGGTAAATATTAGTTAAATGTAAAAGTTTAAAACTCGATCACCTCAAGGACATCACGAAAACCCTTGATTCGATGGAGTTTACAAGAGCTGTAAGGCCTCTCGATCGCTTCGACGGCTATCGTTGCTATTAGTCGGTCGATTTAATGAATTATTTATTAAGTAATTTCACTGTTCCGAAGGCATGGCAGACAACCGCGATCCGTTTCGTCTCTTCTGATATCTTGTGCGTAGCCCGAGGTACAGCTTGCTCCATCTACTCAAGAGTACTGTAATGAATTCCAAAAGATCGCCTGATGCATCGAGCAACTCTATATTTATTTTAAATCATCATAGAGTTGAGGTGATTGGCAATTTGCATTTCTCGAAAGACCCAAGGCTTTGTCACGATACTCAACGCTGTTATGCGAACGAAGGAAAGGACATCATGAGAACCTATCGTAATGGTCGACGTAGAATCAAAATTGAAAACCAATTGAATTTCGTGGTGGTCACAAATTATAAGTCCCATCGCATCTTTAAAGTATGGCTTCAAGTCGAACAGTCTTGACTCATTTTCTCCACGAAAACTACTTTCTTTGATGATCTGGAATTGTTCAGATGCAGATGGATTATCCAATTGGAAAACATGATCGAGAGTGAATGCTGCAAATTGCAAATGATTAGCTGACGAGTGGACCTTCGTTCGATGTTGTAGATATGCATAAATTTACATATTAAATCATGTAAAATGATTTACCAAATACGCGATTTCCATCGCAGAAGCATGAATGACGAACAGTTTTTAATGAGCAATGATCAATGTCTTTAGTGTAAGTTGCCAATTTTTGCATTGCCAGATTATTTGTCGTCATGCTCGGATAGGATTGGAAACTTGATCATATTTCGAGACGTTTTTCAACCATCTTTTCTACAAGTTCGAATTTTAGTTTACTTTCGACGGTTTGAACGAAAACAGTTTTTTGCGAATTTCAAGCATGAATGTTGGATTTATTTGAAAGGGAAAATTGATCGGAATTGTCGAAGATACAATTGTAACACTTGGAGTCCTCACATGTTTTATAATCCACTGATCGTGGACAGAAACTTAAGTGAAGATAGTTTTGCCTTAGAACGCATTTCCATCAAACCGATGACTCCAGGCGAAAAGCATGATTTGAAGTCATAACAAATCAAACTTATCTCAGCTTTCTAAAATGAAATAGGCATGCAATGAATGTTGACTAAACGGAATATATCGTGTCTACAAATAGACAAATCTAAAAGATGCTTATGTCCTCAGGCATAACGTATGGCCGACGTTGATGATCTTTTCATTGCTGTTGATGTCACGTAGTAGTGACACAGATTAGCCAACCTTGCGTTAGATACAACTGCTTGATATTAACGATTCCATTAAGCGGAAGTGTTAATGGAAGTCCATTCGTCAATGCATTCAAGCTAACCAATCCTTCTTTCGGATGGCGTAATTGACGCTCATCAGAGTTATTGAAGTGATTTGAAATCGAAAATGTACACAGTTTTATTCGATGATTGATTCTATAGCAATAGTTTGGGGATGAGGGTATTATGTTCGGACGTCGGTTGGATAATCGATAAATTGAGACATTCAAGCTTTTGAATCTATCCATAGGGGTGTGAAAATTCGAAAAAAACCGAAATTCTGTTGAGACAATTATAAGAAGCAAGAAGACGTTAATAACGATGTTGAAGATTATGCGCAACGTAAGTTCTCTAGAGATTATCTTCTTTTTGCAGCAATTATCAGAGTAATCTCAACGAGTTTCGACAATAAAACAGACTTGATTCAAAAAAATCTGTAAACCATATAAAATGAACTATTCGCAAATAACTGAACCACAAATCATAAGTTGTAAAATACATCAACTGCTGTCTTTACTGTACTGCTTGAAAAAAATGTCATTCACTCAACCAATCGCTTTGCTTCGCTTAGACCTCGTGGTCGCATTCAAAAATACACTAAATTCGCGCTCGGCATCACTGTCTGTCGGCTTATATATCCCCGGCTACTCAAAGCTGTTACTTTTCTTACATTGTTTGCGGTTTGTCATTATCATGTTGAAGATTTAATTTACTGTGCTTACTCGCCCATTCTGGTCGTTTTTCTTCTATGACTCGCTTCAAACGCATTAGTTGTCGTCGGTAAACGTCTCCATTAATAGTTTGAGAGGTTAAAGCAACTCATAACATCTCTCTGATCCCACCAAATGCAGAGCATAACCTTAGCACAGTGAATATTTCTCTTTGGCTGCGATGTGCGATGTGCTGAACCACCTGGCTTCACCTACTCTTTTTGGCGTTTAAGATTCTCATATTATATCCATTTTCTAACTCTTGTGACTATTCGATGCAAAAATCTTTTTCTTTGCTGTCTTTGAAGTAGCATTTCACAAATTGTTTTTCGACGTTCGATGTTTCTTTCTCTCGATTCATATGGAACCCAGTTACTAACTTTTTGAACGCTTTGCAACAGTTAATCGTTCAACATTTACAATTCAGTATCTTCAAATTTTTTGGGTGGTTTTCTTTGTCCTCAGTGCCAAAATCATTATTTTGAAATCGTTGAAACCATTCCTTACACGTTGTTTTAGATGCAGCAGACTCAACGTAAATATCCACAAGCAAAATGATGCTTCTTGAAACGAAAACCAACATTTTCAAGGGAGTAAAAACACTTGTTGTTTACACTTCAACCAAATTTCACGTAGTGCGTTTGACAGCTGACATAAAGCGCTATCGAATACAAGTGCTGCCATTTATTAGTACACGCAAGCGATACTAAAAACGGCATCTGTTGAGAAAGGGCGGCGTCATATTCACACACCCAATAGATAGTGGAATTCTTAGAACCTAAATTCAGTTTCATTGAAGAAGGTGTTATCTGAATAAATTAACACCGATAAATTTGATTTATTGTTAAATAATCCTAATTGATTGAAGTTATTGTATCAAATGATCAATTTTACAGTGATTCATTGTGCACCACTAAAAATTGGAGTTGGATCAAACATGTTGTTATTCTGGATATTATAAAATACATTATTTTAATGTGAACGTTCATCAATTAATATTTTGAAATGAATTGCTCCAGAATCATGTAAATCATGTATTAAGTAGAATTGTGATTCGCTTAAATGTCTTCTAGAATCAAAACAGGGTTATTTTATTTTAAGTCACCAAAATTATTCTTTGCTGTACACAAAGGACGGTTTTATTAGTCAAAGAATAATTCTATTTTGTTCTATAAATATGCAATATGCTATAAACGATGTAGGAAGCTATCGACAATTTTACGAAATTTATATTTTTCAAGAATATTACGTCTGACTATGTTTTAATTTTTCGGCCAGTGTTGATCTTCAAGTTTTTTTCAAGTTGCTTTGGTTTTGAAGGGACTGATGGTTACTCCATAAATAATTTATTGAGTACCAAATTGTATCACCCATCAGTGTTAAATCATCTTTAAAAGAGCAGCTTTTTAAACGTACACTCCCAAATTTTGGATTCAAAAAAGTACACTTCACCATGCTTCGAAGCTTTCTTCCTTGTGAAGGTCATTCAACGCTTTATGCATATCTTCGTTCTAAGGTCTACACTTTTTCATCTATCTAATCCAATTATACACACTTAATACCACATATTATTTGTAGATTTAGATTTATTGATAAATCCAAAATTCATAACGAAGAAGAAAGTCATCGTCACTTGCTTCCAGCGGATTGCTTATTCAACCATTGTCAGCCAAACGAAATGAGCGGTTAGTTGAATCTGATTCGTGCAGAAAGAGCTTCAAGCTCTTAACAATGGTCGCATATTAATGTTGTTTAATCACTATAATTTTCTATCCGGTATTTCGCGAACGGAAAATTATATATTATTAGTGGGCATAAAAAGGAATTTTTTTTCTAGGGTTTTTGACCACCATCAAAAACTTTCGATGAAATCATTCAAACGAAATATTTTTTTTTGGGCAAAAAGCGAAAGTATTTATCTTCCTTTTGGTCGCGGATTTGTATTGGATCGACAAATTCAATCGCGCGCGTGTGTGTGTATAATTGATCTGGAAATGGATAATTATTGCTATGATTTAAAATATAAACGATTATCTAATAAGTTTCTTTACTTATGTGAGAGTTATAAATTACAGGACGGCATCAGGTTTATTCAAAAAATTTACTGCACAGCCAGTAACTGCTGTTAAATGACCTAACGCCTTATAAGCTAATCCAAATTAAATGGTTATTCAGCTGAGATGCTTATCGTTGTGTTCAAATTTACTGATTTTGATGCCGCTAAATTCAAATTATTTTCAACACGTCTGCACTGCTTTTAATTGTGTTTTAGGATTAAAAAGTTAGTAGGTGTATATAATTTGTTTTTGTTAATAACGGTCGTCAATTAAATAGATACAGTATGAATTGAGGACAATTGTATCGCGTTTTCTACATATTTAATCTAATTTGAATGCGGTTTTGTTGCTATGTACGTTTTCAGCATACAGAAAGGGTTTTATTATTAATTTTTCCTTTTCGGAATGAGCTACAAGTATTCATTTGGATTTGATATTTGAATGACAATGAATTATCTTTTGTAAAAGTTTCATTTTCTAGAAAGTAACTCACAAACATGTCTACCATTCTCAACTTGAAACACATACAGCTTTACTGTTTTACGTTAAAAAAACGTTTCTCAACAACAAAGGATAATCCAAACATAAAATGAAAGCTACTTTCAACAAGCATTTCGTCTGCAGGATTTATTACTGGAAATCAAATCCACAAGTAGTTGGCTAGCACACAGTAAATCGTCGTTAGATTGGTCGACGGCATCTCTATATTTTGTCGACAAAGATCTGAATTGATACGAACAGTTGAAACCTATTTTCCCTTCCATTCAATGCAAATAACTTTCAACAATTTGCTTCAACTGTCGCCTTGGTTAAAATAGATGCATCGCCATCGTTAGCACACGTGGGCATTTCTTGGTTGCCGCATCAGTAAACCCAGGGTTTATTTTTTTCCGAAAGTTTCTTCGTTCGTTTGATCTGCTTTAAATCTTCCTGAATGTTGAAATACTATACGAAATTCGTTGAAATTGTAACGAGTCTCTTCGTCCTATCGAAACGAAACATGGTTGTCGGCAGACTCGTTTATTTATTCCTATTGGCAAATATCAACTGGAATAGGAGCGCTCTTTATCTAGTTACCTATTATGCAGATTTTTTTCATGCATTTCACCTATATCCAAACTAGACGCTATTGTATTCAATTACTACTTTCGTGTACTTTACGTTAAGTAGCGATACTAACGCTAACATGTCAAAGAAAGTAATGCGAAACAAGCGCTGCTGGCAAATCACGGTTGGACAAAAAGTCATACCATTGGAAAGATATATCATTGGTCAGGAAGGTCTAACAGGAAAATGAACTAGTAGGAAAATCGTGTGAGTGGTTTCGAAAAAATCTTCAGAATAAATTAGCATTAAACACGGAAAATCTTGAAGTTACTATAGTACGTGGATTTGACTACGGAAATAGGCAGAGGAGAGTTAATCCTAATTTATTTTCTTTACTTTCTGATTTGCTGACAATGGTGGAAATCGTAAACAGCTCTTTACGAATATAACGGCTAAATAATATATGTAGCATGCTTACGAACTTGTTGCGGACAATTTCGTGCTACTGTATTTTGAGCTAAAATTCGAGATGTATACCCTCTGAATTCCGAATTACTCTGATGAAGTAACACAGTCAGAATATGTACATACATCTTGTGTTACTATAAGTCCGTTGCACATATCACCTCATAAAAATATAACTGAAACAGAAAATTGACTTGAACATTAGCACTTGTTTCAAGTGCCTTGTATATATGTATGTGGGCCTGATCGTTGGATCAATCTAGATACCCTGGGCACTCTACAGCATTGAAGCTTTGGAAGGGCATTGTGTGGGCCAATTTCTTCAAAAAATCTTGTCTTCCCACTCATTCGTTCACTTTCAGTACGCAATGCAATCATCGGCATTTGTAACTTGCTTTTATCTAATAAAAGGTGGTCAATGCAGCAAGTAATGGAGTTTGAAAAAAACTATTGTCGCATCCTAGAAAATCCAAACACGATAAAAAAATTTCTTCATTAAGTGCACGCACGACTGTAACGACTAATGAAAAGCGAATGTAAACAACATTCGCGAGAAGCGCATAATTAATGGAAAATCTGCCGACAATGGCACTTCAGAAAATTTTCGCAGTGACTAGACATCACAATAGGTTGGATCACGTTGCTTTTTTTTTGCTTTGAATAATCTCAACAAAACATAGATACGCATCTTTGACTTTCGTCATTGCACAAATTAATAGAATACATATCCACACGAGATGCATTTTAACACTATTGTCCGTCAAGTGAGACTTTATTTACCCGCGGGCTTACAGATTCAATGGGAAAATGATGAAATTTTTAATATACGCAGAAATGCAAAAAAAAAACAATATTATGGTGAGAAATTTTTTTTACGATAATTTACTGAAGTTAGAAAAAGGGAAATTCGGAGTAAGTTGAGGAAATTTTTAACACTAGAAATTAGAGTACGTAAAACCTCGGTTCTTCAATTGGGACCAAGAGCTAACTAAAACACCAGTATGTACGCAAAATGTGAAAACATATTTTTATTATTGGAAGTTTAGCTTCCTTTACGGAGGTTCTAACGAAAAGTGAGCGAGAGGAGTGAGCCCAGAAAAAGCGTACCGAACGAAAAAACGAACGGAAGTTTGTCTTAAAATTCAAAGTGAGCACAATACAAAGCAATGATGTGCAAATATAAGAGTAGAGCGGCTGGTTTAGTCAGCAGAGCGACCGACTCTTGCTCTCGAGGTAGAGGATTCAAATTCCCGCTCACTCTGTTTTTTTACTAGAAGTTACTTTGTATGAATAGAAACAATGAAAAAATTTCTTATTTTGCCATATTATATACATCCTAGGTTTTTCAATTTGTCACATTAATTAATTTTTTAACCTTTACATGATCATTTGCAAAACGTAGCTAAATTTCCCACCGGACACACTACCAGATTGTCTCACTGCTTTTTTCCTTTTTTTAGTTCTGTAGAATAACATAACACTAGGTCATAAATAAATCATAAATCACAGTTGTTTGGACGTAGAAGGCTTCATAAAATTTAGTAAATGCATTTGAAGACACTTGACACGTGGAGTCTGGTCATAATTACTGGTAATCTTGTTATTCCTTGTTTTCTGGCGGAAACGTTCATGAGTAGAATCTATTCTTCGATGCCTGACTTCTAAAAGGTACCAACCGACATTTCAGCAATTTTACAGGAGGCGCAAAAAAACGTTATCAAAGGTGATGTTTTTAAACGCATTTCACACATTACTTTCTTGAATGACTTCTTCATTTTCCATCATGAATACTTGGAGGATGGTGACTAGGTTCAGAAACGAATAAAAAATAATTGGTAAAGGTTAAGATTATGGTCCCCACCCCCGAAGGGAGCGGAAGTAGGGGAAATCAAAAGAGGGGGTTTCCCTTATACTATGGCATAAAAAGTTCGCAGCGATCACGGCCCCATGAGAAACTATGGGGGCTCCCCAACTAAAAAAATAGTCATTTTGCCTATTTGCAGAGATCATATGAAACCGTAAAATTGATCTTGAAAATGATTTTAAGACTTGTATGGATATCGAAAAAATTAAAAAATTAAAAAAAAATTTTTGGAGCGTAAAAAAAATTAAAAACAAATAAAAAGTATAAAAAAACACAAATAAAATAAAAAAAGAAGGTTGATGAATGTCATTTTCACCGTAAATGTAATATAAATAGGGGTGAAACTTTGGAGACACGTTTTTAGTTCTATTGACAAAAACTTCCTGATAAATTTTCTAACACACCTTAACTGTGCACGATTTCATGTATGTATCATGTATTATGTGTTCAGGTGTGAAAAGAGTTTTCTTTCAAATCTTATTTTCCAAAATTACGCTTAAAAACCCTTTCCTATGTTTTGAGGAGTATTCTTCCCCTGAGAAAATGTGCCACGAAGGACAATCCGAGCATACATGCCATACGAGCTGCAAATCAACAATTTTATTGCAAAAATAACGTATGCCATAACATCATTGTCTTCTGTGTCTTAATGTCGTGTAACGAAGTAACAATTTCAGTTCTTTTAAGCAAACTTCACAGTCGTTAGTGCCCTTCTCTTTTCGCGGCTCATATTTGTTGGCCGCGCTTCAAATGGGATCAAGTCACATTACATGCTAGCAACAATGTCAGAGCATTTGCGGCAATGCAACAAGTTGATTTGTACATTTATCATTTATATCCTCTTCAGCACATCAAGAAATTATTGTTGGTACCTGGCTCCGTACATCAGCATACGTTCGCAACATCAATTTATGCACGCAATAGCTGCGGGGTACGTATCTTGACATACTTTCAACCCAAGATGATATCTAGATGGTTAAAGCTTTGATGTGATTTAGTCAAAGTGGTAAGATGTGGTAGCGCAAGCAAATGTGGGTGGTACTAAGACCCTACTTCTAGAGCATATTGGATTGTTTACGCAGCGAAACGGTGATGATTTCCATTAGCATCTAAGAATTATTCTTGAAATACTGCGGTAGGTGTGTTGTTCAATAGGAATTTGCTATCCGGCAGAAATACTGCTTTTTAAAAACTATTCTCGAAACAACAAGATAGGACGATTACGCCTTTTGGATTCCTCCTTTCTAACTAAATATTGCGTTGAGCAGAAGGTCAAAGAAAGTGTATTTTTTAATTTTTCGACGTAAAGTGGTGAAAATTACCTCCTTCTTAGAGAGCCAGAAACAACAAATAATTGAATTCAATTTCAATGTTAGTAATGTTACAGTAAACATGGATTTCGATAGTGTCCCTTTCGAAAAAGAAACATAACATAAAAGTCAGCTTTAGTTTCTTTTACTTTCAAAGCGTTCATCAAAATATTTGATAATATCTATTTGTAGCCAAATAGCATCAAAGTTTTAGGACTCTAGATATTTGCAAAGAAACACTGCAATTTCAAAACAAGCCAGTTGAACCCAAGTTTCATTTTTTTAAAAAAAATAACATACTATCGTCCGATATAAAATAAATCCCGCAATGTTGACTTTTCATTAGTGGCGTCAAGAATACAGGCTGTAAAAATAAAGGCCTATCAAATGGAATCCTTCGAATTTAAAAATTTGGTGTTTATTCAGAAAAACTCCTTTGATGCTTTTAGAGAAAAGCCGAAGAGCTAGCACATCGCTTAGATTTGATAGCTGATATTTCAAACAGGCAGTAGGCAGCGCAAACACCATTTCAACGGAGAGCTGAATCTCAGTTTAGATAAATAAATAAATAAAAGAAATCTGCTTTTGAAATCTCTTTTGTCCACAACGCTTATTTGGATATTTTGCGGAACAGATTTTTAAAAATGCTAAATAGAAATCGATTAACTTTAGCATGCTAAAAAGCAGGATTTTAGCGTTAAAAAATAATCACTGAAACCTATTTTCAAATATCCTCCCTTTAAATTTTGCAGAAGCATTTTAGCTGTTAAAAAAAAACTGCATTAAAAATGGGGCACAACTGGAGCTTATTGATATTTTTTGACGATCTACGATTTATAATGTACGAAAAAAGGAAAGGAAAGGAAAGAAAAGAAAAAGGAGTCTGATTTTAAATATTGACTTTGAGATGTATATTATAATTTTAAATTAACATTTTTAATGACGAGTTCTACTTTAGCTTTGTCTATTGACGGATGCTTAGTTTCCATGAACATGGCATATCGTTAAAAGTCAAAATTCAATTGCTCGTATTTAATAACTCCAAAAATTTGCATCTCAATTGACTAATTTTCAATCAAACATTTCCCAGAAAATTCTCTGTAGCAGTGATGGTGGCGGTAAGAAAGATAAATGTGCATCAGTTGCGCGAGGAAGCACGGCAAATTCAAAAGGACGAAAAAGCGTTGAGAATGTGGTCCAGGGCATTGGGGGCAACACCATCTAAACTGCTGAAGATGCCGGAGTTGGAGCTTTCTGAACGCATGAATGCTCTTGTACGTTTTATGAAAAAAGAAAATCCAGGAAACTGGCAGTCTCTTCCTGAAGATACGATAGAATTAAAGCAAGCCAATCGCTTAAGCCCGCCACGGTTGCAGGCGGGACAGAATTCCGTTGTCTATGCATCGGCTGACGAAGGAGTTGGTGTATGCAGGATAGCAAGACGTAACGGTGTACTTTATGCATCGGCCGATGAAGGAATCCCGAATAGATCGCGACAGAACCGTTCAATAATGTATGCATCGGCCGATGAAGGCATCCCGAATAGATCGCGCGGGAACAATTCGGTTATGTATGCATCAGCCGATGAAGGATTCCCAGAAAGATCGCGAGGGCATCATTCAATACAATACGCATCAGCCGATGAAGGAATCCCGGAAAGATCGAGACGGTACCGTTCAATAATGTATGCATCGGCCGATGAAGGCATTCCGAATAGATCGCGCGGGAACAATTCAGTTATGTATGCATCGGCCGATGAAGGATTCCCAGAAAGATCGCGAGGGAATCATTCAATACGGTACGCATCAGCCGATGAAGGAATCCCGGAAAGATCGAGACGGTACCGTTCAATAATGTATGCATCGGCCGATGAAGGCATCCCGAATAGATCGCGCGGAAACAATTCAGTTATGTATGCATCAGCCGATGAAGGATTCCCAGAAAGATCGCGAGGGAATAATTCAATACGGTACGCATCGGCCGATGAAGGCATCCCGAATAGATCGCGCGGGAACAATTCAGTTATGTATGCATCAGCTGATGAAGGATTCCCGCAAAGATCGAGACGAAACAATTCAACAATATATGCATCGGCTGATGAGGGGATTGATGGTGATGAGCATAATATATCCAGAGGCAACAATTCAATAGTACATGCATTGGCCGATCAAGGACTCGGTGCGTTTAATCGATCAAGAAGAGATTCAGGACTAAATGCATCACCTGACGAAGGAGTCAGTGAGTTCGACACAACATGGGCCAGCGAAGATTATAGCCAATATCGCAATCGTTCTTTGGATGATAATCAATACAACATCAGAGTCATCAACTTGCCTGGTGGTGGTAACATAGTACGAGTTCGCTCCAGAATATATCTGGTTGGTGACCCGGAGGTGGTGGATGATACGGTAGATTTACATGAGCAAACGTTTGGCTCAAACTACGATGCAACTTATGAGGATTCCACTTTTGGTAGCAGAAGCTTTGGCGAAGATGGTTTAGATTACGGATCATTCGCTAGGGGGCCTGACGCCAATAGCACACAGCGCAGGTCATGTCGATCAGATTCTTCGGAAAATAGAACGGGGAGCAGTTTTGATAGCTCACACCATTCCGGATACAATAGCTTCCTTGATGGTCTGGGAGCAAACAGTACTATGTATCCATGAAAACATCAACGATATAATGGGAAAGAGATTTTCGAGGAAGGACTCCAATTACATTTTCTCGGATCAGGAGGCAGACATGCTTTTGTTGCTGAAATCGGTAGTTCGTTTTTTGGATGAACTCTTGCAATTCACTTTCTCTACAATTTGATTGATTTTGTCAACAAAATCTACATTCAATACAAAAATCAATTCGGGAGGATCACAAGCAAAATAAGAAAATATTATAATAAAACAAGAAGAACTGAGTTATACATATCTACTACCAATTGAATAAATAATAATTAAAAATCGGTAAAATATACTGTTTCTTTTGAGAAACGATTACAAATGATTCTGCAACATTTTGCTACATTTCCAATTTTTCTAAACATTCAAGAGGATATATTTGTTGGTTTTCAATGTTTACAAAATGCTTTCCTGTATTTTCCGGACGTTATTTTCTCAGCAAATAACGTCGGAATGATCACATAGCCCAGCAAACTAAACGTGTGGAAGAACTTATTTGGTAGGCTACGAAGAAGGAGCCGAATGGTAGTTTTTTAAAGATTTCCATCTCATATTGTTGAAAAGATGATTGTAATGTACATGCACGAGTGATGTGGGCCTTGACAAAAAACTCTGTGAGTTCCTATTTGAAAGTAGATTAGACTAACGAATTCAATCACTTTACCGATGATATTCAATAATGTTTATGACAGATTAGTTAATAAAAAGTATTCTTATTAGTAACCTCGTTTGAAGCAAAATATTCTTTCGGAAATTGTTGGGCTCCTTCTCAAAAAATTGAAAAAAAATCTTTCCAAATTTTTAACATCGTTCAATAGTTGCAATGAATTCTTCAGCGGTAAAGCAAAATAACCAAATAAACCGAGCCTACGATGACTTGAACATTTGGTGCAGGGCACTTCAGGTTTCGCCAGCAACTTTGATGGTAATGTCCAATGCTGACATCGAAAAACGTGTGGACCACATAAGGCGTAATATGCGGCCGAGAAATACTGCAGAAAGGACATCTCCAGCATCCGAACCGGAGCGTGAACGAGGCGGAGCAAGCTTTTACATCGAAGAGGACGACTTCGAAGATGAGGAGGAAGACAGTTTTCAAGATGCACTCGAAGACTTTGACGATTCCTGGGACTCCGGATACCAAACGGGATCATCTAGCAGGTCCTCTGATTATACTCGATCATTTATTGATGATAGCCTAACCGAAAATGAGTTCTCCATGGAAGTGGAAGAATTGCCGGGTGGCGGGAACAGCATAAATATCAACAATAGGACATTCGTCGTGGGCGACGAAAGCATCGGTAATCGGACGAGGCCCGTCATAGACAATAATCGAACAAGGCCTGTCGTAGTCAATAATCGAACAAGGCCTGTGGTAAATAATAATCGGACAAGACCTGTAATATGTGGCAATCGGACAATGCCTGTAGTGGGTGGCAATGCGACAATGAATAGAACGTACCCGGTAGCTAATCGAACCCGAAATAGCAGTTATGGCAGCAGCTACGGCAGTGATTCCGATACCTTCCATTCGAGTGATTGGGGTGGAAGTTATAGCTCATCTGGCCCCTCATATTCGTCTGGAGATGAAACTTTTGGCGGCTTTTCACGAGATGTGGTGGTGTGTAGTTCGCCCAAGGGCTCGCGTGTAAGTTCGCCCAACGGCTCGCGTGTAAGGAGACGAAAAGTGTTACCATACTGTCCTTGCCCAGATGTTCAAGACCAGCAATCAACACCTGAGCGCTGTTGATTTGCGAAAGTCTAGGTCCTAAAAACTGAAGAATCCATTGATTTGACTACCCCACAAGTCTAGAACACGAAATGTTGATATGAACCTTTTCAAATTTTTTGTAAAACATAGAATTATGTAAAAATATTTTCTTGGCTGAAATATAATTGAAAAAGGCTACATTAAAAACCTACGGTATGGTCAATTAAAACGGATCATTCACCTATTTATTATTCAGAGTATATTTGAGAAAAACTGTATGGTATCCTCCAGACTGTTTTGTTTCAAAAATATAAGCTGATAGACGCAGGCATGAACCAAAAATGGACAATTAATGAACATTTATGGAGAGGGTGAATTGAAGGAAACGAAGGTTTTTTTAGTTGGAAAATCGCAACATGCCGAGAAGCAGGTGCGACGCGTTATCTTTTCAAGATTTACACCTTCCAATGTTGAAAAAAAAAACATTTAATGGAATACAATCAGTTGGCCACGTTTATGCATTGACATATGGCTGCTCACTCTTAAACAAAATTTAATAGAATCCAAATTCCAAAACTTCAACAATAACTTAAGACCTTCATCAAACAATAGTCCGAAATTCTTGGTTTTTTCCAAATACAAAAGACAAACTCTTTCCTCTCCTCAATTGAACAGAATTTACGTCCAATGGATAACGATGAAAAAGATGCGGGCGAATGGGCAGAAGCTCTTCAGGTGACGCCATCAACGTTTCTTCTGCTGACACAAGAAGAAATAGAGGAGCGTTTTAAAGAGCTATCACTAGATATGCAGGAAGATAATAAAGTCCTGCAATCAACACCTCGACTGCGGGCTGGAGGCTATGAATATAGCTATGGTCGCGGTGGTGCCCGACCTGTAGATGACCATAAGATTAAGGACGAAAGCGGTGACAATTATAAAACTGCGCTTGATTTTAATTTTGAGGATCCCTCGCTTTGTCGCAACAACTATCGGCAGACACATTATAACAGAGATATTGATGGGAACAGAGTAGGCAGAAATGCGTACAATTTCGAAGAGAAAAAGCCTCATCACGGGACGGCGGTTGTTGGTGTAGTTTCCAGAAATTTTAAATCGGCCGACGAAGATGCTGCAATTTTGAAACGTGCAAATGATTGTCAATCATGTCATTATTTACCAAAACAATCATTCGGAAGTAGTCCAAGGAGACTTGCTCCTGTTGTTATGAGCAGACCTTGTCGAGCCGAAAGAGAGCAGCCTGCAATCAAACAATGTGAATCACGGTCGGTGAGCGAGCTTCGAAATATATATTTGGCCCCGCCCCCAAATTCATCGAAAATCAGGAATATGCCACTTACACCAAAGGATCAACCTAGACAATACCATAATATTCACGCACTTAGAGGCCAACCAACACAAACACCGGTCCAAAGTATGGCCCCTGTGCTAAGTAGCAAGCAACTGCCACCCACGCTGACCTCTCCTAGGTCCACATCCCCAGTCACATATGTTACCAGAAAGAATATAGTACTTGTTCCTCTGAAGAGAAAACCAACTATCCTGAATGATTCATTCCATCCATTAACGACATCAACGCCGGTAAAGCAACATCTCCCGAGAGCTCAGCCATTGAACTCTACTATGATCCGTTCACACCGACCATTGGCAACTTCAACACCAAAAAAAGTTCCTTCGCAATTCTTTATTAGCCGATCATTCCAACCACCGCATCTTTCACCGTTGAGAAAAACGCCTTATCGAAACGTCCCGCCTTCGGATTATTATATGAGCCGTGCATACCGACCAAAGGACACCACATCACCTGGACGAAATCTTGAATTTTCACCGAAAACTCAAAAATTGATATTTTTGCCAAAACCCCAGCACATGCAATCTCACAGAAAACTGCCTTCATAAACTTATAGAAATGTTCCTTGAATTAGCAGGTGGGTGTCGTATAAGGAAGCCTTTCATCTAATATGGACCTACTGAAAAGGCAAAGTAGACATGAGAAACCGTACTTTTGATAGAATAAGGACTAAGTAGTGCGTTGAAAATGTAAATTTATTATAATTTATGCAGATATAAAATGTTTGAAGCTTAATAAGAAATACACAAAATTCAATTCCTCCTCAAGCCATTATTTTTTCGTCCTATGCAGAAGCCTACAACAGTTATTTCAGAAACTTTACACGCAGCCAACACTCTTATTTTTTCAAAATATTTCGCTATGATGATGATGTTTTGAGGGTTTCTGTCTACGCAACATTGTGTTTTCATTGCGGCAACTGATTTTACTTATACGAAGTCTGTCCAAAAAGTTTCGTGAATTTTGAATTTTCGCGGGCTACGTGTTGTCGATTTTCGATATTTTGTGATGTTATGTTGGTATTTATGTTTTTCACATATGCTGACAAGTTCGGCCTTTTTGAATCTTCAATTATTTTTTGACAGCTTTTTTGGCTGGACGTGTTTTTGCTTGTCTTCGATTTTTGTTTATTCCAAAAAATGGATCAAAGAATCTGTATCAAATTTTTTGTGGAAAGCAGCTTTAAGTGCGTGGACGCATTCCGAATGTTGACTGTAGCATAGGGTGAAGCTACCTTGGACCAAAAAAAATTTATCGGTGGTACAAAATATTCTCAGAGGGTCCAGAAGATGTACCATTCGATTTTTACCAATGATTCGGGCTTGAGACGCCTCGAGGATTAGAAAAAAAACGTTGGGACAAGTATATAATATCGGATGGGGACTACTTTGAAGGCTTTAAAAAATAAATGAATAATTTTTGAAAAAAACATAAAATTCGCGACACATTTTGAACAGACCTCGTACATCGAAGATCGTAACGTATATTGAACATATTTTTCTTTCATTTCCACTTACAATGCATTCCAGACATTTCAACACATTTTCTAAAATGACTTTCACAAAATTCTAACAAAATATTGTCGCTTCGACGACGAAGCATTCACATTTTGTTTCGGAAATAGATATGAATTGAAAAATGTGCCTATTGCAGAGGATGGCATCGTAGTGGATGTTGTTCATTCTTAAATTTATTGAGCAATGACTTGTCCGGTTTCGGGAAATTAGTGAAAACTGATGTTGGCTGTCTCTGGATGTAATGTAACCTGTCTGTTTTTTAATGTACCGGCGTGTTTACAACTAATGATCCTGTTTTCGAGAGCGTGGATGGTTAACATGGTAAATATCTCAATATCTTCCCGTCGATAGAATGCTTGCTTCTTTGAAACTGTACTGAATTTACAAGTTTTATATAAGTACTTACCGACCGAACTGATGACATAAGTCGCCGGGGGTTTCAACACGCTCCTGGCAAAGGCACCACGAAGGACTTCCAAGGCGCATGGCTCGGCTGTGACCAGGAGCATGCCAGGAGCAACATGACCGGCATATCGCAGGGCCCGAGTGGCTGCTGAGAGGGGTGCATTCCACCAGCATTGTGCATTGGCAGCGAGAAAATTCTGTAAATAAATTTAAAAAAATATTCAAATTAGATGCAATTTTTTCCCCTTTTAATGTTAACAATTTTTTAACCACAGTACTGAGCAAAGAAGTAATAAAATGTATACCTCTTCGTGTTAACAATCTCATTGAAATTTCAAAAGTGCTCCTCAAAGCAACGCGAATTTTCTTTCGTCATTGGAAAATGTTGTGAAATCAATATCATGCAAATTAATATTCATCAGGAGCAGGAAATGATGGCCAGACAGCTTTCAATTGGTCATCTAACAAGTAATATCTTTCACGTGGTTGATTCGCACAAGAAGTGATCAGATATACCTAACCGACCCTAAAAGCTGCTTCAGGTCATACTCGTATTGATGGCAAGAAAAAAAATGCATGTACGGATCAGGAAAATGATGGTCCAGGAGAGCTGAGATGACTCATAGTAGAAGAAAATTGAAAAGATCGATTGACCTCGTGGCCCGCACGCTGTTGCCCAGGTCCATTTGCTCGAATAGGATCGGTGCACCCATTCGTTATGCCTGGGAATCATGGAGTAATCTGGCTAATTTACATTTCCTTAGCATGAAAGCTTGGATAGCATTTGCCTGGAAGGTGATACGTGACATGGACATAATGCTTAGATGAACCTATATGGGTGTGCCGCGGCACATAAGTGCGAAGCAAAATTATCCAAGTGTGTCACGGAATTTTTGAATAAAGATGAATTCAGTTGCCACAAACAATGAAAAAACCTTAAAATTGTCTATAGTTCAGGGAGTATTGTTGGAGAAAATCAAATCACTACCATTTTCGTGGCCACGAAAATAGTTTAAAAATATTTCAAAATCGTTTGCTACTACATATTGCTTTTGGTCACAGAATTTATTCGTTACTGGCATACCACGTTGAAGGGACCAAAGCCTCTGAATTACCTGAGAAATTAAAAGGACGCGATCTCTCTACTTCTCTGTGGACTATAAGCGTGTATTGTCACTTTAAACTGTATTTGTGTTGTAAATAAATAACTTAGAGCTAATCATGTTTTTCAGGTGGTTGAATTGCATATAAAACTTAACAATTCGATAAAACGGTTTATGCTATTCAGAAACAGCTGAAAATAGATGACTACAATATGAAGTTTATCCTGAATTTCAATTTTTGCCAAGAATCAACGATCTTTTCAATATACTTTTGGAAAAACACTAGACTTGTATATATTTCTCGATATTTTAAAAGAATAGTTCAAAATCATGGCTGTTAAGAATTTATTTGGGGAAGGTGTAGATCAAAATACCGTGAAATAACATTCGTCTCGAAAATCCTTGTTACTGCTTCTCACATTAGGATCCCTATTTTTACGCTGATTTTTTTAAAGAGGAAAAAATTATTAAAAGTAAATTAAATTTATAGGTTATTTTACTCATATTTTGAACGACATTTCATAATTTTTTCAAGTGATTATTACTAAAATTCGCAAAGTTAAAAGTTGTTCTTCATGGAGGTTCGTAGTCCGGGTCTCTCATTGCCGTGCATGCTGGAGTTCACAATTTTCATGTGAAAGCAACTTAGCAAATTTTTTATATTATTTATATGTATAATGTTTCGATGAACCTGATTTTGAGTGAAAATTTGGAAAACTGAAAATTTGTGACGCGTTTGAAAAAAACATTGAAATTTTTTTTCGAGCTTTTGTCATAAAAACATCTAAATCGAATTTTTATCCCTATTTCAGACTCAGTTATACGCAAATTTAATAAGAATTCAAAAAAATCTTTGGGTTTTGACGATCGGTCAAAATTTTGCTTAGATAAAATGCACGCAAGCTAAAAAAACACGTTTCAAGGAAAATGCATTTAAAAATAAATTAAATTATGACGTGACTTGTGTATTACTCCTATATACACAGGGATATCGGGAAAAATACATCTTCTTGTTTGTAACACCTCCTTCAATACATACAAAATAATATATACTCATAGAAAGACAGTTACGTGGTCCCGCCCAGCTTGTCTGCAATTTTTCCATTCAAAAAGGCGTGCGGTATACTTAAGCGCGCTTTGTTTCTTGCCCCGAAAATATAAGAAGGACTTCGAATAACCGTCTCAAATTTTTTGAGCATACTCTTGAATAGTTAAACTTTCGATTTCTGCAATAAAAAAAATCGATTTTCCGAATCGTCTCATAAGATGATTCGGAAAAAATCACATATGATTTCCCCTCTTAAAGAAGTTACAGCGTGAGGTTTTGTAGAAATTTTTGTAAACTCAAGATGTATCAAGCTATAACATACTTATCGTCGGCAAATATTGGTAGAATCAGAATACATAGGAATAAGTGCAAAAAAATTCATTTAATTTAGAAATTTCTACTTCTGAGGCTCTTCAGATGTTTCACGAAATTTTCCCACTTTGGAAAATGTGCCACGAAAGGAACACCGACCTATGAATTTATTCATTTCATTTTGATAAAATGTGGTTAATTAGTATGGTTGAAGTTGCATGCGAAATGGACTGGGTGACGAAGTTCTTTAAATATAATTTGTCTAAAGGAAGCAGAAATACTTAGAGAATAGAAAAGTTTTTGAAAGTGTGCTCACGGTATTTATCAAAGTAAACATAGTTGTGACGAAAGTCCTCGTGACGAATCACCATCGCACTTCCCTCGAATTTCATTCGTGATTTCAGGTACTCTCACAATTCATTTTCAAACGGGTGGGACTAGCTTTGTAATAAAATTTTCAGTTCATCTTCCAACGGCAAAGATATTGCATCTAAGCCCATCTATTTGTCGTCATATTAATTGAAGATCTGCATTAGAATAAACTAGACTAACTACCTGTCACATTTATTGTTTAAATATTGCCCAATTATGCACTAAATCATTCATCGTGAGTGAATGTGACCGTGGTCGAACGTGATTTCAACCACCCAACGAACGTACTGGTGCTTGATCCACTTAATTCACTAGGATCTATCATTTCACATCTATTTATGCAAACAAAAGTACATAGCGACAAAAGTTGGACTACAAATTGACTCTAATTAGAAAATCTAGAAATTGTAGAATGCGTAACCCAAATTGGATAATCTAATGGGAAATCTGCACCTACTTTAATTAATTGATAATTCCATGAATGCAAGACAAACAAGAGTTTTTGCTGGAAATACACGCCAAGTAGCAATCTGCGCAGACCATAGAATTGGGGTCAGAAGGGTGGACTTCGTAAAAACTGAGTAAATCCACTTTCATTGGTGAATTAAGACTGAATAATGACCGTCAAAGTTCAATTAAATTTACGCTGGATTTTCGAACGATATTCCAAAATTCAGTCACCAATGCAAGGATACTCACGATTGAAAGATAGACTCTTCAGCTAAGTTTCACGTTTTTTTAGGTGGATTCAAGGACTCCACCTTAGCTCGTTACAGATGTTGATTTGCCATTAATGTTTCAATCATTAAAGATTAAATCCGAGCTCTTGTATTGAACTCTGAACGGCCTTGGCTGGCTTCCATTTTAATAGGATCTTAATTGAGCGACTGACGCATGGCTACCGAACTGCTGTTAAGTGTTTTACACGCCGCCGCCAACAAACATGACTTGACTCATTCGGTAGGGGCTTTTCTAAATGCATCGCGGAATGTCTTAGTGCCCATAGAACAGGCTAAATCTTAGCTCAACGCTACGTGATACATCCATAAAAGCACGTGTGCTACCTGAAATGCACGGCGCTGCCACTAATAGCAATTACCGCGGATTAAGAAGGCTTTCAATTAAAACGGTCAAGTCGTAATTTATACATAAAAGTCGTCATGATTTTCCTGCTGCATTTTCCAGCGCCGATCGTACGATTGTCAAGAGATAGCTAAATTATTAAATTGCACCATTGCAGACTAACAACTCTAGAATATTGTGTCAAGATGATGGTAATTTCAAGGATACCGTGGAAGAGTGATCTGAAAAAAGTGAACAATGTATCTGAAGCTTGTCGAAAGCATAAGTGCGATTGTGAAATGTAATGTACTTCAGATTGTGGCGTAGTTAGTTTTAGACCAGAGGAGTATTGTTTTTTTTTTTAATTTTGGGCACCGTTAACGCTTTGGCAAGAGCACTGAATTAGTGGCGTTCGCAAAAAAAACCCAGCATTCAGATGGTTATGCAAAGAACTCTTGCCTTTGAACTTGGCCTGATTGCAATTAAATTCGTATTCAGCTTTGATATCTGCATTACGAACAATTGGTAACATTCAAGCAGTAGCCCTTTAGAAAACTGAAATATGTATTAGGCAACAGGTATTTTCTTTGATTGATATCCGAATAATTCGTGGCAATATTTTCGTATCTACAGATCTATGGAAGCATTCCGTGGCATTAGCGAAGAATTCTTTGATCAAAAGTTAGGAATGAATTTATGAATTTTGAACAGTTGTCAATTTTTTATTTATTTTCACCATCAAGAATATGTGATGTAGCGCGAATGCAAACTGATGTAGGATATACTAGCAGGCACGTTAAGGTACTAGTACACATTAGAAAGCCAAAAAATAGCGAATTTTTAAGATTTTTTTTCTCAGCTTGAGCAACTTTTTTTAATTTTTTCTTCAAAATATTCTGAAAAATGCAAAAAAAAACGATATTTTGATATTTTTAATGTTTACTACTGTTGTTTTGCAAAATTCACTATTTTTCAAGGTGAATTGCTTTCACTGATTGCCTTTTAATAAAACAGCAAGGCCGGCAATCGTATTGCAAAGTCGTAGAATTCAACACATTATTTTCATGGAAATACGATTCTTTTATGCTTACAGATTGCCAAATTTTTCACAATTCTGGAAGACTTCGAAAATGTCGAATTGAATGTTCATTTCTCTGTTACAAGCGTTATTTTATGTAAAAATAATTCTTTTAAGAAATATTAGGAGTCTAAACCCACATTTCTTCAAACTGACATTTTTTGGATACTTTTAGTCTTTAAGGAGTTTAAGGTTACAATTTTCTAAAAAATCAAAAAAAAAAAATTATACAGATTTCGTTAGCAAATTTCATCAAGAATACGATTTAAAACGTCTTATAATGATATTTTGACTTTTAAAGTATTTCCAAGCGTGTTTGGCGAGATGCCATGAGATCGCATTTTTGACGCTCAGCTGTGTTTCGGTATTCTCGACTCGCCTCTCTTGAATTACGAAAGTATAAGCATGGTCCACCTCTTGATCAAGAAGCCCAGGAAATTTTGAAACCAATATATGAAGATTTAACTTCCAATGATTTATTAGAAAGGTGCTTCGTAATTTAAAGAAAAATAGTAAACGTGATTTTCTCGAATTCATGTTTTTTAAGCTGGCGGACACGATTTCAAAAAAAACTACTCAACCGATCACTCTGATTTTTTGATATGATGATGTACGCATATATGGCTATAGCCGGTAGCGGAATCATTATGATCGGTATCAAATTTTTCGATTTTCACTCAATTTTCCACTCTCAAAAATAGTTTGTTTTAAAAAAAACCGCCATTTTGTTATTTTTTAATGAAAAAAAATCATACTGGTACCTGGCATATGCACTTAAACAAAGATTAATTTAGCGATTTTTTTGTTTCTAGATGATCCAATCACCTGAAATCACGTCCGCCGTTAATTTTTTTCTTACAAAATGATATGGGTAAAAGAACAATAAAAACATGTAAAAAAAATTGGTTGTACACCCAAAATACCATTTAACATTAACATATGTACAAAATTTCAAAATGATGTCTCTTTTCTTTCTGTTGAAAAAATGGGTAAATTTTTTTAAGATCGTAACCTAAAAGACTCCTTAAATGAGTTTCTGGTCGAAAATTTGGCGTAGCCACTTTGAAACGTTTCTAGAATGAAGAAAATTTAGGAAAACTTAACCGAAAAAATTTAACCTCCGTTTCTAAATCTCATTTTTTTCAAAACTAATTAATAGTTTGCTTTGATCGCTATCCGTTTCAATGGTTTTGACTTTATTTGTTTAAAATGGCAAATGTTTAATATGAATACATGAGAATGATGTGGATTTCTACTATCCTTTTTCGAAGGGAGTATTTGAAAATATTGTCGGTTTTATACATTCAAGAAATTCAAATTTGCTTCTATGATATTCATCACAAAACTTCATAAAGACAAGTGAAATTCCCAAAGGTTTGAAGATGCATCTTAAAATTCAAACTTTATATTTAAAAAGAAAATGGTAGTTATCATTTACTTGACTACAATTCTAAATTGAAAAGCAATAAAATTTACTGGAAAACTCATCAAAATCAACAAAAGTGTGTTTTCGATGAATTTTGGATACATCTAGAGATGTCGGAGTTTTGAATAATTTCCGGTTCACGAGCGACAAAGCAATCAATGAAAATTAATTAGCTTTTCAAATTCATTAGAACGTCCAATGTTACGGGCAAACAAATAATTTCGATTCCAGGAAACCGACCTAATATTTCATCACATTGAAGAAGTTCAGCAATTCCACAGGAGTTTATAGTAGGTGCAAGATACCATCACGCTGCTGTATCCAAGTCTTAGATTTCTCATTATCCGGATGAAATTATCTTTCCGCTCCAAATGAATCAATATTCTTCACATACATATATGTACATATGCAACGAATACTAGTTTCGCTTTGGATTTCGCTTCGCCATTTTCGCGGATGAATGTGTTACAAGATCTGCACTAGACAAAACTAATTAATCAAATTTGCATGCTGGGATGGCGTATTTTCCGAAATAAATTACCCATTGATAAGGCCATGAGTGCCAGCAATTTGAATTTATTGTTACAGCTTTGCCAAATGATTTGGCTTGGCTGAAAGCATACTCATAGTATCTGCTGCAATTGCAGAGGTTGGATGACTTTTAACGATAAATGGGTACTTGGATGTCTTAATATGCGGGTCTGGATTGCACTTAGTGCAATTTAAGAGGTAAATTATTAACATTGATTGCATATATCTGTCTGTATTACGCGGCTGCATGATGCGAATTTTAGAGTAAATTATTATCGTGTTATTCTAACGAGGAAAAATCTTTTAACGTTTAGACGATTAAATGATCAATATTACACAAGAGAGATTCAATGTTACATATCTATCAACATGGCAAGTGTGGTACTGTTATCCATGTCGAAATAACATGCACTTCGAAAAAAACCAACAAATAATTCACCCTTTATAAGGATGGCGCCTTATATTCAGGAATTTGAATAAAGTTGAAAAACTTTGCTAAATTTTTTATGAAACACTTTGTAAAACTCTGAATATCCATTATCAAGCCGACTTGAAATCTTTATACATAGTATTTCACGTGTAATCTATACAAAAACCTTTATTCAGCATTTGGTGGGTGGTAGTTAGTCTTCTTCTCTGCTACTAATTGGCTTTCTAATTTTAGAAAGCATAAAAAGGAGAAATGTGCCTTTACCCTGCCTCTTTGATGTGAGCAAAACACTTACTGAGTACCATATAATCGTGTTCGAATAAGGAAGTGCAATCAGTTGGTAGCAATTCGGTATGTTTGTCTTGAAGCGAGCAATGTTAGATGTCCACTTAAAGGGGGGAGGGGGATAAAGTCTGTAATTTTCTAAATTTTCAAAAAAATGATTTTATTTTAAATGAAAGTAGACAACATTAAGACTATTATGTCAAAGTTTCAAGTCAATCGGAGCAAAGCTGCCGGAGATACCATTTTGAATATCTCTACCTCTGACTCGATTTTCACCGGTAAAGACCATTCAACGCGCAATAATGCTCTACAGCTGTCTCCCTTCTCTTTTTCTGACATACAAACCACCACATCTACACCATGTGTAGATGCTTGTATTTGAAATAAAAAGACGCCTTGAATATTTCAAATGAGAGCGCTTCACTTTACGGTCCCGGAATCGATGATTCTGTGTGAGTATTCCAAAAATAATTGATTAAAATCTTTAAACGCGTTTTTCTCGAATGTAATATTTCTAAAATCGGTGGATACCGTATCTTGAAAACCACTCAACCAATCCTGGTGAAATTATGTGCAGGCTTTCTTTACATATTTGATGAGGTAACGCTGTAGATTTTTTTTGGCATTGTTCGTATTTTTTTAAAATAAAAAATGTGCTGAATTTTAACATTTTCTTCTTCAAAATATCATTCTTTTGACTTTTAAGTGATGCCACAAATTTAAAAATAAAAACTCGATAGCGTTACCTAAAACAACTCATAAACTAACAAAAATCTTTTTGATATTTTTTGATTTTAGATGATCCAGTGTCGAGTTGCACCGGAAAATTGTTTTTTTTTTGAGCTTACGAAAATTTGTTACCAGAGGCTCATTTTTCAATATTTTGCTCTGGAAATTTTACTGTATATTCTTGAAACAATACTAAATGTGTGTATTTTACTTAAAAATAAAGAAGCTCAATAATTTTTCTGAAAAAAATCTTAAATATATGCTTAAAATATGGCTTACAGACTTTAGCCCCACCCCCCACTCTTAAGGGGTATTTTAGGTTTCGATTTTCAAAACAAAAAAATATTTAACCATAACAATTTTTTTTCAAAATAAAACATCAAAAAATGACGGCGGACGTGATTTCAGATGACTGGATCATCTACAAGTTACTTCTTGTTTAAGTGCCTATATCAGGTACCAGAATGATTTTTTTCACCAAAAAATAATAAAATGGCGGTCGTTTTTTAAAAAAAACTATTTTCGAGGGTGGAAATTTGAGTGAAAATCGGAAAATTTGATACCGATCATAATGATTCCGCTACCGGCTATATCCATATATGTGTACAATAACATGTTTAAAAATCAGAGTGATCGGTTGAGTAGTTTTTTTTGAAATCGTGTCCGCCAGCTTAAAAAACATGAATAGGAGAAAATCGCCTTTACTTTTTTTCACGAACTTCGAAGCCCCTTTCTAATAAATCATTCGAAGTTAAATCTCTTGATATTGGCTTCAAAATTTCCTGAGCTTCTTGATCAAGAGGTGGACCATGCTTATACTTTCGTAATTCGGGAAAGGGGAGTCGAGAATACCAAAACACAGCGTAGCGTCAAAAATACTATCTCACGGCATCTCGCCAAACACGCTTGGAAATACTTATAAAATTAAAATATCATTATAAGACCTTTTAGATCGTATTCTTGATGAAATTTACTAACGAAATCTGTAAAAAAATTTTTTTGCTGTTTTGAAAAATTGTAACCTAAAAGACCCCTTAAACGCGATCTTTATCCCGACATATTCTTATGAGCATCGTTGAATAAATTGTAAATTAAATTTGGATACATGGTTTACTCTACCACGGACAATTTTCAAAATGTATCTACACAATAATAGAAATAAGAACATTAAATGTTGATAGCAGGACATAACCCTAAATAAATTGATATTGTTCAGGGACCATTTTCCTTGTTTCGAATAAAAGAAAAATGGATATTTTATAATGATTAAAATGCATTTTAGTTACTTCTTTTGTTTAACTTTCATTCTCAGCATTGTTGATCGGATCAATAATATAACATTTCGAAAATATTTGAGTTGTCTACTGATTTGTTGGCACTCCAACCTGGGGTAAGAATCTTTAGCTTCAACCGATAATATCTCGATTTTTTCCAAAAAAAAAATCCACGTCTTTTAACTATTTGATTATTTTTCTGTGAGTTGAGTTTTTCTGATCAACACAAGGATAATAGAGTCAAGTATTTTTTCACCATTCTGTGCTCTTTTTTCATGTATATCTGCCCATCAAATAAGTTTTAGTGTGGTCCTTCCTTTCCGCAGCCTCTCAAGTTCTTCGCCGGGCCTTATTCTATATGCTGGATCCTTAGTCTTTTCACGAAGTTTTACTCGATTGTATGTAGGTAAGTCAAATGTTTACGAAGCCATCACAGTTGCTTTCATATATACATACATATTTTCACAAGGTTTTGTTAGTTATACAGTATATTTTTATTGTCAAGAATTGTAATTAATTAGGAAACATTGAATGGAACATTCAAGCCTGAATGTCAATCAATTGATGGATGTTTCTCGAATCGCTAGAATTCCCGAAAGAACTTCACTCACCTTTTTCGCAAACAAAAGACAAACTTTACATGCCAACCCATCATTTTCCATTGCGATTACGATTTTCTTCAAGTCATGCCGTACGATTGCTGAAAACACATGTGATTCGTACCGTTGCCGAGCTCCTCCTCTTACCTATTTACCTCTTGGCCCCTCCAATCAATCCACTTCTTAAATTCGTTCCGTTTACCATACCTAGATTTGCGCTCATGAATTTTTAATCGGACACGAAAATTGAAGATTTTCTCATGACACATGGTGGTAATATGTAATATGTATGACTAAAGTAACAACGGTTCGACTCGGGTTCAACAGAAATTAGCAACAAATTGCTTTGAGTAGTCGTTAATTAATAACCCTTTGAACTTGAATGGGATTTTTGATGATTCTGCGGGCATTTCAAAGCATAATACTGAATTGCTGGAAATATTTTTCAAAGTCATGGCTTCCCGGTCGTCGGCCATGCAACTCTGTGTCTTCATGGAGCTGAAGCGTTGAGGATGATGGAAGGCGAAGAGATGCTAAGGTCAAATCATGATGAGAAGCTAATTGCAGCACAGATACTTCAGTTGAACAGTAATTAGTAGGTGATGATGTTTGAACATTGCTCACGATGACGTACAAAGGGGTGAATAATGTTTCATCCATTCATGAAAAGTGTTAATTTGTTTAATTTGGGTTTAAGTGGAGCGTATATACATGGTTGCGATTAATTTTTGACAATGGTGGCAGAGATGCTGGGTTGTTTGGATCGGATGTAGTTGATCTTTTTTTCAAGTTAGGCTAGATTGGAATATGGTGGCTTGATAGTACTTTCATACTTTACGATGGTGAAATTACTTGTTCTTCACGTTTAATATTTAATCTTCAGGTGACAAAGTATGCCTTCATTATTCACTATCATTACCAAACAATTGTTAGGCTGTTTTGATTCACTTTTAAATTTCAATCTTCTCATCAAGGTTTCACTTTGCATTCATGAAGGAACTCCGACAAAACCAAATAGGTTTTGAAAACGCCTCAGATTTCACCAATAAGGCGGCTTCGTTTATAATTCGATTGAAACATTTTAACGAATCAATTGCACATAAAACTAAATCATTCGTCCCACGTAAACTCCCGCAATGAATGGAATCAAGTGAAATAAATCAGAAGATTGTTGTGAAACATTACCGAATGATACCAATGTGAAGGCTACGTTCATGGCTTAAATTTTGTTAGGTAAAATCGGGTTCAAAAGTTTAATAGACAATGAAAACACAAACGATGCTTGTGGTAGTAGCAATAAGTCTTCACTAACCTTCTTAGCAAATATGGAACAAATAGTGACATACTTCAGAGGTAGATTAGAAAATGAGCGGCCGTTAAACCAACGCAAGACAATTTCAATTTAAAGTGGTCTGGTTAGAAAACTTTAGAAGAGTTTCGCAAATAACTGTCATGAATTACAATTAACATATCGATTTTGTAGGGCACATTCAACTTAAAACTACGCAAATCGTGGTTTCAACGATGTATTTGAAAGAATTAGATGGTATCAATTTTCAGCATAAAATAAAATTGTTTATGACTGTCTATAAGTTTTTAATCAATCAATTCCGTTAAATGAAATAATCAACGCATTTTCCAGAGGAATATCCAATAAATACTCGTGAATCTACTGAAAATGTCACCAAAAATTCATGTTGCTTAAATAATTTCCCGAAAACTGCAGCTAAGTAACAAAAAGTAAGTAAAAGTATGAAAAAATACTGCTATTTTATATTTGGATACGTCTTTTGTTATGTTGAGTCTTTACAAAATTTTAAAACCTATTTAATTGTAGCTGCTTTGAATAGGATGATTGATGTTATGAGAGCTTCATTGATTCCTTCTATTCTTTTCTATTCTTTTCTTCCCATCACTCCACAGGGAAGAAAAAGGAAAAAATATACAGCGCAAAAGGAAGCAGATAAGAAAGCGGAGAAAGAAAAAAAGAAAAAAGAGAAAAGGGCGCAAGGGAGAGGAAAGGGAAATCGGGACGCGATGGGCACGTCAGAAAACATGGACGATGTGGATTTGGTGGATTCCGTGGCCATGGATAAGGACGAAGAAAAGACAAACAAGGAGGTCTACGCTTTGGTAGAGGACGAAGGCGGAAGCGTCTACCTCTACCAAATGGCTTTTATGACTAAAAATCATAATAAGTATAATAATTTAAAATAATAATAATAAAATATGTAAACATAAATAATAAAAACAAATCATTGTTTCTTCTTCACCCCACTGGGAAGTTAGTCGTGTGGAGCATAAGGGTCGCACCTAGACCGCATTTTTAACTTAACAGTATATGGGAAGTTCTTGTAATCGCCTCGAAAATCGAAATTGAAATTTTTGTCTTCAGGTTTTGAGGTCTTTAGAGTATATTCAACGAATTTTTAGAAATAAGTTTGTGTGTACGTATGTACGTCCGCGTCCGCACATTAACATTAGTGTGATTCTATAAAAAAAAATTAAAAAAAAATTTGGAGCCATTTTTTAAAAAAGTGCAAAAAATTTGGGTTTTTTCATAAACAATAAATTTTTAACCTGATTTGCAAAACGCAGTAATCAATGTTTATAAAATTTATACGCTCCAAACAGTTCTTGTAAAAAAACAGCAAAACGTTTTCTCATGATTATTAAAAAAAATTAAAAATAATAAATCATTAAAAGTCATCATGGCCTTCAAGGTCATTTATGTCATTCACTATATCTCGCAAACCAAATATAGTATTTGCATCATACATTTTTGTGATGTTTATATGCTTATAAAAAATCGTTGGAGCCGTGTTTTAGTTTAATAAAAAATAAGCAAAAAATTTGGGTTTTTTCATAAAAAATAAATTTTTAACATGATATGCACAACACAGTAATAAATGTTTATGAATTTTTATCAGTTTTTGAAGAAGAACCGGCGAAACCTTTTTCCATTACAAAAAAAAAATTAAATAAAAAATAAAAAAACATTCAAAGTCATATTTAATCATCTCCCTTACCTACGTAATCAATGGACGCTCCCGTATTTGATACGATTAATATTAACTCATTCCAATTACTGTTATGAATATATCTAATTATTATTATTTAAAGTAGTAGTATTTTCATAATTATTATTGTGTTTAGTATTTTTAAAATTTATGTAGATATTACTGGGAAGTTGACCGTGTCGACCTTAAGGGTCGCACCTCACGGCTTGTTTTAATTTTTTTTAATAATGTGAATCTGAACTTTTAATCTTAGTATATATAAATTTCAAATTTTAAGTCAATATCTTTGAAAGCTTATTTTTTATACACAAAAAATCCATTTTCACCGTTTTAACAAAGTACTACCCCCTTATGTAGTTGAAATTGAAATCAAATTGAAGTTTGTCTCACTAACTTATTCAAAGTTCACTTGTCTAAACGTTGAAATAAATCTTTTGCAATAAATAAACAAAATTCAAGATTTCGAATTTTCATAAAAGTTGTAATTGATTTTTCTTGAATGTTCAAAATGTTAAGATTCAATTTTTTTTCTTGTGAACAACATAATCACGCTTGCATACATTTTGTTATACATGTCACCAAAAGAACAATTTAATTTTTTTTACATAAAGCCTTTAAAAACCCAAGATATAATAAAAATAATGTGTTACTTAGGCATCCACAATAATCTCGTTCCCTGCAGACTGAACTCATTTTTCAAATAATAGATTCTAGCATTGATCCTTTGAGTTGATCATAAAACTGGAACTATGTTGTATCTAAGGCAGTCTCGGAAACATCACCTCGGAAATATCACAAATCACATATTGCACTTGAATACAATAAATCACGCTCGTTTATTTCAAATTCCAGTGTTTCTCCGCGTCCTCTAAAATATTTCAAAAGTAGTTCAGCCGCGTATCTTTTTCATAAACTTGTGCTAACTACGAGGGCCATATTTTCACTTTGGTTGTATCTCTCCTAAATCGTAAACCGCCACGGTTCCGAAAGTGGAGTAGAGGTGTTAAAATTTATGACATTTTTAGTATCTCTCTGTCTTAAAGTGGTTTCACTTCAAGCAGATAATCTTAAATCTATTATTCCGAACTTAAAACGTACTAAAGACGTGAAGCTCTTGAAAACGAGGGCACATGTGACTAGGATATGAGGAGGCTTGAAAGTGCAGTGCTATGGTATGGTGGGAACACATGCATGTGGAACCTTTAGCATAGATTTGACATTTTCTTCGTTAAATAGCAAGACTGTGTGAAAACAATCGTGATTCAAGGCAAAGGTCAAAGAAAGAATTTTTCTGTTTGGCTGATTGCAGAAAGAAATGGTGTTGGAAGCTTCTAAATTTGAATATGTCCAGGGAGATTGATGTTAACTCTACATGTACTCAGGTAGATGGTGAGATAGGTGAGATGTGAAAAACGTGACGTTCTTAATATGCATTTATGAACGAATCTAAGATGATTTTTTTTACATTTAAGGCCTTTAGAGCACTAATTGGCCGCATAGAGGAAATCCAATTTTTTTAAATTACTTTCCCACTTAACACTCATTGTCAGATAAGCTCAGTGAAGTTTTAAGTTCATGTGGTCCAAGCATAAATTAGAAATCACTAGTTTTTTCTTGCATGAAGCTATTTTACTTGCAGAGTTGCACTGGGTTTCAACAGTACTATTGAGTTGAGATTAAGCTTTGTGTTAAATGTGGGTTGATGGATTAACTCTTCGAACTATGGAATGATATCTTTATATCTTTCTTCGGAGACAATAATGAGACCATACGCCTTATCCCTGCCTTCCCATCGGCATAATGCAATGGTTCGACCAACAAACTATAGTGACATTAAGACGCTTCTATATAAACATATGTACATACTCGTATGTGATTTAAACTATTTAGCTTAGAATGCGACATGCACGATTTGAACTTTCAGTTCGCGGGAAAATCCAGGACCGCTGTACTACAAACATGCAGAAATTTACCGTGGGTGCTGGGAAGCGGGTGATTCTTTTCATCTGTCCAGACATCAAATGGATTTAACACTTGAAAAGTTCTAGCATGCACTTTTCCGTTAGTCTCTGGATATTATATGCATGGCATATGTGACAAAGGCTGACACTCCGAACGCAGGAAATCCTCTATAATACTATTAAGCTGGGTTCTCGTGTTCGGACTATGCCCTGTTGTCGAAAATGTCTAATTTTGATGTTTCCGAGACAAATGTGCATCGTTTTCTATTTGGGGCGATCAAAATGATTGGAATGCATGTTGAATGTATTGTAGATTGAAATGTTTAGAGAGACAGGGGTGATTTGGTATACCAATGACCGTAGGCATACTCTGAACAAAATAACGTGCGATTTGAGAAGGATTGAGACAGCAAGTAATTGAATAGTTTAAGGAAATATAAATGGACTCGTGTTTTTGATCCAGAAAAAGATATTAAGGATGACTGATGATGAAACTCAACATTATTTTTGAAGTATCCAAAATGAGTCAGGATTCATGTTTCCCTATAGCATCTACAGCAAGTTCAGAAAAAAGCATGGATGGAAACGAAGCATAGCGTTGGGCACGTGTCGCCCCAAAATGCATCAATTAAATACGAACCCGAGGAATGTGTTCCAGCACAAGCAGAAGGATCTGTAGTGCCGCTATGGTGCACAAACACGAAAAAACAGTCAACATGACTAACGATGACATATGGATCAATTTAATTTTTGATTGCTACTGTTTTTTAGGCTTTTCTATTTTATCGTTGATAGTGTCAACGGAAATATTTTCAGAAGATAGATAAGACATGTATAGATGCCGTTTAATCTTGAATTATTAGCTAAAGTATTTTATTCAGATATGATTTCTAGTTCACAGGGCCGAATAGCTTATGAGTTAAGTGGCAATACACAGCTCATAGGATTACATAAGACGTAAGCTAAGACATTTTTTGACTTTTGCATGAGATTTAAAAAACAAACGAAAGTCGAAAATTGATGTAAATGTTCATGCTCATAAATGAAGTATAACCAAAACATCTGCTGCAATAATTATAACAAAATTCTCCAATATGAAAAAAGACAACTTAAGGGGGCAGCCTGGGTCTATTTTCAAAAACCGATTTTCTAAAAACATAATTTTTAGGTACTATGTATGTGTAGAATTAGTGTACAAACTTTTATTTTGGTCGAAAGCCGAGAAATATATATGTATATACAGCGATACAATAGAGCGTGTGTGAGCGCGCACAGCAGGTGCTTAAACTCTAAACGCGTTTTCCTCGAAACAACGTTTTTCAACCTGGTTAACACGATTTTGAAAAATCTATATTACCGAGCGGGCTGAAATTTTTAATGCGTATTAAGCACATATGTAGTTTTAGTCCCTACCATATTCAGAATTTTTTTATAAATTTTTAACGATTTTATTAAACAATTTAATTGCAATTGGGTCCAAAAATTGAAAAATCGTCCATTTTGTTTTTCTCGTCCAAAATGTTTAATTCTGCTACGCCAATTAATATTTCAACATGTCATTCGGATTTTTTGTTTCAGATGCTCCAGTGTGGAGATATCATGTCAATCAGTTTTTTGGGTGCCTCCGTGATAGTCGCCATTTTGTAAATAAAAGTGATTTTTTTTCTTAAAGTTCAATAGTTACTTGTTGATGTACAAAAGTTTTATACCATTTAAATAAATATTTATATTAGAAAAAAATTATTGTTTGTTTAAAAGACCCAGACTGCCCCTTAACGAAATATAAGTTGTTGCAGCATAGGTATCTGAAAAACCAAGGGAAAACATATATGTATCATCCCTCAATTGTTTTTGAAGGGAAACACTAGCTTGCGAATTAAACTCTACAGTACAATCGTAAACATAATTAACTTCGACTTTCATACATACTTAATGCTGGCTATAAAAACAACAAGAGAATCAATAAAACAATGTATACTTGGATATATGTATGTATGTGGAATTCAAAAGGGACAAGTCCCCCCCTCAACACTGGAACAATCATTCTTGTGATGTTATAAGTCTATTGCACATATTGGCAAATTAATTCTGAAGAGTTTTGCTATCAAGGTTTGCAATGAGGGTGAATTGATTAGGCAATATCGTATATACTCGTAATTCAAAAAAGGGCACAGTTCATAGTAAAATTGGTCTTCGAATAAAAAAAAATCCAAGGGTTTTTAAATAATATACCAACTTTAACATTTCGTAATTCCACTAAATGAGTTTTGATTATTGTTTCTTTATCATTGGATAAATATTCTAATCAATTATTTATGAAATATGAAATGTACTAAATAAATATGTAGTAGGTATTTCGTTTTTAAGATTTTAAGTTTAAATTCAATTCATACAGGAAAATGAATTTTATTGCAAATAAGGAATATTTAGGTGATAAAAATTATTTCATTGTTGCGCATCTCTCAGGATAACGCCGATCCTAGTGTTAAGATGTGAATTTAAAACTTTTAACCTTACTATTAAGGTTGGTTAAAAAAAAATTAAATTACACCACAACCGAATAAGGAGCAAACTTTTGATTTAATTAATTCAAAAACGGAACGAAAATACTCTAAACATTCTCTAAGCATTGCCTCTCCTCAAGCTGTAGTGCAATATGTCCTGTTTATGGTTTATTCAATTATTTTTGGGGAAAAAAATATTGATCCCTGAAAATTGATGCTTTGGTAATACATAGTAAGAAAAAATTCATACTTTCGGTCTAATCTTTTCTCTCGAAATAATCAAACTTTACTATACCCACCGCTTAATTTGCCTAACTTAAGTTGGTAGTCATGCTTTCATAATAATTTTTGAAAATCAACTTTATTCTGTAAAAAACTGTCGACAGAAAAACTAAAGATAAGATAGAAAGCAAATACCATTGTACAAACTGTGGAAATAAGGAAACAAACTAACTGCCTTAGCGAAACAGTTCTAAAGTGAAGGTGAATGACGCATGGACATTACTCTTAGATCTTTGATTGACCATCAAAGAACCTTTCTTAACAATCTGATTGATTGTTTACTTTGTGGCGTCAATAAAGATGTTAATTGCAGGAAATGATAGCTCTGTGGACGTCACATTCTCATGTATCGTCAAAAAGGAAGCTATCAGCATGATTATTTTGTTTGACCACCACAAAAGCACAGGACATCAATCCTTCGATCACCACAACAGCACAGGACACCAATCCTACCAGGTTACTTTGAATTGATCAACCACCTATCGTTTTTGGCTCGAAAGTTCGTCCTGACTTCAAATCTGCCGAACTCTTGCAAAAATGAGATGTCCAACCTTAGTTGACCACCACAAAAGCACAGGACACCAAGCCTTTCAGGTTATTTTTAATAAAGCATTCACCAAAAAAGAATCGTAGACAAAAAATGCAACAGTGTATGTCCGTCTGTTAAAATGTTCTAACATGGACTGGTTTTTTTAAAAAGGCAGATGCCAAGAACAATTGAGAGAAGATTTCTTTTGTTCGACTATTTTTTGATATGATATCGCGATGGCTGGGCTTTTTGACATTTAGCAGCACTGCCAGAAATAAAAATTGTGTGCTGTGCACATGTGGAAATTAAGGGAGAGTTTGAGGTAGTAATGCCATTGAAAGTATTTTTATCAGTTTTTTTTAACAACCATCGAAATCATCGGAATAAAAAAGATTTTCAAAACATTTTTACGATTATTCAATAAATGCAATTTCTCCATTTCGTGTTTGAATTTTCGTCTCTTTCAATTTTCAGAAGGAATCACAATTTTCAAAATAAGTTGTTTTTTATAGTTGCATCATATAACCATCACTACGCACATTAGGTTGAATTGATTCAAAAAAGCGTTTGCGATAAAAGGCGCCTGGTCAAATTTCTTTTAATAAAGAGCATCCTCAATCAAATGGCCTGGATTTCATTCTTGTCTAATTGAGAAGGGCGTTTACCAGCAACATTTTTCCATTTGATTGAAGATCTAGGATTTTCTCTTTTCTATCGCCACCTCAGACAACATTCAAATAAGTAATTACAACCTCATTTCCATCATCATGTTTGCCCTAAAAATCAATTAAAGGCTCTTACCATTCATGATTAATGAAAACTTCATCGGTCATGAACTGCGTTAATTTTTCGCTGAAACGATTCGCCAAACAATAGATTTTACTCGCAAACAGGAAGAGATTCGTTACCATCATTCTGCAATGAATCATCTAGCAACAATCGGCCATTGCTTCAAGAACCGCGTTCTCGTCAGTGAATTCTAATCTGGGGCTGTTGAAGAAGATTACCACTCTTTTAATACTTCAGTCACGTATCTTTGGTGGTCAACGAATTTCACAACTTTTTCAAACGATCATTCATTGATGACTGATGAGCCGTTATGAGAGGTAGATACAGTTGGAGTTGGCATAAATATTAACTGGTTTCCGGACATAAACAGCCGATAGTGTTTTATTTGCAGGGAGGCCCCACTGTAATGTTTGTTTATGCGTTGATTGTTCTCTATCTTTTTTATGGCGGCGAACGAACGAACGCGGAGCTTAAGATAAAAGCTAATTGCCGGACACCAGCATTGTTTTCGGGTATTTTCTCGTGCGCTCGTAATATCTGGTTAAGATTGCGATTTTCCTTGAAACAAGCAAACAACCGGATTAATGTATTTGTCACAGATAAATCGGCAAGGCGAACATTGTTACTTGAACCTTACTCATTTATGATTTTCGCGTGATTTTCGACGGTATGTAAAGTGAACTCGACCCTCGAGGTAACTCGATTTGTTTTATAGGTAGTCCACCTTGTAAAAGGCATGGGCATTAATCAAATTTGTTTTCCTGGATATAACGAAAATGTGTAATCGATGCATAGATAACCAGATTCACTTGAAGAGATGATGTGTTAAACTCTTGGTGGCATGCAGGCGATATACATAGTTGTGAATTGAGATTCCTCCTGACCGAGCTACGCCAGCATAATTCTCAACAGTAAAACGATTTCACGAAATTTCACCCCAAAATTGCCAGCAATTGGAAACTGCTTCAAAATGGATCGTTGAAGTGCTCCTCCCCACTTATGAATCCATCAAGCCAATAAATGGATCGACACGTCTGAAGCCCCAAGGTACAAATGACATAGGGGGAATCCCATTTCAGTCTTGAGTCAAGTACATCGCCAGATTTTTCGTATTCAAGTCGCAGCCGCTCTTCGACAAGGGTGGAAGTATTGATTGATACGAATCACTACCATCATCATTCGCTCCCTTAAAGATCTTTCCCTTGGGACAAACGTGCGAGGCAAGAAAAAAATTCTGGAATTGGTTTCATGGTTTACTTGCTTGCGTACAATTGAATATTTTCGCAAACTGCATCTACTTACACTAATTTGTGGATTCTGCTTGAGGCAAGCTTCGAAGCGTGTGAAAAGAATCAGGTGTTATTTTCACTTTCTATTTACTTCAAATGAAAATTCTTTGCATATTGAAATACTTCAAGCTTTGTGAAAACTACAAGTACTTATGATAGTTTTCTATGATCTATCATTCTCGGCAATTTGCATTTCGAATAAGTGTATCTAAAAATTATAGCGGCAAGTATAATTGAAAAAACAATTTGCGCATTTTGAATTTTTATAGCTCGTAATAGAGGAAGAAGTCTCCCGAATGCATAATAGATCAGGGCGGATCTGTAGAATAACGACTACATTTGGCTGTTGAGAGGGGGCACATTGATTTTTGCAGGAAAAATTTTGGAACAACTTGTATAACAATAATTCACTTATCGTCCCTCTAAAAAAAGTTAGGAACATTAACAACTAACGAAATGTTTAAAAATTATGAAAAAACTCGATTTTTCCCTATTTTTTCATTTCAAACTTTAAAAAGATTCATTTTAGAGAAAAGTTCCGCGAAAATCAAAGTTGCGGTATCAAATTTTCTATGCGATATGATTGGTTAAATTTTTAAAAAAATTTCACCCTTGCCTGAAAATAGCAATACATATAAAAAAGGAGAAAAAAACCTTTTTTTGTACCACGTAGAATGCACTTAGGACCTTCGTAATTCGCATAGAAAAAATCTTTTTAATATAATAAAACAGCACACAATTTTCATCAATAGATAAAAATAATTTTGCAATCTGTCGAATGCACTTTACAAAATTAAAATCAGATTATCAGGGCGGCCTCGGGAATTTTTGCTAAACTTGCTAATAAACTCTAAAACAGTGCTGGGCGGCTGCGAACTCAGTTGATGGAAGCATGACTCTAAGATTTTCTAGGCGAATTATGAAGGTTTTAAGGTTTTTTTCTCACTTTTTTATACTTATTGCTATTTTGAGGCAAGAGTAAAAAAATTTAACGAATCATATCTGATAGAAAATTTAATCACGCAACTTTTATTTAAGCTCAACTTTGCTCCAAAATGAATCGTTCTAAAGTTAGAAGTGAGAAAAGTAGGAAAGAATCGAGGTTTTGTGTAATTTTTAAACATTACGATTTATTTTTCAATGTTCCCGACTTTTTTTGGGAGGGGGACATTCTTTGAAGCTTCGTGGAATAAAATCTATAGCATAAATTTTCGATGTATGTAATTGCTGGCGTTGTCGAAACTTACTGAATTTACTCTATGTTTCATTCTTCATATTTCTACTTTTGCTTGCCGTAAAGAAGAATTGAACCCCCAAAACGATATAAGAAGTGTGACACTCTAAATCTTCATCCATTGTAATAGCATGCTATGAAAAGTAGCTGTGAAAAACGTACTTCACGTACTGACGAATAGAAAAGTTAACGAAAATTCTTATTAACATTATGAATAAATTAAGGAGTTTTGAACGTGAAATCAATCAACAATTACTTCAATTAAAAATAACAACGAAAATTTCTATTGCCACAATAAAAAAATCGTTATTTACAAATTATTGAATTATATTAATGTAAATCATTGTCATTTTAACGATTTAATAATTTGGAAAATTTATTTTCGTGATAACAGCATTATCTTAAACACATTTCTTAAAAGATTCAAGCCAAACTTATAATGCATTTCGTTAATATCATGAAGAATATTTTTCAGTATATATAGAATTTCCGGAAATAAAGAAACTGACATCTCATTAGCAAGTTTACAAATAATTTTTGGTACTTAATTTAATAATTGTCAAAATAATTGATGTCTTATAGTTTATGACTTTGAAATTTAATTGAGGATAAAATTGAAACATAATCTCGATTTGTGTTCCAAACATTTGCATCAAAAATAATAGGCATTTTTATTTCTAATTTTATCATTCCTTAATAATTGATCTTCTTATTACTTTTGAGTAAGGGGCCATCCATATATTACGTAATACTCCATCAATGCTATGCATACTAGGGAAGTTATTGTTTAGCAGTTCGATAATTTCGGATTGCTGTGCTCGAATGGCTAGATACGATGGGCGTCACCCTGGTTTGTTGCTTTTTGCCGAGTTGGCTATAAGACAGGAAGACGACGCAGGATTGATTCTAGGAATAAGATGATCCTACCGTCAACTATGATATTGCACCGATTATAACAGTTTTTAATAATCCATCCGTTGAACAATGAGTTTTTAGTATAATTTACATATCTAAATGATCGAATAATTTGCTGATGTTTAAAAATAAAGGTATTTGTAGTTAAACATTGCTGATTTGCTTTAAACTTATTATATCCACAATTATTCAAAAAAACACTACAAACCGGGGATCGAACACACGACGTTATGATCACGAGCTAGTCGCGCCGTTTCCTACACTGCAACGCTTCTGTGCGTTGCAAAAACTTACTTATCCATAAGCGACGCTAAAAACTTTAGAGCCGTTTTTCTCAAAAAACGGGGGGTGTTGCAGTCTAACATTTAAAGGATCGAATATCCTTAACGTATTCTACTTATGTGGCAAATTTCATCCAGATCTGAGAGATCGATGCCGTGCCTTTTCCTTGTAAGTGTTACATGGAAGAGGAAGTGGGGGGGTCCAAATATTCTAAACATTGCGTTACGTAATATATGGATGGCCCCTTATTTGATTACATACTCATAAATGTTGCAAACATTTTAAGGGAAGAATGTATATAAAAGCAAGTAGGAGGAAGTAACGAAATGAATAATTTTTAATATCAATCTTCGTGGATTTTCGGAAAAAATGCCGTTCATCTCGAGGATTTTCATGATAATTCGTTTCAGAAGTCACCTCATGATACTGAACACCACTTTTGGTTGGGCAAAGACAATAAAGTTATTACGAAAATACTACTTTCAAAGGTGTTTGACCTCCCGGATGGCAACATGGCTCACATCTTCTGTGGAGGAATCATTGTTGCACCACGAAGTATTGCGAATTTCAAATAAAGATGTGAAAAATCGCAACGCGATTTCATCATAACGTTATACTGATCATTAGTAACATACTCACTGTTTAGCCCAGTAGCATCGTTAAGGCTCATTGCCTTGCACACAGGCGCCTAGACAACTCTCATGCTAACAAGTGAATCCTATAAAGTTCTTCTATCCGTAAATTGCTTACTTTCGATGTGATTGCATTATTTGCGGTTGGGCTGCACTTGCATTGAATTTTACCGACACGCTAACTACCATGAGTGATTTTTTAGCAAAAACTCTTCTCAGCCAAATTACACAATTAAGATCTTTTTGTGGTTTGCTCGGATAAAAAGTTAACTGCCGCCTATCAATCAGTCCTCGCCCGAAATAAATCGATTTGTTGCATTGCTTTCACGCATCTCTAGACGCTGCCAATTATCTGCCGGATTATAGATCAACTTTGGTTTCGACATTGTCTACCACGCGTAACACAATATCGCAGAAGTTGTGGAAGACAAACGTATTTTCTAGGATGGAGGGTTATTGCTACAATTGCAAGGTTGGTAACTGAAGCAAAATCGTGCACGATGCCGCCAATTGAATTCTAATGCTATGATATTATCTGGCTAACAGAAATCTGGTAAAAGTTTCTTTTGGTACAAGAATCAGAGAAGAGAAACGCATTTCGCTGCAGATTCCAATTTGCACCTTCAACATTGAACGTTTGGACCAAACTGTAACACTAACTTTGTTGATGCAAACAAACAAGTGTTAAGTCTTCAGCGATGTGCTTGTTAACATTCGGCAGGTGCTTTGCAGTCCACCTTACTGGACAACTTGAACTTCTTGCTTATGAGGTGAGATTGGAGAGAACCGTTAAATCAACGATTGATATATAATTTTCCATACAATTGCCGGTTTTGATAGATTTGATTAAAACAATTGGCGGTCGGTTGTTCGCACCGTGGATGCATCACACACGCTATGAACATAATCAGTGGCGTACCCAAGGGGGGGGTTTACGGGCTCAAACCCCCCCCTTGAAGAAGAATTGAATGCTGAGTTGACTCTGTGGTACAGAAAGATAGGGTATCTTGAAATAGTAAACCGCCCAAAAACGGCCATAGATGGGTTAAGCATGTGTAATTCAAACATTATGCCGAATATATCGAAATCGCTAGAAATATTGGCTGTTCTCCCAGTATCTACGTTTACAAACGAACGATCATTTTCAACATTACGACGACTAAAAACATACTTGCGAAATTCCACTAGCAATGAACGGCTAAATGGATTGGCACTTCTAAATATTCATAGAGATCTCACTCCATCTACAAAAGATGTGTTAAATAAGCTCATGAAAAAAATCGTCGTTTAGATATTTCACTATAGTTTTATCCGGCGAAGCATTCTGTTTTATGCTTGGACATAAAATTTAAATCCCATTTTACACTGTTTCTCACCGTTAATGTACAAGTAGATGAGTTTTGAATACTAAGTTTGTATCATTATCGGCATTTTAAAACTTTGATCACCTCGTGTAAATTTAAAAAATTCGAAGATTCGAATGTTATGGATTATATATCTCAAGCATATTTTTTTTCAATGTTGGGAGGTGGAAATCTTCAAAAGATACCGATCAGCTCCTGCCTCTCGGCATGCCGGATTTCTACCGACTAAAACCACTTCCGTTTCCTTCAATCATTCGCTCCATCAAAATTTAGTAACTCTCCGTATTTAAAATTTTAGGACATAGTACTTCCCAGACGATAAGAATCGGTATAAGGGATAGTACCAAATCTGTAAATTTCAGTGCCTTTTATTTAGATTGATAGTTCAGACTATATGTTTATGCATTATTTCCTGTTGATTACATGTTTGGTTTTGAGTTTAGTTGAGCTGATTGTACTTGTGACTTACTGCGAAAGTTGGTCCTGAAAGAGATATTATTTTAGTGTCGTTTTAAAGGAAGTTGGGTTCGCTATGTTTTTAATTTTGTCCGGTAATGTATTGTAAAAGTTGGCTGCTTTGTTGAAGGGGTCTTCTTTTAGCCGATCAGTTCTGGCAAATGCTATAGCTATATTATTCATGTTTCTCATTCTGTAAGTATTTTTCCCCTCAATTCTATCTAATTTCACAGCGGTATACTCATTACGGTGTAAATTGTTATGTATGAATTTAGCTCTTTCCATGAAAATCATGCCTTGCAAATCCAATTCTTGGGCTGTTTTGAAAACTTCGCTCGTTGAAGTTAGCATAGGGAGATTGTAAATGGTTTTATACGCCTTCGTTACTAGTCTGGAGATGATCATGAGGTTACCTTTAGAAATTTGACTCCAATTCAAAATGCCGTAGGACATTTTGGAAAGGAGATGCGCATACATAATTTGGATTTTGTTTTTCTTTGGAAAGAAGTAGAAGCAACGTAGAAGACCAATGAAGACAGCCAGTTTTTTCCTTAGATCATTTATATGTGGAGTCCATAAGGCTTCGTCATTGCCTGGGAAGAGGTTGGTAAAAATAATAATCGATGGCACAACCGCCAAAATTGGGCCTTCAGGCAATATTAGAGTTATTTCATTTACTTGACCAACGGAACATTAGGATGTGAAGTGGTCAGGAACACGCTCACCCGTGATTATTACCCTCATTTGATTCAGGTTCTCATTCACAGCTGAGTGAAATGATAGTGCGGCATCAAATCTCACCCCCGAAAACTATTTGTCGACAAGGACCCTTGAACTAGCGTTAACCACTAAGTCACCCACTTTAACAATTATTCGCCGAGACACTCTGGAACGTGGGAGTTGAGTGTGATTCAGTATCTCTACGCAATTAGATCTTTGATCAATTTCACAGTGAAACCCATATGGGCCTGATTTACGGCCTATGATGCTTTAGAGATCTCACTTAGGGGTGATACGGGCATAATTTGCACAAATTGGATCCATGTGTGCCGTTATCTGTTACTTATTGTATGAAGCCTAGCAATTTTGTATATAGATAAAGAGTTGGTAGGAACATTAGAATATGGTCACCTGATTGAAAGTTTTCGAAGTAAAATTCCAGAAAAGTGTAATTTTTTTAATTCGCACCCATATCTTAGTAGCAATAGTTATATTTTTGAATGTTTCTTTCTATCTTTGATCAGAACCCTCAAAAATGGATTGCTTTTATTTTGTCATATGATTTGTAATCTGAGGATTAGGCCTATTGGGGACACCTCATTAAAAAAAAACGCGTACAAAAAGTCTACCTCATGCGTTACGTGAAAATGACGACAAATTTGCTTGAGAGCGCAGAGTTGCTTCCCTGCATGGGCTGCAAACAAGCTTAGCCAGCCCTGATTACGATAATACTCTGTCTGTGCTTAGTGACAGTTCACTTTCTCACGGCATTTACTTCATTAGTTGCTTTCTTTTCTGGCCTGTAGGTATTGAAGGCGTTTCAATATATGTACTTGCAAACATGCATATACAGATACAGTGTAGATTCTTTCACACATCAAGCGCATAATTTTATAATATGAATGAAAATATCATCAATGATTGAAGTAAATGAAACCAGCATGCAATCGGGCTAAAGTCTGCCAGAATTATTTTTGGAGGACTCCTACTTTGACCGTTGAAAAAGTATGATTAAGTGTGATTACATAATTATATCTTCATATCTACACCGAATCACCAGCAAACGTACCTAGTCAAGACTTCAAAAATATGACCCCCCCCTTATCAAAATCCTGGGTACGCTACTGAACATAATTGATCAAAGCAATACTGGGTTTGTAAAATTAATAGTTTTAATTGTTTAAGAGAAAATGATATGTTTGAGAGTAATTTTAAAGATAAGTATTTCACTATCTATTAAGGATATCATTTCCACAAATGCAGAGTATGTTTTGCCAAACTCAAAGCTCATGAGGATCCATTAAAGATTAGTTACTTTGAAGAAGTTGAATTGCTTCGACAAAGTTTTAGATAATCATTCACTATCCAGCTTTCAATCCAATTCGTAAAACTCGCCAAAAAGTGGATATATTTAACCTAACGTCACGATTCTCATCAAAGCTAAAAGTGAAATCCAAAATGTAATCTATAATATTAATATTCCAATAAAACATTTTCATTGCTTTTTATGACTTCAAATTCCAGACAGCAGATATTTTCTTCCTCCGTTTCGACTAGGGAGCAACCACCCTATGTCGTGATTATTAATATCTGAAAAACGCACTTTAGACAATATTTGAGAACAAAAAAAACGAAGAGGACATGAACTATACTACTGCAATATCTAAGACTGGCATGCCTTTTGCAGGAAAGGTTGCAGCATATTTCAATATGTTTATAGTCCAGTCGAATGGAAGTTTGATCGTGCATTTTGGGCTGGGAAGCATATTTTTATTGAAATGTGTGGCCAATTCTATGGAACGCATAAGTTAAAGTTTCTGATTTTTCGCATTTCGTGGAAATAGAGAAAACAAAGAAATTGTGGCGCCCGAAAAATGATCCCTCCCATTTCAAAATCGTTTTGGGCGATTTTTTTAATATTTACAGCACGTGTAAAACGGTGTACGCACAACTTGTTGCAAATTAAATTCTACACAAGTTTGTCATATTCAACTTTTTTTTGTGGGAGCGGTGCTTTTCGAGATATGAGGCCACACCACTTTTTTTTTGTTTTCATGATGGCGCCCAGAGGATTGGGGTTGCGGCCCCAGAAACTTCAATTTAAGCTCTCATAGAGACTTGCAATACTCATTGCAATTAAAATTTTCCTGCCCACGAAAAGGCTCCGTGATTTTTGCAATGGGGGGTTTGCCATCCGCCTAAATACGCGTTTTCACGTGACTTTCCCCCCCTTTGGGATGCAATAACCCCCGCCAATGTACAGTGATTGAAACAATCAATACCGCAAACGACTTGTGACAAAATTGACTTAAAAAAGATTTCGAACGTGTTTCGCGTTAAACGCGAAAATAAAGAAGTTGTGATGCTCGAAAGATTATCCCCCCTTTTTGGGTGTCGTTTTTGGCTTGTAACTTTTTTATTATTATATTACGTAAAATTTGTGTATGCGCGACTTGGTACAAATTTAATTCTACCATACACAACTTTGTTGTACGAGCCATGATTTCTGAGATATGGAGGTGTCCCACTTTCTTTTGATAGCAAACTATAATATTGGCCATACATTGCAATAAAAATCTGCTTCCCAGCCTAAAATGCACGGTTGACGTCAAAATTCGGACCATTTGATTGGACTGGACTAGTATCGTATAATTATTGAATTTGATCCAATAGTTTGTAGGATATTAAATGAATGATCTTGTTGTCACTTTTCTATCCAAATCAATTACAAAATTTGGTTTTAAGTCAATGTATTAAAATTGTTCAACAGTTTATTTTATTTATATCTTCTCAATTTCTACGAATCTTTCAAAAAAAAAATAGTAAAAGGTATTAAAGACTATCATAAATGAATATCTGAAGAGCCTACGTTTAAAGGAGATACTCGCTACAATGCAGAGGTGAAAATTTTGGTGGAATTATTCTCCAAAAGAAATTGTAAGGACGTAACGTGTACATTTTTCTAGCGTGAATTCTTCAGTAAATTTTGTCTTCATAATATTTTTTTTGAATTGATAATTTCCGAAAGATTCTTTTCTAACGTAAATGTTGACGAGCAAAAACGTTTGTGTTTAGTGTCAAATTTCTGCAATTGCTGCATTCAATTGGTTCGGTGAATCGTTTAATAATGTGCCTCTTGAATTTGAAGAAATTTTTTATAATCGATGTTAGCAATTTTTTCCAATGTATTCATTTGTTGGAAAGGATATAGTTCAATTTTAAAAGTATTTATTCAGCACATCACTAAAAATATTAGCTTTAAGAATCATTTTGTTTGCAAATCACAGTCCTAAAATATAATTCACGCGATATTCATGATGTTTTTACACTATCGATATTTGGAATACGACTCCAACAAAACAAATTACCATTCTTTTCAATGTAATTGCATTTTCTGCAGCAAGACTTTTTTTAAGGTCAACTATTCTTCCACACCTTCAAATAAAAGAACTTCAACAAATCCTGCAAATATAGCATTTTATTGGTGATAACAATACTATGCAAAACAAAATACATCTAGTCATAAATTATGTGGTGAAATGCAGCATGTGCGGAAAATGTTACACTTTATATCGTGTTTGGGTTGAAATTGGACACCTTCCAAAACTCGCATAGAAATTATGAACATGTTTTCCGAGGAAAAAAGGGTTATGCCAAGAAAAACACTTGCCAAGGCCTTTTCCTCTCCTTGCTGTTATCGAATTTTGAAATTTCGGATAATGTACTGTGGGCTCTGAAACATGCAAACTTGCAAGCAAGAAGCGTACATGCATGTGCACATAACACAATAGATTCATTTTAAGTTGAAACTGTTTAGATTACGCCGACACAATGATAAGAACAAGTGCATAGTACTCTGGGGGCTATAAAATTCAAAACATAACATGGTTATGTAGTCGGCGATTTGGGGAGGGTTGCAGACTTTGCCAAGAGTTTGAATGTCGAGTAAATTACAAAAGGGTGAATGCGATTCATGTTGCACTTGGTAAGGACTATCAGAATTTAGGGCGGCAAGAATGGGGGTTGACTGAATGTGTTCTGAACAGATATGTTTGATAGTGATGTGATAGATGATGGGATTGTAGTATTTTGAAGAGGGTGTTGTTTGGATGAGTGTGGGTGTTTATTTCACATCTCCATAAATGAAAAGAAACGTTGCCATTTTTCGTAAAAACCAAAGTATCAAACTTGTTTGCAGCAGTTAAGAGTGAAACCCACTTTTTCACTTTCTCTAAACTTTTGCTCACTTCTCGGAATATTTGTCTATTCTTGCTTTCATTTCACATGGTCGTCATTCCATATTTCTCACCTTAGTACGGTTTCATAATGAACGACCACAGCTATCAACTGCAAGACGAACAAATTAAGAACATCTCTGGTTTTCACTTACCAAATGCGATGCAATAGAGCGCGAAACCTAACACCTGGGATATTAGTCAAATAATCTGCGTGCCATTCATTAAGACACGCTAGAAACAAAAAAACAACAACGACGATTAGGGCAGTACTATTTGATTCAAGCATTTCAGGTCTTGGCCACAATTGTGGTGGTTTCAATATTTTTTTTAGAACACTACACTTTCTTTTAACTGTAGCCTTTTTGAATTTTTCTTATAATTTCTGGTTTTGGCGCATCGATTTCTTGTTGTTTTCTTTAGTTTGCTTCAAGTTGGGCTCGATGTCCGGTTTTATACTACGATTATTATATTGCCTGGTAATTTCTCCTAAAATTGTAGCCAACTAGAAATGTTCCTAGTTTAACAAAAGTTAGCAGTCTATTCGCCGAGTATGAAATTTAGCTTATCGAATCATTAGGAAAATCTTTCTTGTTTGATAGCAATAAATATTGTACAAAAATGGATATCAAATAAAACAATCTTTATACATAATCTAGCATCAATAAGATTTTTATAGTTAATACACGAGCAATCATTTATAGACCAGAGCGGATTTGTTTTCGGTTGACTGTTAAATTGGGACGAGGGGACGGGAGGGGGGTGGCTTCACACTGAGTTTTGAAGAAAAAGTTGTGGCATAACTCGTACAATAATTGCGTAACTCCTCTCTCAAAAAACTCGGGAACATTAATATAAAAAAACCAAATGTTTTAAAATTACTTTCAAACGGTCCTTTTTAGTACAAAGTTTTCGGCAATAAAAGTTGCTTAAATAAATTTTCTATGAGATATGATTACTTAAAAATTTTAAAACATTTTACCCTTGCCGCAAAATAGCAATAATTAACAAAACAAGGGGGAAAAGCCTTTTTTAAATCTTTATAATATAATAAAACAGCATACCAATTTTCATCAAAATCGGTAATAATTCTGCAGACTAAATTTATTTTAAAAAAATTCAAAAAATTTGAAAACTTGCAATGTCAGAAACTAAAGCATATAGAAATTTTTTTCACATATAACAAAGCACTTTACCTATCAAATGCACCAAATTAAAATCGGCCTTAAGAATTTTTGCTTAGCTTGGTAATAAACTCTAAAACAGTGTGGATGAAAGCATGGCTTCAACGATTTCAAACTTTTATATGGTTTAGTTTCTGACTTACAAGATTTCAAAAATTTGGAATTTTTTTAAATAAATTTAGATTGCAAAATTATTATGCGCAGTCTACTGAATCGATTTTGATGAAAATTTTCATGCTGTTTTATTATATTATAAAGATTTTCTAGACGTATTATGAAGATCCTAAGTGCATTCTAACTGGTAAAAAAATTAAACAAAAAAAGGCTTTTCCCACTTTTTTGTTAATTATAGCTATTTTGCGACAAGGGTAAAATGTTTAAATTTTTTAACCAATCATATTTTATAGAAAATTTGATTACGTAACTTTTATTTCCCCACAACTTTGCTCTAAAATGAACCGTTTTAAAATTAAGAGTGAGAAAAGTAGGAAAAACCGATTTTGTTTAAATTTTTTTAAACATCTCCATTTTTTATTAATGTTTTCGACTTTTTTGAGAGGGACGATACGGCAATTTTATATGATAATTGATATATGAGTTATTCCATAACGTTTTCCGTAAAAATCAATGTACCTTCCCACAACAGCCAAATGTAGTCGTTTTTTACTGGTCTATTAGTACTCATTGGTAATTTCACTGCTTGTGAAAATTTTTTGAAGGTTTTACCACTTAGAAATTAATTTAACTAAGCAACAATAAAAAGGCTCCAAATCAGATTAGCTTTTTCGCGCAGGATAGTCAAATTCAAAGCAAAATTTCTTAGTATTCTTCCATTATTACAGGTTCAAGTGTTTATTTCATGCTAAATAAATTGAAGCCACAATATTTTCAATATCATTGTCATCCAAATAAAGTCGAAACGAATACAAACTGCCAAATATAACTTCACAACAAATATAAAAAACAGCGGGAAAAGTCTTTAATTCATATTTCAACTTATTCATCTGTTCAGCAGACAATAACGATGGAATCAGCATTCATTCCTTTTGTTTGAAGCAATCAAAATTGTTTTCATCTCTTCGACTAACTCCCTTAAAGTTAAAATTAAAAGCCAAACCACTGGCAAATTAATAAGAGAACTTTTGCCACATCTTTTATCCAGCCACTAACTTCATCGTCTAAATGGACGCGGGGCAATCAAAAAAGTGGTATCAAGTACATATCTGTAGATATTTTAATGAATCAACATTCTAAATGCTTGCCAACTTTTGTAATTGTCCTGTAGAAATTTAATAAATAAACTTCTCAGCCAGCTCCTAGAAAATGGCTGCTATATGCCTATTTAGAAGCCAGGCATGTTGCAGTAGTTTTTTATACGAATTAAATCCAATTTAAGTTGGAATCCACCAAAAGCTAATATCTTAAGCAAAAAAAATGTGACTGGTTTGACTATCGTGTATTTAGCATAATCGTGAAATGTATAGCACAAAAGATGCAAAAAAGAAAACGAGTTGGCCAAGAAATGTGATACGCGTTAGGATGACATCAGGGAGGAATTTCGCTGCTGCCACTGCTAGACAAATACTTAGTTTATAGTCGCCAGAACAAACAGAATTTGAAAGGAATGCACGTTCCATTCATACAAAATGGAAAATTTTCATTTGAAAGAAATAATTTTGGCAATGATCCAGGAAAAGTGCAGTGACTATATGAAAAATGATGAGGTTAGGATACACTTTTTCAGGGAGCAATTGATGTTGATGGGAAAATTCGTTTAAGATGTATACTCGCATCTTAAGAATGCGGTATTTCTTTTGATAAAAAAAAACGTAATTGGTTTTTTTCTATTAGGAAATTTCAGAATCATGGATACCGAGTGAAGATTCATCGTTTGGCGTTAACATTTTCCAATTTTTTTAACACAGAATGAATGCATCAAATAAAGCTGAAAATTTGATGTGATATAAAATTTAAAATTTAAACCTTAGGAAGACATTCTTCAAACTTGAATCAAAGTCTCATGATTTTTTTGTCAACCTTTGTCCGGATAGGAGTTTAATCCAGTCAAATGGGAGTTTGACCGTGTATTTTGAGCTGGCAGGCAAATTTTTATTGCAATGTGTGACCAATTTTATTGTTAGCTTAAGTTCAAGTTTCTGGGGTCGCAGCTCTAATCCTCTGGGCTCTATCTTAAAATCAAAAGAAAGTGGGTAACCTCCATATCTCAGAAATTATGGCTCGTATAACAAACTTAATCAAATTTGCAGCATGTCGTACATACATTACTTTTACGTGCTGTCAATATTAAAAAAGTTACAAGTCAAAAACGACACCCAAAAAAGGGAGATTGTTTTTCGAGCGCCACAACTCCTGTATTTTCACGTTTACCGCAAAACACGTTGGAAACTTTTCTAAGAAAATTTTGTCACAAATTGTTTGCGGTATTGATTGTTTCAATCAGTTTGCCATCGGAAGCCGATTATTTAGCCTATAAACGCGTCTTTCACGCGACTTTCTCCCCTTTGGGATGCAATAACTCCCACCAGTGTACAGCAATCAAAACGGTCAATACCGCAAAGGACTTGGCATGTGAAATGTTGTATTTATTAAATTTCCACATGGCTTCGCATTGTTATATAGTATGAATACGGAAGCAAAACATTCCCTTTTCCCCAGGTTAAACGTTGAAATCTTCCGCTCAATCGACTCTATTAACTTTGATTCTATGTGAGACTATGAATTCCAAACGAATTGAAAAACGGATTTTGTCGCGACAAAACAATCTTGACCTACTTCTTAAATTTAGTTTTAACAACACGATACCAACTATTCTTGAAAACTTGCAACATTATATTGCGAGTCCGAAGAGCGAGAGCAATAATAGATCTTTTAGCACTTTTGTTTGCGCAATCGATTCCATTGAGTAATTGTTGGCAATTTCTTCAAAGACAACTATTTCGCAAGAATATGATAAACATTTGAATTTTTAATAGTTCAGACTAGAAATTTTTCCTCAGACATACATACATATGTAGAATTTTCAATGCACTCCCGATAAGAATTTGCAAGCATGTCTTTTTGTTAAACAACTTGATTTCAAGGATATCTACACATTGCCAAAACAGGAGATCTGGAAATTCACCTTCAAACGCTTCGTGATGATGATAGAGATTTTTATATAGGAATTATAATGCAGCATTTCTTGTTTTGTCTTAGTTTAAAGCACATTGCCATTGTTAGAAACCATAAATTACACCACATACCTGGAATATCATATATCCTGAGTCGTACATCCAAAAATCTTCGGGTGTGTGTCCTGGCTTCGATAGTTGTATGGCCAGACATCGTTGCAATATAAGTCGGCAACGTTGTGGAGTTCCTGGTGATTTCGTGCCCATTTTTTCTACTTCGAACTGTACAAAACACTCGCAGCAAAGATACTCAAACCGCACTGACTAATCACACTTTTGATTTCATCATGCTATGTAAAGTGCGTTAGTTTTCAAGGATACTATTACGGAATGTATTCCTTGCCATCATCACTCGCGAGCAGATTGAATATTGACCGTGCGACCAGCAATCACGTTGGCTAGCAACAAACGTTTTCGTGAAATCGGTATCCGCAGCGCTCAGATGCAAATAGACCCGGTCACGCATTCACTGTCGTTGCGCTCGAGGTTAACAGACCTGCGAAAAGATCAACAATTATTAAAATAACAGCCATCAGCAAAGAACCACATCAAAAAAGCATTTGTGATCAATCGATCGGCAATCAATGCCGGAATAAAATAACTAACCAACCATTGGCCGTACCGATATCAGGAGGGACTTCGTGTGGATTTGTGAAGTCCTACTGTTCACAGCTTCATTAGATGATCTCTGGTCAATGCGAAACGTTCATAAAAGAATTTTTACACCAAAACACCAAAACCACGTTCATTGAGTAGCGGAATAGTCAATGAATCTATTTTCGATTGAGATACTTCGGATTGCTTGAATGTTTCTTCGCACTTTTTGGAGAGAATAAGCTTTTTTGGCTGCATAGCGGTCAAAGATCTTCCAGACACGATTGTCGGGAGGAAATCATTCTAAAATATGCCATCACTATAAGCAGGAAGTCACTAATGGTGCATGCCGGCACTTTGCAGGAATGTTGATGGCAGTCCGTAACTTTTATTCTGCCTTCCAGATTCGTCACGGTGGTCAAGATTCGCGATTGTGACTAAGCTCGTCACATTTTGGACCTGCCGAATAACGCCCAATTATCTTACGTTGCTATTTAGTTGTGTTTACCTGGACGAAAAGTCAGCACACATAAAAGTAGTGAAAGAGTACTAAACAAAGCTGACAGCATTTATTATCAATTACTTCAGGGTATTGCTCATTCGTTTCTTGAAATAAGTTCGGGTGGGGCAATTCCGCAGGCTAACTAACGGTGGAGTTGTTTGCTTAGCCGAGAAACAGATTTCAAAATGCGTTGAAGGAGTGCTGTTAACCCGGGAAGATGACTCTACTATGAAAACCTGCTAATCCTTTTCATTGGTTGGAATGTGCATTAGAGCACCGCCCAAAAACGGCTGAAATTGCTCATTCTTCTTGATGATCAATTCAGATGTCGTCAACCGCGTACTATCATATGCCAAACACATATTTGCATCTCATCCTAGTCGCGAACCATATGATCTCAAAAAACAATCATGGGTTAAAAAAACGTGTTTGAATTCAATTCAAAGGTCCCAATCAAAACAGGTTGACCACTCTTTTGCTAGCATGACATCATGTCTCGAGCGTAAGACAAATACTTTTTATCGCTTTCGCATTAACGAATGCCATTGAAATTTCATAGCCGGGACAATGTCAATAGTAGCGCTAATATTTGTCAACATTTGCTTGATGGCAGCTTTTCAGTTGTACAATCGCCGGAGTCCATCAAAAAGGCATTGCATCAAATAAGCCTATTTTAACACCACCAACGTTCGACAACAGATTGCAAGGTCTTTTGTTTTTGATTGAGCCTCGTTTTGATTGAAATGCTCGATTTTTTTTTTGGAATTCATATTTTGCAAATTATGCAAGTGCGTATCATGTTTAATTCAGAAAATCAAATTTTCCATTTGAATATAAGCAGTTAGATAATTTCTAGCGGGTTCCTGACATTTCGGAATGGATTTTTTTTTTTGGAAAAATTGGCATTTCACAGTTAAGTTGAAAGTAGCTTTGAAGTCCAAAATCAAGGTCAAGTGTTTGGAATTATGAAAGGTATAACCGTTTAGACGATTTAACATTCGCAAAATCGATATTTTTCACTGACTGAGAAGCTTTTTGATAGCACAATTATATTGGGAAAAGAAGATCCCAGTATGCATAGGAGACTGTCCTACCTTTTCATACATTACACTAACGTGTGAAAACGTTTATCTGAATTGTGAACAATTAAACGACTTTAAACCATGAAGAATGTCTTGAAAAATGTATTAAAGGTTAAAGAACTCCTTATGGTGATAAATTCTAAATAAATGACGCAATAAAAAACACGTATTGCGGTTGCAAGAAAATTTAGGCTTCATTTTATAAATCAAAAAATTAAGCTAAATTTTTTAATGCTGATTCTCTGGAAATTTCAAAAATAACTTCACACAGCTGGCTTTTTAAATAAAAAATCCCGAAATGATTGTGGTTAAAGTTATCTGTGAAATATTTAAGCAACATACTACTTATTTAAGAAATTCGACAAATAAACTTCCATTAGTTTATCAAATAATTTTCAACAGAAAAATCAAGCAAAACATTTCGGATCTATGGGGTGTGTGAATATGACTGTGCCCTTCCCCAACAGGTGTCGTTTTTAGTATCGCTTGCGTGTACTAATAAATGGCATCACTTATATTCGATAGGGCTTTATGTTAGCTGTCAAACGCAATACGTGACATTTGGTTGAAGTGTAAGCGACAAGTGTTTTTACCTTCTTGAAAATTCGGGTTTCGTTCCAAGTAAACATCATTTGCGGAGAGTGTTATTACACAATTTTATTGCAAAGAACAGTGCAGCGGAAACTCATCGTTTGCTTGTGGAGATTTACGGTGAGCATGCTTCTTCTACTACAAAGTGTAAGGAATGGTTTTGACGATTTTGAAATAACGATTTGGGCACTGCGGGAAAAGAATATGGAAAACCACCAAAAATATGTGAAGATGCCGAATTGGAAGCAGTATTGGCAGAAGATTTTTGCCAAACTCAATCCGAATTGGCTGCGACATTAAATGTTGAACGATCAACTATTGCAAAGCGTTTAAAAGCAATGGGAATGGTTCAAAAAGTTAGTAACTGGGTTCTATATGAATTGAAAGAAAGAGGCATCGAACGTCGAAAAACAATTTGTGAAATACTACTGCAAAAAGGGATTTTTGCGTCAAAAAATCACAAGAGATGGAAAATGGACAAATAATGATAATTCTAAATGTCAAAAAAGGTGGGTTTTGCCAGGTGAACCCGGTTCATCACAGTCAAAGAGAAATATCCACTGTGCTAAGGTCATGCTCTGCATTTGGTGGGATCAGAGAGGTGTCGTACATTATGAGTTGCTCAAACCCACTCAAACTATTAATAGAAACGTTCACCGACGACAAATAATGCGTTTGAAGCGAGCCATAGAAGAAAATGACCACAATGAGCGAATAGGCACAGTAAATAAATTTTTCAACATGATAATGCCAAACCGCATACAGCACAAGTCGTGAAAACATATTTAGATGGACAGGACGGAGAAGTGCTATTCTACCCGCTATATTCGCCAGACATAGCTTCTTCGAATTTTTATTTACTTATTCCAAACAATGCAGTCAGATCTTACGGGTTCACTTTTTGGATTGATAGTTGGACCAACTCAAAAAACCAGGATTTCTTCAGGCAAGGAATGCGTAAATTACCTGAAAGATGGGCGAAGGTTATAGCTGAATATGGAGCATACTTTTAATAAACTTCTCTTTAATCTTCTAAACAAGCAAATGTGTTTTATTTTAACAAAAAAAGGGCGGAGTCATATTCACACACCCAATATATCTATATAAAATAATATTGATATTTATGAGTAGAGTTCAACAGACAAGCACCTAGGAAAAATAAAAACAATTATGCATATGATCATGTATAATCCAATTCGGTTGACGCCATTTCAGTCGTTGGCAAGGATCAAACCCTATGTTAATATTACGCCAATACATCAAATGATATGGCCTGCAATTAATCTAAGTTAATTTGATGTTGCGGATCCAACCGAAGCATCAACTAGATTGTTAGAAACTGTGACAGTGTCATTTCGACTCCGTCATAAAATAAATATTGACTTTATCGCGAGCTTTTACTGACTAAGAACATGGATGCTTTCAATATAGTTGGTTAGTTTGCATATTTACAGCGATTCAACCTCAACGCTAGGCTTCCATTACCGGAGGACTTCGACTGGTGCTGACAGGTGGACAAGTGAACTAGCTAGCCTAGGTCTCATGGTTTTGCCCGTCGATTTGATGAAGCCACTATCGTTTACACGCTAGCCGCAAAATGCTGCCAGCAATCGCGACTAGATTAATCTAGCCGATCAAGTGTTGCGGTGGAAGCTACCATTGCGACAACAAGATAGATCTAGCGACAGACTGGACATCGTCTTGAATTCATCGGTGGATTGAAAGTACTCTGACGCCAACTGCCCGATTTATGCATCACCTTTTTGCAGCCAATTGATTCAAATGAATTTGAGTTCGGTGGAGGGAGATTGCCATAAGCGTGATCTGGATGTTATGTGATAGCCGAGGAATATTTCTGAATCGGCATTATTAGTTAAGGTAAATGAGTGGGGATATTCTCTATATAAGTATCCTTGCTCAGTGATGGAAACAGTTAACAGATACAGATGAACTTCACAGCAGGATATTTCTAACATGTGTATGAACATAATCTAGTTCCAGGCCTTCTTATCTTGTTTCACCATTTCTCTCCCGAATAGTGCTTCCTCTATTCACGCATACGAAATTCTATATCTATCCATGGACTATGGTACACACAGTTTCAATTTATCTGGCGCATAACAAACAAGCAATTTTAATTAGCATCGACTAGAAGTAAAGCTGTTTTGCATGCTGCACCATTTAGACCACGTCAAAGAAGTAGTCCATCGACATTTCATCCAACGGACGCGACGGGCAAATGGTGTTTAGCACTCAACTGGATACTTTGTCTGTATTGCGACCATGGCGGACGGCGACAAAGCACTTCTCCTTGGAGGCCTTGTTACTGATCACGAAACGTAACAACTTCCTACGATGAAATGTTGACTGGCTACAACCGAACGGACACCAATAAATGACGGTAGTAGGCAGCTTGTCCAAATGTCGCTATGTCGATCGCTATCCGATCCATCTTTCGAGCAGGACAACCCCCACATTGGAGTGGACATGGAGATTAAATTAATCCAGCTACGAAGGATGAAAACTTGACGATAATGTGGAACTTTTGAAATTGAGGATTTCATGTGTAACGGCTACGTGGATTGTAAGGACGCATTTCATTTTCGATATTCTATATATTGTTTGTGACATGGATCAAAGTTCATTTGGTATTGACCAGGAGTGAAAAAATGAGATTAAAACTACAGGTGGCTACATTTGTACATCCTTATCCAGTTTTTTGGTCAACCACATTTTAGGGATGTGGGAATCAAAGGCTTCTTGGATCTTTTTTTACGCTGTAAGCTCAGTCGAATAATTCACTCAAATCTGTAGCTTTGATTGAACTATGCGATGTTAAGAAAACACTTGTTAATCAAAAAGCAGTACCTAACATTCAGTGCATGATGCTAGTGAATTATTGTATGAATGCAACAGAGTTGAATATGGTTGAAAAATAAATTAGTTCTCTGCACTAAATAACATCATCCTAGCGCTTATTTACGAACAGTCTAATTAAAATTTTCCATAATTTGTAGATATGAGTGCATATGTGTGTCGTACGATCTCAAAAATTACAAGAAAACCCGCAACTACCGCTGCCGACAACTGGGCTTCGTGACGCTCCTCGCAAAACGTGCTATCGACGCTGATGGTTGATAGGTGTGTGATCGCTTAGACTTTTCAGCAAGCTATCACTCTCTGTAGGTCCATGGCTCAATGAATCTCATTCAAATAGGACAAATGAATGTGTGAAAGAAGTTCATGTGGCTGTTTTGCTGAAATTTCAATACCAAATGAAATTCTACAAAATAATGTCAGACAAAATCCACCTAAGTATATCATAGAGGAAAAATTGATTGGAAATTTTCTCTACCATATGTTCAAATGTTCTTGTAACGCCTACAACAATTGTTTAATATGAAATGGAATGAGTTTTAGGTCAGATTAAGTCTTGATTTAACGCGCTTTCGCCGGAATTAACCATTAAAACATGACTGGGGTTACGAAGTTAGCTCGCACCTACGCCCCCATAAACGTACTAGTCAGTAGCCCGTAACTAGTATGAGTATTGCTTTGCCGAATACAGGGTTCAGATCTAATCCAAAGCTTGCCTGGACTTCTTCATAATCCTTGGTGAGGATTGGGACCTATCAGCATCCTTGTCGCTTCACCGGCAGGGAGAAGTTTCTGGAGCCTCGAATCCATTGGTACCAGTATACCCCTCGTGAGGTTTCGAGGAAGCACAGACACAATCTTTTCAATTGAGCCCCATTGCAAACCTCCGGATTGATCGTCGTATTTCAGGGCTAATCATCATTTGGCAATATGCCACCCTAGTATTCGTCACACATTTTCCTCAGTATCATGTTGTAGTGATGTTGTTCTGATAGTCGGTCAGAATCCCTCCTTCTTTACACTGGCTTGGGACAGTTCTCAGAAGGAGAGCGGAGTTGAGTTTTAGGTCCATTGAAATTGCTCGCTAGATTGTGCATATTCCAGCAACTACCGCTGCCGACAACTGTTCTTCGTGACACTCGCAAAACGTGCTATTGCCGCTGATGGCTGAAAGGTGTGTGATCACTTAAACTTTCCAGTAAGCTATCACTCCCAATAGGATCATTACACAATGAACCTCATTCAAATAGGACCAATGAATATGTAAAAGAAGTCCCTGTTGCTGTTTTGATGAAATTTTAATGCCAAATGAAATCCCATGAAATAATGTGTGACAAAATGTATATCAATGAGAAAAAAATGATTGGAAATTCCCACTACTATATGTTCAAATGATCTTGTAACGCCTACAACAATTATTTAATGGGAAACGGAATGAGTTGTAGGTCAATTGAAATTGCTTGCTTGCTGACAACTGTTCTTCATGAAAATTGCTTGCTAGATTGTGCACATTCTCTGGGTGCCCCGTTTTTCATCCTGGTAACAGCAAGAGCCGACCACCATTAAGCTAACAAAATTAAACAGAACTACATAGAAACTGAAGAGAAACATAGCCTGTAGAACCACTAGGACCACTTAGACCCCGGTCATTCCATCTATATCGCTTTTGAAGTTTTCCAAGGGTAAAAGCTAGTCCTTAAAAATATCTTCTTCGATTGTCCCTCCAAATTTGCAATTTTTATCACTCCGAGTATTTTGTAACTTTCTTTTTTCCTGGATCAAGTGATTTTAACAGGAAAAACACCTGCGATGCGGACGTGTTTTGCCATAAAATCTTTGAAGGTGCCAAACAATCTTAGAATAGTGCAAATTACAATTACAGATTCATGGTACTGAAGACAAACTCTCGTTGATTTATTCCAAGTAAGAAGGCTCTAATCAATCGATTGTGGGGAGCATTGTATAAATAATAAATATCTATTTGCTAAGCTATGTTGAGGATTTGTCGAACTCAAAACTTTTCGGTTGTGAGAATTCTGTGAGTGGTTTAGAAATTAGATGTTGAGTTTGAAATATTTTAAATATGATTGACTTTAAGTATCGCATGAATTGTACCTTACAATTGTTTGAAGGATAGAATTGCATGGAGCGTTGTTTTATATCGTGAAAACGTAATTCAATAGAAAATTTCAACAGAATAATATGCCGAAATCCAAACGATTCGGTTGATGTTTTATGACTTAAAGGGGAAGCCTGCTTTAGACGCTTCAAAAAATCAATATTTTCGAGAAATTTTTTGGGAAGGAAAGAAATGTCCGATTAGAACGAAACTTTCAGCGTTTATTATGATATATTTGAAGAGTCTTTTTTTATTAAGATACATGTAATATTATTCTTCGTACAAGCATTTCGCCGAGGCGCTTCGAGTATGTATTTCTCGTGTGGCGGGAAAGATCCTGGTCGCAATTTCCATCAGAAACAATAGTATAGTTTCTAGTTAAACCAAGAAAATTCCAGAAAAAGTGAAAAATTCAAAAAAAAAATCGCAAATTGAAAAAAAAATCATTTTTTGGGAAAAAAAATTTACTTTAGATTGTTTAAAAAGTAGGTTAATCTTAACTTTCTTAAGGTTTTTTAGGTTCAACTAGAAGAAAATTTAATCCCAAATACATTGCATTTTGTCCCGTTACGATAGGACGTTTATTTTTCTCTCTATATTTCCCGCCAATTAGGAACAATCGTAAAAATGAAAAGCCGAGAAATCGCGCGTCAACGTTTTCGTATATAAAAAATTTTCTCGAACTTACTGCATTAATATGTTAATCAGCGACTCCTGGTCCATAGAGTTGCCCTGCTGATAAAGACATTCTACGAACAGTTAATAGGGTCTCGAAGGACCGTTAGTCCCTATGCATTATAATACGCTCCGAGCGATCCGGGCACTCGTATACCTGTTCGTCGCTTGCTCATTATTTCCTCTGTAACTTCGAAAATATTTCGAATTTGCTTCTGAAATTTTTTCGGACACATTCTTGGATAGTGTAGGATGATATTTATGCAACAATAAAAACGTTAAACGTGAAGCGTTTAAAGCAGGCTCCCACCTTAATGCGAATTATCAACCAACCATAGACTTTTCGAACTATTTCTAGCAGCAACAGCTCTTCTGTATGCAAAGGTTAAGGATGTTTTTGCTTAAGAATCTAAATGATATTGGTATTATTGATGAAACCATAGTCATGGTCTTCAAAATAATGGTCAAAACAGTTCGACACCTACTTAAATACCAAAATAAAATCTCGTCGACTACTGTGAAGACTTTTTGTCCTTCGATTGAATTGCCTTCAACAAACCATCAACAGCACTTATTGCAATCGCCAACCATAATCACAATATTCCTTGATCATCCGATGATAGATAGTCAACACTGACCACCGCAGAGTCTGCACAGATTGTCTACCAGTTAAATTCCGATTGCAATACAAGACCATAGTAATTTCACCGTTTATTTGTTTGGTCTCCTTCGTGCACTCAATTATTTTGTGGCTGTCAGGCGCACATGAGGGCTCATTATGGCATTAACACTCGGCCTCTTTGAAGTATATCTACTCCTGTGTTCTTCGATTTATGATCGACAATTAAATGGTGCGATAAACATGTCCAGGTAGTTCGCACCTTACAGTCCTCTCCGCATGACGGATTTCTCGCCTGGAATGTTTGTGAGCGCTGACAATGTTTTCATTAATTTTTACAGAAATTTCCAATAAAACCCACATTTAAACTGTCATCTACAGGAAGCGATAGGAAGACATGGACTTTTGCACGTAGGTTGTGTTATTCAATGATTTGCAAGTAGCAGCTATTGACCCCGCCGCGCCACATTGACTATGAATGAGTTGATTCAAGCTATCGTTTTTTTGGCTTGCCTAAACAATTCACGAAAACCTTCTCTTCGCCTGATCTTCCCCGGAAAGTTGAAAGCCAGAATGTTTCTACGAGTATGATGAATCTTTTGACGGGCTTCCAAATCGAGACAGGGAATTCAAACATAACAGTCTTTGTTTTGTCGGATCTACCACGATGAGCATGTTTTTTCCATGTACACCAAACGGACCTCGCGAAGATACAAAAGTGTGTAATTTATCTACATACATGTATATGATGCAATTGTGCGCTGAATCGAACCTCATCGTTGGATCCGTCGGTGATCAATCATACATTGAATTTTCCACACCATCTTGTGTGAGCAAGCTCGGCTAAGAACAACCAATCGGTCAAGTCAACATGATTTATTGATCCAAAGATTCGTGGCTTGGCTTGATGACATAATGAAGAAACCATGTCGAACCTCCCCGCCAATGGCAATATCGCCCAAACTCATGCAAATCACGACGATTAATATTTACTTTATGATCCGAGGAAAACTTCTTTTTAGATAAGCCGAAGTTGATTTAGAGGCAAATGTTTCCCAGGTAAATTTCAGCATGTGTACTTAATATCAAAGAGTTCGGCAATTAGCGCAATCGAGCCTCTATTTGTGTTGGCTTAACAAGTTCTTTGTGGGGCTGGGTCAGTTCAAATAAAGTGTTTGGGCAATTCATCAATGATGGCGTTTTATTTGCACTCCCATTAAAATGAAATGATGTTTGGAGTGACGAAAGATAAAGAGAACAATTACCAATAAATCAGATTTGATATGTCTTTGATTATGAACGAATTGTATGAATGCCAAGCAATCGTTTTATGTTGCATTGTTTCGGATTTGAAGGATGCAAACTTGTAAATCTTTAATTTGGCATGTAACGCAAAACGATCGTTTGCTTTTTATGTCGACCAGATCTGAAAAGTTCAAATGTGTTGTAATTTATTGTTGCTTGGAGAAAATATGTTTCAATTGTTGATAAATGTACACAACACAGATAACTTAATTAAGATTCGAATAGATTTGTGAGCTTAGTAGTACTTTCAATCAGAATAATCTGAATTGGATTGCTCTGTAATCTATATTGTCGATTACGACTAGTTCGGGTTGTAGAGCATTCACGTTTTGTAAGATTACGCTACCTATGTAAATTAATGGTTGATAAACTGTACAATTTAAGGTCAATAATTTCAGAAACGCAGAAGCAACTTAGCAAATATAAACTGTGGAAAATCAGATCCGCACATTTGTATGGTCAAATTTTAGATTTTTTTATTTTTTTCATTCTATTGTATAGTTCTTCAAAAGTTCTCTAGCAAATTTTGAAGTTGATCCGAGTAAAGTTGATGAAGTTATGGACTGAACGATATATGTATCTTTCATAAATGGGCACGCGAAGAGGCTAACATTCGTATTGGCAAAGCTGAACAAAATCCTGCAAATAAGTGCAAAGAAGGTCGAGTCCTTCGAAGACAACAACAAAAAGATCCTCTAGACATCATTGCTGATAGCCTTACACTTTATGGAACCGGTTTTGACGATTCAGTGTGGGTAGCGAAAAAAATTCTCTTTTTTCCAACAAAAATTTTCAAACGCGTTTTCTGAAACTTTTTATTTTTAAAATCGGTGAGATACGGAACACAAAAAACGGGCAGATTCTTTTCAAATTTTGAACATATTTTCTGTAAACATTTTAAAAGGTAATGCTGCCAAGATATTTTATTTTTAGACTATAATTTTTTTAAATAGGAATTTTTCCGATTAAAACCCACAATTCCGAAAATAAAATTTTTCTTTTTATCGTTTTTTTGGCTTCAAAATTACACCAAAAATGAAATGAACAAAATAAATGAAAAAACTTAACAGAGTTACCTCAAGAAACTCATTAACTAACAGAATCGTTTTGGTTTTTGGTTTCAGATGATCCAGCTGTTAGTTATGTTTCTCACGGCAATTTACCTTTTTTTGTGACGTTTATTTGGGCGTAGAGTCACTGGCTCATTTTTCAATAAAAAAATACTGGATACTGTTTAATATATGTACTTTAGTATATTCTTTCAGTAAATAAACTAAACTTCACCATATTGCTAAAAAAAACTCTTTAAACTTTGCTTAAAAAATCAAGAGTTAACCATACCTCCTTAAATGTGTAAGTTTTATGGTGCGTTTTCAATTATGCTTTACAAAAATGATATAAAACCCACTCATTTGCAAACAAACTAATTCGGTGCTCCCCTAGCACATTTTGGGATTCTTTAAGTTCGAAAAAACACAATGCAAAAGAAGGGTCTATGTAAGTGTGGAGGAATATACAAAAAAGGTGATTTTTTGGAAAAACGTAGACACACTCCACGTGTTGTATGTTTGAAGATCAGGAAAGTTCATTGTACATACAGTGACTTGATGTTTCTTTGGGATTAAAAATTGATTCACATATTCTTATACCATTTATCGAAGAATCATTATTTTCTTTAGAGAAATGTTTCACCATTTTTTTAATCTTATAAAATATTCCCTACTTTATCTAATTTTGGAGCGATAATTTCCTTATTAGCCAAGAAAACTTACAAAATATAATGCTTGAATCCGAATAAATTGAGTATGTATACTTGATAATTCGAAAAAATAACAACATACACCAAATAAACTCCAAGCCAAGGAGTAAGAGCAAATTTTTGACGCTAAAAAATGCTAGCAAACAGCCAATTCTTCGTAATTTCTGCAGGATGTTCAACTAACGATGATAGTGGTAATTGTGGAACGTCATATTGATGGATGAGAGCTACCAGCATTTTCCATCCAGATACATGAGGATCAGTTCAGAATGGCATGCCATTGATGATTATGAAGAAGCTCAAACAAGGCTATATAGTTGGATAGTTTTTTTTTGTAATCTTCAAAAATTGAAAGCTGCTTTCTTTTTCTGCAAGCACTTTAATTGTTCAATGAAATATGAAACGATCATCATCGTTTCAATGCGCGCATCATTCTTATGCGAAGGTAAATCATTCAAACTTTCGTCGTTTCGATCCGCGCTGATCGCTTGACTATCCGTTTGAGGGAACACCTCTAAATTTGGTCCTGCTAGGAGATAATTTGGCGGTGGAAGTTTGTCAGTAGCTGTCCTTATTTTGAAGAATCTCTGTCGGTAGACCATCAATTCCCGGAGCACTAGGGCTGCTTCTACTTCTTCGACGGTACGTGTCGAAACTGCATTTTCAACATTAATATCTTCTGGAACGGTTATTGACAAGGATATTGCTACTGGTGATTAATTTGAAAGTTCGTAGAGGTAGTGAGCTCATCTAGTCTTGATGTCACTCGGGTATTTCTTTCTTTATCCCTACAGTCTTTTCCAGTTATTGGCTTTTCTAAACATTTTTAGTGCTGAGTATGCTCGCGTGCTATTTCTAACAAATATTGGTATTTATTGCTTTTACAGTTTTGTTTTTGAAATTCTTTACATTGTTGTAACTTGGGATTTTGTTTTAATATATTACACAAATGAAAAACTGCTCCTTCTATTCTCCAAAAAACCCATCCATTCGACCATGAATATATCATTTGTCTTGGATCGAGATCTGCAGCAAGGCTACTACTTTTTTTTTTACCAAATATAGCATCAACAACTTAATACTGAAGCATTAACTTTGAGTTCTTTGCCTTATTCGTTAAAACTTAGATCGTTTTCAATTGTATCTAGCCTTTATTTGAGGAAAATGAACTTGTGTGCGTTAAAAATGATTTACACTAAATTCTTGTTGCTTTTGATCGCCCTATCCTTTTATATTGCATTTGTGGAAGAAAATCAGGCAGTGGATGCATTTTTGTACAATTCATGGTTTACAATGAATCTCTCAATATTTTCTGGATAAATGAAGTGATGTATTTGGTGTATGTATTGAAAACCGAACTTTTACAACAGATGGCCCCACTAACACATGCGCTGTAACACTCCAATGACATATATGTCATTTTGAGGTACCATCGTTCAGCTGTCAAAGTCACAAAGACAATTTGCTAACATTGTGTGCGCATGAGTTTTTTACCCTCATGGAAAACTTCGAAAATTGGCGAAAAAACACCATTTGCGGTAAGTATTGTTGGGATACTTTTTTACCAAGAAAACTTTTACCGAAAGTCATCGATTGCTGGTGGATGTTTATGGCGACGATGTTCTATCTAGAACACAGTTTTTTGAATGGTTTAAACGCTTCGAAAGTGGCGATTTTGACATCCAGGTCAAGAGAAAAAATTTGAAAAAGAAGAATTAGAGACCCTCCTCAATGAAGACTCGCGCCAAACGCAAGATGAGTTCGCAAAAGCAATAGGCGTGACACAGGAAACCATTTTCAGGCGTTTGAGAGCGTTAGGGTTTATCCAAGAAGTAGAAAATTGGGTGCCACACGAACTGAAGTCAAGAGATGTCGAAAGGCGATTTTGCATGTCTGAAATGTACCTCGAACAAGAAAAGAAAATCGTTTTTGCATCGAATTATTACTAGCGACGAAACATGGATACATTATGATACCTCGAAGCGCAAGAAATCGTACGTGAAGCCCGGCCAACCAAGAACATCGATGTCAAAGCCGAAAATACACGGCTCTAAGGTATGCTAGGTATTTTGTGGGATCAGAAGGCACCAATCCATTACAAGTTGCTGAAATCAGCTCGAACCATTACGGGACAGCTTTACCGATGACAATTAATTCGTTTGAAGCTAGCATTGATAGAAAAGCGGCCGGAATATGCGACCAGGCATGGATATTCTCCAGACCTGGCGTCATCCGACTACCCCATTTATTTTGTTCGATGCAAAATGCCCTCACTGGAATACGCTTTACTTCGGGGCAAGATATCAAAAATTGACTTGATTCGTTTTTGGCCTCAAAGGACGAAGCGTTTTTTCCGACGCGGAATTCATTTGCTGCCAGGAAGGTGGAAAAAAGAGATCGCAAGCGATGGACAATATCATTAATAACATGTGAATTCATTAATTAATTAAAATAAATTATTATTTTCATCCAAAAAAGTTGGGTTTTCAGTGTATACACCCAATACTTGGTTGTTAATAAAACGAAAAATAGCTACGTTGGAATAATCTAAATTAACTAAGTCCACGAGAAGTTTCGAATTTCATTCAATAATATTTCCGTAAATGCAGCTTTACCCCTAACTTGCATAACCAAACATTTTATCGTTGAGTTTCCCTTTCGATATCTTCAAAATATCTCCTTTTCCATAAAATATCCAGCTTATGGTGATATGTGCAAGAGGCCGTCTGATCACCATAAATTAAACACATCTCTCTCAGGAGGATATGTGACCACCAAAGCCCCATTGCCATTTATTTCGTTTCCCTAAACGACAAACTTCTCAGGAGCCACGATTGTCAATCGGCCAATCATTGGCGTATCTCGAAGTGAAGTGCTTCGAATGGTGGCCTCCGCAAGCAGCTCTTCTCCGATGTGTGTTACGTTCAATTTAATGTATGTACTTCTTCTTATCGATCAAGTGTTGACAGCGCTTCTATTGATTCTCCGTGGAAATACAGAAAAGACCTTGTCGACATTGTTGTCGTCAGATCGCAATCTTTAGTATGATTTGCGAAAATCTCCGAGTGCTGCAGAAGCATCCGAGAAGCACTAGTGCAAAAAACAGTAACGAGGAAAGTTTGCGTCTTAACCGTAAAAGGTACAATGGTATTTTATCGGTTAGATTAATAAAACTATGTTCCACAATTTACGTGGCCAGAAGAGGTGAAATTGATCGAGACATTATTGGAGGAATGGAATTTTCAGACTCGCTTTGCATGAAACGTGAAATCGGGAAACTTTTGTGCGGATATTTGAACATGAAGATGGTCAACAAAGACATTTCATGCACCGACCATTCTCTCTAAAAATGTCATGGTTTACATGCAAAACACTGTATTTGCCTGTTAGGCGTTCAAAAGCCCGTCAAGAATATCTGTTTGGGTCAGAAAGTAAAAATTATTGAGGAAATGTGATCTATCTTCGTACCTGAGTCGCGTTTCATTTCCGCTTTCGTAGTCCGCAGATACATACGATAACTTTATTTATTGGTGAGTTACGTTCCTGAACGCACTGTGGTAGCGAATTTCCACCATCCAGATGTCATCTCAATGTCAGCATCAGCATCTGTGAATGCTTGATGGCTCGTTGCTTTCTCGTCGACACAAACAAGGAAAATTTGTGATGTCTACTCGAACGTTAGTTTGTGATGATCGTGAGGATTGTAGCTATCGTTCACCTATTGCAGATACATGCGTCGCACAGCCACATATGCTAAATGGCCCCGAGTCGTGATGCGAAGAAAGCTTCTGAAACATTAATTTAACTGATTGATAATTCCTGCATTTGACCCGAGGAAACATGATTTTTCTTTGTACTCTGCTGGAAAAGTGGAAGCCGTTGCAACGTGTTGCATGTAAGCAAGCTTCTCTCTTTTCTGCTCGAGGATATTTGAATGTTGCGCTTGGCACTGTTGTGAAATGCTATTAACAGCAAACATGGTTGCACTTAGCCCGTTTTCAAGCTACGGAGGGCTCAAAATTCTTCACAAGTCAAAATAAAATGTCTTTCGATCATATCCTGCTTCATAGGTGGTTGAGATAAATTTTCGACTGAATTCGGCAACGATACTCACCCGCTCACTGATTCAAAAATAACGTTCTTTCTACCAAAATTTCTTCAAAATTCTGCAAAATCCATACATATCAAAAACAATGCGTACAATTATGTGGCGAATCGATTTTGATTAGCCTTTTTGGATTGCTTTGAATGAAATCAAATCAAGGCTTGGAGCGAAGATGAGGAGTGATGTGAGGCGAAAATTCATTATGATATTTAATCGAGGTCTGCAGTATCGAAATTTCTCTCTACGAAACGCACGCGTAAAATTTTCGCAATGAAATCGGAGTACTATTTAACACTATTTAAGCAAATTCAAAAACAATATCTTCCAATTAAATTTGATTGGTTGTAGGTCGGTTTCCAAGCCAAAAAAACACATACATATAAATAAATTTCATCTCACCCAACCGATAGCACCGATTTTCCATTTTACTTAGTTGGCTTTCCAAATTCACGGTAAATTAAGAATTTGAAAATCACCAAAAATTTAAAAGCAATCATGAATAACACTCACAACCGGAATCTTTTCAACAGAAATTTTATTAGTTTGTACTTACTTATTATCTTCTAATTGTATTCTTGGCACGCAATTTCAAACCGTCTAGTACGTACTGGCAAAGATTTTCATGCGAACAATAAGATAATTTTCTATAGGCCCATTAACCTGAATCTCACATCTTCGAATCGCCTTCGAACTAACAGTCGGTGCAGAGCTACATATCTATCGTCATCATCATCCACGCGGTTTTCTACATTTTGACCTAGCAAAAGAATCTTTTGCTGTTTTAATGTTTACCAAAAAAAAAACCAGCACGAATCCACTCACCATCAGATACGGTGTCGGTAATGCTGCAAACGCATTAAATAAAATACAATCTTTGCAATTAATTCATATCTGAACGATTGGCTACAGGTAATCGGAGGAATTGTATTGTTGAAGCTGATGATTGAAACTGACGACCTTGTGCCCAGTTAACGAAGACGGGGTTGGAAATAGATAAGATCGAAATCAAATGTTGTTTGAAGCTTAAAAATTTGAACATCATTGATGAAATACTATCTGAAATTGGGCCAGGGCTACAATCTCCTGGATTCGATAAGAAATACCGGGTGGTTGTTTTTTTTATAAAGATATGATTTTTCTTGGACAAAATGGAGCATAAGCCAATTCACTCTTGATAGAATATGTACAAATCTAAGACTAATCCAGAATAAATTGTATGGCTAATATATATATAAAGATACATTTTCATCTGACTTTGTTATGTTTTTTGAACAGTTTCAAAAAAAAGTCGAGGTTGGAGTCCACACATACACACATAACGATATTTGAACACTTTCTTTAAGGTCCACTTTAAAAATTTCCAAAAATGAAAATTTTGTTTTTGCATTTTTCAACTCCTTAGAACTTCAAAAATGACTTCCAGAAATATCTTTTCGAAATTCGAAAATTTTATTACATAAATAGCGACTTTGATTGTGTGCGCGTTTTCGGCTATTTTTAGGTGTTCGATCAGCTGTCGGTCGCGTAGCCTCTCTTTCATTCCTCTTCTCTAAACTACCGGTTTCTCTTTTATAGATTATATTTGCGGATTTTTTACCTGTGATTAGTGCTTATTTAGACTTCCAAATTTCAATTTTGTGTTTTTGAAAAATGTCTAATTTTTCATTTTTCAAACAATGTTTATCAGCAAAATGGTACAAAAACTTTAAAGGCGTATTTCGCAAAACAACATTTTTAAACATGGCATAGAGACAATCTCCGAATCTACCGAACCGATAACTTCGATAACTTTGATGCGTTTCATTTGGAGTGAGTATATTACACCGTAATCCACCAGAATATGACCAAAAAATTAGAAACAAAAATTTTGGCGTTAAAAAAATTACGAAAAATAGGTCGACATGTTTTTCACAAGTCTGCCATTTTTTTTAAACTGATTTTTTTTGAAAACGGTGGTGGATTACGGTGTAAGAGACCTTTCTTTTTAAAGTGCCGCCAAAAAAATTTGTTTCAGATCTATCAATCCATAGATTATCTCCCTGCCGTGGAATAACGATTTTTTCAGAGCTTAATTTCAGCGCCCTCTAAAAAAGAGAATAATGAATAAAAAAAAGATTTATATTTTGTATTACTCAAATTTGAAATAATACCAAAAAAATAAAGTTTCTGAGAAACAAATACTTGAAAAATTGTCTTTTTTCGCCTCTTAAAGTGGACTGGTACCTTAAAGGGGCAGTACTGTGTTAAAAAAATCGTTACACGCAACTTCAAACGTGCACCAAATCACGAAAAACTTACTAATTGTCCTAAATTCAGGTCCGTGCAGTAGTTTATACTCAAGACTAATAGAATTGTTTTTGGTATATGATCACATATGAATGTTTTTCTCAGGATTATGCGAGGCGCAATCCGATTTTTTTGTTTGGCACTGCTCAAGCGCTTGGTCGAAACGGCTGCCATTTCTTTTTAATTTTTTTAAATAATCTGAATCTAAACTTTTTATCTCAATATATATATATATATATATATATATATATATACATTTCAAATTTCAATTCGATATTGTTAATAGCTTGTTTTTATATATATTTAAACAAAAGATTCATTTTCGTCAAAGTACTCCGCTCTTAAGACATTGTCATAAGTTTTTATTGTTTCTGTATTTTCGGTGTTGTAGAAAGATATTTTCTGAAACTTTATATCTTTTGAATACATCATTTTAGTTTCGTTTCCTTGGAAATTTTCGTTAGCCACCTTAATACTCTTCATAGGATACAAACTTTTCAAAGTAACATTCGAAAAGTGGCCTTCAGGTATCGTAGCCACACATTTACTTTTATTTACGACAATCTCTTGCATACCATATGCAACTTGTAAGCGTTTTTCTTGCATTTCCTGATCGCCATAAGAAAATTGTCGGTCGTTAGCGATGGACAACTAGATTGATTATTTATATCCGCGAGTTTGTTCTGCAGATGATACTACCGCCAGTCAATTTTAATTCCTTGACATATACTCCTATGCCAGGAAATTGCACGCTCCACTCAACAGCATCGCTGCAGCAAATGGATTTTAATTCTAAGACTAATTGTTCAATTATCACTATCGACCTCTTTACATAATATGGGGCCAATCACTCGACACATGATCAATATTTGACTGTACGTGCACGAAATGTTTGTTCTCATATTAGTGAGCAAACATGCCTAAGAAAGTTCAATGAACAGGTATATTAATTTAGCGGCTTTCGACTAGATCAATTACTATGCCAGCATATCAAGAAGTTTACTTATTATCATTTGCAGCGAAAAACGCAAACCGAACTGAGCCTGCCCCAAAATGGAAGGCGTAGGCTCCTCAAGCTAGGTCTCTTTACCTAGCACACCTCGCAATTGCAAGAATGGTTATATTCATGTGTGGGCAGTCGGCCTTGCGCAGGTAGACTGCAATTAATTCAAACATTGAACACATTCACACAAGTATTTATTGTTCAATACTACAGGCAGTGTGAATGCGATCTTGAAGCCCACATTTGAGGAAACCTTTAGTTAAGAGGGTGTGTACACATACTGGACTTTTGGAATGCGTGGAAGTACAAGTGGCTGGACCTCGTTATTTGTTTGGAATCATTTGGCGATCTTGGTAGCTTTTGACTTTCTGTGCATACAAATAGGATTCAATAAAAATTTCCGGATCTCAGTTTGTCAATTTTTGGACCCTCAGCTATATGACCTAAAATTTAAATTCTTGTTTCAACTTTAGCTACCCAAATATCATTTCCTCTCTCAATAGTTAATAATATTGTGATTTTCGATTCGATCATCAATATTTTCCAGCATTTTCAGTAGATATCTGTTTTGAAGATCTATAGACTCCTTATTGGTCACTGCATTGAATATTCGGTATGGTCAAGATAAATATTGCTTTCATTTGCAGCTAAGCAGTTCCTCGTAACTATTACTTTCTAATTTATAGGAAACAATGAATTTATTGAAATGTTAAATGGAGTCAGTTGTCGCAAATAAGCCGCCATTATCTGCCAATGCGGATATTTTGAAATACAGCTAAAATCCACATCGCTCGAATGGTCTACGATAATATAATGGAGGTAGGTAGGTTCTCTGCACAGGTGAATATGCATACAATAATTGTTTGTATTTCCACTTAGCTCTGTAAACACTAATGTGCATTATTTCATAGTGATTTATAGTGATTTGTATGGTAGTAAATCAGTTAATATCACGGCGTTGATTAAGGTAGTCTACGCGTCGGTTTTAAGGACGGTAATCTTATCAATGGTATATTTGCAAGGGATTTGAGGAATGAACTAGAATTTATGCAAACTGTCTGGGCTGTCCACACATGCGTGGTCTGTGCAAAAAGTATCGCGAACTTTATGTTTTTCGAAAAATTATTTATTTATTCATCAATATCTATTTTGTTCCCTTCAAAGTAATCACCATCAGATACTATACACATGTGCCAATGTTTTTTGCAATCCTCGAAGAACTTCAAAAAATCAATTTTTGTGATCTTGTTCTTGTTATGACCCTCTGGAGAAAATTTGGGTCGTCACGAACAGTGTCCAGCAGCTCCTTAGCAATGTTAATGCGATGCTGTTTTTGGTCGAAATTGAGCAATTTCCGTACGAATTTCGCGGCGACCCGTCTCAAGCCAAATCATTGGTAAAAATCGAATTGCACGAGTCAATTGATATGTTTAGGTCCTCAGCAACTTATCTAACGACGATTGGCCAATACTATTTTCTTCACTGTGTTAATGTTTTCGTCTGTTGTTGATATGCTCGGGCGTCCGGCACGCTGTTCGTCGTTCACATCTTCTCGGCCCTCTGAGAATATTTTGTACCACCGATAAATATTGTTTTGGTTCAAGGTAGCTTCACCATGTGCCACAGTCAACATTCTGAATGCGTCCACGCACTTAAAGTTATTTTTCACACAAAATTTGATTCAGATTCTTTGATCCATTTTTTTGGAATAGACAAAAATCGAAGACAAGCCAAACTGAGTACCAACATAACGCCAAAATATCGAAAATGGAATACACGTAGCCCGCGGAAATTCAAAATTCGCGATATTTTTTGAACAGACCTCGTATATTGCTCATATTTATTTGCAACATATTTGCCTAAAATCAATATTGGTTTTATTAAAATTATCAGAAAAGCAAAAATAATTTGACTGACAATAAATTGAATTAAATATAAAAGCTTCGAGGTGAAGCATTTTTACGATTGCTTGAGAGATATTCATGGAACTGTTCAAAATAAATGTGAAGAAACAAATTTGAAAACCATTGCGTGACGTCGAACTTTAACAAACGAAACCATCGAAACTAAAATTAATTTCTGTTTTAACAGTTTTAAGAAACTGTACGCAGGTGCATTATGTTACTACTACTTACATCGCAAAATAACTAAAACAAACTGCGACGTAAACAATTTGGACGGATTACGAAAACTTCGTAGAAATGACAAAAGTTTATTTTTCGATGGTGTTTTTTTTGTAGTTTTTGGTGAACAATTTTGGCAAAGTTTATTTGAATGTTTTGATACATTTTTTAGTTCGCAATAAATTTTCTGGAATTACAATGTTACTATGCTATCTAGAGTCATGATATTTTCCGTCGAGATATTACAGCATGAACCAGTCCCCCAATAAATCAAAAATCACACCTTTGGGGTAATCCCCAACTTATTTAATAAGTTTATATTCATTTGAAATAGATACAGCATTATTGATATACGCGCGACGTGTTGGATTCCCCTAAATCACATCTGATTCTTTAAATAACACATGCAGTCGACTTCATCGTAAATGAAATTCGTCATCGACTCGATATGCCTGAATTACTCATTGGTCCTGAAGACTATCAAAAATTAATCATTAGCTTGAAGCACGATTCCTGTAAGAGTGAACATGGAAAATAAGAGCATTAGGTCGGTCTATTTTAAGATAAATATGTACATATTTCCTATGGGTAATTTAAGATGAAGCCGCAGATATAATGAACTGTTAAACTGAAACAAAATGTCTGTCTCATTGATGAATCATGGAGGGTGGTATTAAAATCCCACTCAATAAAACAGTTGCGTTAAGGATTACGGCAAAAACTTTTTAGAAATAATTTCTGAATACATCATTTAATCTTTAAATATTTTAATGATGCAACCTAAAGTCTTTTATTGATAATCGATATGAAATGTCTCATAAAAATAATGGAGTGTAAGCTGCAATAATTGACGCACGAACTTTTGCCATGATTGGTTATCTTGTAGTCTCAAAAAGTCAATATTTTCGATTTTAAAATATTTTTTTGCTATTAGAGAGGCATTTTTGTCATTTCATGAGACCGTAGTAGCATATTACTTGCTCCTTAGGATGGTTTCCACACTATTACATGCTCATTAAAGATCATCCTGCATTGTACTGGTTACACCTTATTCCTCCGCTCCGCGAACGTATCAAAAAGAAGTTAGCCACCGCTCGTTTCGTGATACCTTTCTTACGATTCAATCATGCAATCAATTTAAGGTGTTTCGAAAATTTCTCCAATTACACCATCATAACAAAGCACTCATGTCTCAATGTAATCGATTGGAAATAGAAAAGTCTTAAATTTAATTTGCAATTATTGCGATTACATTGAATCCAGAACGAGCAGCATTGAGTAGCGATATTGCGGTTCAAGGTGGTTTAAAGAACTTAATTGGCTACCAATAATCACTGGAATCGTCATTAGTATCGAGATTGAGCACGAAAGCAACCATGCTACGGCAGTTCATCTGGAAATCCTCCAATCTGAAGTAAACGTCCATTGGTTGATCTCGAGAACAGCCTGACCATTAGCTGCGAGACTTGGTCGCGTCGCGTCCACAAAGGGAATTGGATTTGGATTGAAATCGTTCCGTGGCATCTTGTCTTTCACATAACATTCAATCATTGCAAAGGTGATCCTCTCACTTTTCTTTTCCCAGACTCATAATTTCGTTTGCGTGCAAACGAACAATCAAAGTGACCAGCGGTTCAGCGATGATAGTGCCCCGCGTTCAGCGGAAACTGCAAGCGCTTACGTAAAAGGATATTGAAATCGCGGCATAAGCGGAAGATTCCAGCGGATCGTGTTGCGCTTCCAGATCAATGGATAAGGTAAGTCTGTCGCACCCCCTGAAATATATCGGTGAAATGGAAACCTGAGCCCAGAAACGCTCTTGCAAAAAGAAGGATCAAGCTGCACGATTGCTTGACCGCGCGCCTTAACTAGTTTCCTTGATTGATGGTTGAGGAACTCGAACGATTTGTCGACTTCATGTCCCTCTGACTTGAACCATTGCATGTCCAATCTTTCAGGTTGAACTCATTTTAAATGCATCTTAATATCAAGCAAGTGAGCGCAATTGCGTGCTTACGGTACAACCTGGACGATAGACTGAACAATATAATTGTTATGATGGCCTAAACGGCCTTCGGTGCAGGCCTTTCTTACAACAAAACCATGCGTTCCGGTCTTGCACTGTTGCAATTACAATGGTCATTCACATATGCATACTTAACACTATTATATAAATTACACTCCAACGAGTGCAAGCAAATGCAAGTGATGGTTCCCATTCGGCTACTCGAAGGTGGCCATATGTGGAGAGCACCTTATAAATGGTATGGTAGCGTTGCTGCATCATTTCACCAGCTGAGGCTGCTTACGGCAGGCAACTAGCACTTTCCTTCCTTGAGAAAATGCCCCATCGCACCAAACATCGCAGGAAGCATGTGAAAGATATTTCGCGAAAGCTGATAAGGTGTGACAGCCTCGCAACTGTTTTCATAGGTGATGCCGCGGGACGTCTCTACGAATTCCGTTGCTTTTTTCCCAAGTATTCCACACATGAAACTTCTTGGCGGGTATAATTAATGTTGGCCGTCATCACCAACTATGGTTTATGGGCTTTTGCAAAATGGAAGAAGATATGGCAAAAGAAAAATTATTCAAGAATAAGACAATAAGTAATGTTTCGACTGTGCCAACTATTTACGGCAATAGTTCCGCCTTTATCAAGAACGTATAGGAGTTTGATTTCATCATACTGGAAAAGACTCCAAACGTTCTTTTGAAAAAAAATTCCTTGGTAAAGAATCACTCATAGCAACAGTGAACGATTATATTAAATAGGAACTTGAAAAAAAAGACGTTTTTACTTAAGATGTTGAGGTATGGTAATAATTCGTACTACAAAAATTGAAAAAAAGATCCTAAATACTTCAACGACTTCGTGGATCGGCAAAAGCATTTCATCTGACATGGACAATGCCATAGACCATAGTGTATTAACAACTGCTTCAGATGATTTTTTATTTCATTTTTCAAGACGTATGTTAGCATTTTCATCATATACATATTTTAATTTTCTCTAATGCAAATTGTCTGATCATAGCATAATAATTACTGATGTAATAACTGTTTTCGGCATTTTCATTAGATTCGCACGGAAATATGCAAACTATTTCAACGTCATTAGTCGTTTCGCTGATAACCCCATTCCATAAATGTTTTCTATTGACATTATGTTACTATAATCAAATGATATAACGGCAATAAATCTTATTATCATCAAAGTTTATGTGCCCACGCTTGGAAAAATGTCGAAACTTGTTTTGTATTCAAAATAAAATACAAGCGTGGACGGCGCCACTAATTATTTGCATTTATAATTTCCTGGCAGTGAATTTTACGGAAATATTAACACATTTTTGCAATGTTTTAAAATTGGAAACCACCAATAATATAGGCAAATCCCTAATTAATGTTTTCTTTTCCTTATTCGGCGAACCTTGATACAAAACATGTTATTTTTCAACATTAGTTGTTTTCGAATTGGACTACGGAATCGTCAACTCGAATCATGTGTGGGTATGTGTGTTTGGAAAATCGTTTCCAAATGCATGTTGAGTAATGGTAGTTAAACATCGCAGATACATCTTCATTTCTATTCGATCATAACTTTCTCATCCAACAGTTTAGGCATTTCTAACTATGTATGTATTTCAATGCGAATTACGCTACAACAGCCTTTATCAAAACAAACATGAAAGTATCTAGTGTAGATTTGAACTCCTCAACATGTTTACTTTCGTTTTTTCACTCAACACAAATGTTTATTTTCGTTCAATTTCAAATACATGTGGTACTACACGATAAAAAAATAGCAGCTTCCACGCTGTCTTCTGACCAGAAGCAATTTCACACACATTATTGCTAATTTCTATATCGATTTGCCAATAAACGATGGCCAAGATAGAGTCAAGCCTGCGAGGCTTTGATTTTTTCGGCGAATTTTATATACAAAAAAAAAAACCAGAAAATTAACGGACACATTCAGTACATTACAGTACTTGTTCCACTATTAAGAAATTGTCAAGATACCCAATACGCATCGCAGCATACATTCTCGTATACATAAAATCTTTCTATTAATCCATCTTTAATCGATCATCATTCGAAACGCAGTGGTCAGCTCTAATGATTCTACGCGCTTTCTGTTGAAAATGTTCGATTGATTGCAAGTGTATCTAAAGATATCGGGAACCGATCGATCTCGTGTCGATGAGTTGCACGAAAATCGAACAATCGCAGCCTATAACAATATTCGTAAGCCACCAATTCTATGACGCTTGTTGATGGATTACCAATGAAAAGGTACAAAAAAACCCAAAAGATACTCTTTCATTGACTGAAGGCGGGAAGCTCCTTTGGCTTTCAATGCAGACATCATCTTTTGTGAGGGTTCTTTTGGATATATTGTAGTCGTTATTTAGCAGATATGTAGGTGCCAGAATCACTTCAAAGGCCACAACAAACAGTAAAATGGTGGTTTTTGGTGTTGATGAATTGGCAAAAATTAATTAGGGATATTCTCTAGATCATAATGAATGGTATCTTATGGTAGGTGGAACATATTTCATATAACAAAAGGTTATATAGAAAGAATGGGGGCCAGGATTTAACAGTACTAAAATAGTTAAGAATATTCGATTCTAAAGATTGCGACAGAATATAGAAATCAATTGATGATTTCGAAGTGAATTTTTGATTTAAAACTTGGTAGTTATGTTCAATTCAAGCCTATGTAGAGACAAGCAGGGAAATATTTTAAGCGACCCAGACGACATCAATCACTGGTGGACTGAATATTTTTCTGAGCTACTAAACCCACCATCAGTAACTACATCCCTGCCAATAACGATTCCTGAAGATGCTGACCTATGCAGTCCATCTTCGTCAATACCATCTATTGAAGAGGTGCAAGCAGCCATACAACAGCAAAAACCAAATAAAGCACCCGGAATCGACAATTTACCAGCAGATCTCCTTCAAAAAGGTGGACCAATACTAACACACCGCCTCCACCAGATCATCTCCAAGGCATGGGTCGATGAAAAATTACCTGATGATTGGCGGACGGCCATCATATGTCCCATACATAAGAAAGGAGATAAGCTTAGATGTGACAACTACAGAGGCATTTCACTGCTGTGTACGTCCTACAAGATCCTGACCAAAATTATTGAAAATAGATTGACACCGTACACTTCCACAATAATTGGCGAATACCAAGGCGAATTCAGATCCGGTATGTCGACGATAGATCAACTATTCTCAGTAAAACAGGTGCTGGAAAAGTGCTGGGAATACAATATTGACGTGCACCAGGTCTTCGTAGACTTCCAACAAGCATACGATAGTATAGATCGAAATATACTATATAAAATAATGCTTGATTTTGGGATACCTATCAAACTAATACGAATGACCAGACTAACGATGACCGACACACGATCTAAAGTCAGATGTCAAGGAGATCTGACTCAAAGCTTCGACACCAGCTCAGGTCTTAAACAGGGTGATGGCCTCGCCCCCACACTCTTCAATTTGGCCCTAGAGTATGTCATCAGGAAGATTGCAGTAGACAATGCGGGAACGCTACTCTTTAAGTCTACTCAAATAGTAGCGTACGCCGATGACATCAACGTCATGGCCCGATCTCTATCTCGTGCCAAAGAAGCGTTTACTGAGCTGGAGTCAGCGGCTAGGCAAGTCGGCCTAAGGGTCAATGTGAACAAGACCAAATATATGACCCAGTCAAGGAAAAAGACGCCAAATAGACAAAACATGACGATAAATAACTACAGTGTGGAAAGCGTTAACTCTTTTATTTATCTTGGTGTCAACGTCGCCAAAGACGGGAATGAAAAGGACGAAATTGAACGGCGAATTGGTCTAGCCAATAAAATATACTTTTCAGTCCTCTCGGTGGTTAAAAGTAACAAAGTGCACCGAAAAAATAAGCTGCGCGTCTATAAAACGATCATCCGTCCTGTATTGATTTACGGATGTGAAACATGGACTTTGACTCAAGCCTCAAAAAAAGGATTGACGTCTTCGAACGCCGCATTTTGAGACGGATTCTGGGGCCCGTGAAGGACGGACCGGACTGGCGAATCCGGTACAACCATGAGTTGTACGCTCTTTATGACGAGCCACCGGTATCGATTCTGACGAAACTGCTACGACTTCAGTGGGCTGGCCATGTGGAGCGTATGGATGACAGGCGAATTCCCAAGCGCTCCATGAAAGGCCGAGCAACAGGAAGCCGCCCACCAGGAAAACCACGCAAACGATGGGAGGATGCAGTTGACAACGACAGCGAATCCTTGCTGGGATTCGCTAATTGGAGGACGCGGTCGCTGGACCGAGACAGTTGGAGGCAGTGTCTTCGGGAGGCCAAGGCTCGATTTGGGCTGGTGCGCCATTGATGATGAGTTATGTTCAATTCTGCAATTGCTATTGAATTTAATAAAATTAACAGCTTGTATTATCAAATAAATATTTATTTTATATAAATTTTCATGTTGAGCCAAATATCGTTTCATTTTTGTAACGTGTATATAACGTTCGTTAAAAATTTAGAAATGCATACTTAAATGTTGTCTGCATTGACACAAACTATGAGAAATTCGGATAGTTTTCGCTAATCGCATGAGGCAAATAGACAAAATCCTTACGAGAATATTCTGCAAAAAGCGAATTGGTATTCTTAATTCATTTTCTTCGTTTCATCAAATTGTGTGCGCCGTTTTTCTTCAGTTATTGCTAGACCGATGCTGATGTATCAGTTGAATTGTTTAAATGTTTTTAAATTTTGTGACTCTGAGAAGCGATTTTTTTTTTCTAAAAATAATGCAACATTTTTCATACCAAATTAGTTTTCGTTTACAGATGCTTTTTCCTTTAGCAGTTGTTGCTTTTTGATGGTTGATTGGTTGGTTGTGGTGGCAGCCCCCTTTATCCAAAGGCTCACTTACGCCACAGAAGATTGGAGCACCACTAGAACCTGCGGGATGACGAGAACCATCCAGATTCTCGTATGAAGCCGGCTATTTAGCTAATAGCCAGTCTACTGACTTGTAAATCGCAATAACTTCTGCCTGAAAAACACTGGAGTGGTCTGGTAACCGGAAGGATAGTTTCAGGTCTAGCTGTTCTGAGAACACACCCCAGCCAACTCTTCCATACATTTTTGATCCATCAGTGTAGATGTCGATCGAATCCTATTTCCCACCACTTTCTATGATCCATTCCTCCCTACTCGGGATGACTGACCGGAAACCATGGTGAAAACAGCGAATCGGAGAAGCAAGGTCCACTTTCCCTGGCGTTGGTCCATCCCTCCGTAGTATTGTGGAGTGACCAATGTTCCACTCATACCAGAGTCGTAGAGCTTTCAACCGAATCGCTGAGCACTTCTGTTGTCTCGTAAGTAGCTCTGTCGGAATAGCATAAATAATGCCTTTGTCGATGTAGTCCGTAGAGCCCCGGTAATTGCAATAGCTGCAATCCTTCTGACCTTGTGTAGCAGGTTTACATTTGATGTTTTCGCCATAGCAGGCCACCAAATAACTGCGCCATACAGAAGGATTGATTCCACTATTAACGTATAGAGCCATGATACAATTTTAGGTTTCAATCCCCACCTTTTTCCAATAGCTTTTTTGCAGCAGTAGATTGCTTTCTTCCTACTATGTTGCTTTCCATGCGAGTTTAGAGTCCAGAATTAGACCTAAATATTTGACCTAATCAGATGGGTTGAGACTTATCAAGTTTTGGTGGGAGAAACCGTAGAATTTCGTACCTTCTTGTGAAGAGCATAAATTCCGTTTTCTGCGGATCAATCTTTAGACCGCATTCTTTGCTCCACTTGGTAAGAAAACATAGGGCAAAGTTTAGACTTTGTTGCTATTTAATACTTTCTAAACAAATTTGACTATTAGATTCCAAAGATTATTTTTTCCAATAGTGCCTGAATTGAGAAATGTTTGGCTCTCCATTTTTAATTGCAGACCAAATATTTCAATCAACCATTTTTGTTGCAGAAATCGAAAACTTCAATCTTCAACCTTCAAATAGTTTTCCATCGAAATAGTTTGCTTAGCTTATATTTTTCCACGCCTTAAAATATATATTGAAGAAAAACTAGGCGCGTTAGATTTTTTTTATTACTTAGAAAATCAAGCTGCCGATTCAGATTAAAAAGTTATGTTTTGAAACCCCGGGGTTCAATTTCTATTGAGTTTCGTTCACAAAAATTTTCTATACATGGAATCAATGAATTTCGTTTTATTTAGTCCCGAAACTTCAAATCTCGTTGACTTTCAGGTGTTTCAATCAGTTCAGGTCAAAGCGCTGGCATTAAGGGTTGCTCAGATGAATTTGCTCAGCCTATCAAATACTAGAAGGGTAGCTATTGCTGGCAGACTGAATCATTTCGTTATGAATGAGGTCATGATTAGTTTTTCCATTGTATTTATATATAACTTCATTGATTTTCAGAAACTTAAAGGAGAAAAATAAATCTGCACACCAAATCATCCATATAAAATAAAATCGAAACAATAACAACTGTTAATACCTACAAAAAATATTTAAAAATTTCATTCCTCATTTCATGTATTTATGAATTTTCCTTTGGAAAGTGTAACAATTTGGATCAAAAATAACGAAATTATGTTGTCTGGAAGGATATATAGATTTTCAGGGGGAAGGGGGCGGTGGTAAATGAAACTAAGGATTAGCACAAGTATCTTCTGCCAACACTGATTCACAAAGAGATGTTTTTTTATTCTTTGTGGAGCTGGAAAAAAACTTTTCGCTTCACAATTATAAATTGGAATTATTAAAAATATTCGATATGACGTTCCTGTTCAAAATTTCAGTTCATTTGATAACACCTAATGGGTCAAAGCTAATGGTTCAATTTATACCTTCTTCTTCTCCTTTAATCCAACGACGGCTACAGCTGGGTCTAAATGCTTTTTATTCATAAATATTTTTTCGCTATTTCAAAAATGCTATCACTGATCTCCAGATATCCCAGACAGAATATTTCGACTTTCGAATTTTTAGGCTTTTTCTTTTTCCTTTTTTTTCATGCAAACATTTTCAATATATTTTAATATTGAATATTTTTTTTTTCAATAGTATTTCTTCAAATCAAAATATGAAGATCGAAACCCAGAAAATGAAATCAGTGAATCTAAGTACTTAGTGTGATTTTTATTTGGAGAGGGTTTAAAAACTTTTCGATGCATCTTCAAAATTAGATATCTTGCTGTTGCGTATGTGAATTTCAGCAGTCTATGTTTATGCTCCTCTGGAAATTCGAAGTGCACGATACTTCACCACCAGCTACTTTCTTCCTGATCAAATAACGAATTGCCCATAGGTTGAAGTCAATACAATTAGAGATAGCCTCCGTCATTAGTCTGGTGTTAAAAAGTACTTGCCCAGTATCTATCCATCTCCATTTTCGGTCAATAAACTTTTGAATTACGAGTATCTACATACTTCAAATTATAATTGAAAAACGAAACAATCTCCAAAAATAAGCCGAATTCAGACAATAATTTTGTCGGAAGAAATTTGAGACTTTAGGAGTGTAGCACAGGCCGACGTGCTAAGCCGCGTATGTTTGTCTTCTGGCTTCAAATTATTTAGCAGTGAAAGTCTGTGGCTTGGAAGCGAAACCATAGACTGTGTTTTCTAACTTTTATGGTGACAATAAACTTTCGTCCGTTGTAAAATTCAAAAAAACTGTTTATTACAACGAATGCATCACACATGACTTCGAGTGCTCAATTCGAGCGCGCTGTGCCTATTTCTTTTCTGGCAATTTTCTAGAAATATCTTGTATTTCAATAGTGCCTCCCCGTAAAAGTGCATATCAAGATTCGCGCATTTTCGGTGCAATACACGCGTGTCTAATGTGCACCATTTCTGGCTACAAGTTTCCTCCGCCAGCAGTTTTTTAAGATCCGAACCAAACCCAAACTGGCAAAGCCAAACAGCTCTGGTATTTAGTTCGCCGGATTCGTCAAACTTCTGGTCAATATTTGGAAGCTTGTTGCGTAACAACGTTCAAAGATCTGGGTCAGCTTCCATGTTGAGCGCAACCGACCAAGTTTCAGAAAAAATTCTTGGTAGCTAGTTCTCCCATATGCAGATCGCATGCTACTCACTAATTACCAGCTGCTACAGCCGTACTAGTCTTTGGAAGGTTGCACAATTCTTGCGCCGACTTTAGATGCCTTCAGCCGAAGAACACATGGCGAAGGGAGTACTTTTGCGATGGTGGTAATGAGTGAATCACAGCTGAATCTAATTGGGGCACAGATCTACTTGAAGGATGATTGTAAATTGCTTTATAGCTAGTGCGTTGTTAAGAATTTTCAAAGCATCTCGACCGACTCAGCATTCCCTGTGATGGTCAATCAGGTCAACCTTTATTGGCTGGCGATCTAGCGACTTGACAACTCGCTAAGTAAATAGCGATTTCAGCTAATATGGAACTGAGACTTTGTCCGTGCGATTTCTCTCAAGAGATGTTAAAACGACCCGCGAAGAACATGGCCTTCTTATCCCGAATTAGACGTTGCACTAAAGAAGTTCGCCAATCACCCTAACGTACCATACCTCAGCTCGTGGGAACCATTGGCCAACGTTCGACCGTATTTGTTGATTTCTCTCGGAGTTTCTAACCCCCTTTTGGTGTGCTCGGCCACATCCATATTGGTTCCGAAAAATTCGCCCAATATCGTTTTGCGGAAGGTCGTTCGTTGATCTCGCTTGGCGCGACGGGTGTCCATTTTAACAACACTTTACATACAGCCCATATTCTGCACTTCACTCCAAGTGTGTTTTATGGCCCGCCAATGATAAAATATTACCCGACCGGAGTTTTTCCAAAGATTCCAATAAGTAACTCAGCGCTAATGTTGCCCTGCGCCGTTTCGCGAATATGCGAAAAACGTAACGGGCCCCAGTATGTGAGCAGGAAGGTTTCACTTTCACCCGCGCTGATCGATAATGATCGAGAGATATCGTGATTGCAGGCGGGATCAATGTAGCTAGTGTCCCATTGTTTTCTGATGATGGGAACTAAATTTATGAAATGTATAAATAGCCGCGAGGATAGATATCTTTTATGTGTTCGTATCATAGGACAATATTTGGCTGAGTGAAAAAGAAACTATTGGCTTGTCGAAATATAACTTTGAAGATAGTTTGGATGTTTTAAAATTTTGTATCGCTTAAAATTTCAAGGTATTTTAAAGATATTGGAAAGATTTCAAATTACACGAAATAGAACATTCTATTACAACACAAAAGAGATTGCGTACGCGACTGCAATCACTTAGGGGCCATCCATACATTACGTAACGCAATTTTTAGAGCCTTTTAACACCCCACCACTTATGTAACACTTACTAACATTTTCGAGGCCCCCCTCCTTATTGCGTGACAAATTCATCGCACCGTAAAAAATTGTTTATTAATTATTAAAGTGCAGTATTTTGGAATTTATATATGTATATATATTATGCAGAACGTGTGTCCCAAGTGTTATCCCTATTTATATGACATCCATGATAAAAATGACATTTATTAATTTCTCTATGATTTTCTAATTTTTTTTTCAAAAAAATTCTTTAATTAAAAAAAATTCTTTAATTTTTTTGACTTCCAGAAATGTCTAAAAATCACTTTGCAGATCAATTTTCTGGAAGTATGTAAAATAACCATTTTTAGTGGGGGGGAACCCCCATAACTTCTCATGGGGTCGAGACCACCGCAAACTTTTTATGCCGTAGTTGTAGAGGAACCCTCCTCTTTCGATCCCCCTACATCCTTTCCTTTCGGGGGTGGGGGCCATAATCTTAACCTTTAACTTTATCTTTATTTCTTGAAACTTATATCGTCTAAATGTAAACTTTCGCGCTCACGGCATTCATTTAGTCGAACGGCAAAGTTTCTAATGGCGGTTCGGCCGGTCGACTTCGTGATGGCTGCGATTTCGTAGCGAATATTTTCTTTCAAATGCGCCAGAGAAGTCGGCTTATTGTTATAAACTTTGGATATGAGATAACGCCACAGAAAAAAGTCCATCGAAGTTAAATCAGGACTGTGTGTAGGCCAGTTTAAGTCGCCTCTCCTGAAGATCAATTTGCCAGGGAAAATTCCAACGTACTCTAGGCAGAGACGTATTGGACGTGTGTGAGGTTGCCCCGTTCTGCTGGAACCATTTTTTATGGTTATAGCCAGAGAAGTTTTGCAGTTCTGGCACCAAGAAGTTGTTTAACATTTCCACATAACATAATATTAATAAATGTGAACTTTCTTTTGTGACCTGACTCTGTAATGTGAAGAAAAACAATTTTCAACTTATTTTAACTAATTTTACATTTTACTACATAACAATTTGGTAGACCCGCTTCCCTCCATGTTGGTAGTATTTTCAAATTTCCCCTTTCCTTCTTGGTGTGTTACGTTGTATATGGAAGGCCCCTTATACTAAAAGGAACACATTTTAATTTTGATATATGCAAATATGAGCCCAAAATCAAGCAAATGGACAACGGAGATCAATTCGAAATAAGTAGTAAGACAGACACTTTTAGCGAGTTTTTCATTGCGTTTGATAGGGACAGGTTGTACATCTACATGCTCAAAATGTCACAGTTCCGAGAGCTAAACCTTGATCAAAGTGTATCACTAAATCGAGAGCTGTAGAAGTGAAGAGTATTTCGCAAGTAGTAAGACAGTCACTTTTATTGTGTTTTGCTCTACGTCCGATATGGACAGATTGTACTCCTACACATGCTTGAAATGTGGCAGTTCCGAGAACTAAACATGACCAAAGTGTATCAGTATATTTCACCACTACTGCTGATAAGTTTACTTAAATGCTGGTAAATTATATTGATGCGTTAGCCTAAGTTAGCAATCCATTTTAATCACCAAAAAAAACAATAATATCAAATGATTTGGTGTGAAAAAATTGTCTAGTCATATTGTTGAGATTTTTGTTGTTGTTCTTAATGTTTGTTTTCCTTCTTGGTACATTCAGCTTAAAGCCTAAATTCATGGGATCTTATTATTCACACAATTGATTGTGTTCATCCGCAATCCGACTAAATGAACATCATTTACAGATTTCAATGTGAACGCTACATAACACACTCTGGCTTCGTCCGAACGATTAAATTTTGTCTAGCACATTTTCTAAATCGCCGAGCCTAATTGCAACTAATGTAAACCTGAATAGCACAGACAATTTAAATAACCATCTTAAGGAGCTTTTTGCCGTCTGCATCACTTCACCTTGACGATTGTTGCTTGGGTTTCCTCTTCGATTGTTTTTGGATTTGTGCTTGAGGAGGCGCAACAAATAGTTTAATCGACTCTCTTGACTTCACGCCAAAATTGATTCGATTATCTAAGATTGCGATCATTTCATGCAATTTCATGCTTTTTAAAACAAACGTTGTGTGCCGCGTACAAGCACTTGTGGGAAACCAGTACGTCCAGTGTTGATATGCAGAGTTTATTCGGTTTGTTTCTCAAACATCAAGTTTAAGGGTACTTGATTCAATAAACGCTTGGCTCTTGTCTGTAAGTACTATTTGTACAATTAATAACCGGCTAATGAGGGTCAAATCGCAGTTTTTTATGTGTCTAAACAGGCGAATGCACACATGCTTTCCGTTTCAAATTTAATGGGCATCGGAAACGATACGGCAAGTTTTCCTACTGGAGCCATAAGTACCACTAGTTAAGTCATTATAGAAATAATAGTAGAAGCAGTGCTTAACCCACGAATGCCACACCTCTTGGCCGGCTTTCAAATCGGACAAAGCTTCGAATCAACACTTCTGCACGGAAGGAGTCATGCATGTACGAATATGTATCTCCGTCTGCCTGATTGCCCGCCGAACTGGTATGGCACTGAAGCCAGCAATAGCATTGTTAGCTGTTTGTTTACATTTCTGCTCAGTTGACTGTTGTAATAATAGGTGATTAGGTCAGTAATAACATGAATCTGCATCTTTAAAACAAACGTTCGGATTTCTGCTAAACCATAACGCCCCATGCACATGGTGTTCGACCACTTCCAGAAAGACAGACACACCAAGCTTTCGTCTGTATGCTCGTTACCTAAGTTAACATTTCTTGCAATTATTCAGTCGGTTGGCTATTAGATAAACTTGGTGTGCCTGGAAGTGCTCAAATTGCGCGAATCATTGCTATTTATATCAAATCCATAGCTTAGTAGAATCGAAACTGTAGTTTGAACTTTTGCATTTCACATGTTGCCATTAATTTGAATATTGCATAAAAATACAATGGCCAGCGTTATTTTTCAAACATCATGTCGCTGTGAAGCTTGCACTTACTCAATAGCATTGCGAGGTTTTATTTTATCAGTGAAGGAATTACACCTCTCTGCAAAGATATTCAAATCATAAAAAAACATTCAGGGTTGAAGAATCTGAAATATACAAAGGATAAAATTGAAAAAAAGACTAGTATTCTTGCAACAAACCGTTCGATCGATATAGTTGAATACCAAATTCGAATAATGTTACAAATAATGGCTCAGTATGTTTGTAGAGCTTCTAGTTTTATAAAGAACAAAATTTCAAAAAGCAAAAAAAAATCTTATTTTTATGGCTCATTCCGGCTTAAGGTTGCGACGGTTTCCAATATGTATGTGTTTTCAAGTCAATTATAATTTGAATTTTTCTTAAAGAAATTGTATGCGATTTCTACCTTAAATACCAACACACGAAAACAACATCAATCTTTTTATTAACTTAAAATATTTTCAGACCCTTCTGCATTCAAAGATGACTTCAAACAATTTTTGGACCACTAAAAAAATACTAAAGTTAAAGAGTATGTACCGGAAAATTTAAAAAAAATCACCTACTTTTCTATTGGTTTTTACCCGTACGGGTTGAGGCTCAATTTTGATAAATATGGGCTTAATGAGATTTTTGGCCAGCAGGATGGAATCAAATGAAACAGATTCGACTGGGAACAATGAAGAAGCTTCGAATATTTCCTCAGAAGAAATTTCTTGACATCTTCTAGTGGTAAACATTTTTGCTCTCTTATTAAAAGCCTTGCAATTCATCGTGAAAAAAGAAAAAAAGTAACCAGAAGAAATTTCTGTTTTGTTTTGTTTGCTATCTACGGTAACGAAATTTCTAAGATAGGTTAACTAATGAATACGGGTGACTTTTCGTTTATTAGACCAGAAAATTTATAAATCAACTGCTTTGGAATCGAAAGGAACAGCAGAGAGTGAATTAGTTGGATTAAATGCAAAAAGTCAATTAAAACTTTTCGTACTAGCGGGAAATTAGGATGGAAATTTTTTTTGTTTCTCTCAAAAAATCGTGTTTTTTCGGCACTTTTTTTAAGATTCGATAAAACAATGGACACAGTTTTTTGTGAATAAAAAAAACTGTTATTGTAATCAAGAAAGCCAGTAGTTTTTAATTACGTGAAATATTTCTCGAGAAAAAATTTTCAAGTTGAAAAAAAAAACTCCATTTTTGCATATATGTTTTAAGTTGCTGTCATATGGAAAATTGTAACCCCGAAAAAAAAAATCTGCCTACATTGCGTAAGAAATCTCCAACATTAGTAGTTTCAGCCAAAAGTGCAAAAGTCTAAGAATAGTTTCTCCATACAACTCTACTTGGTATCTAGTCGCTTGAAATTTATTTCTCGTTTTTAATCAGAAATAAAACACTATTTCTTTGAAATCTAGTAGATACTACTATGCTAGAATATTCGTTGCACCATGAATGCTAAATAAGAGATACATATAATAATAATATAAATATTAGATTAATAATTTTATATTCTAAAAATACACAGTGGAGACTACCCCATTTTTACGTGAAAATTGGCATCAAAACTATTTTTATAGATATTCTCGAAATATATTTAAACTAGAAAAAAAAATATATTTTAAAAGTACTTCAAAATTTTCGACTGAAACTTGAAAGGTTATCTTACATAATCGGTTTTCCAGGAAAGTCTATACATTGTGGCAATAAAAACTTTACATCACATACTGTCAAATTTATGCAAATTATCCAAGGATAAGCAAAACGATCAGGTCACCGGATATTTCCTGATATTTTAACGCGAAATAATCATTCTTCTGATTTAATCAAAATTTTAAGGCATATCTAATTAACAAGCGGCAACTTCACTGGAACTTAAATAGCGGCTATCAAAGTTCACATAAATCTAACAAACTGGAAGGGATATGTGATAGCATGTGACTAATTTTGATTATCGCTAAAATTCAATCACCACTTCCCACAATTCATCAATGCCAAAAATATGTTATAAGCCTATCCGTTTTACTTTCGATTCGATAATAATTATTTTCGACATATTACCTTTCAAATGTTCCACAACTAATTGAGTACGTAGTGCTAGCCAAATTAACTTCCTTAAATTAAAATTGGCTCGTTCATGTGGTGTGCGAATTTCGGAAACAATTTGCGCCTACCAAATTATGCATATATAAAACGCAACTCATTTCGAATCAGATCAATCAACAGCAACAACAACTGGGAAGTAAAAAATAACAACAGAAATGGAGATTTGGCGATTAAAGCAAGACTAATCAGTTCAACGATCTTTTATTTTGAAATCTTTCTCGCTTGCTAGGGTTTTCGAGATTTCGATTTGAAATTGACCGTTTGTTCACGCAAGAAAGAGGCCATACGACACCTAGTTTCACTTTCAGCTTAGAAGTAACCGCTGTGAAATCAAACATAATTGGGTTTAGGTATATACAAATCAGCTTAGATGATGCCTTGCTTTATGCCTGGAATTTAATACATGTCTGTATCATTTGATTTTTTTTTGACGAAATTGTTGATGGCATCGCATCTGGATAATGATTTGAATTTTATCGCTTGTTGGAAGCTTTACTTTCTAGCTCTAATTCAACAACCATTGGAACTTCGGGATTGTGAAATAGTCTCTTTGTTCTGGGTGGTCACCTGCTATCAAGAAGCAAACGTAAATTCGCTTGCGACTGCAAATAAAGGAGGAGCAGGCACCTCTGCTAATACCAAAAGAAGTTAGGGCAGTGTTTAAATATGACTTTCGGTCATAGTCACCAAGGTGTCGCGAAACTTGCCGCTTCCTTATCATCAACATCAACTTGTCATCTTGGTATCCAAATCCCTGTCTTACAAATGAATGATTCGCACTAATATCTTCGCCGACAAGGCATAATCCGGTCGATGGAAGTCCTGATTGCGTTTTCCTTTGAAAGACATCCGCCCTAAGATGTCTAAGTGTGACTTCTATCACGCGTCCATGGCGATAGCCACAATGATCCGTTGTTGGGTGGAAATCTCTTGCAAGCGTGAACACCAACATGATCGATTATTTCCCATTGACTACCTTCAATATCAACTTAATTTAAGGTGATATTCACTCTAAGCGGATAATTGTCTTCGAAATCGAAAGTACGAAAGCACTTTACTCGCCGGCAAACGCCGCGATCATACATTACGCTAAGATGCTAGCAACATGCAATTAAAACTGAAATGCCTTTCTACGTATCTAAAGATACGTGCTTTTGCGAAAACATATATAAGAGAAATGCGCCGTTAAGCATGCACTGCTCGCTATCGTATATGGAAATGAATTGATTTACGGAACGACCGCGGCATTACCTGGACATGCATCAAGGCTGCAAGAGTGCGAATACGTTCCGGGACGAAGATCAATAGCATGTGGGCGGACGGATTTATGATTTAACTTCACGTCGGACGCCGCGCAGCATACGAAAAATCTATTTGAAATTTATTGAAGTGCTGCCCCCTAGCTGTTACGACGACTACGATGATGAAGACCAGACATCTTCTCAAGTACGAGCATCTTTTTGTTCTGAAACGATCTTCGTTCAAGATACACTTGATGGATTATTAGAAATTCACAAATCAATTTTATGGGTATGGATTCGCCACAAACCAATGCACTTCAGAGTTCAAGGGTGATGTGAATATTAATGAAACATTGTCTTGAACAGTCCTCGAGTTTGCAATGACCGTCAACTTGGTTGCCATCGAAAAAATGTTGGTCATAGTCATATTGATGCTTCCAACAAGTGCGTCAAACTTTTCAGGCAACATAGTAAAGATTGACATCGAACACACTGAAGAGTTCGAGTTAGCTCCAGAAGCATCGTTTCTAGAAACAAAACTCCAAGTCAACCTCAGACATGAGAAACAATTTTGTAGGTGATCTTGCAAAGTAGAAGAAGATACTCAAAAACTTACATCATATTCTATATGTTTTTTTGGGTTTTAATTTAAAATCTGTTAGGGATATGTTAACGACAGGTGCACCATCATTTTGTAGACTAGGACATAAACTACAGTCCTGTTTTTCTGGGTGGTCGTTACAAACAGACGAGTAACTACTGAAGAAGATGACCATCTATAGATGATTGGAAGCCCAACTGAAAAAATAGGAATAGCTTTCGCAAATGCTTAATTTCCAAATTTTGCAAGTTCACGAGTCACGACATTGCTCAATGAACTACACTCGACGCAACACATTTGACTTGACGCCACAATTTTGGTGCTATACTTTTTCAAATGGTATTTCGACACCAATCGTTTCACAATCGTTGTCAAAAACTTGGCCAATATTGATTCTGCATACTCTGGACTGGAACTTTAAGCAACTATTCGTGATTGTTCTCTGCACGTAGTACACATATCCGTGATTTTAAGTGATTCATCAAACTCGACCCATGGTAGTTATAGTTACGTGAGGGCTTGGTGAGTTACGAGCAACGTCCAAACGAGCTACCAAGTCGTGCATTAACATATGGTGATAGTCTGCACTATGTGTTAATGGTTTGTTATATGTTCGTTTAAGTTTCCGTTGTCACAAATCGATCATTCTGGATGTCTGAAGGCTTTTTAAAAGTAGGTGTATCTATTATTTTTGAAAACCCTTTTGCAATTAAGTCATCAACATTATAATATGCGAATAGGCCAAGCATATGTGCATTAGTTATAAAATTTCCAACGGAGAAAGTACCCATTTTCCAACGAACCTTGAAACGTTTCCTTGAATTTAGATCGATGCAATGCTTGCATTAATTTATAACTTATAATTTATTAAGCGATGAATCCCGTCATGAAGTGATAAGTATTCGCCTGGTGGTCCTGCCATTCGCCCTTTTATTAGGATTAATGCAATCACGGATCAAGTCGGACAATTGCCGAACATTAATGGCAAATAAGTTTGAACTGTACTGTGCAGGCCGCCAACATTTCTAATCCCATTCATTGCCGGATTCTTCATTCTGCAATATTGTATAACCATTTATGCTTTGTGCGCACTATTAGCACGTCGAAATAATCTGAGCGCGACCATGTAATTTATAGTGTTGGCGATTACACGATTACATGATTACGTGCCGCCAGTTCGGCTTAAATTATTGTCCCTTGAGTCGAAAAGGAAAGTTTGCGCGTTTGATTTATTAGATGCGAAAGAAATTAACGACATTAAGATGAAGTTATTAGGGTGAAAAAAACTAACTATATTATTAATTCGTGTCTAAATGTTTACACAAGGATCTGATTTATGCGGGTACGGCCATAAGTAAACCGGAGATGGAATGTGAAAAGCGATAGTTGCTTGTATGAGGCAGAAATAAGTGGTTGAAATTTGTAGCAGAAACTTTTATCGCATAATACGTCATTGTAATGAAAATTGATTGACTCAAGGCTCCATTATAAGATACATAATAAGATAAAACGATAGACGACAATTATATATATATATATATACAGTGCTGTGAATTATTATAGACTCAACTATAGATTTGAATCTCTCATAAAAACGGGGAATTATTTAAAATAACTGCTGGTTTTCTGATTTTATTGGATAATATGCCTTTAAGAAAATGTAGTAGGGATAAAAGGTTGATTCTATCCCTTTCGAAAATAAAATAAAAAAATGTGGACTAAGTGCGACCCTTGAGGCCCACACGGCTAACTTTCCAGTGGGGTGAATAAAATGCTATAATTTGTTTTTATTATTAATTACTATTATTAATAATTACTATTATTAAACATTATTATTCTAAATTAATATAATTACTTTTATTATTTTTATCAATTTTTTATCTAACCATAAAAGCTTTGGTAGAGGAAGACGTCTCCACCACCTGGTCATCCTCTACCAAAGCCTCGGCAACCTCGTCCTTTTCGTCCTCGTCTTCCTTTTTGTCCTCTTTTTCGTCCTCAAGCTCGTTCTCCATCTTGGCCTCGGAATCCACAACTATTATTGAAGGTATTTAATTATTATTTACAATAATCATTCGTTATTAAGAATGTTTGACCGTTACTGAATAACTATAATTGACTTTATATATACAATATCAAATTATAACTAATATTATTTGATTGTTATTAACAATATTAATGTATTTATAACAATATCCAATTATTAACTGCATTAGCGTCTCTACTCCCATTCACCCAAACCTGATAATATAAGTTTGCAATTTTATAAATTAATCTTTATTTTTTTGAAATAACATTTTTGACAAATTTGATCACAATTTTGCTAAAACGCACAATAATAACAACATTACTATGAAAGTATTTGGTATCTGCACGAGTTAATAGTGCGTATCAACAGTTTAAAAATAAGCAATTTTAGTCGTTTTTTCAGTTTTTTCATCCTAAATAAAAAACGGCCAAACCGATTTTGCTGAAAAGTCATTCAGTTACGTAATTACGCGTCAAATGAAACCGGTCCCACGTCAATCTGATCTTTGGTTCTTGAGATAATCGAGACGAAAAATTATTCCGAACGCACATACGCACATACACACATACGTACATACACACTCACAGACATCTCTCTAAAAACGATGGATTTGCATTCTAGAGACCTTAAAACGTGGAGATATGTCAAAATTTGGGATTCGCAAAATCGACCCCATTACAATAACTTCCCATAGGAAACTGGGAAGTTAACAAAACATAAAAACTGTCAGATCGGTGAAAAAGTATTAAATCAGTGTAATGTTTGTTAAGTTTTTCATTAAATACTTAGTCCATTTGCCCTTATTTTTGATTACATCATTACATCTAACAATCGAATCAAAACGCTGTTAACAAGACTATTTACTACGCTATATGACATCTCGTTCTAGGCTACTATTATTCTTTCCTTCAGTTCCTTCAATGGATGACTTCTCATGGTCGTAGACTTTCGTCGCTAAGATGCCCCACAAATTTTCTATGGGGTTCAGGTCGGGACCTAACGCTGGTCATGGTAATAATTGGATTCCATAATCTTGAACCCACTTTTTGTGGAGGCAGCCTGCTGAAAAATAATGTTTTCGTCTTCCGCTAGCGTCACAAAAGGCAGTAGATGATCCTCTAGTAACTCCTGATATCCGACAGCATCAAGTCTACCATTGACGAAGGCTATTTCGCTCCTAGCATGTTTTTTGAAAGCTGCCCAAATCATCACAGAACCATTTCCCTGTGCTCTTCATGGCAAGATTCTTCTATCCTTTCGTAAATCATGCTAATTTAGTTAAATCCGTCTGGTCCAGATTGAACTTCTTTTCGTCGCTGACGATCACATGATCCCAAATGGCTCCTTTTTGGATGAAATTTTCGGCGAATTTCAGTCTAGCTTGGATGTGAAGTTTCGTCAATTTAGGTTTTTGCAAATGTTTGTGGCATTTAAAGTTTTTGGAGGATGCAGCCCATTTTCTAAGTAAGTTCGGATCACATTGCAAGTTTAACCGGCTAACAATTTTCGATGATGAAGCTCCTATGTTCGAATGTTCTCTTAAAACTGCGCATTTCACACTAGACGATTTTTCGGAGGACGTCGAGATGACTTCTTTTTCACATAATTCTCGATTCCAAGCTTCAACAAGTTTTTAAGTACACTCTGCGATCTTTTAATTTCACTCGCAATTTTTTTCTGAGTTTTTCCACTGTGTAAATCGATAATTCTATGTTTTTCGACATCACTTAGTTTTTTTCCACGGAGCATTCTAGGGATCGACAAAATTTCAAAACTCTCAAAAAAAAACACTTGCACGTCTTCACAGTGTCAAAATGCTACATTAAAAGTCAAATACACATTAGAAACACTCTTGACAAACTAAGAACAGCAACTGAGTTTATAATTATTCACAGCTGAAAAAGGACACTTTTGGGAGTTTTACCTTGTACTTAGCGTGGTTGAAAGAAAGAGAAAAGTAGATGAGTGAAAGGATTCTCAATTGGGTTGGGGTCAGGAGACTGAGGAGGAGTTTTAAGGAGCTTGGGACCGTTGTACAACAATCACTCTTTAACTACATGTGCTGTATATTTCAGCAAAGAACTTAAATTTTTTTCGCAGGATATCCAAATATTTGATTTTATTCATGTCTGTGACAGTTCAGTTTTCCAACACGGTTAGTTGCCATAGAGCCATATATCATAACCGAACTTCAGCCATGGATCACATTTGGGCATATGTTTTTCTTATTAAGCTTCGTATTTGGTTTCCTCCAAACGATTTCTTTGTTATCAGAACCGAACAAGCTGATTTTTTTCGTCCGAAAATATAACATTATTCCAGAAGCTGTCCGGAAGGTTTACATGGATTTTTGCGAATTCCAATCGTTTCAGTCTTTCTTGTGTCGAAATAAATGGTTTTTTTAAAGCAACCCATCAGCCTGAAAACGTGACGAACTGTTTCCGCTAATATCGAATCCTTGATTCATGAGGATACTTCACACAACAAATTGGGCACAGTGGTTTTAGAATTATCCTTAATTCGGCGTATGATAAACCATATTTTTCACAGGGGAAAAAATCTACCTGTCCCTGCTTCGTTTCTTAGAATACCTGTACATTTATACTTATTTATAATGTTTTGGTGTGGAATGGGATGGGATCTGTCTACTATTCTACCTATTTCGCGTAAAGATTTGCCTTCATTACCATTTGCCGTGTAGATAAGTCAGTCTCTTTTCCAGCTCTAACAGGTCATTCAATAAGTCCGTAGGATAAGCAAGAAAAAAATCAAAATCGAGGGCGATACAACGAGTATAGTGATTTTCCAACTTTTCGATACCACTTTTATAGTACGGTTTCTCTTTCTCATCAAAATAGGCCTCAGTTTCAGCGATTACTTCATCATTGGATTTAAATTTCTTTCCAGCAAGCATTCCCTTGAGGTGTGAAAACAGGAAAAAGTCGCTGGGGGCTAAATCTGTAGAATACGGTGGGTGGGTAAGCAATTCGAAGTCCAATTCATTCAATTTTGCCATCGTTTTCATCGATTTGTGACACGGTGCATTGACTTGGTGAAACAACACTTTTTTTCTTTTATCAAAACTCGAAATTCACTTTTTTCCATTTTTTTTCAATAACAAAAGTTGCTTCACGCAAAATGCTATAACTCACGACAGTCCGATTGCTGTCAAATTTATACACGTATCGTTTGAAGGTTAGTACTAATAAAAAATCATATGGAAAAAATTCTACTAACGCCATCTATGTGTCATCCTACGGATTTATTGAATGGACTGTTAAGCATTTTCGTAACAAAATGCACTATTCTTAAATTAGAACATAAATGAAGAATTTTATAGCTGTACGCAGAAGAACACTCAATAGGGCATAGACGTGCGAGCATGATATCACGCGGAATTAAGTAATATCATATATTTTATTAAGCGTACGCTCAAGTTTTTGAGGGTAAAATTATGCCATATTTCTGTTTTTCGCGTTGAAACGATATTTAAATGTGGAATGCCACATTATATTAGGATTAATATCGTAGATTATTTTTTTCTTTTAGGTATAGAAATTATTTCTTTTGTGAAATCTCAGAGCGATTTGAGTTATTCTAGTTGTAGTTGTTCATACATGAGTGTACCCTCAATTATGTGAGCAACTGTGACTAAAAAAGAAATAAAAAGTTTCTTTGGACAGTTTTATTTCAGCTACCGGTCATCTACCGCTCATCTACCTAAAAATGGGTATAGAATAATTAATTTTAGATCAACTTTTCTAATTGGTAAATACCTACTATTTTTCTAATCAACGGTGTAGATTACACCATGGCGCAAACGGACTACAAATGTACGTTTATTACCAAGACAAAGTATAAAATGTTATATATCTAGGTCGAACACATAATCACCTGCTCTCAAAGATCTAACCATCGACACAGTGGCTTATCTGTCCATCGGTAGTGTTGCACGCTATAACACCATTGGAAACCGATAAAATTTCGCAAAATTGAATAAATCTTCCCTGTTGTGACTCCACTTATGATCTACTTTACATCACATCAGATGACCACGTTTAGCAACAATTTCAAAATGATTTTCCAAACGTTTCTAATTAACAGACGGTTAACACTTTCCAATCCACCTGATTATATATATACATACATATGTAGGCATGCGTGGAAATTATAATTGTACTAAAACTTTGTGCTAATATACTAATTAGCTCTACAACTCGTATGTGAAAAGGGCGCGGAAATCGTCAAGTTACATCAACCTGTTCGGCTCCAAATTATGAAAGAAGCTTTTTTCAAGTGCAATTTGTGCAAAACACACAAGGAAACATCAAGGTGAGTCTGCACGCTTGCGATTAGCGTTGCGCCAACCGAAGACGTCTTCAATTCCCGGCCACCATCATCACTATTCGCGAAAATCAGACCAAATACAATGCTTGGCTACTCTTGTTGTTATTGTTAACTGCATGCCTCGAATTTTTGTGTGCACCTTGTTGTTAGTGCAATAAAAAAACAACGAAATTAATTATGGTAACATTATGGATGTGTTTTTACATTCGTTATGACACCGCTCGAAATAACGGTAGCGACGCGAGTCAGACAAATTAAATCTGCTAATTGAAATTTAACCTTTGATTCGAAGTGAAGGTGCTGTTCGATTGATTGGCAATGCTCACGCCTCCTTCATGAAAATTCGACTCGGCGCAGACCGCGGCGTTTGGCAAATATGACCGCGGAACCACACATGTGGATCACGAAGCATGGTACCAATACCAACAGTAGATGTTAGTTGGGAGCTCACGTCGATGGGAAGCACTGTGCCTTAATTAGATTACCACGCTTGATTCCATTATCATGGGCGCAATAATCAGTTTCGGGCTGATGAAACCTTCCGGCGAACTGTGCCCATCAATGGTCGCTTCTAGAACCGCTATCTGACCGGGTTTCAATCTAATCTGGTATCTGGGAATCTGAAACCCATGAAGGAGTCTTTGGTAGCCGTTAATCGACTTGTAGAACACTTCGACAATCCGCTAACACCCCATTAATCCAACCGTTGCACATTGTAACCGAGTCACGCGAGTGTCGCGCAAATCGCATTAAACAGGATGCTCTGTTCCCACGAAATAATTTCCGCGGTGAATTGCGAACTTTACGCGAATTTGGTCAATGGAAAGTGACTGCACGCATTTCTGCGCGAGGTCGTTGAATTTGCAGCCGATCCGCCCCACCGTACAAAAAATAAGGTAAGTTATGTTACGGTAAGACGACTACGAAGAATCGCCGCAACGGTACGAGATCCGCATGTGGACGGGCAGCGGTGGCGGTATCTCTCATTCACCACGGTTGTTGATCTCTCGCTTCTTGCAAAATTAATTGTGTTGTTCTTCATATGATCTCATCCCATAAATTAAAATGCCTATTACAGCCGGCCCTGCCCGGTGAGTTGTGTCTATCGAAAAATCCAATTCATTGTTTCACCGCTAGAAAACACCATCCCGTGGAAATCCTAGTGCAATCATCGTCTTCTTACGTAATATTAGCATTGTATACACATGTGATGCAAAGAAACCGCTTTGCAAAGCCGCGTGGAAGATGGCATGCATCGTCATCCCACTGATCGCCATTCCACCGCAAACTCACCTTGACGAGTAAATTGCTGGGAGCTGGTTCTTGGATAGAAGGAACTGCGATATGGAAGTTATGCAGCCAGAAGCGTTTGATTAATTGGCGAGACAAATCTTGCGCAACCCTCAATCCAAACGGACTGAAGAACCTAGCAAACCTTTTCCTACAAAGAAGGTAAAAGTGAAATTCTTTAAACTGTATCTCTGAAAATGCGGTAAGTATCCAAATCAGCGCACTAGCCCGCTCTGCAACTTTCGTGACATATTCCATTAGTGTCATCCGGAGCGATTGAAAAGCAGACCGGACTTGCGGCCATGGCAAGCCACGCTCAGACGACTTTTCTTCAAAACAGTTGCCAATTGCAATCAAGAGCACGCGCTTAACCCAAAAACTTGAAGTGGCTTGCTTCAAGGGCTCTTCAATTTGGTAACTCCGTCCACCTCACAAGTTTAGCGGAACGTGAGCGAAAAGGTGCTCCAGCACACGCAGATACTCTAGCGCCATATGATAAGTCCCTCAGCTTCTTTTTCCAGCCAACCTCATTTCATCTCATCAAAATATTCGTTCAACGTGGAAAACAAGAGCGTGCTTCGGATTAAATAATAGCATTGTCAAAGCGATGACTTGTTCATTATGGATACATGGGAAACTCATTCAGATGAGGAGAAAGTACTTTTCAGCTTAACTGTTGGGCTTGAAGACGAAAGCAGTCGGCTTAGGTTGGTTCTTTCAGGAGATACTGTTGAGTGATACCACGATGACATTCGAATTCGCTGAAAATCATCTCAAGAGGGATTTCCTCATAAGAAGATTACCCACTTTTTGAGTATTTCGTTGGATACCATTCAAAAAACATGCCGGTCATTGTAAGATCAATAACTACTCTAGATACTTCTTCTGGATTATTAGAAAATTTGCGGGAAGACTTACCTTAGTTCCTTAGTGATTTTATGACGCCCAACTGAAAATAAAAACAAAGACGGTTAATATTGAACTTAGGTATGTTCACAAAAACTGTGATTGGCATGAAAATAACCAAATTTTTTTTAAAGAAAACTGCCCCCTCCAAAACATTCATTTTTATAGAGCAAATTTTTAAAATTCCTACTTTTCCTTTATTTATACAGGCTGTAAAGTGGACTTCCACTCCAAAAAATAACGAATTCTTTGCAAAAGTAGCGGTAAATGTCCCATTTCCTAAAGTCAGTAGGGACATGAAAATATTTCAAATTGGACAGAATAGGTTCGACTAAATTGGATTTCCAACGCAAGAAGTTTTGTTACGTCAAAATCATTTTCGGCAGCCTAAGAATCTGTCAAATCATGATCAAGCTTATGTTTAATTATCATCTTTTATGAGGGTCTTTGATACGAAGTTTATTATTTGCTGCTGCTTGCACCTGACAATCAAAATTCTGAGTTGTTTTATCAGTAATATGATCAATTCTCCAGGAAATACAACTTCATCTTCCCGTCACAATCGTAAGTTCCTCGGGTCTAACGGGTCATCTATCAAATCCATTTGAGCTTTAGTGAGATTTTCAGTATCATTTAAGAATGTACGTGAGGGTAGACGGGCTACCTCCAATCGTTGCGGATTTTCATATAATTTTGTGAATCCTCTATTATGCCTCACCTATTCGAGCACGCCAAGGAGTAACATGATCGGACTGCGGATAGCTGACCATACAGGGATCCAGCGCAGCATTCGGGGAGTGCCGTTCTCGCGTACCTGGCAATGGTGATCGGTCCAGTGTCTGCAATCGGACACAACCGAAGTGAGCTTGGGAGTGACCCAAGTCCACGAAGCCTTACTAGGGGTCAATCTGGTACCACGAGGACCGGGGCCCAGGGAGGTAAATCCTTCCTCCGATTGCGGTGAGAAAAGTGGTGGCTGTGGTTAAAACCCATATGCAGGTAGAGCCCACTAGATGCGCTTTCAAGTTTTCATGCTTCCGAACATGAGGACTTCTCCAGCATTTCTGGGGGCTCGGCGTGGAGGTACGAGGTAATCCGGTGCCGAGACTGAGATATCGGCCATAGTGTACACAAGAGACAGTATGCCAGCGAGCTGTTAGAATCCAAAAATAAACAGGGATTTAAGAGAGAATCCAGCGATTTCTATGCGAAACAGAAAATCAAATACGTGTGTGATTATGTCCCGTAGAACCGCGGGACGCACTTGATAGTGTGCCTTTATATGGACGATTACCTACTGTCTGTTACATATACTGTGATATCGGCCGGGGGTCGATAAGCCTCGCTTTCACCAGTAAGGTCACTGAGCCTGCACTCAGTAGGCAAACTGATACTCCCAAGTGGTGATGGGAGGGTGCTTGGTTGTCACTCAAAACAAACCCGTGGCCGAAGAGGCCCGTGGCTTCAAATCACCTTGATAGGTAGTCACATTAAGCCCACAGAGACATTCTGACCATACAGCGAAGAATTAAAAAGTCGAACACATGATGGCGGTTCCGGTTAAAATTTTAATACACCGAATTACTAGACGACAGGGCGTCGTCAGATAAATTTTGGATCTATAGTAAGTGAAGTTTACGCAAAAAAAAACTTCAAACTTTGGGTAAATTGAGCACTTATAGTCAGTGCACATCGCTTCGACCGAAAAGGTCTGCAAAGTGAGACGCTAACAGTCAGCACTTACCGGACTTTTTTGCTGGAAATCCGTGGCTGTACATCCAGGACTCGTGGCTATCATTCTGGGACCAGGCCGTTTCTTAATTCCAGTTTTAATAAAGTTTTGTGGCTGCTTTCATCTGCTAATGGTGATATTGCATGATTTTCTTATGACGATTTTTAAGAATCTGTGCTAACTTTCAGGTTAATGCGAATTTTTTATAGGTTTACTTAGTTTCACCAGTATCAAATTCAGAGGTTTGTCCAAACGAATGAATGTAGCGAATTCAAAAATCTGGTGTATCCTTTGCGGACCTCAGGATTTACCTAAAAATGTGGTACTTGAAAGTATCAAATGTTTTTTCAGCGGTTTGTGGCAGGGTCTCCATTTTATATTCGAACAATACGCCATTGGATAAAGTCCTTTTGGGTGCAGTCTTTTGCGAAGTGAATAATAAGCTATACTTACCAGTTCACATTTTAAACTTTTCTGAGTATGGAAAGCTCTTGTTCAACTTAGAATTGTATATCGCTGTATTTTGCCTGAAAGGAGATTTTTACGTTGTTTGGATCATGCATTTGGTCTTGATTTCTTTAAGCCATTGTCGCATAGTCCAAGAATATTTGATAGTTTGCCCATGTTATTTTTAAAGTATGCCTCTGTAGAATATTAAGTCAAAACTAATCATAGCTCTTAATACTACAGCATATTTTTCATCAGGAAGCAATGCATTAAGGTCGAAGAAACTGTAGGACTTTCACATTGAACACATAGCAAAATAATTCATCGATTTGTTCTCGCTAAGCTTCTTTGCAACACACCATTAAGAATGTTCAATGCATCACTATATCAATACGATATTCTTACTATCATAAGCTATTTTCGGCTGGAAATAAGCAGGATACGTTTGTGATGATAAACCGCATTGATGCAAATTTTATGACACCTATTTCACGTATGGCTGCCATCCAATAAGCTTATTACCAATTCTCTCAACATTTCGCCCATCAGGCAAGTTTAGGTTTCTTTGATGGATTTGCCTAAGATAAATATATCTGCCTGGAAAATTACATCTTCCTTAGCATACTTAAGAATTGAGTTTGGCTAGTACCTAGCCTAGAATTTCTATGAATCTATTGCCCATTGAGTGAACTAATGACCAATCAATTTTTAATAATGCAAAAAATATTAGAGCGACTTTAGTTTTCGGGTAATACCAAATGATTGGACTGAATACTTCGGTCAGATAATTTGAGCGACTTTCGATGTAAAGTTACACAAACCCAGGTTGCCAATGAATCTACGATTGTGATATCTACTCGAATTGAAAAACTTGTGCAGAAATACTGTTCGATTTTCGGACGATTGTTTTGCAATTATTTTCACAAAAATTACTTGCAGAATTTTCGTAAGGGATTAGTGCCAATTGGAAAAGTATTTCGCTGGATGTGACATTTTCGATAGCATTCGTTGAAATTTCGATTTTATGTATTCGTATTATTTGAAAGGAGCTAATTTCGTTTGGAAACGACCACTGCAGTTTACCATGGGTTTATTCAATTTTGAGGGCGACTTCGTTGCCAAATAAGAGGCATTGAGCTGAAATTGTGAAAAATGCAGATGATTCTTTGACCGTTTTTCGCTTAGGAAATGCATATGTACATCGGATATGGTCACACAATTAGCTAATAAACTGCAAAGAAACTTTTCTTAATTATTGGCATACCTCTCTTTCTCACTATATAGGAAACGAAACAAAAAGTCTTGTGATCCATCTTAGGGTTACAACACGACAGCAACACTTTTATTCACCCATTTCCGTGCATGCGGCTTTCATTTGTTCACGCAATCATTCAATTGAAAAACCATATAGTTTTCGTTACTATCTAATGGAACAATCATTCGGATTCTAAAGTATCTAAAAGCTTTTCGTCTAAAGTCATCAAAACAAATTATCCATTACCAATCAACGGCAAACGGCCTTCACTACTCAAACACATAATAATGATGCATGGCCTTAATTTTCACGCAACAAACATTATTGAAACGGGGCTATGATTATGCTGTGAACATCAACCGCATACCTTTTAAACTCATTATTGTTACACGATTCTGCCATTAATTTAGCACTGTTCCACGGATTGTAAGTCCAACCCCACTCCCTCTCCCCTATCGTTCTGGTGCGTTCATTTACTATTTTATTTACGCTACGGTGACAAATGTTACTCTTTAAATTGATTTTTTTTACAATTCAGACACATGTAGCTGCGAGTAGTAGCAAGGTTTTTTCCCAATGATTGCTCCTCTCCTTGAGTTCAGCGAAAATAAGCATTTTTTAATTATTTATTGGTTGCTATCTGCATCACTTATAGGTTAAATGAATTTAAATTTCAGCTCTATATATCAAATTTGAAACTGCAAGTTTTCCAAAAAATGTATGTCGTAGTTATGTTAAAATTTTTTTTTTAATTTTCAAGCTAATTAAAAAATATAGCTTTATTGCGTCACGAAGACGGGAACGATCAAAAATAATTTCTAAGTCAATGAAAAAAAAAATAGAAAAAACGAATACGAAGTAAATTTTGTGTAGAATTCAGGACCTGTAATTTCGAGCCTCATTCAATCAACCGTTTTTTTAAAGGTACCAGTCCACTTTAGAAAGTGAAAAAAGACAATTTTTCAAGCATTTGTTTCTCAGAAACTTTATTATATATTGGCATCAATCTTTTTTATAGTATTATTTCATATTTGAATAATCCATAAAAATATAATTTTCATTTATTATTCTCGTTTATAGAGGGCGGTGAAATTAAGCTCTGAAAAAATCGTTACCCCACAGCGGATAGATAATCTATGGATTGGTAGATCTGAAACAAAAAATTTAAACGGCACTTCAAAAAGCAAGGTCTATTACACCGTAATCCCCCACCTTTTTCAAAAAAATCAGTTAAAAAAAGGCGGACTTGTGAAAAAAATGTCAAAAATCGAACGTTTTTTCGCAGTTTTTTAACGTCAAAATTTGTTTTCTTCAAGTTGTTGCTAACGTGTTGGGCATTATTATTATGAAACAATATTTAATTTCCTATAACATTGTCTTGCACGTTTATCCTAGACATCATTCCTTACGTACGTAAATCATTTGGGAAGAAAGGATACCCAGCCAGGCAAATCGTTATGTAAGAAAAGTAGGACGGGGAGGAAATCCAATGTTTTCTTTTTTCTCAATTAAAATCATTTGAAAATTGTTGTAGAAAATTTAAAATACCAGCTTTAACTACTTCCCTACATTTTCTTTTTAAAAAAACCTAAAAATTATTTCGCTTATTGAAGTAGACCTTAAGTAGTAGTCTCATGTTCAGGACGATTTTTGAAGATGTCTTTAGTGATTTTTTCATAAGAATAAATGACAGAATCGTTTGAAACTTTGAAATAAAAAAAATACGTAATTTTTCGAGTTTTTTTAAAGTTTGCCATTTTGTTATTTTTTCGTAAAATTGTACAATTCTTGTTCGGGACAGAGCCACGAGCATCCAGAACCAAAAATAATTAACTAAGTGCTGAGATCAACTGCGTCAGCAAATTCAAGGTGTCAACTTTGTTGTTTAAAATAATAATAATAATATGCAAAATTAAATTAAAACTTATTTTTACTTGGTTCGTAATGCCAATAAATGCATATCAAAAGTTTGAAATGATTTTATTATTTACTCTGAAAAAATAAAATCCCTAAAAACACTTTTAAAAAACGGCCGAAATATGAGACTACTACCTTAAAAGATCCAATTTATAGTAAAGTCAATCTTATTGTACATAAAAGATATAAAGTCTTACGAAAGAAAGAGGGCTCGCCGAAATTTTAGCGATCCTTACAAAGGGGAGCAGGTTTCCCAATTTGTTTTAACATATTTTCAAAATTGAGCCTGATTAGGAGTATGGGGTGCAAAAGTATTTGCCCTGCATTAGGGACATAGCTGGGAAGAAGGTCATGAAGCCATTATGATCGGTTGGTTTTTTTGCAACCATTTTACAGGCCTAAAAGCAAATCGAACTAAGCCAATTCGAAATGATAAAAGCAAAGAAATGATCTCATACTGCCTTATTAGGACATTTCGATACTTCAGCCAGAGCACCTGTGCGTTTCATACTGCTTCTGGTCATGATCATGTGACGACTATACACTTACTGTGCGTTCAAGGGCATCCTCCATACGCTACACCTTTGGCAGCAGCCTAGTAGCACAGATACAGACATCTTAAATCCCGCGTTTTAAGGTCATTACTCACCGGCGTGTTTAACAATTGACTAGTTTTGTAACAGCCGATTGCCAACTGTACAATTTTTGCCAATTAATCGAAATATGGGCGACTGAACAGCCTCCCATTTCATTCATGACTATGTGTAATGTGATTGATTCAATGAAGTGCGCGTAAAGCAATAATCGTTGCGTGTGCTATAATTCTAATAGACCACCTCAGGTGAATTAATAGTATGCTACGTGTCTCCCACAACACACTCACAATTCCCGTTCAGTACTAATGCTAGCCATTCAATAGCAACAATTAACCGTAAATTGTTATTACTGGTATTGCATGATAGGCGCCCTTGCAGCGCTAGCGGATTACTTGACTCATCCGAAACAGACTTTGCTGGAATAATGAATAGAAATAAACGGGAATCGATTTTATCACTGGGTGCCGCTTTCAATGAAAGATTCAACAATTGGAAAACAAGGTAGATACCCCTTTGAATACTTCGATTACAACAAAAAGTGTGAAAAATTTCGAGAATATTTAAAATTGAAGACTATTTCAAGATACAACTATCTTAAGAAGGGAGACTCAGCAGATGACATACCTTCGCTTAAATAAAAGAGCTAGTTGAAAAAATATATTACTTAACAGATTTTTTTAATCAAATGAAAATTTTATAAATTTGCGAGATTCCAAGATTCCAAGCGGCAATAATTTATATTGAAAAGGTTTCATTCGATTTGTATAACTTACACAGGATCCAAAAATATGCTTGATATAACACCAAAAGATGATTTAATACGTCGCTGAATGTTAAATTTTTTTTATTACAAATACCGTTTTCGAAGCAAAAATTTCAATCACATGTCGTATTTCAACACAAACTTTTTGATCTAAGAACAAATACGAGTACTCTAGCCTTGGATTGGAGACCAATTAGTATGATTTGTCTTTTATTGTGTTTGCTACCAGCTGTGCAATCATTATTAGGCAGTAGCATAGCACGTATGACAACAAGGCTACTCTCTGCTCCTTAAATACATAAAAAAAAATAATCAACTGCATTTTAGTCACTTCCAAATCGATCTATATCAATTGATCAATTCAAATTGAATTTGTTCCATATAATCATGATAAATTGTGGCAATCAAGATAAGGGTTTTGTACTGCTAAACACAACGCGAATCAATGGATATTACCAGTAAAGAATCAGGCCAATTAAATGATGTCATTAAGTGTTCTCCTCCACAATCGGGAAATAGTTAAATATTTGCCGCTGTTTCATTGTGTCATCGCACGGAAATAAAAAAAGACCATTAATCAAACAATTATTTAACGGTGTGATACCGGAACCAATTAGAATCAGAGATGATACATAATTTTCCGGTTTGTTAGTTGTTAATGAAGAAATTATTTTGCTAGTACATACGAGGATATGTATGTAGTCTAGCCATTTGGTTGATTTTTAAAATTATTGCCTCCAGAATGAAAAGAAGTCACGCGAAAAATATATTTTCAAGCAATATGAACGGCTGCCTTCGGAACGCAATAACTGTCGCCGATTTGTTTCAATTGCAACAAATGATACTGCAAATGACTTGTGACAAAATATTCTTTCAGGAAATTTTCAATGATTTTCGCGACAAAAGTGAAAGCAAAGCAGTTGTGGGGCCCGAAAAATTATCTTCCTTTTTTGTAGTTTTAGCGTACGACTTTATAATTATTATAGCTGTATATGGTTGTAGCAAATCAAGTTTTTTGCAAGTTGCTATACTTAACTATTGCATGTTAACTGAGATATAGGGAGATATAATTTTTGTTTTATTTTTCGGTCAAATAGAGGAGAATGCGGCCCTACAAACTTCAATCTATGCTCACCGTTTTACATTAGGAAAAAATTCACTTGCCCAAACAAATGTTCGGTGAATGTGCGTACCGTAGGGTTTGCCCTTTGGCTGCAAAACGCAGTTTTCATATAACTCCAGTCAGAATACTGTAATTGCAACAAACGATATGGCAAACGGTTCATGATAAAACTATCTTCAAGTAAGCTTCAAGTAAATGAATTTTGTGGTAAAAGTTCAAACAAAGATGATTTTCCTTCCTTTTCAGTTCCCAGCTCGTGATTTTTTTAAAATATTGCCCACAAGAAAACAACTTACGTACAAAATGGTGGAAGTTAATTTTACACAGTTTCGCGGTAGACAACATTTTTATGTGAGTTGCGATTGTCGAGGTACAAAGGGATTTATCTGTCGTTTTCTTCTCATAGAACTCCAACATCTTTTTCTTGAAATTCTAAACCATTTACTAAGAGTAATTAAATATAAATTTTATTTTACTTTCTTGGATTTTTAAATCATGTGTTTTTCGAATTCACTCAGATGCCTCCAAAAGGGTTTCTTTTCAAGAAATTGCTCAATTTAAAATCAATCGCAAAGAGTGTAGTTTATGAATTTAGATTGGCAATACGTTTTGATTCAGTTTAAGATAAAACGTTCAGGAAAATACCAATGTCCGGATCGCATTTTAATGACTGCAGGATATAATTCAATTGAATTTGTTAGTGCTTATTACACTTTAATTCAAGTAACTAGACCAGAAGCAATGGTAAAGCTAGGACAATATTTTGTTAAAAAACGTTACAAGAAACTTTTTTTATGTTAAACTTTTCATGGAATTATTATTGTAGTTCTTTGGGTGCTGCACGCTTGTATCTATTTAATAAAATGACAAAGCTGTAATGGTATATACACAGTTGGTTGACAGGAATAGATGAGATGGATATCCACGATTTTTATTTAACAGCTTTATAATTTCTATTGTTATCTTTTCAACTCATCTGAAATGTTCGTATGCAATGTGAATGGACATCATTCTTTGACTAACCTAGACTCTTTCTTTCGCACTTTTCATTTCACATTACCATTTTCAGAAAAATTTGCATTGAACGGTTAATCATGCAAATCGCCAGCTTCACAGTACATACATAAATACTTTCCATCCCCGACTTTTACTATCACGTTCATATCGTCTTTGTCGGACTTTGTGCACGATCAGTACTAAATTGGCAAATAGGTAAAAGTTCAAACATTTTTCCCATGGCGTGATGCCCTAGTCAGGTCAACGACAATCCCATAGTAATTCGTACGAATGAAGAGCCGCTGAAAGACCATAACAGTTCGTGGACGACTTCACAAAGAATATCATGTAGCCTATTTTTACTATCATTACACATTTGATTGTTGTAACTACTGTGTGTGAGATCGCTCCTTCATTTACTAATGCCTTCCCGCTCAAAATCTGCATTCTTTGACGTTACTCTGCTGGACAGCAAGAAAATGTATGTTGCTGATATCTTTCATTCCGGTTGAACATTCTGTGCAGCAAAGAATATTTGAGGGCTCCCTCACAACCAGTAAGGCGATCTGTTGTTCGTGGGAGTAGCATGAGACCCCTGACTGATTCGAACAAAGCGAATGCTATTCACAGTTTTCCCGGACATTATCTCGCACTGGGAGTAGTTAAAGCCATGATCGACTTCAAGCAAAACGATCATTGAACCACTACCCTTAAAATCCTTCTTGACTTGCCCGCAACGATAATCCGCTTTGGGCTGACTGGGCGGAATTGCCGACGGCGGCGTGAGACTTGTTTCGTGCTATTTCATACATAAAATATGTATATCTGAATCTGTAATTATTTTCATAATGATGCCAAACCTTGGGAAAATATTTTTATCGGCGGTTGGCTAGAATGTGAACGTGCACAGAACTATTACCGCCAACCGTCTTGGCGTTCCCAGCGTATAGGATTTTTTTTGATGCGTTTATGCGCAAAGTGAATCAAAAGGTCGTTAAATGTTTACCGAGCGCAGGAGGAGTTTGTCTAGGTCTCGAGGCAGAGTTAGTTCGGATGCTCCTCATTCTAATGAGGAACAACAGTTCGGAAGAGTTTCGCTTGGATGCACGGACAGGTAGGGAAGTAGGTGTTCGGTCTTTCGAAGCATTTAGACAACACGTCGCCAGTGTTTTTATGAAATTTACCTGCCTATTATAATTAGTATGCTTGCTTCAATTAAATTTTCGGCGAATTCGTTTGTTTTCACTGGAAACTTTCTTTTCCGGAAGGTCGTCCAGGGAAGCAGAAATGGATTTCTGTTCATTAGTAGCTCACACGATCAAGATCAATCCGATTTTTCAGCTAGCTTGGACGCAACCTGAGCTAGTCTGCAAATCACTCCGAAGGGCAAAAAGCGATCAATCAGCTGCAGGCGTCCATGCTCAATTCTCGCCCGAGTGGCTTGCGCACGCGTTTTTCGATCCGTTTAAAGTTCATTACATTGATTGCCTCCTTAGAAGCTTTGCCGGCTCATTAAAGAAGTTAATAGCTTGAATAACTTATATGAAGCTGTAGGAGCACGGAGGGTACTCACTTGTCGAAATCTGGGCGGTTGTTGACTTCCAACATCTGAAGTACAAACAAAACGCACCGATGAATGATCCCGAGCTGGCCTGCGAAGTTTTTGAGGTTTGTCGAGTTACAGAAAAAGAGCTTGCTGTTGCTGTTAAATCGTAATTATGGATGGGAAAGTTTCAATTATCTTTTTAGGGCTGTTCTTTGTTCTATAAAATGGTTTTTGCTGGAGCGCCTTGTGCTTTGCGGTAGGTGGAAAATGTATTAGATAATTTCGAACATGCCCGGTTCAAAACAAATCGCTGTGTTTACATTTCAATATGGAAAAATTGATTTTTTCAGTTGTTAATGAATTTTTTTCGCGTTTTGAATATTTAGGGTAAGATGGGGAATTGGCGGTCAACGGGCAATGCCGCTTACATCCAAATTTAGGATTGTTGTATCGTATTTCGCTATAAAAAATTAGAAATTTTATTGAAAGGTAAGCTTATCATAATTTATACCGATCAATACCTTTATATTTGTCAATTATTACTCATGTATTGGTAAATTCAGTAAATTTAGTTTTTTTGGAAAGTTGCTTATTTTTTGTGATCAACCAAAGAAAACATTTACGAATTTCGGGGTAATGCCAATCATTCGAAGCGGGTAATAGCGGTCACTGACCGGTATTTCCTTAGACAATTTTTCTCCTAAATATATTATTTTGTTTATTGTAATAATATTTCAAGATTGTCTTTATTTTGTACTTAGATGCCACGGCACAGGCAAATAACTACAACAAAGGGAAATTGAACTAAAGAAGACCTAGCAAAGGCTTAAGAAGCCGTAAATAATGGAGATTCTATAACATCAACTTCGAAGAAGTTTGGCATACCCTTCAGTATTCTACAAGATCGGATCAAGAAGAATATTCCAGTTGCCAGACCTTCTTCAGGTAGACATTCTACTTTCTCACCAGAACAAGCGAAGGGGGCTGAGAATATAAAACTTCTAGCCAAAATTTTTTTACGGTCTAAGTCCAAGTTCTTAGTGCTGCTTGCATTTATGCTGAGAAACACAATATAAATCACAATTTCAAAAGAGAAAGGAAGCTTGCAGGAAAATGTTGGTTATATGATTTCCGCCAACCCGAGGCAACCAGTATTAATCGCGAAACAGCATTCAACAAAGAGGAGCTTAACTTGTTCTTCCAAAATTTGCAAGATGTAATGCAGGAATATCAGCTTACAGGATCAAAAGTCTACAACATGGATGACACTGGTGTTACCACCGTGCAAGACGCTGGTACAATCATTGCCGAAAAGGGACAGAAGAGAGTAGTTTCAATTACCAGCTATGAAAGGGGAAAAAGTATAACTGTTATTTGCGCAGTTGCGGAAAGATGATCCAATTGAAGCTATTTATCACTGCTCTAAAAATGGCTGGACAATATCCCAATCGTTGACCAGCATTACCCGCACCCTGCGGGAAATGACGGCTAATGGAATGTTTTAAAAAACTACAAAAAAATTACAAACGCTTGATAAACTGGCAATTCTTAGTATACATTTCTAACGTCAACTAAATAAGCGATGTGAAAGATCAGTTATTTTTGTCACAAGTCTTTAAATTACAAAAATATTATAATATTATAACCTTCAAATAATAGTAGGGTGAAATACCCTACTATTATTTGAAGATTATGATCTGCCATGCTATGGCTGGTTGAAAAGTGTATCTCAAATAAAATTGTGAGGTATAATAAAATGCGACTCGTCAGCCAAGCAAATTGCTAGATAAGTTGATTTGCATCCCTTCAACCATTTACCATTTCCAGCAAAGCGCGAAACACCCTCTTAAACATTTATAACCAAAACTAACTCGTGTACAAAAAAGGAAAAAATTGGGGTCAGTGCGACCCTTGAGGCCCACACGACTAACTTCCCAGTGGGGTGAATAAAAAAGCTACAATTTGTTTTTATTAGTAATTAACAATATTAATAATAACTATTATTAAACATTATTATTCTTAATTATTATAATTACTTTTATTATTTTTATCAATTTTTTATCTAACCATAAAAGCTTTGGAGGAGGGGAGATGAAGATGTCTCCACCACCTGGTCATCCTCTACCAAAGCCTAGGCAACCTCGTCCTCCTCGTCTTCCTTCTTGTCCTCCTTTTCGTCCTCAACCTCGTTGTTTATCTCAGCCTCGAAATCCACAACTATTATTGAGGGTATTTAATTATTATTTACAATAATCATTCGTTATTAAGAATGTTTGATCGTTGCTGAATAATTATAATTGACTTTATATATACAATATCAAATTATAATTAATATTATTTGATTGATATTAACAATATTAATGTATTTATAACAATATCCAATTATTAACTGCATTAGCGTCTCTACTCCCATTCACCCAAACCTGATAATATAAGTTTGGAATTTCATAAATTAATCTTTATTATTTTGGAATAACATTTTTTACAAATTCGATCACAATTTTGCTAAAACGCACAATAATAACAAAATTACTATGAAGGTATTTGGTATCTGCACGAACTAATAGTGCGTATCAACAGTTTAAAAATAAGCAATTTTTAGTCGTTTTTTCAGTTTTTTCATCCTAAATTAAAAATGGCCGAATCGAATTTGCTGAAAGTCATTCAGTTTTAAGTTACGTGATTACGCGTCAAATGAAACCGGTCCCACGTCAATCCGATCTATGGTTTTTGAGATAATCGAGACGAAAAATAATTCCGAAGGCACATATGCACATACGTACATATACACACACATAAATCTCTCTAAAAACGATGAATTTGCATTCTAGAGACCTTAAAACGTGGAGATATGTCAAAATTTGTGATTCGTAAAATCGACCCCATTACAATAACTTCCCATAGGTAACTGGGAAGTTAATAACGCTGGACAATCACAAAATGGTTTTCCCAAAAATGTCTCGGGCTCATCAATCAGTGGTAGTGATTTAGTGGTAACGATTCTTTAACTAGGTACTTGATTGCCTCACACAAACGGTGACGAATATAACAACTATCTTTACAATTACGTATTAAGAAAATTGTTCTAGCAAAAGTTTTTCAAAACATGTTTTCAAGTTGTGAATTTATCACTTCCTTAAAAACATGTATGTGCGTCTGTTCCCAGCTCCTTTGGTCTTTGTACATGAATCTTATAAATATTTCCTGTCTGAATTTCACGAAAACAAAATCGTTAGTTGTATCTATAGACAAAACGCATCTTCAGCAGCAGACATGGTGCTTTCTGTCGCAGAACATAGGTTTCTATTTTTCTCCTGTTTTCTTTCCTCCACTTACTGTAGCCTTGTTGAAGATGCTATCGTAAATATTGAAATTTATTAATTTCAATCTAGACGAAGCGTACCGAGCTGCGTAGCATAACTACTCTTGTTTGCCTCCTTTTCATATATGGCGTTCGGCAGATGCATTGGCCCCATTATCCGTAACAAATAGTGACTGCGGAGCCGTACAGGTATCTCGGTTCAATTCCCATTTTTCATTCAGAAACTATCTATGTATGCTACCCACCCAGGCAGGATAGGCGATTGAGTCCACTTCGGATCCAATCTTGCACTTTTGCTTATTTTGCGCAAAACAAGATTGTGAAAAGCTAAAATATCGTTAGGGAACGATTTCGTCTGAACTGGTTCTTCTGGACAGTGGCACTGAAAACTTGTTCTCTGCATTCAAGGAAGGGTACAGGAGATTTAAGTTGATAGCACGACCAGGTTGGATTCTTGCCTGTTCGCGGTGTTTCTTTAGAAGCACCAAAGAAAGCGAAAGAACATACATACACAGTGAAACATTGCAGGAGTGGATTCCTCGAATGATGCGATATGTGAGTCAGAGTCGGCTACATTGTGGATTAGATAAGCTTCAACGGGCCATTGAATTCTTCACGGATGAATCACTTCCAAGCAAAAGTCTAAGAGTGTTGTTTCTTAGATTTAAAAAAAAATTGCGCTGCTAACGACTGCCATTTTGCATTGCAGTGTCGGACGCTATTGAATGCCTTTTTCTTCGTGACTTCTGTCGGGGTTAACAGACTGGAAATAAAGTCATAAAATGCAAGAAACTCCGCAGTATGATTTGTATGAGTTATGTTTTTAGCAATGGGCTCAATGATGCTATGCACCGGCGACAGTTTTCGTCCTGGAAAGATATTCAAGATGAAAAATGAAAATGATGGAAGTTTTGCAAAAAATAGTTTAGGATAAGAACCATTGATAGTTCCATGCTCGACTCCTTAAAGTCTGGGAAAACATGATCTTGTTGCACGTATGACGCGACGTTCATTATACTCAAATGTTCGATATAATTAAACGCTAAGAGCCTTACAAACGAAAGATTTTATAGATCTTTCATTTCCATATGAGATGATCTAATATTTGATTCTTTAAATGGTGCCAAATACACAAGAAGCTGATGATACACCATTGTAAAATACCTGTTTTGAAACCTGAAAAGTGACTAGCAATGTACAAGATACTTAAAATAAGAAAAACATGTGGGTATATAAGATACATCTTATTTTATAGGATTCTATTCAAACTGTAGCCCAATGAACGTCTAGGGAAAATATCAAAGATATTCAAGATTTTCAAAGCTGCTCAGTATTTTAGATACTGGTCGGAATTAATGCAACCGATGAGGTCTGAGAAATGAATTTCGAGCTGAGATAATTTACTACGAATTTTTCCACCCACTTTATATGCAGCCTCTTTTAATTGCAAAAAATGTACAAATCTCCGCTTTAAAAAAATGGACTTCAGACAATAGTTAAAACAAGCCACGAGGTGTGAACCTTGAGGTCCACACGGTAAACTTCCCAGTAATATTTACATAAATAATAAAAATACTAAGCTACTTAAATAATAATAATGTACCTCTCATAACAGTAATTGGAATGACTTAATATTAATCGTATCATCTATGGAAGCGTCAATAGATTACGTAGGTAAGGGAATGATTGAATATTTACGCGGATTAATCGGGAGGGGGGCAGGTTACAAAGCCTACTGTACGTTATTTGTTATTTTCATATCGATGAAAGCTTTTTAAGGCATATGATCTAGCAAAATATTGACCACAAAACATTTTACCATTCAAAGCGTTCATTACCACAAATTCAAATTTGATTAATTTTTTTTGATTTTCAAAATTTCAGCAGTTTTTATACTAAAATTAAAACACGGTACGGTAGAAACTTCTCAAAATTTGTTTAAACTATGCAAATATTAAGAAACTTTGATTGGTTTAACAACAATGTCTTTAGAATAAGAGTAGTCAGGTAAAATCATTCATATGAACGCTTTTTACATGGCGACTTTGAATGATTTTTTATTTTTAATTTAAATTTTTAGACATCATGAAAAAATGTTTTGCTGGTTTGTCTCCAAAAATTGAAAAGTATTTATAAATTTTATAAACATTTATTACTGTGTGGTGCAAATCTGGTTTATGAAAAAATCCTAATGTTTTGCATTTTTTTTAAAATTAAAAAACGGCTCCAACGATTTTTTTGTACATGCAAAAACATTACAAAAATGTTAATACACATCGATTGACAACTTAATGAAGCAAATATTATATCTGGTTCGTGAGATATAGTGTATGACAGAAATGACCTTGAAATCATGATGATTTTAATGATTTTTTATTTTTAATATCATTTTTTTTTTGTAATTACGACAAAAAATTTTGTTGGTTTTTGCACAAAAACTGATTGGAGTATATAAAGTTTATAAACATTGATTACTGTGTTCCGCAAATCAGGTTAAAAATTTATTGTTTATGAAGAAAAATCTAATTTTTTGCACTTTTTTTCCTTAAATTAAAAAACGGCTCCAACGATTTTTTTCAAAATTTGACAGATTCACACAAATGTTAATACGCGTCGATTGAATGATGCAAATCGTATGTTTGGTTCGCGAGATATAGCGCAAGACAGAAATGACCTTTAAACAGACAAAAACACAACCCCCCCGACCGAAATGTTCCAAAAACTAATCAGCTCTTGAGATTGCAAAGGCGCTTCGATTGACACCCTAATGAAGTCAATACGACTTTGTTTACGTGAGTTATGCTCGTAGAAAAAATTGTCCACGAACGCACATACGTACGTACGGACGTACATACATACACACACACATACATAATTCTTTCTAAAAACACTTAAAATATACTCTATAGACCTCAAAACGTAAAGAAATGTTGAAAATTTCAATTTCGATTTTCGAGGCGATTACAAGAACTTCCCATATACTGGGAAGTTAATTAAGCAGTAAACCTTACATTTTATAGTATAAATCGTCGATTACGGATGTTCTCAGCAGGAAATGAAGTAATCTATGATGCTGCTCATTAAAATCAAAGTTGAATATTAAGCTCGTCGTCCAGAAGATGCGATGTGATCCACTGAAATCTTCTTCGAGTTATCTAGAAACTCAGCAAAATGAAGCTCGATGCTTTTACGCATACAAAAAAATGTGCCCATTATATTCGTAGGTAGCTCCAACTGTTCAGCAGCTCATTATGTACACATCCCATCGAAACGGGACAGTTTTAGAACGAATAGAACAGTTCTTCACATTTAGCGCCCTGCAACGTAAGCAGTCACCAGTTTCAAAAGAAGATTTATTAGTCATAACACAAAACAGTATTTAGGAGACTTTCTAAGGCACACTTAGTCGATCCTCGCAAATGCGATCATCAAAAGCTCTTTTTATGACAACTATCAATATCTTTTCCATGGAACTAAGATAACTACCTCGGAGATGGATACAAATTGCCGCTAACTTTCATCTCTGGTACAAAGAACGAGCGCGGCTGCACGATAGGTACACAACCGAAACCACTTTATCGTTGAACGGTATTCAAAAACCATTAGCTTCTTGCTTTTTGCTGGGCTAACGCGACATGGTCTCCTAAACGATCCAAGTGATTACTTGCGAACTGCTTGCATGCAAATTTTACTGGCATTCCCCAACACATTTGGATCAATTGCCCGATCCGGTGTGTGATACAAATTGTTATCCATTACGCGCCACCAGGTATTGCAATTATGTTATTAATGAAACAAGTTATTAAACCTAATAAATTATCGTTGTTAGCGGAACGGGGGATGTAGGTTAAGTGTGCGAATTACATTCCGTCTGGGTGGCCATTAATTATTGACTATTGGAATGATGGTGCCATGAGCGGGAGGCTTTGATTATTTTTGATGGCAAGAAAGTGAGTTATCGACGGGAATGCGCTCCGAAGCAAAAAGTGTATTAGCTACTTTGAATTGGGGTAATCGATTGCTTGGCTGAATTCTGATCTGATCTGTTAATTCTATCTTTTCATGAATGGACCCAAGCCGCTCTGCAGCTTTCAAATGAGAAGAATTCATTTTTGCGTCGGTGGTCTCATGCTTGAGCGATGGATGTTGTACAGTTTGGTAGCCCATTGCTTTGTCCCTACCACCTTCTCGACTTCTGTTGTGCAGAACTATTGTCTATTTACGTCACGACCGCATAACTCTAGTCCGACTAAGAAAAATACTCGATTTGTATGCAAATCTGCTGCAAATCCACGTTCCGAATACGACATAATGGTCGTGTTACGGCGCGAGATCTTAGCAAATGGACCACTAACCATCTGGTAGCGGAGCAGCACAGCTTCCTTTCTTTGTGGCTCAGTGCAACAAGCCAAAAATCCTCCCAGGTTCCTTATCGGGAAATATCATCGATCGTAGACGACCCGAAAGACCTGAGCCCGTACCCTGCTTCCTGTGCCGAGTTGAATTAGCGCCATTAGGAAGCCCATTATTCGCTTATGGTATTGCTGGGGTATGTCATAATTCTGTCCGATATTGCTGGTATTGCTGGTACTCTTGGCATGACTGCCTTTGCCTTGTGTTGTTCGGGCATGTGAAGTGTTGGGAAACACCACAAAGCATTGTAGCGCTCCTGTTTGGATTGTTTAACCATCTCAGCTGCTTGTTTCGACGCAGCTTGGCTGGATCCGTTTCGTGTTTACGAAACAAGTCGTGATAATTGGTCGCGGCTAATTTGGCCTTTGTCACTGGGTACAGTGTTTATAGTTAGCGATTAAATAAAATTGTGTGATTATTCTTTCAGATAGACTCGCGATATGACAAGTATGTTATGAAGCACCTTTTTAAACTATCTATATACAAACTTGGATAACCTGCACCGTGGAAAGATTCAGAAGATACTAGAAACCAAGGAAAAATCTCAAATTCAAGGTTGTGTTTCGAAATACGAAATATTATTTTGTTCGGCAGCAATTAGTTGCACCTCATCAATGATACCGAATGCTTTTTATAGGATGGACCACTTGTTCCTTTTAAAGTGAATGTTATTTTGACATTGACAACATTGCTTGAAAAATTTGCAGATATGTAATTTGAAACCTCCACTATAAGAAATACATCCTTATCGCTTTTCTGTGTGAGCTTCTAGTGAAGTTGAAAGATAACATCGATTTTGGTCGCACAGTTATCTTTTTGGACGAAATTTGCTGGTTATGTCAACAAACAACATAAGATTTGGCGTTTCGATAATTTGCAACTAAGTGCTCGTTAGAAATTCAATGAATCATAAAAGAGTGACTACATATATGGTGTGAGTTCGTATGTTTGGCATCATTGGTCCACATTTCATTCGAAATGCAAATGATAACGTTACGGTAAATGGAGTATGCTCCAGAAATATGCAACTGATTTTTCAAAGAATTTAGAGACGATTTTAACAGCAGGACATGCCACACCAGGTGCGAAACAATCCAACATTATATTTGAACAAGCTAAGTTAAATAATAATCTTCTGAAGTTATTTAGAAGCTTACAAGAAGAGGCCACGGTCTCGTCGTCTCAGATTTGGATGAAATTTGGCACATAAGTTTTTGCAGCGGACAGAAGCGGTGCAGTGTAGGAAGCGGCGAGACTAGCTCGTGATCATAAGGAGGTGGTGTTCGATTCCCAGTGGTATTGTTTTTTTTTTGAATAATTGTGGATGTTTTTAGTTTAAGGTAAATCAGCACTGCTCAACTACAAATATATTTATTTTTAGAAATCAGCAAATTGTTCGTTCATTTAGATATGTAAACTATATTAAAAACTCATTGTTGAAAAACTGTTGTAATCGGAGCAAAACCATAATTGACGGTAGGATCGTCGCTTGTTCCTAGAATCAATCTTGCGTCCTCTTCGTGTCTCATAGCCAACTCGGCAAAAAGCAATACCCTTCGATGGCACCCAACGTGGTTAGCCGTAAATGCTATGGCGTTAAGTAATTGTGGCAAATAGTAGATACCAGCGACATAACTGTTTAACAGTTCCATAATTTTGGATTGCTGTGCTCGAAGCGAATTTTTCGCCGGATGATCTTCTTGTTAGATATGATTATCGAAAACAAGAGATTGTTCAAAATCAAAAAGAACTTCATTTTGTAAGAAATTAGACGAAAAAAGACCGTACTGAAAGAATGGGGATGGGCCACCCAACGTAGAAAATGTAGTTAATTTCTTTGACAGAAACAAATAGAAATAATAAAATGACTTACACCCATAGATACACAATCATTATTCAACTGTACCCCATTTTCTATGATTTATTTTCAAAAATCCATCACGAACTACAATCGTCGTCGTGAGTGGCATTCGTTTGGTTTGACTTTGTTCAGAAATTAACTGGCAGTTAACACGCCAGGCGATGCTTTAATCATCCGCTAAGTATCCAAATCCAGTCTTAAGTAGGTTCAAAAAGCTGCAAAGATAAATCCACCATGCAACACAACAAATGTTGGCGTCATTCTGGAAACTTGCAGCGATTCGCGAACACGAATCCGAGCTGGAATTCAAGGTTTGCATCGTCGCAACAATGCAGGGAAACTGATGTTGCTGCATCTTTTCGAATAAAATTGTGAAATGCTTTTAATTGGCCAACATATTGTTTCTTTCTCATGTGTTGGCGGAACGGGATTGTTATTTTTTATGTTTCGTGTGGCTTTCATGATGGTTTCTTAATTTCGTTAGGGAACAGGTTGTCGAATTTCTTTGAATAGAGATGTTCTTCGAGTTGTTTGACGGCAAATCGCCTGACACGGCGATATACTCTAGAAGCAGATAATGTTAATTTGATTCATTATATTAACATTAGTGCTACCTTTCCAACAACAATCGCCCGAAGTTGTTGAAAAGCATACTAATTTTTGAAAATCAATAATGAATTTCCGAGAACAGTTTCATCTAAGAAACACGAATAGTAAGATCAAACACAGCAACCCGAAATTATTATCGCATATTACTGAAGTTAATAAAAACGATAAAAATTTCAGTTGTGCGACCACATCTCATCGTTTCTCACTTTTATAGCAGTGCTGTGTGCACCAAACCATAATTCCGAATTTTAATTGCCTGGACACAAGCATTTTAAAATGGCCCACATAATTGCAGTGAAGTTTTGTCGCATACTGTTTTCCATTTTCATCAACCGCATTCAAGTTGAAAGTAAACTGCAACGTTGGTATTGCACTCCAATCTTCCCAAATAGGTTTTGTAGCTAGCCTATGGTAAACTCCAATTTTTCGGAGTATGCTATACCCAATTAACCTAAATTCAAGGAACGAGAACTGCTGAAAACCATATCGAGGATGCCACTTTCGCTTTAGGATTACGTGTCGTGTTGCCGGAGATGAAAAATCGGAGCAGCCAATTGGAAATTGATAAGCGACGCTTTCATATCGCCGAAACATGAATGTTTTTTCGATATGGCTATTGGGTCTTGATAATTAAGCTAATTTGAATGATTTTCATTTCAATATTGAAAAAGTTATCCATAGCTACTAAGCCATTCTAGCGTCTCTTCCCTGATGAAAGAATGCCAACGAAGTTTCTGTAATAATTTAGTCTTACAGCTGACGATTTTGCAAGCATGCTATACACAACTTGCATAAACAATCTAAATTAATCACATATTACTGCTAGGTTACAAATTGACCTAGTTTGCTTTCAGCACCAATTTTAGGTAGCATTCTCCGATTTCAATCAGTCAACTCTTTTTTATTTCAACTTAGTCGCGTAAATTGTTTTTAAATTGCCCTCGTTTGTTGGTCAACCAGTTATGCACAAGAGGCTTCAATCTGTTATTTGTTTAAAGTCTATTTCAGCTGTAACATAGTTTGGGTTACATCAACAGCGGGGGCAATCTTCTCAGTCTGACATAACTTTTGAAGAAGAAAAAAACATTTGAACGCTTGCGTAGGTGCCAGAATTCAAATTGATTTGAACATTATTTACTACTCAAACCCCCACAACTCCATTAGTGCACACGTTGCGCATGCAATGTGTAATTTATTACATTACAAATAGATCAATAAGCTTATTTATATGATAACACATGCACCCATATCGCCAACCTGCCAAGGCGAAATTTTCGACTTGCATTCTGCTCGTTGTGCAAATACATAATCCGGAAAAGTTAGTTCGTGTTGGTTGCCTTTTTGGTTGGAGGTTTCACGGAATTCATTTAAAACAGGAATCACTCACCTGAAGCAAGAGGTCAATTCGTATTGGATAGGTGCAAGCCAAAGGATGTGTGGGCTGCAATCAACGGACTAGCCGCTTGCGACCAGAATCAATGGAATTCCGAAGATTCAATGGTATTTGCATAAATATAGATTAATATCGCCTTCCTAAATGCATATTGCATACACACATACATCTTTGACTGCGACAACTACTAACTCAATCTCAGATCGTTTGCCTTTTGGTCATACATGTTTCGACGAGTTGGCTTTCCTTTTCATAAGGCAAATATTTTCGCACAGGTTGCAAAACTTCTATGGCCCCGATGACTGGACGTTCTATATGCATAAATGTAAGAGACGAAGATATATACATAAACTGGTGTTTCTATCCCACAACTCTCTTGCAACCTGCATACTTCAGGGTACATATGCACTTTCCAGACCCGTTGAAGTAACGCAGATTCTTTATGGCCAAGAACGAGTATGTTAATGGACCAGCCGCAAAGTTTAGTGACCAAACAGGTTAGTGACCGCTTTGTCACATCTTTTAAGAATTGACTCCGATTTCGCCTGTGCGAGACGTTTTCCGTCTATAAATCCGTATTCATTAAAAAAAAAATAGTGCTAACAAAAACAGTGTAACAGTTGGAAGATTTAAGAAGAAGAAGAAGCACATCTTCAACGAAGAATAGGAATAAATAATTATTATGAAGCGGATAAGTATTTTGACCAGAGCACAATGAAGCAATTGCACAACAGCACACTCACTATAAAGTGGTTAATTGTTTGAGAAAATCGATCGTTGGAATCGATTTGATCAATAATAAACCAAAATTGTACAATTAGCCCATTTGAATCTCACCATCTAGTTAATTTGCCAACAGACTTTCTTGGGCTTAATTTTGCGCCAAAAGCAATTCATTGATTGAGTTCCATTTCCTATAAAACGCGCAGCAATAAAAACAGCGAATCCTCTACAAACGATAGATTTTCTAAACCAAGTGTTGGTAACCTAATTTGACAATGCCAAAGAAAAGGTTAGATACGACTCTTCGTGTTTCAAAACACAAAAATAATGTTGGTCGTAATGAAACCACTCTGAAAACTTCATCAGTTGGTAGATTGGATTGTCCCGTAAACAACTTGTCGACAAACCATTGTCCCATTTCAAGATGAGAAATTCTATTGTTGTGAGAGTTCCATTCTGGAATTATTGCTTTTTTGCAATACACCGGTTCTAATGAACTCACACTTTAGATATAATTGCATAATGAAAAGGGCGGATCTGGGTTTTGCTATTACTATTGTCGAAAGCAATTGGTTTTATGACCTCTTTGAGAATCACATGCAGAGGATATAATGAGTAATTTGGTAAAGGACAAGCTTTGATGGTGTTTTGTAACCATTGTTGATTGTAACAACTTCATCTATAAGTTGACAGTGGATTTCAGTTTTTTCCTGGAAGAATTGAAATTAATATTGAGTGTAACACTGTTATATATTGGTTGTATGCATTGAAAACCGAACTTGACCAACAGATGACCCCACTAACACATGTGCTGTAACACTCAAATGACATATATGTCATTTTGAGGTACCATTGGTCAGCTGTCAAAGTCACAAAGAGAGTTTGGTAACATTGTGTGCGCATAAGTTTGTTACCCTTATGGAAAGCTTCAAAAATTGACGAACAAACAGCATTTGCGGGAAGTATTGCTGGGATACTTTTTTACCAAGAAAACTTTTGCCGAAAGTCATCGTTTGCTGGTGGGCGTTAATGGCGTCGATGCTCTATCTAGAACACAATGTTTTGAGTGGTTTAAATGCTTCAAAAATGACGATTTCGACATCAAGGACAAAGAGTACTCTGAACACGAAAAATTAGAGATCTTCCTCAGTGAAGACTCGTGCCAAACGCAAGATGAGCTCGAAAAACACCAGGCGTGACAGAAGTAACCATTTCCAGGCATTTGAAAGCGTCCAGAAGGTAGGAAATTGGATGTCACACGAAATAAAGCCAAGAGATCTCGAAAGGCGATTTTGCATATCTGAAATGCACCTCGAACGCTACAAAAGAAAGTCGGTTTTGCATCGAATTATTACTGGCGACGAAAAATGAATACATTATGATAATCCGGAGCGCCAAAGCCCGTCCAACCAGGAACATCGATGTCAAAACCGAATATACATGGTTCTAAGGTAATGCTCAGTATTTGGTGGGATCAGAAGGGACCAATCCATTAGGAGTTGCTGAAATAGGGCCAAACCATTACGGGACAGCTTTACAGACAATAATGAAGCTATCATTGCCAGAAAAACGGCCGGAATAGGCACGAGTCTGAAAATGCTCGGCCACACGTTGCTATACCGGTCAAAAATTATTTGGACAACAGTGCCTGAGAAGTTTTACCTCACCCGCTGTATTTACCAGACTTGGTGCCATCCGACTTCCATTTATTTCGTACGATGCAAAACGCCCTCACTGGAATACGCTTTAGTTCTGAGCAAGGTATCAAAAATTGACTTGATTCGTTCTTGGCCTTAAAGGAGGAAGCGTTTTTCCGACACGGAATTCATTTGCTACAAGAAAGGTGGAAAAAAGTGGTCGTAAGCGAAGGACAATATCATTAATAAAATGTAAATTCATTAATTAATTAAAATAAAGTACTATTTTCATCCAAAAAAGTTCGGTTTTCCATGTATACATCCAATACATATTTTAGTATTTATAATTTCGACAAAAATGTCAATCAAATTAATACTGCTTGAGTCATTATCCAATTCAGTGTGAAAAAATGTATAAAAGTACAACAAGCTTGTCCAAAACGATCAGTCCTATACGATTCTGCTCACTCCGATTCATTCCATAATTCAAATCATAATTAAATCACCTTATCTAAGCTGTTTGGGACAATTATTACCTGCGTACTAATAATTACCTCTGCAGAGGTGCTCAATCATTCCGAACCTGTATTTTGCGTAATGCGTCAAAAAAACTTCAAACTCAACAGATATGACTAACGCACTTTCAATCTTAGCCAGCAATAGTCTAATTGCGTTTCGTAATGGTCATGAAAGTTTGAAAATATTAGCAAAAGTTAGGACAATTTATTTTACAAAAAAATATTCCGAACATTTCCCGGAATAATGCGTATCAACTTGCAAATTTTCAAATTATTCAATGACTACGGGCAAAACGAAAACAAGTAAAGCACACAGAAATATGTGAATATATACGATTTCCGTATTGATTGAGGTGTTTGAGCATATCAGAATTGGATTTGTCATGAACAAATAAATGTGGTAATCAAGGAATTGAATTTCGAAGAAAAAGAAGAAATTTCGGTACTTACATTAATTTGATCTCGAACGGCGCAAGGTCACATCACCAAACCTGCAAATAAGAAAATAGTTATTTTAACACTTATAATTGGTAAAAATCAAGAATTTCTAATTTATATGGATGCTAATTACGACCCTTATTAAATTACATGAAATAATGCTCTGGAATATACAGGTGACAATAGGAAAGTAATCACGGATAAATTGATTAAGCTATCGATTTGTTAGGGATTCTAGTTCGATTATTACACATTGAAAGATAACCTTAGCAATGCCAATGATTTGGTCTTCAATAGTAATTGCTATCTGCTTGTATATAATGATTATTGGATAAATCCCTGATATATGAACCTTCAAAAAATTCGCTGCTAATAAAGAAGCTTTTCCACCAAACTACTTTTTTTAACACCCTTTGTAATTATTTTAGGAATTCAAAACCACACAAGTTCTTAGACCAGACTTTAATCGCTCCTTCAATTCGACACGTGCATCAATTTTCAATATCAATTTATTGCCGTTTCTTCTAACACCAAGAAAACCACCAATTAAATAATTTTGTTCTTCCACAAACTATTTTTTTTTTAAACATTCATCAGAAAAACCAAGCGGACATCGTGCATCATCCGCACCTGATGTTGACGTTAACAAATTAACATTTAATTGTTTGGAAATTGTTCAATATTAATTTTCACCATTCTCATAACTCACGCGGAAGGTTAATGATAGCTTATTAACATTATTAGTATGTTTGTGCTAACTAATTATGTTCGTATGTACGAGCACATCAGTTCATTAGGGTCCTTAAATTTAGTAATTTGGCGATTTATCACAATTTACTGAAATCGCTTTGCGCCACGAACAAACAAAATTACTTCCCAGTGCGTTTGTTTTGGCAACAATGCTTTGTCGATGGTACGCGTAATTTTCAACAAATTTTCTTATAAATATTGAGAAGGCGTTTTGGCTTAAGGGGGTTATAGGCTTTATACACCCAAAAAAATTGACCTGTTTTTAAGAATTTATTACAAGCCCCCTGGAGTAGCAGTTAATGTAATTCTTTTTGGATTTAATAAATACACTGTAAAAAGGTTCTAAAAAAATTATTTTATTGAATTATTATTATTGTTTTACACAAAATTTGGCGCATTCTCATAGTCATATAAAAAATCATATTAAACGGTGACATTGATCCTGAAAAAAGCAATGATCTGAAACAAAAATTCAAAAAAGGAGCTATTAAGTACGCCATTGGCTATCGTTTGAACCAGAATTACAAAGTAATATCCAATAATAACAAACTGGCGGACAGTTAAAAATAATTTTTCGAAATTCTATATTTTTCTGTGATTTTTGGGTTTAAAAAAAAAAGAAAAAATGAATATTTTGAAACGTCCATGGTTGACACGATAATCAATTTTAAATAATTGCTAAAAAATTTCAGAAGGATCGTTTCATTAGTTTCGGAAAAAATGTGATTTTAAGAAAAATGCATTTAAACTTTTGAGAGAGATGATTTTCATCCAAAATTCAAAATGTTAATAATGTTCAAAATATCGGTTAGGCAAGGTTATGAGGCCAATTTTCTCTTTTTAAATTCAATAATACAATCAATATACTTGCTTCTATGTATCACTTGAACATTTGTTTGTATATATAGAGTTAAACACTATACAGAAGGGCGGAGCCTTACAGAGCCGCGTGTGTCTATGAATATACGCAGGATGCACGCATTAAATCGAGCATAACTATAGCAATAATGCCTGGATCTTTCTAAAATTTGAACACGATATGTTTTGAGAATATTTACTATCGAAATAAGTGAAAGAAAGTGAACATCGATTTTTTCAAATGTATGAAGCCTATAACCCCCTTAAGTCTGTAGTTCATATGAATATATATATGTGGATACTTGCCACATAATTTTATTACCGAAAAATCAATATTTCATTAATTTAGGGTCGTGTGATTCCATTTAGACACGTCAGTGTTTGCACAATCAATAGACTCTTAATAATATCGGGCCCCAAAAAATTGTTCAGACTTGGTTGGCGCCAAAAAATGCTTTAACCAACGAGGTGTTATCTTTTCACCTCATATCCATATGCGTGTAGCTTTGAATCAGTTGTGATTGTAACATTGCATAATTGGTGTTAGTGTAGTTGTTGAATTAAATAGAATTCTAATCTTTCGATGGGACAGTTATAATTAAAATTCAGAAAAGTTTAGAGGCCATCCATTTATTACGTAACGCAAGTTTTAGAGTATTTCTCTCTATGTAACACTCAGTAACAGTTTCAAAGACATCTTTCCATTATTACCTAATTCATTTTAGCCCCCTAAGACTTTTCAATATTTTAATCACAAATTAATAACAATGTATCTAAAAAAAATTTGATGGCGCCTAGCGTCTGCTGACAGCTCGTGGCGCGGCCAATTAATTCAAAATTCGACTTTATGATAGAGTATTATAATAAAAAAAATGCTTTAACTAATTTCGAATTTTGTTACATAACAATTTGCTAGATCCCCTCCCCCCATGCAATACTTAGTAACATTTTTAAATATCCTCCCTCCCCCTTGGAGTGTTACGTAATGTATGGATGACTCCTTAGTGCATACATACAGAATTGAAGACTCAATTTTTTTTGGAATTTAACAAAAACAAGCCGAACTTGTTTTTTTTTAAAATTTTCATATTTTAATTGAAATTCGAAATAAAAAAAACATGAATTACTTAAAAATTAATATTTTTTTAAGGTTCTACTGATTCAGACACAAAATTTTTCATGTTCCTTGGAAACATATCATTCGCACACAGCACTGAGAGGACATTTCAATATCCCTGGCTCTCGTCCAAAAATTCATAAAATCGTTTATAAAATTTACATTAATGTGCAAAAAAAAATTTCAATCTTACCATGCCCATACTTTTTGTCCTGACATTTTTAAAAATCTTATCTCAATATTTAGCAGCAAGCAAAAATAGTTGACTTGGAAAACGAAACAAGGATTTATCCCACGAAATTTCATAATGGTGCGTAACGAGTACATACGATGGACATTTACTCTGACAATCTGCACGCCAAAAAACCGCACAATTTCTAGATTTTCACGTTGTTTTTGGCAAATCTCAATCAGATAAATTCAAGATCCACAATTACTAGTCCACCCGGCGCCATAGCTCATTATCGCAACGGGGATGCCGGCAACAAGTACTATTAATAGCTTTCGTTAAATTCAATGATGATGATGATGATGATGATTCTCCACTATTTGAAACGCTAACACGGATTTCTTGCAATTGGTCACTCTATAAATGTAAGTGGCAAAGAAACTGTTCGCAAAGATTAGGCTCTAAGTTCACATATAGTTGTCTTGGAAAAAGTTGATCGATAATGATGCAATTCGACCGGCAAAATCTAGATGAAAGTCATTTTTGCTTTTCGGTTCATCTAAAAAATAATGAAAACAGTAAGTCGTTGGAGAAGTCAAAATAGTTTGAGCAATGAACGTAGCAAATATGAAGAAATCGCAGCAATTTTTCGAGAAACAAGGTCTGGCCTTTCCAATGCTCTTAACCCTTCGGGCAGTTTTTCTGTAATTGCAATCCGGACACATGCGCAAGGCTGCAGGGGATTCACAGGCGCAACTCATTAAGTCATCATTCGCTCATATTTAACTGTCGAAGCATAGTGGTGCTTAATGAACACTGCTTCTCGAAAATCATTATTTTTGATACTGTCCGTTTTGCGCCAGTTGCTAATCGGTCACGCTAGCAAAGGGGAAAGCGGGATTGGCAATGCAGAACATTTAACTCAACATCGATAGGGTTAGATCAACTTCATGGGTCAGATCATTGATTCGTCTATTTCGTTCATTTTTCAATAATTTTCACCTTCACGATTGCAAGCTGAGTTAATTTCAGCGAAAATGTGGAATATTTGTTACGGCTTCAGCTTACTTCGAAGTCATGTTGCTTTGCTCTTATTTCCAATCCCACTTGGAACATGTTCTGAACGTGCTGCTTCCCAAATTCTGCAACAATTAAAATGGCTGAGTCATTTTCTGTGCATTGAACTTTGCAATATTTTCCGTCGACGCTTCTTCAACTTAGCCAAAAAGTATGGATGAGGTGAGTGAAAACCTGATTCTATTCTTCAGGCGATATGTACTTCGTGTTAAGTGCTGCAGGCCAGCGACTACATGTGACGAAGGTGTAACCATGTCAGCCTTTAAAAAAAAAGTCGAGTCATAGTGTCTTTTAGCATCTTGAGATCATGTTTTTTTTTTCAAAAATCTGGTAATAAACCGTGTGCAGAACTATTTCAGCCTCGAATGCATTGCAACGAGTCGCAAAGATTCGGGATCAAATTTAAAATAAAAATCTTGAACACGTTTACAGCCATCGTCCCTGTTCTGGTCGCGAACCTGCTAATCATACATAATTGATTTTATGAATGAAACACGCACTGCAACTAATTGTTTGATTTGCAATTGACGCCTTTGTCTACGTTGCGTCATGTTTTCCCAAAAAAAAATAATGTTAAGCCTAAAATGGTGGATCTTAGCAATTAATACGACAAACACGTTTACTTATCTGAAATGCGTTAAGGCATTGTCATACTAAAATGATCTCATTCAGTGGACAGCCTCGTCACCTTGCATTCGCCAAAAAAACATAAAAAATTAAGAGGATTTCCTTTAATATCATTTACATGTGCTATTTTGAATACGGTTTTGTTATGAACGTGTTTATCAAATGTTTAACCTAGTGATCATCGTTAAAGCTGACACTGATGCAATCGTTTTGCGAAAACCAGTTACGTGCAACTTTTTAATGATAAATCGTTGAGTTTTAACTTCTTTGCATCAATTTTTAGAATGATTGAATTGATTAGTTTAATTACCGATTAATATTAATGAACTACTTTTCTAGGCGCATCACTTAAAAGGCGATGGAACAACTGATACTACCTGCCGCGCAATAAAGTGACAAATAGGAAACTGGCATGGCTCAACACTTTATTGCGTATTTTGGTCATGTTGAATACTCTGAGAGCACATTTCCAGGGTGTGATATTATCTAAAATCCCAACCCATCATAAACACAAACGATTTTTGTAAATATTACTCAATACCTTGAAGACCACCTAAAGTTCTTCCAATTTCGGCAATTTAAATAGCAAACATGTTGGTTGATCTTTAACAAATTCGCGATTTAAAAAACAGAAAATTATATCACATTCAGCAGATTCAGTGAGTCTCCTTTAAATCCTGATCAGAAAAAAATCGCATGAATTTACGGAGGCTACAAATGAACATCATAGTTCGTAAAATAACTTTAGATATGAATATATCCATAAATATTTGCCATGGGCGCTAGCTTTCAAAATAAAAATCGAATCCATTTGTTTGACAATCAAATTTAATGGTTGAAATTAAAAAAATACGTAAGTAAAATTTTGAGCGAGATTTTCAATCCAAAGATTCGGATTTTCAATTAATCTTGTCATAATTAAATGAAAAGATTCCGATTCGTTAAAAGATAAAGAAGTGGATCTAGTTGAGCAATACTAACATTTGACAATAATCAATATCTGTTGTATTCGGCGTTGGATTATAATGCAACTACAACAAGTAATAAATTCCAGGACGTGTAATTCGTTTTGGAACTGCACTTCGCTTGTCATCTTGATCAAAACGTTCTCGTTCGTTTCAGAAGCACAGATCAGGTAAATAATCATGTGACTAAATCCAAGAAAAAACAACGTTTTCGTTTCCACTGGGACAGAAAATGAACAGTTGAGATATTTGATTTCATTGACTATACCAGCTGCACTGCCTCCTGGAAACATTACCAGATTTAACTTATTTTCATAGAATGATATAAAAAGGAGCATCAATCCTCGTGGTTCGTTAGATAATGTTAAACTATCAAGCGCGTCACTATCGTAGTAACAGTTGCAGTAATAACTCAATGTATAAGTTTTCACACGGCCTACAATTGGGAAAATAAATTTTGCTTGAAAATTTACGAACAATTAGCGTAAAAATTTCTATTTTTTAATTTCCATTAAAACAAAAAGAAAGAAAAATATAGGGAAAAATAAACGATTTTTTCAAGAAAGATCTTCGAAACTGTTATATAAACAAATTTAGAATAAAAAATGTGGTCTAAGTGCGACCCTCGAGGCCCACACGACTAACTTCCCAGTGGTTGAATAAAAAGCTATAATTTGCTTTTATTATTAATTACTATTATTAATAATTATTATTAAACATTATTATTTCAAATTAATATAATTACTGTTACTATTTTTATCAATTTTTTATCTAACCATAAAAGCTTTGGTAGAGGAAGACGTCTCCACCACCTGGTCATCCTCTACCAAAGCCTTGGCAACCTCGTCCTCTTCGTCCTCATCACCTTTCTTGTCCTCCATCTCGGCCTCGGAATCCACAACTATTATTGAGGGTATTTAATTATTGTTTAAAATAATCATTCGTTATTAAGAATGTTTGACCGTTACTGAATAATTATAATTGAATTTATATATACAAAATCAGATTATAACTAATATTATTTGATTGTTATTAACAATATTAAATTATTTATAACAATATGCAATTATTAACTGCATTAGCGTCTCTACTCCTGATAATATAAGTTTGGAATTTTATAAATTAATCTTTTTTTATTTGAAATAACATTTTTTACAAATTTGATCACAATTTTGCTAAAACGCACAATAATAACAACATTACTATGAAGGTATTTGGTATCTGCACGAATTAATAGTGCGTATCAACAGTTTAAAAATAAGCAATTTTTAGTCGTTTTTTCAGTTTTTTCATCCTAAATAAAAAACGGCCGAACCGATTTTGCTGAAAAGTCATTCAGTTCTAAGTTACGTAATTACGCGTCGTTTAAAACCAGTCCCACGTCAATCCGATGTTTGGTTCTTGAGATAATCGAGACGAAAAATTACTCCGAACGCACATACGTACATACGCACATACGCACATCCGCACATACGCACATACGCACATCCGCACATACGCACATACGCACATACGTACATACACACTCACAGACATCTCTCTAAAAACGATGGATTTGCATTCTAGAGACCTTAAAACGTGGAGATATGTCAAAATTTGGGATTCGCAAAATCGACCCCATTACAATAACTTCCCATAGGGAACTGGGAAGTGAAAAATCGACTTTTTAAAGATCGGTCAAAAATTCGCTGTGCTACAATGCACGATAGCCGGAAAAACGCGTTTCGAGAAAAACGCACTTAAAAACAAATTCCCAAAAACTGAGTATTGAAGTGGCTTCATTATACACAGGGATACCAGGAAAAATACATCTTCTAGTTTGTAATACTTGCCTCAATACATACAAAGGAAGATAGGATCATAGATAAACAGCTGCGTGGTCCCGCCCAGGTTGTCTGCGATCGCTCCATTCAATAGGCCGTGCGGTATACTCGAGCATGCTTGGTTTCTTGCTCCCAAAATATAAGAAGGATTCCGAATATCGGTCTCAAACTTTTCAGCATATTGAATAGCTAAACTTTGTAATTCTGCAATAAAAAAGTCGGTTTTTGAACCGTCTAATGTGATTTCCCCCCTTAAGATCATTTTAACGAAACGATTTTCAGAAAATATTATGCAGAAATAGTTCGTTTCAATGGATTCCTTATTATTCTAGTCCGGATATCTAAGCAAATCGCTTATGCGATAAGTTTTGCTGTTCCGTATTTTTTTAGTTTTCATTTTCGGGCGTACTTAAAGCTTGTTTGTCAATTTTTATGTCTTGCAGACTTTGAAAATTCTATGCAAATAATTTAGAAGAAGAATGTAATATATTGTTTCAGATTGTTATGTTAAATTTTAGTCCTCTCTTTGATTACAGGCAATTCTTCTTTTGCAGCCAGGTAAGCTGACCTGAATCTTCAACCGACGATACATCGACACCTGTGTGTGCAACTATTCGATTTCCTAGTAGCGACGCAATCAAACTTCAACCCAATTCCCGGAATCGTAATCAGGCTCTTATGTACCTATTAAGAAACCATAAGTTGAACATACCCTCGCGTAATTGATACTGGAGCCATAAATTAAGACGAAATCCACACAATCTCCTCCCTTCGAGACGTGGTGCGTTACAAAATGTATTTACTATCGCCATTGTTCTTACGTTACTGCGAAAAAAAAGCATTGGCGATACAAATGCTACGAGAAAATACTATGTGGGGAAGGTGCGAAAGAAAACTGATTTAATGTTTTCGGTTGATCGATTTATGACTTAAGCGAAATTGATACGGATACGATCATTAAATGCGAAATCTATAGTTGTATTTTTATGCGAGTGTCTATGGGTCTGGGCGCGTCGAAAGCATTTTTCCGGCAGTAATATTGCCTTGCAGTTATGGCTTTCAACAGCCACTTCATTAATGTCTGCAAAACGCTCCGAAGAATGGTTGATCTCCAGGTTATTTCGCTAGGGGAAAAGGTTCAAAATGGCAAAAACTATTTGCATACTATTACTTTGCGTTGTTAGCGGTCTGGCTTAAGGGAGTTTAAAAAAACCATGAGTTACAAGTTTGTTAATCGTAGGACAAAAGTTGAGTCTACCAGTACAAATGTTTGATCAAACAATCATATTTTATTTGCTCACGAAATAGTCGAGCTTCCACGCTTCAATTTTCATTCTTTTGAAAATTTAAATTTTGAAAATATTTTGTGTAAATACCGAATTGAGTTCTTTCATTCATTATAACTCAAAAGCAGATATATTCTAGTGACTCAGTGCGATCTTGTCTGAATAACTTAGAATTCACATTGCGAAAATCCTTGCCTAAAACGCGTACAAGAAAATTTTCAATAATCGAATTCGTTGGCATCAGTTCCAAACCGATTTATCGGCAGTAGCACGTGAGGCATCAATGTTTCAACCGTTCTTTATTCATTAAAAGGATTTCAGCTGACCATGCTCCCCTAAACATTGTTTTCATTTGCTAGCAAAAAGTCTGGAGGAGCATACCAAAGAGCATAAGTCTACGCAATGCCGAAAGGTCTTTGAAATTTCCAAACCGCACAATGCGGTTTCGCGCAGCTATATCACTCTGTTGTTTATCCGTTTCTTACTTTATTTTTCTATAATCATAATAATAATAACTTTTAGAGCTTTACCGGTTGCTTGATTGCTGCTCGATCGTTGCTAGATCATTGCCTGCGAACGCAACCACACTAACCGCTAAGAGATTGTTGTAAGAAGGCATGCGCAAAGGTGTTAAAGTCACAAGTCGTCTCCTCTATGGTAAAATGCTACAATCGATTGGTGATTGATCTACAAATCAAGCGATCGATAAACGTTCAAGGGACATTTTTGATGTAAGTACACTTTAGCTGAGATTGAACTGTAATTGAAAATTTTCTTCTACTTTCACTCCGCATTGTTTCTCAGTGTTAACATCCAATTTTTGTTCTTCGCTAGTCTAAAGCGTACATATTTCACTGAATCGATCTGTATTTACCAACATTGAATATAAGTATTCCATGCTGGTAACATGCAACAGAATGGTCATCGAAGGAACCACCATGCAATATGATTTTTGCTCTCAACAAATTTGATACTTAAATAACGAAACGGTGTTAAAATTATAGAGTTTCCTCATTTTCCGGCAATAACACAAAACCCCATCATCCTCAAACCTCAGACCTTTGCCATTGTTTTCTATGCTATCCAGGACAGCAATAATTATTTATGTTTTAATGTCCGATATATTCGCTTTTTGCCGCTTCTTTCTTCGTTGCTGAGCGCGACCAAGATTGAAAACATTTCCTTCGCGGTTGCCTTCAACATAACATGGGTGTTGAAAGTTGTGTTGCATATCACATAAATTAAAGCTGCATAATAGGAAATATTGTCGATAGCATATTAGTAAATTTATTGCAAATAATCAACAGATAAGTTTCATTTAGTTTCATATGGGAGTATTCGATGGCAGACTTGCATTTGAGGATCATTCCAAAATGTGCAATATTGTATCTGTCGTTGACGAAAATTGCAGTAATGTTTATATGATATTTGTTAGAAACATAGGTTAATATGTTTCACATGACAAGAGAACATAATTTCATATTGTAGTATATTGTCGCTTTATAGTTAGAAACAGCCAAGTCAAAACCAGGGCAACAACGAGCATCTTGATTTGTAAAGTATTGTATCAAAATGAAGGACGAAATTTGATACTTCATATTAAAAATTGTGATGGTTTTCATTCAAGCCATTATCCAGGTCACGCAAAGATTCATTGAAATCTTCTTCATATATGCTAATAAAAATCAATTTCGAAATTATAACTTATTCTCATAGAAAAACACTTTAAGTCATCCAACTCTTCGAATTGGCATAAATCAATATTCAGCATCAAGGTCAGTGAAAATGCAAAATGTCTCATGAATTCCACAAAGAGAAATTGTCAGCTTCGGTCAACAGTTCCATAACATCTTCTCATCACTATCACTATTCTGTTACAGGGTCAACATGGCCAATTTATTATGAATAATAATAAGATGTCAACACAATTTCGCGTGTGCGTTTGAGGACTAAGCATTCAATTACAAGCATGAGTGTGAAGTTCGATCACAGCTTCCAAAATCTACATACCGAAAGGTACTAATGTAAATTTATTCATAATTTGTGCTAGTATTGCTGGTGGCATTGCCTAGCAACCAGGTTTTTTCAATAAAAGGAAGAGACATTTTCCATTGCGTATATTTTTTTAAAAGACACACAATCCAAACAAAATCCAAAGTATCTGCGATTGAACATCCGATTTGCATCATCGCGAATAAACAACGTTATTTTCTAATAGATGAACATCATTTTTTGCAAATAGCATCTCGCAATAAGAAACGGAAGTGCTCTCATTGGGAACTGATTTGCATTGCGATCCTATTGGGAAGACCGAAACTACAAAACAATCAATGCAAAACACTTTTAATCGTGCATCAATTGTTACCTCAAAAATACGTTGAAAATCGTTACGTTTGAAATTTTCCAGTGAGCGTATCTGATTTTCTCATTAGCAGCAGCAAACATTTTTTTTCGGACGAATATATTGTTTCCGCTCAATAAACTATGTAATGAAATTCGTTTCAACCACAACCATGACTACAAGGAATCAATCTTCATTACAGCATTTACCTTATCGTCTCTACCATTTCCATTTCACACGATTTGAATATGTCGGCTGTGAGCTGTAAGCCGTACCATAAAACAGCCTCTAATGAAACTGATATACCATGAATTAATGGTGTATACTGATATTTGGAGATATTCTTGGAAAAAGCAAAATCAGCACGTGAGAATTTTTGTCTTTGTTGTTTTTGCTGTCGTGAAAGTCATTTCTAATTCAACGAAAGTAATTCTTTGCCACAAACAATTGTATTTGGACGATAGCCTACCTCCATAATTGCGAGCAATCTAATAAAAAGAGATTCATAATGCGTTGAATAGATAACAATCTAATGTGATCATGTTTTTGTTTTTTTTCCTCCTCTTTTTCGTTGGCGAATATACTGGCGAAAAATTCACTCGGTGAAAACAATAGCGTATACTTGAAAAAGATCGGATTCACTACCAAGTCAAAGGAAGACAATAAAGCAATTTTGTTTCCGAAAAGAAAATAATGATATAAATGTCCAATCTTTGAATATATTCTTGATTTTCATATTATTAAGAAATGCTCCAATTTCGAGAGAAATGTCCAGATATTTTTCATGGCATAGTCTAGAATCATAAATAATTTTGAGTATTTTTAAGGTTTACTGCCAAATTAACTCCAGAGAAACAAATAATCAGCTTGGTTTAGAAATAAATATATTACTGCTTTGTTTAACAATTCACTAAATTTGATAAGGAAATTCTTATTTTAAAAAGAAAAAATTACTCTTCCGTAACTCGTTTACGTACGATCTGGAATTTAGATTGGAAACAATGATTAGTAGACACATCGGCGGAACTCTACCAATCTAGAAAAGTATACAAGATCTGTTCAAAAAGTATTGCGAATTTCGAATTTGTAGCGTTATGTTGGTACTCATGTTCCTCACTTATGCTGACAAGTTCAGCCATTTTGAATTTTCAGGTAATTTTTGACAGCTATTTTACTTGGATGTGTTGTGGCAAGTCTTCGATTTTTGTATGTTCCAAAAAATGAATCAAAGAATCTGTATCAAATTTTGTGTGAAAAATAACTTTAAGTGCGCATACGCATTCCGAATGTCGACTGTGGCATATGGAGAAGCTACCTTGGACCAAAGCAACGTTTATCGATGGTACAAAATGTTCTCAGAGGGCTGAGGAGATTTGAACGACGAACAGAGTGCAGGACGCCCGAGCACGTCAACAACGAAAACGAAAACTTTGATAAAGTGAAGAAAATAGTATTTGCCAATTGTCGATTCACCGTTAGAGGAGTTGCTGAAGACCTAAACATATCAGTTTGCACGTTCCATTTGATTTTTACCAATAATTTGAGCTTGAGACTGGCTGCAAAATTCGTACGAAAATTGCTCAATTTCGATCAAAAACAGCATCGCATTAACATTGCTATGGAGCTGTTGGACTCTGTCCGTGACGACCCAAATTTGCTCCAGAGGGTGATAACTGGTGATGAATCATTGGTTTATGGTTATGATGTGGAAACTAGAGCTCAATCATTCCAATGAAAGTTGCCGCACGAGCCAAGAGCGAAAAAAGTGCACCAAGTTCGGTCGAATAAGAAGGTTTTACTTACAGTTTTCGTCGATTGCAGGGGCATGGTGCATCATGAGTTCTTGCCACAGGGTATAACGGTCAATAAGGAATATTACCTGCAACTAATGCGCAATTTGCGCGAAGCAATCCGCCAGAAATGTCCGGATGTGTGGAAGAACAACAATTGACTTCTGCACCATGATAATACCTCGTTGCTTGTGCGCAAATTTTTCGCCAAAAACAACACACTTATGATGCCGCAACCACCGTATTCCCCAGACCTGACCCACTTTGACGTTTTCTTGTTCCCGAAACTGAAGAGGCCCATAAAAGGACGCCACTCCACGATTGAGGAGACAAAGACGGCATCGAAGGAGGAGTTGAACAAGATCAGAAAAAATGATTTTTTGAAGTGCTTCGAGGATTTGAAAAAACGTTGGCACAAGTGTATTATATCTTATGAGGATTACTTTGAAGGGGACAAAACAGATATTGATCAATAAATAAATAATTTTTGAAAAAACATAGAATTCGCGATACTTTTTCAACAGACCTCGTGTGTACGTGTATATTGGTAGGGAAGGATCGATCCAGGGTTTCATTCACCGAAGAATGTTTATCTGATAAAATCTCATAAAGTATAAAAATAAAAAAAACATAAAAACCATGGTTTCTACGTTTTCCAAAGGTAAGTATATTCCTTGCTTCTACTTTTATGGCACTTTTTATTTTGGCGTTCAGTATTCAATAAGTACATTACATTCTGATCGAGATACTAAAAGGAAATTCAAAGCCTATGATGGCAAACAAAAAGGCTATCGATTTTAACTATAACGAATGCAATGTACCATTATACCATCGAGTTCCCACTCTTTTCTCTCTTCATTTTATTGCCACCACCGTCTTACGAGTATGTCGTGGCCTATGGTTTTTATGTTCTCCATTCAATTTATAATAATTAAACTATCTTGAATGGAGCATAAAACGTGATGATTTGGTTACGCTAATAGAAGAATGAAGTCGATACAATTGATTATTTTTGTTGTTTTTTTCGTTGCGGTTGTTAAGATCGACGCTCATGTCGCTTTTGTTCGCTCCTAAACGAGGAATCATTTCGTCGCCACGACTTGTGAGGAAGCCCATTGTTATGGTGCAGATAGGAAACTATGCTCCATGAATACTGCACATTTATCGCTTCTATTGTTACTTCCTAGATTTTCAAGATTTTTATGGCTTGGAAAATTAATTTTCCCAAAGAGGTTAGTAGTTCATGCATTATGTAGGAGTTCAACTGAGGATCGGTCGCGAAACAGAGTTTTCATGGGAAAATGTCCCTGATGTGAGACTGCAAAAAATGCTTTGGGAATTGAAACTTTACCAGGATTTGAGCTATCCCAAGAGGAGCAATCAGAACATGCCCGACATCAAACTGTTGTGAAATACGATAACATGTTTACAGAGTTCCAATGCCTACTTTAATAATCTAGATTGCGACGACTCGAAGGAACCAATGAAAGCGAAAGTCGTACGTATAGCATTGGAACATCTTATTCGACCCTAAACGATAAACATTGCTTTCATATCGTGGCATTTTGATTTATCTCTGGAAGAGATACTCAGACGCTCGCTGGTTACATTCATGCGACGATTTCGACTCAAAAACTCAAGGAATTTTTCTCGATCGTGTTGGTAAACTTGTAAATGCTGTGCATGCTGTTGCCAGTATAGTTATTGGAGGTGGTCTCCGTGAACACACATTTCTTCGTTGTTTATCAGTTAGACATTTAAACATTCATTGGAGGCGAAGATGCTGGTAATTGGAATTAATTGTGCGCTCAAGATCTTGCAGGGACGCCGCGCATTGTTCCATAGTGTGGGAATTCACTTTTACCTCGTGAGACTTTGCTGGTATTTTCTAAACAAACACGCCAGGCACACATTCTTTGCTACAGTACGATATTAGTACAGTGAAGACATGAAAAATTGACATACTTCTGGCCTTAAACCAGAAAATCCTGAATAAATTGAACGTGTTTTTAAATTTCTTACATGATCTAAAGCGATATCCAAAGTGAAAATGTTCATTTCAGTTGCTTCAGTAGAATGCATAGCATGTAGAATTCAAGGAGTCTTAATAAGGAGTGCGTACACTCATCCACGTTCATGCGTGTGGAGTATTTATTTCAAATTTCTTCCAAATAAAGCAGAATATATGTTCCTCGTTTTGTCATCATCAAACAATCCACTAGTGAAGACTCAATATGTGCAGCATTGGCCAAGGCTATGTATGCAAGGATTCATGATACAAAAAGTCCTTAAGGAGGGGGAGGGAGGAATCATTAACATTAACAACACTAGACGGTTCAAAAAATCGGCGTTTTTATTGCAGAAGTTGAAATTTTAGCAATTCAAGAATATGCTCAAAAAGTTTGAGAACGATATTCGAAGTTCTTTTTATATTTTCGGGACAAGAAACGAAGCGTGCTTGAGTATACCGCAAGACCCATTGAATGGAGCGATTGCAGACAAGCTGGGTGGGACCATGCAGCTGTCTTTCTATGAATCTATCTTACTTTGCCCCAATACACAGTTGGAGCAGGTATTACAAACAAGAAGATGGATTTTTCCTGGTATACCTATGTATATAGGAGTAATACACAAGTCACTTCAATACTCAGTTTTTATTAATTTGTTTTTAACTGCGTTTTTCTCGAAACGCGTTTTCCGGTTGGCGTGCATTGTAGCACAGCAAATTTTTGACCGATCTTCAAAAACCAAAGATTTTTTGAATTTTTATTAAATTAGCGTCTAACTAAATTTAAAATAGGGTTAAAATTTTGGATTTAAAATTTTATTTTGTTACAAAAGCACGAAAAAAATTTCATTTTATTTTCAAACGCGTCACAATTTTTTTTTAAATTATCACTCAAAATCGGATTCATCTAGAAATTATACGTATAGACAATATGAAAAATTTGCATGGATTGCTTTCATTTCGAAATTGTGGCCTCTATCATGCACGGCAATGAGAGACTCGGACAGCGGACCTCCATGAAATACAGCTTCTATTTTTGCAAATTTTGATGATAATGACTTGAAAAAATTATGAGATGTAGTTCAAAATATGAGTAAAATAACCTATTAATTTCAATCAGTTTTAATCATTTCTTCCCCTTCAGAAAAAATCTCGAAAAAAGCGTAAAATTAGGCCTACTAATGTGATTTCCTTATTTAAGCTTTTCAAAACATTAGCTCCCATATTTTACTGCAACACTGTTTACATCTCAAAAACATATCTTCAATAATTATTCGATAGTCAAAGGTTTCCGGAATCTCTCTGCAATGTTTTCGAATCCAACTTGCATTTCATAGTGCCTGATTAATGAGGCTCGAGATAGACTTGACCTAGCCTGACTTCGAAATCAGTTTTGGCTATCTTCTTCGTTTTATTGAGTCTTTTTGCGGTTCAAAGCTGAAATGTTTTACTTGCAAGTCTTTCTACGGACAATATTGCACACGAGGATCGTACGTAGCAGCCCAGTGGACAAATAAAACACATTTTCTCGATTGATTTATTTTTTTGTCTTGTTGTTTCTCTTGTCCCGAATCTAATGGCGCCCACAATGTCAAGGAAATGTATTGGTAACAACTTTAGATACTCACATATCAGATTTGATACCAAGTTGAAGATTGAACAACAAGTATCAGTTGGTGGTGAGGTGAACAAGTCAACAAAGAAAGTGTATGTCGAACAAATGGTACATTGAAAGATAATGCGTAAAAATTTCGTCTGGTGATTGACGAAAAAATAATACTTTTAGAAGCACAAACCATGGCACTCTGTCCTGGCATCTTCGATCAATTAATTAGAAAATAGTCTGACAAGATAAACAGTACATATTATTTTGGGAAATTCTAGATTGCGATCTCAGACTTGATTACAATAGCGATATAAATGGCTGTTAATTTTTCCAATAGGAAATCAGGCTTCCGTTTACTTTCATTTCATTACACCCGCTTTTTGAATGAAAGTTATTTTTGGAACATATGTTTTGCGGGTACTGACTCGACCCTATCGAAATGTTTGAACAGCTTGACCGGCCTCCAAACATTTCCTTGAGCGACATATGGATAAAGATTGATAATAATCTTACAATTGGTTTTAATTGAATCAATACTGGTTTTCAGTACAAGACGCTTTCACTCTAATTAACCAGCATTTATATGACTTCACTGGAAATAATAAGAACATAACATTTTTAATAAAATTGATTGCCCACGGCAGTAGATAAATGATTGATTTTGTATTGAAATACAAAACAACAAAAGCATTGTTATGGCGAACATGTCCCGTAGATTAATGTATTTATTGATTTTTTTAATGTAACTGACTGATTCACGATCGCATGCAATTATATAAGTAAAAGGCTCTTAGGAACCTGGTCATTTATCTGTTAAGGTTAAAATAGGAGGAGAGTTACCGGAGTCAAAAAAAAATATGGAGAAAGCCTTAGTGGAGTGTAAGGATATAATAACTAATAAAGCAACATTAATGGTACTGAATCGAATCCTAACAATGCTCAAATGTCTACCTAAGTTACATAAACCCGGAAAAGAAATGCGTGAAATATTAGTAGCGAGCAAGGGACCCACAGGTAGGATAGCGAAATGACTGGTTAAAGAATGTGGAAATATGGGAAACATATACAGCGAAAAAGCGGCCAGGAACTTGGAAGACTTTTTAGAAAGGTTAGCAGAAGTGGGAGAGATCAATAATGATGAAGTTCTAGTGTTCTTTGACGTTAAATCCTTGTATCCGAGCGTACCAGCTAACCAAGCTTGAGCTTTTTTTGAGGAGTGGATTGAAAAACATCTAGCGGAGTCAACGCCAGAAAGAAGAAAACGGGCGAGACAATTCGCGAAACTAGCAACGACTTGCATGACTGAAAATTATTTCACATTCAGGGATAGGTTTTTAAACAAAAGGCGGGGGTGGCTATGGGGAACCCCCTCTCTTCGATTCTGAGTGAATTTTTTATGACGTGGATTGAAGAAAAAGTCGAGCGAAAAGGAATACTCCCGAGAATTTGGCTCCGTTATGTTGACGACATCTTTGCAGTAGTTGAGAGGGGAAAACTGGACGAACCTTTAACGGAAATTAACAAGATCCGTAACAAAATTACTTTCACACACGAGGTGGAATCTAATCAAGAGCTAGCTTTCCTGGATTTGAAGGTGATTAGAAAGGGCAAGATATTGGAGTTTGACATATACAGAAAACCCAGGAACCAGGGCCATCCCTTCATCGTCACACCACCCATATCAACAGAAGATGGCAGCCTACAACTCTTACATACACAGAATGATCACCGTTCCATTAACGGAAGATAGGTTCGAAAGAGAGAAGAAATACATTTTAGACACAGCCAGAATAAATGAATACCGAATATCCGAAATTTTATCCATCATCAAAAAGAAAATAGGTAAGTTTTAGAGAAATAAACTAACAACACTCTTTAAACAGGAAGCGGAACGAGAAACAGTGTGGAGAGCTCCAATGACATACTCCAACATATGCATGAAAATAAGTAAAATCCTCAAATGCGAAAATATCATCGGGGCTCCAAGTTGCAGAAGTTCGCAAACAAGATCAATGTTGGCCTCGGTTACAGACAGGAAGGATAAACACGAGAAAAGTGGTATTTATAGGATAGCTTGTTCGGAGTGCAATAAAACGTACATCGGACAAACAAAGCGATCGGTGAGTATGAGATTCAACGAACACATACGAGAAGCACAACTAGGCACACACAAGAAAACGGAAACGTTAAAATCCACAGTAGCTAGACACATCAAAAGTGAAGGACACAACCTATTATGGGATGACCTAGAAGTTTTGAAGGAGGTAGCAGGTACAAGTAGACTAGACACATATGAGTCGATGTGAATATTGAGGCAGCCGAAAAAGCTGAAGTTGAACGAGGACACGGGTAATTGCCCGTCTACCCTCTTACGGCTAATTACCTGAAACCAATTAAATTATCCTTTTTGTGAAATAGTTAGGAGATATATTTATTCATGTGTTTTGTAATAGCTTATACTTTTCAATATAAAAGTTAGGGTTTTCCTTGTACAAAGTTAGTTGATACACTGAAGAAGGGTGAACAATTACTCCCGAAATACGTATATGAAAAAAATCAAATAAAAATGACGTTCTAAAGGAACAATACAAGAAATCTTTTTAATCGAATATGCGAATGTTAAACAACCGAAAACCGCCTGGAAAATATAAATGTTAAAATATTGTTTTTCGTTGCATTTGGGATAGTTAAGAACAAATTATTCAGAGTTTCTAGCATTTATCTAGGAAGAAGTTTTTTTACTGAGGCATACGGAAAACCTTCGAGTGATTTCGTATTCTTAGCTAGCATGGATGTCCAATTAGTTTTTTTTATTTCTTTTCTTACAAATTTGATTGTACTTTCTCAAGCCTGCCACCGGCTGTTATGCACAAACAACACAATGATCAAACTAACAATGTCGTCGTTTAACCACAAGCCGATATCAATCAACCCAATTTTTTCGAATCCGCGACATGTATACGAAAAATTCAATTATACTTGAATATCGTAATGCTAATTTAATGAATCCTAAGTGCTGCAATTCATCAACAACTCCCAAACAATCTTTAGGTGTTTAGGGCATTTACTTTAAGATTGCCGACGACCCAAGACCTCCATGGTAGAAATTGCAGGATAGCGTCAATCCGCAATCACTTACAATTCCCAAAAAAAGAGTTGCAGCGCAGGAACAACATCAGCCAGTCATTGAAATTCGTAGATAATGTGCAATTATTGTACAGTTCTCAGTTTGGCTCACAATTTTTTGATAATGACACCGTCGTAAACTAACATTTTCATTTAATTAAGTAAAAGATCGATAGCGGCCGATGTAGGATATTCGAGACATGCAGCTAAGATAGCGCGATTATGTATATATCATGGAATTCAATTTCACCGCACAAACCGTTTCCCAACTGCTTATTAAGTCGATTGTTACGTGCTGCTCTTTTTGTTGCTTCTGGTTCTGTTTCGTGTGCAATACAATGTTTATCAGTTTTACTTTCATTCGAATTTCGAAGTTATGACGTCGTCCACGTAGTATCACTTTTCTGTTGTCTGGGAGTCTGGAAAAGTCATACCTTCAGCAGTTGAACATGGTACATAGGCATAAGATTAATTAGTATCTTCAATGCCCTCGTTTCACGTATCAAGATTGGGGTAATGATGCGAGCTTTCTTTAAAATCATCAACCATAGTCCTCGCATATATTGTTCAACATTTCTATATTCTGATACTTTATTGTTGATATCTCGCGCTCAGCTCAATACCACGTTCAATAGGTGCGATTCTTCAGGATCGGCATTAATAAAAGACTTTTCGTACATAACGCTTGCCGCGCAAATCTCTTTAAACATAAACTATTTCAGATTTGTTGGACACAGCTTGTACTACAGTCCATTTTTTCGCAATATCCACTAACACGACAAATAGGTGATATTTATTGCACCTTTTCATGTCTGCTTCGCTAGATAATTTTTGTGTTTTTCTTAAGACACAGCGAAGAAAATTTACGATGGATCAAAAGAAAGGTGTCTGACCAGAAACACATGAGACCATGCATGACACAAAGCAAAACTTACTATGCGGATTTCCTGATAAATTACTTAAGATAACATTCAGAATTATTATCACACATGTTCAGTGACACGAATAATACCTTCCGTACTACTGTCGCGTCCATCAACACTTAATTTTCAGCAGGTACAGCCAATTATCTTTGTAACGGGTTTGCAATTTTCTCAGCATGTTCCAGGTGAAAGATGAAAGAAAAACAATAAGGCTGTGTTCGTGGATGTCATAAAGTGGTGGCTTGTAATTTGGGCCAGAAAGATGCCGTTGTGTGGAGCATATGTTTGTACATATGAGAGAGCCCATTTGAGACGTATCAGACAATTTTCACGAACAAGTTGATGATGTGTTATTGGGTGTGGAACGATTATGAACGCCAATGGTGTTAGAATCAATTAGATGGAAGTCATACACATGTAGTGTAGCAAATGGAGCGCAAAAGAACAAAATGGACCACCTTCAGTAATATGCTGAGTAATTGTTTTGAAGAAAAGTCGACGATCTTCACGAACTGTTCAACACAGCAGTGTTTTGAACCTACATAGATGTTACGCTTCGAAAGAAATTAGTTTTATTTAGTTGGCATATTTTACTCAGTCGTAGCGATTGTCATGTATAGACAGAGGTTTGTGATGTTGCCCATGCAGTGCCAAAGAACAAGCTCTTGTTATAAAGTGTATTCTTCAGTTAGAAACAATGTGGATAACTACTCTCTTCGCTGAAAACAAATTGACTATTTCTTGTTGCTAATCTACATTTGAATGATAGTAAACTGAGTGAGTTCAAATAAGGGAATGTTCGTGAACAGGTATTAGTCTAATCTTCACGCTTAGTTACTTCGCTTCAAAGCATCCATCCGCACTCGAACCTCCATCCAAATCTGCATCGGGATCATGCCGTCTACCTCATTAAACATTTATGATCTCGATTTGGTGTATCGTCGCCTGTATGCTAATCTATTCTAATTCAATGCATATCTTTGGTGGAGAGCCAGCAGTTCAGGTGCGACACTGAACACGTCAATATGTCGCTATTGTCAAGTGGCTTGAATTTTCATTATGACATGATGATTTTCCGCGCTCGTTGTGGCGACAATGATTGAATAATTTTCATGGTCAAAATCGGGAATGCTACTGCCAAGGGCATTCCGCAACAATTTGAATTGTTGGAGCTTACTGACTCTGAGTGGCCGCAAGATTCAGTAATAGATGCCTTACTTTTTTGTGAAGTAGCTGCTTTGGGAAGTGTAACGACTGTCGACACGGTAGTTAGCACTAATTGCATTCCGGGAGACACGAGCTACGATTATTAGATAAGTAAATAATTTGAGGTGATGATGCGGCTCTTAGCAGTCTTTATGTGACAAATAGGGATAGTGCCGTTCTACTAAGATAATTCGTTGTTTTAATGCGAGCGTGAAAAGAATGAATCTATTAGAGTATCTTACGATACAAATCCGAAAAATTTCTAAATCGAAATGACGGTACAGACGTCTCGTATTTCCCGGGACTTCCCGTATTTCAGGCATAATTTTAAACGTCCCGCCGGGACAGAGTCTGTTCGCTGCGCGCACACGAAAGCATGAGGTATGAGTAAACGTACAGTTTCCGTCCGATTAAAGCCCCCTTATCCTCCCTCTTAGCCCCCTTAGACTCCCTTAGGCGACTTAGACCCCCCTTAGCCTCCTTAGACTCCACTAAGCCTCCCCTTAGTCGCCTTAGCCCCCTTAGACTCCCCTAAGCCTCCTCCTTAGCCCACTTAGTCCCCCCAAGTCTCCCCACTTAGACCCCAAGTCCCCCCTTAGACTCCCCTTAACCCCCTTAGCCACCTTAGACTAAATTTCAGGGAAATTTATGAGGCTTATACGTGAATCATGTTGCCACACTTGTGATGAGATGCAATCGGAAAAAAATTTGAAACATGTTGCTACGAGATTTTTATCTCTTGGTCCTGCAGTAGAAAGAATCATAAAAATATGGCCAGCATTAAAATCCCATTCTCTAGAATCCCGACTGTCTTTGTCTATTGAAGAGGAGACAGAAACTTTGGCGTATAAATACTAATGCGTTCCTTCATAATGTAATGTTTTCGTTAGAAATAACAATGAAAAAGATTCAGATTCTTTATCAATTGTTGAAATGCATGCTGAAATGCACGGGATTCGCGAAAAGATGGAGCAAAGTTTGAAAGACAACTTTTTTGGAAGCCTAGCAAGACAAATAACAAGCAGATTATCTACCTATGCCAAGGAGTCTATCGAAAACGATTTTCGACAGTTCAACACAAATTTCATAAAATATTTGACACCGCGATATGATTTCTCAGAAAGCAATATCCTTTCCTAGATGCTATTTTTAAATTGGAAATCATCAATAAATTATCAACATTTTCAAAAAGCTGCAGAACTGTTAAGGATCGATCTATTAAATATGGAGGACTCGTTATACGAAGAATTTCAAATTATTTTTAAAAAAACTGGAAATTGCAACGTCTTTTGATGACTAAACCATGGGTGCTATTGAAAAGTAGAAGAAAACAATGGAAAGATTTTCCAGGAGTGAAATCCCTAACATTTTTCTAATTATAACGATTATCATTAGTATCCCTAGTTGCAATTGCTTTGTAGAGAGGATTTTTCGCAGGTGGCATTAAAATTGACTGATGTGCGCAACAAATGTACTCCGGATTTGATAAAGAGCGAATTAATGCATTGAATTTTACAAATACATATGTAAAATCAAACAAAGATATGTTAAAATTTACACGATCTCCTTTCAAATATAACTATTAGCTAGCAATAAAAACAACGCAAAATACATGTTTTTCATTTGTCCCGGGGGAGAATTTAAAATCCCGATTTTTTGGCAAAATGAGCATTTATCCCTTATACGATCACAAAATTTTTAGCAACTCTAGTACATATATACGCCTGTATGTGTGAGATGCACAATGTACACTGGCCAAAGAAAACTAATTTGAGTTACATTTTAGGAAGTCATCCTTGAAATGTGTCGATGCATTTTGCAGTGTGTGGAAAATTAAACAATTTAATCATCAAAGCTAACACGTTCATGTCTCTGAATCCTGGCATTAGATAATCTTAAAGACTTTTCCCACTATATTCACTTTCCCTAACCGTTCAGCGCATCACATCCAATATTAATTGAAGCATGTAATATTCCAATGAAATATAAATATATCTAATGACTTTTCTCTGTTTAAAGCTGGGATTTACAATTGTATTTTATAAATCATGCAATTTATCCGATAGTACGACTTCAAGCCTTTATGCTACGCCACTTGTATCATTTTACTCGGAAGTGTTTAAGTTTTGCCAAATACGGTTTATTGGTGGAAACGCATACATTTTTCACAGTATTTGGTCTCATCACGATGGCGATATAATTTGAATTATAGAGAAAATTCATTCCACTAAATTTATGCATTATGTTGAAGAATAATATTTCTTTCATAGCTGTGAATTTAGCTTAGTTTTGTATGTATCAACTATTCCCTCTTCTATCAGAATATGCAAAAACCAAGGCATTTTATTCCGACAACCTTATTTCACGAGTGTAATCTCCTAGAGACGATTATTTCAGCAGATGATTTAAATAAATCAAAGTTTACATAGCTCATCAAATTTTGCACGATAGATAGAAACGCCATTGCATCATTCAAAAATAAGCTGAAATCATGCTATGCTAGTCACCTTTTAAGTTTACACTATCATCATCTTCGGCCGGAATTCGTATACATTTTCCAGTTTTCTCATTAGCCAACTTATGTATTTCGTAACGAAGCTTTCTTTATATAATTCCATCAATACGAGCCATTCCCTTTAAGTGAACTTGTTTCTACATTAAAATAAATTAACTATAATTTACTATTGCATGCGCTGAGATAAAAAATTAACGTTTCTATTCTTAAATCGGTTCGCTGCATTTCCTGTTGCTCACTTGGTTTCTTTTTATGTTTTAGTTTACGTTTTTTTTCCGGGCAGCTATTTAATTTGACATTGAGTTATTATCTTATTAGGGAGACCCAGTTGCCCGCTTGCTACTCTAGCTTTTACCTTAGATTAAGTGCTACTCAATGGCTATGAAGACGACCTGCTGGTGAAATTTATTTCGTGAATATGTGAATATAGTGTATGTTACCCACAACTGGGCTTCAGAGCATTTTTCAACTTTTACTTTAGCCAGAAAAGCAGTTTATTTGGGCAATTTCCTAAGAGTCATAGAAAGGTAATAAAGGCATTTAATTTGAATAAACGATAATGTCAAAGGACACCTGCATTCCTATATGTAGGACCATGTAAGCTCGCGTGAGAGTCATGTTTCGATGAAGAAACCAACGAATGAAAAAGCTTGCCTTTAAGTGCTTGCCCCTATTTCGACGACCGAAATCTAAACCAGTACGTTAACATCTTATTACCCAGGCAACTTGATATTGGATATGCCGATACACGGGTAGGCACAGTGATTCGTAGCTAGATATCTAGCACGTCAATAAGTTGACAAGATTTCTGCGACAAAGTTAGCAGTAATGCAACTTTCAATTTCGCACTCTCAATGCGTATCCGATTCTTGTGCACACATACATAACTCTCGGTAATGGCTGCAAAAACCATGCAGTACCGATATGCTAGCAACGGTTAAAATTTTATTGGCCGTCTGCAAATAAGTTGCGGTATTAAATATCGCAGCTTATTTGCAGCAACACTTCCACAAAAATAAAAAAAAAGTTCAATAGTTTCGCTTTTACTTTCGAAATTAATTCATTAACAGAATTGCTTCAAGTGTCCCTTTTAATCAACGAAACTATCAGTGAACCACATCCACAGGCGTTCTTGAGACGAGAGGTACATGAACGCGTTGCAGTCTAATTGTGAATCTAGAAGTGGTGGTGATGGAATCGTCAATTCAGATACACATATATTGACTTCGAAACTTTCGTCGAATGTGATTGGTGAAGCGAAAATACAATACAGCGAACTAAAGTTGCAACAAATGTTCAATAAAATCAAAGCTGCTTTTGGAGTGCCTAGTCGATTCTTCTTTTCTTCTTCAAAAGATACGAAACATCTATGAAATATCAACAAATATTCAACAGATCGTTTGCCTTGATTTCGACAGCATCCTTATTTTAGACTTTGAAAATGAATTTTTGTATAATTGTATGTTTTAAACTCCAATTTCCATTGATTTAGATCGGCTATTCATTAAATTAACCAAATCGCCAATTATCAATGAAAGCGTTAAATAAGGTGAATTAATTTAATATTATGGCCAATTTTATGAAATGAATAGAAATATTGCCAAAAAAACTATTTACGGTTATGGGGTACACCACTAGCTATTTGACTATGATAGATCTGCAATGTTGTCTTTCTCCAAGTTGCGTAATCACACTTTATATTATTTCAAAGATGCAGAAAACCAAGTGATACAATAGAAGAACGACACACAATCCAGCAGACATTGAACCGATTTTCGTAGCCTCTTGACGCTCGCAAAGGCAGGCATTCTTCACTTCGGGTTGCGCATGCCATTCTATGGAATACATGCATGCTTGCAAATTAAGTATCCAGCACATCTGAAATGACTTTCAACACTCCAGTGAACAAAATGTGTAGCGTGCTAACCAGTTCTTGGATCTCGTGAATTCAGACGACATACAGCAAATAGTACGTAGATCTGTGCCTTACAGGTATTCGCTCACGTTTGGACACATAACGCGGTGTAACGAGCACTCTTGCATGAATGCTACAGCTCTCATGTTACTCGCACGTACTCGTATGTACCGCAGTCAGCGAAATGTTCATCCGATGCATCAAATCTGGACTAAATATTTTGCACGGTCAGGTTGATTCAGCTCAGCTCAACAGTAGGTACTATCCAACTAGATATTCAAGTATCCAATCCACATACACATGCGTCAGATTGTTCATGTCCCCAGCAAAGAGTCGCCTAGGTTATATCTTGGACTTCTGGGTGTGGAGGAGTACGCGCAGATACAGACGAGTTGGACACTTTCCGTGAACCGCGCGAACTCGATACGCCTAACTTACGCAACCTACAATTTACCGTAGCAGTCCCACCTAGGAATGGATTTCTTGAACATCATGACTCCACAGATTTATAGAACAGGTTTATAGTGAACTTAAAGAATCGTATCTACGCCGACTGAACAACTTAACTTAAAATACACCAAATCAAGGCTTTGCATCACATTCCCTCAAAAAATCGCATGATTGGTTATACCCAACCTATATTGAGAGCGAGCAATCCATGAATTTGAATGGATTTCATTTCATCCAAGGATGAGGAAAGAAAAATTTGAAAAAGTAACTTCCAGCAGGATTCATTTAAGAGTAAGCTCGGCCCTTTATTATTTGAGTATGTGGTTCGGTCTGAACCTTCATCAACCTAATTCTTCAAGTAGGCATATTGTATCAAATTCAAATATATTGTAAACAAATTTCCATGTTCAAATCTTCCCGATCCTTCGATTGTCTAGTGCCAACAAAAATTTGATCCAGCTAACAATGGAAAAACTTTGAATAATAAATGAATCTAACAAAAACTGCACACTTGATCAGCTGGCTTACCCTAATCGCTGTGATCTTTTTGCCAAGTATTTTGTCAAATTTTTGTAAGTCTTAAATTCTACTAATCAATTTCGATTAGTTCTTCGAAATCAAAATATTGTTTACCCCAAGCTCGAACCCTTTTGAATACGTGATTTTTGAATTAAGGAGTCTTTTAGGCTACAATTTTGCAAAAAAAAAATCCAGAATTCATTAGTAAATTTCATCAAGAATACGATTTATAAAAATATTTTAATTTTTATTATTATTATTATATAAAGTATTTTCAAGCGTGTATAGGGAGATGCCGTGAAACAGCATTTTTGACGCTCCTCTGTGTTTCGGTATTCTCGATTCCCCTCTCCTGAATTACGAAAATGTAAGCATGGTCCACCTCTTGATCAAGAAACTAACTGCAACTCAAGAAATTTTGAAGGCAATATACGAAGATTTAATTCTTAAAAAAAAGTAAATGCGATTTTCTCGAATTCATGTTCTTTAAGCTGGAGGACATGGATTTCATAAAAACTACTGAACCGATCACTCTGATTTTTTAATATGTTGTTGTACACATATTTGGCTATCATCATAATGATTGGCATCAAATTTTCCGATTTTCACTCAATTTTCCACCCTGAAATACAGGTTTTTTAAAATAAGTGCCGCCATTTTTGTTATTTTTCAATGAAAAAAAATCATTCCGGTACCTAACAAAGGCACTTAAACAGGCTTTTTTTTGTTTCCAGACGATCCAGTTACCTGAAATCACGTCTACTGTTTTTTTTAGTTTTTTAAAAAAATTGTTATGGGTTGGTTGGTTATCTAAAAAAATATTTTTGTACACCCAAAGTACCAATTAACATATGTACAAAATTTCGCAATGATATCTCTATTCTGCTTATTAAAAAGAGTGTCAATTTTTTTTAAATGGTAACCTAAGATGCTATTGCCAACTGTCAGGAAGTTGCATTTCCTTTTAGACCAGGACGGATCTGTAAAAAAACGACTACATTTGGTTGTTGAGGGACACACACTGATTCCTGCAGAAAAAAATGTTGAATAACTCGTATAACAATAATTGACTTATACTTCTCAAAAAAGTCGGGAACATTAATCAGAGCCATTCTTCCATCCACTAAGCCCGCAACCACCCCGCGCTGTTTTAGAGTTTATTACCAAGTTTAGCAAAATTCCTGAGGCAACCCTAATAATCTGAGTTTAATTTTGTAAAACGCATTTGATAGGTGAAGTACTTTTTCATATGTGGAAAAAAATTCAAACTTCTATATGCTTTAATTTCTGACTTGGCTCATTTTAAAAAATTAAATTTTTTCAAATAAATTTAGATTGCAAAATTATTATGCGAAATCTACTGAATCGATTTTGGTGAAAATTTGTTTGCTGCTTTATTATATTATAAAGATTTTCTTTATGAAGGTACTAAGTGGTAAAAAAATTAAATGAAAATTGCTATTTTGAGGCAAGGGTAAATTTTTTAACCAATTATATCTCAAAGAAGATTAAACTACGCAACTTTTATTTCCTTCCAACTTTGCTCTAAAATGCACCGTTTTAAAGTTAGAAATGAGAAAAGTAAGAAAAAATCAAGTTTTTTTTATATTTTTTAAATATTTCGATTTTTTTTATTAATGGTCCCGACTTTTTAGGGAGGGAGAATAAGTCAATTATTGTTAAACGAGTTATTCCTCAACTTTTCCTGCAAAAACCAGTGTGCCTCTCTCAACAGCCAACTGAAACAGATCCACAATGGTCTATTTTATAATCAATATCCTATTATATAAAGTCTATATGATTCTATTTGTAAGTGATTATATACATATCGTGGGCATAGAATGAAAACCTGCTAATTCCAGCTTTGGCTCAAAACGGGGTTTTGGCTTCACTATGATGTTCATAAGGTTCTACAGAGGGTACCTGATCTCAAACCAAAAAAAAACGTCTTTCACATTATGACAGAGTAGTTCATTATCGCTAACTCCAAATATGTGACAAATTTTTATGAACATTCAAATCCATTTAGCGAGTTTCTCGTCAATTTTCAAGATAGGTGCTTAAAAAATGTAAAATATGCCATTGTGTTACTCACGTGAATATAGAGGAAATAAAACTACCTGAAAATAAAAAAAAAGTTTATTTAGTTAAGATTTTCTAGCTGTTTTCTTCAAAAAAATCTAACTTTTTATATGAAATCTTAGTTACGAGTGTATGTACGACTATTACATTTGATTTTTTTAAGGCTTTCAAATTTTCTTGTTTGCAAAAGTGTGTTTAAATTGAAACTGTTCTCACGCACCAACTATTTTTCACTTTTCAATTACGAAAGACCTGTTCACTGCAACCTCTGCTAGTTTCAACTCGTGCCTCCAACGAACTTGCACTCATATGACTATGACTGATGATTGTCGTCACCGGATGCCCGAAACATGTTTTTTCTGTTCTCAAACTTTCCAATACACATATCGAACGCAACGCGCAAGGAGCAATAAAAACCATGTTTTCATTAGCAATTAACACATCGGCAGAAATTCAATTGACATCCAGCACTGAAAGCGATTTGTTGACAATGATCAAACTACAAAAAGCCGGTCTCAAACCGCCCCGCAAGAAAGTAATCACAAAAATCAGTTTACATGTCGTTGGTTTCACATTTTCACATGTGCAGAATGAACACTAGATAATGAGTGGATGGTGGTAGGCCTGGCAATTTAATGGAGTAGATTTAAGCGACTTCAGCAAAAACCAGTGCGTTAAGCAATTGCAATGACTTACTTTCGAAACTAGCTAATTATCATCAAAGGCAGCGGTTGAACCGAAAATAAACCCACGATGGAATTGAAGGCCAAAAAAGTATTTCTGGGTAGGCGGCTCGTTGCTACCCTTTGAATTTTTGGTGTTTGTGCTTGTTGTGTTTTGGAGATGCGCTAGGCTGGATTATAGGACCAAAAATCATCTATGTACCCTTCCGAAATATTTCGGAGTTAAAGGCGACTATTTGGACGAAATATTGATTGCAGTAATAAATTCGGTAAAGGTTAAGATTATGGCCGCCACCCTCGAAGGGATGGGAGAAGGATGATCGAAAGAGGGAGGTTCCCCTACTATTATGGCATAAAAAGTTCGATTCGGTCACGGCCCGCTAAAAAATGGATGTTCTGCCTATGTCCAGGGATCATATGAAACCTTAAAATTGATCTGGGAAGTGATTTTAAGACTTGTTCAAAAATCGAAAATATTTTTAAAAAAATTTAAAAAAAATGTAAAAAATATAAAAAGTATAAGTACTTTATAAAAAAATTAAGAAATTATAAAAAAGTTTATGAGTAACATTTTTACCATAAATGTAATATAAATAGAGTTAAAGCTTTGAACACACGTTTTGCACCCCTCTTCGCGCCTCCTTTGGTCCCCTCACACGCCCGGGTGAGCGACATTCATGATTTTTTTATATTTTTTATATTTCTTCTTCTTCATTTTTTACATTATGACGACGACGACTTCTAAACAAATCTTAAAATCACTCCCCAGTTCAATTTTACGGCTTCAAATGACCGACGCGAATTTTTAATATCATAGTAGTAGTAGAACACTCTTTTTTCGATCCCCCTACTGCCATCCCTTCAGAGGTGGGGGCCATAATCTTAACCTTTACCTAAAATTCTTATGAATACTTCGTTGATAAGTTGCCAGGGGCCACAAAAAATCTTCAAATAAGGTGCATGAACGGATCGCATAAGAAGACCCTGATTCAAATAACGCCGGCGTCTTTCTCACCTACGCAACCGGCTACTTCTTCACAATTGCCCTCGCATGAATGGTGGCATCATTTACACAACCGGTGTAGCAACGGTGATGGATACTTATCGACTCCATTCATAGTGCACATACGTACATGCATGTACTCTTTGAAAATGTTTTGACTCCATTTGCCCCCGAGTTATACTAAAGACTTTCCAATGAAGCCTATCATGATCACATGTGTACGTGCATGGAGGAACCCGGGCACTATATCTGCATGTTATGATCTTCGAATATGCCTGGAGTTCTTGACGAACAGCATCTGATACATTTGCATGTCGGCTCTTGAGGTGAGGTGTAATGAAAGATCACCTCCGCCGAGCAATAATCTTCGCACACGATCGTTGCACCGCAGACCAGAATGACGAAAAACCAAACGAGTTGCCTTTGAGCCGCGGACACAGAAACAGGAGCCTGGCGAGGGATTTCATGTTGAGGAATAATTTTCTTTTCGTGAAGCATTACGGGTGATACCATCGGAAATCAGATCTTTCAGACTTTCCAATGTGTAAATTTTCGGAAAAATTAACATGATCATATCAATTTAATGGGATTTGATGCCATAACTGCTTTGATTGCAGGCAAGCTGTTTGTTGTTTTGGAAATCAGATCCATGTCATCAGAATAGGACTTCATTGGTAGTATTGATGTATGATGGAAATAGCAATAGGTGGAAACTTGCCGAAGTCTCGATGGTGGACATAAGTGCTGTGCCAATTCAGGACAACACTTTTGATATCGAATCAAAGTGAAGATTCAAAAGGAATTTGAATATTTAGAAGAAGAACAACTAGACCAGGGCGGATATGTAAAAAAACGACTGCAATCAACAGCCAAGATTTGATTTCTGGAAAAAGTTATGAAATAACTCGTGTAACAATAATTGACTTAACCTCCCTCTCAAAAAAGTCGGGAACATTAATAAAAAAATCGAAACCCCTACCGCAAAATAGCGTTGGAGCCAAGCTTCCACTGACTGAATCCGCAGCCTCGTAGCACTGTTTTAGAATTTCTTATCAAGTTTAGCAAAAATTTCTGAGACCGCCCTAATATTCGGATTTTAATTTTGTGCATATGATAGGTGAAGTGCTCTTTTATAAGTGAAAAAATTGAAACTTCTATATGCTTTAGTTTTTGACTTGCAGGATTTCAATAATTTTGAATTTTTTTAAATAAATTTAGATAGAAAACTATGATGCGCAATCTACTGAATCGATTTTGATGAAAATTGATATGCTGTTTTTTTATAAAGATTTTCTAGGCATGAAGGTCCTAAGTGCATTCTAAGTGATTAAAAAAATTAAATAAATATATAAAATGTGGTCTAAGTGCGACCCTTGAGGCCCACACGACTAACTTCCCAGTGGGGTGAATAAAAAGCTATAATTTGCTTTTATTAATAATTACTTTTATTAAACATTATTATTCTAAATTAATATAATTACTTTTACTATTTTTATCAATTTTTTATCTAACCATAAAAGCTTTGGTAGAGGAAGACGTCTCCACCACCTGATCATCCTCTACCAAAGCCTCGGCAACCTCATCCTCTTCGTCCTCGTCATCCTTCTTGTCCTCCACTTCGTCCTCAACTTCGTTCTCCATCTCGGCCTCGGAATCCACAACTAATATTGAGGGTATTTATTTATTATTTACAATAATCATTCGTTATTAAGAATGTTTGACCGTTACTGAATAATTATAATTGACTTTATATATACAATATCAGATTATAACTAATGTTATTTAATTGTTTTTAACGAAATTAAATTATTTATAACAATATCCAATTATAAACTTCATTAGCGTCTCTACTCCCATTCACCCAAACCTGATAATATAAGTTTGGAATTTTATAAATTAATCTTTTTTTTAAATAACATTTTTTACAAATTTGATCACAATTTTGCTAAAACGCAAAATAATAACAACATTACTATGAAAGTATTTGGTATCTGCACGAATTAATAAAGCGTATCAACAGTTTAAAAATAAGCAATTTTCAGTCGTTTTTTCAGTTTTTTCATCCTAAATAAAAAACGGCCCAACCGATTTTGCTGAAAAGTCATTCACTTCTAAGTTACGTAATTACGCGTTGATTAAAACCAGTCCCACGTCAATCCAATCTTTGGTTCTTGAGATAATCGAGACGAAAAATTACTCCGAACGCACATACGTACATACGCACATACGCACATCCGCACATCCGCACATCCGCACATACGCACATCCGCACATACGTACATACACACTCACAGACATCTCTCTAAAAACGATGGATTTGGATTCTAGAGACCTTAAAACGTGGAGATATATCAAAATTTGGGATTCGCAAAATCGACCCCATTACAATAACTTCCCATAGGGAACTGGGAAGTTAATAAAAAAGGGCTTTTTCCTTTTTTTATTTATTGTTATTTTGCGACAAGGATAAAATGTTTTAAATTTTTTAATCAATTATATCTTCGAGAAAATTTAACTACGCAACTTTTATTTGCACACAACTTTGCTCTAAAATGAACCGTTTTAAAATAAGGAGTGAGAAAAGTAGGAAAAATCGATTTTTTATAATTTTTAAACATTTCGATTTTTTATTAGTCTTCCTGACTTTTTTTGAGAGGGAGGATAAATCAATTCTTGTTATACGAGTTATTCCACAACTTTTTCTGCAAAAATCAGTGTGCACTCCCTCAACAGCCAAGTGAACACAGATCCGCCCTGGTCTAAACAGCGTAACAATAAAACCGGTCCATTAATCAAACAGCATAAAAATAACAAAAATTATCTCAACAATTAAGGGATGCTAGAAACTGTGCGAAAAAAATATGGTGATTAGATTAATTGTGCGTGAAGTACAACTTTCCAGGCTTTACTTCTTTCGACGTCACGTTCCTTTTCATGTGTGCTTTCCGTCGATAAAAATCATACAACAGTTTGATTGAATTGATTTTCTTCGCACAATGGGTTTATTGGGCTTCCGTACTTCTAAATCCAGAACCCTAGGGCTTAAAACATTTTAATTTTTAGAAACGCATTGCGACACCTCAACTTATATCATTTCATGTGCCCATCATAATATATACAGAACCACTCGAAAGGTTTCTCTTACACGCTGCTGTTGGTGATTTAGGTCGATTACAAAAGTACCTCATTAGGCAATGTATAAATTTAGCCAAGGGACGACTGATGCAAATTGAAACAGACATAGCCAAGTTGTAATTCTACAAAGAAATCGAACTCGAATCAATTTTAATTATGATTCGGATTGACGCAATACGGATAGCGTTTACAATAGAATTTGTTATTATTTATCGTTTTTTTTAATCTATAAGTGTTCCAAAAGTAGTAGGAAATATGTAAAATACCTACGGCGCTCATAAAACTTATGAATTCTGTTTTACATAAAAAAAATCCAATTAAACTCTGACTATAACATTTCAAGAATTTAATTTTCAGTTTATTACGACTAATAGTATTTGAACATGTTAAAAATTATAGGAGCTTAAAAATCATGCAGAACAATTCTAAAAAAAATAGCAATTCATGCAGAATTATTAAATTAATAAATGACTTAATTTATAAACGATTCCAAAGAAAATATTAAATTCAATCGAAAACAAAAACCACTTTTGTATTCTGAAAATTATTTTTCAGGTTTATTTCAGGCAAATTATCACGAAGAATGAAGAATGTTTTCATTTTAAGATACATATGGAGAAGTTTTGTAAATCTCAATTGAGTGGTTAGTAACAAAAAATTGTATTCTACAAGGAATCAATAAGTAGTGCAACAACTATGACTACTGTCAGAATTTCTACTATGAAGCTCATTATTTTTTTCTACAATATCAAGTGGAAAAACTTTAAAATACTCTGGTCATTTCTGTACAAATGAAATAACAAACTAACTTGAACTTCCAAAACAACCTATGTACATAGTTAATTGTTCATATCTTACAAGGAGAGGCCATGGTCTCGACTACTCAGATTTGGATGAAATTCGGCGTCATTCATAGTCATTTGTTCGTAAAATCCAGTCTTTTTTGTCTCCTTGCCTCAGTGCCAAATTGGGTAATTGAGTAGCAATAAGAATAATAGACAACGGTGATAACCATCGTTGTAAATGACAATTAAAAGGTACTAGGAAGTTACTACATTTTAAGATAAGGATGCATGTGCGAATATATACAAGAGCTAGTCTTAAGTGTGGTTTTCTTGTTCGTTAGATAACTAGTGTGAATCTGGCAAGGATTTTGCTTCGAGCACAGCAATCTGAAAATATGGAACTGTTAAACAATTACGTCCCTAGTATCTACTATATGCCACAATTACTCAATACCATAGCACTTAGTCATCTTACTTTATTGCTTTTTGCCAAGTTGGCTATGAGACACGAAGGGGCCGCAGGGTTGATTCTAGAATAAGTGATCAACTATGGTTTTTTTTCGATTACAACAGTTTTTAATAATCCAACCGTTCAACAATGAGTTTTTAGTATAAATTACATATCTAAATGAACGAACAATTTGCTGATTTGAAAAAATAAATGTGTTTGTAGTTGAACATATGCTGATTTACTTCAAACTAATTACATCCACAATTTTGAAAAAACAGTACCAACCGGGGATCGAACACACGACCTCATAATCGCGAGCTAGTCGCGCTGCTTCCTACAGTGTACCGCTTCGTCAAATTCAGAAACTTACTAATCCATAAGCAACGCTAAAAAACTTTAGAGGCGTTTTTCACAAAAACGGGGAATGTTACGGTCTAATAATTTAAGAATCGAATTTCTTCAACTTATGTGCCAAATTTAATCCAAATCTGAGAGGTCGAGACCGTGGCTTCTCCTTGTTAGTGGGATATGATAAATAGATTGTAGTGTTTATCTATTGATTATTATATTTACTTGGCTTTAATAGTTACTAACTCACATGATGTGCGCTCCTGTTGTGTAGATAACGTTTAAAAAATTTAATACATTTAAAATAAATCAACATTTTACACAGAAGAAAAATTGAAAGATTTCTCTTCGTTGAAAGTTCGATTTCTTCCACAACAAATATTTCTTTTTTTCTATCAGCGGAATTGTGGTATTCAATAATATAAGTTGCACTTGTTTTCAAAAACAAACATAAGTAGAAACAATTTCTAGGTCAAGTGCAGGAATCGAAAGTGCTCGTATCTATGGGATACCTAACACCGATTCGATTTCTTGCAAAACAGCTAAACTTGTGTTCAACTACACCACCCAAAAAATAACAATAACCAATAAATTCAATGCATCGAAGAATCGTAAACGTTTTTAACCGTACATTTATTCTAGCCACATTTCGAGTGTCTTTGCCAAAGATCGTATTGCTCGCTAGTTATGTCGAAATTTCCACCAGTCTGTGCCATCTTTTATCTGTATCTGTCGATTTTTGTGCAAACAAACGCTGTTGTGTTCTTTTCAAGGCCACGTATAAATCATTCGTTGGTGGCATTTGGAAATCGCTTAAAGCTAACAGCTTTTTGATCGATAACACTGAATTAGTTTTACGCGATTAACCAAGGAATTGATGTCCAGCAATGAAGCATTCATGACCTTAATTCGGCGTTAATCATGAATTGAAAGGCAAAACAACTCATTCACGCAGAGTCTTAAACACAAAATTCATACGCAATAAATTCAAATTACAAATCAAAGTAAATTTTCAAGAGAATTTCGCGTGAAGACGAAATAGTTTAATTTTTCCATTCTGTCATTCTGATACCAAAATGACTAGAATTTAACATTGACAATGACATGAAACCAAAGCCAAACTTAAGGATGCATGCACGAACTGACTAATGGACTTTGAATCATTTATTTTTTGTATTATTCTTATGATTGCCACTTGACAATAACTTTTTAAAGTCAATAAAGACGTTTGTTACTTTCAACAAAATAAACTTTAAGTGGTTTTTTGGCTGAGCTTTCAAGTGGACAAATCAATAATTAAGGTTAAGAGGAATCATACCAAAAAAATTGACATCAAAAATATGTAATCTGTAGCGACTTTCCATCTACAGTTAAAGTAGGTGAACGTTTTGAGAGTTTAGATAATGTAGACTGTTTAAAAAATGATTCTAGTCAATTCGATTGGAATACTTAAAAGCGTTTCGTTTTTTTTTTTGTAGAAATTGAAACCAGACAGTCACTTATTGTTGAATTCTACCTGATCTCCTTTTTTGATACTTTATCAAACGGCATATTTTAAAGCCAAAACTGCATGTGAGTGAGACGGCTAATTATGGAACGCATTAACAACAATTGCATCTGTTAAAGGGACAACAATTTTGTTATTTCTGAAATTTTTAAGAATTTTTTGATAAAAGTTTGATTTTGCGAAACTACAAACTTCAACAGACCACAAATGGCAATTTAAGTTTTGCATGATAGTCAATCTAATGCGACTACAAGGTGCGCCATCTGGCCGTACCCTATTTCAACATTAAATAACTCCGCCATTTTTCAGCCGATTTTCACGTACGCCGTCTTGTTGAAAATAGAAAGGATGAACAAGATATTCTATCCCATTTATTTTAAACCAGGTTTAGAATACAACGTCGATTAAATGACCACCCCCATTTGATACACAAAAAGCAGCTCTTTTACGGGCATTCTGCATAACATTGGCCAGCATTTCGAGCGTTATAGCAGCTATTTTAACTCGTACATTAGCTTTGAGTTCGTCAATGTTCTTCTGGTACCGTTAAATCATAGCGGCTGCGGTGTAGCAAGGTGCGCCGTCTTGTTGAAAATAGAAATTTTTCAAACCTTTTTTTGCATTTGTGGACAGACAAAGTGCGCCAAAATCCAACGGTAGCGTGCGTCGTTTTCAATGTAAAGCGCTAAGATTTCAGCGTGTTCTTTTGGTGTGTATCGGCTCATAGCTAAAATGGCACTGAATGAAGTTTCAGAATTGGGTTTATCTGTCAAAATCGGCTGAAAAATGGCAGAGTTATTCAATGTTGAAATAGGGTACGTCCAGATGGCGCACCCTGTATTTTATATGAGGAATACGAAAAGTAGTTATACAAAAATAATATCTACCATCCTAATTAAGAGTTGATAGCTCGAATATCAACCGTTTATTAGTTTCGCCTCCTTATGCAGTCAAATGCCATTTTTTAAGCCTACGTATTCACTATGTATCAATCAACTTTAATTCGTCACTTTACACAGTATTAGCGAGAAGGATCTACATCTCTTTGTTTTTCAGCGACTTGAATTTGATTGCTTTTACTCTTTTTTCAACTATGTGAACTGCAACTAATCCAATCATCCTAAGTGTATTTTTTTTTGTTCCGCGCTTTCTAGCACACATCGTTAGCAAACGCTATCGGTCAATCAACATAATCAGTTTTTTTAGTAAGTAGCTTCTTTATCTTCTAGCTCCAAAGGTGAATGATATATAATGCTGATGAAAATAAAGACTGTTGAGTGAAGCTCATAAAAGCCAGTTAGCGGAAAGGAAACTAAACATTTAAGCCAAGCTAATCAGCAAGGCCACCAAGCCAAAAAACAGTCTGATGATACTGCACTACTAGATATGCAAATAAAATCAAAACTAGAAAAACCATTAATAATTATCATTAGATCGGTCGTTTTTCTGATTTCATCACTGGCGGACTTTAGTTAGTATCCTTCAAATGCGCTGTTCATCATATGCGTTGATGAGCATTTAAAAGTCAAATTGTGGCATAAACCGAACCTGTTAGTTTTTGCAGCATAAACACTGTTAATGCCAATTTTCTACTTCCTCCACAATGTTCATCAGAAAGACACCCAACGTATATATGTGCATACAATCTCGCATTATTCGAAATGAAGTTCTCACGTCTTGGACCCGATTCCAAGACACATTCTTATCGAGAATGGCTTCAGTTGTTTTATTTTGGTATGTTTTTCTCGTTATTTGTAGGTAATAGCCTACATCTGAAGTAGATATCCGTGTTTTTGAAAAGATGAAAGCAAATTGTGCCGAAAATGTAACGTGGAATATGGGTCAGCATCTGAGAGGCTAGTTTGTATAATGGACCTTTTTGGCATATTCATTACGATTGAGCTTATAAAAAAGTATTACTTATTGCAACTAGAAACGAATTTAACATTTCTAGCTACTTATCTCGCCAAGTAGCTTTTTAGCACAATAAAAAAGTAGAACATATTGACTTTCTGAATGTTGATATTTTGGCAATGTTTTGAACAATTCTTGAAACAGGTGCTGGTAGAGCAAACAACACCAGTCGTGTAGTACGTCCGAATATTCAATTCTGAAAATAATTACAATTTTAATGGTGTTACAAGTCTTGTATTGCTTGCACTCGCCCTCCTGAATCAAGTGCTTAGGTGAATCTAACTTTTAAACTCTTCAGATAAATCAAGTTTGTATTTCACGCGTTTTTCATCAGCTCCGTGACTCAGAAATTTTGAAACACTACTTGGTCAAATGATTTCATATTTTTCTTACTTCAAGGATTTTAAAATTGAAATTTCGTTATGGTGTGGCATGTAAATTATTATTGGTGGCTTTAATTAATCAGACGAAAGCTACAAAACCAACTAATGCACTGCATCTAAGTTGTTGTTACAATTTTACAGGTTTTTTTTCACATTATATAATTTCTGCTGAGTCAATCGACCATATTGTAGAAGTCAGACACTATGCCGCCTACTCTGGCATTGTCTTTTCAACTCATTGGGTACTTGTCAATGACGTTTTTCCGAAAACAATCTTTTGTAATAATCATTATCTTCCGAAAAGTACCGAGTCAGTCTACAATTTACATTTCAAAAGCTGTTGGTATTAACAGCTGTGACCTTATCCGTCTTAGTTTCAGTAGTGATTGTCGAGGATTATATAAATCCACCAATAACTTCTCACTTGTTCAACTTATCTACCAATTCCTTTCAAGGAACTCGATTACCGTCCAACTTAGTTGACCACGCAGGAGATATTCAGAGATCGCCATCGCCAAACTAAATTGCCTACCATGTCACTTCAGGGCTTGTTGACTCGTCGCGCAAAAGACGTAAAAGTAATGAAGATAATAATGCTAACTTAATAACTTGTGATGGTTGAACGGTAACTAGACGGGTGCTGCTTCTCAACGAATCGGATCACTTGTATTATCGCTACAGGGGAAGTTCGTCAGTTACCAGTCGCTATGATGGTCTCTCTCATCATACTCGGTAGGAAAGAAAAGCAGTGGCTCAGTGACCTCTTTCCACAAGAAAATTTCCCAGCCAGTATCTTGTTGGAAGTGTAATTGAGACTGTAGACGACTGCATATGGCGGAAGATATTTTATGGGGTAATTTTCAGAATGAAATGGGAATACGCGCTGGATTCGTTCAGTTTAAATGATCACTAATCTATTTTGAACCTAAATATGTACTAATAATGGAAAACGGAATTTGGGTCCAGCAATTTTGTGTCAATGACATGATTTCACTGGTTTTCCTCAGCACCTTTGGCTACTGCTCTTGGGCACGTCCGTCACCATCGATCAATTGAAAGATTGATCAAAGAAAGTCTACTGCTATTGATAGTCAACTTCATCACTTAATTCTTTAGATTCGTGTAATAACACGGCCCAAGATATCACTGAAGCTTACCGCCTTAAGGGGTTACATAGGTCTTATATTTTCAAAAAATCAATAGAATTTTTTTATTCCATATGAAAGTATAGTACTTCAAGAGTATTCACACCAAATTTGAAGTAAATTCGAGCAATATTACCGGAGTTATAGAGATTTGAATACCGTGTGGTCGGTACGTGCGCTCTGCCTTATTATACGCATGCAGCGCGGTTCTACCGCGTAAAATCAGCTCCTTTCTTTTTTATCAAACTTCACAACTTCAAAAGGATGCTCTGAACATCGCGAATGATGCGAATGCATAACTGTATGAAACTGGAATCGACGACTTGATGTAAGTCGCTAAAAAATAACTTTTATTCATTAAATCGCGGTAAAAAAAAACTTTAAACACGTTTTTCTCGAAACTTTGTTTTTCCGTGCGGTAGGCACGATTCCTCGAGAACGAATCGACCGATTTTGCTCAAACTGTGCACAGTTCCTTTTTATGGTAATGACTCGTGCTTGAACGAAGGGATTTTCATTCGGCCGACTCGTTTTTTTATATGAATTTTTTTTTAAACGATGAGAATCGGAAAAATGCTAAAAAAATGAGACGAAAATTCATTCAAACCCATTTCAAAACTTTAAATTTCATTTTGTTTCAATTCCTTCGTTCAATCACGAGCCAAGGGCTTAAACTATAAATTTTTTTTTGAATTTTTGATTTGAGATTGTAATGGCACGTGGCATGGCACGCTCAGAAGCGGCAACTCCGCACGCCTTTCACGTCGACCTGAAAAAGCAGTCACACCGCTCGAACACGGCAATCTGGTTTGGCAGCTACCCGACCGCTTCTTGCGAGAGAACCGTTATCGGATCGGGAGTAAAGTCGCTGGCGGTAGACAAAAGGAGAGTCTTGTTAGTGGCGGCTACCCGGACGGAGATTTTTGAGAAAAAAACGTTTGTAAAGGAGTCTTTCTTCGTGCCGGCTAGCCGGACAGAGAATTTGAAAAAGTGCGAAAAAAGGAAGCCGGTTCGTACCGTCGAGCGTTAAGCAGAATTATTTTCTTTTTGAAGAATTGTCCCATTGCGTCCTGCTCTTAGTGAATTTATGAGCAACGGGGATTACGTGGCGTAAAACGTTCTAGATCAATATTGAACAGATCTCTTTATATATAGTCTGAAGAATTTTTAACTAAGTCTTCTCCAAATGCATTCCACCACGTGGTGGAGGTCCTGTTTTTGTATTCGAGAGCCGCGTGAAAAGTTGAGAGAAGATGGTCACGAAAAAGAAATGGGGACGAAAATAGTGGTTTGTCTTAAGAATAAGTGGCGTGGCGTCCGGGCCAGCAGCCATCACTCCTCTAGCTAGATGGAGGCCGAACCCAAATTCGAAGGGTTCGTTGCCTCGTCCCCGGGACTTTACGTCCATAGAGGCCAACGAGACGAAAGTCTTGTTGCCTTGAAATTTCGAAGCGATATGGTTCGCCAATTTTCATTTCATTACAAGATGAACCTGCACAAGTATTCTGCCTAACGCAAAAAAAACAGTTTCAACGAGGAAAACTGCAGAAAAATTGACAATTTTCAATGTTTTTAAATGATTTTTTTTTGCAACTTCTTGAAATGCAAAATTTCTATGTGTGTAAATTTTAAATAGAATAGATTTTTTGGTTTTTAAAATACAATTTTTTGAATAAGTTTTTTTTTCCTTAAAGACCTATGTAACCCCTTAAGAACAAGAATAGAGTCGACCGTGCATATGAGACTCGATCCCTTTGAGGGCATATTGCGAAGATACTTCAATTTAAAATCAAACCTGGGTACGCGCACTTGGAGACTTTTCACTAAGCTATAGCTCTAGGCCTACTCATGTCCCAGAAACATATCTTGGTTCTTGCACCTCGCAGATTCTTGATCACGTAATGAAGTCATGGTCATTATCTGTTTAATGTCTTTAACGTTTCGACTTTTCAACAATGGCACGTTTGCACGAAGCAAAAGAATGAGCTGAAGGCTAGCAAACAAACCATTCATTCATTGGATCAGCTTCAGAGGTCTTTGAGCCCATTAAACATTAGTTTTATTTTAGGATGAGCTACGAAGCATGATATCGTATGATGAATTCAGTTATCAATTGCCGAATATATTGGCTAGTTAACTTCAGCGTCTTGCTTCTACCCTCGTTTAACAATCTTGGACGATCGCCGTTTTTGAGTTTATATTTTTAAGATAAAACTATTATGAACAGCCGATAATACACACCATCAACGTTTAGAGAATATTTTACAAAGCTGGTGCAAGTTATGCTTTTCGGCTTCATTTTGTTTATGAATATATAAGCAGAAAGCAAATGAAACAACGATTATTGAAAATCTCTCCATTAACGCGTAATTTTGGCTGGATTATCTAAAGTCGTTTTGAGCATACTTACAAAGTTATTTTTCTGTTGAAGAGGACGATTGCCAGGCATTGAACCAAAGTCATAATTCATTCCCATTCAGGAGCTTTTATCATAGTATTTCAAATTATACCGATATTATGCCTTAAATCGCCTGCACTGCGTTTTTGAATCCCATTTCTATTTTTATCTGTAACAAAGCAGTTAAATAATTTAATTAAATGATGAAAACCTACAACTGGCTACCAAGAAAATTCAACCGTAATTGCACATTTGTACATTCATACATACGTACGTTAAAGAACTGCGGAAATTATTGCAATTCTGTTTAATGTTTACAATTTCAATAACACGATTTCAGCCCAAAATAATTTTCCTTGCAAAATTACAATCAATTACTCATTATTTGGACTAGACTTTCTCGAAATCGGCGCACAAACGCCAATTTAAAACGTTTTACTTTTTGCATAACCGCACCGCAAGTCCATTCTTATTACCAGCGGAGGCTTCAGCCTTCAACACTTTTCATCCCCAGCATTCCACGAATGTGATCAAGTGTGTAAAATGTTGAAATCCTATTATCACGCGGCCTCTTCTAAAAACGACATGAAAACATATTAGCAAGATTGCTTTTCATTAATTTCGCGAACGGATGTGGTCGTTTTGGAGGAATTTTTGGGCGCATGAATGGCGTCGAAATCTTTTTAATAGACCGCAATAGACCGCTACCGTTTGCAAGAGTAACGGATTTCGTCGATTTTTGTATAACCTAAAGGTCTACGATATTAACTTACGAAATGTAAGAAATGATTTGGTAAGAATCTTGTAGAAGCAAGCTGTTCGGTTCTTGTGTTGTAGGTGATAGCACTCAGGTTCGAGGCATCAGAATCTTGAATTGATACCTACATTTAAATCGAATTTCGGATAAACCTTGATAAACGGTAAGCTCAGCACAAACGAGTGCAACTTAACTTTTCATGCCACCTCCGAAGAGTTAACCACTAAATTTGAGTGGGTACACAAATTTAAAACTACCATATGCAATTAAGAGTTAGACACAACATGAAATACGCAATTTAGGTTACCATCACAGATCTTGATATTTCAACAGGCTACTTCATTTAATTCAGAAATTAATTTTCTTACTTTCATTATCTTTGAATGACTTTTATGTAAGAAATGTTGAACGGAAATATGCATGAAAAATATGACGTAGTTGATATGTTTGCTTTTCACCTGGAGAAAGGACAACCATCGAACATGCAACTGCCTCTGTTCAAATATACATAGGTTCCTACCCCATTTTTATTAAAATGCAGAACAAACTAAAATTTAGCCTCAATCATTTCGCACGTAAAGACATTTGGAGGCAAGTAGAATTTACCGTGTCACTAGCCATAATAAGCCTTAATACTCATTATTTTACAATGAAATGGAAATTTTCAATGCCAAATTATCTTCGGATGAGTATAAGAATTTTTAAATGCTTATTAAACGGTATTCAAAATGAAACGCTATCGATTTCATACATTGAAAACTCCTCTTGTCAAAAGTGAAAACGAGAATTTATCGATAAAATAAAAGAGTGTATCGTGACAAAACACAAATTTTTCCAAGTAAGAAAGCAAGCCAAATTTAGAAGTCATACCTCACAACTCAATAATTCATTGAAGTACATTAATCGCTGGAACGAATTACTCATTTCATGGTTTTCGTCTATTAGATTTGTTCGAACACTTTACGTAGCCATTCAACAAATTAGAACGTGCATGCTGTTTCAGAAAACCGATTACTACCATTGAGTTTGCAGACAACTGAACACTTTTCCCAGAAATCTTTAAGTTTTCGACAAAACCGTTACTACGACGATGTTTATTCTTTTAAAGCGCACACTTCTGGCGATTGGAAACAACATTTACATCGCGGTGGGCTGAGGATAATGGACATATTGTTTGCTTTTATTAGTCTATCAAAAGGAGGCATGGCATATTCCATATTTGATAATCAACTGTTTTTAAAGCAAATTTAAGCAACTTTGCATCGCTTCATGGAACATCTTAACCAAATATGTTAGAGCTTTCTGCATAATTTCAATATGAACTCGCGCATATTTTAAACAAGCCGCGAAGTGCGACCCTTGAGGTCACCGCGGTCAACTTTCCAGTAATATCTACATAAATACGTATTAAAAATATTAAAAACAAAAATAATTATAAAAATACTACTACTTTAACCGTAGATCACTAACCTTATTTTTCAACGCTTATTACGAACCTTCGTCGTTTTGACTACGCTTTTTAAAATAGGAGTTTCAAAGGTTCCAGGAACCATAATATTTATATTTTTGTATAATATCTTTTAAACACAATCATTTACTAGTATTTTTATTATTTTTTACTAAAACAATAAATTTATTACAGACTTTTGAATGAGATCATAGACTTCAATCAAAATCAACATTGTTGACATTTTCGAATACGCGTCGTCGATTCGACGAAGATTCGCAATCTAGGGTTAAATAATAATAATTAGAGGTACTCATAACAGTAATAGGAATGAGCTCATGTTAATCATAGCATCTACGGGAGCATCCGTTGATTACGTAAGGCTTTTGGTGGATGGGGGGGGGGTGGATTGGTTTGATTGAATATTCACGCGGATGAATCGGTGTGGCGAGCGGGGGGAAGTTACAAAGCGCTTTCTACGTTATTTGATATTTTTATATCGATGCTTGAAGGACAAAAGAACGCTAGCAAAAATGGATGCAGTTTTTGTTATTACGCCCACTTAAGAGATTTTGTCGCGTGGTGGCCATTTTGAATAGTTGTGTTCAAAATTACCATGACTTCGGCATAATCACTGAATTTGTATTATTTTACGATTTTTCAACAATGAGACTAAAAGTTATTTCTTATTTTCGGTTGATCTTGAAAAACATTGAGTATGCAGTCAATAATCGGTTTAATTGCATGTTAACAGTAAAATGTATTACGAATGATGATGGTGGAAGTAATTGAAATCGTACGAACCAAACTACTAAATCAAAAAAAAAATTATTTGATCAAAGCTTTTTAAAGCAAAGTATTGACTTCAAAGCAAAGTTTATGAAAACAAACCTAATAATTGCACTTTTTTAAATAAATTGCGAAACGGTTCGATTTTTTTTTACAAATTTAATAGAACCACAAAAATGACAAACGCATCGATTGACATCTAACGATGCAAATCCTATATTTGGTTCGTGAGACAGAAATGACTTGCAAAGGATCAAAACAACAAACCCCCCTGACCGAAATGCCCCAAAAACTAATCAGCTCTTAAGATTGCAAAGACGCTTCGATTGACGCCTCAACATAGTCAATACGACTTTTCTTACGTGAGTTATGCTCGTAGAAAAAACTGTCCACGAACGTATGTACGTACATACTCACACATACATATATCTTTTTAAAAACACATAAAATATACTCTAAAGACCTCAAAACGTAAAGTTATGTTGAAAATTTCAATTTCGATTTTCGAGGCGATTACAAGAACTCTAGAAAAATGTTCTGTGATAATGAAAATTCATGAAAATTTATTGAACAGGTGAGGAATAGATACTTCTTGCTTTGTACATCAATCAGCATACAAAAGAGGTCCAGGCCAGTCAACCTGCTATCGTAATCATTTTCCAATAAGGCCTAGGCCTCCCGTTTTTGACCGCATTTGACAAAAAGCTACGACTGAGTCTACTGAAATCTGTCTCGTCAGCGTTTTGTGTTTTCTACCGCTCGCAACTATTACCGGTGATACTACGAAGCAGTATTTTTTTTGCATATTTGTAAATGAGTAGCCGTTCATCTATCATTCATTACTTGTTCAACATACAAGATAAGCCAATTTCTAGCATATCCTATCAACATGCCACGGCATCAGCAATAGCATCACTTAACCAATACTTTATTCACTTATCAAGACAAGCGGAAAACATCGATTCCGAAGCCTTTCATAATCGTCTAATCGAACTGCAAATAAGAAAGTGGCGAGCAAAAAAGTCTAACAATTCAATTCTTCCTGAGTCGAAGGCCGGTTTGCAGCAAGCCTTCCTTTTGCCGCCGCCATTCATGTTGCCGTGCACACTCCATTGAGGAACCCAACAGTGGAACAACGTCGATGCCAGCAAAATTATTAATCTTTTTCTACTTGCATCAATATGATAATTAAACAATTTTGCAATACTATTCTCTGGCCAAAGAGTATCTCCAACATCCAAGACGCGGCGTGGTGCTTGAAAGCGGACGACACAAGGTGGAAAGACGTATTTTCCGACCCGCGAATCCTAACTGCAGGTGTAATTTATTTTGCATGCAAAGTCACAGAGTTGCAGATGACGGTAACAACTCCGCGCTTGGTACAGTAGTTCCATGGTCGGTTAACATAGAGCTGATGCCCGCTACCACTTGAAAATCCATCCATTCCCGATTAGATGCATCTCTCGTGTTGGGCCAACACTTTTGATATCAACGAGTACGAGTAACTGGACTTGAAAACATTTCTGATAAAATGTGGTCTAAGTGCGACCCTTGAGGCCCACACGACTAACTTCCCAGTGGAGTGAATAAAAAGCTATAATTTGCTTTTATTATTAATTACTATTATTAATAATAATTATTATTAAACATTATTATTCTAAATTAATATAATTACTGTTACTATTTTTATCAATTTTTTATCTAACCATAAAAGCTTTGGTAGAGGAAGACGTCTCCACCACCTGGTCATCCTCTACCAAAGCCTTGGCAACCTTGTCCTCTTCGTCCACATCACCCTTCTTGTCCTCCATCTCGGCCTCGGAATCCACAACTATTATTGAGGGTATTTAATTATTGTTTAAAATAATCATTCGTTATTAAGAATGTTTGACCGTTACTGAATAATTATAATTGAATTTATATATACAATATCAGATTATAACTAATATTATTTGATTGTTATTAACAATATTAAATTATTTATAACAATATCCAATTATTAACTGCATAAGCGTCTCTACTCCCATTCACCCAAACCTGATAATAAAAGTTTGCAATTTTATAAATTAATCTTTTTTTTAAATAACATTTTTTACAAATTTGATCACAATTTTGCTAAAACGCACAATAATAACAGCATTACTATGAAGGTATTTGGTATCTGCAAGAATTAATATTGCGTATCAACAGTTTAAAAATAAGCAATTTTTAGTCGTTTTTTCAGCTTTTTCATCCTAAATAAAAAACGGCCCAACCGATTTTGCTGAAAAGTCATTCAGTTCTAAGTTACGTAATTACGCGTCGTTTAAAACCGGTCCCACGTCAATCCGATCTTTGGTTCTTGAGATAATCGAGACGAAAAATTACTCCGAACGCACATACGTACATACGCACATACGCACATCCGCACATACGCACATCCGCACATCCGCACATACGCACATACGCACATACGCACATCCGCACATACGTACATACACACTCACAGACATCTCTCTAAAAACGATGGATTTGGATTCTAGAGACCTTAAAACGTGGAGATATGTCAAAATTTGGGATTCGCAAAATCGACCCCATTACAATAACTTCCCATAGGGAACTGGGAAGTTAAAAATTGCTCCGCCGATTCTTTTGAATATTCACACATTGCCGATAAGTGTGTGTAACTAACATATTCCATGCGTGGAAACTGCTTGGGACATATGTAGCCGCAAACGTGTAGACTCTTATCGATGTTCGATCGAAGTGAAATTAGTGCAAAAGTAAAGTTATGGGCCTGCAACATTGCCTCTGGTGAATAGACCTACACGCGCGATTATGTGTAATTTCACTAATCAGATGCACATACAAATGTCGGGGAGTAATCTATTCAAACTGAAAGTTCCAAGAATTTGTGGGCCATCGAGTCAATTAAAACGCATTGCAATAAACAAAAGATATCAAATCTACTTAAATATATATCATCGGTATCACGTTTACGTATCTACGTTTGGATAGTGCAAGGATCAATTGGCCTTTTGAACTGAAAGAAAAATATCGAAAACTTATTTGTTGGCATGCACACTTATCTAATTCAAACCATATACTGTTGGCTGGTCACAGCTCATTTCAATATGAATGGAATTTACGCAATTGTAAGTTATTTAGGTCAGCATTACGAATGATACGTTTCACTATCCTAATGTTGACATCGCATCAAACAGAATGAAGAAAGTGCAAGTAATTTCCATTAAATTTTCATGATTTCAATCGATTTACACACCAGTATAATATCTACAGTTTACAGAGTGCACTTCAAATTTTACACCTTTCGAAGAGAGGTTTTTCATCTCCAGATAATTTCAAATAAACTTTTCCCATTTTAACTAACTTGCATGTTTTCATGGTAATTCTGACAAGCTCAGAGTCGAGTAAAGATTATCTAGATAATCTCAAGAATATTGCGAGTTCCGTTAAAATGTGAAATTTAATTCCCGTTCATCAAATGAATTTATTTACAAATTTCATAGTGCATATGTGCAAATTAATCTGAAGTCACTTCACTTGAGGAACGTTCAAATTGTTTTAGTAAATTTTGATTCGCAGTGAAAAAAGTCTCATAGCTGCTAATCAAACCTAAAACTAACTTCTGATTTGGACAGTAAGTACTCACGAAAGCGTCTTGAGGGGTTTTTAGGTTACAATTTTTCAAAAAATCAATACAGCTCACAGAGATGCACAATTAGCTAGTCAGGAGCTGTATGAAAAATAAGAAGGCATTTTGTATGGCCCAGGGCTTGCCATTGCAGAAGTACATAGCGTTTAAAAAAATTCGTAAAAAAGGTAAACGCGATTTTCTCGAATTCATGTTTTTTTAAGCTGGCGGCGATTTAAAAAAAAATACTGAACCGATCACTCTGATTTTTTATATGACTATAGCCGGCACCGGAATGATTATGATCGATATCAAATTTTCCGATTTTCACTCAATTATCTACTCTCAAAATTATTTTTTTTAAATGGCCGCCATTTTGTTATTTTTTAAATGAAAAAAATCATTCCAGTACCTGGCATAGGCACTTAAACAGGGATTAATTTGGCGTTTTGTCCCCCCTCCCCACATTATCCAGTCACCAGAAATCACGTCCACAAGCATTTTTTTAATTTAAAAAAAAATTGTTATGGATTAAAAAAACTATGAAAAAATCTATAAAAAAACTATTTTTGTACACCCAAAGTACCAATTAACATATGGAACAAATTTTCAAATGACATCTTTTTTATTTATATTAAAATAATAATTAAAATTTCTTTTCCTTTTTGAAAATCGTAACCTAAAAAACCCCTTAAATAAATCACACTAAGAAGGATTGTACATTTGAACTACTGACACGGCGGATAATTCGAATATTGCATTAGAAGAGTGTTGTCAAATTTTTCATATTTGATATTAATTCGAGTTTATATGTGCACATGTATGAAACAATGCAAACATTACACATTAGTGTAGTAGTTTTTAATATATAATATTTTCGTGAAAATAATAAAGAATGTTTTTGTTTTGATGGTAACCAATTTTTTTAGTCATTCAAACTACAGAGCTTTAATATGGACATTGATACTAAATATTCTTCTGAATTTTTCTAGTTTCATTTTGACTACATTAAGTGTTAAATTTGTATGGTAACCTTTGCAACTAATGATTATCAACGGAATATTGTAACTGTTTTCAAGAGTAAAATAAGGTAGTCTACTAACTCACAAATTAGACAACTAAAGTTTTAAGCTACTTCATGCAGGAAGATGATGATTTGATCATGGAAAAAAAACACAAGACAAACGAAGTGAAAAAGAAGATCTCACACACATTCTTTATTTTGAAGTTTTGCTACCTTGTCCTCCTATGCCGAATTTGACCGGAAATGTAAAAATTTTGTAATGGATATACTGCTGAAAATTCCTACCTCACCTGGTAAACCATCTATTAAGGGGAAACACCACTGTAGAGGTAAAAAAAGGTCATTTTTTGGGAAATTGTTTCTCAAAAACCAAACAACATATCGAAATTAGTGTAGTAGTGGTAAAAAGATCTATATTGTAAAAGTATTTGACATCCGCTTTGAATTTTTTCAGAACTTTAAAAAACAAAATGGCGGCTCCCTAGCACTTCTCCAGAAACGCCATATGTTTTCATGGCTTCGCGGCCGAACCGTTTTCTCGTGAAATGTTAAGGTTAGGGTTATCAAACAAATAATTGTCGATAAAGCATAATAACAGCCAGAGAAGTACGTAGGATTTTTTTCAAATTGATTTTTGACAAAATGGCGTAAAAATGATAGAAAAGGTTGGTGCCACTTGGGAAAAAGTTGAAATCGTTCGGGAAAAGTTTAAATTGGCTGGAAAATGCTATATATTTCTTAAGAATTAGCAATGTCAGCCCAAACACAGTAGAAATTAACCATCAAATATGTTCAATACATGTTCATTCCGGATTGCATTGTTATTATATGTGTCGCAATTTCATATGTCTTCTACATTGCCAATTAATTTGCTAATTAGTTATTGCAAGGAACTCATTATGATTAAATGAGCTATGAAAGCAATTTATCATAGTTTCTGCCAACTTTATTTCGCTTTGGTTTCCACGAATCCCTCCTTGAATTTCTCCTTTTGTAATACTGTATCAAATATCGCCCAACTAATTGCCACCTGCACTTTCATCAATAGCAAGAGCAGTACACAAAAAGACTAATTCTTTTCGAGACCGGTAGCTGTCTCCTCTATTGTTATCACCCTCTTTAATTACCTTTTTGGTGTTTGATTCGAGCTATTATGTCTTTTCAATGAAGCTACGCCAGCATCTATTTTCGTGCATTCACTTGTATCTTAATGCGTATCGGCTGCGTCGAGAAAATAATGAATTCAGCCTACATAAATCAGCTTGGAGTCTGCACTAATGACAGTAAAAGTAACCTACGTGCATAAGCGTTCCCTGCAAATATGTTAATAGGTCGTGAAGCATTTTTCTGCCATGGGTTCACCAAGAAAGATCTACGACGCGCACAGATACGCTGAACATCTTGATGGTGATCATCATCTTGCAATTAAGAGAAGTGAGAGCCATACTGTTACTTCATTGTACACGTAAAGTGTACCACACTTTGTAGTCCGGGGGAGATCACTTTCAATGGTATATCAATTAAATTCGCACATGGGAATCTTCACACCCGCGATTCCGTGGTGCGGATTATGGCCGAGCGGGTTTGCAGGCAACGTACGAAATGCACCTAAACTGAAAATATCACGCCACCGTGCATAGATTTGCGATTTCCATTGTGAGGGAGCGTGTGAGGCGGTCTCCATATCCAGCCCATGGATTCGATAGTGAACACTACTGAAAGTGAACAATCACTAATAGCGTGCTTTTTGCTTTCTTGGTTTCGCATTTATTCAGAGTCTTCAATAATTGAATGGCAAGTGGTGGCTTCGCGTCTCGATTGTTACCTGCATACCAGGAGCTACAATAATGATCGATACCGAAGTTGCACGCCCCCATCGCTCCTGTGGGCGAAATCAGTAATTGTAATGTTATTATGGTCAGCGTAGAGGAGATATCGTAATTGAAGGAAATATCACTTTTCATTGACATACTCGTATAACCATTGAAGTCGCGGACACAATTTCGTGGGCTTTCAAAGACGCGCTCCACAGCCTGTTGATCATTTCTGTTGAAAAATGGCCCAAAAGATTTACAGACGAATCAATTACAAGCAAGATTATTGTGTAATTTGGAAGGTAAATGGATCCAATAGATATTCACAACATTTAAAATAGGGGAGTGCACTTGGCAGGCAAGAGATTATTTAAAAAAACGCTCTCCGCGACTATTGGATCATTTAGGCAACAATTTAAGTTCATGGAATAACATTTGAGGAGGCTTCCAGATGACTTCACAATTAATAATAGTTACTGCACAACGACTAGTAGAAAAATAATTATACACCTTGAATTGTCAGCAAAACGAAGTCTCTTTTTTTTCGAAGCAGTTTCAGTCATACTTACGTATCTTAGTATTGAAAATGTTCTTTTCTATAGCGACATGAAACAATACATGTCTATGTTTTCAAATTTAAAAAAATTCTGCCAAAATTTAGTTTAGCTACTACGCAAACTTGTGATTGCCTGTGATCAACATCTCTTGCAGCAACCTTGCCGTTATAAAACTGCTTCATTTTAATTTTGTGTATTGCATCATTTCTGTAAACTAAATAAAATTATCCTAATCTTCAGTTTTTGAATATCTTATATGAGAAATGTTGCAGCACCTATTCAATAATAACAAAAACTGAAAAGAATTATATAGCCTTCAATGAAATATGAAAATGAAATTGGCACAGGTCTGTTTTTTCCGCAAATCAGGTGACACTTCCTTTCGTCATAGCTATTTAAAAATTTGCATAGGATTAGGATTTGTTTGTGTAAGACCACATAGAAACGTTTCGTGGCAGAAATATTTAAAGCTCTTAAATCTCTTGTCCGTCACGATGTATAGGAAAGGTGAAAACATGAATATGTAAGCAGCACTTCGTGCATAATGATAAATGTGAATATATGGTATATCAATTGTCGGATGCAATTGTATAACCACTAATGCGAAGCTGTTATCACGTGGAAATTCAAAGAGATCAACATGAGTTTTATGTACTTGATGCGATGGTCGATTCAATTCGGAAGCGTGAAATTTTTAGAATTATATTTTAGAATAAGTATTTGTGCTGTCTTAAATTATTTGAAGGCATGTAAAAAGAAGTTTCATTATTTCCTTTGAAAGCATGGTTTAAAATGAAAACTTCAAGACAGCTGTTATACCCAAAGTATGATAAAAGCGATGCATTGTCTTGTTACCCTTTCCAAATGATGCTTTATCGTCCACAAAAGAATAATAATTTTTTTTCGTTATTCTACATAAAACGAATGACGCACTGTTACTGACAATGCTATGAATTTTCCAAAACTTTTCAATCTGATATCCAACTGTACTCATGCTACCTCACTACGACTTCAGAATTAAATTTAGCAGATAAATTATCAACGAGGTCCATTGCATTTAACTATCACCATTCATATGCAGTGGAACATTTGAATAGCTTACTTTTATCTCAAGAATTCGTAATAACAATTTTAATTGCAAAACAATCTCCATCGTTCAGCGGCAAAGCAGAAATACGTGGACTTTCGCTAAACCCTCAACGGATTGCATCGCAAATGCCGCTGCAATCTTTGTATAGTCACAATCGAATTGTCGTTGGACTTCCACAATGCGATAAGACAAATTACAAGTTCGCAGGCTGAATTGCAGTCTCCGTCGCAGAGTACCATCATCATCAACTGCTCTGTTGCTTTCATTTCCAGTCAATTAGCGTCTGCGGACATAGCCACCGGTCTACTGCAGGTCTGGCCTTCACTCCGGAGAACACCCTTTGGCGCGACCTCAACCACAAGGAGGTCAGAGTGTTTTTCTTATACTTTCTTACCAACTCAATTCCACATACATACGTTTATTGTTGCGCCGAGGGAAGAGCAGAGTCTGTCAATCTTTCTTGAAAGTACTGAAAACTCATTGCAGGAGAAGATAATAAGCAAAACTGTAATTGCCCATCATTTCAAGATGAAATGCATCTTTCGTGTTGAAGTGAATCACTCGTATCTACACCACGGCATCATGTGTGATCTGCCTTTTCGACGGCTTGTTAGGGTGAAGCCAGTCAATCAATCAACCCCTAATTGCTTTTGCTGAGAGACCAGGATGGTATTGTGAAAGTGTTGGGACAAAGATTCTTGTGGTCAATTATGATTTGTTAGAATAATGAAATCTTTAATGACAAAATCAGGTGCGGCTTTACCAGCAAAACAAAGGAAATATTGCTTTCCTTCTCAATGTGAAAATTAATTTCATTCATTATTTTGCATTTCCTTCAAAAAAAGCAGCTTCTTACTTGAATCCATTAAAATAAAAATATATACATATAAAAATAAAAATAAGGAAGCATATTATTTGCGCTGTGGCTCATAGTTGGGGAAAAGAATCGTCAAGGCTTCATGTAGAGGTCCCAAATATGAAAAAGTTCACCTCAAAGCTGCTTTTTTCGAACAATTGGTCCACGCTATTCCTAATATCTGCTAATCCAGCTGTATGTTATTAACACGGCTCTGGTATTTTTCCTCCAAGTGGATGTAACCTTGCAACTCATTCTTAGATTTCAAATTTTCGCTTCCAATTCTTCTTCCTTCATTCACCCTACATAAAATAGAAGCGTTAACTGCTATCGTTCTATGGTTGCATGCGTGAGTGGAAGCAATCAAGCTGTGATATCCAAATTGTTTCTATATGCTTTGTATGCTTACTACATCAAAAATCATGGGTTTGCATCATTTAGCTGGTTTTTTGACTTATGTGTGTTTAGTGGCGGATACTTACTGTTAAAACCCGCGAAAGCGATCGTGCAATTTCTAAAGTTACAGAAAAATAATTTGGTATGCGCCAATTTTATGAAAAAGAATGTAATTATTACCTTCCCAGTATATGGGAAGTTCTTGTAATCGCCTCGACAATCGAAATTGAAATTTTCAACATATCTTCACGTTTTGAGGTCTTTAGAGTATATTTAAAATGTTTTTAAGAAGGAAGTAGGTATGTGTGTAGTACGTACGTACGTACGTGCGTTCGTGGACAGTTTCTTTTACGAGCATAACTCACGTAAACAAAGTCGTATCGACTTCGTTAAGGTGTCAATCGAAGCGCCTTTGCAATCATAAGAGCTGATAAGTTTTTGGGAGACTTCGGTAGGGGGGTTTGCTGTTTTGACCCTTTGAAGATCATTGCTGTCATGCGCTATATGCCACGAACCAAACATAGGATTTGCATCGTTAAGGTGCCAATCAACGCGTCTTAACATTTTTGTGATGATTTTAAGCTAATAAAAAAACGTTGGAGCCCTGTTTCAATTTAATAAAGAAAATTGCAAAAATTAGGGTTTTTTCATAAAAATAAATTTTTAACCTGATTTGCACAACACAGTAATAAATGTTCATGAAATTTATAAATTCTTATCAGTTTTTGAAGAAAAACGAGCAAAACATTTTGCCATGTTTACAAGAAAAATTGCATTAAAAATAAAAAATCATTCAAAGTCATACGTAATCAATGAACGCTCCCGTAGATGATACGATTAATAGTAACTCATTCCAATTACTGTTATGAGTGCCTCTAATTATTATTATTTAAAGTGGTATTATTTTCATAATTATTTTTGGGAAGTTTACCGTCTGAACCTCAAGGTTCGCACCTCACGGCTTGCTTCAATTAAATTATTACGCTTCAAAGAAAACACCCGACACGATATACGAAAAGTTTCAATGGCTCTGTATAAGACTTTGCATCCTATTTTTAACGGACGAAAAATCGAATTTAAGTTAATCAGTTTTATTTTTACTATGCCAGTATTGAGTCTCACAGCGAAACGAAATTCCGTTCGTCTATTGCATATAAAAATACATTTGCGAAAAGCAAGGGCTCAAATTTTTTACTTTAACTTCTATTGAGAAGGTTCCGAAAGGCAATAGTATTTGATTTGACAAAAATAAAAAGAAGAGGTGAATCAAGCTTTGTGTTTTAAAATAATTTATACTTAAAATAGATGCCGAATATTGAATCGATAATTTGTGACTTGACAATTTCCTTAAGTTATTGGATGAAACTAACAACATTAGCTACTAATTTAGGTTAGGTACACTGTAGTGGAGGCAGAGCTTTGTGGGGTGTATTATCCTACTCTCATATTATCGTCTTAATTTCTGGGTACAACATAAATACACATTGATTATGTAACTAATGATATAGAGAACGACAGAGGTGTTTGGCTGATAATACCTTAATTGCTTTCACTGAGAAGTTGGTCTAAAGCCAACACCGGACAATACTAAATGAAGCAGACTTGATGATATGAGCATACTATAGTGGCTGAATGATTCAGTGACCGATACAATACCTTAAAATTATCGGATGAATGGATACAGGTTCCACAATGAAGATAATTTATGTTAGATGGATCCCACATCATTTATTATCTCACTCAAGACCATAAAAGATACGCGTGGTCGAAGTATCATTTTCAAAAGAGTTCCTTTCCCTTGTTTCCAAGTTCGTATCTATGTCTTCTAGCAATCATGCAGATTGGATCATCATTTAAGCCTTATTAATTGATTCTATTATCCATCTTCCCGATGATGGGCTTCAATGCGTCGATGCGTTTCAAACTTATGCCCAATGGCAGTAAAATGTACGAGAAAGACAATTAAGGTAGGAGGGAATCATTGCTGAGAAAGTCACATAGTTCCTCTCAAATTTTAAATTACTAATAAAATTGTGGCGAATGAACAATCCTAATTAAACGTGACTATCAATTGTAGAAATAAATATTGGGACATCGCAATAACACGTAATAAACCAGCTCCAACAAAATACGTAGTTATGCAATTATTTTTTCACACTATCGCTTGATTTTAAGCATCCAATGCAAATGTGCTTTAAAACTCAACATTTCCAAAACACTAGCCAACACGTGATTGTATCTCACTATTCGTAGCTTTTACGACCCATAGAAACTCACATTTATGTGATTTTTTGGAATTTTTCTCAATTACAAACATATCATTATCTTAGATGCTGTTTCCTTGGCTAATAAAGATATCTTCTTACTTGGCGGGCTTTATTGATCAGTTAACACTGCTGTTAATAAAATGATAAATAGCTTTTAAATGATGAATGAGGCACCAGTCAATTTTGCAGTAGAAAAATTTGCGTTTTATTTAACATTCACCATAGCATACAATATTACATGAGAGCAGGGACTTAATCAAATGTGAATATTTCATTGTAAGTTATCGCGAAACAGTCACAAATGATGGACGACAAACCTTGGTCAGGTAGTTGAAAGTATATTTAAATTTGCTTCACAGATTTGCGGTGTATGAGTTTATATGTTTGGCGTGGCTAATACCTTCAAAGAATATTTGGGAAAAAAATGTTATAACACTAGCGAAGGTATGGGAAAATAATTGAATTTTTATGATTGTTAACTTTTTTTTCTCGCACAAGAATCATGTTAGTTTAGGCGCTTTTCTGATCATAAAAAACTTTTAAATTTATTTCCGCCCTTTCATAAGGACATACAAATCTATTTCAAATATGTTACTGATTGCTTTTAAAATGAAGTCCAGAAGTATAAGTTAAGGCAATGAGTTTAGATCAGAATTTCAGTCGCATTAATACAATGCAGTTTATAATGTAGCAAAATTAATACATTTTGGATTTAAAGCAGGCAAAAATTTGAAGAAGAAAAACGATTAAAAGATTTCTTTAAAAGCATTAAAAAAACTAAAAACGTCAAAATAAGAGCCGAATTTTAAAATAGATTCACAAACACCTAAGTGCAATCCTGCAATTTATTCAAAGATACATTTGTCATCATCGTTGCTTTGGATACCAAAATTGAATCTCATGTTACATCGTCGATTTTTAACTTCTAATGATTCTTTTGCCACCTTTGCTACTTTCAAAGTGCGTGTCCACATTATCGACAACAACTAAATACAGAATATTATCATATTTAACGGAACGAAATTAAATATCTTCGACAGGGTAAATACTATAATAACTCCCTCAACAATGAAATAACTGCTTAATGAAAGACATGCATAGAAAAAATATCAAGAAAATCGATATTCAGTAGTCAAAGTACATATATGGAAAAATTAGGGGTCATCCATATATCACGTAACACTCCATGGGGGAGGGGGTGGAGAAAATTGTTATGTAACAAAATTTAAAATTAGGTTAATTATGTTAAAAGTTATTTTTCTTCATATTATTTTATTTTTTATAATAAATGGAAAACAAAAACAATGTTTTCGGTTAGAAGTATTTGCATTGTTAATTTTTTGTGATTAAAATATTTTAAAGTCTAAGAAGGGTACGATGAACTTGTTAGGTAATAAATGAAGGGCTTTGAAAATGTTACGAAGTGTTACATAAGGAAGGGGGGAGTTAAAGTCTCTAAAAATTGCGCTACGTAATATATGGATGGCCCCTTAACAAATAAGATTGGTTTAAGCACAAATATGGATAATAAGCAAAACAGGCATGAAAAATAAAATTTATCACATAAACAATCTGTTTGGAAATCTGGACTCTAATAATTAGTAAATATTGAGTCAAAAAATATTTCCTATAACGATTCCAGGATACAATGTTTCACCTTGATTTTAAAGCTACGGCAAATATCAACATGATCGCCGCGACAGCTCGAATCCAAAATTAATCTCCTGAAGTATCTATATCTCATGAAAACAAAGTACAACTCAAAACTTAAAAAAAAATGAAAAGGATTTTCACGCGTTATACCTCGGTATTCAAATGGATGTGATCTGTCTTATGAATTAACATTCTCAATTTGATTCGTGTCGCATCAGTAATTTTGATCGAGTAGACTAAATCTCAAACAGCTCAGTCTTGAATTAACCTAGAATCCTTAACATAAATGAAAAAAATCATTTTAATGGAAACCTAAATTAAATTAAATGTACTCAAAGTTTGAGCTACTGATTGGCACTTGAACGATTTTCCAGGACGCGTAAAAAAACCTTAGCAATAGCGCTGTTTTTCAACGATGCGAAGTCGAACTGAATTTTTTACGACTGCAAATCCGATTTCATTATAATTTTTTTCGAGATTTTGACTCCGACTGATTCTGGATTTCAATGAAAGAAATGTTTACCTCGTCATACAACGATAACGCATATAGATAATACTGAACCCCTGCACCTTCAACGTTATATCTACCTTATTGCACGCAAATTTATATTATTTATATTTCACATTTTACTTTTTTGAAGATTTCTTTCAATTCACAATATACTTATGTACTATGTGTAATATTTTGTTTTGTTTAAAATTAAATTTTTTTTTGGGGGTGGAGTGTCGGATTTATTGCTATTTAAACTACAAATCATGTTGTCTTTTTTGTCTTTTCTAGTTTGACCAAAGCCTATAATCCAAGCTTAAAAACGTTCGTTCGATTAATTTATCGGATTTGTTTATTGTTCCTAAAAAGTTGTCAGATATAACCTTGAGCTCATGACCGAGATTTGAAATCATTTGCAGCCAAATATTGCGTAAAAGAATCGAAATAAGAATCATTTTTCAGGTATGCATTTCGTGTTATTTGTCTGTGATCTCAAAGTTTCAGTTCAGACCTATTTGATAAGTTTAAAAAAAATTTGCTAATTGAACAAACTGTAGATATTGTTATCTCTACTAAAAATCTTTATAAAAGATTACATTAAAGTTTATTCATGAAAATGATGCCTTAATCAGGAGGGGGGGAGGAGTTGTTAATTTTACAATATTGCAAGCACATTTTTAAGGATTATTTTTGAAAATATGGTAAACATACATTTATTTATAAGTTAAGGGCGTAATAGTGCAACATTTCCAATAGTCTTCTCTTAATTTTTTGTGAAAAATATCGTGAATTGAGCCACCGACAGCAAATCTAATCTTCGTATACACCAAAAAAAGTTGCTTTGTGGTGTGATCAAGATAACTCATTACTGGAGCATCAGTTGACTAAATCCCAAAAAGTTTTCGAAATAACATCAAGTTTTTTTTTTATTTTATTGATTTTCCAATTTTTGGAAGCAAAAACAGACAAATTTTATGAATTTAAGAAAATTTATTGATAAAAATCGGCGAATTTGTTGTTTTAAAGTACAATATAACATCAAAAATACAAGACCTCATTGTTGTTACCTCGTGATTTATCTACAAAGTAAGTGTGCAAAATTTACAAAGGATTGGATAAGTAGTTTTTGAAATCCACTGATCACCGACTTTGAAAAAAACCAAATCCGAGAAAAACGCGTTTAAAAATTGATAATACATATTAGCAAAATTGGTCGGACAGCATATACTCGTATTTAAAATGGCTTTATCTCCGTCAGTTTTCCTCCGATCAATCTCACATTTTAACTGGATACTCTTAAAAAGCTGTACTATCGGATGAAACAATAAAAATAAAAACCCTTAAGCCAGGTTCGAAAAAAAATTGAAGAAAGATTAAGAATTTTCCGTGAAATCCGTGAACTGTTTAACAACCTTTGACGACATATATATAATGTCGATATTGTCTTCCAAATTTTATTAATAATATAGTTTTTCATTCACGGAAGGATATGCAGCATATCTTCATAGTTAATGATTTGGTTTCATTCTCAAGGACTGGAGGACTGTTCTGTACTGACCCTGCTAATTAAAAAAAATGACTTGGAATGGTAGAATATAAGGAATGAAAGAAAGCAATTGGAACTCTCTTTCCTGTGGTGGAAGACTGCTATTATTCATCCATGCATTGAATTAAATGTTCCCTCGATTCTTTTGCTCTGGGATCCAAGATTGTTGTATTATTAATAAGGCAATATTAGATATTCTTTCTATCCCAAGAATAGTTCACGAGTGATTAAGAGGAGATGGTGCTACACTTACCTACTTCCAAAGTCACCAGGCGAATGCAGCCCAATCGGCCAGGAGCAAGGAAGGACTCGGTGCAAGCACGAATGCAGTCCTTTCAGTGCACCACACTGCACAGCTTTGCGCCACTTTTAACAGAATGCAGATGCGTTGATAGTCGTTGCGTAGTAAAGTACCTGTTTATATCCTCTCGTGGACGTGGATGTCCGTGGCATCACTTTTAACTTAAATTCGAATTGAAATGCACATCTACTACCCGGCAAGTGGGTGCGACCCGCTCAGGACAACGGCACTATTACCACGGGGATTCCACTATTATTTCTTGGTCACAATGACGACATGGAGGCCGACGCATATCGAGTGCCTCCTTTAAATCATATTCTGCGGTCACACCGTCACTGCACTTCTTCTTGCCGTCGACCGGCAACCGAGGGGTTGTGAGCCGTTGCAACCACCCACATACGATGTGGGGCACAGAAAACGTCCTGGGCAACGGAAAGGATACTACAGATGCCCGCGAGGATGCCGCTACCCGAGCAACAAAGTATTCGAGGGAACGGAACTAAACAGGCGACGCAAGAGCGCCAACGAACCACAGTCTGCCGAAGACGCGGAACCACCAAGCAGCCAGCACGCGAACCTACCTCCTGCTCGCTCAGTTGATCGAATGGAACTGTTACTGTTTTGCTCCAAGTAGTGTTTACATGAGGTAACCTCACGAGGGGCGGCCGACGAGCGGCATTTCTTTGCCGGTCGTAAAAGGTAACTCGCGCGCCGGCAGAAGGGGGCGCCCCAACGCCAGACCACGGCTGCGCGGTGCTCGACAAGATAGAATTCAATTGTATCTCTCTCACCTGCCTGCAAGTGCAGAGAAGCTGCTGGGCTGGAGCCGAAGAGAAGTTTGATGCTGCCGATGGTGCGGGCACAATGCGAAGTTTGCTTGGATCTTTCGCAGACCGCAGAAGACTTGGATGCATCTGCCGAGCAAGATGCCCGACAACATGGCTTGCAGGATACAAGCAAGCAGAGTTCCTCCCACAAAGCTCATTTCTTTATTGTTTTGGAGTCACGTCAGACTCCTTGATTTTAAACCTTTTTTGGTGCTGCACAGGAAAATCTTTGAGTTCAGTATATTAAGGGGTTACACCACAGTAAATAGCGAAAATTTTAGGTTTTTTGCGATATTTTTTCAAGTGGAAGGAAAAGTAAGAGGGTAATTCTTTTTAAGGATGTTATGAAGCATGTTTTGAAGTCTAAAAAAATTGTTTATTAAAAAATATTACAAAATGGCTGCCCAACAGGCGTTTCTGCTGAAAGGTTTTTTTTGGAGGGGCTCCGAGGCACACACCAAAAATTAATGTGGAACAAAATAAAAAAAATCTTAAACTACATTAGTATAACAATAGAAATACGTGGGGGATTTCGAAAATATTCATTTTTGTTAAATTGGCGAGCATTTGAAAAAAAGTTGGTTTTACTACCAAAAAAAGGATACTTATTTGTACCTAAAAAATCGAAAATCGGCAACGTATTCTATGTGGAATGTTGTTTTAAAGACGTGATATTAATTTGAAGTAAAATTATAGAAAATTGTTTGAGTAATGCTGCGTGCCGATTTGAAAAAAGTGTTTCGAGAAAAACGCGTTTAAAATTTTGACTTTACTTTATTTTACATCTTCTCTCAACATCAAAGGACGCTGTACGAACGTACTTTATGTTCAACATCCTTGAAAATGTTTCTAACAACATCTATTAGTGTATTAGAAAAGTTAGAAATCGAATGGTAAGATATAATGCTGTAACCCGACGAGCATGTGTCGTATTTACTGCAAGTAGTCGTTACGGAGCAGTCGGGAGGGGTCGAGAAAGAGCTCGAAATTTCAATGAAAACGATTTCTGGCACATATAAAACTATTTGTTTCTTATTCTAGAAGGTTTAAAGGATTTTTTAAGCCACTAAAAATAAAATCAATTTTTTAAAATTTCTACTGTGATGTAACGCCTTAAGGGGTTACACAGGTCTTGAAGGAAAAACAAAAGCAACTTTTTCAAAAAATTGTATTTTGAAACCCAAAAATCTGTTTTATTTAAAATTTACATATATACAAGTTTAGCATTTCTAGAAGTTGTATAAAAATTTTCAGCTGAAACATTGAAAATTTCCTGCAGTTTTTCTCATCCAGCCTTTTTTTTTTTGCGGTAGGCAGAATATTTCGATGCAGGTTCATCTCAATTCAAAAATTCAATTTCTTATAGGTTATGCGCTTGACTCTTGCTTGAACGAAGGAATTGAAAAAAAAATTCAAGTTTTGCGATGGATTTGAATGAATTTTTGTCTCATATTTTTTAGCATTTTCCCGACTCTCATCGTTTTTAAAATATTTTTTTCGTATAAAACAAAAACGAGTCAACTGAATAAAAATCCCTTCGTTCAAGCACGAGTCAATACTATAAAGAGGAACTGTGCAAAGTTTGAGCAAAATCGGTCGATTCGTTCTCGAGGAATCGTGCCTACCGCACGGAAAAACAAAGTTTCGAGAAAAAACGCATTTAGGGTTTTTTACCGCGATTTAATGAATTAAATTATTTTTTAGTGACTTACATCGAGTCCTCGATGCATACAGTATTTCGTTCGCCTCATTCGCGATGTCCAGAGCATCCTTTTGATGTTGTGATATTTTATGAAATAGAAAGGATCTGATTTTACGCGGCAGAGCGCACGTACCGACCGCGCGATACTCAAATCTCTGCAACTCTGGTAATATTGCTCGAATTTACTTCAAATTTGGTGTGAATACTCTTGAAGTACTATACTTTGATATGAAATAAAAAAACATTGATCGATTTTTTGAAAATATAAGACCTATGTAACCCTTTAGGGGGAAATCGCATTAGGTGGCCTATTTTTACAGGTTTTCGTGATCTTTTGAAAGGGAAAAATGATTAGAATTAATTGAAATTAATAGGTTATTTTACTCATATTTTGAATTACATCTCATAATTTTTTCAAGTGACTATCATTAAAATCCGCAAAGTTATATGCTGTTCTTCATGGAGGTCCGTCGTCAGAGTCTCTCATTGTCGTGCATGCTGGAGTCCACAATTTTAATATGAAAGCAATCCAAGCAAATTTTTCATATTATCTTTATGCATAGTTTCTCGATGAACCAGGTTTTGAGTGAAAATTTGGAAAATTAAAAATTTGCGGCGCGTTTGAAAAAAAAATCAAAAAAAATCATGCTTTTGTCCTAAAAAACCTCTAAAGGAAAATTTTTATCCCTATTTTAGATGCAGTTATATGTAAGTTTAATAAGAATTCAAAAAATCTTTGGTTTTTAAAGATCGGTCAAAAATTCGGCTACACTGCACGCCAGCCGGAAAACCCCATTTCGAGCAAAACGTATTCAAAAACAAATTACCAAAAATTGGGTATTGACGTGGTTTGTGTATTACTCCTATATACACAGCGATACCAGGAAAAAATACATCTTCTTGTTTGTAATATCTGGTCCAATACATACAAAGTTAAATAGATTCATAGAAAAACAGCTGCCTGGTCCCGCCCAGCTTGTCTGCGATCGCTCCATTCAACAAACCGTGAGGTATACTCAAGCACGCTTCGTTTCTTGCCCCGAAAATATAAGAAGGACTTCGAATATCGATCTCAAACTTTTTGAGCATACTTTGAATAACTAAACTTTTGATTTCAGCAATAAAAAATGTTAATTTTTTGAACCGTCTATTTTGATTTCTCCCCTTAACTTAATTTTGAAATCTTTTGAAGTCAAAATTTTGAACATATCTTTTCGTTTTAAGGTCTTAGGTGTAATTTAAAAGTGTTTTTAGAATGAAGTATGCATGTTTGTGTTCGTACGTACGTTCGTGGTTACTTTTCTCTAGAACGATATCTTATGAAGGCAAAATTGTAAAGACTTAGTGAAGGTTTGAATCGAAGCGATTGCAAGGACGCTGAACTGAGCTGAACTTATTTGATTTTGGTCAAGTTCGCTACCGTTATATTTTTTTTTGACACATCCATGGTCATTTCTGTCATTCATGATATCTCACGATCAAAACGTTCTAATAACGTCAACGAGAATCGAACCATGTTAGCTTTTTGATGAGTCCAACAAATTTTCAATAAATTTAATACTGCCGTCTTTTAATTCAACAAACAAACTGAATAAGAGATTTATACGAATAAATGTACCTAACTTCCCTCATTCTGATGATGTCGTTATGGTATCGATCAAATTGGATTAGCATTTGTAAGATTCGATATTTTTTAATAAACTGAGTATAGCAGTTTTTTAATTTCTTGAAAAAATCAAAAAAAAAATATTTAAATAAATATATTTTTTTTAATCTGATTCTCACTTGTAACTATCAATGCTTTCGAAGATCGGGTGCTCAAGTCTTCTTATCTAACAAAAACAAAACAGACAAAAAATATTCCTACAGAAACACAGAGACTACTCATTTCACTTATTGTTATTTCTTATTATCATAATTTCCATTTGAATTATATATAGCTTTATTATTATTTTTAATATTTATGCAAATATTACTGGGAGTTGTTCGTGTGAACCTCAAATGTTGCACCTCACGACTGGTGTGTTTTCACATGCAAATCTAATTAATGTTTTTGGGGCCAAGATTTTTTGCTATGTTTTTGCTTTTCAGTGCAGTTTAGATGCTCGACGTTGAACTTTTGGCATAAATTTGTCGTATTTTCGCGCCTTGCCTTAATATTAAAAGAAAAAGCGGAAATTGTTATAGTTGAAAAGTGTTCGGGATCTTGCTAAAATATCGGCAAACTCCAAACGATTGTAATTTTAAGCGAGGTGTGAGCCTTGAGGTTTACACCAGCAACTTTCCCAGTATTATTTCTATATTAAACTTCATAATAATGAAGACAATAATTCTCTAAATAATAAAAATAATAAGATCTCATAACAGTAGGTCAAATGAGTTAATATCAATCGTAGGAAGGGTAAAAGTATTTTTTGGTGAAGTTGAAATTTAACAACTACTTGATGCAATTTTTCCTCCAGTGATTGAACTAATGCAGTAGTTGTATCCTAAACCTCTATAAGAGCCGCATAAACATGTTTTTTTTACTGCAATGTCACCATTTTACCTTAGAAAGACATAGGGGAAGAAGTCATTGAAAACTCATCAACTCTTACACTGAACGAACTATGAACAAGCTACGACATTCTGAACAAGTTAATAATTGTGAAAGGACGTAGAGTAGATTAAATCCATGATATCAAGACTGAAAAGAATATTTTGTTTCATTTATTTCCGAAGGCGTATCTCTGGTGGCATTTTATGCACTGTTTGCTATCATAAGCCTTACACTTTTACCTTTCGGTTCGATTTTACAATGGTTATTCAATAAAAATCCACAGAAACATACCCTATGATGTTATTCCATCAAGCATTCAATGTAATTTACATCGTTTTGAAGCTAGTGAAATTCGAATGCATTAAACACATTTACATTTCAATAGTCTGTACAGAATTAATTTTTATTTACTATCTTACAAAGCACAGTACCCTCACCCAAGTTAAATAGAGACCTGCAATCGCATGAAAAACTTAATTATATGTCGTGCTTTTCAAATGGCATTTAATTAGTTTCAGCGAACCTAAAATACATATTATCTGTATGCCTCAAATTACGAGTTCTTAGCACTATTCATCAATGGCACAGGCTCTGAGCATCGAGGTAAAAGTGAAAATAAAAGTCCGCCAAACCACATAGAGATCACAAGAAACCAAGAACATTCTGCGCGGAAAGGGACCACACAACTCCAGTCCGCGGCTACATTCCTCCGCAGTTCACCTCTACTGTGTCCACTTCTTTCCCACTACAACTTACCTCGTCATTCGACTTATAAGTGGTTAAATTGGATTCACTCTTTCTGCATCTGAATGTACCTGGACTAGATCGTGGCGATCGCGCCTACAGGTCCCGCGGATCCATTAAGCATAAAAATGTATCTTAGATGATTTTGCTTGGTGCCCCGACCCGACCACTTAAAAGAAGTCCAACAGGAAGATACAGGTTAGTGGCGGTGCGGCTTTCAAGGGGAGGAACTATTCATAGATTATCGCGACTGAATCCTCGGGCGTGAAAGATCAAGGACTAAGTTTATTTGCGGGTACATCTGAAATAGCTCTGCCTGCGGATAGTCGAATGGATCTTCGAACGATGGAGAGCTACTCCTCCTTCGCCAACCCGCTCCAAAGTGGACACGAGTTCAAATCTGACCGATCCCATCTTAGCTTTAGTTCCCATAACAGGTTCTGAATACATTCTTGGGCGGTATTGCAAAAAACAAAAACAAAGTGATATAGACGTTGCTGACTGCCGCGGTGACCATGTCGTAATTTGCGCAAATTAGCCAACGAGTTAAAAAGGGTTGCCCTTAAAAACACTCAATTTGTCTATACTTCCTTCTGAAGAAGAATATTTTTGGACTTCAATAGCTTCAATACCGCAAGAAATTGTTTTGTTGAATAGCACATTGACGAATATTCTCGCATTGGTTCTAGTGAAACCTTTTATTTGTATAATCTAAATAAATCGCCGGTTGTTTTATTGAAACTAATATTCTATTATTTTTCCGGTGAAGCTGTTTAATATATTTATGTTTCCTTGATTTTTATTTTTAAAAACAAATTTACTTTTTAGCAACAAGTTGCTCCTCTCCTTTCTGTTACCTTCATAATTACATCCCTAATGCTGTTTGATTACATCTTAAAAACAAATGTGTACTTTTCTCAAATAATTCGAAATCCCACTATGGACCGTTATGTGTGTATCTAATAATTAAAGCACCTTACTTTCATAATTCAATTCCTGATTTTGTTTTGATAACAATGTTCTTTCGTTAAAACCAGGGACTGCGCCGAACAATCCCCCAGGAAAATTGGAAAATTTATTCCCGTATTAGGCCATTTATACTTTTCGGATTTGAAGAAAAGTGTAAGTGGCTCGTGCTTTCGGGCGAACCACTTATCTGATTCAACAACCACACTTCTGGGGACAGAAATTTCAAATATTATTGTTCTTCGTTTGTCCTGTAACACCTGGGATTAGGTCGACCATTATTACTTTTATTATTGATGACATCGAACTACCAAAACTTGGAGCTTTAAGCTGTATTTCGGGCAAACATTTTTGTACAGCTAGATGCCATCTATTGGAAAATTTGCAAGTGCCCAAAAATATTCCAAAATTAAATTCTCATAAACAATAGCAAATGCACAGTTGTGCAAAAGCTATTGCACAACAAATCGACATTAGATGGCGGTAATCGCGAGAAAGAGAAAAGTTGCGCGTCTTGGGAATGTTGCTCCCACAATGTACGTCTCGGGAATGTAACGTTTTATTTGTTGCACACCCCTACATTTTGTACATCTTTGATCCTGTAACACATACTTTCAGGCGTGATGTCGTAATTTCAAGACCCAATTTCAAATATTTCCACATTTCTTCTAAAGGACTTCAGCAGAAACTTCTAGCATATGTTCGAAACTTCTTCCCTTCCATTGCTCCGATTTAAGGAATGAAATTGATCCAATATTGCGAAGCAGGGAGATAAAAGTCTTCAAAATATACCGATTAGGTACGATTTTAAATTATTTTCTAGCTTCATTCTAGCATGAAGGTTTTCTTTAAACATTGGAAACACTCAAAATTGAACTCATTAAAAAAATAGTGTAGTCTATCGATCAGATACATTACGCGATCCCCGAAAAATGATGAAATCTTTGATCTTATAAGAGATGATCTTATTGAGAAAGTTTTTTTCATCATATATCTATGGTCAAAGGTTCACGCTGAGAAAGCTTTGTTATAGGCTCAAAGTTGAAAATAAGTTCATGTCCAACAGTGAAGGTTTTTTTTCGTTTATCATAACTACATTTTCTGATCAAATGGAAATCTTATTATTGTTGGTGCTTAACCAAGATATCCACCTAAAATAATAGGAATATATAAGAAATATCATCGGGGCAGAATAATATTCCATGAAGGATCGTCGACGAGTGGTAACTATGTTAAAAATACTCCATTTTGATGTACTATGAAATCGTATCTCGAATCAACGTTTGGCAAAGATATTTATTTGATAAAGATTTCACTAGATTAATTTTGACTTTTGACTCTTCGGACATTTTCATTGTCATCGGAAAACTACTACTTCCTTTGAAGCTGTGGCATCTGACTTGCCTCCTGAATGGGAATAGTAGCTGTCGGTAGCGGAGATATTCGAAGCGAACATATGATCTTGTTGTAAGCTACAGCATCACCGTACGATTTGATGATCTCTCGAAAGTTTTCATTTTCTTTTTCCAATATTAGTTTTTCTTCTCGAAGACAAAGAACTTGTGTCTCGGTTTGTCCAACTCGGTTCCAGAATAGATGCATCAAACGTACCTGGTCCATATCATGCTTCAAAGGAACAATGGACATTACTGAGTTATAACAAGTGCTTAACTTATCAACATGTACAAAAATAAATTTGTTCTTATCTCTCTATTATGTAAAAAAATTGGCGACGTATATTAAAGTATGAATGGCATTCTAGTCACTGGAGTGCAATCAAAGCGAGCAAGGGACGGAGCCAAAAACATGTTCCGTGACATACGCTAAACGAAACGCGCATAGTATGATGAAGAAATAAATCAAAATTGACAAAATTAAAATAGAATAAATGTTTGTTTTCAGATAAAGCTTGCTTCAGTAGACATGAAACTTTCTTTGCTTCTCAAAATCATCCGTGTGCTCAACGCCCAAATATTAAAAAAATATCCGTTTCACAGTTATTATAGTTTTGTCGACATATGACCGACAAGAATGAAAAGTGAACAATTTCGGCTTCCACCTAAATCGGACGAGATTCACCTGCTCTTGAGTATCCTCTGCCTGCTTGTTCGCTTCCAGATTCTGCACCAAAGCAGCCTCTGTCCACGGTGATACCTTCTCCTTCTCAGTCTGAAATTTCCTGCAGCAAGAAGCCAGGCTAAGGACTAGCTCCCCAAACTTGACTATGCGTTTCAACCTCTACCAGATATTATTGATTTATATATATATCTGGTAACTACTTATTCCTAAACAACTGTCACCTCTTTGGTCCGATTGGCTTCAAAGGCCAGGCACTTGATATGGTCTTCATGTCCTTTTGACTGGCGTTTGCGGCGTTGCTTCAATTGCCAGTAATACTCTACGAAGTAGGAACGCTCGCCCCTTAGCTTCACAATCTCTGTATTCACATGATTTTCCGTCGAAAGAAGCTTCCTTTGTTGTGCTACTATGACGGAGCTTAGCTCCTTTGATGCCTGCCGATTTGCTTCCATTTCCTTGGTAGTTCGCTCCTGTCTCTCAATGAGCTGGTTGTACACGTGTTCTCGTTGTGGATTCAGTGCGTCCACCTGCAAGTCGCCAATTATCTTTTCCGTATGAGTTTGAAGCAACTTCATGTTGCGAACGGCGAGGTCGCGGAATTTGAGCCTTTTGGTGGCAAGCGTGTCCAGAAGCTCATTAACATCAGTGGTGTGGCGAGTTTGCATGTTGTCTAAAATGTTTGCTGTGAGCAAATTGGTAGCATGGAGAATATTTTCGTAGTTTCTCTTTCGTGCTGCATGAATCTCATTTTTTTCGTTGATATCTTCTTGAAAGTCCGCCACTAGATCAACAGCATCTTGCTCATAAGCTTTCCGCGTAATGTCAACGAAAATGAGAAAGAGCTCTAAAATGAATCATGAGTAGAGCATAAGATTAATTTAACTGAATTACTCGTAAGATAATTGATAACATCGACGTGCTTCGAAAAATTGCGTTGATATTGTTCTTCAGCAATATCTAGTTCATTGAGAAGCCTTCGAATGCTGGAGCTCTTGTTGTCTAATGCTCGATTTAGGGTTTGCCATAATTCCTGCAATATTCTACATGCAACGCTAACAAAACAAGCCAGTACAATCTCGTCTCACCACCATATCGTCTTGCAATTCCTTGAGCTTAATGGCTCCACACATTGCTTCCCAATCGGCAGATGCTCTCTTGTAAGTTACCTCAGTGTATTTCAGTTCACGTTCAAGGTGATCCTAAATGAAGTTCCAAATATTATTCGCTTTTTTTGAGCCATCAAAAGCTGTGCATGTTGAACATAAATCAAATCAATTTACCCGAAAATGTTGCTTCTTCTGCTCCAGCTGCTTTTGCTTTTCAAGCAATGCCTTTTGCTTCTCTAGCTCCTTTCGCTCTTCCCTGGTAAGCTTCCTTTTCTTCTTAGTGACTCCCGTGCCAGTGAATGCGCTTTGGTCTTCGCCTTGAAGCGCTTCAGCTGAAGCACGTTGAGGATCGCGCTCTATCTTTATGGGAGGAAATGTAGCCATATTCAAACGTTGTGTAGTCTCTTATATAAACTTTGAATTGAATTGACTGACAAATTAATTTGAAAAAGGATACCATTCAAATCTGACACACACACACAAAGCTACTGCTTGAGAAAATTTGGACTGATGGTTCTACAATGAAGATTTTAATGCTGTAATCAAATCTTCGCCTTTTTCAAATGTTTAAACACGAGAATCAGTAAATTACAATGTGAACTGGAAACTTTTCGAAACTTTCCAAAATCACTCGAGTACTTTGTAAAATATTCAAATTTATTCGACTTCAGAGTACCACTCCTTCCGCAGAACAGCGAGATTGTTCTAGAAATCTCTTCTATACCGAACGGGAAGCTCAAGTCATCGAGAGTTTTCAAGGTGTTGCGAATCCCCCTGTTAAATTCGCGGACAAACGACAATAGTCACCACTAGCTAGCTGGCATGTAAGAAGAAGCATAAAAGTTAAGAGTGGCAGCTGATAATTGCGCCTCGACTGAGAAAAGCGGTTTTAGTAAAAAGCGGGTAACAGACGCGAAGATATTAGAAAATGACCGTGATTTTGTAAATAATAGTAAATAACTAAGCATTTATTTGGCTAATTGAAATTTGAATTTCATTGTCATTCACACATATCGGTCTGAGTAAGAAATATCGATGGTAGTTTAGTCATTATTACAAAGATTTGTTGGGAATTTAATAGCTATATTAGGTGTATAACTTTGCTCCCGCCGTTTTCATATAGGTTAGGTTAGTAATGTGTAGTTGTTAAAATAAATTGACTACAGATGTCAGTCATTTACTTTTGACATTTTTAAACAGAACCCGACATCGATTTCGGAGTTTATCATAATATTTTCATTTTTTTTAAATTATACGCCGAATGCTCGATATTTGCGGGAAGTGTTACTTTTTTTTAACACATTTCCAATGCTTACCAACGCTTATGGTGATGGTATAATGAGTAAAAGAACGCGAGTCTTTTCAACGTTTCAAGAACGGTGATTTTACTGTTGAAGACCGGCACAATGGTGGAAGAGAGAAAGCTTTCGAAGATGCAGAACTGGAGGAATTACTGAATGAAGACTCGTGCCAAAGTCGACTGGAATACGCAGTTTCCTTGGGAGTAACGCAGCAAGCTGTCTCTAATCGCCTTCAAGCCTTGGGGATGATTCAGAAGGAAGGATACTGGGTACCCTACAAATTAAAGCCAAGAGATGTTGAACGGCGTTTATTTGCTTGTGAGCAGCTTACACGGCAAAAGCGGAAGGGTTTTCTGCACCGTATTGTAAATGGTGATGAGAAATTGGTTCATTACGACAACCCGAAGCGCAGAAAATCATGGGGATTGCCCGGCCATACTCTCACATCCACACCACGGCAAAATATTCACGGTTCCAAGGTTATGCTCTGTATTTGGTGGAATCAGCTCGGTGTCGTATACTATGAGCTGCTAAAAGCGACTGAAAAAATCACAGGTACACTTTATCGAACGCAATTGATGCGTCTGAGCTGGACATTAAAGGAAAAACGTCCGTAATACAACGAGAGACACGATAAAGTAATTTTACAACACGACAATGCTCGTCTCCACGTTGCAAAAGTGGTCAAAACGTACTTGGAAACGTTAAAATGGGAGGTTCTTCCTCACCCACCGTACTCTCCAGATATTACTCCGTCTGACTACCACCTCTTTCGATCGATGGCACACGGCCTGGCCGACCAGCACTTGCACTCTTATGAAGAAGTCATAAATTGGATCGAAGAATGGATTTCAGCAAAAAATGAGGAGTTTTTCCGGCAAGGGATTCGTATGCTACCCGAAAGATGGACAATATTTTCAAACATAAATATGTAACTGTTTTTTTAAAAAAAATCCTTAAAATTACAAAAAAATGGAGGGAGCAAAATTGTACACCTAATAATAATAGTCTTAAACCACTCTACTCAAAAAATTTCTATGTGTGACACGTGTTACTTCTGATTTAAGATAGCAATCTGCTCTCAAAAATCGAATTTATTGCAAAATGCGTATCAACTCAATAAATGCAATTTTGAATGTATCTCATGTTGACGGAAATCATGTTTTCTAATTGAAACAGCCTCACACATAATAGAAAGATAGCAAAACATAAACTTCTAACAAAACCTACAATATAAAACTATCTGGTTGGTTACAGCTTAGTTCAACTATTTGGATTACTGAAAACAATTTCATCGCTTGACATAATATTGACACTGATAAGAAAAACATTGTCGATTGCTAATAATTAGGTACTTCAATCAAATATCGATTGTCCACCGTATCAGTAGTATATGTTTACATGGCAAGCTTTCACTGGACTAGGAAGAAAGAATACAATCGAAAATACGATTGACGGAAAATCCATGTGAAAATTTGAATTTAATAGCAGTCTTCTCACATACTTTATTGAGAAGAAACACAATTTGGATGGTTGTGAACATCAATTTTTTCACTTTGATGTTATCGTGCAACAAATGATTTTTGAAAAAAACTTCACAATCCATCTCTAATCCGATAAAAATATTAAATGCTCAAGAAGGCTTCATTTATGTTGTTTCTGCTTGATTTGATGTAAATAAATCATAAAAAGTGAAGTATCTTTAAAACTTTATGGAAATATATGAGCACAATCATATGAAAACACATTTATGATTAAGGCACCGTAAAACTTTTTATCAAACATGAAAAAAGATATGAAGTAGTGTAGAATTTTTCGGTAATTTATTATCTCCAAAATAACATCCAGCATCGGCTCGTAATTTTGGCACTCCTGTCAGGAAATTGTTGAATATGTTTGACTGGTCTCACATCGAATCTTGTTTTCTTAACTATTTTACCGATCAAAAAATTGTGTATGCTATGTGCTTATATCTTAAGTTAAGTGCTTAACGACCAGTGTCGGCCTTCGAAATCAAAATATGAATTTTCCACCTATGCACTTCTGCTGGCTTGGACGGGGACTGGGTGCTTTATTACCTCACTCACATTGCTCAAATGAAGATTGGTAAGGATGAGATTTAAGGGGGAACACCACTGTAGGATTTTCAAGAGATCAATTTTTTTTTGATGTTCTAAAGTATACCTTATCATCATAGATATCATGTAGCAAAGTTTCATATAGTGTAAAAATCTCTAAGTGTTCGAAATTTTAAATTAGCGCGGCGCCTCTCATTGCTCTTTCGGAGTGCGATCCGCTCGTATCCCCGAGCGTTTTCCCGCGCGTTGTTGGTATTGAAATTTAGGACAATTTTAAATATAAATTTCTCAAAACTGTACATGTGCTCTGTTAGTTGAACGTTAGCAGAGAACGCTGAAGTACGTATTTTGCAGGTTAGAGATATATCAAATTTATTAATCATTTTTGTATAACTTAAACTTTAAACGCGTTTATCTCGGAACAACGTTTTTCAAACTGGCCGGACTCTTTTCTCAAACAGTTTTTGTTCGATTTACTTGAAATTTGAAAAATATGTTCAAAACTAATGTTTGCATTGAAGTACGTAAGATTTTTTTTATATGTTGCATATTTCAATTGCTATCAACAATTTTCGAGCGTTTTTTTTACATTTTTTTTTCAAAATGACGCCATTTTGCCAAAAATCAATTAAAAAGGAATCCAACGTACTTCCCTGGCTGTTATTATGCTTTATCGGTAAATATTTGTTTGATGATCATAACCTTAACATGTCAGGAGAAAACGGTCCGGCCGCGAAGCCATGAAAAAATAAGGCGTTTCTGGAGAAATGATAGGGAGCCGCCATTTTCTTTTTTAAAGTTCTGAAAAAAATTCAAAGTGGATGTCAAATACTTGTACAATATAGATCTTTTTACCAAGCCGAAAAATCGAAAGTTAGAGAACGTAAATAACTTCATCCCATGCATTGTTTAAAATCCTTCAAATTGTTACATGTTTCATTTCTAGACGTTGTGCATTTCTAGATTACAGGATGAAAGTCCATCTTAAGATATAATGCAATCAATGAACCAAAAAAATTTAGCAGATTTTGTCTGTTCAAAATACGCTTAGAACTTGCCAACTGCCGGTTAACAAGTCTGAAATAGCGATCTCTTTGAAGGTGCGGGTTCAACTATAAGCTCTCCACATACGTCCAAGAGTGAGAGATTAAAGCCACTTTCAAACCACCTGTAGAGTACCGTAAGTATGTTAGTTAGCTTAGTTCAATCCGCGCAGTCAGGTGCCGAAGTTTGACTTGGCTCCGGTGGCGTCTGAAATCGCGGTTTGAGTTTCTACCGTCATTGTTCCTTAGATTGCAAACCCATTCTAAACAGTGAAGTAAATAAAGTCAATCTTTCTTGAAATTGTTGGCTAGCGCTATTGCTCCGTGAGTAAGTGTACTGAAATTCTTATGATTTGTTAATGCTAAACCAGTTAGTCCAGTGATCATTATTCAGGGACTTTTTGATGAATTGTTTGCCTACGATTTTCGATTGTATTTGAATTGCGACTGTCCGAAAACCACTAAGCGCTTTGTTACCTTTAGTAACTGCTACCTTGTAAACTATAAACAATTTGCGTGAATGCAAATCGAAGTTTCTCGTTGACTAAAAGTGAAAGTTGAATGCAAGTGGCCAGTCAGTGCGAAATAAACTAGTCCGCCATATAAAATAGGTTATCTTAGAATGGGTGCAGTGTAAAATTATTGATTATTATTATTCTCCTGCAATGAACGGAATGTCTGATAATTACAAAATTATGTTTTACATATATCATGCGCACCTCGTTAAACAAATGCAACTGGCTCAGACGCAGAACATGGTTGAATAAGTAATTCTGAGTTTAATTTAAGTGCACACTTAGTTGATATTATGTTATGGAAAGCTGGAGCACTACAAATATGAAAAGCAAATACGTGGTTTTCACATCTATTTTATAATTAGTTAATTTATTGTATTATCATGTGACTTTTATTCGGTTCAAAATATTTGACTGGCGTTTCATGATGATCTACTTTGCATACGTTTCGACATATAATACATATGTATTTTAGCCACGCGCCCGACCAGTTATTTGGAAATTAATCGACCAATGCCCTTGACGATACATTGAAAGCTGCGTTCAGTAAAATTCGGTACTCATTATGAGAACAAACTAAATATTAAAGGCATTTTGCTATATAAAATCCTAAGTGTTGCAATGTTTCGTTTCTTTTCGATTAGGTGAAAACTTTCTCGTTCCAAGTATGTTTACTAATTCATTTGCATCTTTCGACCTAAAGACTCATTCTGACCGAAGCCAATTTCTTTCCTGCTAAATAATCGTGCATTATCCAAGTCATTTCATTTTAAAAAGAATATCAACGTTAAACTGCATTTGTAAAGATAATTTTTAAAAGTCAATTAGCCATGGGGGCTTACGTTGTGTTCGTGCTTAAAAAGAAGTTACATAAATTTCATACCGACGATTAGATAATAGGTGGCCTATTCTACGGGATTTTGTTATGAACACAATTGTAAAAAGATTAATTTCATACATGATATTTTCTAACTCTACATTCTAGCACAAACAAATTTACTAAAACCTCTGGTGCGATCAGTTTCCAATTGATGTAAGTCGATAGTGTACCTATTACATGTTGCAATCCAAGTTATCTTAATGGTCAAAAACGTGTTTTGTCGAGAAAACATCAATGACAGTCAAAAGTCGATAACAAAAATTGAGTAGTTCTCTTTTTAAAAAGAAAGTAACATACAGAAGGTTAGTACAACCTTAATCTGTTTGAAAAAAATAAATGATTTGCATCCTTGAATTGTTAGAGAGCTTAATTTTACTGAGAAAGGTAGTTCAGTCAACTTATTCCAATCATTCATGCCTAAAAAACAGACCCCAGCGTATACGTCTTATATGTAAAAAACGATTATTTACATTAATGCATCAGATGCGAGGTTACACGCTGCAAAAAAGCAGAAACATCTCCGATGAAAATACAACCGGCATTTTTTAAATAAAAACATATAAAGAAAAAAAATATAAAGTACTTTTGAAAGTTAAAAGATATATTAATACGTGTAAGAAATTTCCTAAAAATTCGCTTCTTAGAAGCTGCCTAAATGAATCTCCTCCGTTAAGATGGAAAACTATAAATAAAATTTGAAGAAAAAAGAATCATATAAAACATACTTTCGAACAGTGATTAAGGGCTACTTATGCCAAGGGAGTCAACACTTGCTGTTATCCAAGCCCTTTCGAAACGAAACCAACGAAAATTCACAACTTTGGTGTAAAATTGGTAAATGTATTGTTTGTTAATATCCTCTACTATCTCAAAGTCGAAAAGGACAAAACTTAGAAAGACCCTGGTAGAAATAACTACCACATAAATATACCCTCCCTCCAGGCTGTCAATATCGATGATAAAATTTACTATGTACAAATAAAGATAAAAAGCCACAATTACGAAATAAGGAAAATTATACTAGGCATAATTGATCAATGAGGTGTCATTAATAATTTACAGAAAACGAACATGTTACTTAACAAAACAGATCATACACAATTTGATTAGTCTGTTTTTGTTTTTTTTCGATGTTTCACTAAATAAATGAGAGACGTGTTTAGAGTACAAATTCACGAAAAGTTCTGCCAATATTGATTCAGGTTGCAGGAATTATGGAGCAAGTGTGTTTGGGAATTTCCAAAGATCGAATTCCACACTAAACTTTTTTGCAAAGTCTCCATATAAAATTATAGACATTAAAGCTAAAACACAGTAATTCTACTAGCGATAATGACATAAAGTAAGTTTTGGAACAAACTGCGCAACGATAAATTCATATTAAAAGAAACTATGTTATATTTCAAATGCATATCCTGAATCACTTCTTCGAAATTTTGACAAAGCTTATTCATTTTATTCAGAAAATATCTAAAATTATTCTCACCTTGAAAGATTATTTAGAAAACAAAATACTCTTGTCTTCTTGATTTAACCAAATCGTATCGTAAATCAAGCCAATCAGATATTTAATCTACTGATGTTGATTACCACTTTTGTATATTATTTACCGGTTCACTCCAAACTAAAAGAATGCATTTTCGAGTGCGCTTTTCCAAAGAGTATCATAAATTAGATTGGCATTTAATCGCGAAAGATTAAGACACAAGTCGAAACTTCCCAGCGAGCTTTCTTCGTGTGCCAATTGATATAAATAATTTCAAATTTCAACTATTTCTTATTTGCTTTCGAATGAAACTTTGATTGTGAGTGTAGTCAAATGTTCTTATTTACTGTAAAAACAGCCAGATACCTTGATCTACTAATCAATCTTCAATGCCAAAATCGGTCGAAAAATATTAACAATTTTAGTACAAGAGAGGCAATAAAACTATAAAGTAATATTTTAATTGCCAACTTTATGATTTTGTAAAAAAAATATTTATATCTTTCAAAAGTATGTTCAATTTTTTATACTTCATAACATGAATAGATAATTGTCAATCAAGTCGTATCATTTGTGGCATGCAACAAATAATATTAAAAGATTATTAATTTAAAAAAAATCCTAATTCGTTGCAAGAAACAGAATCTTGTTTCAATATCATTGCAATTGTGTATATATCTACAAGGTTTAATGTGTTCGGAAACAGTCAAGCAAAAAGGGAAATGAAATTTACAATTATTTCATTTCGAGTGTTTTCATTATAGTAAAAGTTTTAAATATACATGCAACCTAAATAGTTGACATGTAGTCAGAAATATGTTAAAGTTGAAAATAAATAAGGTGCGATTGAAAGCACACTATAAATAATCAAAGTATATTTATAGAAATAAAGATAATAACCAATCGCAGTAGTCTCTGTGCATTGTTTCAAGAGTCTACTTACATATGTATTTATACCAAACTAGTTACTTGACTTGTTGGATCCAACAAATCGTTTTAAACAAGATGGACTATTTGGTCGATAATTGACTTCTTTGATATTTTGTTTGAAGTGAAAGTTTGAACAACTTCTCATTCACTGTGGATGACTCCATTTGGCGGCATTTTTATCTCTTCTTCTTTGCGAGTGATACGTTTTCGTTTACTATGCACAATTGAAGGGCTCCCACTGAAAAGATTATGAAGCAAACTAAAAAACGCCCTAAAATACACCTTGATGAAACCTTTCTACACTGACTGCCGACTTCATGTCTTCAGAGGGCCTTTAATAATTTGAAAACCAACCGTGGTGCAATTTTAGTTATTTAAACGATGCAGAAACTTAACTTAGTCAAATACAACACTCGTCAAGCTTGATTGGAAAAATTACAGAAAAGATCTCCAAAAAAAATTCATGAAACTACTTAATTCTGTGAATAAAGTTGCAGTCAACTAGACTGTAACAAGCAGGACGAGTTAATCAGAAGAAATCATGCACATAAATAAGGAAAAAAAGAGAACCATATATGGAGCTTGATGGTAGGAAAGGATTGGAATACACTCCAAAGTAGCTTACTCTCCTCATGCGATTGGAAGAATGGTAACAAAACCACATCATAGAACACCAGACACACCAAAGTGTCGTAGTTTGCAGCACAAAATGTTATAATTGGCGGTGTAAAACGTCTTGGAAAAGATGGTGAGGTCAGTAACAATCAGATGTGGGGAGTAAATTTTGTTTAAATTGCTCATGGTTAAAACAACAGAATAAAAAGGTTACATTAGCTTCAGCAAGACAAAATGGCTTGGTTTAGATTTAATACCGTTCAAAGCTTGCCTCAATCGATATCGCTATTAACTTCCCAGTATATGGAAAGTTCTTGTAATTGCCTCGAAAATCGAAATCGAAATTTTCAACATTTCTTTACGTTTAAGGTCTATAGAGTATATATAAAATGTTTTTAGATAGAGAGATGGATGTGTGTGTGTACGTACGTACGTTCGTGCGTACGTTCGTGGACAATTTTTTCTACGAGCATAACTCACGTAAACAAAGTCGTATCGACTTTAACTTTAATGAAAAAACTGCTTAAATTTTGAAAACCAACACGAATCAATTCAAATTTGCAATTGTGGTAATCAATGTTTTGAATGGTAAAATGTTTTGTAGTCAATATTTTGCGAGATCATATGCTTTAAAAAGCTTTCATAAAATATTTTTTTTTTAGTTTTTAGCAGTTTAATTCCTGAGTGTTGGTAGCCCCTTTTTGTCCTTGAAGCGTCGATATGAAAATAAGAAAAGGCTTTGTAACCTTTTCCCCTCCGATTGATCCGCGTGAATATTCAGTCATCCATATCCATATAACCACCAAATTACGTACGTAATCAATGGACGCTACTGTAGATAATACGATTAATATTAAGTCAATCCAATTACTTTTATGAGAGGTATAGTTTTATTATTTAAAGTATTATTATTTTCATAATTACTTTTGTGTTTGATATTTTTAATATTTATGTAAATATTACTGGGAAGTTGACAGTGTGGACCTCAAGGGTCGCACCTCACGGCTTGTTTATTTTTGATTTTGGTTTAAATCTTTTGTTGCGGTTACTTATTGATTGGAAGTGAGCTTTACGTGCACCTTGATGTGTACACAACATCAAATATCTTTCGTATTGTCATTATATGATTACTTTGCTACCTGATTTAGATGCATGCCATAGAACTATTTGCAGATTACTTGCGATTACAAACAATTATATAATTTTATTCTTCAAATGTTGGAACGGAGAGCTTGTGCAAGGTAGTCATTAAATTCCTAATATTTATGTCTTTGCGAATTGCTAGTAAACTGTAAAATACAATAACGTAGATGATAAGCTTTATGGTTTTATTCTCAGCACATATTTTAAGTTAGGAACAATTTCGAATAAAATGATTGTGGCTTATGTTTGTTTTTGCGATACATGGAAGCTTGCGTTAAAGACATATTTGGAATTTGAGGTGAAAATGTAAAATTGCGTCCACGTTGCTGACTTTTATCTTAATATTCGAACATGGGAATCGTTCTACTAGTCATCACAGCGTCTTAAATTACTGTTGACTTAGTATGGAATCATAGCTGTCGTTCAAAAACCTAATGAACAATTCGAATTAAGCCACAAGACTCGTTCACAGCGTGTAGGTAGGCATTTTCCATGTTATCTATATATTTTTCTTCAATCGCATCAATGCTATGATTTGGAAACTTTACAATACATGATTTGCAATTAACGTAGTAATCCCTGGATTTAGTTGAACAAGAAGAGCGACAGCCTCGCGAATAATAAGTCGCAAACAGTTAAATTGAATAATAGAGCCATAATAATATGTGACGTGTGCAGTTGAAATAAGTGTGGTAGATTTTACTATCGGCTAATTGTATAATGTCATGCGATTACTCGGCAATAGAGCTTAGATATAAAAGATTTTACTATATTTCTTTTACTATATCAAAGTCGAATACACCAAATACTTATACAGCTATAGTTTATAATGTTGACCAATTTTCGCCACTATTTACTGAAACGTTCCGAATAAGTGAATATTTAAATTGATGACTGCACAGCTACGTACAAAAATGTTTACCATCGATCAATTTTCAATCGAATGCAGCAACGTCACGTGCCACCATTTTATTTAGCAACTCATTCGAAGATACATATATGTATGTTTATACCACTAATAAAGACATCACAGAAAATTGCGATCAGGTTTTTTTTGATAATCCTGATGTTTGCACAAATACTTCAGCGAGTATCTTGCTTCAATTAGCGCATCAATATTAACTCTCATGAATTTTATAATGAGCCAACCATGCATTGTAGTATTATTCAGTCAATGATGCCTAGCCTATGTGAAGACATCGAAGTTTTGAACAAACATATAATGACCACCGATTCAGTACGGCAATGAAAATTATAATGAACGTAAATGAAGGCTCTCCATTGCAATATTTTCTTAAATTATTGTTATTATACTGCATCCAACATTCTAATAAGTAAGACAACCACATTTATCAAAAGGTACCCTGGAATTAGAAAATAAAATGTAATCCTTACCAGTACAATATGATAAGTTTCTGCAATGACTATTTCGTAAAAAAGTTTATTTCTCACAGGCTTCCATAATATGAATGTGATCGACTCGACGAAACCAATTTAAGGAGTTATTGGACATAGAAAAGGAATAAATCACATAAAACGCCTGGTCAACAGATCCTGAAATGGCAACTCTCTCAGATAGCAAAACAAACGGATATCATTTGGATGAAAAAAGATCGTAAGTTTCAACTATAATCATAATAATTTAAAATCATAGTACCATAACTAAAGTTAAGTTCTTAGATTACGTATTTTTCGATTCATGTTTCAGATCTTTTAATAATTATTTTCCGAACATTCTACGAAATTTAGCTTTCATTTTACTGGCAGGAAATAGTATACTTGTTGAAGAATGATCTCTCGAAATCAGATTCACTTCTTTGAAGGTAACTCAGAATTGTCTTGTTTTATCCGGAAGCTCCAAAGAGGACCTGGACGGCACAGAGCTGAACTCACTACCTTTGTGAAGTTTTTATATATGTACATTTTCGCTATTTCTGAGCCTGCATTTCACGGTGAATATTCCGGTTTATAATGCGGAGTCATTCTCTTTTACAAGTACATTTTATGATTGGATCTTTTGTAGTCGGCTGCAAAAAAATATTCAAAAATAAACGAATTATTCACACACACACACACACTGCCAAGAAGTAACTTAGTCAAGAAATTAATTGCTCAAATTCAATTAATTTATACTAATGCCTAGAATTTTTCATTTGCAGAAATATCTTTAGGCAAGGTCAAGTAGCTCTACTATTCGCCGATATTAAATTGACGACAATGAAAAAACACACCATACGCACTGCAAACATTGATGTAGTTGTTATTAATCAACACACGGTTGTACATTCAGTAAAAAGGTTGTTAATCTTTTGCTGGCTATGCATGTTTGTTAACTTCCCAGTACGAGTATATGCGAAGTTCTTTTAATCGCCTCGAAGACCTAAATTGAAATTTTCAACATATCTTTACGTTTTGAGGTCTTTAGAATCTCTTTAAAGTGTTTTTAGTATGTATGTGTATGTGTGTGTATGTACGTACGTACGTGCGTTCGCGGATAATTTTTCTACGAGCATAACTCACGCAAACAAAGTCATATAGACTTCATTGAGGTGTCAATCGAAGCGCCTTTGCAATTTTATAAACTGATTAGTTTTTGGGAAAGTTTGCTATTATAGGTCATTTCTGTCATGCGCATATCTCACGAACCAAACAAAGGATTTGCATCATTAAAATGCCAATCGACGCGTATTAACATTGTTGTGATTCAATCAAATTTTTAAAAAACTGTTAGCGCCGTTTTTTGATTTATTAACAAAAATGCAAAAATTAGGCTTTCTTTCATAAACAATAATTTTGTTCCTGATTTGCAAAACGCAGTAATCAATGTTTATAAAATTTATATACTCTAAATAGTTCTTGAAAAAAAGCAGCAAAACCTTTTCTAATGATTATGAAAAAAAAATTAAATAAAAACTAAAAAGTCATTAGGTCATCATGACCTTTAAGGTCATTCATGTGAATCACTTTATCTCGCGAACCAAATATACTATTTGCGTCACATTTTTATGATGTTTCTACGTTTCTAAAAAATCATTGGAGCCGTTTTTAAATTTAATAAGAAAAATTGCAAAAAATCAGGGTTTTTTCATAAAAAATAAGTTTTTAACTTGATTTGCACAACAGAGTAATAAATGTTTATAAATTTTTGAAATTCTTATCAGTTTTTGAAGAGAAACCAGCAAAACTCTTTTCCACGAGTACAAAAAAAATTAAATTAAAGATAAAAAATAATTCAAAGTCACCATGTAAAAAGTGCGCATCCGAATGATATTACCTTACAGTATATCTCTTATTCTAAAGACATTGTTGTTAAGTCAATCACAGTTTATTAATATTTTCATAATTTGAGCAGATTTTGCATAGGTTTCACAGAACCGTGTTTCAATTTTATGTAAAAAAAAAACCTCAAGGTGTCGCACCCCGCGGCTTAATTGAATTTGTGGCTGAAAGTAAGATTTGGATTGCCTTACGTCTTAATGTCCTCATTGAACCTTTCGAGGCTAATAAACTCAGTATAACAAGCAAGGCTCAGAATCCAGTTGATTTTTGCTTAGAAGCAACACGAACATAAGGGTTCAAACGAATGAATTGTTAAAAACTTTATATCATGATGCATTGATTTATATTGCAGTTTGAGTCCACCTTTGACCGCGACGAATTTATTGACTTTTCCTTGTAAGTTACATCTCGAGTATTTCATGCATTTCAAATGTTGGTAGTTATGCAGACAAATCTCCAACACATTGAGCAAAAAGTGCATAAACATTCCTTTTTATTTGCTTTATTTGATTTCTTTTTTGTTTATTTATTTCCAGCGAAGACTTCGTCGAAGCCGAGCCTCTAACATGGCGATTTTGGCGGAAGCGTCGCTACGTTGTGGTCTTGATGGCGTTCTTTGGCTTTTTCAATGTCTATGCACTGCGGGTGAATTTGAGTGTTGCGATTGTAGCCATGACTGAAAACCGTACAGTGGATCTCGGCAACGGAACCATTATTTATGAGCAGGACTTTCCTTGGGACTCAACACAGCGGGGTCTCATCCTGAGCTCTTTCTTTTACGGGTATATTTTGACTCAGTTTCTTGGTGGCTATCTAGGAGCTAGAGTTGGCGGAAACATAGTAAGTCGATGCAAACCAAAATATTATATAATACGTTACTTCACTCATCAAAGGTATTTGGAGCTGGTATTGGAGCAACAGCTGTACTAACACTTCTCACCCCGTTGGCGGCAAAACACAGCTTAGAAATGCTTCTAGCTATTCGTATAGTGGAGGGAATATTTGAGGTATGATTGATTCGTTTGAACTAGTCGAATATGATAGTTTGACATACATTTGTTGGCATTTTGTAGGGTGTCACCTTTCCATGCATCCACGCTGTTTGGGCAAGATGGGCTCCTCCTCTGGAGCGATCAAGGATGGCTTCTCTAGCTTTTGCTGGGAATTACGCAGGAACAGTAGTTGCTATGCCGTCTTCCGGCTTACTTGCCGCCAGGTATGGTTGGGAAAGTGTCTTTTACGTATTTGGTGCAATTGGATGCGTGTGGTACGTGCTATGGGTGTTGGTAGTTAGAGTGGGTCCAGAAGAAGACAAATTCTGTTCTGAAGATGAGAAGCTATTCATAGAAACGAAAATCGGAGCGAAAGGAGCACAACGAGTCAAACATCCGTGGAAAGCAATATTCACGTCGACAGCTGTATACGCAATTGTGGCCTCTCACTTCTCAGAAAACTGGGGATTTTATACGCTTTTGACTCAACTGCCGACGTTCTTGAACGACACATTGAAGTTCGAGCTAAATAAAACAGGCTTCCTTGCCGCTGTGCCTTATCTGACCATGGGAATATTGTTGGGTGTCTCTGGTTACCTGGCTGATTGGACCCAAGTAAAAGGATACTTAACTACTACACAAGTTCGAAGGTACTTCAACTGTGGAGCTTTCCTAGCTCAGACAGTGTTTATGATTCTCGGTGCATATTTGCTGCATCAAACATGGACAGTGGTGTGCATTACGATAGCTGTTGGATTGGGAGCGTTTGCCTGGTCTGGATTCGCGTGAGTTCATAGAAAATGGCTTGGAAACAAAAGCCAAATCTGCAATTTCATATATTTTCAGGGTGAACCATTTAGATATTGCTCCACAACACGCAAGCGTCTTGATGGGTGTTTCAAACACGTTTGCAACTATCCCAGGAATAATAAGCCCGTATTTGACAGGAGTTATTGTCCACGACAAAGTAAGTGTAGGGATTGTTGAAGTAGACTTGGCCAAATCATTAGTTTACTTTCACAAACATTTATTCATATATTCGAATTGCCTTGCAGAACGAAGACGAATGGCGGACGGTATTTTACATTTCGGCTGGTATATACTTAATAGGATGCGTAGTTTACTGGTTTTGGGTTTCTGGAGAAGTTCAAGATTGGGCCAAAACACCACCTGCTGAAACTATTGACATGGAAAAGCATCCTGAAAAGGAAGGTCATATCAACCGAGCTCTAGACACTCGGGAATGATGTGACAAAAGCTGTGAGCTGTAGTTTTAACAAGACTATACTTTACAAACGCTACGCTGATGCTGTGTTTAAAACAATAAATTTAAGTAATACAAATATTTTTTTATTTAAGTCCTTGCACAATTCTTTAGTTTTTAAAGTATTAAAATAGTTGATATAAACCAGTATGTAAATGTATGTATATATCAATAACGCATTCTACGGAAATAGATAAATTTAATTGAAAATGTGTTCTTCTCCGTCACCGTCACTGTGTACCCAACATTCAAAGTTCAAAATAACAATACATATTTAATAACAAATCCGGCCAGTTGTCAATGAAAAAAAATTATAAACTTTAAATTCTTTCTGAATACTTCCTATGCATATGTGCTGATAAAGTGAAATATTCTTTCATCCTACAATTAGTTCTGAAATAACTTTCCATTTATCTTCAAATGCAATGCAATGGGATCATCCTGATTGAAATCGATGGCATCGCATAGTCGATCTATTTGTTATCCCGTTGGATTTGTTAGCGACCTAGAACCAAACGTTTCTTTCCTAATACTTTGCTCTATCAGTTTGAGATGAATAATCAATCAACTATTCGAATATTCTTATGAAAATAGGATAGTTTCAAATACAACCCAGACTTCAGTTGTCCAAATTGTGGTGGCATAGTACCCAACCTATTGCCGAATGATATTTATCATATCATTCCTATCAAAAGTTAACTCCTTCTTAAAAGTTTGGTGAAATTGAGCTTTATCCAAATGTCTTTAAAATTCTGTCCTTTTCTTATTGAGTGATCAGAAGCGGAGGAGGCTAGTTTCAATATTCTCAGGAATATTTAGGCGAAATCCAAACGAGCAGCACAGTCAGCTCAATCGGTTTTAATAAGTCGTCATTTTATCAGTAGATTCGTATTTACATCAGACTTGTCGTAAGTTACAATCTATTTACATACATTCTAATTTTCAGATTTCGTTTAAATAGTAGGTGACATGAAAAGGCTTATATCACGTTATCTCTACAGACTTCGCCTTTTCGTCATATGTAGTACAGCTTCCGTTTGCTATTTCAGAGTCTTTAGCCCATTCTTGCAATTCGCCTGATCCGAAAAGACAAAAAACTACCATCCCAGCCAAGTAAATGCCTCCTATCGCGAAAAATATGATTGGCCATCTTTTTGCCACCTATTTAAACATGACAATTAAGTAACGCCTAGTGAACAAAAGGATGTGATTTGTATACCTCGTGCTCGACATCAGTAAGGTGGCCTGTGACGATTGGAAATACAATGCCAGGTATCGTTCCTACTGTATTACTGATACCGCAAATTATGCTTGCATATTGTGGCGCGATATCGAGAGGGTTTGTCCTGAAATTATTAGCGCTAATGAATAATGTTGTTCATAGTTTCCTATGGTGACAGTAAATTACACGTTGACACTGAGTCCGAACGCTCCCATTCCTAGCACGAATGTGATGCAAATAACGCTGAAACGGGAGGGTATCAGAAGGGCCGTCCCTACCATAAGAGCCGCTTTTCCAACATTTGAGATGCCGTTGAATATCTTTCGGACCTTCGTTGTGGTCAAGTTCGTATTGAGCCTCAGCCAATCTGCCAGCCACCCTACAGGACCCATCAGTATACCAGCAGCTAAATATGGGGCAGCAGATATCATGCCAGTGGACTCTACGTTGAAGTTCAAAACGTCTGGAAGACAGTATTAAGAAATGTACACCTGTTCAGGATTGTTTTTTGCTAGTGATTGGATTAACTGTTTTATGTATGGAATGGAATATACCTTTTAAGAACATTGGATACTGTGTCATTAATGTATATCCCCCGACTTCATCGCAGAAGTTGGCAAAAATGCATGCATATACCGGTGGCGATGTAAGTATCGCTTTCAACTGCTTCTTCGAGTTCTCACTTCGTTTAGTGTCCATTTGACTTTCTATGTACAATTTTTCATCGATCGAACAAAAGCGATCTTTGTCTGGAGCTGATCGAACAATTAGAGCCCATCCTACGTACCAAAGAACGCCTAAGCTTCCAGTCAAATAGAACACGCTCTCCCAGCCGTATTTTGTCGCAATAAAGCCAGAAACAATGTTAGTCACAATTATACCAAAATGTATTCCGCAATAGGCAACTGCAGACATTCGTGACCGCTCGGCAGGAGGAGCCCATTTCGACCACAGTGCCAACATTGCCGGAAAGGTGCCTCCCTAAAATATACAACAGACATTCAAATACAAACTGTGCGATTTTTTGCATCCATCCAAGTAAAAATCATGATGACATTCGTACCGACATAACTCCCTCAACAATCCTCAATGCCAGGAACAATCCAAAATTACTTTTGACTGCGATCGGCGACAGCAATGTCATCAAGGCAGTCGCACCAGTACCGATTCCAATTATCTAAAAATTTTGGAAAATATGGATATAGGGTAAACCTTTCCATCCGAGTTATACAAACATACCTGATTACTGTCGAACTGGCAACTCAGATATCCAGAAATGCCCTGCGTTATAATGTACCCCATGAAAAAGCCGCTCAAAATTATCCCTTTCTGCTGTTGCGTCCAATCAATCTCTTGCCCGAAAGTGATTGTTCCATTTGCCGCATGAATTGTACGATTTTTCGTCATTTCAACGATCGCGACACTCAAGTTAACTCGAAGCGCGTAACTTACAAAGTATCCGAGAAAGGACATTAAAACTATGATGTATCGTCTCTTCTTCCAAAACATCCATGTCAGCGGGTCTTTTTCGTCGGTGGTGTTTCTGCAATGTGATTTAATTCTCTTTGAAACAATATATTTTGTGGAACTCTCAACTCCCGAAACTCACACTGGAGCCTAGCATACCCCGGAACATATATTCGGCGATGCATTTTATATCAGTTTATCAATATGATCACAATTTCAGAGTTATGTTATTTTTACTTTCCATGAATTTGAAAATATAGTTAGAACATGATAAGTTTACTTTCAGCCCGTTTAGATACTTCGGTTATGACAATGAAATCAAATTTGGGGTGTATGAATTTCGTGCAACAAAATTTTAAGCATGAGTTCGGAATGTTAAGGATGATTTTCGTATGACTTCATTGTATGGTAAAATTGCACGAATATCTTTCTCAAAACAAAATGTAGAGATACCACACAAAATGTCTGTTATAAAATCTCATCTAGAATCTATAGCGAATTTCATCTTTAATGTTACACACGTGTAGGTACTTACTTCTCATCACATTGATACATGTCCGCGCGATCAAACACTTATAACAGAACAATTACAAAACAGACTTTCACACACCCGTTCCTGATTGATTTGGAAGTGCAGCTGAACTAATTGATGCACTTTATTCAGCAGTCATAATTACAGGGACATAAGCATTACGACTGTGCTGTAAAGATGAGTATCTCCTTAGTATATGACACAAATGAAACGTTTCATCCACGTGAGACGTCAAGCTTATCACTTCGAAATTAATGTTTCAATACCTCAGTGAATTATTTAAATGAGTTGTTGTGGCGAGAACAATTCTGTTTTCGTGGAAGAAATGTTTGAAGCGATGATAACTATTACTAGGAATATAGAGTAGAAGATGGAAGTTTATGTACGTTTTAGGATCTGTGGCATAGTATGCTGGATAGTATATATGCTGGAACTGTGTGGTCTAATTTGAAAATTTCTTTTAACGAGTACTAAGGAAAATTCGAGCGCCTTGCCCATTTTTGATGTGATATATATTTAAAGTAATTGATAACCAAGTTTTGGAGTGAGTTCTATTAGAATTATTATCGTTGAGTTTCTCGGAAACTCAGCTTACACATTTTTAAGCGATCATTCGTAATAACAAGTGAAATCCTGGCTTGAAAACGAATAGCACTATCCATCCTTCTAAGATCTGTAACGACTGAGTCTTAATCCTTGTTTCCTTACTCACCGAACTAGAGAAGAGTTGCGTATGGTGCGGTTTTCCTGGTGCTAGGATAACAATGGCACATTTTTCTTGATCGCACGTCAGGCGAAGCAAGGAGTTCGCGGTTTAAATAGGGAGTTTGTCGTCGTGTAGGATGTAACGTTTGGATCTATTATGGATTTCATCGTGCGTCTCATATTAATTTAAGATTTTCGGTCGGTATATAATAAATTGAACCATAAAAGAATATTAAGGAAAATACGGTGATTGATAAACTAAAATAGTTATTATTGCAAAAATTATGTTAAGGGAAAAAAGAAGTTCAATCTGGGATCATTTCAATGAAGCGCAAAATAAAAAACATTAAAGTGGAATCGGTCGGTAGCTTATCTCATTATTTCAAATTGAAACAAAGTTCCTAAGCTATATAGTGAAGTTCCTAAGCTATGTAATGAAACTTATAAAGTCGTAAAAGAACGGTTAAAAATAAGCAGTAGTAAATTCCATTTCTATAACAACTGATTGCTGGACTCCAGTAAATAACCTATCCTTCATCGCCACTACTGCACATTTCATTGACGGAAAGCTATCATCAATCTTACTTGCTCCAAAACTTAAAAAAAATCATTGAGTAGTACATTCGAAGAATTTAATGTTAGAAAAAAATCTCTGCATTACTTTCGACTTGGAGCATGAAAATCTATTGGTTGTTTTGCTCATCTTCTTAAACTAGTTGCGCAGGCCTCGCAAGGTGGAAAGAGTAACTCAGCTTCAGCAATGGACATCACTGAAATTTTATTGAAAGCTAAGTCGATAGTAGAGTACAGGATTCTGCGAAGAGCATAGTTTTAAAAGTGCAGCTTTGAAATTGAGAACGGTATTGGAAAAGTTATCCGCACTCCAACCCCGATTCAAGAAACTAATTATATAGAAGAGGAACAACTTATCATCATTAAATGGGGAAGCGTGGTTTTGAGGTGACGGACGGTGTCCTCTTCAGGTGCTGTCATTTACCATCCGCCACCAGACAACACGACCACTATTAGGCTTGTTGATGGATTAAGCTCGTTATACTCAACTATTATTATAAATTATTTATATCCGCGCCGTATAACGACTGTCAATTTTTTCCGTATATTATGCATACCTAGCAATTCTGTTTATGGGATTTGAACCTCCGCGCGCGGATATTAATAGTTGAAACTATACATGTGCTGAATACTCAGTAAAAATTTCAGCCCGATCCGTAACATGGATTTTGAGGAAAACGCGTTTAAAGTTTAAGCACCTGCTGAGCACGCTCACACACGCTCTATTGTACCGCTGTATATATATTTCTCGGCTTTACCGACCCAAAATAAAAGTTTGTATACTAATTCTAGAAATTCGTTTTTTTTTAAATAGACCCAGATTCAGACGTTTCCTTTTACTAAATGAGAGTCAGTTAAACGATTCACAAGCGTTTTATCGATGATTTCTATGTTATATTTGTTTCGTGGTTACTAGTTTCAACTCACATGTATGCAATGTATGCTGCGAGCCGCTCAAGCTTGCTGCTAGCGCAACTGCAAGACTTTTGTATTCATTCTATTGTTTTATACAGTATATACTAATGACATCTTTGGGCTGAAGTTTCTGATGACGATATTGCAAATGAATGCTTGCTTAATGATTTGCAACCACTAATTTATTTATTTTGCATTGAAATTATTTCGAATTAGTAAAATATTTTAAGATTCTAAAGATTGTCCACATTTGGTGACCGATTCTTTGCTAAATTTATTTCTTTGGAACATTGCAGTATGACAACACTAGAAAGATTTCAGCAGTCTAGAAATTTTTTCGACAGGATTAACTTTCAACAATAAAATTCATGTTTCATGAGCACTTCAAATAAAATTATTGTAATGAAAGAATTTGTCATAAAAATACTGGATGCACAGTTGATAAGACACACTTAAGGACAAAATGACAATTTAGAATTTTGGAGTTATTATTTAAGATATTAAAAGCAAAGAGTTGATGAGGTCTTTCAAATTTTGAGATGGTGAAGAGTAGAAACTAAAAATCGACACGTTTTGTGAATACAACTCATTATCGTATTATTAAGACTGGAAAAATGCACCTCTATCAGTTTAAGGAATCCCAAACTGAATCGTCACTTAATCCTTATCAACATAGGAACAAGAACAGAAATTCGTATGAGTTGAGCTAATCTATCTCGTTAAGCGCGATCTAAGGCTACACGATCAAAAGCCACTACTTGAATATTTTCTGAGTTTTCTAGATTTTAATTTCATTCCTCGGCTCAGTGCATTATTTTCAAAAACATAACTGATTTTCAAAAGCAAATCGAATAACTTCACTTCGGAAAGCACTCACATAACCACATGTTCGTTAAATGCAAGAATAAAACTAAAAACTATTGAATGAAGATAAGAATCACGGCGTCCAATCACGCTGATGAAAACAATATAGTGAACGATATTTACGGGAGGATCACTTCCACTGTTGAAAGTACGAGTATGCTTCCACAATCAAGAAAAGATGGCTTAGTGATATTAAAAAGTGTAAAGATGTTACATGCGATGAAACAATAAAAACATCGGTGTACTATTTATTAAATAATCGCGTGTGCACATAAATATTCTGTTCGTATTCACGTTTTCTGAAGCATCAAGTATCTGGCGCGACGAAGGCGTCTACGTATTGATGAAGAAAATGCAAGCGATTCGTCAATACTACAAAATAGATGTTGACCATATATCGAATGACAATGGGAATTGCATAAGTATCTGATTCAAACCGAGCCTGGATAATGTTCTCTGTCAGATTAGTCAAAATTTTCCAAAGACAGTTAAATTATTTGGGTGCAAATAGCATTCTTCTTGTATAACAATCATGAAATATTCAAACAATTTTCCGAATTCAATCGACTACGTCGCAACAGTAAGTTCCAAAAAATAAAAAGAACACATATTTTCCAAATAAAAATCAACCATTTAGTTTTGGGGCCATCCATATATTACGTAACACAATTTTTAGAGACTTTTAACTGCCCTCTCCCCCATATAATACTTACAAGGAGAGGCTCCGATCTCGTCGTCTCAGCTTTCGATGAAATTTGGCATATAAGTAGATTACGTCATTTTTGAGACACTAAAATTTTTAGCGTCGCCCATGGATTAGTAAGTTTTTGCATGTGACAGAAGCGGTGCAGGGTAGGAAGCATCGCTACCAGCTCGCGATCAAAAGGTCGTGGGTTCGATCCCCGGTCGGTATTGTTTTTTTTTGAATAAATGTGAATGTAATTAGTTTAAGGGGTTGCAGGTCGTGTATTTTTAAAAAATCGATCGAAATTTGCAGTGATATGTAAATTATACTGAAAACTCATTATTGAACGATTGGGTAATTAGAACGGTTGTAATCGAAGCAATATCATAGTCCACGGTAGGATCATCTTTGTTCCTGTTTGAGCACAGCAATTCAAAATTATGGAACTGTTAAACATTTACATCCTTAGTATCTACTACATGCAAAAATTACTCAACACCATAACATCTATGGCTGGCCACGTTGGGCGTCATTTTGGTTTATTGCTTTTTGACGAGTTGGCTATGAGATACGAAGATGACGCAGGATTGATTCTGAATTATGTCATATCCTTTACATTGTTCTTATGGGTGTTGAAATTATTGTTGATCTGAGAGGAAACATGTTGATTTGTAGGTTTTTGTTGTTTGATGCAAACTACAATATTTAAAGAATTTTTCGTCATTTTATAATGAATATCGAATTTTATCACTTGAACCGGTATGTTAAATGAATCCTTTCAGTTTCAGAATAAATACCATAGGTAAATTCATACTACATTTTTTCGACATTTAGTACACGTTTCGTTTTTTAGACCAAATTATAAAACAAACCTTTCCAAAATCGGTTTTTTTCTATCAAAACACACAAACTTTTTTGTGGGCCTATACGAAAGTTAAAACTCTTTCAGTATTTCATAGCAGTGAGCAAATCCATCCGATCCAATTGTATCATCTTTAAATTGTTTAATATTAAATTCGAACAGCTCATGGCGTAGGAATTCGATCGACTCGGCCCAAAAAGCTATAAACATGAGCAATGAATCCAGCATCCGACTAACAAATATAATCCACTTCGAAAATACCTGGCAAGCTTCCAAATTCCTTTGGATACAATTATTTGGTAAGCGCAAAGAGGGTTCTTATACAGGCCGGTAGGTCGCTTCGAAATATGTATGCTTGCCATGAGCATAAGCACCATCTTGTGTGCTTCAGGAATAAATTTGGCTCTGACTGCTTTTGATTTTTGCAAAAATACACCGAAGAGTATTTCAAAAACGTACCAATTTAGATACAAATGGATGCGTAGCTGCAATATGGCACCGCAACTATTTGGCTACGGGCAAATTGTGCGGAAAAGGCGCAGTCACTGCTGATGTGTACTCAATCAAGCCCAGGTTTTGTTTATTCACGCTAAAGATGTAATCCATTGATGAATGTTTTGTTTTTGAAGATACAGAACATATTGTAAGAGTACTTAATTATTATTTTTAAATTCTGTACATTTCCAATATGTGTTAAATTAGTGAACAAAATTTCAACCCCAAATTTTTCGGATGTATAGGTATAAGTTCAGGCATTTCTAACAAAGTTGCTTGCTTAAAAGGGTCCCAATTTTTTCCAATTATAGTTGATCGATAAGTTAGAAATGTGTTCGACACCATCAATGAATTTCAGTGCACGTATAAATTTTGATTGAATTTACTGAAAGTATCGGACTGCACGTGCCTGTTGTAATTGAAGAAATGTACAATATAAGGTTGTCAGCTATGATCTACTATCAGCGTGACGACTCATCAGTCAACCAGAAATTCGCGTCACAAATAGATAGATGTAAGATTTCTGTGACATAATATCTAATAGATATGAAACATTACTAAGTTTTCGCTTACAAATCAAGCTCCATTACTGATTAAGATTATTCTAAAAGTGCTTAATGTTCTTCGTACTACCAGTTCCTGAACGTGCTTTGAGGTTGAATTCATCAAACAATCTATGTTTTATGCAATTCTTTGCTGAGTTGTCTGCAAATTAACAATTCGCATGAAAGTTTGATCATCTCGTTTCATTCATTGTCACAATAATCGGTTAACGACATGATGTCGTTTTATTTATCTAGTGAATTGGTAAGTTTGATCGAAGGAAAAATGTGCCGGCGAAAAAAACGCAACACATTTATTGGTTTCAAATTCTAACGGTCGCATCCGCTTTAAAAATTAAGATTAAATAATTAAAACAACATGTGATTAGTCGCCTTTATAACCTGAAAGCTTTCTTTCAACTCAGATATGAGATCTTTTCTTCAAACAATTTTCCACATTATAGGCAACGTGAAGTAGAAAATAATAATTAGAATCCATTTTGCCATTCTAGTTGATATGGTTGATAAAATTGCTGCAAATACAGGTGAAATTCTGTTTGTGAAGAAACGTGCTTCAGCAAAATGTTTAAATAATAACGAAAGAAAGCAACAAAAACACTTTAATTACTTATTAAATTATAAAATACTGAGGAAGCTGATCGGTGCTAACAAAGATATTTACTTATGAAAATTTCCCATGAATCGTTCAATCGTTTGACACGGATAAATAAGACAGCAGTTTATATCTGAACAGTATTACTCACCATTTCCACCATTTTTACTTGAAACAATTTTGGTCTTATCAGTGTCAAAATCCAAAACAAGTGCAGTCAGTCAGTCTTACACCAATCTCATTTCTGACTTCGATTGTTTTCAAGAAATTTAGTTTCTAACGTAGCAAAATTTTATGTATTCAATTTGCCATTAAGCAAAAAATTAACTATTTTCCCAAGAAAATTTCGTTAGTTTTCTGCAGTTTATCGAAACATTTCTGGTTGCTTTGATCTTAGCCAGCACGAAATTTTGGAGCTAAGAGAACACTTTTTTCATAAATTGGTAAGGAAGCGAAATGTTGGCATCAAATTATTTCGTAAAACTTAGCCGATAGTTTAATTATTTTAAGCTATAATTATTCCTTAACGAATTTCTACATTTACATATTCACACCGCAAACAAATTAAATCCCTCAGAAATCAACTGTCGTGAAACGCTAGAGTAACAAAAGAACAAACGAAAAACAGAATTTCAGCCACCATATGTAGATTGAAATTTAATTACACTCACTTCACCAAAATTAGTAACTATGAAGCTTACTTTTTGATTCCTGCACATACAACCATTCTGTAGAATAAATACTTATTATTACTATTTACTACTATAATTTCAATGCACGACTTACTGAACCGAGTATCTTTAATTAACTAGCTTTTGCCGTTTTTGCACAGGTTAATAAATAAAGCTTCCTTCGATTAAATACGAGTAACTCATCTATTGATCGTCATTGATGTTTTCACTCAAATTGGAAATTATGTTTGACTTTAATGGGAAAAGCCTGTTCGAATGAAGATGGCTTAACTTGTGTAGTGAGCTCATGTGTGAAAAACTTTTAATCAAAATGCTATGTTTATTATTATCTGCATTTTGATTTCCTTGTAGTTCATCAGTTGTCTGCTGAAAAGCAAGGTCTATAAATATCAGTGAAGCCTTTCCATTTATTTTCTGTTCTTGCATCGATAAGATTGTTAGCTAATCGTTTAAAAAATCGTAATCAACAACCCTACTAAAATAATAACAAAGATTTTCTGATGTCTCATTTTGGATGTGTTCCGGGTAATTTGGGGAAAGCATTAAAGCAGAATACCAGGTTCATGGTTTCACAGGAGACCGATATTTCAAGTCATATGCGACAAAATTCCGGAAATAGAAAATAGTGTATACCTTGATTGTTTCAATTATATTATTTGGAAACGATGTAGGTAAACCTTGTTTAAACATGGGTACCACTAAAAATCTTATCAAGTTCACGGTCATCCAATACGTTTCGGAAGAATGGATTGAGTTTCATGATATCTGTGCCAGAGACAATTTTGCAAATACAAGCAACTGCATCTTATCGGAAACTTTGAAATTCAATGACAATACGTAAGGTAGGTATGAATATTTGCTTTAAATCAAATCTATATATGAATAAGTAGCCACGCGTCCCCTGGGACAATAATAAAACTTTAAACAGCCTGTTGACCAGGCATTCAAATGCGTCTAGATGGTTATAGATAAACATAATTATAGATTGTTATAAATAGATTTTGATAAAATGACCGATTTGAAAGTTCAATTCAACTATGCAGAATTGCTTGCTTTTTCACAAATAGAATAATTCGAGCGAATAAAATCTGGAAAAGCAGCCCTTCATGTATTTTAGGGATTTTTTACATTTATTTATAAATAGACAGCTCTGTTCAGCAGAGCCAGTAGCTGTTAATTAAGACAGTTTCGAAAACATGAAAACGATAGTCAACCCTTTTCAACTCCTTGCAACGCCATGTCGAACACAACTATTTATTCTACCTTATGTTCATAACATTATATTCTTAGGAGATGCTATGCTGATGATGATGCATAAATTTTCATCGTGTGATCATTTGCAACTCTTTTTGTTTCGCTTACTAGAGAATAGAATATTCTACCATCTAGTAGTCATTTTTACGGGAAATATCGATCTGCGCTTAATTCCCGGGTGGCAGTATCTTAATTTTATTTAACGCTAAATAGTCACGACAAAACGAAAAAGATAATTATCATATTCACGAATGATTTCAGAACAGAATTATCAAAGCTTTTAGTATTTACAAATTGTTGTCATAAAGCACATAGGTAATTCCTTTGCCAACATCACTATTTATGTCATGAACAACAGCAATCAAGTTAATCTGTAATCAATGATTCCTATTGATAAAAGCTATTCTTTCTCTCGAAACGTTTTTCTGATTTCCAATGAAAGTGATCATTTTGCAGCCATGAAAAGTGTTTTATCGGAATGATATTGAGAAAAATACCCCAGTATTCCATTCCATTCCATGCAATCAAAATAGCAGTCCACTTACGTGCTATTGGTCTTTGCTTGCAATTGACTTGAGATTTTATCCCTTGTGATGGGGCAGTAACCCCTCAAACAAGAATCACTACTCCTTTGACCAGAGCTAGGTCAAACTCGAATCATAATTGGTGAAATCTTGGTATTTAACAGATTCAAACAATAAGTATATAGATATAAGTATTATGGTTGAAAATATATTTTCAAAATCATCTTGAGGAGAAAAAATCAACCCTCAACCTTATTGTCAACACTTCTGTATATTTAGTATGTTATTCGCTCAAACTTTCTCAAATGCTAGGCTATATAGTACAGTCAAATGGGACTTTGACCGTGCATTTTGGGTAGGCAGATTTTTTTTAATGTGATGCGTGGACAATGGTATAGATAGCTTAAGTACAAGTTTCTGAGGTCGTAGCTTCTGTCTTTTAGACTCCATCTTCTAAACAAAAGAAGTTGGGGCACCCTCATATCTCCGAAACCATGGCTCCCACAAAAAAGTTATGTCTGGCAAACTTGGGTAAAATAAAAAGTTTAGCAAGTCGTTCATACATCACTTTTACGTTGGGTCAATAATAAAAAAGTTACAGGCCAAAAACCACACACAAAAAGGGGGGAACATCTTTCATGTGCCACAACTTGTTCAATTTCACGTTAACGCGAAACACATTGAGCTACTATTCCAAGATAATTTTGTCACAAATCGTTTGCGGTATTGGTTGTTGCAATCACTGCACAGTAACGGGAGTTATTCTATCCGAAATGGGAGAAAGTCGCGTGAAAAACCCGTTTTTAGACCAAATAATCGGCTTTTGATGGCAAACACCCGTTGGGGATTATTCTTATTCATATTCTCATTATATAAATAAGAAAGCGTAAGTTATTGCGTTATATTAAATATAAGTCGCATGTATATCTACCGTTTCTGGTTCATAATGTTCATATAATGCACTACTTATTGAGATTTACCATTTCTGGTCTCATATCCTCCAAGTTATTTGTAAAATAATTGGCCACATACATAAACACAACACAAAGAAGCAATCGTGATAGTTAGCAATGTTTTGCACTGAAAATAATCGTAGAATTCTTTCACTTTCTCAATAAATCGGTTTAGCAAGTGAAGGTTACTTACGGTAGGGTAGTTAGCACCGGAAGAATCAATTGCATTTGTTATGTTCTTAAGAACCCGTCCAATGAAAGAAAGACTATTAATACCTATATCATTATAAATTAGGCATGCCTTACGTCCCGTGTAGCCAATACAATAAACAAGATTATATTAAACTATTTTTCTGAATCCAATATTTGTGAATATCATTACTTTCTAAAACATATTGTGATCAGATCGATTGTTTGAAAAACATGTTGTGAGTGTAAGTATTCCTTGCCGAGCTTTATGTTTTATTCGAATTCAGTTGATAATATTGAATAACTCATCGAGTCATTTTTGTTAATTTTATGTCACACAAGCGCAACTGATGTTTTACTCACATTCAATTAGGGGAAAATACATATTGTTTGATGTTAAAGTAAGCTCTGTTATAAATGTGCATACCACACAAGAAGTAACTACCAATTTTGTTTTCAGTACGCCAAAGCAAATACAATGTTTTCGTAGTCCTTCAATTAAAATATATTCAATGTTTAAGAAATAGGGGTTTTTCGCATCTCTACATGTGGACATCGATTCTCACAGTCACAAAATGTTGCGTAATTTTTTAATGTTATCGCGATGCTGTTTATATTCACGAAAACTCGAATTCAGAATAAAATTGTTATAAAGTCATGTTGACCGTAACTGACTTAATATACAAACATGCAAAAAGGGTGCTATTTTCCTGGCAGGCTATTGCCATGCGGATCAGATTCTTATCGAAAAAGACACTTCAGCTAACATTCAAAAATATTCTGTTGGTTTTGACGGTACTATCTAGACTAACCATATAAGTTGCTAATAAAATATCCAAGCTAATGATATCTGCCTGGCTTCCTATCTATTCTAATGTCTCGTTGGTTTTTAATAGGTGTTCAAGTCAAATCTGCACAAGAACTGTTTGCTTGCACCTAGAAAAACATAAATCACATTTAAACACTGGAAACCAATTTTCCATTTCCGTGCTAAGCCAATTATTTGAGAACAGACAAGTAATTTCGATTGATAGGTACTAATTGTAATAGCACAAAAACAAAAATGTCTAAGCTTTCATACCTAGCCCAACTATCCATTTCGCAAGCATGTGGGTGCGCATTGGTTGACTGAATTTTCCGACACAAGAACTTTCAATTAGACGAAGCTCTGACTTGCAAGTTTTCCGCTTCACTCGCACGCAACGTACGTTTATAGAGACAATAATATTGTGAATTTTCCGAAGACTTTCTTATAGTGAATTCAGTTCGTCAGTCATTGTTGAATGAGTGCAGTGCTAAGTCAGAGACACACGAAAAAGACTCTTCTTTCGATTCTTATTCTCAGGATTTTCTGATAAATTATCGATTTAAGGAGGTTGAGTGCAAACTAAGATAATAAAATAAAAATATTAATAGTGATTAGAAATTAAAGCTGCCTAAGGCCAGCAAAAAGAGTAATCTTAGTGAAAATGCAAGTGTTGAGCGGTGAAATTGCTTCCACGGAAATTTTGAAAAATAAAACTGACGATGGAAAAATGGAGATACAAAACTTATTTAGGGATAATAAGAGTAACCTTGACGATGGAAAAAGGAGGTAATATAAATAAGCTAAAGCATATGCTTGTATGTTTGTTTTCTAGAATTGGGCGGCAATGAAGTTAAAGCACATCGGTTTGCTTTTTACTAGACTTTCTCTACTATATATATTTTCTCAAAAATGTTATATCAACCACAAATATTTAGTGAACATTATGTGATTACCAGAATCTATAAATCGGAAATCAAGAAAGATAAATTTAATCATGATGATTATTTCGATAATTTACTGTACTGAATGAATGAATGAATGAATGGGTATTTTCAAACAAAGAACTTGTCTCTGTTTTTTATTCATGGTAAATTGATGCACGCTAATTACTTCTAGAATGTCAATTAATTAAGATCTACGTGGAATTTCTTAAATAAAGGGGCAACATAAAAGGAATTAAATTCAAAATGCACATTCCTTTCCGCTTCAGTGTTATTAATTTTCTTGGTGATTGTGCGGAAATACCTCATGAAATGCGCAGTCGTGCATTTTTGGTCCCATAACTTAACAGGATTGCTGCATGCATTCAAATTACCGAAGTGCACGTTCAGCTCGACACATTTATAGTTGAATCAGTGCCAAAAATACTGTTTAATACAAAATTTTGTGGACCGTGATTATGCAGTTCATTAATAGGGAAAACCGGGGTTGAATTGTGAAACTGCAAGTCTTAAACCAAAATATTAACCAATATTATTTGGTTTCTATGCTACATACCTATCATGAACTCAAGCTTCTGATTTGGTTCCCGTGAAATCGTACAGTTGCAAAAGCCACCCATCACAATTTGCGTAAAAATGAACGGCCACAGTTTGAATACCAGCAGTTAAAAAAATATTATCCAATATTATTTTAATATGACAATACTGACTAGATTGCATCCCCTGAAGTCGTATGCTGGGGAGTTAAAGGTTTTTACTAATCGCATTCACTGCTTCATGAGTCAGGGTGGAGTCCCAGTTAAAAAAAAGATTCAAATAACATATGAGCGCCCAAGAGTTTGAGCTCCTTCATGTACCACTTAGCTCTAGAAATCAGAGCTGGTTTCATTAAACATATTGAACTAGTTGTTTCGGTATTTTAGAAAAACAAGCCGCGAAGTGCGACCCTTGAGGTCCACACGGTCAACTTCCCAGTAATATCTAGATAAACATTAAAAATATTAAACACAATAATAATTTTGAACATAGTAGCACTTAAATAATAATAATGAGAGGTATTCATAGCAGTAACAGGAATGAGTTAATATTAATCATATCATATACGGGAGCATCCATCGATTACGCAAGGCTTTTAGTGAATGGATGATGATGATTGATCATACATACATATGCAAATTTAATTGCAATTTTGATGGTTTTCAAAATTTAAGCCGCTTATTTTGATTAAAAGACTGCAAAAACTATTAAAAATTTGCTCAAATTATCCAAACATTTTAAAACTTTGATTGACTTTACAACAAAATCTTTAGAATAAAAGATATAAGGTAATATCAATCAGAAGAACCCTTTTCATATGGTATCTTTGAATGATTTTTTATTTTGAATTGATTTTTTTTTAGAATCATCAAAAAAGTTTTGCTGGTTTCTCTTCAAAAACTGATAGGAATGTATAAATTTTATAAACATTTATTACTGTGTCGTGCAAATCAGGTTAAAAAATATTTTTTAAGAAAAAAACCGTAAGTTTTCGCATTTTCTTCTATTAAATTAAAAAAACCGCTAAAACGGATTTTTATAATGTTAAAATAATCAAAAAGATTCTAATACACGTCGATTGACACCTTAATGATGCAAATATTATATCTGGTTCGTGAGATATAGTGAATGGAAGAAATGACCTTGAAGATAATGATGCCTGTTAATGATTTTTTATTTTTTATTTAATGTTTCTTGTTATCATGAGAAAAAGGTTTGATGAAGTTTTTTTCAAGCATTGCTTGAAGTATATAAATTTTTTTATAAAAATTGAATACTGTCTTCCGTAAATCAGGTTAAAAATTTATTGTTTATTAAAAAATCCTAATTTTTTGCACTTTTTTTTTCTAAAATTAAAAAACGGCTCCAACGATTTTTTCCAAAATTCGATAGATTCACAAAAATGTTAATACGCGTCGATTGACTTTTTAACCATGCAAATCGTATGTTTGGTTCGCGAGATATGTATGACGCATGACAGAAACGACCTTGAAGATCTTGATGACTGTTAATGATTTTTTATTTTTTTATTTAATTTTTTACGTAATCACAAAAAAAAATTTTTGATGTTGTTTATAAAAACACTGCTTGAAGTATATAAATTTAATAAAAATTAAATACTGTCTTCGGTAAATCAGGTTAAAAATTTATTGTTTATTAAAAAACCATTTTTTGCACTTTTTTTTCTTAAGTTAAAAAACGGCTCCAACGATTTTTTTCAAAATTTGATAGATTCACGCAAATGTTAATGCGCGTCGATTGACATCTTAGCCATGCAAATTGTATGTTTGGTTCGCGAGATATGTATAACGCATGACAAAAATGACCTTGAAGATCATGATGTTTGTTAATGGTTTTTTATTTTTTATTTAAATTTTTACGTAATCATGAGAAAAAGTTTTGATGTTCTTTCCACAAACATTGCTTGAAATATATAAATTTTATAAACAGTGAATACTGTCTTTCGTAAATCAGGTTAAAAATTTATTGTTTATTAGAAAAAACCTAATTTTTTGTACTTTTTTTTCTTAAATTAAAAAACCGCTCCAACCATTTTTTTCAAAATTTGATACATTCACAAAAATGTTAATACGCGTCGATTGACACATAAATCATGCAAATCGTATGTTTGGTTCGCGAGATATAACGCATGACAGAAATGACCTTCAAAGGGGCAAAACAACAAACCCCCCCAACCGAAGTATCCCAAAAACTAATCAGCTCTTAAAATTGCAAAGACGCTTCGATTGACGCCTCAACAAAGTCGATAGGACTTTGTTTACGTGAGTTATGCTCGTAGAAAAAAGTGTCCACGAACGTACGTACGTACGTACGTACACACACACACACACATACATCTCCCTTTCTAAAAACACTTTATATATACTCTATAGACCTCAAAACGTAAAGAAATGTTGAAAATTTCAATTTCGATTGTCGAGGCGATTACAAGAACTTCCCATATACTGGGAAGTTAACAAGCCTTCTTCACTGAAGTACAATTGTTTCGGCCATTAAAAGGAGTAGCGTGCAATTTCCGTAACATGTATCCTTCATTCTTCTTCTTAGATGTGTGAGTGTATCTTCTATGAAACTTTAGCATGCTGTTCCTCTAAATCCAGCGTTAACCTATATTACAATATCAGGCCAATAAATCCTCTCTAACAAAATTAAGCGTTGACAAATTCCTTGGAATCCAATGTGAATAATTTTATCTAGCTTGAAAAAACATCCGCTCCAACCCTGAGTCAGTAAATTTTCGAGTCAGATATTTCAAATACTTTGAGATTTTCCTGTGTCAAAAACAGTTTAGCGAATCAATTGAAAGTGAAAATGATTCCTACACAATTTTTTGAGCGCCTCACTTGAGTCAGAATCTTAAATTGGGTTGATCTAGGTTGTGTAGAAAAATTTCGTGGATGTGGATAAAAATAAATGTTTAAGATAAATTGGCGTGATTTGGTTGACATAATTCTTTGGATGAAATTGTCACCGTCATTTGTCAGGATGAGAAGACTAATTTATCGCTTAGTACGAAAAATATAAAATTGTGCGTGTTTTTATTGACAAAAATTATGCCAAGGAGTAAAAACAATAATATTAAGGTCATAATCTTATACCAAATAAAAGTAGAAACACATAAATAAATGTTCCAAATTTAGTTCATGCTCAGAAACAAAAACATAGAGAAAACATCAAAAACAACATCGTGTATTATAAAGATTGGAGCCTAAAAAACGATTCAGATTTTTGAGCAAATGCTGAACTTATCTTTGCGAAATCTAATGGTTGTTTAAATAAAATTTGAGAGATACGATAGATAGTGGATCCTATCAGTTTGACAGGGCAAACTATACGTATAAAGCATAATAGCAAAAAACTAGTTGAATGATTTACAATAAAACCAGATAGCTTGAAAAGGTGGGTACTATTTCTTTTGCAAGTTAGATTAAGATGTTCAGTCGCTTCCTTAGACACTCGTCAGAAATTTCGAAAGGATTACTTGTACTATTAACGGTGGCCTGATACACATTTATTGAAAAAATAGGAAAGAGTGGAATGAATATAATTCAAAACTAATAAATATGCAGTTTGAACACGTCTGTAAAGCGCCAGAAATCATTGTTTGAATAAAAGCATTTGGTTTGAAGCGTTTTCAGGATTTGACTACTGATTTAACATCTCTCTATCTTTCACTCTCTTTAATGGATTTGATCAACGTTTACCAACATTGAAAAAAATATTTCATGATAGTTAAAAAGAAATGTTTTGGCAGTTTGAAGTGAAAAACTTTTTGAGATGTCCAGTGCAATCGCTCGCAATAAAATTTTAGTGGCAGGAAAAATTTACTTTTTGAGGTTTTCCTCAGGGCACTCATAACTTCTAAACTAACTTCTAGATAAATCTATGCTCCAGCGGATTTGTTTATGGAACAAACAATTTCCGGCAACAATTATAACCAATAATTTGTTATATCTGTTACTGTTGTTGCAGCGTGAGCACCAAGAGGTCAAAAAATGGTGGCCAAAACATCAAAACTTTTTTTAAAAAAAACTAATTGAAAAATTTTGCAAAAAAAACTGATAGTAAATTTTGGCCGTTGGGATAAATTTTATTGATTAGACCTAACATCTGCTGTTTCAAACCATCAAAAATTTCTGCGATCGATTTTAAGATGATTGATGTGTTGTAAATTTCATGCAATAATACAATATTTGTTTTAGAAAAGTAGTCAAACTTAGAAACAGACTTTCGTCCTTATTTCGATAAATACTACTGGTGTTGACAAACAATCGAAAAATAACGGATAGGTATCCTATAGAAATGACAAAGAAATTCAAAGGTAGCAGGGTGAGCAAATTATTCAAAAAATAAATAACACACTATTTTTTTCGTCGCAACTCAATGAATCACTGCCACTGTAAAAATAAATGGAAGTTTAAAAATACTTTCATGTTTTGGTACCCTTGGCAATCAAAACCACTTAAAATACTGTGGTAACAATAGGCGGATATTGATGTACACAAATGTGCTTTATGAAAAACTTTTGCATCTCTGTAAGTCATTTATAGAAGAGGGTAGTGTAGTCCAGTTTTTGTGTAACTTAAAACTAATGGACTGTTAGATTTAGATATTCTGATATACTTTTTTTTTGAGGTTCAAGGTGTTTCTTCAGTATTTGTTGAGATTAAAATGAAAGATTCGTTTTGAATTACACTAGACCCACTTGACCCGCTGTGATGAGAATAGGTACACATGAATTATCGGTAGGTTTAAAATAGCATACTTACACTTGAAGAAACCATTAGTAAGTATCTTCACTTCAAATTCATTGTGGACTATTGCTTGAAATATATTGAAAATACGTAGTCATTATTTCAACTGTATTTCTTTCAGACCAACTCAAATACAAATAGATTTGATATTAGAATTCTTGGAAGAACGCCACATAGTTGGAACAAGCTCCATTCAATTTTACGTCTTAGGTTTGTTTACTCTATACTCTCAGCTATGACGTAAAATACTAACCTATCTGTTCAATTTCACTCAAGCAAGAAGAATTCCAGTCAGGATTCATCACTTAAGATTGGATAGTCGTCATGGGTTCCCATCCAATGTAAATATGAACACGAAAATGCGAAAAAAATTGTTTTCAAATAATATTGGGCGATTTGCCAAAATGCTCAATTCTCGTGGGAGGAACTCTGAACTTGAACGTTCGTCTGAGGAATTCGAGCGAGATTTTTGCTAGCTGACTGTGCGGATCGAACATGGCGCGCTAAGAATAGCGTCCCGGAAAAAACATCCGTTCGATGTCATACACAAATACCTATCTATTTAAATAAAGATCTTGTGATGAAAGATTGGCATCTTATGACAACCACTTGTCCAAAGAAACTTTTTTAACACCACAAAGATGTTGAAATTCATTGCATGTTTGTATGTTGACAAAGATATGTTCAACAAAGGAATTCTAAAGTTGAACGACTTTCGCCAAAATATCTTCAATGAATGTAAAGTTACAAGGAATAAAATACCAGCGAGAATATTTTAAACGTGTGTGTAATACGTGTAATATTAAAAAGAAACTAAATGAATTGAGTAAAGTGCATACATATAGCTATAAAGTCTCTTATGAATATTTCATTCTATTTTACAGTACACATATCCCCGGCATCTCTCAAATTCTACCTTCACTCTACCTGTGTGGAGCTGGGCTAATCACACGCGAACTACTAGATAGCCTCGGCATCAAATTCGTTGTAAGCGCTTGTCCAGAGCTACCCGATACACCGTTGTCTCCTGAGAAACAGCTTTATCTAAGGATCAACATCCAGGATCGAGGAGATGCCGATTTGAAATTCTACTTCAATGAAGTTTCCGATTTGATCGAAGAAGTTCGCAAGGCAGATGGTATAACACTTGTTCATTGCGTTGCGGGTGTAAGTCGGTCCGCATCAATAGTAATTGCATATTTGATGAGACACATGGGTATGTCCTTGAAAAATGCCTACCACCATGTGAAGAACGCAAGGTAAACATGCTAGTTTAGAAGTTGATAAAACTTTAACCAGTTGATTGTTATCCCCCAAGGCCACAGATTCGTCCTAATATTGGATTCTTTAGGCAGTTGATGGCTTATGAAGAGGAAATCCGAGGCAGCAAATCAGTGGAAATGATTTTCCAAGAATCACTAGGACAGGAGATTCCCGATTTGTATGAACCCGAATATCGCGCATTTGAGGAGTACTACCAACGGCAACGAAACAATGGAAAAAAGCGATAGGCGTCTCGTATTTCATAGTCTTAAAAGGCCAGTGTCCAATTCCATTTTGATTTTCAGAGCAGACACAAATGTTTTATGCTATTAATTTAATGTGTAAATGTTTCTAGATGTCTACTCTTAATGTTAAGTGAGTGTAATGCTAGTAATTCAATTCTAAGAAAAGCTACGTAAATTGTGGAATAGTCATATAAGAAAATTGTGAATAATATTATATTATTCGAAATAAATAATTTTCTGTAAAAGCTGTGTTTGTAAAATTTCGTTCTATAAAATATTCTGAGTTTCTGCATCTCAGTTTGCCAGATTTTAACTGTACTCTACTCCTTTCATCACTCGACTTACTATTGCAGTTATGTTTAATGCCTGAACATTTCAGCATTCAAGAATCATTGGAATGCTGCGAATAATGGAATAAAAATATTGAGCAAATTTGAATTTTTCTAAAATACGGAAATGTTCCTTTCTGTCAAAATGTGGAATGCAAGGTTAAGTCTTCTGAACTCTTCCACTAGCCAGATCGCATGTATTAATCAGATTCCATACTCCGAGCTTCATAATTTTTTTTGGAATTCGGATTTTCGGTTTCGGATGCGGTTTATTCTGGTACTTTTTTACTTTTGGAAAATGAACATTTATTGTATTGGATTTAGCTACTACTAAGCAGGTTAGCATTCAACTCCATGAAAATAAAATGTACTATTTTCAAATAAAAAAAAAATTAAACTGATATACAATCATTTATAAAAATTAACTACGCAACTTTTCAGAGAGGAAACAAATAAGACGAAAAGTTAACATGGGCAAATAACATTAATGATCTAAGAATATCATTATTTTCGTTGTTGTCTGCGCCGTCGCTTCAAATTCTTCCCATCAAGGAAATCCAAATCATTCATGCAAATACTACTACGAAATTTTCGCACATGATCCTTAGCTTCGACATCATATGAGCCAGATCGAAAACGTCAGACGTCAAAAATATCCTTTCAAAATAAATTTTAGATCACAAAATTATATATAAATTAAAAATGTCGAGAACAGGTTTCTAAATTCAAAATTAAATAAGCTGTCCGTCTGCCGAATAAGCGCTACCATGAATAGGCGAAGATCAAATTCTAGCCAGATACACATGAGGAATCAGCCCAGCATCAGTTTCCAACAACAATTCCAGCGAAGACCCACTGATGTGAAATCCAAACAGAGTTGGCCTCAAAGGAGTCGTCAAGAGACTATTCCACAACACAGGGTATGCCAGGATATTTCAGTCGCATATACGTTAATCTGTGTGCTTATAACCCTACAATAGTGTCTTCATACTCTTCTAAACTATATAATAACGATTAAGGAATTTGTTCTTCAAAATGAGCAGCTTGGATTGTAGATCAAAAATAATATGTTTGCTATTCACAGGTGCACCTTATAGCGGATGAAGATAATTCCTATGACAACCGAGTGTACCACCTTTCTGTAGGATCTAACTTTGGTAACCAACAAATGCGAGGAATCCCAATTCGTACAAATAACCCTTGTTCGCACGGACAAACGGGAGTTGCGTTGAAAACACATTACTCGTGTCCATCTCGCATGCCGTATACCCCCCGTGGCGATGCGAATTCCGATCATGATAACTTTCGGTACTATGCCGGTCAGGAGGGTGGTGGCTTCAACGGCTCGAGAACTATGAATAGTACAATTTCGCAGGACTCTTTGATGGACATGCTCAAAACTTATGGGCCTCAACAACATGGACGCAGCGTTGATAGACCACAAGCATTTTTCAAACCAACATCTCCTTTGGCTGTGAACAGGTCGTATGGCATCGCTGGTCCGCAACAATCATGGCCACTTGTCCCATATTCGGGAAGGAACATGCGGCCTTTAGCTACTTTGTCAACTTTATCTTCTGCTCCAATTTGGAATCGTCCCTATTCCAGAAGCATTCCTCATGAACGATTGGCCGTAATGCCGGATGCGGTTGGCAACGCAGTGCCATTACAAATGATGAATAGATCCTTTGCAAATGGAATGCGCCCATTGCCATTGGATCTAGCTCCATATGCGCGTAGTCTAGCGCATCCGCCGATGGGGAACAGATCTTTTAGCACTGGAACTTCAACACAACCATTGGCCATAAAACCCTATACAGGTGGTACTGCACCTACTTCACTGGATATGACTAGATCATATGGAATTGGAAATATATCGCGTCCATTTGCGATTGCACCTGCTATGAATGCATCATTTGGCAATGGTTATACTACATCACAACCTTTGGCTATGGTTCCTTACGTAGGTGGCGCGGCAGCTCCTACATTTGATATGACCAGATCATTGGGCGTTGGAAATACCTCGCAACCATTGGCAATGATTCCCTATGCCGGCAGCCATCCAGCTCCTTCACCAGCGATGAATAGATCATTTGTTGGTGATGCTACAACACAACCACATACCGTAGTGCCTTACACAGGTAAAACCGCAGCCTCTGGATTGAGCGCGGACACAAAAAAATTAGTCGAAACAGTTTCCAAAATGAAGACACCAGACGAGATTGAACAGGCGTGCCGACTCATCAAGAGGAAATCAAGTGCCCGGCATCCTTCATGCTGTGCTGGTGGTCACGCTGCCGCATCAGAGGAGGGAGTTAATGCTGCTGCATGTCGGGCAAAGACCAATTTGATCGACGTCTTAAAGGTTCTCACGAAAGGTTTTGAAAACCTTGTTAGTTCGCTGCAAAGTGCTTCTGGTGAGCGACTGACTTTCGAATTACTGTTTTTTCTTAGACAAATATAATTACATTACAGGCACAGGTGACACTTTGGTCTTTCCAGCTGAGATAAGTGATTCTAATAGGTAAATACCAAAGGTAAATAAGTTACAACAGCAACATTGCCTGATATAGGACCAGGACTAGGTAGCTTTGATTCTGTTATCATAGACGATCGTTTTGATAGAAGGTTCTTCAAAAATGCACATATATGTCCTTTTATTGCACTATTCTAGACAGAAGTACTTAACAAATGTTTCGTAAATATATAGAATTAATCCTACTATCCTACCTACTATCTACACGCGGAAAATATTTATGAACGATCCTTCCGCGTTGATTAGCAACAGCTTATAAAATCACTGAATTTCATAATGAAATCTCCGATTTCATTGCAGAGAATTGGCGCAAGATCTGAAAGACACTCAAAAAAGGATCGATAAGTTAAGGAAACAAATGATAGAAATGATGCAAGAATTGATAGGCGTCTTGTCGAAACTCGTATCGTAATAACAGAGGACGTAGCTTCGACGCATTAAGTGGTTAAATTTTATAATTAAAAATTTGCTACTGTCAAATAGAATCCATTGAACCGTTGGTTGAAAATATAAACAGGTAACTGAAAGACATAAATTCGTGTTTTGATTGAAGATCAGCAATTATGCAGCTTCCCATTTGGAAATTCGTATAAAGGCTATTAAGCTCATCTTATGTACGTACGTACATAAGTACATACCAGTGGCGACCCGTGAATTATGAGTCAGAGGGTGGTTTAGCAGTAAACTATCAGACATAGTTCAAAGGCAAAACTTTTCTGATGAATATCCAAACAGATTAGTTTCCAAATACTCCAGTTACTTTGCAATTTTCAATTGGATTTTCGGATCCATAAGAAAAGAAAGAAAAATTATTGGTGAGCTTAGAAAGAACTCAAGTTTTCGTTGAAAACTTCGGAACGGAATATAAATAAACAAAATGTCTATGATTTCCTGAAAAAATTAAAATAATTATAAAATTTCGTCGGTCGGTTACTTTCTCGAGCTTTGATTGTGCCAAACGCCGCGCTTTCCCGAGGCACATTTTGCAGCGGCGCTATTCGCCGCAGTTTTGTTAGCTAGGTTTGAGCCCACACTTATGATCGCTTTTAAACATTTGCTGGGAGGTTTTAATTATGCTATTAAATAATAGATGCCGCATAGTAGCCTTTTTTAATAATTACATGAACAAAATAATTATGTTTAAAGTTTTGCAAATTTATTCACAGTAATTTTTACTTAGACTTGGTTAAAATAACAATGAAATGGACTTCTAATTTCTATTGACATAATTTTCGCTAACTATTTGATTGCTGAATCTTCCAAGAGCGAATCGTGATGGTGAACAATATCAAATCACATTTTAACGTCTCGCGTACGTAATTTTAATTTCCTTACATTACTTTTTATACGCGGTATGAATAGTACTTAATGTTAAAAATACAAACAACATTAACTGCAGAGTCGAGTCGATCCTAGATACGAGTTCGATCAACACGGCGATAGATGATCTAATAATAAGGACATTTTACAACTATCAAGCCGAACAGGCGTAGCAAATAACTTTCTTTATTTTATTACGAATTCTAGTAAAATTGACACCGCATTCAACAAAGTTGCACCCAATGCCATCCCATTATTGTGGTGCTGTGATGATGAGTCTGTCGTGAATATCTGAAGCTAAGAATAAATATCCTGCAGATAGAACGTCAAGAAATCAAAAGAAACTTTAAAAACAAACTTCATCCCTAGAAATTAAGGGAAAAGTGGTTAAATTTTTGTTTCTCTTCAACATTCAACCATCGACAAACTTTCAATAAAATTATTATTTGACCATTTTGGTTTACATGCTCCTATGAAAGGTATAACTGTAGTCGTAACTACACGTACGAGTCAGTTTAAAGAGGGCAAACATCTTAAAAACATCCTTGAATGAAGTTAATACGCCTGCAATTCTTAAATATAATACAGATTTTCTACTGAGAAATGACACCTCCATTTAAATTTAGTGACGAAATCAATTTATTTCTTGCGATCAAAATAGGATACCTACATATGAAACATATGGATTCGCTTCAAGATAGATAGTAACAGATATGCTTCAAATTTTGAAGGCTTTCACCCACACAAGAAATAAACACCCACCCGAAATTCAATTGAGTGAAGGATCTATCCTCTATTTGGTCATGAACGTGGTCATGAAGTCCAGGAACAGTTCCAACTTTATTATTTCAACTAAGCTCCCAGCATCGTCATAAATGAAAATGGTGCTATAGTCCCCCCGCTCTGTATAAACTCACGAAATCCTGTGAACACTAGATACCTACTCTGTCCAAGCAAGCGATGAAAAAGGCTCGTATCGCGTAAAAACATCATCCTCTAGACTTCAAGTATCAACTCCTCATGAAAGCACACCCAATCGCTCTGGATATGTTTGCACGCAATGTCTGAGAATCATTTCATTTTTATGATTTCCAATTCTTTCTTTGGTTCACCTACATTTCCCGCTACCGTTGGATTTCTCCGCAACAGTTTTACTCGCGATTTTCCAAGAACCCTCGATTTTCATTTAATCTCGAACACAATTTCAACGCCTCATCCACAAGAAGGTGTCTTATGGAAAAATCACATGCTTGCCGTACCCATTTATGCATCGCGTGCATCACTCTTCCTCATCCAATGAAGATTTCGTGATCGCCAGCATCTCGTTGTTATTGGTCTTCACCTGCTGAATGTTGTACAACTACCGCTGGGCTCGATCGAACAAATAGCATCGCCTTTCGCTACCAGTATCAGCAATCGCTGAAGACAAGACTCCAAATCGAAGATTGAAGGCACTCGCGGTCGTTGGCATTGCATCAGATGCATTTTCTTAGGTAACGCTGGGACATTGATCCAATTTCCGACTGCACCAGCCAAGAGACGGAGATCAGCGTAGCGTCACCTTATTGGATTCCATTTCCGTGCAAGAAGTGCATGTCGGCAATCGCGCTGGTATCATGGCTGGCGATCGGGATTGCAGTAGATACCGTCTCAACTTTCCCTTGCAACAAATTCACTGCTTGCTTTTTAAAAATGCACGCCAAAAGTTTCCTAACTCTCGTCAAAGTTTCGACATGCTTGCACCACGCATACGGTCCACTACAACGCGACAATTTACATGTTCCAATTTGTCATACGTTTTGATGGTTCATCTAGAAACTGAATCCACTTCTCAAGCAGCTCGATCCGTTGTTGATAAATCTAACCAGCGGAAAAATGAAGTCGCGATGGAGAAAATCGAGTGCATTTTTGGCGGCTTTTTACTCGCTAAGTTGCATCCCGAATTCCTTTGGTCCAATTCATTGTCGGAAGCAGTAGCATCAGACGATCTATGCACTTAAATCCTAGGTGAATTTCATTTTCCCTCTAAAAAAAACCACTAGATATTTTTAGGAAAGCCGATTTCATCACTTTTGGCTAAAATTGTTACATTTCGAAAGTAATGAAAGCTAGAAGATCGGAGAGGATCGATCGCGCTATTATATTAAATTGGGTTAACTTCAAGTGTTCTTTCGTTGTTTATCATTGTTCTTTGAATTACATATGTACTTCTAGGTCAAAAGATGAGATTTTCACTTTGAGGACGAGGCCAGCCCTCAGTTTTACCCGAATGTAGATTTGAAGCTTCAAGTCAGCTCATCATGAACGCCTTGGGACACCGTCACAGTCAATTCAATTTGAGACATTTCGTTGCCTATTCAGTGTTTTGCATAGTCGAAATACAATTCCATGATGAAAATACCGAATCAATTGACCCGCTCCCGGTCTTAAGATGGTGCTCATTATGAAAATACTACAATTTAGTAAAACCTTTGCGTCTAAAGGCTTAGAAGATACATATAAGCAGCTAGAACATATTTCGCAATCTAGATGCCTGAATGTTTTCTAAATGTTTTGATATTCGGATAAGGACGAGGCTGTGATCTTTTAGTGCTTTTTACTTTGACGCATTTTTCTTTGGGATGAGGTGTACATATGTATGTAATTATGTTAAATATTAGATTGATCGAGGAAAATGTTACACGATCTCTCCACCGTTGAAAAATGCAGAACAGAATCAGAAATACTACTCCTCGATTGCCGATGTGGACTATCGAATATTTACTAATTTAGTATTCTCGAGGCACATCCACTTTTCGCTCAATCGCAGATCCACTAGAGCAATCTTGCCTCAATTTTCCATCGCATCGTATTATATTTTCCTAACAAGCGCTAGATGCTATCAGTTGGGAGTCCCGTTGCTAGTTGCATTTGGCGTGCACATTTTCCAGGCCTCATTATAGGAGTGATTTGCGAGCGGTTCCCGTTAGCCGCCGTGAAAGCATAGGAGCATTCAATGCATTCGCAGTTTTCCACCGAATTGGGACAGGTTGTGTGTCGACTGCAAAACACTAAGGTTTTGTCAACAACCGTTGTTTGTTGCGGTTTCACACAAATATATGGAAAGAGACAGAGGCTTAGTCGAAGGATGGCCACTGAAAAGTTAGCATTCTAAACTTCACTCACAACTGTATCTGCAATTATGTATGTGAAATAGATGTGGTACCTATGATGATGCAATTGCAGATGAATTGCTTTGCTTTGATACACCGCGCATTCGCGAGTAGTGCAGACAAATGTACGCTAACTAAGTTTTGTACCTTGAATGAAAATTACCTGTTTAAGCGGGAACGTGAGGTTTCTCATTTGCTTGACAATCCGGCTGACCTAATTCTAATTCGCAATTAACCATGGAAAAGCTTGGAATTTTTCAACATCTATTTCAGAGTGTTTCTACAAAATGCTATTGTTAGAAGTTTCGATGATGATAAGCCCTAAAGTACGGCGATTAATCCGGAACTTTGCAATGGGGCTCAATTGAGGATGTTGTGTTGAGCTTCCTCGAAACCTTACCAGGGGTATACTGGTACCAAGGGATCCGGGGCCTCGGGGACATTGTCCCTGCCGGTGTCGGTGAGGAACCTGTGGACGTTGAAACTTGGGGATTGTGGTTGTACACCCATTAGCGGGTACTTTCATTTCTAATATAGCTGGGGAACGATTAGCACGATAATCGGACCACTTCTGTATTGTGGTGCATTGGCGTGCTGTTGCGTTTACGACAGGGGTGCCGTTACCCAAAAAGCGACATGGATGATTGATAGATCCAAATCCTCACCAAGGATTATGAAGAAGGCCAAACAAGCTTTGGATGAGATCTGGAACCTGTATTCCGAAAAGCAATACTCATACTTAGTTATGGGCTACTGACTAGTACGTTTATGGAGAGCCTTGGTGCGAGAATATCGAAACCCGTAGCCTAAGAAGCTCGTGGTGTTAAGACAAAACTGTCAGGTAATCACGTAAAACTCAGGAACTCTCTGCTAGAAGTTTCATTGATGGGAATTATAAAAACACGATCAGTGCGTATTGTACAAGAATCAATGAGACTCAGAACAAGTACTCGTGAAATGCACCATTACCATTAGTACCTAGTAATTAATAAATTAAATTCTGTTGATCAATTGATCCCAGCGTAAAATTGCATCAGGTTTGTAAGGTAAATGTATATGATAGGTATCTAGAAATGGCGAATAACGAGAAGGTTCTAGAAAATATCACTGATATTTTTATTGACACAGTTTAGGCTGTCTATAAGGCTCATAATGAGGAATATATAATGCATTTATATAAGGTGAATATTGTATAGCCAACCTTGTTGAGAATTGTGAAGTTTGAAGTATTCAAAGTGGCACAAGTGCATAGTACAACATTTTCAATTATTAAACCTATGTCTGTTTTTACAGAAAAAAATGAGATAGTCTTAACGTCATAACGTGCTAAGAAACAATATTTTTTACACATTTTTCTTGACTTTATAGCTTGATATATGAATTATATATCTAAGAATGTATACATAAATCGTACTGTCCTTTCAAATACTGCGAAAAAGACAAATTTAGAATAAGGAATCAACCTTGATTTTTAAGTGTGCGTGAAAATGCATTTCATTTTAAACCACAACCTTTTTCAATCTTTTTTTAATGGCACATTGAAACAAATGCAAAAAATTTAGTTTAAAAAACTACAGTTGGAATTGCACTTGATGCAATCAATGTTCATAAAAATCAGATACTCTAAAATGTTATCATCAAAAATATCATTAAAAAATTACATTCAACAGCACTTAAATCTGAATTTCGTCAAAATTTTCGCTCAGAATCTTTAGTCTTTCAAGAGCCGATATAAAGACATTCACTTACGTAAAAAAAAGCTTGTGATCTAGCCACTTTTGCGTGAGGATTCCATCAGACCCTCTCCCATCAAAAGTCTTATGTAACTAAAGGATCCTAAGGGGGTGCATACAATAAGTGATAAGTCATTATGCTGATATTACTGGGAATTTGTTCGTGCGGACGTCAAGGATAGCATTTCGCAGCATGTTCCTGAAAGATTTTCATTATCGCGAGTTGGCTTTATGACCAAGGGCGGATCCAGCATTTGACTCAGGGGGGGTCACTGCCTCGAAAAGCACAATAAAAGAAGACAATATTGCAAAAAAATCGTACAAATCACTAGTTTACCTAGGCTCAGGGGGTCCCCCCCCCCACTTGTACCACCCTTGCTTGTGACGGCAACTTCGCTTGCGTTCAATGGCTTCAAATACGAATGTTTACTCGAAAAGGTGTTGACAAGAGGTGCAAGCTACGCGAATCGATATTCACACAGCCTTCTTCCTTTTGGGTGTTTCGATGAATTCACCTTCGACGGATGCTAGAGTTTTATGCGATCATCCAACTTTCTCGGCTGAAGCATGATTACCAATGGGGTTAGTAACCTTCCGTTCAAAACAAAAAAGAGTGCTCGTTTGAACCCAGGAGTTGACCGGCAAATTGCGCTACGAGATTGTTGTAATCGGTGATATAACACAAACAAACCAAAAACGAAGGAACCACTTTGGATTGGAGGATGGGTGATTGTGGGCCCAGGCAGCGAGCCAACGTCCAGGCGGAGGTCATTGTGATCGGCTCTGGCCATTTTGGCGGCTAACCGATAGTCGGAATCTTTCAGCACACCGAAAAATTTTACAGCGCGCGCCAACAGGTAAAAGTGAAACGAAGAGCTCTTAGTGGCATCCACAGCAAGTTATTCACCTTTGCAAAGGCCTTGACTATTTTCGAGTGGAGCCCCCTTCACTCGGCTGCGCCGCCCCGTAAACTGCCAATAATCGAGATCGCGTACATTTAGCGCATCGCGCTTCTTAAGCCCGACTTAGCCTTGAAAAGTGTATTGGCAGTGATGGGCGGAAAGAGCGCAGAACGAAAACAGAGAATGGGGTCGTTGATCGATTGACTCGGCGAATTTTGGGGCATTTACTTATGCCAATAACGATCGAAAGTCTTTTATGAGGAGCAGCAAAGGTAAAAGGCAGATCGCAATCAAAGAACCCATGATCGGGTTGCCCGCCGTATTGGGAGCAACGTCGCAGGCAAGGCTGCCCAGTAAAGCTGGCAATTTACTTGGATTCGGGAGTTTTGTCGAATTTCGCATGCCCAACAAGAAATAAAGGTGCTCTGCGGGAGGATGGTCAGGCATATCAGGTACATCATACATTATTGCCGGGAAATTTTTGGCAAGTGTGCAATCCACGATCGGTTGCGCTTTCCCAGCAGAATATGCTGAACTCAGACTTGACTTTCATACAGATCGCTTCCGCATCACAGGCATCTATACATACATATATCCTTACCGGGCAGGATGCCGCTGGGATACGGGGGCCGCTGGAAATGACGTCATATCAGTGAGTATCACTTCGCTTATGATCTCAATCAATAAATATGCCATCGACTCTCCTCAATGTCACTGATGGTACCAACTATGATCGACGAAGAAGACGGTTCTTTGACCAGAATGGGCGCCCGGTTCCATGCGACGGACGTATCACACCTTGTCGGGCTCAATGTCCTCGCTGACGAGGAAAGTTGATGATTTTGGATATACATAGCTAGTGCTGAAGCGCTCTTTCGATTTTACTGGGCGTAAGGTTCTTGACTCCTCAACTGGCTTTTGAAAACGAGTGGGGCCTCATCTATCGCTACCTACTAACAGTTTCATCCCAAGCAATAAGCGAGAGTTGTTTTGATGCCCGCGCCAAGATCAACAGCCAAATATGCCATTAATGCCATTAATATTGAAATAGAATTTTAGCACTACATCTATACACAATTTATGGTTGTTTACCCAGTAAATAAGCTTTTTGTGAAACGCTGGTGTTTTGCTGCTTAATGGATGGGAGCAGAAGGTTTATCTGGGAGTTGGACGATTGGCGCAACTACGTATTTCTGTTGGTCGTTAGAATTCAATCAAACAATTGCGGAGGACCAACAGCGAAACACTAGAGTCTTATGTGCATAGATCGTTTTAGCGCGAATTACTGTTGAATATGAAATCAGTATTTTAATGAAGGCTAGGGGTGGTTGACTCTTGCTTCGATGCAGAATCCAACCATGAATGACGGTTTTGAAGTTACACCTTGATTTTTAACTTCCCAGTATATGGGAAGTTCTTGTAATCGTCTCGAAAATTGAAATTTTCAACTTTTCTTTACGTTTTGAGGTCTATAGAGTATATATAAAGTGTTTTTAGAAAGGGAGACGTATGTGTGTGTGTGTGTGTGTGTGTACGTACGTACGTACGTCTGTACGTTCGTGGAAAGTTTTTTCTACGAGCATAACTCACGTAAACAAAGTCCGATTGACTTGCTTGAGGTGTCAATCGAAGCGTCTTTGCAATTTTAAGAGCTGATTAGTTTTTGGAAAATTTCGGTCGGGGGGGTTTGCTGTTTTGCCCGTTTGAAGGTCATTTCTGTCATGCGCTAAATCTCGCGAACCAAACATACGATTTTTTTAACAAGGTGTCAATCGACGCGTATTAACGTTTGTGTGATTCTATCAAATTTTTTAAAAAATTCTTGGAGCGGTTTTCAAATTTTTTAAAAAAAAGTGCATAAAATTAGTTGTTTTTTTTCAAAAACAATAAATTTTTAACCTAATTGTCAAGTCTTAGTAAGCAATATTTATAAAATTTATGTACTCCAAACAATGTTCGCAAAAACTTCATCAAAACTTTTTCTCATGATTACGTAAAAAAATAAATTAAAAATAAAAAATCATTAAAAGTCATCATGATTTTCAAGGTCATTTTTATCATTCACTATATCTCACGAACCAGATATAATACTTGCATCATTAAAGTGTCAGTTGACGTGTATTAATATCTTTGTGAAGTTTTTAACATTATAAAAATTCGTTTTAGCCGTTTTTTTAATTTAATAGAAGAAAATGCGAAAAATTATGGTTTTTTTCATAGAAAATATTTTTTAACTTGATTTGCACAGCACAGTGATCCAGTTTATAAAATTTATACATTCTTATCAGTTTTTGGAGAGAAACCCGCAAAATTTTATTCTATGATTATGAAAAATCTAAATTAAAAATAAAAAAATCATTCAAAGTTACCATGTAAAGAGGGTTCATACGAGTGCTATTACTTTATATCTTTTATTCTAAAAAAATTGTTGTAAATTCAATCAAAGTTTTAAGATATTTGCATAATTTGAGCAGATATTTAATAGTTTTTATAGTCTTTTAATTAAAAAAAAATGCTTAAATTTTGAAAACCAACAAAATTTTTCAACACCAAAAAGGCCCCCACCGATTGATCCGCGTGAATATTCAATCTGTCCTCATCGACCAAAAACCTTACGTAATCAATGGACCCTCCCGTAAACGATATGATTCATATTAACTCATTCCTGTTACTGCTATGAATACCTCTCATTGTTGTAATGTTTTTGATGTTTATGTAGATATTACTGGGAAGTTGACCGTGTGGACCTCAAGGGTCGCACCTCGCTGCTCGTTTTTATTTGGTACCAGTTATAATATCGGTTTGAAGGGATTTTTTAAAATTGATTGCATAAATACATACGTATATTGTTACAAAATGAATTCGAAATTCTCGAAACATAAAATAATAAAATATAGTGCCCACAGTGAAGATCGATAGATTCAATTTCTATAATTTTTGAAACCCATCATAAGAACTCACTAGATTTTACTAAATCCTCTTCCCTTTCTTCTGGAATATTTTACCTATTTTACGAAATCAGAAGTCGACCATTTACTGCATTTTGCATGGTGTTTTAATCTTTTCGTTACTACAGTACGCGTTCACGCATGTCAGTTTTGTTGTGCATTATGAGCAGGAATAGAGTTCGCACCGCATTGTTTCTTCATCAACACATGAAATGGGGGTATCCTTTTTATGCCATTAGCTGGTTTTGCCTGGCTAAATTGCGAAATTGTTGTAAAAAAACGTGGCTATAATACAATTCGGAAAAAAAACATGAATCATAAGCAACGGAAAAGGGGGGTAGTACCGGTTATAATTTTGAAAAATTAATTTTTCATTTGTCAATTTATTATACCTTCAGAAATCACGTCTCAGAATTTTATTAAGATATGTCCAAACACTAAAAAAAATTACGGCAGTTTGAGCGCGCACGACTATTTTGATTGGTAAGCGATATTTTTGGTAATCGAAACTTTAAACGCGTTTTTCTCGAAATGACGGTTTTCCAACTTCGGACACTTATTCTCCGGATTGTCCTAACTGAGTTAAATCAAATTCGGTGTGCTACTTTATTTCAAGTATCTTGTGTGGTAATCTACCAGAATATAAACCAAAAGTTAAATTTGGCAAGTGAAAAAAAGTGATTTTTCGAGAAAAAAATTTCAACCGCTATTTTTTTGATTATTTTTTCAAAATAGATTAGTAGATTTCCACGTAAGAAACATTCCTCTCTAAAATGCGGTTTGGTTTTTTTATTTCAAATTCTTCATTTCTGAGATTATCTGTCCGCAGTGGGACGAGATATTTATCGAGACATCAACTTTGGCGGCCTCTACAAATAAGTTGAAAAATGAAAAAATATAAAAAAAAACTTTTTTTTGCAATCTTCAAAATGTGTGTGCAAATTTTAAAATTTATATACAATGAAGGACCTGAAAACCAATGTTAAAGATTAATCTGTTTTCCAGCATTCTAACCGGTACTACCCCCTTAAAAAAGATATTTATCATATGCTGAACTCACTGAACGAAGCATCTACTATTTATATAGCAGATGGTGAAGCTCATGAATTTCAAGATTGGGAATAATTTTTGTAGCCAATAGTTTTAGAAAAGTAAGAGAATAGAATGCAGGACTCATCACCATAAATTTTCACGAAAAAGTCAAAAATTCAATGAAAATTTTGGCAAAAGTTGATAATCTAGCGCCCATTGCTTTGGGACCAATTGTATACATTCAAACATATATTTCGAGTGACCTTATTGAAAGCATGTCGCTATTATACACAAATATTTATGCTATCAAAACCAGTGCAGCTTGATTTCCGATAACAAATACTGCTGGCACAACTACAGAAGTCAATAAGGACAATAATAAACAATTAGTACATGGCGCAGTAATCGCATCTTATTTATCGTATTCCAGGGAAAAACGGATATCGAATTTTCTACGTGCAATTTTTTTAAAGCGCATGTTGGTAAAATTAAGTTTTTGGCGCTGAAACTGGACAGATAAATAAATTTATCTATTTTATCAATCATGGTTTTCAAAAAAGGAAAAGTTCAAGTAAGGAACTTTGTAGACGAGACGCTCAACTGACGACCGTGGAATGGTTCAACTGCAAAATGGTTTGTCTAGCATCAAGTTTTGCTCGAGTGGGTAACAGCGATCTGGCCTAAAAGAAACTCTGTCCATATATAGATCATCATATTCACAGCCCAAATTCAGAATCATTGAGAAAATTCTTGGCAATATCATTCGATTCGACTCTATGGATCACTTTTCAGCTCATGGTGGTGTTAAGCAAAAGAAGAAATGATTTAGTGTTTTTTTAACGGTAAATGAATATGATATTTTTTACAAGAATAGTCATCTGACGTTCATAGAGAAAAATTAATGTCAATAGGTAAAATTGATTTTTGAAACAATTTACAAAATAAATTTCTGAAAAGCTTCTGGTCGTCCTCCTCCTTGTCCTCGTTCTCGTCATCCTCCTTGTCCTCCTCCTCGCCCTCCACCTCGGCCCCGGAATCAACAACCATTATTGAGGGTATTCAATTATTATTAATAATAATCATTCGTTATTAACAATGTTTGATCGTTACTGATAATTAAAATTGACTTTATATTTACAATATCAAATTAAACTAATAATATTTGATTACTACTAACAATATCAAATTATTTATAACGATGTCCAATTATTAACTGCATTAGCGTCACACATCCCAAACCACATAATATAAGTTTGGAATTCTATAAATTAATCTTGATTTTTTTTAAATAACATTTTTCACAACATTGATCAAAATTTTGCTAAAACATACAATAATAATAATATTACTATGAAGGTATTTGGGATCTGCACGAATTAAAAGTGCGTTTCAACAGTTTCAAAATTAAGCAGTTTTGTGTCTTTTTCAGTTTTTTCATCCTCAATAAAAAACGGCCGAACCGATTTTGCTGAAAACTCATTCAGTTTCAATTTACGTAATTATGCGTCGAATGACCCACGTCAATATGATCTTCGGTTCTTGAGATAATCGAGACAAAAAATAATTTCGAACGTACATACGCACATCCGCTCATACGTGCACACACAAACACAGACATCTCTATAAAAACGATGGATTTGGATTCTAGAGGTCTTAAAACGTGGAGATACGTCAAAATTTGGGATTCGCAAATTCGACGCCATTACAATACCTTCCCACTGGAAACTGGGAAGTTAATAATATTCAAATAATAACAAAAACCGATTATCATTTATAATGAACATGAAGAAGATACGATGAATATTAACTCACTCCACTTATTGCAATGCGATTTTATTCAAAGTATTGTATTTATTATGTTTTTAATATTTAAATTGATATTACTGGGATGTTTATCGTGTCGATCTCAAGGGTTGCACCTTGCAGCTTTTTGACATTCTGTATAACGGATCAAATATTTATAAAAATGGTCAAAGAAAACTAGATACTGTTGAATTCTCCATGAGGCAAATGTGGCTGTTACGTTTTCCCAATTGACTCATTTCATACCTTACCAAGGACTTTGTTTACATTCAATAAACATACTCCTATCTTCCTCGGTTTTTGCGCATTCAATATTGAAAAGAATCCGATCCAACGAGTTTCTCAAGTTCGTTTAATCTGCAACAGTCTACCCAAGCACTATTTACGTCTCAAAACTTACTGCCTATATCATCTATTTAATTATTATCTCATTTAACTTTTAGAATCACCTTTTTTGTTAAATTATACAATCGAGTACCCGAAACATCGAAAATTCAAGCTGCTTATAGCCGCGATGGAGTCAAAGACCTCTTCTTTAATACTCATGGGGTGTTCGGTGTATAATCCATTGTGTGGATGAATCGCGGCTTGGATTCGCCTTCCACGACCTAAATTTACAATTATGATTAACGAAGGAATTTGCATAAAAATTCGGAATAGACCTTGAAATTTTCCCCAGATTGGCATCTGATTCAAATTTCAGATCTGCCGGGGGCCGGGGCAAGTATGCCACCGCTACGCGAGACCCGTGGACAGATTTGGACTTTTGATGTAAATAATTTTCGGGTTGCTGATCTGTTGATATTTATTTGGTGGTTTTGTTCGTCTGTTGGCAATGTAACTTTACAAGGCTATTATAATTGTTCCTGCATGCGTACAAACTTATTCAATGAAGCAAACTATGAACTGATCATTCAGTGCTCGTCAACTCATTGCAACCGATCAAATATGTCAATTAAGACTGGAGTTTTCAATGAAAAAGAATTATAGAACGTTTTCGCGATTGGAGAGCATAAATTTTTAGCACAATTTAAAAATGTTGATCAGTATCCCAATGAAGAAAATGTCATTTACTACTTCATTGGTTTGCACAAAAGTTGAGTGACTCTTTTATCCAAAGCATTCAGTTGGTTAAGAAAATTGAAACTTAATATGCATCCATTTAAAAAATGAAGGACCCATTGTTTGGTGTATTTTTGCGCTGCAGGAGGCTGTTTTCCTATTCTCATAGGTTTAATGAGGACAGTTTCAGGCTCGCGATCACATGGTGAAGGCTCGCTGAAGTTAGCTTGCTAGAAAAGCGCTCAAGGCTAAGAGATATTGAAGAAGACGGCAGTGTGTTGAAGCTACATATCTATTAGCCATTACGTTTCAACCAAGTCGAGTCAATGAAAAAGAGGACAACGACCGCGAAGTAAAAGCGTAATGCTCGTTTAGTTTGCTTCCTCGAGTTGCCTCTGCGTTGCTAACATTGCGCGAACAATTTGCTACCTTCTTACAGTCGTAGCCAAATGAGAGTCTTCGCGAGCTCATCGCCGCACCACCGCCTCTTGCCCTCTAAATGGATTTTATAATTTACCTTCATAAACTGCCAGGTATTCATTCTATTTCTCCGTCTACCTTTGCGACTTCTTGAAATTTGCGCGTCTTCATGTTCATTTCTTCGAAGTGAGTAAATTCAATTTCATCGTGAGATGATCAGCTAGAAGAGAAATTTATTTGTGTGGCGTAGAAAATGAGATCGCTCGCGATCAAGTTCGTTGAACCTGAAGAAGTTACATGGTACGCTGCTAAGATTAGGTTCTAATCAAGAGGTCTTCTCGATAGGCATAAGATTTGTATTGTCTGTTGATTTACACCAAGCGATTTTCAGAATTTTTGCATGTTGATTTAATTAATCATAAATAAGTAGCAAGCGAATAATTAACAACAGTTGATATAGAAGATTTATTATTATATCTATTATTATTACTTCCTTTTCCATCTGCTATTATGAAACAGACTAGAGCGAAGAGAGAAGACTAGAGCGGTCATAATTTTCCTAAAACTGGAAAACAACTAAATTTGTGATGTGAGCTTTCACTATAATTCGTTTATTCAATATTTTTATATCTTATTGATACTATCCTTTCCATCATAACACTTGATATCAGGTGTATCTTTTAAAAAAAATCAGAAGGATATGGCTTGCATGGGTGTTGAATCTTTCTTGAACAGGTTTTAAAGAAATGCTTTAATTTCTTCTGCTAAGACAAACCTATCTACTATTCGTATTTAACGCTCTCCTGGTGTCCTTTCAGCACGTATAACTATTACGACTGAATGCTTTAGAGTATCTACGCACTTAGCGTCATGAATATTGATTGGCGTGGAGGCCATTTGGTGTTCAAGCTTCACTTCAAAGTTATCTAAGAATAAATATACTACTAATGCTTATTTATCAACTAAACAAAAAAGCTGACTCATTAAACTCCATGACATCAAACTTGTTTAATCAATTTCATTATGTGAACATTTCTTTCATTTAGATCTCAAAGCGAGACATTACATTAACAATCAGCGAGTACATTCGTCTAATGAAATTTACTAAATTAATATTAAAAACAAAAATAATTTGAAAGAATGTAGAATTTTTCCTGCTACGAAGTTCGCCCCCTTCCCTGCGTTGTTGCATATGAATTTGGTGTTCTAAATAATTCCCGTCATATTTCCCACTTCTAATTAGTTTACCCATTATTTCATTGCTAATTAGATACCTTCGTGAGATGCTAAAGTAGAGCGTGAACGCGAAAGGTAATTGAACTCTTGGGTTGTCGATCTTCACGCTTGGCCTCATCAAAGAAAGTTATGCAACGAAAAGGCGCGGCGAAACATTTCAAGCTTACTACCGATAACACCCCCGATGATTTCCGCGATGCCTTTTTTAATCATCTTCCGTGCTCCACATCAGTAGAGTGACCACAATGCATCCAAGACTTATCCCCGTTCCACTTGGCTACAGCTACAACGCCTATAATCAGAGAAGACACTCTTTGAAAGTTAAAGTTGAGATTACCCTCGGTAAGCAAGAAAATAGCTTGATTACTTTCGGTAGGCACTAATAATTTGGATTCGTCCAATCAATCGTGTCTTTTCAGAAAATTACTCCATTCTAGGCATACAGACTGTTTTTTCGTGCACTCGTGACTAGGCTTCTGAGCTTGCGATCATACTACCTCATTCTCAGTCTTCCTCCATTCCTTCGCACTTTCTTATCACTCGCCAATCTTCTGCAATGCTGCCTGGATTTACCAATCGCCGGTGAGTGCACTCGACTCAATCGCAGCACGATTATGTTGTGGGCCATGCCGCCATGCACAGTTTACTGTACGTTCACCTACTTTTCCAGTACTACGTCATCAGGTATTTTCTTTTCACCTTTTCATTTTTTCTCTAGGTTTGTCCACTAGGCGTCTTCGCAGTCTCGTCTCGTTGCCCCCTATATATTCTATGTGTCGCGTTTGGTTAGGCTAATGGCATCTTTGCAAGCGATGGTATCTGGTATGTGCAAAGCTTTATGCGTTTCTAACTGTATTTTGTGGTTTTGGAAAATTGCCCACCGCCTAGAACTGCGTGGACAGCTCCGAGGCCTTTCTTCAGCGCTGCGACGATGGCTGTTCAATATTGTAGACACGTTCGCCCATACATGGCTCAACGCTAGAACTGCACCAGCGAACTCTTAACCAAAACTGCATGTCTACGCATTTGCATACCTTTCATCGCCAATATGGACGTACGCAGAGGTGAACTTTGTTATTGTTCCAATGAACCAGTGACTGACTGCTGTGAAAGGCGAAGCGTGGAGTTACATCCTTGCAGTTGACTCGCGCATCACAAACTCAAATGTTAATGACAATTGAAACATTGGACCATACCTGTTGCAAAGCTACAGTACTACGGTAGCTACAGCTTTCGTTGATATTATGAAAATCTACTTCTCTATAAGAAAGACTGTAATTTTTCAGCAAAAACATTTTCAAGGAACAATTATGGTAACTAGGTAAAAAACACACATTTTCAATAGTACCTACCCAACGTTTGTTATGTTCAGTCAAAGCACACGCAAATAAAATCAATCCCATTGATAAAGGGTTTTCTAATCATTAAAAGATCGTAGGTAAAGTACCGTTAAAAGTTGATTAAGATGATTAGGCTTAGTATGTAAATTGCGTTTCAGAGTCGCAAATGACGTTAATAGTTAATCTGTACTGAGTTTCAACTGCCCTTTGAAGAATCAGTGGCAACTGAAGCGACTTAGGGTCCATTTTGTCGCTACGACGTTAGCAGTAATCACTTTTTAGAGTTGTTAGGTGTTAACAAAAATCCTTGAAATACTTTTAAATGATAAAAACGTAACAATGTGTAGATAAGCGATGTCGTCCAAACAATATTTGTGGCGACAGTTATATATGTATATAGTCGTCCAATTAAATAACATTTTTGGAAACTTCTTCGCCGGTAACGTAACATTCGTGTGGACCAATTTCGAAGAAAGCCATTCTTCACTTCATTCTCCTGCAATACACACACTTTGCATTTATGATAATTCTGTTCGATCACCACATAAATTAGTTTTAGTGTCATCTCTCCTCCGTTTCTTGCAAATCGTCCGACATAGACAAAGGCGACATTCCCATCCCAGCGCAAGCAACTCGGCAACAAGTTGTTACTCCAACTCCGCCGAGGCCAGAAGCAGCCCCGCCAACAACGTTCACTCGGTCACTCGAGTTCGTTGGCACACTTATGCCGCGAACTTGTAACTTTTCATCGGAGATTTTGTTCGTGATTATGTTACGTTTTCTTGGACGGCCAATGTCTTCCGCATGTGCAACAGTATCTTACGACCGGCGGCACAAACATCAACTACGAATCAATGGATGGGGCAGTATGTTCGTACAATGTGTGACGAAAAGCAAGGCGACGAGCAACAAAGATACGACCATTTGATGAACAACGAAAATTCATGCCAAATTTGAAGAATTGTTTAAATTTAATTTATCTATATTCCGATAATAACTATATTACTATTTGTCTGCTCGAAATTGAATTAATTTTCAATTCAAGCAAACGCATGTGGATCTAGACCTCATATCCAAAACTTTAAAAGTTGTTTAGTATCAAAGTAAATTCTTTTGGTTTTTGTAAAAGCCATTTCAACATTATTCTCAGTGTATTCTTAGGAATTTTGATGCTAGCTAATATTTTACTTAATGTGCCAATAGAAAAGTAATGAAGATGAATTGTCATTGTCAACATTTATCTGCAGATTTGGAACTTCCTTGAACTGATTTATCTCCTTCTATAGTTTTAAGTTTTCACACCTAAGGAACTGGCCCTATTTTTGTTGCAGTTTGGTCCATCTGCCTGTGACAGGCTTCTCACATTCCTTTTTCATTCTAAACAAAGTGAGATATCGACTTGAAACTTATAAAGAATATATTTATAAACCTTGGTCCAAAGAGGAAAATTGCATTTAACACTATACAACATTTAATTGATATGGCCCAATATTTACTAGGGACGTCAGAATTGCCAAAATTAAAAATTTAAAAAAATCAAATAAATTTCGTTTTTTATATGTTTTCGATAGTTCAAATTAAATGAAGATGTATAGATACATCGGAAATAAAAACTTTCTAAAAACATATTGAAAAAAATATTACTTGAGATGTTTTATACAAACAGGAAGTTTTTTCAATTCTGTGTTTGAAGCATCTTTAAAAAGAACTAAGAGGACAACAAATGTATTTTCGAACAATCTTTTGACTTTAATATATTTTTAGTATGTATAAACTAGGGATGCCTCGATACGGCTTTTTGCCGATACTGATACTCTTATAAAAATATCGGCGATACCGGTACCGATACGCTTATTAAACTCAAAAGGAACGCAAAATAAACAAAACACAAGTCAGGCTAATTCTTTTAATTAGTATAAAGAATATAGACAGGTTGAGATTAGTTGATAGTTTTAGTAATTAAAATTAACATTGATAAGGTTTTTGTTTTGTTTGTTTTTTTCGGAGAAAGGCGATTTCGTAAGTTTGTTTGAATAAGACCTGCGGTGGAAAATAATCTCTCAGATGCGACAGAACTTATTTGGAAACTAAAGTGCTTCTGCGTCATTTTTTTCAAGTTTGGGTATAAGACGTCATTGCGCCAGATCTGCATCTCTCGATAAATTAGGAGACCTTAGGATCTCTCGACTTCTTCTTTGGGAGAATTACAGCTGAGAGTAGACAGGGGCTCATCTTCCTCGGACCCTTTAATAATATTTTCACGAACGCTCCAAAGCGCACCACTCGTAGGCATCTCAGAACTTACAGTTACAGTACTAGATGTAGGAGTGACCGTGTCTGAAATAGTTTCAGAATGCAGTGCTACATTAAGATCAAGTAACTGAACAAGATGCTTTTTTGCCGTAGTAATAGTAAAATGTAATTGAAATATTCGTGCTTCGTAATGAGGATCAAGCATTGTGGCTAAGCAATATGTTGCTTCATTTTCCAAACTATCAAATTTTTCATTAGGAGCTATTTTTTGCGATTGCGATGAATTGTCCCTATCTGTCGACGGACTTCTTATGATTTCCAATTATTTGTGTTTTGAAGTTGACATGACTACTATTTAGATTTACTTTATTTGACTCAAACGACTAGTTATAAATGATATTCACACACAAACTAATTAGGATATGTTATTCTAAATTTTATTTGCATGAAAAAATACTACGCGCGACAACAGTCAACCTAGCGAAGAAAGAGACTGAATAAAGCACGGGGATTCCCCGAGCATAATTAGTTCGAGACTCGTTTGCAACGAAATAGACGAGACAACACGGCCGTTTACATTACACCATTTTCAAATCGCGAAATTTGAAAAGTTTCGTTGAATCGGTCATAAAAATATCGCCGATACCGATATATCGGCAAACCCGGAGTATCGCCGATATATCGGTATCGGTATTGGATGCGTCCCTAGTCTAAACACCATGACTTTGATGGCACCCAAAGTGGGTGGGGTGGCGTGGGTAGTTTAGACATATTTTGTTACCAAGTCTATCACAGACATCGTTTTACGTGAGCAACTGTAAGTTATTTCCAAAAAAGGTTGTATTTTTTTAATTAATATTTTGATTTATAGTCAATTTATACCTGATTAATGCCGTATATATCCAGTCGTAACAATACTCAGGAGCAACGTCTGGTTTTTCCAAAACGGCTGAAGTCTCACTTTGTACTGAAATTATTCAAAACTATATTGAAATTTGCCTCGAAAAAATGAATAGAAATTTTAAACTATCGATCACTTAGATGGGATTCTTTCCGATCCTGATTAAAACTTCTTATTGAGAAAGGGCCTTGAGGTAATGTTGGAATTGTCTGATATTCTGATCTGACCAACGGGACAATAGAAGATGAAGTGGATAACAATACTTTCGTCCGTGATTAGCATCCTGATTTGACTGAGGTATGCATTTAAAGTAGATTCAGCTGATACTCCAGCAAAAACATCGTAACATGTATAAATTTTTTTAGGGTTTTCCTCTGTCTTTTTTTTATTCATTGTGAAAACAACAATATGAGCCCGCAAGGTAACAATGTATTAAAAATAAAACATTTATAAGTAAACTAACGCTGATTTAACATACAAACTGTACATGGTAGACGTTTGTGTGGTACGTGAACTACGAAGATGTCGATAGGCACTAACGCCTTTTTCAGGGCAAACTTGAATGTGACGCTAATTGATAGTCCTAGTTCTATAAAATTTTAGACTTTTCGAAAACAGAACTTGTAGCCTATTTTTTTCTAATTTTTTAGAGAAGCATTGGCATTTTTAGCGCTTTTAGATTATCTACAAAAAATACGATGTGCGATGTTGTCGTTGGTTGGTTTAAATATTTACGATTATATTCAACTCCCTTTTTTAGAAGTGGACGCCTTTTATTAAGGGTCATTCTGGAAAGATTTGACTCGAAACTTTTTGTTTTCGAAAGAAGCTGACGTAGGTTTTTCTTCCCAATGCTACCGCCGCAACCGATCCATGAAAAGCATCCTCTACTTTCTTTGCGAATTTTGCTAGTGTTGGTGATCGCAAATTGATTGCAAAAACATTTCATGCGACACCTGAGAGAGCTTTTGTATTGCCGAGAAATGTAGTAATGTGTGTGCATACCACTCAACCTGCAATTACACTCGAGCCATTTGCGTTTACTCAAGTACAGCAGCGCTCTCCGGATTCGTGTAGACTCGTGCTATTGGCAGTTTGCTTGGAGAGTGGCGTGTAGTGGTAACTAGAACGCGATCTGCTGTGTGGCGTGTAAACCGCGGCCAAAGTCAAGGCAAACGACGCGGCGCACTCCCAGCGCAGCACTTCCTCGTAACTCGACTTACGTAAACTTACGCTGGTGGTTGTGCGCCGCAAAGTAGAGCAGCCCCAGTGGAGGGGCCAGCCCAGACACCGACTCAATCGATCTTGACTTTGAGCTTGAATCGAGCCAGGTAGCTCAAGTTAAGTCACTTTGGTCGCCAGCACAATTTAAGTAAGACGGTCGTTGAACTCTTTTGTTTTCATTCTTCTTCCGCAAAAAGAGCTGCTCTGCATGGAATACCACGGAGGTGGCGCTCAATCGGCTTCGAGAAGAGATTCGAGATTGCACACGAACGTGGATGGGAGCAATGTGGGGTATGTGAAAAGAAAAACAAAAAAGGAAAATCATGTGGAAGAAAAGAAAATTTGGAGCGAAAGTAGGGCTCCAAGTGCGCAAAGAATATGAGAGCGGCTCAACGCTGCAGTGAACAGCCTAGAGAGATTTGCGCCAAGAGATCAGCAAGCTTCTGCAACGAGACCTAGAAGTAACTGGTGGATTAGGTACTCGTGGCTTGGAGAGATACTTAAGCCGAACTTTTCCAACCCGAAAATTCTCGCGCTGCTTCGTCTGTTTCTCCTTGTGCCGCTTCGAGGTCATTGATGAACTCTAGTGCGAATTCTCTCTTATGCTCTTTTAACCGGTCATTGGCCCACATTTCAGTTTCGTAATAGAAAACGCAACCGCCAGCGCAAACGTTTCGGCAACTGAGACCAACTATAATTTCTTTTGGCTTCGTTTACTGCTCTCGAACACATTGATATCCACAAAAGTCATTAGACCTCAATGTAACGACAAATCATTAAAAATGCACCCAGAAAAATTTCGAAAACTCTTGGGGTTTTCAATGGCATTTAATAATTTGTTTGTTTTTAGGACTCCAAACCGAAGAGTCTTACGGACGATTATTTTTATTTCAACTTTGTTCGCTTTTATGTCAGTGGCTTCTAACTCCTAAACGAAATGAGACATTGACTTGAAAAATTGAATTGAATAAGATTAATTATTAAAACAATACCATTTGTAAGGGAGCAAACAGGAGAGGGAGATCTTCATGTTATTTAACTTCCCAGTATAAGAGAAATTCTTGTAGTCGCCTCGAAAATCGAAATTAAAATTTTCAACATATCTTTACGTTTTGAGGTCTTTGGAGTATATTTTAAGTGTTTTTAAATAGAAGTATGTATGTGGTGTGTGCATGTACGTACGTGTGTTCGTGGACTGTTTTTTCTACGAGCAAAACTCACGTAAACAAAGTCATATCGACTTTTTTGAAGTGTCAAACGAAGCGTCTTTGCAATCTTAAGAGCTAATTAGTTTTTCCAACACTTCGGTCGCTGTTTTGATCCTTTGAAGGTCATTTCTGTTAAGCGCTATATCTCGTGAACCAAACATAGGATTTGCATCGTTAAAGTGGCAATAGACTCGTATTGACATTTGTGTAATTCGATCAAATTTTTAAAACAATCGTTGCCCTCGCCTTTTATTGTAATAAAAAAGTGCAAAAAACCTATTTTTTCATTAAAAAATACATTTTTAACTTGATTTGCATAACACAGTAATCAATGTTTATATATACTCCAAATAGTTTTTGTAAAAAAATCAGCAAAACTTTTTCTGGTGATTACAAAAAACATTAAATTAAAAATAAAAAATCATTAAAAGTCATCATGACCTTCATGGCCCCTAAGTCATTCGCTATATCTCGCGAACCAAAGATAATATTTGCATCATCAAGGTGTCAATCGATGCGTATTTATATTTTCGTGATGTTTGTAAATTTGAAGAGAAACCGTTGGAGCCGTTTTATAATTTAATAAAAAAAATTGCGAAAAATTAGGGTTTTTTTCATAAAAAATAATTTTTTAACCTGATAGCACAGTAATAAATGTTTATAAAATTTATTAACTCATCAGTTTTTGTAGAGAATTTAGCAAAACTTTTTCAATGAAGACAAAAAAATTAAATTAAAAAAAAAATCAAAGTCACCATGTAAAAAGGGTTCATATCAATGATATTACCTGACGACTCTTATTCGTAAGACATTGTTGTTAAGCCAATCAAATTTTATTAATATTTGCATAATTTAAACAGATTTTGAATAGTTTTTAGAGTAACGTGTTTTAATTTTAATATAAAAACTGCTTAAATTTTGAAAATCAAAAAAAATCGAATTTGCATTTGCGGTAATGAACGCTTTGAATGGTAAAGTGTTTTGTAGTCAATACTTTGCTAGATCATATGGTTTAAAAAGCTTTCATCACAAACAAATGTAATTTTTAGTAGTTTTGGGCTTTAGTGTTTGTAAGATTTTAATTACTTTCTCCATCATTCGTAAGGCTATTAAGTTTTAACATGCAATTAAACCGATTATTGACTGCACATTCAATGTTTTTCAAGACCAACTGAAAATAAGAAATAGGTATTAGTAATCGTGAAAAAATACAAATTCAATGATTATACCGAAGTCATGGGAATGTTGTATACAACTATTAAAAATGGTCACCACGCGACAAAATCTCTTCAATGGGCGTAATAACAAAAACTGCATTCATTTTTGCTAGCGATCGTTTGTCATGCTTGCATCGATATGAAAATAACAAATAACGTAGAAGAGGCTTTGTAACCTGTCCTCCCTCCGATTGGTTCGCGTGAATATTCAATCAACACCTCATCCACAAAAATCCTTACGTAATCAATGGACGATCCCGTAAATAATACAATTAACATTAAGTCATTCCAATTACTGTTATGAGAGGTACATTATTATTATTTAAAGTAGTATTGTTTTCATAATTATTATTTTGTGTAGTATTTTTAATATTTATGTCAATATTACTGGGAAGTTGACCGTGTGGACCTCAAGGGTCGCACCTCGCGGCTTGTGAATATTATTTTTGGACTTAAATTAACCGTTTTACGTGAGAAGCGCCAAGCTATGTACAATATCAGTCATACTCTATACTTAGGCTCCAAATACTAAAAATAGTTCATTGTCAAATAGAAAAAACGTTGTTCGTAATGTTCTTATAATTATGTACATAAATTTAATTTTGATTATTTAGTTATTACTTAATTATAATAAAATTATATCAAATGCTTCCAGTCAAGGCAATCCTTTGACTGAAGCAACGTCTACTTTTATCGAAATGACGGTAGCCTAGTTTTATAATGAAATTAATCAAAAGTATTTTGAAATTTGCATTTTTAAAAAAGGAGTTGAAATTTTATATTATCGATCACTAAGTTGAGACAATTTCTAACCACGATTAACTACAGCTTTTTACTATTTATTTTTAAGGTTTCTCTTAGGGCGAAACCTATAGTGCACAAGTTCAGCTCGCATTTTCTCAATTATTTGATTTTTCGCTGGTTATTATTCCGTATACTTTCGAGAAACTTTTGAGAAAAAAATCATTCAAATATTTGACGTGGGGACGAAGTGATAGCAATTTGATCTGACAATGTTCTGGGAATACTGACAGCGCGTTGTAAAGTCTCAAAACTTCAATCGCGTTTTCCAGGAAATCGCTACTTTTGTTTTCATTTTTGACGTGATCTATAGGATAGCTCCTATAGGATTTTGCAAAAAAAAATTTGGTCATTTTCATTTCTTTCTAGAACGATACCTCACGGAAGCAAAGTCGTATCGACTGCGTTGAGATGTCAATCGAAGCGTATTAATGTTTTCATGTATCCATCAAATTTTACTTGAATTTAGTAAAGCTGTTTATTAACTCCATAAAAAATCAAAAAAAAAAATTAACATCTAATTTGCACTTGAAATGAATTGTTTCTAATAATTATGTAGAGCAAGGATCGTATATCACATTTCATTTTGTTATATTTGATTGTTCGAGGAAAATCGACACGAAGAAATATTACTGTTACCTGTGATCCATTCATCACTTCATCCATTCATTTTTGTTGATCTTATAATGCAACATTTGCGACATTTTTACTCCAACGTTTGTAACAACCCCAAATGTGAAAACAGGTGGTAACAAACTATTTTGAAAACATTTCCCAGTTCTTAAAGAACCATTAAATGACATCAAACCGATACTTTTGAATAGTTTTTTTTAGTATCCCTTTGAAAGAATCCTTTGCTTGTGGCTCATTTTTAGAGGCACTCGACGTAATATGAGCCCTTAAGTTAAGATAAAAATATTCCGAAAACTCCATAGGTAAACACTCAATCTGCCCCGTGAAATAATAAAAGGACGTCGATTAATTTGCTTTGGTTTCGAATAAGTTGGCAGAAGATGTGCATTGATTGTAAACATTTGCAGCTGTTCAAATAATAGTCTTGACATGATTGGTTCGACAAAACAAAAGAAAACATGAAATATTTAATAATTAAGTTTAAAATATGGAACTAACGAAGATGATATTTTCAATTTCTAATTGGATAATTGACTCTTTCCTTCTCAATTTACAAAATAAGCAAGTATAACGGTAGATTTTTGTGGCAACCTAGGCTAATCATAGGCTTACTTATATTTTCTAATGGCACTCTTAATATAAAATGATTCCGAAAATGCTTTAGCTCGGCCACTTTCTCTCCATGGTCGTCTCTTATCAAATCCAGATCCAGATTTTGGCTACTTTTACTTGAATCAAATGTGATTTAAATATTCAAACCTGGAAGCAAGAGCTAACATTTTCCCCAGCTACCAACAGCCAACCCCATCCGTTATTCTGCGCTTGACTTTGACTTTGCTTGCTTTCAGGCACGTTGCGATAGTGTTCCATTTCGTGCTTTGGAAATTGAGAACACTTCTAAGCACCGTGCCGACAGTCAATGACCGCGGAAAGCCTGCAGGCATTATTGTACAATGCATACAGGTATACATTCTACAATATACACAGGTCGACGTGGTAGCAACGAGGGTGAGATGTGGACAGGGAAAACTTCGCTTTTACACGCATGCCACATTTTCAAACTGTTGCTGGTTTTCCTGAATGCAATGCATGCAATGTGGATACTCGATGGGCGGAAAGTCTGCCAAACGTGCACAACAGATAAATTGTTGAACGGAAAGACTGCAAAGCTTTTCCCATACCGCAGGGATACCGCGAACAATAGCTTCAAGGCTGAACATCTTGCTACTGCTGTTCATGTTCGCCTGCTGATTCTAGTTGGTCGCGAGGCAACTACGACGCTAGTTCGGACCAACCAACCGGCACTACCGTCCAGCACTTCTGAATTCCTCATGTTTCCCATATGCAGATCAGTCTCCGCTATCTGAGAAAAGTAGCTAACTAACACTTCGTAAGGATAATATGCGTGTGAAAATGCGACATTTCGACGACCTATTGATGCAGCGTTCATAGTTGAGATAAAAAACACTGGCATGTAGCCATGACGTAACTTTGAATGAAATTATAGTTTACGTTTCAATTAATCGAAAGGAATAGGAAATGAAAACTAGCCTATATTTTGCCAACTTCTTATAATAAACAACTTAAAGATATTCGCCATATATAGCTTGTTTTACGTTACTTAATGCTGAGGGTCAGTTTTGTCTGATTTACAGATTCAAAATTTTATGAAAATGATGTATTTTTACAATTGGTTGGTGATATTTCAAAGATTTACTATGATAAAGGTTAAGGTTAAGGATGCTACGGCAGACACTTGACGATTGGAAGCAAATGAGTACGGATCCTCTCGCTATTTATCTATGTTTATTTAATTAGTTTTCTTCACACAAATAAAATGACTGTTCAACTAATATCATTTTCGTGAGTGTGTTAACGTCCATTGTATTTATATGAATATTTTCTTTTTGCGATTTGAAAAACACTTTGATTTTTCATTTGATAAGAACTCTTTCAAGTATCAATTCCTTCAACGCATTGACGACTATGAGTTCGTTAACTTTCGTCGCAGAAGAAAAAAATAACGCCCGTACGTACTTACACGCACACAAACATTCCAAAATTACTATTAGATTACCCGACAAACTTTAAAACGTAATGATTTGTTAAAAATGTCAATGTGAGTTTTTGGATTGATACGGTTATAAGTAGATACTAACTATATACATATCTGCTGGGAAAACAAATTTTTAATAGAGAAAAATCTCGGGAAAATATTGTTTCCTGTTCATAGATCAAACTGACATCAAAGCAATTAAATTAAATTCCATCTCAAACGAGAAAAATCTATTTCTGAAAAGAACAAGTTTTGTCTTGAAAAAAGTCAAAAATTCAGGAAATTTAAAACATATGAAGGCATTGATATTATTATACTTGAAGAGTATTTTTCTTAGCAATATTGGTAGGTACATAATTTATCTTATTTTTTGGGATTCAGTTGCATCTAACATGGTTTCTATCTAAGATAATGAATGCGATGAAGAATTCGTAGTTTTGAATTCAATAAATGCCGAAATTCTCAAGTTACGCATGTTTTGTAGAACTTCCGGTACTTAAGATCAAAAGCAACATCTTAGACACGGAAATATGTTACCTATAAAATTCGTATTAAGTACAATAGCTGCCTATAAAATGAGTTCTAGGAAATAAAGGTGAGTTTTCATTCGATTTTACCGCACCCACTGCCAGAAGTTACTTGCTGACGACAGGATTCGGGATTCCTACGTGGATTACCAGGAATTAACTGCTTCGCCTCGAATCCTCCTCAATAAATGCTCAGCATTCGCAGTGACAGCGACAGGACGCTGCTGCATCAAACGCCCACCGCAGCAGCCATTGCTGTAGAATTCAGCGCTGCAACGTACGCCCGACAATCATGGCGCCCCCATAAGCTGCGATTCCTAAGCACGCCGTTGTTCCTGCGGGTCGTACGTTCGCGTTCGTACCTTGGCAGCTAGCAGCATCGGCAGAGGAAGAAGAACCGGCCCTCGCCCGTTAGCGTCAGCGTCATCATCGTCGCCGTCACTTGGATGCTTCGCCGCTTGCCCGAATAGCGGTATTCTTGCGGTACTTTTCGTTTTCATTACAGCGCTGAACGTTTAGCCTAGATTCGCGGCGAGGTCGACGAACTAGCGCTGCCCGGCCGGAGTGCTGCTGATTTTCCGATTTTACTCTTGGCGGAGAACTACCGTTGCTTTCGCGTACGCGTTCACCGGCTGGCTGATGGCTGCCGCACGGAGCCATTTTGTATCTGTAAGCTATGACGGGACACCGCAACGGCACACGAGAGGCCTGGCTAGAACCAAACCAGCTGAGCTAGGCCAAGGGCTCGGCGACGCGAAGCCGGGGAAGTGCAATGGCGACAGGGATGGGGCGGTTCAGCCCCCACAGTGGCAAGTACGGCCGGTCATGCAGTATGCCGTTATGCTAGCCACCGAATTTATGATCTCCACTGCAGGTTTCAGAATGACGCCGGAGGAGGCCTACATATTGTTCATGTTCGCCTGCCGAGTATCCTTCGGCCCTGGGGGAGTGGGATCGTCTAGGCACCAGTCTGTGAAGAAGACTCGACATGGCGTAGTGGAGCAGTCCATGGCCCAGCGCTTGCACCAGGCCGCCGAGGGGCAGCCGGGTCGAGCCGGGCTGCTGGGTCACGGTGGGTGTCATGTCATTCTTCCATTCTGGGATGATGAACCTTTTCTGTGCCGGAGTAATGAACTTGGCAACATGTTGAAAGCTCTTCAGTTGCGCTCGTAACTGCGATTTTATAACCGCTTCGCGATTGTCTCCCGTCCTGCGTTTCGGCTCGGCGACGCGATTTAGCGCGAGAAAGACATCTCGACGATGGCGTGCCAGTGCAATTTTGTCTTTATTTTCGGCGGCGGACAGGTAGAGAGAGAGCGCGCCATTCACCCAAAGGTAGGAAGTTACGTGGCACCAGACCCTGAGATAATTTCGTATGCATGTAATTGTTTTGATGTTGAGCAACTTGAGATTTATGCAATTTTCAGCTACATTGGGAATGGTAATAATATTCAAATGCATATGTTTGTGAAATTTATTGTTCTATGGTGCAAAACAAGGCAGCTGCGGATTGTGGCGACTAGCGTAGGCAAGATTCTTAATCGTGTCCACTGTTCCATCCTTGCAATGCGCGTATGGGTGTTTGCAGGACGAGTATCACAAAAGTATAGAAAGATTTCATATTTACAGTTATTTGTTATTGAATCTATGATGTTCTCAAAATTATTAAAGACGCTTGGTGCGGTTGAGACCAAAACTGAGCACGATTACTGTCAAATAGTCTTGTAGCAAATTATGTCTAGGAACCACCATCCACAATAAAAAACAGCGTAGCTGTCATTGGCGGACTGGCCAGTTCACCTGGGGCGCTTGCTCCAGGATAGGGAGGCACCAAATCTCCAGAAGTCCTTTTCAATGAAACTCTAAATATGTCCGAAATTTTAAGTTGAATAAGAGATGCTTAGAGTTGGGGACTCAGTAGGTATGCAAAATATAAGTATAAATGGCTATTACCCTAGTTTACTATGAATCGCACCCACATACAAAAATAATGTTCTTGCGTAGGATTTTAATTGCTTAGCAAAATTCTAGAATCGCAAAAATCCAGTAGCCGACGTTATCAATATATTTGCTAAATGGTTTTTTAAAACATTTTCTACAAAAAAGCAATGTTAACTCTTTTCATATTGATTTATACTAGTATTTCTATTTCTCTAAAATAATAGCAATCTGCTTATATGTTTTTATCCAGAAAACTTTGATACACTTCTTTAAATAGCTTCAAATTCTGATGAAAACGTTCACTTTGCTTCGTCTAAATTTTCAGCAAAATTTTTTTTTTGGATGCAAATGAAGTATATGCATTTTAAAAAGCATATTGCTTCTTATGTTGTGATGTTTCTTCAATAATCCAAATCAATTGCGTCATAGTCTTCAGCTTGTTTATTTCCATAGAGGTGTTGTGCTACCATTTTGAAAGAATAGCACTCATCTTTTTCAACGTTTTTTAATTGAATGTTGAAGATTTCATCTCTCTAAATCTTTCTTATTTGAGGACGCACAGAGGTTCTTTCTTGAAGTTTGGCGTCAAAAAGATTGAAAGAAAAATGTCTTCAAATATTCAAGAGCCGGTCCATTTTTATCAAGTGCTTCTACAAAAAATAACATCAGTGCGAAGTTTATATGATGCAACATAAAATACTGTGTTTAGTGCTCATTATACATTATAAAGTATACATTCAATAAGTGCAGGTCATTCTTTTTTTAATTTAGTGATGTTTCCTTGCTCTTTGATCCCGTAAACAGAAAAAGACAGTATTTGATATAACCGCCCTTTAACTCGTTTAGTCTCACTACTTTTAGGAAAAAGACTTCGTTTTTTAACTCATAAACCGTGTCAAACTCCCTGCTGTTTTTCGCTAACGGTACTTTTCCTCTAAACCAAAATATTTCTACCGAAAGTTACTTCCGGATCGCGTAGGATCAATGGCTTTTGAAACCATTCGGCTCGTCTAAGTTGAATTTCTTTTCATTCAGAATTTCACGACAAGAACATCCTTGCGAGCTTTAAGCGCCTTAATTTGTGAGCATACGTAAATTTTGTTTTCGACTTTTTTTGTCCATTTCAGATTGGGCTCAGATTGTAAAATTTCCTGGATATGGGCAACATTAATTTGCTTTTTATTTGCTTAGCAGTGTGGTTATTCGCTGACAAATCTCTCTCGAAATAAGCCTTCGAGCACGTTTGATCATTGTTCTGACTGTCTATCCAACCATATCTTTTCCCGTAATTTTCTTTATTCGTTATATGGTTATTAATCACTCCCGGTTGTTCATTAACTTCAATTATAATGCTTTGATTAGACCAACCTCTAAATTGTTGATACACTTTTCACAATTTCGATACCTACACTTTTGGTTGATACGCATTTATTTTTGAAGTAGGAACGTCGTTCCCAATAAACTTATTCGCATTTAAAGACAAAACTTTGTCATTTGAATTGTTCGTTCAGAAAATAGCTGCGAAATTGGATATGAGATTGTCGGCTCTGAGTTAAATGAAATTTCTCCGGTAAAACGCTTGTAATGTCGTTTCGTCGCATCAATAAGATATTTCTCCGAAGCAGCAGAATATGTTATAAACTATATGAGCGCTCAAAGGAAAGCATAGAGTATCAACATAGTTTCCGAACCTTTTTTCCATAAAAAAAAAGTCAACAGTCAAGCTTCAAGGAACGTGCTAATTTCTGTTTAGTCCAAGAAGGCCAATCCACGTATATTTGTTTATCTTACATAGCACATCAGCATAGTTGGCATACGCGATAGTTGTGCCCCATTTTTCAGTATTTTCCAGAAATTTCAATTAGCACCGTGAAATCTTTTCTTGGTCCGCGGTCATCGAAACGCTGTCCTAGTTTGCCAAGTGCCAGACGTCAAATCTAATTCCCAACTCTATGAAAGCATATTCGAAATGTTGCAAATTACTATGAGGTCGTTGCAAAAGAGCAATGAACGCTCCGCTACGCATACGTGCCGCTAAGGTATCTGAACCGCCAGCTCTCCAATTCGGGTGTAAGCAACATTTTTAGTTGAAAACAACTCTCTCTTACTACGCCATTATTTCGGCCAGCAAACAAGTAAGAAATAAATTTTACTATTCTATGACTCCGATCCGAACTCATTTTCTTCAGGGGCGCATTGACCGCGCTTGAGCCGTACGTCACCACGGTACCGTTGCTCGCTGATAACTGCAGAGTTTCGACGAGGCTTTTTGGGATATGAAAATCACCTGCTTTTTCGCTGTAGACAGCAGATCCCAGCGGCAAAGTCAATTCCGCTGCCCAATGGAATCTTTACCCGAGAGTATCGGAGAAAGCTGGAACAACGAATGTGGTCGATCAAAATTCCAGCTGGTGAAGAATCCCCTTCACTATCCATCAAATTCGGCGCGCACGAGAAAAATGCCAGAATGAAAAGTAAACTCGAGGCACACCGCGCTTACACCTACGGAGCAAACGAAATGTTGTTAACAGTTATACAATTTCGCTGACCACTTTTAATTTTCGGCTTCTCTCAGTGGCCAGCGGACTAACTAGGCGGGTCAACAAACTTTTGGTGTTGGGCGCCCCGCCCTTCTCCGACCCGACGAGAAGGGCCCAGATTTGAAAATTGCATATTCGCGTTTGCGACCCCACTGCCGGCGTAGTCATTGTGACCGCAACTGCCGTTATCACCACCGAACGGTCATTATGACATGTGATCACGTAAGCTCTGTCGTTCGCCACAGGTGACTTAATTTCTTTCGCGAGATGGCTTTTGGTGGACTGGACAGATCGACGATGGCGGATGATTAATCCGCCATCATTCGATTTGGCGACGTAATGTGAAACTTGGGTCTCCGCTGAACCACAGACGTGTTTTGTTAGACGAATTGAATTGTTTGATATTGTTGATATGCATATGTGGGTCACATGAATGCTTTTCGCAAAAACTAAATTTCCATAAGGGTCAATGATGTTTGCTGGGTCGATTTCCATTTCAATTTTTATTGTAGGTGTACAAACTAAATTCATCTTGCAAAACGGCTTTTTTGATTTAAGTCCTGTCATAAGCCAAAATTGTACCCAAATTGTTTGAGAATCAACAGACTCTTAAGACCTATTACTCCTATTTTCCTAAAAAAAACAATGAGCCGAACCCGATTGTATTATGCTCATTTATGTTTCAACAAAACTAGACGTATCACCAAAACACAATAAAAGCTTAGACATTGTATTCGTAAACTCGGTTATCCTCAATCATCTACAACATCCTCCCTATTTGCTTCGGCCTTCAAGATGAGGTGCATATATTTTTGTTTATAATAACCTTGAATACTACGTTAGATTTTATAAACTCCTATTGTGCACAATGTTATGAAAAGTAATAGTTGGTTTTAGTCGTATCTGCTCATTATGTCTGAATTTTCTATGCAAAATCGGCGCATTCTTTTAAGAACAACTATCAAAATTCGTAAATGCTGACATAATTTTTCGTGTTTTGTTAAGATTGTAGTATACAAAAGTAGATCAAGTAGCAGAACAAGTGGAATAAATTTGGCATCGATGAGTTCCGCAGAAAATCTTTCGTATCCTTATTCTCGTAATGTGATGTGGTTCCAAAACCATTTTTTAAATACCATTCAATTTGCTTAATGCTTCTGCTATGAAATGTATGTACGTCGAAATATTCATCAAACCAACGGTAACAGTACTTTCATAAACATAATGTAAACCGTTTCCAGCCTAGCACTCATTCGCAAGATGGTCGTAGATGGAGTGAATTATCCAACATTGCATCTGCCACCAGGAACTCCTTCTGAAATATTCCGCCACGCAGGAATAATAACGTTTTGCCATACATCTGCATAAATCAATAAAACGATCGAAGATATCAAATTGTTCGCGATCCAACCAAGGCAAACATATGTTTCCCTTGTTTAGTATTCATCACCCTCTCCTTGTTGTATTACAATAAATAATTGTTGAAAAATATCAAAAGGTTTACAAGAACATTTTCAGATAATATCACGTTTCATATGTTGAAAGGATCAAACGGCACCTCGAAGCATACACTTATGGTTGTTCTGAGTATAATTTTGGGTCCAAAAGGGAAGTGATATACTTTGCATTGCAATCCTAGATTGGTTGAGTGAACGCCTAATTTGTGAAAAAAACATCTATAACTGTTTTTGCTACTGCCGATTATTCCACCAAGGATATTTCTATAAACGGGAAGCATAATTGATAAAAGATACTTTCGTTTTGTACTGATGGTAAAGAGAAGGTGAGCGTATCTTTGTTACGATGTACTGTGATGAGGATATGCGGTTATTGTATTGTTTTTTTGGATTTAGGTTGAACATCTTAGTAGTTTGGATAGTTGATCGAACGTTTTTATTCCATATCATTGTTCGCTGTAATTTTTTTGGTATAGTGTGAAAGCTGTGATTGCTTTATAATGATGGAAATAAAGTATGGGTTGACATGATCCATTGAATAAACTTACTGTCAGGTCAAATTTTGGTGTTTTCGTCGAACTGGGGAAGAATCAAGCTGAACTGTTTGACTGAAATTTGAACAAATTTGAAATACACACACTTTACACACACGTGTAAGTATGTATATATATATACATATATATATATATATATATATATATGTATATATATTCTATTATATATCTATTATATAAACATTCTTACTTTCTTTCGTTTGTAATTAATTATCTTTTATCTCAATTTTCAGATTATGTTACATTTAATCTTAAATTAATCACAACATTCTAGGAAAATCTAAAAATTCACAAATTGTGTCTTGTGGCAATATATGTTAGGTTCCTCCGGTAATTGCAATGTCCAACAAAAATCTCAACATCTCTTTGGCGACTTATTTTATTTTGTTTCTCTGGATGTTGCGGAAACTAATAAGCGACAGTATTTATGGTATTTATTTAACAGACCTGAACAAAATTGAAAAACTAGCTTTGGAGTCTATGGGTTTCTTAGTAGAAAATGATAAGTTGCATTACCATTTCTTTATATCGGGCAATATATCACATCCAATGAAGCTTTGATATTATAACCAGAGGAAATAGTTTATTTAACCAAAAGGCAACCTTACCATGTCTTTGAATGCCTCTTCGTCAGTCAGAAACAATAAGAAATTCCAAAACAAAAACAACTGAGCAATTTTTCAACGACATACACATACGTTTCTTCTGCTTATTGTGTTTGGGGTATGCAGATGCAAGTCTCTTAACGCCAGATGGTGACAGTCCAAATGAAATTTTCTATTTTTTAAAGGTGTTATCTAGGTTCACTTCGTATGTTTGCTTCCAATCTTATGATATATTTTCAATTTACTTCTACTTACCTGATTCTTAAGGAATCTTTAAACATCAAATGTATGGTATGTATTAAATATTTTTACTTTATTGAAGCGGCATGTTCATTTAAGCCTAAAAATTTCTCAAGAGAGGTCTTGTATTTTTAAAAAATCGATCGGAATTTTTTTATTACATATGAAAGTATAGTACTTCAAAAGTATTCACACCAAATTCGAGCAATATTATTGGAGTTAAAGAGATTTGAATATCGCGTGGACGGTATGTGCGCTTTGCCTTACCTAGCGTATTATACGCATGCAGCGCGGTTCTATATCACAACATCAAAAGGATGCTCTAAACATCGCGAATGGGGCGAACGAATTACTGTATGTAGAACCGACAATTCGATGTAAGTCGCTAAAATATAACTTTTATTCATTAAATCGCGGCAAAAAAAAACTTTAAACGCATTTTTCTCGAAACTTTGTTTTTCCGTGCGGTAGGCACGATTTCTCGAGAACGAATCGACCGATTTTGCTGAAACTTTGCACAGTTCCTCTTTATAGTATTGTCTCGTGATTGAATGAAGGGATTTTCGTTCAGTGGACTCGTTTTTGATTTAGACGAAAAAAATATTTTAAAAACAATGAGAACCGGAGAAATACAAAAAATATGAGACGAAAATTCATTCAAACCCATTTCTAAACTTTGAATTTCATTTTTTTTTCAATCCCTTCGCTCGACCACAAGCCGCGGGCAAAAAATATAAGAAAATTCATGAATTTTTGATGTGAGATGAACCTGCACCGAAATATTCTGCCTACCGCAAAAAAAGGTTGGACGAAGAAAACTACTGGAAAATTGGCAATTTTCAATATTTTTAGCTGAAATTTTTTTACAACTTCTTGGAATGCTAAACTTTTATGAATAAAAATTTTAAATAAAATAGATTTTTTCGTTTTTAAAATATAATTTTTTGAAAAAGTTGTTCATTTTTGCTTCAAGACCTACGTAACCCCTTAATGAACAAGGTTCTTGCGTTCTGTAAGTATGTATAAGATTCAACAATCCTCAAATGAAAAATTTGTTTGAAAATCTTCTTGAGATTTGTACGAGAAATACAAATAAACTTCCAAAAATTTTAATTGCGAAAAAACAGGCGGTAGCAACATAAGGTTTTATATTTGTAATTGAGCTAAAATGTAATAGTAAATACTTTTTCTTTCATATGTTCAACGGACAGCATAAATGGCATTTTGGAAATGGTCCAGTTTATAGCATTTTATATTTCTGAACAGTTTGCATCAAATTCCTATGAAGATTCTAAAAAAGTTTAATGTTATTTACATGAAGTAACAACTTTGAGGATGCTTTTAATTGCAAATTCAATCGTGTTTCGTAGGTAAATGTTTGCAAATTTCGCAGGCATATATGTAATCATTATAGAAGTCAACGACCTAAGCTACTCATGTAACGTTTTCATGCTTAGAGGTGAACGTCCAACTCTTTCGTTCACACCAACTCCAGCCGTGAAAGTCACATCAACACAAAGAACCATCAAAATAACCGTTCTGTATTTAATTCAGCCAACCGTCACCGTGGCAGCCAGCCAACTAGCCAGCTGATTACAAAACCAAAGAATTTAGATACATTCTGGTTTCACCGGGTTGCCCAGCAGTAACCCAGAAACGAACAATATCCCACTTGCCACGGGGAGCCTGTCCATGATTCGTCAAACATCAGCTTAGTAGAAAGCATTTCTAATGGTTGGCTGTTCGCGCTGCTCACTTGAACTGACTCCAGCAAGATGGTTGTCATGTACAGCTCAAATGCATTTTGGATGGACTGCTGGGGTCCCGATTATGTTTCAGTTTTGCAGGATACCAGGTATCTAAACTAAGTGTAGCTGTAAAAGAGGGTCTAAGATTGAGAAGCTACTTTCTTCTTCAACATTATCGACTAGAAAGGCTCCAAGCGTAATTTAAGGACATGCCAATATATGAAGTTGTGTCAGCTTTATTGAATCAAAGCCTTCGAAATCATCGCAACACTTCCATCATAATGGCGACATTTGTCATTTGCTTCTCCACCTGAGTTTCGAATAACTTCTACCACAAAATCGATTAAGGCGCATTAACTTTAAATCAGATCATTTTTCTCTTCATGCCAGCAGAATCAAACTTCGCTCTGAGCTGAGACCTGATTTTCCCTCTTGTCGCGAAAAGAAATACGTGTTCGAGAAACGTGCAAAACTGTTTGTTTCAGCCATATGTGGGAAAGCGCCTTGGACGCGTACACCTCTGAAGTCTCGAGTGCCGTAAATCAACAGCCTCTCGTGACAATCGCTTTGCATCGTAATGGATACGAGCTTACAAGTCGAGTCGCGTCGCCTCGGAAAATTCTCAAGACACTATTTGCGCTAGGAAAGTGGGAGGTCACCCTTTAACGGGACTTCTAGATTTCAATTCAACTTTCCAGACTATCATCTCTGGCGCTTCATGATCTTGTAAGTCTCCGTAACCGTGATCGCAGCGGGTCGATGAACTATCTGCGAGTCGTGCAGCAGTGGTTGGCATCCAGCTTGGTGATCGGTCGCTCTGCGCCACCTTCACCTCTGCTGAGCATCCGCTGCAACATTCTGGAACTCCTCCCGATCCAGGAGATGGTAAGCTCTGCGACAGACGTGTTCCATCCGCAGATCTGCCAGTTCTTTTGGATCCGGAGAATCACCTATGCGAAGCTATCAACACCAAGCCGGGGTACGAACCTCTGCACCAGCACAGATGATACAGTCAGAAGTCTGCTGCTCGATGGTCTGGTGCTGGCTCAAACATTGGAAAGTGATTGCGGCCGATCCCGTTAGCACTCGGTGCTAGCATGGAGCGAGACAGATACAAAGGTAAGAATTGACCGTATGCGAACTGGAAAGAAAAAGCAATTGCTTTTCCCCTTGAAATCCCGTTGCAGGCTCGGGAGAAAACGCCAACCTGGTTGACTGACGATGGCTGCTCGGTTAGAACCATGGCGAGGCTGGCAAGGTTACTCGAGTTCGATCACCTAAAAAAACATGCTGTTGTGAAGCTGGAAAGCTTTCTATAGATCCAAGAAACCAACATTGCGATCTGCATAATCGCGGAACGAAGTAATGAGAGTAATGATGAGAGTTGCCATTGGGTGAGACTGGCTCGAGTCACCGAGTGATCTAGAAGACCTGCGCATTCCTCTTCGACATGCTTTTGTTGGCCGTTACTAAACACTTAGAATTTGAGACAGTCTTTCTTGATCTCGATTGACAATGAAACACATTGGAAGGTTTGGCTGGTCCAATCGAAATAATTGTCGCAATTCGTTCACACTTCGACTTCCTACGATTTGATTGCCAAGACCAGGGAAGCCTTGCGACCTTCGTTGGAAACCTAACTGCGACGATCCTCGTTGGGGCGCTCAGATTCGATTTCCTAAAGGCAACCGTTCTTGATCGCGCGATCCGTGGTCAATCCGCGGCGGTCAGGAGCTGTGCACCTCGTCGACACGCAGATCGGCAAACTTTCAGTCCGGCTTGATACGTTTTCGATGAAAATGAGATCAAGAGTTGATGAGTTCAACAAACTCTGCGCGATATCTTATGGAAATGCTTACCTGGTTAGACGCCGAATTGGGTCAAAACGTTACGAGAAAGGCTTTTATCGGACGCTGGACAGCGGGCAGCTGTGTGTTAGTCATTGACCGCGGGCCGTGGATGCGATGGCACGATCGCGAGTTCCAGCCCAGTTTGAGGTCAATTGCTCGGCTCTGATTGCAGTCTCTGGAAGTAATATTTAATTAGCGATCAATTTCCCAAGATTTTAAGATTTTATCGAGGAGGAGTACAGAAGACAGAGCTGGGCTAATTGTGGAGGCCATCCGCTACGCATCATGGCCAGTGTAACTTTTGTCATGTGATGAAAATGAATTAGCTGTGACTTTTTCTGGAACAATGACCTGCGGAACAACTATTGAGGAGGTTCCTGACAAAGAGAAAAAGCATAGTATGTACCATGTATGTATAAAAGCGAGGTTTGGGCGGATCCAGGTCGACGAATACTCACCATGAAGTTGATAAATGATTTTTGAGCTTCAAGTGACTAATCATCAACGAAGATGATTTCGGGAATGTGCTTGTGAACACGGCATTGATATTTCCTCGCTCCGATGAAGTTATCTCAGATAATATTGATGCAAATTCGAATATGAATCCCTTAGCATAGCATACATACCAAATGTTTACCAAAACGTACCTACTGGTTTTTATCTATGAATTTGCTTTGAAACTGATGCGAGCTATGCAAGAATCAATTTATGTGTTATTATCTAGTCAGACAGAATGGATCCTCTTAGAAAGTCCTGATTTTATATTGACCATTTGATTGTGAATTGCAAATAGTTTACACACATGCTGGAGAACATGGAAACCCTATTCAGAAGTTTCCGATTCAAGTTTTCTAGCTTTGATGCAAAAAGTTTCACAGGTTATATGAAGGGCTGTTTCTTTGATTGGAAGGGTTGCTTAGGAAGTAATTGACACTGCCAAACATGATTTTTGCCCAAGTCAATATAGATTGAATTTATCTAGTCAGTTTTATTTCTAAACATCAAACCGATTTTATAATCCCGTCTCATTCTTACAATTCCGTTTTGTTTTACAAGGAGAGGCTCAGACTTTGTCGTTTCAGATTTGGATGAAATTTGGCACATAAGTAGAAAACATCAAGAATATTCGATCCTTGAATATTAGACCGCAAAATCCCCCGTTTTTGAGAAAAACACCACTAAATTTTTTAGCGTCGCTTATGGATTATTAAGTTTTTGCAGGAGCGGTGCAGTGTAGGAAGCAGCGCTACTAGCTCGCGATCAAGTGGTCGTTTGTTCGATCCCCGGTAAGGGTATTGTTTTCTTTTTAAATAATTGTTGTCGTCGTGTGTTCGATCACCGGTGAGTATTGTTTTTTTTTTGAATAATTGTGGATGTAATTAGTTTAAGGCAAATCAGTTATGTTCAACTGCAAATACATTTATTTTTAGAAACCAGCAAATTGTTGTTGTCTGAGCCTCTCCTTGTTAGTAAAAATGGAAATTTCTTTATTCAATCTGATTTCATACATAACATAAGTAACAATATCGCATTTTCTAGGATTTCTTGAAAGCAAACCAACACACACGTTAGTTGATGATGTCAGTTAATCAATATCTTTTATATGCATATTGCCAAAATAGTATGTTCGTTTTTATTGAAAACTCTTCATTGGTTCTGACGAATCCTTGATATCCAACCAACAGTCTTACACCACCCATCCTCAAAAATTCAGATCTTGTTACCAAATTTATTTATATTACAACAATTACAAGATACCATGAAGAATTTTTTTCAAATTTCTTCAAAGTTAAAGCGTCTGAGCAGTGATTTTCATTCATATTTAACAACAAGGACAAAATCATTGAATTATTCAATGCTATTGATTACACGATTGCTCGAAGACATAAAATCGCTGTCCGCGGCAATATAGCTTTGGTGTTCTTTATGAATCTTCAATAAATCCCAGCAGAAAGTCTTTAACCTAAGTAAAAGTGAATTTTCTCATGCTATGTATAGAACACACAAACCATTCACTCCGATCGAATTTTTTTCAATTTCGTTCTAATTTCAGGCGGGCGTTATAAAAGATTATCTGTTGAATGAAATGTATCCCGTTTCTCAGACAGGCCTTAAACACCGTTACTTCGTCTATCGTCTTGTAAATTTTAAACAACGAAAACAGGTAGTTTGATCGTAATGAAGTTCTCATTTCACTCACTATCAAACTTAGTGAAATCCATTCACTCCAGAAAAGGTCCTACGAAGGACAATAGACAGGGTTTTTTCCGTTTAATACAAGTAGTAAAGGAGCACTACTTTAGTGTGCGTAAAAAATTTGATCATTCAAATCTTCAATGGCATATGTTCAAGGTGTCTACAAAAAGAAATAGAATCTCTTCGCAAGGTTCTCATTTGAGTATATGTTCAAATTTACCGTTTGTTTCATATTCTATACACACTTATCAACTGTTGCCATAGGAAAACAGATTTGGTTAGAAAGTGTCCTTGCAAAATCAACAGTTTCAGGTACCATAAAACTCTCTCCTCCTTCGTTATTTTTGCATTTCTTCTTAACTGTAAATAAACCACCGCCGAAAACAAAAGGCTAAGGGTGACACCCTCCCCGAGTAGAAAATCAGAAACAATGGATGAATAGTAAGTGGACTTTCGTTACAAGGCTGTGCAAGGCAAATGTTGGTGACAAATTTTACCTGAAAAGGAGAAATGTATCAAAAGGAACACCACTTGGTTCTTTATTTGTGAAATACGCATGCTATGCACTTTCTACCCGAGAAATATTGTCTTTGCTGAAGGACAATTTGGAATTGTTCCTGACGATGGCTTGAAGATATGCAAATCACTTGGTTGTTTAAGCCATCTAGGCTTTGAGGATAGCGTTGGCTTTTGTGCACTGTACAGTAGCTCAGACATTATCAGTGTTATATTTCTCGGTGAAAACACTAGATTTTTTCAACCGAAGATTGTTTATTTCGCGAGTAGTTGGTATATTCAAAAAGCATTTGATTTTGGTTAAAATATGCACAAGAAGAAAAATTGATGTACCAAATTGCTAACAAAGAATTTCTTCTCTCACTACATTTGAGTAGAATACTTAACATGTTGTTGACAGAAAAGAAGTTTGAAAGATACAAGTGGAAAATATTTCGCAGCGAATATTTCAAAAGCCTTTATAAACGATAATTCATACACGTCCAAGAGTTCAAAAGGTACCAATAGTGCTGTAGTCTGTCATTTAATATATTATAAAAAACGCACCAATTTCTCGTCGCTGATGACGACCACAAATCTATGTATCTACCTAACTAACAATATTCTTGGATACCCTCGTCAGCATGTGCCGCCCTGCAATGAATAGAACACATGGTGCACGTCTCGTAATACCACTCTTTTATCTAATAACTGTAAAATTCCGATAGTTATTGAAATCATGAACCATTTGTAAACTTACCACTTGCTTAGCTCATTTCCTGGTCTAATACAACTCATTCTGCCAAGAGAAAAAATATCATTCATCTCAGATGTCTTCCTTAAAACCACGTACGTTTGCCGTGATCTTCAAAAAAGATCGTGTAATCAAAATAACAGCACAAACAATACGGAAGAGGTATTTACCGTAACTCTTTTATCCTTTAGACAACAACTTATGTGTGACCGTAACCTCGTAAGGCTTCTGCCGCTAAGCGATAAAAACTTTCAAACAAAGGCAGTTCACAAATAGGGTAGGATATTTTGACTTGGTGGAGAATTTAATCCTTCGCCAGTGGTATGTTTGGCACCTACGGTGAATATCACTTGCAGACATCACAGGTAGACTATTTGTGTGATTCGATTCAGGTGGATCGGAATATGCGTGATGTAGATAGACATGAAACTGACGGCATCTTTCACAGGGAAGGTTGGCCAGGATAATTTTGGTGAGTGAGGTAAAGGGTTTGTGTGTGTTTTTGTTTTCTTAAGTTAGAAAGATGTGTGACATGTGTACTTATAACGTTACTTTAAGATGTTCCCACTGTCTGGTAAATTGATTTGGGCAGGAACTCTTTTAGGCTTAACTGAGTGTGATCGATAAATATTTGACTGTAAAACTATGGGAATTGAAATTCGCATCTGTATAACAGATTTCCTGGATACTTTGAATGAGTTGGATGAAAGCATGGGAAAGTAAATATCATGAAGCATATTTGAAAGAGCAGGCAAACTATGAGAGTGTCATGGATTTGTAGCATATACAGTCTGTTTCTCCTCAGATGTGGAACTTCGCAGGAATGAAAATTATGGTTAAGAATACCTGGACCGTAGCGCCGTAATATGGTATGAATTATGAAAAACTGAATACGAACGACAACTAAAATTTAAAAACTGAGTCAGAGAGTTCTACGTGTTTTCAAATAATCCCACTCTTTTTCTCAGCCTTTGTTATTCATCGTGTTCATCTTTGCCTTTAGTTTAGAGCCTAGAAAATAATCATTACCTGAATAATGTGAAACAAGGTTTTTGTAAGGCTACTTGAATCGAAGTGGTATTTTCGTTTCGCTTTGGAGCCCTTGAAATATCTTTGCGATTCTGAATCTTAAAAAGCCTCCTTAAGCTCCTGTAATAAGAAATAGTAAGTTTTCATAGAAGATTTCCCATCAGTCGATGTTTAGTTTCGGATAATAGAACTGTTTAAATTCACGAGATAAAATAAAGGTTTTCCATCTTGTAAACTACCCACAAATTTGGGTTTCAGATCTTATAGATGACAGGATCGAATCTCACAAACCGCTCTCACAAATGAGTTTCAACGCTCACAGCGAGGTTGGCTATGAAAAGATTATTACATTCGGGTTTTGTGGGATTCCAACATTTTTGCTTGCAGCATACATTTTTTTCAATTCAGTGTATCCTAATTATAGTTGTTAATTGAAGCTTCTGTTGGTCAAAACATCACTTGTACAATCAAAACAGCAATAAGATATTTTTAAACTGCATATGCTTGTGCAACCAATTCCTTTGGTGTAGACTGATTTTCTCTACGAGTTAAGAGTGTGCTTGTCTGCAGAATAATTTCCAAGCTGGACGGAAGAAGGCCTCAATATGCTTTTGTCACCTTACAGAACAGAGTATGTCCTTGAACAAAGCACTAATACTCATCAGTTACGCATCCATTCAGCATTTCATTCATTCGAATTTTTCTGAAAGAGCACGGACTTTTCTTGCTTCCCTCCGCCGTCTCGTCATTCATTCGTACATACATATTGTGACTTCTTAGCTTCGCGCTCCGCTGGTACCGCGACCCGCAACGAAGCACTTGATGAATTTCTTTGGTGCAGCAAAAACAAACAAGCCAAGCGGCAAAGCATTCACTTGATCTCCGGTCATTGGCTTAACACACATTCGCGATTGGGCTGCAGATCTTCCGCAGCACAGTCCATGGCGTCCGCGCGAAGCGTTTGCTAAGTGTGCTTGCAGCCGAGTACCATTGCGAATATTCGTTTCCAACGGGAAAGTGGATGCACAATCCTTTTTTAGCTGGCACAGCTCACCAAGGCAAGATATTCTATTTCAAAAGGTGGCAAGCCAAAAGTGTCCACGTAGTGCTCATTCGAAATATATTAAATTGGCTCCTTGTAAGCGTTGCGCAGAATACCGTCCGATAATTTTGCATCTATGACGATCGGATTTCCGACGAGCTGACCTCGTTGCAGCAGCAGCCAGCGCGAGAGCCAACCTCCACCTTGAAACTTCGCAGCCGAAGAGATAGTGTTGCGCCAATGCCAACCAATACCAGCTCTATCTCTCTGAACCAACACAGAAGAACGGGTTACCGCATCGCTCGAATGTATTTCCGCATAGCTGGGCAGCGCAGTCCCGCCGCGACCCACTCAGCGGAGCTTTTCGCTCGGCGCTGATCGCGAGCGATCGCCAGGTATCTAATCCAGGTGTTACGAAGCTGCCGTCCATGGCCGAGAACTTGAAAAGCAGCGCCAGTGGCGTGGCGTGCGCCCAAGCGTGTTACGGTTGGTGCTGCAGCTCGGCAGCGAATACGAGTATGTAGTATATGAGGTGCGGCACGGAAACGCAGCGATGGCGGCCGCAAGCGCCGCGCCGAGGTGTCGATTTCCACAAGAACGAAGTCGCTGGTCCAAGATGGTGCAATTACACGTTGCATTTGCTATTTCGCACTGAAGCACGATCAGTTGGGATTTCAATCTTTTTGCGCACTTTCAGCAACGCTGATAATGTGATCTTTGGTACATTTATTGAAATATGTGGGCCATTATATTACATATTTATTTAGTTATACATATGTATATCAATCTCCCGAATGTTTACATGATATAATTTTCATAAAACAGAAACGTAAAATATATGGAAAGATATTTTGCAACATTTTTAGTGGTCATTCCTTTGCATGAAGTTCGCTTATTTATTTGAAATTTGCGCTTAGTATTACGCTGTTGTTTGGTGCTCTATCACTCGAGCAAATCATTTACAATATGATCAAGGCTTCCTAGACCAGGGCGGATCTGTAAAAAACGACTACATTTGGCTGTTGCGGGGATCACACTGATTTTCACAGAAAAAGTTATGGAATAACTCGTTTAACAATATTTGACTTATCCTCCCTCTCAAAAAAGTAGGAAATATAAAAAAAATAGAAATGTTTAATTTTTTTAAAAAAAATTTTTTCCGACTTTTCCCATTCCTAACTTTAAAACGGTTCATTTTAGAGTAAAGTTGTGTGGAAATCAAAGATACATAATAAAGTTTTATACAAGACAGGATTAGTTAAATTTTTTAAAACATTTAACCCTTGCCGCAAAATAGCAATAAATATAAAAAAAGGGGAAAAAGCCCCTTTTTATTTAATTTTTTTACCAATAAGAATACATTTAGGACGTTCATAGTTGGCCTAGAAAACCTTTATAGTGTAATTAAACATCACACAAATTTTCATCAAAATCAATTCAGTAGATTGCGCATAATAATTGTGCAATCTAAATTTATTTAAAAAAAATTCAAAATTTTTGCATGCTACCAAGTCAAAAACTTAAGCTTATAGAAGTTTGAAATTTTTTTCACTTATAAAAAAGCACCAAATGCACCAGAAAATAGATTTCATAAATAGCAACAAAAAAGGGTTGGTAAACCTGCCACATTTTGCGTACAAGGGAGCAGTCCACCTATCAAATGCATTTTACAAAACTAAAATCGGATAATTAGGGTGGAAGTTTTAATGATTTATATTTTATTTTATCTACCTCGTATTCTGTAATTTATATGATTTATACCTTTCATTATTATAATTTATATTAGAATCGTCCACCCAGTTCGCCCAAAAGGCGGGAAAGACTCTGCATGCACGCGAAATATTTGTTTGCTGGATTTAAAATTCTAAACAATTCATCTTGAGAATTTTACGAATAATTCTTTAAATCATTACGCATCCTATAAAAATAATTTGCAATTTTTGGAAACTCTTTTGACGTATTTTTGAATATATCTTAGAATGATTCTGACAAAAATTGTCTACTGAATAGTTTTATAGAATTATCATTTCAAGTATCATTTTAAATCACAATAGTTTTTCAAGTACTAAGCAGCCGAATTGTTTGAATTGAAAGGGTTCGTACCACAGCCGAAAAAATGTACGTTCTGAATTGAATTTCGCACGCAACTCTGAACAAAGTGCTTTGAATAGTGATATAACCTGTTGAGATTAGAAACGCAATAGCAAAAATGACATTTTAAGATTACAGCTTTCAAAGTATTTATCAAACCTTCAATCCGTCATTTATATTTTACGATAGAAATCGCGACCACAGCTAGTTTATAATACGATATAAAAATATGAAATACAATTTCCTTTTTAGTTATATAAGGTTACCTAGAAATTTGGCAAGTAAAAATAGCTTCGATGGGAGTTTTTCTTGTTTTTGTAAAGTGAATTAAACTTTTTGATGTCGAAACGTTTTTATCAAAAATGAAAAGAAAATTTTGAAAAGGTATCTATAGCAAATGACATAAAATTTGAAAGAATCAACATAGGTTCTGCCTGAAATGTAAAAATCTCAAAGATATATCCACAAATATTTTCCGGAAATAAAAATTCCATTATTTTTCATTCCGTAAAATGTTTTTCATAAACATTTTCGTAGAAAATAATAGTTTTTCTACTGTATTTCATAGTATTTTTTAGCATGAGGTTCAGATTACATTCCCAGGTTCCATTCTTAATATGTACTGTCAGGTGTTACTCTTATAGATATCGAATAGTCATTAATTTTTGCATTCTTTTCTCCCTTTTTTGGCTTCCTTAGAAAATTTGGTATAATAATTTTGTTTGATTGATAAGACGCATCATTTCATATTCTATAGATTTTTGAGTTAAACACAATTAATTTAGTCACTGGCGATTTTTAAAAGTATCCTTTAAAACCATACTCGTAAAAGAAACAGAAGTTTTTCGCGTGAATCAAGACAAATTAGTTAAATGCAATTCATCATTAACTTTAACGTTGATTTTTGAATCGGAAATTTGATGAAAGGATCTTGGGTGCCAAATAATTGCTATGCATATTTTTGCTGTCGATATTATTTTCGTCGATTTATTAAATTGAAAAGGCTCAGGTATATATGAAAATATGTTGAGGAGGTCCCCATCATAAACTATAGGGTTTGAAATAGTTCGACTTCCTATCGATGGAAAGAAACTTAGTTACGAAATGTTAAAATGCGTGGCACCAATACTTACTGAAGAAGATGGCATGCAAGCGTCATCAACTTGATTTGAGACAAATGTTCAAATTAAATTACTTTAAATTAATGCCTAAAAGTTGTTTGGATGATATACATTGTGACCAGTAGACCTGTTTGTATTAGCAAGTGTAGTGCCAAATTATTTTGTAAAATAGTGTCTTGTGAGCTTTCACGTGTTTGTGATTAGGAATTTCAGAGCAGAGAATTAACAAACAAAATGAGTTGTATGATTCTGATTACTAGAGTGAATTTAAATGAATGTTGCTTGCAAAACTTAGATTGTATTTTGAAGGAATATGGGGATTTGACACATCGGTCAATGTATTAGCCAGTAATGGATATAACAGGCTTTTATATATTATATTTTATAATATAAATTACCAGCACTTATTTCTTAATATAAAGTCACCTTGTGTGTTGTATCTAATTAAATGATGTTAATTGAGAACTCTTTCCTTTATTGCAATTTAAACGCTGAACATTTCCTTACAAAAATGTTTATTAAGACTTAATATTTACGCTTCCTATTTAATATAAATTTGCATCTTTCGAGTTTGTAGGGAAGCCATTGGTAATGTACCCAATATCAAAGTTTTTAATATTGTTTCTGTTTTAAAGGCAAACAGTATGTATGTGCTTGCTTATTATTGTTTGGATCTAAAGGTTGATTTTAAGTCATTTAAGGAAATGTTTCTGAGATGATAGATGCTGGGTGGGCTCATTGATTTCTAAACTGTTTCTCATTTTGAATTGTAATTGCCAAGAAGTGTTAATGAGCCTGGTTTAAAACCAAAACTGTTTTGACGAAAACAATGAAGGCCTGTTTATGTGTTCATTCCGATTTTGACACATCTGCTGACCAAATTACCACCGTAAGATGATTATTAATGACTTTTTATCAAAACCTTTTACGTGGCACCACACCGTGTTAAATATTCAATCACATTTTGATGCTTATAAATGAGGTAATTTATCTATGCGACCATTATGCAACATCATACCAGCATTGTATTAACTTGTGTTGTCATTATAATCTCATACAAAATATCAGCCACACTTTAGATTGTTTCAGGGCAGTTGCTGAAAAACGGTAAAATATTTCCCAACTAGTTCTCAACATAATAGTCAATAAGATCTCACATCGATGTTGAGCTGTTGTAATGCGAGTAGAGCTAACGCTCATGATGCTATGTGGCAGCGGAGGAGCTGCATACCTAGCAAAATACAAGACATGTTCGCGGCCGTTACCTTTCTTCGGCGATCCCCCGGCCTTCATGCTGCTGCTAACTCCACGCAATAGATAGAGGTTACTCGTGGCCACTGAACTAGTTACCTAGTGCCGAAGATGCTGATGACTACCGCACCGTCAACGCGGCCGGCACTATAATATCGTCGTTAGTGGATGTTGGATAAGAGAGAAGCGGGTACAGGAATCATCGGTTAAGCGATTTTGAACTTGGTGATTCTGATTTACAGCTCCAATAGCACACATGACTCTAGTCCTTGACCAGGTTATATATCAATGTTTTGGATGAAACTTTAGAGGCTTTTGGTTTAAAATGTTCACGATTTCGAACAGGAGGCGATCTTTTATAAGTATGTTTGATTGTGCATTAGGATCTTACTTGATCTTCAAAATTTTGTATGAAGCTAAATAACTGGGCTACGTCTTGGCGATACACAGAAGTGCTTTCTTAAAAAAAAACAGCAGTGAAAACTACCTACTTTATTTTCGCTAGAAGCGATCTAGAAAAGCGACAGATTTACGGGCGACTCAAATGCCCAAAATTATTGGGAAACATCTTCTTTATTTAAGTTTTTATCATGGGTTAGAACCTCCTGGTCTATTCGACAACTTTTGTCTCTTAGTGTGCTTTTTGGTTAACGACTTGCTAACACTATTGTTGCACATTAGTGGAGGTTCTTGTTTCCAGGTTTTGGCCCGTACCATTGTTAAATGGGAAGTGTGGTTTCACACTAAGAGACAAAAGTTGTCGAATAGACCAGGAGGTTCTAACCCATGATAAAAACTTAAATAATGAAAAAGCTACGTAGGCAGACATACGAAACACATTGACAGTCGATATAATTCACACATGTAAAAATTACAAATAGTTGAAATATAGCGAGCTTGATCCATCAACAAGCCAGCGGTGGTAGTGCTGTCTCGTACCGAGTGGCTAAAAAGGCAGCACCTGAAGAGGAGCCACTCGGTACGCCGAAACCACACTTCCCATTTAACATCTTCTTGTTTATCAAGATATTAATTAGTCATCTTGCTTGTGAGCTGTTATCGAATTCAACAGTGCCGTCTCGGCTGGCATCAACAGCTTAGTCATCGCCGATACCACCATCGTCATTGTGTCATATTTAAATGCTATTGAACTCCAGCCGGAAACGATGAGCGAACTTGGCAATCAGTTTGAACTGACAATGAGAAAAGAGCTGGAGTTCCCCTTTCTCCAACTATTTGCAGTTGTACACTTTCGAATCGCCACCGTGCAAACGAAAATGGCGTGTGGAATTCCACTTACGTGTTCAACTCGCTTAAGCGCTAAAATTGTTCTGTGAAAAAGAAAGGTCTTCGCCAGAATCTTGTATGTTTGTGCATTTCTGCGTTCAGGATACATAGTAGGACTGATTCACTCTTTCATGCACATATATACGCATGATCCGACACGTATCAAGCCACTTATCACTTGTCTCATAGAATCCAACGGTGAACCAATGATACAATCTCAGAGTTCCCGCGATATTTTTGTTTCAAAACGAACGACTTCGACGAATGCATCAAAATAAGCGAGTAACTTGGCCGCTGTCGGAATACATGAAAGGTGTTTAGCGGGAGCGCCCAAGGTTTGGCCAGAATACTTCCCAGTGATGTCTTTGTCAGCATGTCGCTGATTTGAATGGTCCGAAAATTGATTGATTGTCTCCGTAAGATGGAACATTGCATTCCGTAATCGCTTGGAAGATAGTATGCGATTATGTTTGCACTAAGATACAACATTGGATTAGATGGATATGAGCTAATTTTCTGTACACGGAACATTTGAAAGCCAACGGTAGAAGTGAACGAAAGCAAATTCGAAATGAAGCGGCCGTTTTGAATTTCGGAGGTCGATAAACTTTCGGCTGAAAAGAAATTCGAATTGTATGTTTATCGACAGGCGCTGTTGTTTCAGTCGATGTGCCAATGTTGTGGCACTTTGCTCACGAGCAGAAAAAGAACCAACTCACTCTTGCTTCTCGTGTCTTTTCTAGCACCGCTCATTTCCCGATTCTTGTGGTGGAGAAGGTGGATTCGTTGAGGCAGTGCAAGTTTCATGCAACGTCAGTTCATTGGCATGAAAGTCGAATTCTTTATTTTCTCCAGATTAACAAAAGCAAGAACAGAGCCCGACTTGGTAATTACGCATTTTTAGAGGTGTGTGCCTGCTATAAATACAATTCATACGGTAATTGATATATTGGCAGCCTCAGAGGCTTTATCGATTCATACGACAGATGGATGGCAATAGCTACTGACAAGTAAGGGATGTGCAATGAACAATTAAGCCAAAATACTCTAATTTTCTTAAACACTTCGTTAGCAACTTATCAAAAAGAAATCAAGTGGATAAAAGTGTATGCAGGTGATACGAAGGCGATTTTTTGTCTATTTCCAGCCGGCAAGCCGAAGAACTCGGCATCAGCTCGGTGATGGAGGCACCATTTGAAATTGGGTTGGAGCAATGAACTCTTCTTGTGTCTGACCTTATCTTCGTGGAGTTCCACTTGGACTTTCTTGACAGCTTATGCCGGATTTTGTAATATTGGTTGACTTAGATACAAACTAAGTGTCTTATGGATAACGTGGCAACGATAAATAAATGCTTAGAACTTCCAAGACAAGGGAAATTTTTAGAGTTTGACTTGTAGCAAACCAAAGTTCTCTTGATTTAAGTTTCGCTTCAGAGTCTTTCAGATTTTAAACATACCCTTTGTGATTTCTTGAACGCCATATGGACAAGCCATATGCATTTCGAAATTTTGATTATTACTTTTGCTGCTATAAACAATTATACTGTGGATGATGCCTGTACATTATTGTGGTCTGCATTGCTGATGAGCTATTATAGTTCAAAAATATCTTTGCATAAAAAAGTTACCATTGTAATGTCGTATATGATATGAGCTGTTTTGGTGAGGTGGAAAATCTTTAGGGTCTAAATCGAAATCAAATAATTCGAAAAATTATGCTCCTTTCCTGAAAAATCCTAACCGTTTCGATTTCATTCTTTTCTATTACTTTCCACGGCTAGAATATTCGCGATCATGTGAAAGTTCATTTAATGAGCGCAATAAACTTTAATTCGAATTCAACCCAAGAAAGCAATAATTCAGATAATGGTAAGTTTCTTTTTCATACACTTTTCACGATATGTTCCTTTACGCACACCACATGCGAAATATTTCCAATTGAATACGATTCGGCTTAGTAGTCATTGACCTCCGTGAAATTAAATAAACAAACCGAAAATGTATACGAAAATCTCTCGCATTTTTACTGTGTGGAACAGTATATCATATCATTCAAGAATTCGTTACTCAGTCATTTTCAGCTGTAAATTGTTTCACCAAACAAAAGATTGAGAACAGTAACTTGTTTTTTTCATACTGTGTACATGCAATGTACATGAGTGTGCCCGTGCAAGTGTTTGTGTATACTTTACTAATGAATCATTTCTCTAAGAAGTGTTCGAGGCACACCGATGGTATATCCATAGAATTTTCGATAGTTCCTGAGAATTAAACTTTCTAAATCCTTTACTACCAGATAGCACCAATTAAGACAACGTTGGTACTGTGTTTTTTACCGGGATATAAGAATAATCAGTAAGGGTTTCTTCAATTCTAAAAACAAGCCGAACCGCTCGTTACAATGTTCTGATTCTTGAAATATTTGAATGGGTTTCAATATGCTAATTAATTGCGAGCCGCAGTGATCTTCGGATCAATAAGAACTAATTATTTAAGGCTCATTTGGGACTCAGGTGATTTCTTATTTACCATTGCATATATTGCAAGGAGCTGTGGATGAAATGGTCTTAGGCCGTTCTATTGCCTCCAGTAGAGGGGATTGGTAGGGGCCAAAGCTCAACACTCATACATCAAGCGTTACATCACAGATTACGATACACAAGCGAATGATGCATAATCACTTGACTGGGAAGAGTTGAGGAAGTGGCAGCGAGCTAGAACATTGCTCATATATACGAGAAATACCTTGAACTTGTACTACCTGAGTAGGTGAGCGTACAGAAAGATCGTGTGCGTTGCGTATACCTACACGGCTACCTGTGGCTGGCCAGAACTTTTGTATGGTAGTGTTCCAGGTGGAGCAGTGTTGCCTGTCAGGGTATTTGTGTTAAGTGTTGACTTCTGATGAGCCTATCGATTGTGCTCTTCAGTGATTCTCTCATTGAACTGTTTGTAACAGAAGAAGAATTTTTGTTGACCGAGTGGAAGACGGAGCGGTGTCTTCCGTGTTTCAGTTTCCCATTAGCAATAACACGACTAAGACGTTCTCTAAGATCATTGCCGTCCGTACGAGCGAGTTATCAACATTACTAACGAGTAAAGTTTTCAGCGATAGTTTTGCTGATCGTGTCTTGACTTACGGAAAATGACGATATGTCTAAGAACGCTGTGATAGCTTTTTCGCTGGACGAGTGTATTTATAACGATAAGTAGGATTAAGTGAAATGTTCACAACGTAAAGACTGAAATTATGAAATAGTTATTGTGATCCCTTATATTATACTGCAACAGAGTGCACGGACCTATGGAGTTCCACGATCGTCAGTTATCGTACATTGGTGAAACATTGCGGTGTTGAGAATATTCGTTGAACGAGAACCTTTTACGCATGCGTAGTGCCAAAAAATTACACGTTTAATAATTCGGCGGTTGTTCAGTGATATTTACATTTAAGCAAAACCAAGAATTCATGGGGGTCTGAACACGCGTGGAAAGTTGTTGTGTTGAAGAAAATAGTTAAGTTGCGAAGTAAACTCAAACAAAAGTGGAAATGGCGTGCCATTACCAAATATCGTCCATTGGATATTGAAAACACAGCAAGCTGACATGTAATAATGTTTGGATTATTTCAAATGGATTAACCACAAGCACCTCAATTGATCTGTCGATGGTAAGTATTCAAAGTATTTTCAAATATTCTGACAAACACCATGATCCTATGCCTAAGTTCACCTCGGTTGTTCTATGAAAACACTACCATTCAGTACTTAACTGCAAGCGCGGAGAATGTTATCTAAACTCTTGGCGCATAAGAATAATTTTATTTTTCACTTCTCAATGTTTCACTTCAATCTGGCATTGGGAATATCCCTATATGATCCCCTTGAGTAATGGTTTTTACTGTTTCCAATCGGAAAGTTTGCCTGGAAAATTCAGGACTTTATGAATAGTTCAGTGCAATGGGAACCTCCGAAAAATGCATTTATTTTTCCCGCTCAAGCAAATGATATAAAGTTGTTTCTGAAAAACAATGATAGTTTGGTGCACGTAAAATGCGCACAAGTAGAATCGAGATGTCGTTTAATAACCGATCATCAAATGACGCTGTCTTCACGAATATAGTTGTGATGGAACATGAAGACATGTTATTACGTAATAGTTTCTGCATTGCTTTATTCTACTATCATCAAAACAGCTGTATCTTCCTTGCTTGTGTCGAAACCACTTTTTATGTTACTCGACTCTTCACGTCATGGCCAAGCAAAAATCCTTGACAATGACTTTACACGACATGGTTTGACTTTGAGTTACCTAACAGTGGATCAGACGTAATTTCAAGCTCTACCTAGCTCCAACAGTGTTGTCTGCTTTGGTCGAGCTAGTGCTTACTAACGTGTAGATTGTCCGGGAAGGTGTGGTGGTACGAGGAGATTCAAAAGAACATTGTTGAATCATGCTAAAGGCCAACTTTGCGTTGGCTAAGTTTGCGAAGAAACTACACACACCTTCTCACCGCGATGCCGACGGCTAAGTTCTTGTTATGACAAAATCAAAAGTATCAAACAAAAGTGTTATTCTAAACTACGTTACGGCACACTATAGATAAAGAGTATCTTATATAGTGCCAGGTGTAAAAATGACCGCGGACTGGGCAAGTCGAATACAGCCAACCATATGGAATGTGGGCTACGGTGACCTAGGCGACTGTTTAAGGTGTCTGTCGAAAAACTTCAATGTCAATGACTTAAAAGCTCTCCAGCGTCTGGAGGTTTGCGCAAATTTAGCGTCTATGTGAGTAGAACGCTAGCCAATAGACAACGCAATAAGTCTCAGCCAAGTATGTTATCTGAAGCTATTAGACAGACGGCCTGGCGTTTGAAACTACTGAAATTCTAATTGTTTTACTTATGTTGCCTGAGAGTGTGAGCTGTTTGCATGGAATCAGCTATGGATTAAATTTAAAATATTACTTCGTAAGTAGCAGACGGATGAGGAAACCTGATATGATTAAAATGAGATCTCCCATTATATTAATCGATGACATAAGCTGCTTGCTTTAACAAAGTATTTCTTATTCGCACCTGTAGATATTCTGACCAATAATGCTCGAGCTGGTAAAGCCACACGATTTCTTCAGGTATACTTGACTAAAATTGACCGTTCAAGAAGAACAGAAACGTAACATCCGTTCAAGTACAATCGTCGGCATCTTTGCCCTGTCAAACATCCTTGCTAGTCGATTTGGTTGCTATTTACATTACATTACATTTCGCTCTGCATGAAAATTGGGCAAGATCTGAGATGAAATCCTGTAGGTTTCGTGTGACAGTTCAGACTAATGCAGTGAAAGATGAATATATTTACTGAAACTGAGAAGTGCAACCATTTTCGTACCCTCTGGACCATACCAAGATCAAATTGGAATTGAATGAATCAGAATGGTTTTAACAATATACTTCTCCAAAGTTCGATTAACCGGAAAGTGAGAGGAATAAGTACAAAATTATAGACTGCTTATTACCTGGCAAATGAGAAATACTTTCTGCGACAAGACGACGATGGCATATAAACAATAATAAATTGCTCAAAAGCATCACGAGGTCGATGAATTGAATTCATGGTGACAAGGAACTTTGTTGCGATAATAAAACCAGTCGAATGGACACATAACCAACCTCTTGGTTATTGTGGCGCAACTACCGTGATGTCTTCCGTGGTTCTTCATGCGTGTCCACTCTACCACGAATTGAAGAACCTCAAGAAGAGGAAGAGCGACACTAACCCACCTGTTATCTGATTATTTGAACGCAGGGCGGGGTACCTCGCAGCTTGATTTCAGATTGTAATTGACTTTGTAAAATTGACGGCTTGAATTTGATTTTGTTATGAAAAGATATTGAATTCGCGTGAGTGAATCAGCTTGTTTGCGGTTCTATAAATCAATGCATACTTTATGCTTAATAGTGGCCCACCCACTAAATGTATCACAGAAATTTTTTGCCTTTCGATATATGTAACGATCAGAATAGATTGAGCTTCAAACAAACAATTTCACAGAGCAGTACGAATCCAGTCTAAACCATAACAAGTTTTATATAGCTGGCGTAGCTGGAGCGTACAATCAAAACAAAAGCATGCAGCCTGGTCTAGCCAGGCTAGGTACCTTCTTAAACACCAATGATCAGTAATAAAGAAATAGATCATTATTCGGAATGGCATACCAAACATCTAAATGACCATGTCGGCGGCCACGTTGATTTCTTTACATAACGTTGCATGAACGATAAGTTCAAGAACAAGAGCACTACCCCGTTGGTCGGCTGCCGCACATAACATAACACACAAGACACAACATAATAGAGGCTCTCGGAAGAGATAGTATTGGCCGCAGGTTGGACAAGGCGGGAAACCAGTTTGAAGGAACCACTTGCCGTGAAGAGGGCATTCAACCGACGTTTGCCGGCCGGTGACCATTCAATCTTTGGTGCTTCGGCGGGCAAAACATTGAAGCGCAGATACAAAGTGGCATGGTGTTGTTCTTACGCTTGCCCTCTGCTAAGCCAAGCCGCGATCTTTTCAAACCTGGATTCGTCCATTAACCTAAAGCTACATGGATACTTTCAACTCCGTGAACACTTTTAATTACGTAATTCAAAAAAATCTTGGCCTTGAGTCGAACGTTGAACATTGCAAGACGTTGAAATGATACAAAATATGTTCGTATGCTCTTGGTTATTTCAGTTGATAATATGATATATACCACGGAGGCAGGACCAGAAAGGATAAAATGTTTAAAGTACTACGATTATGGAGCAGCTTGAAAATGAAAACGGAACCTCGAAGGAGGACATAAAATTCCTTAAATGTTCCAAATAATCGAATTGACATAAAACTTGGCATGCAATATTATTTTTGTTGACCTTGCTTCCGTCACAATTGATTATGTGAATGTTATAACTTTCTAAGGATATGAAACATAACATGAAGCCAACATTCGTCTGCACGATTCCCAAAAGTCTTCAACTGTCAACCCTGCCATAAACCACAACGCTTTAAAGCTTTCAGGACATTCAATAAATAATAAAGAAAATCATTTAATGACTCAAAATCAATTCAGATGATGAGTAACAAATAGTCTAAGAGATCTTTTGTAGTACATCAAGGAAAATTCCCAAAAAAGTTCTTGGTGAGCCTTTTCACTGAGTGGTTCGGCCTTGCGCGCCACTGTTTGGTCTGCCCTGTTCACGAGACTTCTCCTCTTTGAAACGAGACAACTATTGCAAATATACCTATATTACACCAAATTTTAAGAAATATAAATGATTTGTGACAAAATTGTCATAATGTAAAGTTCAAATAATTTTGTAATTAAGGTGAAAACGAAAAAGCTATGGGAGCCATGAAAATAATGCGAATGCATTTTTTTCCAAATCAAATTATACACAAGTTGCCATATGCAACATTTTTTGAGCGAGTCATGGTTCTCGAAATACAAAGTGATTTAGTTTTTGGCATTTTCGAGATGATGGCTACCCCCCCCCCCCTCAATCTGACGATTGACACGTGGTTTCTGTATCAAGGAACTCTAATCTATTCAATCAAATGAAAATCAATACTTTGTCACTCTAGCAACGCTACCTCTTGAACTAAAAAGCATGCTGTTATCATGCAATTTTGGGATTTTTTCACCTACATATTTGATGAACGCAACGTCTCCCACCAGCCAGACTGTCGTCAAACCAACTACGCTATAAAAAGGAACGAGATATAGAAAAATGAGCCATCCTAGAATCATCCGACTAAAACGTTACTAGCTGTCGTACTATAAGTTTCTATAAGGAGCTTTTTCCGGTGAAACACCCTCGTAAAATAGCTAACTCGGCTCCAACAAGATGAGGAATAGTTGCTTTAGCTTTGATTATCAGGTGTACATTGTTGTCTACATAGAAAAAAAAATTGCCTAAGCACAAGCTCTTTAGACATTGTATTTGGACGTTTTTGTGCTTGTCTAGTTCATTTCGAATTGCTGTTTAAAACCACTTTGACGATTTTCGGTTTTTTGCCAATAGTCGTTTTTAACCATTATTTTTTTGTGATACCTGAGTTTTGTTTGGATTCTAGAAGAGAATTGAGTAATACAGAAGTGACCATAGATAATGTTGTTGTTTTGATGATTTTTATTTAATCTGGATGGATGTTCAGCTTGACTTTGGTGGTGGAACAGGGTGAGGGGTGTATGTTAGAAGAAAAATTAGTCGATCAATATTACGTAATCTAATATCCATTCGAAATTATTTGATTAACGTATGGGGGAACATTTGTTTGAATGACAACTACAGTAATGGTGGTGCTACAAATTAAGAAACTTTCATCAAATTTGCCCTAAAATTTTGCGCGTAATAGTTTGTACTTTACCGTCAAGAATATGACGACGTGAAACTAGAAAACTAGCCACCAAAATCATGCTTTTACAGCAGTGTACCTTATCTATGTTGCTAAGGGGCCATCCATATATTACGTGACGCAATTTTTTAGAGTATCTGAACTCCCCCCTCGCCAATGAAAAACTTGTAACATTTTCAAAAACCTCCTCACCCTTTATTACGTAACAAAATTATCTTACCCCCCTCAGACTTTTAAATATTTTAGTCACAAATAAATAACAATGTATCTAAGTTTTTTAGTCGCCCCTAGCGACACCTCGGCCAATAAATTTAAAATTTGATTTTATGATCTATTATTATAAAAAAAATACTTTCACCAATTTTTAACTTCCCAGTATATGGGAAGTTCCTGTAATCGCCTCGAAAATCGAAATTGAAATTTTCAACATATCTTTACGTTTTGAGGTCTTACGAGTATATTTTAAGTGTTTTTAGAAAGAAGTATGTATGTGCGTGTGTGTGTGTATGTATGCACGTACGTGTGTTCGCGGACAGTTTTTCTACGAGCATAACTCACGTAAACAAAGTCATATCGACTTCGTTAAGGTGTCAATCGAAGCGTCTTTGCAATCTTAAGAGCTGATTAGTTTTTGGGACACTTTGGTCGGGGGGGGGGGTTGCTGTTTTCACCCCTTGAAGGCGAACCCTGTCATGCGCTATATCTCGCGAACCAAACATACGATTTGCTTCATCAAGGTGTCAATCGACGCGTATTAACATTTGCGTGATTCTATCAAAAAAAATGTTGGAGCGGTTTTGTAATTTTTTGAAAAAAAAGTGCAAAAAATTGGAGTTTTTTTCAAATACAACAAATTTTTAACTTTATTTTCAAGTCGCAGTAATCAATATTTATAAAATTTATATACTCCAAACAGTTGTTAGAAAAAAAACACCAATTTTTTTTTTCATGATTACAAAAAAAATTAAATTAAAAATAAAAAATCATTAAAAGTCATCATGTCCTTCATGGTCATTTATGTCATTCATTATATCTCGAGAACCAAATATAATCTTTGCATCATTAAGAAGTCAATCGATGTGTATTAACATTTTAATGATGTTTATAGATTTAAAAAAAAATCTTTAAAGCCATTTTTGTAATTTAATAAAAAATATTGAAAATTAGTGTTTTTTTCATAAAAAAATTAATTAATAATCAATAAAATTAACATCGTAATAATAAATGTTTAAAAAATTTCTAAACTTTTATCAATTTCTGTAGAGACTAGCAAAATATTTTCTCATGATTTCAAAACAAATTGAATTAAAAATAAAAAAAACATTCAAAGTCAACATGTAAACAGGGTTCATACGAATTTTTATACCTTAAATCTCTTATTCTAAAGACATTGTTGTAAAGTCAATCAAAGTTTATTATTATTTGCATAATTTGCGGAGATTTTTAATAGTCTTCACAGAACTGTGTTTTAACTTTAATAAAAAACTGCTTAAATTTTGAAAACCACTACAAATCAAATCAAATTTGCAATTGTGATAATCAACGTTTTGAATGGTAAAATGTTCTGTAGTCAACACTTTTTGGGATCATATGCTTTGAAAAGCGTTCATCAAATAAAAAATTGCAGTTTTTAGGAGTTTTGTTCTTTAGTATTCGTAAAATTTCAGTTACTTCCGTCATCATTTGTAATTTTTGCCTGCATAATCAATGTTTCCCAAAATCAACAGAAAATAAGAAATAATTATTACATTCATTGATGAAAAATCGTGAAAAAATACAAATTCATTGATTATGCCGAAGTGCTAGCAGTTTTGACCGCAACTATTCAAAATGGCCATCACGTGACAAAATCTCTTCAGTTGTCGTAATAACAAAAACTGCATTCATTTTTGCTAGCGCTGTTTTGTCCTTCAAGCATCGATATGAAAATAACAAATAACGTAGAAAAGGCTTTGTAACCTGTCCCCCCTCCGATTGATCCACGTGAATATTAAATCAAACCAATCCACGAAAATCTTTACGTAATCAATTGACGCTCGCGTTGATGTTACGATTAATATTAAGTCATTCCAATAACTTTTATGAGAGGTAAATTTTTATTATTAAAAGTAGTATTATTTCCATAATTATTATTGTGTTTAATATTTTTAATATTTATGTAAATATTACTGGGAAGTTGTACGTGTGGACCTCAAGGGTCGCCCCTCACGGCTTGTTAATTTTGTTACGTAAAAATTTGCCAGACCCCCTCCATTTATGTAAAATTTAGTAACATTTTATATAGCACCCCCCCCCCTCTTCCTTGGAGTGTTACGTAGTATATGGATGACCCCTAATGTTACTTGTTGAGACCTAGCAAAACCAACATGAAAACATTACCTCGGTATCTTACATAAATCTATGAGTTCTCAGACATTAATGAACCTAGAAATCTAATAGAAAAAAAATGGAAGTAAAATTTTCATTACTTCCACGTTACCTCACCAACGAACACCAGCACGAATAAGAATATGTTTCATTATCACGGCCGTTGGAGAAGCGAAGTAAAATACATTGAGTGTAAATGTGTAAAGACTCGGAAGTAGCGTTTACGTTGCTTCAACTACCTACAAACAACAGCGCAAAGAAGAATATGACCTTATGTTCCTCAGTTTCGCTTTAATAGATTTTAGGAAAAAGCGTCTCAGATTCTTTTTAACGAAATGATGAAAACTGAATGAAGTAAATTTCAATATTGACTATGGAAGTAAGACTTCCCTTACTTCCACGATATATCCGCAATTGAGCACATCAGATTGGAACTTTTAAATTAGACATATGTTACACTTTTTGTTCATAAACGTAACCTTAAAGCGTAGCTGTAGCTGCGCCATTTTGAAATTTAATCTAAAATATTTTCACCAATTTCTCTTGAACCTAATACTTGTACCTTAGGAAAAGCTGCAGACAATGAGTTAATTACTAACTTTATCAATGATTAGCAACAATTTCATTGGATGATCACTGCAACGCGAATGCGCAAGGAACAGAAAAGCGTTTCCATAAACTATGCTTGCATTATTATTATATGATAAAAATGTCTGCCTTAAGCTACCAACTTCAGCTATTACTAAAAATTTGTTCATAGATAACTAGAAAGAATTTATTACAAGTAGGTTGAAAACTAGGAGCCCTGAGTCAATGCTATATTTGGTTGTGATCATGTGAAATATGCGCATTGTAAACTATTCTAATTGTTGAACGTTGAGTGTTTGATAGAGTTGACACCTCTTCATGATTATCTACATAGGTGAAAACAACAAGTAGACACTTCTCTCAACAGTACGGTTATGTTTTTGCATTGACGCACGTTTTCTAGTTGTAAATGTGTCTCTGCATACCTCGTGGCACTTCCTTCCTATGATCAGTACAGCAAATGTGAAAAACTAGCAAAACTACGTAGTATCTACAAAAATAAACGTAATAACATAACAGAATAGAAAGTAACAGACTCAGGGCTATTTTTGGACTTGCATGACGTCCACTATTGATGTTGGTTAGTGGTCAATGAGCAATCCAACCCTCGTGTTATATAGGAGGTATCTGTTTCATAGGATTGTGTCTTTTGTTCCACAGCAATGGTTGCAAATTCATTAAAACTGTTATGATTCAATGACTGATTGTGATTTGCTATGAGAAGATATTGAATTTGGGTGAGTGAATGGGCTTGTTTGCGGTTCTAAAAATCAATGCATAATTCATGCTTAATAGTGGCCCACCCATACTTCTTTTTTTTTGCTTTTAAAAATCACAGAGGTTGAACCTTTACAACTTCTATCTTAATTGTTTAAGCCTTAATATGTACGTTCGTGTTAACTGCAAAGAGCCCAGAACCCAACTTCCTTAACGTTTCGCTTAAATAAAAGGCTGGTAACCGTTTCAGCGAATTCATCAGCAGAAGACAATGGGCAAATATTTTGTCCCTGGATATGATTATGCAAATATCCAAAAAGTGACCATTTGCATTACACTATTAACTAAGCATGAAAGTACTGCAATAAAATAACTGATCTTTTCTGTTACTGTGTTTGTATGTTGAAGAATTGATATGTACTTTGTAATTTTAAGATACATGCATTCAGTGAAGTATGCAAATAGTGCAAAAAGTTGAACGAAGAAGCGAAATATTTCTGATTTTGGATCCTCAAAACCGACGCCATGTCTGTTCGATTGATTTTTTAAAGCTACTGTTGTCTTTTCGAATTCAACTTTAGGCATACCAAAGAAAACCATTATTTGAGCAGTTCGTTCTCATGGCTTTGCAGTGGGCTGAAAGTTTCCGCCAAGCATGGAAGTAGCAATAAAAATTTCGCCATAACGAGTGAATACGCTTGCACTACCCTTCGCCGAAGTTTTCTGCTGGGGTACATGCAGCTCCCCACAAAGCTTTCATCTCCCTGCCGACAAACTATGCCGACCGCCGGGTCAATAACCAGAATGCAAAACAAACAAGCACCACAACCTGGCAGATATTCGCTGGATTGAATTGTGGAAGGCTTGCTTCCTGTTGGCAAAGATCTACACATAGATGTTAACCGCAATCCTGCTGCTGAACGGACCATCTATGTCTGTATGTTTGATAAGTACGCAAGGATCGGTGTTTTCAATCTGCAGTCGCCAACAGGCGCAAAAGACTGTTTCGCAAAATTTCTCCAAATGTTTCTTCGGCGCAGTGAATTCTCGATATATATGTATGTACCCGGAAAAGCCTTCAAATCTTCTCTATTTTCCGATGACAGAGTTCGGATAGATATTTCGCTTGTCAGCCAAAAGCTTCTCTAGATAGAAATTCAGACGTCTGTCTTTGCGGTGAGTGGAGGCAATTCAGAGCTCGATAGGTGAACGACCGACCTACTCAGGTGTCATTAAGATTGCTGCAGCTCACCGTCCGTCTTCCATAAGAAGATGGCTATGAGGCGACTCCGAAGAATGAATACCACGGCCTGAAAGAAATGTCTGTTGCTTGGCACCGAACCAGATTGCATGCATACGGAGGCATGAGCAGGCCTCGTTAGTTGTTACCGGTGGGAGCTACTCCATGCAGGTGTGTCTTTTCTCAGGCGGTTTCGTTTGGATTCGTTTCGCGAATGTCATGGCTCTTTTGCAGCCTAGATGCCACCACTATTGCCATGAAGCTTACCATGGCCAACGTGGCCTAGCTCTGGTTCCATTCGCTTGGGCTTCGAAGTGCCAGTTCTGCCACAGAAAGATATGTGAACGAGCGAGCCTACAGAATAATGAGCAATTGCGAGAGGAAGCAATCGCATTTAGGAACGAAAAGTGGGAAGTGGAGCGAACTGTTGTTCTGGGTGTCGTCGTTATGTTCGCTCAACTTGAATTCAGTTAATTTTATGATTAGAAGGACTCAATCGGCAGTTTGAAAGATCAGATACTTTACTATGCACATCCTTGGGCAAAGCGTAATCTTATAGGAAATATACCATCAGTAGTCATCAAAAGAAGCAGCACGAATCTAATCTTGCTAGCTAACTAGCCATGTTGGGCTTGGAACAGGGTTATGGTTAGCAAAAGATATACAAGCATGTCGCTGTATACCAACTATGTTATCATGAATAGCTTCCGTCTATGTTGCCTTCCAGAAATCGAGTGATATACAAAGTACTTTTTTCGTTCTTCAAATTGATTATAATCTAACAACTTATCTGCCTTTTATGTCACCAAAAATTCTGCACCGGGCCACCTCACGCGTGTTGGTTTGCTCCACAACTTCATTGAAAACTCCGAGCCGAATGCAAGTTTCACGAAATTATTACCCATCGCTTACTCTGCTGCCAGCCAAGGACGTTCGCGTGCAGAGAAGCTCCACCGATTGCATATCCTGTCTGGCTTGAAAGCTTGCCATCGTCGCCTTCTTTCTGCTTCGTTTCGTAACAAGGGTGAAAGACCCTTGTTTGTGGGCCAACGTGAGTATGGCGAAGGACGTGGGTTGTTGCTGGTTAGGACGCATGGGAAGGGATGTCGTGGAAAGCAATGGGTGGTATGCTGGCGGCGTTGACGTCAGATATGAAACTGCAGAGTTTTCTTCCAGTTTCAGCTCAATAAATTTTTTGGTGACTGTTTCCCAGCAGGCGGACTAAGTGAAAGGCTGATTGCAGTAGTGTGGCTGGCAAAAGAGGGGTCGCTTCATTTTCGCTTGTCTGTGGTCATGGTGATGTTGCCTCCTGGTAGACAGACTGTGCAGTGTGTTGTATACATGCCAGTGTTTTACTGGTTCCGCACCCTTATTTGTCCGAATTAGCAAACAAATATCAAACGACTTTGTGGAATGTTTTTGTTTTAGCATAGGTTAAAGCCTTTCTCCTATCCTCTTTGGGAAACTCAAAATGGGAGGTAAAAATTCACTATATCAACAAATGGATATATTTCGCTTAATGAGAAAAATTGAGGAGAAAAAGAGAGGAATTTGCTATTGCATTGTTATATGTTTTAATACGATGAGCTGGAAAAATTGATCAATGGCTATAGAAAATACCAATTTCGGGAATGCAAACAATATGGCTCAAGCAATTTCTTTAAGGCTGCAACACAATTAATTTGCTCTATCTTCAACCGAAAAAATAATCACCAATCAAATTACAAACACTAAAAATATGCAGCATTGAGCTTCTGATATTTTTCAACAGTCTGCGACAGCTTAATTTCTCTTAGATGTATCCTGACAACGGGACGGAAGAAAGGCAAGTGGCAATATTTACAAGGCTGCATTTCAGCTGATAAATGCTGAGACTGAACAGCAGAGTTCATGACCCCGGACAACATACATACATGTTGCAGTCTCTTAATTCGTCTCCATAGGTGCCTGAATCAGGATGAATCGTGGGGTTCAGACGGAGTTCGCCCAAACTTAAGCAGTGTTCGGATTAGATAGATCAAGGGTGGGAACGTAACTTGAACTATTGGCTGAACTGACGGAGAGTCCTAAAAGTCTGGAATCAGGGTGGTCGTGCTGGTAAAGTGTAAATAAGCAGAATGGTTTGCTGCTACTCGCAAAGTCAGACAAATAGGGGCAAGCAGCGAGCAAGGAATCAGGTAGTGGCAGCGCTAGCAATGGTGAATGTGTACAACATCAACAGGGTGGCTCATGGGGATGGAATGAGGGTGCCGTGAACAAAACATGCGACGTGCAAAAGCTTTTACTGCGCTTTCTCCAAGTTGTATGCAATACCAGTCCTATCCCGGGCGGTTAGCATGTAAGGCAGGTCATGGCGTTTCGAGGATTGCAGTGATATTTTCAGTAGAATTTCGGTAGGGATTTGCACCTCGATGAATAAGTGAAGTCGGATTTTTCGTTGAAATTATGTAGAATTGTGATGATTGCCCTGCTATTAGAGGATCGAAGTGTTAAAATCGATATGCAAGTCGTATCAAATTTGTTCAAGTTTCGATCCAGTCGCTATAACAACCTGATTTTCAGTGAAATGTCCAAGAAGAGCCGATTTAAATTCGTGGAACTTTTAACGAAAAACGCTTCGGTTCCATGTGAATACCGCTTTGTTTTGTACGAACAAAATAAAATGAGTCCTGCTGAAAAAGTGCAAATCAATTGAGCACCCTTCAACTGGAAGTTAAGTTAGTTTCGTGTTCAATTTCTTACCATTGAAAACCCAGCCCAACTTGATTGTGGTCCAACATCCTCTAGGTGTAGCCTGCGTCCTATTCCCCCCCTCCCTCGTGCAGTGATGCCGAGTTCTTTGGTATCTAAAGAGTGTTCGGGAAATGTTGATACAAGAGTTCAATGACCGCGTCTTCTGCTGTGCTGCCTACCCTTTTATTTTCAATGAAAGCTTGATTCAGCTCAGTACCATACCACGCACACACCAATATAATACGTAATATATGTGTCCGCATATACCTAGCGCTAGTGGTTGTCTATATTTGGAAAAAGAATAGATGCAAAGTGTATCGAAGAAAATATCTGGGTGCTTATTGTATGCGCAAATAAATTTGGATAGACATTGGCAAAAGAATAGGATAATACAAATCAGACTTGTTTTGGAAGGTACGATAGCTTTTCAAGCGACGCAGAAAATAATATAGATAGTAAGTCTAACTAACCAACACCAAATTTTATTTAGTTTTACTGACAAATTCAAATAAATTTCTTTTATCCAAAAACTCATTTCCATCTTTGAGAAAATAGGTATTTATTTAACTATGAAGACAGTGTTTTGATAAAAAGAAGTGATGTGCAGACGAGAAATATTTGTTTATTTTCAAAAGGGCACAAGAAACGTTAAGCTTCAGTATAAATGTTGATGACTTTCCGAACACTTCATACTGTTTTTAAAAATCAGATATAAGAACATGATACAGGATAAATTCTAAAAAACGTGGGAGGTTTGACCAAAACATAAGATTCGAATTTCAGGCAAACCCACAAAGTGAAATTAACGTGGTAATATTAAATAAATGATGCTATTCACTGCAAAAATTATAAAAATGAGCTGTTGTACAGTGCAGCGTTTGAATTTGTTTACATTTAACGGATATGTATGTTTAATACATAATTTACGCTGCATTTGATGTGATAAAGCCAGTGTTGTAAAGGTTCGAGTTTTCATGGAACAGTCAGACTGCATATTGTATTTTTTCCTGTGTTGTTCCAACTAGTACTGTATTATGTTTATTTTAATTTACTTGGCGCTCACTAAGATGAACGATACAATTACATCATTATATTGCTGTTTTATTGTCACAATACTTGATCGTGATTCGTGAACGCTTTGTTTCTTAAGCGTTTTACGACCTTCGGAATAGAAACGAGGTTAAAATTGCATTGCTTTCTCTATCATTCTCGGCAGATAAACTAAGGTTCCTTGGTGGTCTCAATTTTGAAATAAAAGCTGATTCAACCTAACCGATAGTAAGGTGTAGCCTTCTCCTAACCGATTCGGGTAAACTTAATTATACAGGTGTTATAACATTTCAAGGTGTCTTTTCATGAAATACTCTTTAATGAAATTTTTCATTGAATTTTTGGGTAAAACCACGAGTCCATAGTATTTGATTTTTGTTCGCACGAAATAATGTAAAATTTTCGTTGGCAGATGCAACCTTTCATGTTAGATGATTTGACTTTGAGCGAATATTCTTGAGAGTATTACAAGCTCGTAGTGCCCCTTATATTCTAATGAAGAGTTTTATTACATGCATGCAACTTGCAAATAAACTTCAAGACGGAATACCAGAAATACATATGATATTATTTGTTCGTAGATTTACGAAGCAAGCTTTTACATACCTACATAGTTCGTTTGCAATACTCACTTACGTAAAGAGTTTTTTTTCTATAGCTGATTAGACGTGATAGTGATATTTTCTAGATTATCGCAAGCGCATATTATTGTGAAGTTGAAGTTGCATTTCTAAGTCGAAAGGAAAAGTCATTAGCTTGTGTAGTTGCAACACGTAATAAGTTTCGACAGCCATCAGCTTTTGAACAAAATATTTAAAAGAAAGTAAAATTATATGAATTTTAAGTGATAGTAGAGTATTATCGATAGTAAAGTTGACTTTCCCAGATTTCAGTTGACCGGATAATGTTCTTACAAACTTTATAAAAGCAAGAATTGATGTAACAGGTATATGTAGTGTTTGGTTCTAAAGTTTTCGGATTCCGGATCTCGAATTTCGGTTTCAATTTAAATTTGATTCAGTCAAACTAGAATTCGACCGAGTGACGACAGAATGGTCCCATTTGCCTTGGCGTAATTCATTTATATATGTTTTCTCCATGAAGCACGAGTGACTTTCAGTATTCAAGTCTTCTTGTGTGAACTCAATACAATTATTTAGAAGGCATTCCAATCATTTCGTTTTTTTATCAAACAATAATAAATAATAAGACTGTGCCGTAATCCCCTGCTCCACACTGTTCCAGACTTGAAACTGCTTTCACTACCAAACAAATGTCGACTCGATATAACTAACCACCCTCAATGCACGTTTCATAGCAGTTCAGCGATCAATACTGAAAGAGAATGGAATGAAAAAGAGAAAGCAGAAGGGTATTTTCCACTGAAAAACAACCAAAGGACCGGCTAACCGCTCACTGGTTGCCGAGGTGCATGTGCATGGGGTAGTTTGTTAAGGAAAGCATTATTTCACAGACGGCTTGTCCTAGCCTTCGTTTTATCAGTTTATGCAAAGATTCCTGTGAATATACTGTTACGGCTTTCTATGAGGTCGAAGCTTTCTTAGGGTTAATGACTGGCTTACCGTCCCGTCCTGGACGAGATTCAAGGTTAAAATGAGAAAAATGAAACGTGAAATGCAGGAAATTTTCTCTTATTCCGGCGACAGAGCAACCATCCCTAGCAGTACAGATAGATTGAAAAACATTTCTGAGGGCCTGCATTCGTTATCCTGAATCGTCAATTCGCCTGATGTATGAACAGAAAGCTTTTAAGAGTACAGGGTGCGGCAAGAAGAAAGATCTTCAGAACCTACCCCTACTTACAACCCAAGAACATATATATTTTACTTGGAAGCAACACAACTTATCGTTTTGTATGTAGAAGCTAGAATACAACCCTTTCCATTACTGCTTTCTAATCATACACGACGCATTCGTATACTAACAAAAGTGCATAAGTCGTGACATCAAAGCAATGAATGCACTTGTGTTTCAAGGTCGTCAGAAGCTTTTTGTGTGCTTTGTTGACCATGGAAAACCAAAGCAACCCTTTCCTTATTGGCAGCTATTTGCAAAGAGTGCAGGAAACATTTTCGAAAATAAACGTAATCGGCACCTTTTGAAAATATAGAAAAAACTTTAAGATGCCGGACGGAAGAAGAGTCGATTCTTGGTTTCGAATTTTATTTGGCCAGCATTATTGTGAATATACCGAATCGCCATCATTTATTTTGTTGAACCAATGACGGTACTTAATAACAATTGCAAATAGTAAGCTGACTAGCCTCCATGTCGATACGACCATGTGGTTTAATTAGCAAGATTTACGAAACACGATGTGAACAATTATTTGCCCGCTTCCCGCCCGAACTAATGAAGTCCTACATGTTTCAGTGTCAAAGCTACGTAAGCGCGAGATGAGCACTTATAAATTGGCATTGGCAATGTAAATTGCAAAGCTTCCGGTAAGATAGTGGCGACAAATGTATATAAAGTTGCACCGCACATTATTGTATTTTGCTATTTTGCACACATGTGTGAGCTTTTAGATGCATCGAATGAATACATGCTAAGTCTGTGCAGAGTTACCGCGCAATATCACGTTGTAAACTGTTTGTGCATATTCCATTGAAGAGCGATTGATAAAACTGCATTTTAGCTGGATTCTGGTGTTTGTCAGAAAGCCTTCACTGCTCATTGTAAAGACTAGTGTTTAATTGCATCAACTGATTCCAGGGGTCGGTTTACTAATATAACATGCTCAATGATTTTCCAAAGAAACGGGCATTACAACATACTGAGTGTTGAAGACGGTTACACTTGTAAGCTTTCTAGTATGTACTATGGATGGGTTTTGCATTCACCCAATGCAAAAATATGAACGAGTATTCCGACCGCTCATCCCGCTTTGCTGCACTATCTCGACCTTGAAGGATTATTAGTCGTTACTATTATGTCTGGACACTTAAACAAACGCTTTTGAGCGCCTCACCCCATCTCACCCTTACGCTTGAGCACCGCAAACAGCTTGGCAAGTTTAATTATAGTGTGAAAACAATTTTGCACAGTTATGGCGACCTCCGGAGAGGACTTTGCGCGCTGAGTAGTAGTAACTAAGTTTAATTTTTAAAGTATGTTTGGAGCTCATTGTGTTGCTATGGGGATATATTGTAAATAGGATGAAGCTAACGTCAAAGATTTATGCTAGCGAAATTATTAAGAATATTAGGGAAAATTGTTTAATGATCCATTCATGAAAATCAAAACATCTTTTTTGGTGAGGCTTAGTAATGGTGAACTACACTTCAGGAATAGTTTTTTTTAGGGTTCCGTACCGTTGAGTCTGACGGAACCTTATTGTTGTGGCAACCTAGTCTGATTGTCCGTCACATGCTTCTAGCTTCTGAACGAAATGAGATATCGATTTGAAATTCACTCATAATATGTAAACATTTGTGTCGAATGTGAACAAATAAAAACTATTTTCATTTGGCCTATTATGAACAACATGGCTTTAGGGGTTGTCCTGCAAAGATAAAGACAAGGCAGACTTGGCATCCATGCTCAAATATTAAAGTTGTTTTTTGAACAAAATCATTTTAATATATGGCTTTCTTTGGCTCTTCCGGCGATATTCAAGATATGAAACAGTGGAATGCAAAAATATATTACCAAAAGCACTGCTCACGCACAGTATTGCACGGAAGAGGCGCTACGTTTGGATAGTTCGTGCTGATTTACTTCATTACTGGATTTGTCTCAGGAATTAAATGTAGCCCAAGTGGAAGCCACCTTTCCTCCATTAGATATGGTCTTGCCAAACAGTGAATGGTAAATTGCATATGAATTTCAAATTCGATATTCTTCAACATTAATTTGTCTGGCGCAGATTCATTCCGCTTTCTGTAAAGTATAGTTCTTCTAGCCACTTAAGTCAGTCACAAGCCGTAATCATTTCCTACCCTGTCCTATACATACAACTGTATCGCCACCCCTTTCGCCAACACTTCGATTGTGCACGCGTTTTGCTCAAGGTTGAGTCTCATGGCGTACTTCGCGCGATTGCAGCAACGGTTTGGTTTCATTTAAACTTTATTTCCTATATGCAAATTGAATTTATCCCGTACTACATAGTTGTACATACATATATGTAAGTGGGGCTGATACCATTTTCAACGCCGACTGCATGCACATCTCTTCGAACTTGAAATGCGTGCCAAGTTCACAACTTCTCGTACCGCTTGATGCAAACGTTTACAAGCGCACTGCAAGTGCCGGACGCATGCGTTAAGTACGAGCCGCTAAATATAGCACGCAGTACGATCGCTAAAGATGTGGAAACTGCCCGTTGCAGTGCGTGCGGAGGTGCATCGGGAGGGCTATGCATCAATAGATGTTTGAGTAAACAATATTAAAATAAATAGGTCTCGGCCTTGACAGAAGCGAGCTTCCGCATGCTCATAAAACTGTATGTGCATTAGCAAAATGCATGGATCTGCTTTATGCAAATGGTTTCACTGAAACGAAGGTTGTATGGCAAAATCAACCCTGCATTGGATGTTTAAATTGGTGATGTGCTTTTTGAAATTGCGGCATTTAAACCAAGCTCTGAATACCCATCGATTCGTTAATCAGGCGTTTAGTTCACAAGTCGGTTGGACTCTTGTTTTCTATACACACTAATGATTGCTAAGCCTCCAGCAGCTTGATTGCTGAGTATTTTAGAAGAATAAATTCCTTAAATTTCGTAGGAGAGATTCTAGTGGCACGTTGGTCGAACCAAATTGCACCCTACCAATTTCCAAAAGGAAGGTCGGTAAATTCAAGTTCAATTTGGTGTTAAGGCTTCGCTAGACCAAATTTAGCCACTGAAGATGCGCACGTGGCATAACCAGTGGTATTTATGTCCCTTAAGACACTTTTGCTTTTACTTATTGTGTAACATTTTCTAGTTGTGTACAGTGTTCAAAATATCAGCTTTTAATGCTATTTTAATCACACCTCAACCCCCTCATGAATTCTATTAATAAATTCTTCGCTATTCCTCCCAGTCCTCCCAATCTGCGACCAATGTTATATGTACATATACACATAAGCTGACTTTACACGTGCCATATCGATAGTCATGGAAGCCACAAGGCTAACGCTGGTACTCCAGAATCAAGAAGAAAGTGGAAAATTTCGATTTCTACCATCAACCCATCCACTCTTGCTTCGTTGCAGGGCCCTACCTTGAAATCCTTAAAGGGAGAAAATCGAAGCGGGAAACGTTGCATCGCAGTGGTGAAAGCTTCTCCAAACCTGCAGATTTGCCTATGCATTTCCGTTTGGCGAGAATGAAAGTTGCAAGCAAAATGAATTTCAGCATAGACCCCATCAACCCTGTCGCGTTTCCCCATTTTCCACCCTGTGAGCATTTGATTTCTATGGGTGGCAATCGTTTTTCGTTTTCAAACGAACACACGGCGGACTGAAAGATGCATTCGTGCTGGTTGCAGTGAGCTTTTCAAGATTCTCAGCAAGTTTGCTGTTTCGGGGTGGTTGAAGGTGCAGGGTGCATTGCGCATAGCTTCGTGGTTTTGCACTTGTGTTTGTGGATTTTTACGGCTCTGAAACTTCTAATGAAAAGTGAACTTTCCACCACCACACGATGCTTGTGTATTAGTCGGCGCAATAATGCACTACAGTGGATGCATTTTTCGTACTTGTGCCGGGAACTGGGTCAGTAGTGGAAAATCCGAGCAAGACACGATTTTCATGGCATTTCAGAAGTTCTGTACATGGTTTTCTCAGCCAAGGGAGGAAAGCGAGTGACGAAAAGCAAAAGCGAACGCAACATTTTATCACATCGGTCTGTGGTAGTATTCAATTTTGAATTCTAAATGCTAGTAAGTGAACGAGTTCGGAGCTTAGCGGTAGATAATGTAAATTGACGGAACAAACGGTCGAGTTGGAGAGTTTTTGGAACCGTTCTGTCCGCAAGAATCAATCTCGTGTCGTCTCCAATTGTCGAAAATTTAATAGAAAACGGTTTGTGGTGTTGAATATTTCTGTGAAAAACAATTGTCCCAGGAATCCTGATTCTCGCTCCGAACGAAGAGCATTGTTTTAGGAGAATGGAAAAGTCTAATATAACGTATATACGCGTTTTGATCCAGCTTGTCGAAAATTATTTGGGCCGAATAAATCTTTGAAAGTAAGTTGCAGCGCGGGGTTGATAATGAGTGAGCTATATGCAGAAGATAATTGGAATTTAAATAGATAAAATTCATATTGGGGCGCTACAAACCGCCACAAAATTAATCTTCTGAAGTAAGCAGAGCAGTTCTATATGTAGACAGGAACAAAATAAATCGTTTTATCTTCCATTTGCAATGGTTGCGAATGAAAAGAACAGTGAACAATGCCAGTCATCAATACACCCCACAACCTCCCCATGATTTAACTTGAGTCCGAGTTGCCGCCAAAGAGAAGCCATGAACGTAACCCTGCATAAGGCCATCGTATAACATTCAAAATGGTGGCGCAGTAGTAGTGCCACCGCCGTTTACGTCATAGATTTGCATTCCGAGTGCGCACTGCAAGGGACAAACACATACAGATATGCAATACGATCAAGGCGAGAGATACGAAGCAGCAAAATCTGTAGTGCGTAATAATAAATATTGGGAAGCCATGTTGTCTTTGGCACCAACGTACAATTTTTGATTTATTGGCCCACAACAGCCACGGAAGGACTGATTTCATCGAAGTTGGTATGATAAGTAAACCGCTTCTACTTAACTGTGTTACAAAACACAGCATTGGCCGGAAGCAGTAGGTAATACTCGCGTTGCCGCTTTTCCTTTTATTTAAAATCCACTGAAAATATAGCTAGTGAACGCAAAACGTCCCTTTTCCCTCAATTTCAGCCGTACATGCTAAAGGCACTTCTTTTCCTGAGCAAACTTCGTTGAACATGACCTTTGACTTTTCTCGATTGTGTCTGGTAAAAGTACTCTTGATTTATTTTTGAATTGGCCTTTGATTGCGTAACTCCTCGAATGTATTCTCGACATAAAATTGAGGCGTCTTTACACTTTTATGCGGGCGAAATTTTCTGTTCTGGTGAATTAACCAATCATGAAGGCAATATTGTTACTGTGTTTTACCAGGAAATAGTTCAAACATATTGGAAGCTTTAATACTATCTGTTTCGTTTCAGACCCCGAAGCGGCGGCAACAACAACATCGACAAAATAATCGTTAGTAAATAGTGTTTGTTGAAAATGGATCAACTAAGTCCACCGCGAAGCCCTACTCCCGAGAATACTGGCCAGCAGGATTATGATGTGACGGTTATGCGGGAGGAAGATTTCGAAAGATTAGCAGTGTATATCGTTCCCGACGTCCCATGTGAACGAGGAATAGCCAACCGTGCAGAAAAAACCTTACCAAGGAGCTTAACATTGAAGCCATCGTTAGTTTTGTCGACGCCAAATATTAAGGTAGACAGGCGCATTTTTCATTTCATAAGCAGTTATTAAGAAATACAGCAGAAAGATCCCTGAGTTGATAATTGGAATAACGTTAAAAATTACAGACTGAAGGAGTATGGAGTACTGGAGTCATCCCGCGGGGGACCAGATTTGGCCCTTTCGAAGGTGTTCCAACGAATAACTATCCCAACGACAAAACATCAGCGCGATATTTCTGGAGGGTAAGCGACATACTTTTCCCAGTTATGAATAAATTATGAATTAGGTTAGTTCTTTATCTAGCATAATGCACTCTGTTGCTGGTTATGATCAGTTTGGGTAGACGTCTTACTTCAATTTTAACCCGCTCTGATCTGTGGTTCTCACTAACAATGATCTTTCTCCTTACTGTCTTGGGAGCTCTTAAACTAACTCAAATACATTTCTTCTTTCATGTAAATACGCCAGGTGCAGGGAACAAGGCATGTAACCTACGGAAATATAAAGGTAAATGAAATCACTAATAGTTTCAGCTTTAAAGTGTACATATGATACTTGAGTCAAAAACTCACAGTCCTTGATAGTTTTTTGACGAATGAAACAACAAGTGCAATGAAAGTTTTAAAAGAAAAATTGTTGAAGGGTTAATAGCTATGAGACTTTCGCTTGCAAAAAACTATGCTTTCAAACGATTTATGATCCATTCAGAAAGAAAAAAATCACACACTGATGGTTCACATGATGCCTTCCTTTTATTTAATAAGAAACGAATAAAGTTTTTCTAGATTTCGGTGGCTCAAAGTTGTCTCCTTTTTCTTTTGAAAAAATAGATTTTCAAGGATGACGATTATTATTATTTGGATGGATCAGATAGATCTCAGGCGAATTGGATGCGCTACGTTGCATCTGCATATAGTCTTTCTGTTATGAACCTTGTCGCATGTCAACACCAAGATAATATTTACTTCTATACGACTCGGGACATATTACCGAACGAAGAGCTTATGGTGTGGTACTGCAAGGACTTTGCTAGGCGGCTGGGCTACGATGTTGACCCCGAAAGAACAACATATAGCATTTGCAAGGAAGAAACGATGAAGAAAGCCTACGGTATCTCGACGGCTGAAATAAGCCCAGAAGTGGCATACAACCATGTGACTTATGTCATGGGATTACACATTCCTAAACGTTCATTAACACCAAGTCCCTCCCCGCCAGCCGTCTCGCTACCACCACAGCAGCAACAAGCACAAATCCTGCAACATAGCACACATCAACCACAATCAATGCAGCAGCAGCAGCCACAAACGATTCAAAGGCATTCTCATTCTCATCATCACCACCATCATCAGTCTGTTGTTCATCTGCGCGAACGACCTAGTGAATCACGAATTTTGGTGATTGTGGGTGACCCTGACCAGTCGTCACTCCATCGAGATGGAAGAGAGGGCAGCAAAGAAAAGGAGCCGTCCGAATCTCCTATTTCGCATAAGGATGCTCACTATGAGCACCAATTGACACCAAACGATGGGTCGGTGCGGTCTGACGAAGGGTATCACAGCAATGAATACCACGAGGATGCCCTTACTCCACCCGAAGACTCGAGTGACAGTGAGAGTGAACATAATTATGTGCTGGATTGTTCGAAAAAGGCGATCGAGCCCCAAGAGACTGTTATCACGCAGAAGCTAATTGATTGTGATAAGAACGAATACAGGAAGGTCAAAATGAAAATGCCTCTGAAGTATGAATTCAAAAATAAAATCATTAAGACTGAAAGTGGGTGTAAAGAAATTGAGCCGGTCAGCTCAATGGCCGCTGCTTCCACGACCACTACTATTTCTGAAACAGCGACGACGACGACGACGACAATCCCCGACAATGACGGAGAAGATGAATCAGGGCAGGTGGTGAGTCCACCAACTAGCACTGTAATAGTTTTAGAAACGCCTCAACACACTATTGTTCCTTTGACTAAACCTTACTATGAGGCTGAAACTACATCGCCCACTTCAACACCAGTGGCTTATATGCGCTTTACTCCACCCAGTTCGAGTATTTTGGAAACCATTCTCACGGGCAACAGGATTGATAGCTCTTCGAGAAGGCAACCAAATGCCACTCCACCGCCTACTTCGCCCACGGAAATGGCGTACTCGTATAAAAAATCACAAAGATATGGAAACGCAGTGAGTCCAGACTCCAGTTCCAACTTGAATAATTCAGCGGGAGGCCAGCAATTGTCTGGATCGCTTGGTGTCTCGCGATCGGAATTGAAAGATACTACCCCTCCGCCGAACTTGGTGTATTCCTCGCCGTCTCATATGACTACGATGGCGAACTATGAGGGGCATCAGACTCCTCCGTATCCGTACGGAATGTATGGTGCAAACATTATATCTCATGCGCCTTCGTCCACATACTCGCCACCGCCTCATAGCAATGGATACAGTAGTCCAAACTCCAGTACACTACACACTTTGCAGACAAGCTCCCAAGTTTTGAGCCATTCCATAATGACTCCACTTACGCCACTGCAGAGGCTATCACCGATGCGAGCGTCTCCTCCATCCAGTTTAAGCCCTGACGGGAACTCATGCACCCGCAGCGGAAGTCCACTCAGCCCGGGAATGCACGGATCTCGAGGATATCGCTCCTTGCCGTATCCGCTTAAAAAGAAGGATGGAAAGATGCACTACGAGTGCAATGTGTGCTGTAAAACATTCGGCCAGCTGTCCAACCTAAAGGTGCATCTCCGAACGCATAGCGGCGAACGGCCATTCAAGTGTAACGTATGCACAAAGTCCTTCACACAACTTGCCCACCTACAAAAGCATCACCTTGTTCATACCGGTGAAAAACCACACCAGTGTGACATCTGCAAGAAGCGCTTCTCATCAACGTCGAACCTAAAGACTCACTTAAGACTGCATAGTGGTCAAAAACCATACGCCTGTGATCTGTGCCCGCAAAAGTTCACTCAATTTGTCCACTTGAAGCTGCACAAACGTCTGCATACAAACGACCGACCATACGTTTGTCAAGGATGCGATAAGAAGTATATAAGTGCTTCTGGGTTAAGAACGCACTGGAAAACTACTAGCTGTAAGCCGAATAACTTAGAGGAAGAGCTGGCCTTGGCTGCAGCTGCTAAGTCTGAATGTCTTGGTATGTATTTAAACGAAAGATTAGTTTGAGTTGTTCAAAGCCTATGATCGATGCTTACAGTAGTAATAATTTCTTACTTTCAGGACCTCCAGCTTCAGATAAAGAGCATGGCCAAGAACCTGACTCCCGGGAACAATATGAAATCCAACAAATGCATGTCCAAACGCACCCGCATCTCAGGCATATAGGCCATCATCATTCGCCGCCTCGTCTTATATCGACGATACAGTCGCCATCTAATCAGCAACACCACCATCAGGCCCAGTCGCATCAAGCACAGATTCAAAGCTCAATACAAGCGGTGCAGTCTTCCCAGCAAACAATAACTATGGTTCCCGTAGCAGGAGGCCAACCGCAGCATCAGCATCAACATCAACATCCTCAAAGCCAGCAGCATTCACATCACCACCAGTCGCAGCCCCAACAGATCCTCGTGGTCGGTATTCACAGCCCCCAGTCAAGGTCGTCTGTCCAGAAAGGTCCAATGATGACGCATGTCGTCCAGGCGGCTCCAAGCACAAACCATGCTAGTGACCACTACATTGCTCACACCCATCAGCTGCAGCATGGTCAGCACCAAATCCACCAGCACCAACCGCAGTCGGCAGCTGAGACGCGGCCGACCGTCATAGAGTCTAGTCAGCCAATGGTCATAGAGTGCACCTAGGACAAAAATCAAGCTTGAGGCAGGCAGGCCAAAGGATCCGGGCTGTATTGAAGTGGAGTTAGTATAGATCGACCTGGACTATGCATGGATCGAGTGAAAACAGCAAGTAATTTTCCTTTATTCTGGATGTCCTAGCATCCTGCGTGCCGCGCAGAAGCATTCCAGTGCCGACAACGGTGTAGATTGCACATACATACGTTTTGGCGTTAAAAATTCACTGCCAGTGGCTGCGAACACAGCGGCGGGCGCTTTTCCTTTTGACCGGCACTTCGAAATCAAATGCATTTATTCTGCACTTTCCCCAGCATCGGAGCTACTGAGGCCTTTTATAAGGATCGTGTATGCTCGTGAATGAAAAATGATTGCACCGCTCCTGAACGGAAAGGCATCTCAATATGTTTTATGTTGGTAGTAGTCACTCAGTCAGGCTCGTAAGTCGATAGCACGGCTTTGTACACCCGTTCAACTCTCCAGCCGTGGTGCCGTGGATGAGGAAGGCGAAAAAAGCAGAATGAACAAGAAGCACCTAAATTCGAACAAACAGATATTTTTAACACGTGTAAACTTCATTAGTTTCTTAAGCACACTGAAACTGAGCAGTTTAGCTAATCAGCAAATGTAAATATCTAGTATTTAGCGAATGAAAGTATCATTTAAGGATATGCATAAACCACGTACCTTTTAGAGCGACCCGAACATACACAAGAGGCACACCCGCTCCTCTTGTGTAGAAGACACTGTATTTATTAGTTATCTAAAATTGTATAGAAGCGTTTTTGAACTGTAAATATTTTTCAATCGCGTAAAAACCAAGCCAGAGACAAAATAGAAAAATATTTTTATCTTACACTATTTGTTGATCCAAATGCGAAAGTTTATTTTCTCGTGAGCTCAGTTCATGAGGTTAGTTCGATCGCAGACGTTAAAAATTGGTTTTTAGTTCGACATCCGTTCGGTGGTGTAAATAGACATTCCCATTCTGTTAATGAAAATCCAACAGTACTGATGAGTTTTCCCAATAGACCCTCCCACGTAAGGCTCATAATCAGCCAAACTATCGAAATGGTTTGAATGATGTGTAACATAGAAGCAAATTAGAGATTAGAATAAAATAACGTGTAGTATTACAAAGCCTATACAAAATGAAAAAAAATAGCTGAAGATCGGTGCTTTCGACCTGTTTCTGTTTGTACGAACGTATAAAAGTAACAATATACTGATACAAATCTATTAAGAGAGTGAATATCGTCGTACCTTTTGGAAGGATAGAATATCCGCTGAAGTAGTTTAGACACTTAAGCATTAACATACTGTAATTGGGCTTCAAAATAGCAAATATGTGCTCCGAGAAGACTTCAAGGCAGCATTTGAACTTGTCAGTATTTCCTTTAACGTGTTCAAACAACAATCGCATTCTTTGTTGAGTGTAGAAACGAGCGTTTCAGCAGATTAAGTTTTCATGGCATATGAAGCCACTCATTCCTTTCCATTTTGTTCGAACTGTTTTAACGAAAGTTTTCCAATGAAATTGTCTTTGTATTTCGTGTTTTGCTGTAGTTCTGCCAGCAGTTTTTGGTTTCTGTGACAACTTCTCACCAAACATTAAAATGTTGCAACATAAAGTGGCCAAATAAAGCAGGTAAATCGTATTTTCTATGTAAATTTAAACGTTAATCAGCAAAATGAACAAAAAATTCCTAAAAACTTTACAATGCAAATCTGTAAATCTTCTGCAGTCTTTTCGTATGTGAATACACAACCTAAAAATCTACGAAATACACAATAGATATCAACCATTGCTAGTTTAAACTTCTGATCCCCTCAGTATGATTTAAGTGTGTGGTGAACAATTTCTACAACGAGAAGGTAACTTAGCCAGAGCTTGAGTAGCTCGGCAGCGCTGCAAAGCCTCTGAAAAATTAAGTCAAAATATCGGTTGTGGATGAAGAGAACAAAACGAAAAATGTGTGTATGTTATCATTAATTCTTCTGCATCATCGAGATCACGCCACGTCCCACCGATAGAATCATTATTCACATAAAAACGCTTTTCATCGTCGTATTTTAGCTGTTGCAACGAATATCTGTCCTTTGACATCGTCGCTAGTGTCGTTGTCGGATGGAAATCCCCGCAAAAGCGGGATGAAAAATGTAAAAATATAATGTCCAGGATCTGTTCAGTTTAGTGAAAGTCATTGTAAGCAATTAGTTTTATTTAAAAGCGCTTTTTAAGTGTATCATTAATATAATATTCAAAAAAGATATTAGGTTACAGAAAATATTTTATTATTATTATTATCATTATTATTTAAAGCTAAATTACTTTATTTATACAAATGTTTAGATTAAGAGCAAATAATGAATGCAAAGAATCAAATCGAAGCGATTATTATACGCGGTTTATTTTGTTCCGTATTATTATTTGTTATTGAATCGATCGCATGAATGTATGCGATCGACGAATGATTTAATGAAAAGTACACAATTTTATGAGAATGAAAGAACGCATAAAAAATAAAAAAATATATACTGAGGCTAAAAATTTTCACAAAAATTTTGTGTTTTTATTTGTTATTATGTATTATTTTTGTTTGATGTATTCATTTGTAATTGCTTAGAATTCATTAGATATTCCGATATGAAATCCACGTCATCTATTTAGAGAAGAATTCAGACCCGCCTGCATGATACCTGTGTTGTTGGTGCTGACTGATCAGTTTTCAAGTATAAAGAATTGATTTTTATTAAGAAACTATTCAGAGGTTTGTCTAGATGAAAGAAGCGCCTTGCAATCTGCTTGACTTGACTTTATTGATGCCATATGGACTTGAATATCTGAAAACGATTGGTTTGCAAGACAATTCTCAGGAATACTCCACATTCATAATACGGATACGGAAGTAGCATTGCGCCCAAAGCTGCCAAATCTTTCTGAATCAATTTTTCCTGATTAACTTTGAACGTCAAAGAAAATCATTCGTTGATATTGACTTCAATCAAATCACGTAAATGCAATGTAAATATTCATTATAACTTTATGAATATATATTTTCCAAAAGTTACAAATTTCCACCTTCTTGGCATGCCAAATAATGCAATGACTTAACTTGGGAATAACAATCTTCATTTCTAAGAATAGGTGACCTGAACGCTTAACGAAATCAAACGCGATTTTATCCCGCAATCAATAAATTGCACCACACACTTTAATCATACTTGCTGATATCGATTAACATAAAACATACTAAAATTTCTAACCAAAAATAATGCAATATTGCAGTAACATATGTACATGTAACATCTCACAAATAAAAATATTTCCAGAGTATTCACCATTAAGCTCACATACCTATGCATATGCAATAATATGAAAGCCAAACCTCACATGAAAGAATAACCACTAAAATCAACCAACATTCAATAAGAATTATAAAAATCTCCTGTTGTAATCCATAACACAGTATGTGTGCGTATTCAATTAACGAGTAACATTTTCCTACTAAAATATTCAAGATTCAATAATCAAATCAATATTTGCAGCAATTAATGCATCTAACATTTTTTCTATATTTATATTGTGAAACATTACTATGATCAGAAACCAAAGCGAAGTTAGTGATAAAATAGCATATAAGGAGAGAACAATTAAGTGTAGAGGAATATCAAGAAAATAACCGAGAAGCAAACCAAAAGGAACAAACTGCAATACTTTTTTACCAAGTAGACATAAACGCACACACTGTACATAGTCAAAATGAGCCCTTCAATAACCAATAAGTGATAAGCACCCTCAACCACATTTTCTTTAAAATCGTAAATTAGTTCTTCAACTTCTCCACCTTCGTTTCATTGAACAGAAAACTCATTCCGAAATTGCATATACAAAAAAAGGAATACATAATTTAACTTGATAGGGTTTTCCCTGTTTTTTCGTAATGTAGTTTGGCATATAGTCAAAATTGGTGTAATTCATTGATTTTATAATCAACTAAATGAGTATGTAGTATATCTTCTTCATTTTGCCTTTATCCATCTGTTATTCACATCTCAATCTGAAGTTGTACAGGGCTTGCATTTGTACCGAACTTAAATACCCCATACTATATTCATATAAACTGATATAATTTAAATTATACTGTAATATATAGGGCGATCTTGCTGTTGTATAATTATGTAAAGCTCTCCAAAATAATATAAAAAGTCGGTTAAGCTCTAAGACAAATGGAATATTTTTAATTAGGTTAATTTAAGTAAACAGAACTTGCGTACATTTAATATAGATCATGTTTAATTTATTTTTATATAATTTTATTCAGGTATGATATTGGGGCGGGAATAAATTATATTAATGTAAACCTTGGCAGCATGCAGAGTTTTTCTTGTGGCAACATGTTTTCTGAAAATGTTGAGATACTAAAATGGTGGCTTATTGATGAAACTGAAAATTATTGATTGTGAACAGATAATTAGTTGAGTCTTGTTAATCAGTAGAAAGAATTCAGCATCCACAAACCGTACCGTAAATTGATAACGAATGTGCAATGAATGTTTTCCCTTGAGACCACGGGTGTCGACGATGGATTCACAACACTTGCGTGTTTTCGGCTCACCAAATGAAACGGGAAACAGCAAATATGCTTTTATTTTGATTTATTTATTTATTTTCTATGCATATTTTTATATGCATATTAAATACTTCCAAATTGTCGGATAAGTGGCATTGATTAGGAGACATGTAGCCCGGCTAGAGAATGGGTGTAGTCTTTGCTTAAAATCGGTTTCGGGCTTCATTTTGCTTAATTTCTGCGACTGCAGATAAGAAAAATAATTATTATGTTTTTTTGGGCGAGCAGCTGACATCAGATTTATTGATGGCCAATATAAAGTCAATTCGGAGGAGCCATGCTTCCATCAACTGAATCCGCGACCACCCAACACTGTTTCAGAGTTTATTACCAAGCTGAGCGAAAGTCCCTGAGGCTCCCCTAATAATCCGATTTTAATTTTGTAAAGTGCATGTGATAGATGATGAGTTCTTTTGTATGTCAAAAAAATTTAAAACTTCTATAAGCTAAAGTTTCTGACTTCCAAGCTTTCAAAAAATTTGATTTTTTAAAAATAAATTTAGATTGCACAATTAATATGCGCGATATACGGAATCGATTTTGATGAAAATTGGTGTGCTGTTTAACTGCACTATAAAGATTTTTTAAGTGAAGTATGAAGGTCCTAAATGCATTCTAAAAGGTAAAAAACAATTAAATTAAAAAAAGGGTTCTTTCCTCATTTTTTAAAAAAAATTTATTGCTATTTTGTGGCGAGGGTTAAATGTTTTAAATTTTTCTAATCATTTCTATCTTGTAGAAAATTTTATTGCGCAATTTTTATTTTTATTCAATTTTGCTCTAAAATGAATCGTTTTAAAGTTAGAAGTGAGAAAAGTAGGAAAAATACGATGTTTTTAAATTTTTTCAAACATTTTAATTTTTTTAATGTTTCCGACTTTTATGATAGGGAGGATAATGTTATTCCACAACTTTTCCTGCAAAAATCGGTGTGCCACCTCAACAGTCAACTTAAAACAGATCCGCTCTGGTCTATTACTATATATAAGTACAATTTTGCAGTTAAATTTCTTGGTGATTATGAGTTTTATCAAATGGAGCATAGAAGAGATTTTCTGGTAAATGCGTTTTGCAAGAAGTCCATAACGAAACGCAATAATTTTATTCGAAATTATTTTTCAATAGTTTAAAAGAAGAAGAAGAATTGGGAAGAATTGTTTTCTGATAAGGATATTCGAAGCAAAATATTTTATAACCTACAAAAATATTGAGACATTGCACACAATCAAGTCTAAACAATTTAAAATATAAACAAACAATTCCGTTCAGAAAAATAAAAGTTATCTTTGATGGGAATGTTTCGTTTTGTTATGGACCTCTTCAATTAATCCCTTATTTTAAATCCATGGAGTTTTAGAAGACAAATTGTTCGATAGTCTTCTCGTCAAATTGCAAACTTGTCTTTCTTTGTAACATCAGAGGGTTTCATCACTAAACCCATTCTATGATCTATGATACAATCAACAAAGGTGACGAAAATGAAGTTTGCACCAAATTGTTGCTTGACCTCTGTTACTCAATTTTCAATAGAAACTTATAACGCAAAAGTTATTAAAATATTTGTATCTATGTTTAAAATTAAATTCAAAATGTTGAAATCTTCTCCTTCTCAAGTTTCAACCACAAATACAACTCCGCCTTTCACCCTATTTAAATTTTCCGCCATTTTGATGTCCCTCGATGCATTTTTTAATCAACCCCACTCTTATTTTTCCACCCAATCCTGTTTTTTAGTTTTTTACCAACTTCTGATAGGCCTCGAACGATTTCATTCTGCAGAACATGTCGTCATATTGGCATCGTCACATCAAGGGTTGGTAGTAGTTCCCGTTAAAGTTCTAACCGCGTGCATGCAAAGCAGCGTATTGAAATTTATGTGCGTACGTATCAATAAATTTTAGGGTAAAAAGTAAGAAACACCAGTATAGGGTGGTATTTAGCCTTGCTCTGCGTACATATAGGCTGCAGTATGCATTACGACTTTGTTGTTAATTGGAAGAGGGTAAGTGTTGATTTGCTTGTTCACCCCATGCTTGTGATTCTTGTAGAGAGAGGGTGCTTGCCGTGCTCATGTGTTTTGACGAAATCATCGCTTTCACCAGTTTGTGCCCCCTCACTTTCGACCAGTTTGCATGCCCTTGATTCGTCTATGAACATGCGCGAAAAATATTATTGTTGACAAGGGGTTGGCAAGTTTTTTTCGTTATGGCTATTGGAAAGAGATATGTTTCATGGTAAAACTACAGTAAGTACATTACAATAAAGATTTTTCGAGTTATTTTGCTTACGTTTTTGATTGAATATTAATGATTGTCTTTAAGTGGTTTCTCCATTTATAGTTCTTGGAGTGAAGAGCTCCACTTGCTTCGCCGAAAAACTGATATCAAACAGTTTGATTTGTAACTAAAATTTAGCTTGAAAAGATACAAATTCGCCTTTCCAATGTTGATGGATGTAGATTTTTAAACGGATTTACTGATAATCGGTTGACCAGATACATGTGATGGACAATGCCACATTGTTGCGTTATGAGAAGCTAGTTGAAGGGCTCCTTTTATTGAGGTTCTATCTAACCAAATTGAAAACAACGACTTTTCAGTGTTAATAGTGTATTTCCGATACTTTCTTTCTTTGTACTAAAAAATTAACCAAAATGGCGCATCTCAAAGACTACTTATGAATTTTAAAGGAGAAAACGTTCGTTTATTATTAATAGAACGTTTATTATTTCGATTATGCACTATATAAGCCATTACATTAATATTTTTTTGTTTCATTGATAAATCACTAAGAATCACTGATGGACACTGCAAACGTATGAGAACGGTCAAAAATTGACTTGATGACTTGGTCCAAAATTGATATTTTTAATTGAAATTGTCATGAAAGATAGTTTAAACACAGTGTACGAACTGCACAATTAATAACATAAAAACATTAGGCAGTTATTAACTTCCCAGTATATGGGAAGTTCTTGTAATCGCCTCGAAAATCGAAATTGAAATTTTCAACATTTCTTTACGTTTTGAGGTCTATAGAGTATATATAAAGTGTTTTTAGAAAGGGAGATGTATGTGTGTGTGTGTGTGTGTGTGGACGTACGTACGTACGTACGTTCGTGGACACTTTTTTCTACGAGCATAACTCACGTAAACAAAGTCCGATCGACTTGGTTGAGGTGTCAATCGAAACGTCTTTGCAATTTTAAGAGCTGATTAGTTTTTGGAAAACTTCGGTCGGGGGGTTTGCTGTTTTGCCCCTTTGAAGGTCATTTCTGTCATGCGCTATATCTCGCGAACCAAACGTACGATTTTTTTGAACAAGGTGTCAATAGACGCGTATTAACGTTTGTGTGGTTCTATTGAATTTTTAAAAAAAATCTTGGAGCGGTTTTCAAATTTTTTAAAAAAAAGTGCAAAAAATTGGGTTTTTTTCAAAAACAATAAATTTTTAACCTTATTGTCAAGTCTTAGTAATCAATGTTTATAAAATTTATGTACTCCAAATAGTGCTCGCAAAAAATTCATCAAAACTTTCTCTCATGACTACGTAAAAAAATAAATTAAAAATAAAAAATCATTAAAAGTCATCATGATTTTCAAGGTCATTTTTATCATTCACTATATCTCACGAACCAGATATAATATTTGCATCATTAAGGTGTCAGTTGACGTGTATTAACATCTTTGTGAAGTTTTTAACATTATAAAAATTCGTTTTAGCCGTTTTTTTAATTTAATAGAAGAAAATGCGAAAAATTATGGTTTTTTTCATAGAAAATATTTTTTAACTTGATTTGCACAGCACAGTGATCCAGTTTATAAAATTTATACATTCTTATCAGTTTTTGGAGAGAAACCGGCAAAATTTTATTCCATGATTATGAAAAAACTAAATTAAAAATAAACAAATCATTCAAAGTTACCAAGTAAAGAGGGTTCATACGAGTGCTATTACTTTATATCTTTTATTCTAAAAAAAATTGTTGTAAATTCAATCAAAGTTTTAAGATATTTGCATAATTTGAGCAGATTTTTAATAGTTTTTATAGCCTTTTAATTAAAAAAAATTGCTTAAATTTTGAAAACCAACAAAAATTTTCAACACCAAAAAGGCCCCCACCGATTGATCCGCGTGAATATTCAATCTGTCCTCATCGACCAAAAACCTTACCTCATTAAGGTGTCAGTTGACGTGTATTAACATCTTTGTGAAGTTTTTAACATTATAAAAATTCGTTTTAGCCGTTTTTTTAATTTAATAGAAGAAAATGCGAAAAATTATGGTTTTTTTCATAGAAAATATTTTTTAACTTGATTTGCACAGCACAGTGATCCAGTTTATAAAATTTATACATTCTTATCAGTTTTTGGAGAGAAACCGGCAAAATTTTATTCCATGATTATGAAAAAACTAAATTAAAAATAAACAAATCATTCAAAGTTACCAAGTAAAGAGGGTTCATACGAGTGCTATTACTTTATATCTTTTATTCTAAAAAAAATTGTTGTAAATTCAATCAAAGTTTTAAGATATTTGCATAATTTGAGCAGATTTTTAATAGTTTGTATAGCCTTTTAATTAAAAAAAATTGCTTAAATTTTGAAAACCAACAAAAATTTTCAACACCAAAAAGGCCCCCACCGATTGATCCGCGTGAATATTCAATCTGTCCTCATCGACCAAAAACCTTACATAATCAATGGACCCTCCCGTAGACGATGATTCATATTAACTCATTCCTGTTACTATTACCTCTCATTGTTGTAATGTTGTTGATGTTTATGTAGATATTACTGGGAAGTTGACCGTGTGGACCTCAAAGGTCGCACCTCGCGGCTTGTTTAAAAATTCTGTTTTCGAAATTGTATATTTTTTCACTCCTTCAACTAGCCTTAACCCTTTGAAGCTCTTACATGCTGGTTGGGTCGTATATATCTATGTTTTATTACAACGAAACAGAAGAGAAAGTTAATTCTATTTTCTATTAGAATCAACAAAAAATCATTCAAGGATTGTGTATTTTACCAGTGCTACATTGAAAAAATAGGCAAATCAATATTAAGACATTCTTGCTCCTGATAAAATTGTTTGCTGCTGTCATTTTGCATAAATCAACGCTTGACTTCCCTACTATAAAGGAGCTGTCAATCATGCGTCAATAACAACAATGGTCTAAGTTAGGGGCAGATTCGCTCTATCCATATGCAAACGAGAGGTGATTTGTCCGATAAGTCGCCAATTATGATAAGTGTGCCGAGCATATCGAGCCTGCCTCAATTCCATGAACAGAAATTATAACAAATGTCTAACAAGCAGTAGCAGCTGGCGACATTGAAAAACTGCAATTCGGACATAGGTATGTCCTTCATCTGATCTCTACACAGCCTTAGAATTCGGCCGATTACGTAAAAAAATTCAGCAGCTACCATATTCAACCCAGATTTCATCCTTAATCCTCGAACAATGCAGTACTATAATTGCAGCCGCTTTCTTCCACAACGGAACATGTTAATACTCAAAATAATATTAGATTGCCAAAAAAACGGTCATTATTTGTAAAGTAGGTTTATTTGCCAACAACGAATGACCCTTGACCCATGAGTGTGCTGACCACGTCCGTCCGAAAAAACGACTGATTTCAGATTAGGGAAAATCTATCCCAGTTGCATTTTCTGAATAAACTGATGAAATTAGTAACGCAATATGGATATTGCACCCCCATATTCAGTTGTGTCTGAGTCATTTCAAATCAAAAGTTTTATTTGATATGATGAATCTTTAAATCTCGGACGGACGGGAACTAAGTTATTTCAATTGAATCGAAAAGAATCATAGGCTGCCTCTTGGAGGAAATAAAAGCAATTCTTTATGATTTATACCTTATGAGAATGGATCAAATAAGTAATACAATCCATGTTCAAAATGAGATCACTAAATATTTTGCATTGGCTGCACTAGTTCTTGAACTATTTGAAGAAATCAGAAGCGTCTGTTAATTACGTAAGTCTTTTGGGAGAGAGAGTATGTAGTCGAATCCTTACGTTGGTTGATTTCCAAAGGACCCAAAATTTTCATTAGGTAAGTGTTCTTCTTCTTAAAATTGATTTATTATGGTAAAAAATCAATTTGGGTGTTTGAAGTTTATTTTTGTTATTTCAAAGAAATACACATAAGCATTACATCAGCATCCAATATATATGTAGATACATACACATGTACATATATAGTAAAGTAGAAGCAAAGTATATAAAATCTATGTGAGAAAATGCAGGGAACTCAACGAAATCTTACGAATTCATGCAAGCGTAAAGTGTTACTGTAATCAATAAAGGCAAATAGTTCTAGTTCACCAGAATGAAATCACTACATATTCCCGATTTTCTGCAAATAGAGTGTTGAATATAGACTGGAAGGATACTTCTTTTCTTGAGAAACCAGATGATATGCAACTGGAAAAACTCCCGAACCTTAATTGATCGGCTATTTGATTGCATCTGCCTTATATAAAGAAAGTTTAACCCTAGGAACAAGAAGGTAGACAATAACTATTATTCTCACGTAGAACCATATCTGCGAATGGTATCGAAATTCAAATTCGAATTAGTCGGATGATTGTTAAATCCCATATTGTTTTGCATGGTGTTGACAGTCACGTCATTAGCCAGAACGCATTAAAAATATTTTAATTTAGGAGAAAGTATGAAAGCGCCTTTTTTTGTTACATTCAAATCGCTTCATTTTAAGTCGAATCATTTGAAAATACGCACCTAATCACCTTCCCATGAGCATTTTAAATTTTAAATGCATGTTCTAAGTGCCACTACTACTTAGATGAAACCCTACCCACAAATTTTGTGTTGTTCTAATCCTTTTATTGTTAACCTCTTTGTTTAAACCAACCACCACCACGAATGATCACTACTATGCCTGTCTTTTAAAAATAAATATGTTAGCCTGTTTCGTATTCATTTTGCTCTGATGACCAAAATGTAGAAATGACTAGCTGGCCAATCTTTAACATGTATGTAAGTACTGTTTAAACACGAAAATAACACTCAATCAAACAAATCGAATAATCGGTTCAGCACTAATTCGTCTCGCACACCTTTTCAATTCATCTTTCGACTTGCATGCTTATGGCATCCAAAGATGAACGACCATGTGTTTGGAAGTTGTTTTCATTTTCATGTTTTCTTTTAATTGAGGCCACCTCTTTTACTGAGCTTCTAAACAAAAGTAGGAAAGAATGTCTCCCGTTTGAGATTAAACGCTTAGGAATGCTGCGATAAGCCACAAGAAGCAAAGTGTCATTCTGTAGGAATAACATATACATAGGAGAGTCTGCAACTTGTTGGACTTTTCATTGCTTTTCACTACTTGAAGAAGCACATATTGAAAGAGGAGTGAAAAAGAGTTACAAAAATGTGGTCTAAGTGCGACCCTTGAGGCCCACACGACTAACTTCCCAGTGGAGTGAATAAAAAGCTATAATTTGCTTTTATTATTAATTACTATTATTAATAATAATTATTATTAAACATTATTATTCTAAATTAATATAATCACTATTACTATTTTTATAAATTTTTTATCTAACCATAAAAGCTTTGGTAGAGGAAGACGTCTCCACCACCTGGTCATCCTCTACCAAAGCCTTGGCAACCTTGTCCTCTTCGTCCTCATCACCCTTCTTGTCCTCCATCTCGGCCTCGGAATCCACAACTATTATTGAGGGTATTTGATTATTGTTTAAAATAATCATTCGTTATTAAGAATGTTTGACCGTTACTGAATAATTATAATTGAATTTATATATACAAAATCAGATTATAACTAATATTATTTGATTGTTATCAACAATATTAAATTATTTATAACAATATCCAATTATTAACTGCATTAGCGTCTCTACTCCCATTCACCCAAACCTGATAATAAAAGTTTGGAATTTTATAAATTAATCTTTTTTTTAAATAACATTTTTTACAAATTTGATCACAATTTTGCTAAAACGCACAATAATAACAACATTACTATGAAGGTATTTGGTATCTGCACGAATTAATAGTGCGTATCAACAGTTTAAAAATAAGCAATTTTTAGTCATTTTTTCAGTTTTTTCATTCTAAATAAAAAACGGCTTAACCGATTTTGCTGAAAAGTCATTCAGTTCTAAGTTTCGTAATTACGCGTCGTTTAAAACCAGTCCCACGTCAATCCGATCTTTGGTTCTTGAGATAATCGAGACGAAAAATTACTCCGAACGCACATACGTACATACGCACATCCGCACATACGCACATACGCACATCCGCACATCCACACATACGTACATACACACTCACAGACATCTCTCTAAAAACGATGGATTTGGATTCTAGAGACCTTAGAACGTGGAGATATGTCAAAATTTGGGATTCGCAAAATCGACCCCATTACAATAACTTCCCATAGGGAACTGGGAAGTTAATAATTACCAATTAAAACACATGTCTCCCACCATGTTTTCAATAGTAAAGTGGAAACTAATTTAATGATGGCATGATCATTTACGCCATCAGGGGTAGAAGGTCCTTTAAGATTTTTTTTCGAATACTCAATTTGTGGGGAATTGATACTCAGATGAAATCAGCGAATGTAAGTGTCAAAGACTTTCGATACCTGGATTTCAAAGAAGGGACAGGTTTCTTCAAGGGTTTCTCAGATACTCAGTCTGACGTAGACTAACGTAGACTGACTTACACTGACTTAGACTGACGTAGACTGACTTAGACTAATGTAGACCATAACCGCTTCAGAGCCATAGAATATGTTTTAATTTCTATAAAAAAAAAATTAGATAAAACGTTTACTGTCGTATATATTGCAATGACTTCTACCTGATATACGCTGCACTGGTCAGGAAGTCAGAAGGATACTCTAAAACCCTGCTATCCTGAGACTATGGACTTACCCAATAATGTTCTAGCGTTGATAAAACATCTATAAACTGCTTCTGAATTTTTGTCAAAGTCTTTTATGTCTGAAAGTTTTTTTTAAAAACATTATTATTGCTAATCTAGATCCTCACTAGAACTAGCTGAAGTAATCAGATATGAAGATCTAGTTGCAAAGTGTTCTATTCGATTTCTTTCGTTCTAACTTAATTCAACTCTACAAGCGGGGTGTAGTTTTACAACGTTCTGGAAAGGTAGCGTGCTTCTTGCAGTTCTTCCACCTACAACGAACGAACCGTCGGCGAGATTCAGAACATAACTCCGAACGTTTCAGGACCAAGAAAACACTATTACGTCTGCATTAAATGCCTACTAAATTATCATCATCTACTAGATTTTTGCTTTTTTTATACTTCATTTCGATTCATGATATAAGTCATGCACAATTTTCTAACCGAACATTTTTTTGTCGATTAAGGGGACAGACAACCTACTTTAAAGAATTTTTTTTCAATATTTATTGATTGCATTTTCGCAAATTGTAAGTGTTTAGGAATAATTCCTCAAAATTTCATTGTGATCAAAATATTCCTTAGGTAGCTATAAGCACCATGACGTAAGCGTAACATTAGAGTGTTCGACGCGTTATAGACAATAAGAGTGCATTTTGCACATTAAAAAACGTATGTTCAACCGTGCTTGTGTTGCAAAAAAAATCTTACTCTAGAGGAAAAACAACAGAAAAAAACAGGAGAAGAAGAAGAAAGAAAAAATAAAGGTTAACCAGCAAGAAAACACCTCCAAAAATGCCTTTAAAAAAGCCGGTAGAATTCACAATAAAATTGATGATGAATTTATCTACGTATTCCGGTCAAGCCATTAGTAGAAATGTTGATTCTGTAGAAGTAATGCGCAAAAGTATTTGGGCCATCTTTTATCACAAGATATCAACCGATGAAAATCCGCAGCATTTATATTGCCCGGAAGAAGCGCACCCCTGGTGTGAGTATCGAAAACTTGAAGCTAAAAAAAGGTAAAAGGCTATAAATACTCACCGCCTGCTGCAAAACATGTTGAAGAAATTTTGAAATCTATATACGAAGATATATTAAAAGAGAATCTATTGGATATATGTTTGGATGATCACACACTAAATAAAAATGAAAGCTTCATTGCGTCTGAAAATGCGTCGTTGAAATTGCAGCCAAGATTGAAATTTGTATGTACAATGAAGGATATGTACTAATTCTCGAAATTATGAAAGCAATGGGAGTCAAAATCGGTCGAGGTGCCATGAATTTTGCACACTCGCGAGATTCGTTGCGCATATACATAGCATATTGACCGCCGCAGCACTGAAGCTTCAAAGGAAGTCAGAACTTTACGTAAAGCAGCTCGTCTTGAGGAAAATGACATTTGTGAAGAAGCTGTAAGAATATTTTATAGTGCTGGCAACGCAGATTAGCTTTAGGTGTGATTGATTAGCATTTTTTCATTAAAAAACTTTAAACGTGTTTTTTTATAAACAACATTTTTTTCATACGGTGATGTATTTTTTAGAGGAATTACTGAACCAATCCTTGCCAAATTTTAATCACATATAATTCGGCTATCGCCCGAATCTAAAAAAAATAGAATTTCTTAAAATATCAATTTTTTGGGTATCAAATTAGGCTAAAAAACAAAAAAAATATCCAAATTTTGGGCAAAAATCCCCCATTTCGGTATTTTTGAATGAAAATTTATAATTATGGTTCGAACGATTCCCATTGTCATAGCAATCATGAAGCCGTTTGATTTTTTGTTTCTAATAAGTCATTTCCAAAAAACCATCAACACTACAAAGACGTGTATTTTCTAGGCATTCTTTTTAAAGCTGCTTTTTGTATAAAAACTTTGAAAAAACTTGAATCTCAAGATTGTACTTATGTTACCCAAAAATAATTATATGTATTAATATATTGTATTTCAATCGCTAAAAAAATCACAAAAATTACACTTTTTTCGAGCGTCTAAAGTAGGTTGCCCCCTTAAGACATTAAAAGTTTCGAAACGAAATTTATCAAAATAGTTTTACTGTTCTTTATATCTCTTATATAAATGTTTATACTATATTAATATTATCAATAATTGTATTTATTACTTTCTGCATTGAAATCCATTTTCAAATATTCAATGCAAACGACGAACTATGTAAGACAAATATTATGCCAGGATTTCTTTCAATCCAAAAACTCACCTCTGAAAGAAGGCTAATTGTAAGATGACAGGGTCTAGCCTATTTTTCTTTGGTCGAATTTAAAAGATAGACTCAGTTTCTATTTTAAGGAACTGAAATCTTTGCAGCAGCTTTCAGATCTAATTCGGAATGTCTTGAAGCGCCCCGAGATTTAACGATGAATTCAACATTTAATGGCGATTATAACATGCGCTTGTTTACTGACTAATTCACTCCAAGTTGAATTGGCATAGCCTATTAAAACACACCTCCGCAACCTTGTCATCATGAGCGCCTTCCCGTTTGAACTTCTACCTCCTCTACGTGAACTATTGCAGATTGTATCTTTTTTCCAAAATATTTTAATGAATCATTCAACGCTTGCTTCGATTTGTTTGTTTGCCTCATGTTACCATCAATGTGGTGTGTGATCTTCTTCGTTACAAATCATCAATGGCTGTACTCATTCCTCGTGCTGAGAACATAAACATAAAAACAAAATAGGATCTTATCTCAACTGCCTCAATGAATGAATCTGAACCTGACTGTTTGGGCAGAGAAGTTATGTAACTATGATGAATAAAGCGCTGATGTGAGAAGTTGTCGTTTGAGACGACGTTATCAGTGAAAAGACTGATAACAATGTCCTATCAAATTGTATTGAGCTCAGCTATAGAAGTTATTAAATGTAATTTTTCTTATTCCATAACTCCAAAACGAGTTGAATGAGCTTTTACATTGAGTGCATTGAACATTCAAGCTGAAAATTGAAGAAATATCAAAATTCTTGTCGTAGACATAACATTGCTGGAGAACACAATAGATTATAATACAATTTGGTTCTTGTCGGATGTGGCACAAATCAAGAACCACTTGAAAATCAAAACCCTTTCAGTAGGCTATCATCATTTCTTAATGAAAATGTGAAACTTTGCTGACAATTTGAATAAATACGAATGGTTGTAGATTAAGTTCATCAATAAGAGACTATCACTTAAATATGCCAATTTCCTTAGGTATAGGGGAAAACGTGTGTTCACGACTTCTTGAAAAGTAAGTGTGAAAGGTTTGTTTTTGAGTTTTCAGTTCCATGTAAAAGCCAAGAACAGTTGATAACTTATGCGAATAATTTTAATAACGAAACAATGTATACCTTATGTTTGACGAATTCGAAAAATGAAGCTCACAATGTTTAACATACTCCAAGCGTACATTCGATTGATTCGTCTCTGGCTAGGACCATCATATCATCAAGAAGCATTGCTTATGCATTGCCTAGATATTGTCTTTTGAATTTTTCCCAACTAGCTGAATACTATTGTTCGCTTTTTGAGTTAATGACCAACTCGTCTCCACATGCATGTAGGTCCTATCATTTGATGCACCTATCGTTTTTTTCTGCTATAGGAAAGTACAAAGTACAGAAGTCTTTTGACCCATCAACATCTAAAAATCCAACGCCAAACACGCATGTTTTGGGGAGTTGAAATAAGGGAAATTGGCCCAAGAGTGAGTACTTAGGTGTAGTTTAGTATGGTGCTGACGATTCGGCTGTATTAATTTCAAATGTGCTGTGGGCTGCCATTTTTGTCGAATAGTAACCCATCACAGTGTGCTGCAGCAAACCAATCATATAGAAAATCCTTTGAAAGGATTGCATTTTAAAATTCCAAACTCGTTTCTGGGCGGAAATTGTTAAACGTGTAACAGTTATGTCCGTGCAGCGTAGAAAAATGAAGAAGCATCTACGCTCTCTCCCTGAAGAAAAAGTCTTTATTACAGGCCAGGTGTCTGGTAACACTGCACATGTAACTAGAAAACGCATAGAAAACTAGTTCCTTCTCTGTTTCTCGAGGGGGATTAGGGCGACCCGGCAATGAAACATTTTTTGAATTTCTTCTACTATCTGAAGATTTCAATACGCAAAGATATGTCGAAGGCACAATTCAACCCGCTGGGCTGCAACTGGGAATGCGACGGGGACTGGGAATGGGACATTAACCGTAGGGCTTGGAAGTAGGCCTACTTCGGCGAGCGGATGGTTCACGGGAAAATTTTGGAAAACTAGAAAACAGTGCGCATTACATCGGTGAGGCATTTGTACGTAATTTCGGCTGCCTACGGTTGGGCCGGTGTTTGTTTTGTTCTTCGTGATTTTCGTGGGCTTTAAAGAGACTTGAGTTTTAGATTTGTTCAGTTTTTTTTTTTTGAAAATTTGAGCTTCAGCCACAAGATCCTTGAAGTGTTCAATTAAACAAAATGTGCTGATTAAGCTAGCGTCCCGAAAAAAATATCAGAGCAACATGTGTGAAGCGGGCGTAGTGTTAACGTGACACGAAATATTTTCGCGCTGAGTGTACTGAGTCCGACTCTGTCCCAAAATGGATACTGGCTCCACTTCGGAAGAACAACAGAATGCGGAAACATCTACAGCAAGGCCATCGAGTGAACCCCCATCAGCACAATATCAAAGAACTGGTATTTATTCGCACAGTGTTTCATCCTTGATCTGATTGGGTCAGCCCTGCCAACTTTGCGCATCCGCACTGTTGCCATCCACCTCCATCTTCCTGTATGTACATACACATGTGTAGATACCTATGATACCTATGAATGCATGGTGGCGTTTCTAATCACGGCAAAATGGGTGCCAGCTGAAAATCAATACGATTTCCCGATGCAACTGTTGCAAATGCACAATTCTAGCGCTATCACTTCGGCGCACAGCACCCCTGCAAGGTCTGAATGCGGGCCTGCCTAGGATACGCGAAAGAAAGTGGTTTACTACGAAGGCAGCACAGTGGAGCAAAGAGTTCTCCATTCAAGCGTTCCGTCTCCACTCCACACCGTCCGCAACCCTGCTTGCACTGGAACGTCTTCTTTCATTGAGGGTCGTCGCAATGAAAGAAATTGTTAAGGCAGAAGACACCAACGGGAGAACGTCGGCAGATTTGAATGGAAGATTGGTTTGAATAGGAACGGAGTTAGGGAAGAGAATATGATTGAGGTCCTTTCACTGGACCTGTTTTCCTTACGTGAACAGAAGAAATTTGAGAAAGGGTTCTGAACGAATTTCCATGTGGGAAATGGCGCAATTATTGCATCGTTGCGCGATTGTGTGTTCAAACATTGTGTTCTTGGCTTGTTAGCTAGTTTTTTGGGATAAGCCTAGGCAGAAGATGGACTTTTACGCCATGTGCTGCTGATGTTGGCCACGCAACTCACATAAACGCAAGTTTTTCCCTTCTACAGCTTTAAAAGTCGATGCACCAAAATTTCCCTAGAACCCAATATTAATTTACTTTCGTATATTTGTGGAATGTTTCCATTATTCAGATTAGAAAATATATCTAGCTAAGATTTTGGTTTTTTTGGCAATTATCTAGTAAAAAACTGTTCATGAATGATTTCTGTACGCAAATTTTTAAAATTTCAATTTCAGAAATTGCATTATCGACAATACATGTTTCTCTATAGTTTCGTAAATGTATTTTAAATTAGTAGTTTAGGAAAAATTTTCGGTCCATTATTTTAAAAATTGATTCACCAAAGAATTGTCGTACTCTTATTGTCGCTTTATTTATTCGTAGAATCATTCTCGCGCCGTTTTTTTTTTCAAAGTATCCGAGAAGTTTGATTGGATTAAATCTCTTTAAAAGATTAATTGAACAATATTTCGTAAAAAACAAAAGGTCGGCAGAAATTTCGCCATGTTTAATTTATGTTACACATATTGTTCAAAAAACTTTCATTCGAATATTTATGACGAAAGCCACTGCAATACGTATTCTTATCACAATTTCAATAAGTTGTCGGCATATGTATTTGTTTCAACTTTGCGAAATTCAATAAATTCGTTGTATACTTTTCGGTGAAAATATGTAAAAATCGTAGCATTTCCCAATTGAATGAAACTATTTTCTCAAATGAAAATATGTTTTTTTCCAAATAAGGTTAAAAAAATTCTGAAATGAAAAACATTATTTCACCAAATCAGGTAAACTAATCCCCATCAAGACAAAAATACTTAAAAATTATGCAAAGATGAAACTTACATACCTTGTGAATGGTACATCCTGTATGCATATCGATATTTGAAATGCAAAAGGACATAAGCGGATTTTTTTTGGAAAATGGAGATTTAATGATTTTTGAATGTCGTTTTTTGTTTTTGCATCGACATAACTAGATTTTGTTGCGCTATGAGAATTTTTTGAGACTGCTTAAACATTGTACGGCATTGAATTTTTCGTCTCTGGGTACTCCTATCCCTGTATTATCTAGGAAACTATTGGTCGTGATTAAAATTTGACGCTGAGTTTTTCTGTTGATAATTTTATGATGAACAATTGCTATCCGCTCGAAAATTAGCATGCAGCCAATAGAAAGCGAGATGTTTGTGAAAACTGATTCCACTGACCTTTGATCTTTGACCTTGAATAATTTCGGAAAGGACTTTTTATATTCAATCTTTGTGTTTGTTGTACTCTGCAACTCTCGATTAAAACAAACAATGCATAGGACCTCGCATTCGGTTTCAAAACTGGTCGATGCAATCAAGCTGAGAGATTCGCGTCGATTGCAGTAATTGTTAGGAAGGACATAAGACAGTAAATATTTCGGGTTGAATATCTAATTAAAATGATCGAGATGAAGAGTCTTTTAGAATGGTGACTTTTATGTGATTTCAATATTAAGATGACTAGAACTTTAGAAAATCAGTTGTGAGAAAATTTGGTACAGAAAACGCTTACCCTATATTGAAACTATTATATCCTCCTTAGCTCTAGAAAAACCCTTCAATGTCAGCAAACAGTCATTCAAGATGTGGTAGATATTCATTTAAAAGAATTGTTGCTTGATTTTTAGGATTAATTTCTGAGCAGAAAATGTTTTCCAATGAACTAATTATGGAAGCCTTCTATTAATGTTTTTATTAGTATTCGATCTGCCAAAAAATCACAATGTACTTGAGTTGTAGAAAATTGCACAGTAAATTCAAGAACAATTTGTAATATTTTGCCAGCAATTTTTTTCCCATAGACCATTGTAAAGTTCCAATCGGAATAGGCAGTGTATTAGTTATAACTGGTTTATTGAGCTGCAAAACTCGTTTTCAGCCAAATAAAATTCCTCCATGGGACGCAATGTCTTTTCCCATCCTTTCCTTTCAACCCTACGCTCACGATTTGATAACGTGGCAATGATTTTTGAATGTCTTGTCAAACTCTATTCGTCTTACGGTTTTTCTTGTTTGCAGAAATCGACATATCGGAAACGCAAGGAGTCCGTCTCGGGACATGTAAATGGTTCAATGTATCAAAAGGCTGGGGCTTTATAACACCGAAAGATGGTGGCCAGGACGTGTTTGTTCACCAGGTAAGACAAGTTTTTAAATTTGACAGTTTGAATGTTTTGAGGGGACCTTTTCAAAATCGAGTAGCTCTTGAATTGATTTCGAGAGACATGGAAAAGAGGACCTGTTGATTTTTGTTAACTTGTACGGTACACTGTTAGAAGGAAGAAGAGGGTTGATTAGATGTTTACATGGGTCAATGAGTTTTCTTTATGGAATGAAATTGAAGTATGATATAATTGAAGGTTTTAAAATTTAAATGAAAAGAGGGAAAACCACTTTTGAAGTGTTTAGCTGAATACTCTTTTTATGCCTATGGATCCTGCAATGCACAAAACACATAAGCACTCTAAAAAATTTGTAAGATGTGAATGTCGAAGCAGTTCAATTTTTTTTACTTTTGCCGTGAACGTACTGTGTAGTCCAACAAAACATTATTTTTGATTTAGATGTTATTCAAAATTTAAATAAGCACATTTGAAAGTTTTCAACTGTAAAAACGGTCAAAAATTCACTGTGTTTACATTTAATTGTTTTTTTTAAAAGAAAATACCATTTCAATTGCTTTCATGATTTTGTTGAGTACAAAGTGGTGTAGTTTATCGTGTGAATAATACCAAAAAGCGACATTAATTCTCTGCTAGATGGAGTGACACATTCAGATCCCAGGCATTTGGTATGTGCCAACCCATCCGTGTCGTAAGTCATTTACCGATTCTGAAAATCGTAGCCTCGTTGATTTGATTTGCGCATATATTTTCTTTTGAAATTTTTCAAGAACGCTCTTATGATAACTACGGCAGCACACAAACTTTCTATTAGACACTTGGGGGGAAATATGCAACCGTTTTGCAAATATATGCATGTCTAGTGCATAGAAATCTGCTGATGTTCACAATAATTGTATTGCTACGAAAAAGGAATTTCGCTATTTGTCTGTGAAATGATTGACTTTCCGTAATTGCATAATTTATGTCAGTTGCCAAATTGCTATTAAATACTTTTATTTCGAAAAACCCCGCCCTGACGAAGTACCTGCGGAGCGAGTTTCTCTATCGCTCGAACTCTACGCTACTGTGCTCACCGAAGTCTAAGTGATGCTAGAATCTTTACATCTATTCCTTCCTGGAAATCCTTCGAAATTTGAGTTACTCTAGTCAGTGGCGGCCTGCGCGCTCCTAGACTGGGGGTGCACAGCTAAACAAAAAATGGGTTTTAGTGACATCTCACAATGTTTTTATGTACCTACATATATTTCAAAAGAATTCATCATTGTAATATTATATGTATTTACATAAATGAACGAAAATGATTCAAATAATTTAGCAAACGAAGTGAAATAAAATATAGAAATCCACTTACTGCAGTGCTTCAATATAAAATCTATTCTTCGTTCCTTTTTGGAAGTAAATTTATCCATTACTGAGTCATTAAAATTCGGAAGGCTTCGTAATATTATTTTTCAATTGAAAGCATGGCTAAGGCGGTTAATCTGTCTTGACTCATTGTTGATCGTAAAAAAGTTTTTGTTCGTTTTTGAGTCGAAAATGACCTTTCTGCTACCACTGTTTTCATCGAAATCGTGACAATGAGTTTCAAGAGTTGGTAAGTGGCCATGAATATACTCTCAAGACAATTTTCGATTAAAAATTTAAGTAGATTTACTGCTCCTGACATGTTCCTGAAGTCTGATCTTTTATGAATTATCTCAAGCTCAGTTTTTAGCCTCACTGCATCTAAAAATGGATATGCTTCAATTGTGCTGGTGAGATAATTGTTTAGAAATTCCTTTGCAAATTTGGAGAAGTTTTGGGCTAACAACATATTAAAAGCGCTAAGATGATTTGTAAACGAAAACCTATCCATGGCGTGGTTAATAATTGTATCACAAATTTCTTTGGCAGCGATAATTCTTGAAAGGTAGAGATCATCGTTTATTCTTTGCCTTTTAATGCCAGTTTCTTCTGGAATCTCATTTTGAAACATGTCAATATTATTTCTTTCGCTTTGAATGGCATTTTTAAAGCTTGCTTTTTAAATTGTTGTACTTGCACTGAGTCTATACAAATTTTTTGTAATTGATTATATAAGATATCGCAGTGAGGTATTAACCGATTGAATAAGAAAAGCCAAAATAGAAAGACAGGGTCCTGAAGCATTCTAGATATTGCACTAGCTTGATTAATCGTTATTGTCGGTTTAGAACTTGCCTTTATTTTCCCCATGCATTCAATTAGTGTTTCCCGATTATGAAACATAGTGGAAGTGGTTCTGCTTTTAAAGTTCCATCGCGTATTTGAAGCATATGGAACCCTAATACCAACAACTTTGTATAGAACTGCCACTCTTTGAGCAGAATTTAAAAAAAAATGTTATATCACTTAACTTTGAAAAAATACGCGCACTTGTTGATTTTGTTTGGCAGCTTGTGACAATATCCAATTCAATTGAAGAGCGTAACAATGTACATAGTACGCATATTTGTATTCTCTTCGAATAATTGCTTGCACACCTCCAGTTTGTCCAGACATCATGTAAGCACCATCGTAGCTTTGGGAGGCAAGTTTCTCACGTTTGTCTAAAACCTTTTGTAGAGCCTCGTCAATAGCTCCTGCTAAGCTCGCAGCGACGTGACCATCAGGATTAACAAATGCCCAAAAACGGTCAACAGGAGTACCATCCTGTGTTATGTACCTGAATACGAAAGACATTTGGAACATAGACGACACATCTGTTGTTCCATCAGCAATCACGGATATAAAGTCTGCACAAAGAATTTCTTTTTTGATATGATATGATCGTGCAACACTTCTAAAATGCAATTCAATAATTCATTTTGGATGGTTTTTGAAATGCCTTTGAAAACGGTGGCCTTTTCAATGTGTTCCCGCAAAACTACATCCAATTTGGCAGTAAAATTTATAAGACCGTGAAAAATCCCTGGATTCAGAGAACTGTCTTTTTCGTCGTGGCCTCGGAGGAGGATTTTTGATAGAACATAACGATTTTGCCGAACTTTTTCATTATGCTGTTCAACACTTCGTCTGTATGCGGTATCCAGTTGATTGCTAATATCTTGCCTTCGCAGCAAATTGAAGTCCAACTGGGCATTTATATGGAACGATGCGTTTTCGTGTTTTTTTAATTTTCTGAGCAAGGTGCCCTAAATCAGCTACACCTGTCTTCGTCCAACTAGATTTAACATTATCACGACCGAATAAAATACACGGAAAGCAATAAAGTTTATTGATGACAACACAACCGCAAATCCATTTAGTTCTTACATAAAGTTTCGATTTGAATTCACGCTTGAATTGCCTGGATTAAGAATTCGTCACTTGCACGATATTAATTTCTGGAGTTGGTCTTCCAGTATCCCTTATTCTATTTTTTTCTTCCAAGGGGAACGTTGCAAAATTGTCTTTTAAATAGTTAACACTTGTATTTTCGTTAACACTATTCATTTTAAACAAGTTAACTCGGAAACTCAAAAGTTGAAATACGATCTCTTGCAAGAACTCTACGCGATTCTTTGATGGAGCACTAAACATTTGTGCACCCAGAACAGTATAAATCTGCGTGCACTCCCGTCATCCCGATAACACCTCTAATATCCAAAACAGGTGCACGTGCGATAAGCGATACTTCTAGACATCACTGCTTGGTGTGTTGTTATCATAGGCAATAGATCAGCTATTGTAAATGGGTGTTGAAAATAAATAATTTTCTTGGAGGCATTCAATAAAGTTTCGTTCTTTTCTCCTTTGACCTCTGGCGGTTCACGTGCTCATGCGCGCATATAGAGGATCCGCCACTGACTTTAGTGGCTCTAGCTGACCGACATGGGTGTGTTTATAATTACTAATGGTAGCATAGAATGAATTTATAAATACCACTTTTAACTCTATGCTCACGTGTTTTTTTTCATTGGCAGAGCGTAATCAAAATGCCCGGTTTTCGGTCGCTCGGCGAAGAAGAACTGGTTGAGTTCGAATGCAAAATAACAAAACGGGGTCTAGAAGCCACACGCGTGTCGGGGCCGGGAAGTGCTGATTGCGCGGGAAGTACGAGACGACGGACCGGTAACGGTAAGCGTTACCGTCGAATGCGATGCTACAATTGCGGAGAGTTTTCCAATCATTTGGCGGCAGAGTGTCATTTGGGACCACAACCAAAACGCTGCCACAACTGTCATAGCGAGGACCACTTGGTTGTGGATTGCCCGAACACTAGAAAGGTAAGTGACATGAAGGTAGAAGCCTGAGCTTATCCAGTGACTCTCAAACATTTCAGAAGTCTTCCAAAGACAAATCCGACGATGAGGATATCGCATAAAAGATGGTTGCCGCACGAGCTAAGCGAAAATATATGTTAAGTGCGGTGAAAGTACGAGATACTCGTCTCGCGAAAAGCTTCCAAGAATACGTACAGATTTGAAATTTTTCGAACGAATTTCTAACGAATTAAAAATATTTTGTGGTAAATTTTTAACGAACTAAATTTTTTTTAAAAGAACCTATTGTGAGGTTGTAAATATATTTGACAGCTGATTTTCATTTGTTTGGATTCGCTCAATTTAATATTAACATGTTGACTGCCACCAATGTTTGGGTGAACAATATTTTTTCTACTAGTATCTTTTAACCCCAGCGTCCTCAACTGCAGGTGAAATCAAAGGGACACAAGAGCTTGGATTAACTAATCGAATTGATTGGCAATTGATTTAAGGTTTGGAAATTTAAATGAGCACAATTAATGCGGGATGAGTCCAGGTAGAGTCACACTTCCAAAAGTCGCATTTCGATACCTGACTAAGTGCAAAAAATCAAAAGGAAAGCAAATCGCATAAAAAATTAACATCAGATGCATTTACTGTACAAACTTTATTTAAACATCTAAAATATTACAATTTGCATTTAAGTAGCATTCCTTACACACTATGACGCTTATTTCAACGACGTTTCTTCTTCGGCGTCGCTGTAAAACTTTCTTTGGAGCGCTTCCTCTTCTTGTTATTTCGAATTTTCTTCGATAGCAGCTCGCTCGCCTTCACAATTGATTCGGACACCAACACCAATTTCAGTAAGTCACGTTTCATTAATCCTTTAACACTTTTCCTGCACAGTATCTTTAATGCTTCTTCAGGTGTGGATGGTTCTCTATTCTCTGACAATTGACCTTCGTTCATTTTTGAAAATTTGTTGTTTGCTGTGCCCATGGCTTTTAGATGCCTTTCAATTGGAGATTGGCGTGATTCTCCTTTGCAGTCCGTGTTTATAGTAGCGATCTTTAATTTGCCTCTGTCGGAACCGTATGTGTTCCTTTGGATATAATTATTTTTCTCGGACAGGTAGTTTACGGTTCTGCTTCATTTTTTAAAAATAAATTTGGAGTTAATAAAAATTACCCAGACGAAGTTTGTGTCATTTACACTGGGCTATTAAATTATTGCAGGGAAACGCGTATGAACCCTAAATAGGTTTACTCATTTAGCCATCTATCGTCGTATCCCACAGTTTTTATGCTGCAATGATATTTCATGGTGATACAGTAAACGATCGTATTTTTTTACAGGTAGGTTAGTTGTAAAAACATATGTAATACATTTGTTATCTTCCTGCGAATGTTTGTACGCTAGTTCAGCTTAATCAACTGATGGGATCACTCTTAAAAGATTCTGTCTTCAACTTAAAATCTGTCCTTAAAACTTACCTGAATAGAACGTTTTCCACTAACTCCTTGGCAAAACGACAGCACCACTAAGCTGACTTGGTCAGAAAGTCGGAGCTTCTCATTTGAATCCTCATTTTTGATATATGAAGCAAGTAGTTCCGAAATCTCCTCCGAACGCTGTTAATAATACTTTCAAGCCTATGAAGTGCGTGAGCCAACATCGTTGTAAATTGAAACAAGAATTTTCGCTTCCTGTACTATCCTGCAGCTTTTAATACGTATCTTATGTGAAACAAACGAAACGGATGAAACCTAATATTATATAGCAGTAAAACATAAAGTTTCTACACTTTTACAAACAAAAGTGCTGCAAATTTATTCTATCAAAAATATTCTTGTAAAATATACGGAAAACATTTGAAATTATAACGACTTAAACACCAATCGAATCTCTTGATTCCGAGTCCACTTCCTAATTTCCATTTGTCTGCGCAGCAACTGATCTCTTTTCAATTTAATCCTTTTGATTTGACGCTTTTGCTGCTCAAACGCCCAATACATGGTGGCACGAACCATAGCTCTCACTCGCAAATCCTTGCCGCGAACAGTTTTCGCAATTCCTGCAGGACTGCATATTTTCCTTAGCCACTCGTTTGTGACGAATCGTCCTGCAGTTGGGTGCCATGCCATTTTCGACATTATTTACACGATTTGAATTTGAACTGTATTAAATCAACAGGATTCTTACGTAAGAACAGGGCGATGTTGATTCGGCCCTTTAAATAGATAGACATGTTTAGAATTGATGTAAGAATGGCTATTGCTGAGAGCATCCGAGCGCTAAGATAAACTTATGAAGAGGCTGGCGGTTTGTAGAGATTTGTTGATCCCTTCAATTATGACGATTTTAATAATTATCCAGGATTTTCCATGATAATAAAAATCAGGTCATTTGAAATCATTTGTGCTACCCTTTCGTCAGTCTAAATTTATTGAAGCGTTGAAAGAAACCAGTCCTTAAATAATGATTGGATTTTCAAATCCGATGAGGTAAGGTTTTTATTTATTACATTCGCAGAGACTGCTTTCGGGTATGGAAAACATTTATTTAATAAAGCTCCGTTCATTGAATAGTAAAATCATAAGCCGTGCGTTGTAATACTCACTCTCCAAATTATTAAATTTGATGATAAGATTGTTCTGCAATCGTTAAATTTCATTCTGGTGGAGATTTTCATTCAGAAAGAAAAAAATTACCCCAAAAATCTAAAATTCGGAGCATCACAATCCTCTCGGAAAGTGAACGATTGAAAATCCAAATAGTCCAGGTGAAAATTCATTGCCGTGAAGGCTACTAAGCCTAGCTAGCATGGTGATAAATATTACAGCCATTTTCTAGCAAATTTTGTATCAGCAATTAAATTTTGCGATATATGAACATCTACAATGCTCTGCAAAAATGGACCTAGAATACCATTGAAAGATTATTATAAATAAAAATCAAGATAAAATCATACCAATAAAAATATCGAAAAACTGCAAGGCCGAATATTTCACGAAGTTTTTTGTGAGAAAGTTAAAAACAAGCAATAATTATCCAGTTTACAGGTGATGGAATTTTGAAGCGGAGCCTGAACTTATATGAAAACATATCTTTCGGATTTGTATTTCGTGACCATTTCAAATTTGGTACGCATTTATGATTTGAAATTGTATTACCGTTACCACTGCTCAAATGAAAACCTAGCCACAAATGTTAGGATTCTTCCTTTTCTATTATTTGTTATCTCTTTGATTCTTCCCGCGAGATACTTTTGTGTGTCAAACAAAATTGAATCTCTTATGTGTGTCAAAAAGCCAGATAAACTTCCTAAATTCCGTGTCTAATTTGCCTTTGATCCATGTACCGTGGGTCCTTTATGAGCACACATCACATCGTCTCACATGGCAGCTACGTGATGACCTATTTGTCCATCAAACGCGTATTTACGCAGAGACAATGGTGCAATTGTCATGAAACGAAGTACAATGAAGTCAAGAAGATGTTTAGGAGCACGTGAAATTGCATAAATAGCCACTACGGCGCCTTGTCACACGTGCCTTTTAAAACTCCAAATGAAATACGAGTGCGAATGTATGGAAAAGTGTTGAGATTAAGGCACAAATAGCCATGAACAGCCGTGAGTAGTCTAAAGAGGTGCCTTTGCCAACATGAAGACTACTAGCAGAAACTGTATCAGCTACTAAACCATCACTCTGAGCACATCCTCCTCAAGAAGCACAGCAAAAACATGAAGACGGACGAAAGTACAACTCAAAATGCCCACAAGAAACGAGATAAAAGGATATTAAGACAAGTTATTCGTCCTAATTTTCCTTTTACTCTCACATTCTCTCGAAGTGAACGCTTTCGTTTCCCTTTGCAGCAAATATGTGGCCGCTCCCCGAATTTCTTCCTAGTTGGACCGAAGTCCTTGCGCTCTTGGCTATGGTTTATCTAACGAATTTTTGCGTAGATCTACATGCTCACGCTCTAGCTATCTGCCAAAGCTTGCTTTCTCATCTCCACTCGCCGTTTTGAAGTTATTTGTGTATTTCAGTCGTTCCTTAGAGGATTGTGCTTGCTAGTGTTCCGACTGTAAAGTGTGCAGTCAGAGTTTTTATTTTTTAGGCATCTTTCGTGCTAGCGATGACTTACACAGCTTGCTGTTCATAATGTTGTGTGAGTTTCACTTCTTCACTCCTCTTCTTTATTAAACAGGCAAGTCCTTTATGTGATACCAAGATGTCTATGAAATGTAGAAGAGAATAAATGCTCGGTTTTTGGGGAACAAATAGCAGTGGCGATGAAACATCTATTAAAAACTAAAGAAAAAAAACTAATTATTTTGTTGACCTGTTGCCAACAAAAATATACCCAAACTGAAATCATTATTAGTATTGTTTACTTGGGAACATTAAATTGAGCATTGGCTTCCTGAAAACATAAAACTTTTGCAAAGTGAAGTAAATTCGAATGGGTAGCACCGGAACGAGCAATACTTGAAAGTGGAAGCCATCCTTAAATAGTTTACGGCGTTTCCTTGTGCGGGAGCAATACTGCTGAAATATGTTCCCGGGTGATGACATGCTTCCGAGCTAACCGAATGACGAATTTAGTGTAACAGTGAACTGTTATGAAGAAAGTTAAAGTTCGACACTTTATCCCTTTAAATTTTGCGCCTTCGAGCTGATCCCATCTCAAACAACTTTTATTGAGTAAAGTAATAGACAATTTGTTCGAGGTAGCACTCACAATCACAATCAGCTGAAATAGCGTGAGGGTGCTGAATCCTTGAACGTTTTGTCAGTTCAATGATACCAGAATAAATATTTCACGCTTGGAGCAGTGATCTCTGGTTGTAATTGGTTGTGTTTCGGGACAAAGTTTATTGGCACTTGTCTTTATAGCTCACACTGTGAATCAAGGTTTTGAGAAAATTCAATTGTAAAAGACCGAAAAGTTTAAATTGAAGTTTGGCGAGCAAAGAATGGGACAAAATTAAGATGAGCTTGGTACGAATTGAATGTAACAGAATAATAGTACCTATTTATATCGAAATGCTTTAGGAAGGAGGAATTGAATCATGAGCTCGTTGGTGAAATATTACCATAATAATGTTTGAATCGAGAATCGCAATGAATTCCAAAACAACAAGCCGTGAGGTGCAACCGTTGAATTCCACACGGTCAACTTCCCAGTAATATCTACATAAATATTAAAAATATTAAACACTATAATAATTATGAAAATAATACTACTTTAAATAATAATGATGCACCTCTCATAAAAGTTATTGGAATGGCAATATTAATCGTCCATTGGTTACCTAAGGATTTTTCTGGATGAGATGTTGATTGAATATTCACCCGGATCAATCGGGAAGTTTAGGGGGTAGCCATTTCTACGTTTGTTATTTTCGTATCGTTGCTTGAAGGACAAAAGCGCTAGCAAAAATGAATGCATTTTTTGTTATTACGTCCACTGAAGGCATTTTGTCGCGTGATGGCCATTTTGAATAGTTTTTTTCAAAATTGCCATCACTTCGGCATAATTCTTGAACTTGTCTTTTTTCACGATTTTACATCAATGAGACTAATCATTATTTCTTATTTTCAGTTGATCTTGAAAAACATTGAAGATGCAGTCAAAAATAGGTTCAATTGCATGTTAAAAGTAAAATGTATTACAAATGATTAAGGAAGTAATTGAAATCTTACTAGCACTAAAAACAAAACTACTAAAGACTACAATTTTTTATTTGATGAAAGCTTTTTAAGGCATTTGATCTTGGAAAGTGTTGACTGCAAAACATTTTATCATTCAAAACGTTGATTAGCACATATGCAAATTTGATTTGATTTTCATTGGTTTTCAAAATTTAAGCAGTTTTTTCATTCAAGTTAAAACACGGTGCTGTGAAGACTATTGAAAATCTGCTCAAATTATGCAAATATTAATAAACTTTGAATGTATTTACAACAATGTCTTTAGAATAAGAGACATAAGGTATAATCATTCGTATGAACCCGTTTTACATGATGACTTTGAATGATTTTTTATTTTTAATTTAATTTTATTTGTAATCATGAGCAAAAGTTTTGCTGGTTTCTCTACAAAAATTGATAAAAATTTATAAGTTTTACAAACACTTATTATTGCGATGTGCAAATCAGGTTGATAATTAATTTTTATTAAAAAATCCCTAATTTTCCACATTTTTTTAATAAATTAAAAAAACGGCTTAAAAGATTTTTTTTAAAAATATTTAAACATGACAAAAATGTCGATACGCGTCGATTGACACCTTAATGATGCAAATATTATATTTGTTTCGCGAGATATAGTGAATGACATTGACATCATCACCTTGAAGATCATGATGACTTTTAATGATTTTTATTGTTAATTTAATTTTTTTTGTAATCATGCCCGTTTTTTCCCAAAAACTGTTTAGAGTATATAAATTTTATAAACATTGATTACTGTTTTTTTGCAAATCAGTTTAAAAATTTATTGTTTGTGAAAGAAAACCATAATTTTTTGCACTTGTTTTTAAAAAAATAAATAACAGCTGCAACTATTTTATTAAAAATTTGATAGAATCACACAAATGCTAATACGCGTTGATGGACACCTTAGTCAAATAAATACTATGTTTGGTTCGCGAGATATAGCGCATGACAGAAACGATTTTCAAAGGGTCAAAACAACAAACCCCGCAACCGAATTGTCCCAAAAACTAATCAGCTCTTAAAATTGCAAAGACGCTTCGATTCACACCTCAACGAATTCGATTAAACTTTGTTTACGTGAGTTATGCTCGTAGAGAAAACTGTCCACGAACGTACGTACGTACACATTGTAGTCGTCAGCCAACAAAACATCTTGAAATTACAATATAAATAATGGAGTTGGTTCTTGTCTATTGATTTTCAATAAATGGATTGCGAATTTCCAAAGCGACATAAATGTTTCAACCATTCACAAATTCAACTTTCAAAATCGCTTAAATTGTACCGTCACTTTTTTTTCTATTTTAAAGCAGTTACAATATTTCCGAGATAATAATACAATAACAACCTATAATCTTCTTTCATCAAACAGTTTACAGCTTCATTTTCTACAATAAATCTCAACAGTCCATAATGGTCTCCTGCAGACAAAGTTGTCAAGAAGATTCTATTTGCACTGCATAAAATAGAGCGATGAAATCTATCCTCTTTTGCAGCTATATTAGATCGTCCTTAATTTGTAATTGATTCAATTAAATTTCCATTGCTGACTCGGCATATTTATCGAGCACTCAATGAGCGAATTATCCAAGGAAAAGGTTTTCCGTGATTCCTTTTACTCAATTTCGCAAAACTTCCAGCAACACGTTTGCCTGCAGGACGAGTTTTTTCAGATAAAAGCGTACTCTTCCAGGCATCAATCATGTGTTTTGAGGAGCGGTTGGGCATAAATCGAAATGAAACTTAGTTTGAAGATGAGCTTCAATTTGATTAATTGTTGGGAAATGTATTCCGAACAGAATTCAATGTAAAGAGCAAGCTTTTTATAACTAATAGACAATTTGTATGCTCTAAACTAATATAAATGATGTTCTAGAAGCCTTTCTAAATATCAACCAGTGTCAATTTATTTCAGCAAACTTTCATAACTTGAAACAGCTTAGCTACATACGACGGGTGTTTAGCAGAGCCAATTGAAGGACTATAAGAATCTTAATGCTGCCTCATAAAGGCTGAAAAAAGAAAGGATCTGAATTAGTAAAAACAATGTGGAAACTGTTATTCAATTGACGAATTTTCTTCATTCACGGTTTCGGATGTATTTTTTTTGGAAATTATCGTGACAGATTTTCATCGAAAACTCAACTATATTTGGATGATAGCTTCTTATTTTGTTCCTATATACATAACTAAATTGTGGTTAAGGTGAGAAATTGGTAATTTTAAGAATACTTGCTTAGGAATACATACTTTCATAATTTGATAAAATTAATCAAACAAGCGATGAACACGTTACATTGTTGCCAGAAAATTTAATGTAGGTGTACACGACAAACTGTAAAAGAATGAATATATAAATATAGCTATAACATGTTTAAGAGTCAAGGTATGCGATTAGCTGTTCTTAGCTTTTTTTTTTCTTTCTTGAGAATATGAGAATTTTCGCAAACTGACCGTATAGCATTAATATTTTTCATTTTGCAATATTATTGGTATGAATTTTTGTAGAAAAGCAATAACACTTTGCTCTGTTTCTAACTTTTTTAGAATGTCATTTTTTAAGAAGAAAAACTGATATTGATTGTTCAGCCAGAACGGGACACAGAATTAACTGTGGGAAATCATCTCAACAAATACCAAAAATAGACAATGTGAGGAGAAGTGTAGGTAGTAAGTTATACTAAAAAGACATCGACGAACTGTGCATATTGAATAAGATTTTAAATAAAGTTGATGAGTATTTTCTCATCCTTTGAAGTAAGACAATTCCACAGACAAATATGTGTACCTACTTACAAAACCATGTAAATTCGATGGAAACTGAAACCAAGCGCGGCATGCTTATCAAGGGACTGGATTATTTTATCAAATTTAGGAGGTGCTTACATCTGTATAAAGTAATTTATGTAGAAGTTTGTTTCGTAAGAAATATATCATAGTCAATTTGTACTGCCTTATCACAAAATGAACTGGTAGAATATTTAATGCCCGAATGATAAATAGTCTGATACTTTTGGGATGTTCCCTTTCATTTTTCACGTTCATTGTTTTTGACAATAATGATTTGAAAATTATCGAAAATTTTTGGAGCCCTGACTGGTAAACATTAGAAACATTACCGAAAATCTAGTGCATCACGATGTTTGGCTTAGCAATGCCTTGAAAAATCCAGAAGCTACTTTTAGTGCTAACAGGCTGAATCTGAACTGCCTAAATATCTACTCCAAAAGACACTGCTAACAGATGTGGATCGACTAATTAATTTTTCAATCATGATTTCGGTTCAGCTAAGTCCCTCCATCACAAGACACTAGTGTTTTCTCGAGAATGCCCAATCCACTTGCAACAAAGTTGTCGTTTTGTCTAAAGAATCAAAATTGAAATTCTCTAAGAATATGATTGCCAAATCACAAAAAATTCTTCATTGCAACTTTGTATGAAATGTTTTCTATTATTATCTCAATATTTTTTTTTATTTAATTCTTTTTTTTTATTTAATTCTGAATGTATTACTAAATCATCATTGAAAACATACATTGAGGAAAAAATTAATGCCAATGAGCCCACATCTACTGGAAAGGATATTAAAGCACATTGTGACTATCGAAGGATGCAATTTGTAACCGCAAATTTAAGCTTACGGAGAAATTCGCAAGTATTCGTGTGTATTGCATACTTAATCGTAATGCCTTCGTTTGTCGTTTGCTGCAGAAAGGATGCTAGCCAAAATCGAGATAAATTACTTCGAAGTAGCATGGATGTGTCCTATTTTTCAAATGAATAGAAGCAATTGACCCATTGGGATGGCGAAAAGTAACCATACCGTAGAGATGGTAAATTTCAACAAATTTTCATCTTGAATTACAGCCAAATTCTGGTTGATTTCAATAAAAAAAGTAAGAGATGTTTCTAAAACAAAAAAGTGTTCGTAATATTGGTTTCATGGAGATTTATGGTTTGTGCAGATAAAAATATCATTTGTGGTGCATTCGACCGTATGGCGTCAACATTAGTTGCGCGTTGTACATAGTCAACAGGAGTCGCGAAATTGGATGCTGCGGGATTATTTTTGTAGAATCGGAGAAGTATTAATAAAAACGGATTACATGCTAAATATTAGAAGTGCTGACGAAATTCTCAGAATTAAATTTTATGGATGAAAAGAAAAATTGCAATAACCTCTTCGAAAATAGGACAGAAAACGTGATTCATGTTTATATTAAATTACCAATCTTCTTTGGGAAATTGTTAATATATTTTCCGCATCAAATTTACAATCGTTTAAATAGAAATAAGACTTTTTCAAAGTCAACTAATGTGTATTCACACAATGTTTAATGCATTTTAAGTAGGTGAACTTTTGTTGCAGTGTGTGGTTTACAGGTTCCTCTGAAAAAGTATCTTTGGAAAAGTGGTCATACGTATTTACTGGACACTTCGATGCCAAACCAATGATGGAACTATAGATAAATAAGCTAAGATATTCTACGAAATTGAAAATAAAGCCAGCATACTTCAAGATGATAAGGAAATATAACAGTGAAATCACAATTGGTAATGTTAATTTCACTTGAAAATGAAAATGCTTCGTAATGAACCATAAAAAAGTTATCAACCAAAATTCCAAAAAACATTGAAAAATCACAATAAGTGCATTTATGGCACAGAACCGTTGGTTTTTTCGAAAAATATTAGGAAATCATAAAAAGTCCGTGTGGATGTGCCACTCACTGAATATTTTTACACAATATTGCAAAAAAGTACACAAAATCGATTTATGTGTGTATAAGGTTCTCAAAAATTCTTTCAAAATGATGCTTCTTCCGAATAATAGTGCTAATAGCCTTCTTGAGGAAACATATGCCCCAAATGTGTTACGTAGGAATGGACGATGATATCTTCTCTGTTAACAATACACAATAATAAATCTATTTCTGTTGGCCAACTTTCTACATACTCTATGCTTTCATTCTATCAGCACTTCATCTGCTGCAAATCTCCCATTCACCCTTATTTTACCAGGCAAAGTTTTCCGTCAACTGCTAACTTTTTAAGGCAAAGACAAACTCCGAGCTCTAACAAAAGCTCTTTGGCAAAGTCTGATCAACTGTGATATACATACCTATACCTACATGCGGGGGAAAAGTTTGAGTAATTAAATAAAGTTTAGTTCAAGTTTATTGCGAATAAAAAAAATACGATTGCGAAAGCAAAAGAAAAACAAACGGAAGAAAATACCTCAAAGAAAAATGAAGTAACCTTTGAAGGTGGAAAAACGAGCTCAGTACGACGGGTATGTAAAAAACGGGAAATTATTTCAGACAAAAAAACTTTTTCCATTATCGTGACAGTGATTTTTCATGGCATCAACAGAGGTGAAGGTTTACGGTTTACGTATTGTGTCTTAAGGAAATTTGTAGTAAACTGAAGATAATTTGGCGAATTGGTTTTATTTTGAGTTAAGATTTGGTATGTGACCTAAGCAGTCATGTTTCAAAGGCGTCACATGTGTTCTGAAGTTCTCTGATAAAAAATATATGCTTGAATTATCGGTTTCTAGCGATTGTTTGTTTGCTTGCACAAATTTTTGATTTTCAGTTTAAATAAGTTTATTTCGAGAATTGACTGAAAGTATTTAAACTTTCAAAATCATTCAAGTTGTATTCAAGATTATAAAAATTCCTTACAATTTTCAGAAGGTAGGTTGCAGGCTTAGCATTAAGGTTCGACTCATTATTATATTTTTATGAGTGGAATTTGTTTTAGCTAGACTTTTTGTGTTTTGATATGGATCACGTTTTCTTTAGACGAGACTTGAGATATTTTTGAGACTTGAGAATTAAATAAATACGAAATTCAAAGGTTTCCACCGACCTTAGTGGCCCTGAATTACAGCTAACCTACCATGAAATATTTTAACGATTTATGATCGAAATCTTTGCAAAATCTACCAGACAGCAATGTTCTTAAGAGGAACAGAACGACTTATATCTTTCCTTATACATTGCTTGAAATCCTGAACGAAAATGTTTGAGACAAACTTCGACGAAACAAATTATCTGTCGTGGGCTCCAGGTGTGTGGTTATGAAAATCGTTTCCCAAATTACATTAAACACATTTTGCGTAATTGTTTTTTGGGTGTGGCCATGATTTGAACGTCAACTGGCAGCAATAAAATCTTGAAACATGTCCCTTTAAAATGCTGATGTCCTCAAAAGACGCTCTTGTGGTGTGGATTTCCGATGCGAAAAACTATTCCGTAGTTGAAGCAGGGAGTGTTTCTTCTACATATCTAAGCTTTATGTCCAGGATGCAAGAAGAAATTTCGGAAAAGGAAGAACAGAAAACGAAAAGCTTTGGATGTTTCTATTGTCGTCATAGTCACTTCTTCCTTCAGTTAATTTCAGTTTTGCGATAATTTGGTGTGCTGGAAACGTTTGGCTCAAGGAGCGTGGGCGAAATATAAGTATTTTGCTATGAAAACTTCAAAGCCACTCAGCTTCATGAAGAAATGGGTGGAATTCCTTCTTATGAGAGCGTGCAGTTTTCTGGTGGAATTTCGTAGTCGAGAATGAATTTGGGTTTCATTTGGAGCTTTTCATTCCTTTAGATTTTGCGTGGTGGTGTTTAATGTTGATTTTGATTTTGACTAAAACTAGATAATGCATGTATAGGGTTTTTCAATCAAAACTAACATTCAGGAGGAGCGTTTCCATGCCAAAATTGTGTTGACCGCTGAAAGAGAGAGTTTGGAATTTAATAGGATTCCCATTTGTTTTTCATCATGAATACTTTCAGAAACATTATTTTAAAGGTAATCATAGTTCATTCAAAACGATTCGGATTTTGCAAACCAAAAACAAACAAACTATGGAGCGCATAAGTTTTGGATTCATCCCTAGGCGAAAATATACGAAATCTCAATGCATTAAAATTGTGTTGCAAATATCCACCAGTAAACTTCATTACAATAATTTGAATAACATTCAAAGTTGAAGTTTGTTGTGGAGCAGTGTTCGACAGCATTGTCTCCAAACGAATGGTGCTTCATAGCAGTTTCAATAAAAACAAAATAAGTTCCGAATTACACTACTATACTTGAGGAAAATCAAAAGTGATTTTATGGCTCTACACAAATGAAAAATTGTTTATGCAATGCGTAAAAGCTACAATAATAAATATTTATATATTTTATTGAATGTGTTTGGCAGTCCCTGCAGTTAAGAAAATAAGGCGGTCTCAAATCATCAACAGTATAAAAGTAACGCGAAGTAAATTGAAAAAGCCACTCAGCATATCCTTTCAATGTCATACATCACCCTACCCAAAATCCCATACACAGAGAGTCAACTGTTTCACTTTCTAGCGCTCACTGACCGCACCCTCTACTAACCTAGAAATGTAAGCGCGAGGACATAGTGGGGTTGGCAAATTTATTGGAAATATTCCGAGTACTCTCGTTTCTCGGCGCGCTATGATAGGTGAGTAGCAGCATTTGTTAGTGCACGAAAAAGCTAGCTAGCTAGAAGTTATGCTTAGTACAATGTTCGTTTCCTCTGTGTTTTCCGCAGCCAAAGTTTAAGCTGGGCTGGCAAAATAAAAGATGTGGAAATGAGCTCTTTAGTCGCATCATGCCAGATTTGGCAGAGAAACAAGTTGGTCCTTGTGGCCAGCATAGTGCACACGAATGATGGAACCTTTTTAAGCGGCATTTAGTGTGTGCGCCCTTCCCAACATCCTGGAGGGATGGTAAAAGCTCGTTGAACAGCTTCGGCGCTCCCTGTTCTTGGTCCGTTCGCAAACTGGATGCTGGCTGTGTCTCCTGACGGGAGCAGGGAAGCTTTCACCCACTGTTATACGGCACACTCTATTCACGGATGACCCAATCTGAAGAAGGAAGATGCTGCGGCTGCATCGAGATGCCAGCAAAGAGTTGTGTGGCGGAAGCCATGGTTGAAGCATAGGTCAGGATCTGGAGCTCAGTACATTTTTGTTAGGCGCCTTAACACGTTCGAAGTCGGGCGACAGAACCTTAAGTGAATGCAAGTGCATGTGGTGACGGGGTGGAGGTTCATTCGACAGGGAACCTGGCAAGTGTTACAAACATCTCATTGTGATGTCCGAGGACTTGAGGGATAATTGTGTGGAGAGCGATTTGCGGTGAATGATAGCCTTTCGAAAATTTATGTAATTAATGAGTCGCACGGGATATGTAATAATTGCATTTGGGTGTGGGCTGTGATTGTAGTGTTATTCGGTAGCAACGTGCAGCTTAAGGCATCTTTGGCGATCCAGGATGTGCACTTAGGTGTGATAGCAGTTCCTGGAAACTGTAGTGAAGAGCGTTTTAGTTACGTAATCGGGTGACAGGATAAACGTACAGCTTGTATGCGAAGGATGTGGCAGAGAGAATGTTGTTGCTACATGCATGAATAAAAGTAAAGTGAGTGAAGGTTGATTACTGATATGTTAAAGTGTGTTGGTTAATCCATGGATCCTCGTGTTTTGCATACGCATGAAAATAAAACATTTACAAGATAAACAAGTTTTTGAGGTGATTATATTGCACAGTGAACAGCTTAACACATTATGTTGGATTTTTTAAAGCTATCGAAAACAATGTGGAACCACAACTTTATTTGATTCTTGATTTCAAAATTCTGAACAGAAAATAGACCAGCATCGACAGTATCACAAATGATGTAAATTTCAGTGGATATTTTTGGGAAATGAATTAAGATGGTCGATAATTTGTGAACATAACTTGAATACTTATTTGCTCCTTTCGTAGAGCAGATTTCTCATTTTTGGTTTCTATGTTCTCTCAATAGCAAAAAAGTAAACACAATGCCCAAGTCAACAATCCACTTCGCAAAGTAGTTGAAAATCAAGCAAATAATTCGCGCCCACTCTTTAGGATTTGATTGTCAGTTTCTAGTTAAGCTAGGGTGTTTCTCATAAAATGCTGAGCATTGCAAACACAGCGGATCTAGAGTCCTTGAATGAATGGGTTCCAATGATCATAACAAGAAAAGGTTAGGATTTTATAGTAGGATTCAAGCCGTGGACTATTCTGTGCGATAGTGAGCGAATATTTTGTCTTAGTATTTGGATTTGAAACAAACGATACTCACTTTTAGCAGGTGGTGTGATGAAAAATTAGTTCAGTGCTTAATTTTATTTAGAAAAGTAGCTCGTGATTTGAGGAAGAAAAAGATCTTGTTAGTGAATTTCCATTGCACGATAGGCAATTTGCAAGGCTATTCGCTTCAAACATGATTTATTTGGACTGTTTGTAATGCTTCAAAGGTAAATTCAAAAAGTTTTTTACGAGAAAAATAGAACCTTTTTATCAAAATAAAAGTCATCTGAATTATGCATGTGATTCTTGTCGATACATATGGCGGATGGTGGAAGCCAATGAACTTGTCTTCATTTCTTTGGTTATGCAATAGTCGACGACAAAAACGATTGTTAAGGTGCAAAGTGATCCTTCTGCAAAGGATGCGGATGCGAGTTTTTAAACTACCTTTTCAAAAATGTGCTGAGAGATACTGAAGATTGCTCTATATGGACATAGCTTTTTTTAATGTATAATAATTATTTTACGAAGCAAACGTGTGTCTGCGTTACTCTATAAATTTTGTTATATTCAGTTTTCGAGTCATGACAGAGTCTGTGACATTTTAAATGGCCAAACACGAAATCGGGAATTTTCAGATTTAAAGTCTTAATAACTATGAGGGGATACTTCAACCTCGTCTAGAGCTCAGTACGGGAAAAATGATGTGAAATGACTTTCGATATTCGATTTTGCAATTCAATAAGCTCTAGTTGCATTTCCTAACTTCAATCTCAAGCGGTAAACTTTTACACAACAATGAGCAAATTAACTCTTTGCATGTTGGTATTTCTTTGATAAGAAACAAAATCACATGTGCTGGTAGAGATTGCCATAAGCTCTAGTGTACACAATCAGTAAATGCTTCCAACTGTACGTCTTCTGCAACTTCGATTGAACTTCATGGTTAACCTGTATTCTATTATCTCTATGCAAACCTCCCTTTGATGGTCTGATAAAGACGGCCCAGTTCAACGCAATTACACCGCGTCCATTTTCACTGTTATCCTTAATCGAAATTTATCACCCCATCGAGACGTCAACCGTAATAACTTATGAATGATGTCAGGTCTTAGCCTCACCTCGAGTCATAAAACCCTATAAGTATTTCCTTTGCATGGATCTATATGTTAGGCGTCCATGGGACAGTCTCCACCGAACATCAAATATCCTCCAACGAAATTATCCTGCCGAAAGCAATTCGGGACTGTCCGAGCTTTCTGGGCTGGTTGTGGGTATCGAAGGGCTTACAGGAGAAGCAGTATCCTTGGGATCCTTATTACATGGGAATCTTTTCTGACATTAGGCGGAAATTCGGTTTTAATTATGTTTTAGCATTCGATGGAAAATATATCCGTGGCCTATGTAAATACGATCTAGCATATTTCTGAGGGTCTGCAAGCAGTCGATGAGTGAGAAGGTTAAGTCCATGGTCTCCCATATTTTTTTGGGGAAATCCGAAATATGTGTGAATTCTCTTTTGAATGGCTATTTGTAAGGCAACAAATGCTATTGGGGTGTGAAATTATGATGTTGATTGTAGCGAAAGCAATTTGTATCAGATATCGTGTTGCTATTTGGGATGCTTCATCTTGGATACTGGCTTGAGATTCACTGTCATGACGAATCATAAGACTGTCATGTGGATGATATCGGTTTTGAAGACTTTAAAATGCTATTTGGACTGATGGTGATCTGAATTTATATGCAAGAAAGGGACAATGAAGAAGAAGACAATGTTCAATTATAAATTTTTTTAGTGCTAAGCGTAAAGCTATTGTTTTTATGATTTTTTTCCGATTATCAGTACAGATTTAAAACTGCTGTTGGAAAATTAACTCGACGAAATTCTTAAAATGCTTTCAATACGGAGCCTATCATCATTCGTTCATTAGGAGTTGAACCGACTGTGCTGCTGTAGTATCATATATATTCTTCGGCTGCTACAAGAATACAAGTCAAGCACACTAACACAATTACAGTTGTGCCTGTTTAAAATACGTGATCCTGAACCTGAATGCAAACAAAACAAAAACTTTTTCTACATATACAAAGAATTCACAAGAAGAATGTTTGTACAATTCAGAGAATGGTAGAAAGATTCTAGTTATTTTCGTTCTGTCGCAATATTAATTACAAAGGAATTCCTTACGGCGATGAAATACATTTTGGTGAAGTTCGTGACGTGGTGGCAGCGAATTCCTTTAGATTTTGTGTAAAGGCTAGCACTACCTCGTAGGCTATATGAGGGAAATTGTGTTAGCATTTCTTTACCGTCAGACAAAGAGAAAAGGATCCTTGTAGTGTTTCCTTCATTAGTACTTTGTACCGTTGCCGATGAAGCTTGTCCTAACGATAGTCTACTATGTAGGGCAAGGTGAAGAGCATGACAGGTCAAAGGTGAACGTAAGATTGGTTATTACGCCGATAATGTTGACATGCTGGGTTAGGGCGTCCACGCAACTAGTTGGCGTGGAGTATTTCAAGATAAAGGAAATATCTACTCTACTTCCACTTCCATCGTAGAAGATGAGGACATATAGCAGTTATCATGGCTAGTCTTCGGCAAAAGAAGAAACAATACAAATGTCAATTGTTGTGCACAGAATCGTGTATTTTTTGCACACTCACCAACACACCCACATTGAAATTGAGCAATCAAATGAGCTCGTAACATAACACTTTGGAGCAACACTTTTCCAAGTGTAATCCTTTCGCTAGCATCTGTTGCAGAAAATCGAGATGAAGAGAAGTATAACGACTTTTATTTATGGCTCATATATCGCCTGCTTTCCTTTGGCTTCTACATATTGCTCTTGGGGCTAGTTTTTTTTTAATTAGATATCCAAGTAACGCATGCTTGGTTTACAAATGATGGATTGACTTGGTTGTGAGAAGAACGAGTTTCAGAAGCAATCATTGTTCGGATAAGTGGAAAAAAGCTCGACAAGGAGCGTATAGTGAGTGAAAAATTTTGCTTGGCAATAGGCACAAATCTTAGAGATTTGGCTATGATCAGCGGCAACATAGGTGCAATTGAGATATTTGCAAACTTAGGGTACAATAATTCTCCGCAAACTTTTGTAAATAATATTGCCATTAATACCCATCACATGTTAAAAAGTCACGTCGACTCTTAAAAGCTATATAAATACTATAGAAGCTAATTAGAATCTTCGCAATTATTACAAATAGTGTGTTATTCAATTGTACCGTGAGTTTTTGGGTTCCGGTGAAATTGAGAGCGCTTGATTCAATCCAATACAGGGAAGATATTCGTTTTTGAATCAATGATAAGAAAGGAATGATATAGTTCCCCTGAGATAATCAAGTAAAATATAATAAAAAGTTTTATTTTATTATCATTCAAGCGTTGTCTCGAATGAGTAAATTTGATTGTTAGTATGTCTTGAATAGTTGAATATGAGCACTTTGAACGGTTAGTTCAAAATTATTAAATTTATGGTAAATGCTTCATGCTTTTGAGTATTTGTTTGTTTAGTGTAATGCTGAATGTGTTTACAAACAGACCTGAATCTGAAGTACATCACGCCAATTTCGTTTTAAATACGTCTGACGGATATAAGTGTCTGAACAGAACAAGAGAAATTCTAGAAAAGTCTATGCCAATATTCCTTTATAAGTGCTTCGGTTTAGCAAGGATGTATCCAGTATTCATATTTCAAATGGTTGAGTCTCTATGCTCGTTATGAGGGTATGAATTTGTAGAGCAAAGATACCCATTCTCATTTCCATGGTACAATATAAAAAGCCAAATTAATAGAATGCTATCTCGCGATCCATCCTTTGGATTCACTTAGGATAAGTAGCCATATAAAATGCAAACACCACGATGAGTCGTCCAGACTCCAAACATGCTGATATTTTACCACTGCTCAGATAACTTTGACTTTTCCGCAATAGAGTCATTGTCCTCATAAGGTTTTTGCATCTGATGCCCTTGTAATTGTTGTGCTTTGCTTTGCTTGTGATACTCCATTGCGTGACAATGTCCTGCAGCTTTTATCTTTTGTTCGGACTTACTGTCATATAAGACAACAATGGATGTCTTTGTTGCTTGCTCGGGAAATCTTGGTCTTTGTTCAGTTCCAATCTCGGCAACGATGTTATCCTCATATTTTAGCTGAATTTTAAAATCACTTCGCATTAATGTTTCGTGCTTTCAAAGCATCCAGTCAGTAGGTATGTGGAATTGATGCAGTGTGTTTGCTAAAGGTGTGCACGGTTTGCTTTTTCATGAAAATAGTAACGCGAATGGAAAAGTCACGCCTATATGAGCAAAATAATAGAAAGCACTAAAATATGATAAATTGCCTGCGTGGAATAAGGCGAGGCATCATTGAATAGGTGTAAGTTCTGTTCGGTGATACAATTCGTCGAATATTTCAGTTGAAGTCAAAAATGGGGCCAAAATACTATTACCCAAAGAAATGATCAGAAGAAGTCGGTTTGTAATGGGTTTACCTTCCCAACACAGTCAATTTAAAGACGAAATGCTTTTCGTACAAACTGTTCAAGGACACATCAACTTTGCTTTGGATTTAGATTGGAGTTCTTTTGTGGGTGATTCATTAATAGTGTCCAGAATATATAGGGCGATATACGCATCACTCTGAATACATATGAGAACATGAAATTGTACTTTATTTATTCATTATTGTATGAAACATGATTTCCTTGATGTCAATTTGTTAATTCAGAAAATTTAATTTTCACGCAGCTGAGCAACTGAAAATCTTCTCAGAAAATATATATGATAGATTGGATCAATAATCAGTTGAGGATTTCTGTTATTATTAGTGAATTTTAATGAATGACTGAAAATATTTTGAGGTTTTTGTCAGAAATATCTACGATGGAGGAGGACAAATCAAATCACACGAAGAAAGATTGAAATTGAATTGCATCGGTGAACTAGCTTTCAAATGAAAATCTAATTGGCGCTGTTTAAGAGATAACCTGGATAATTAGGTGAGTCGTTTGTACAATTTTTTATGGACTCGGTTTGCATACTTGATCAGTTGGTTTTCACGTGAACTAAACAATATATACAATTCACTTTCTTAGTGGGTTTTTCGTGAACATGATTAAGATAAAACATAAATAGTTGTGAAATCGTAACCGAACTTGAGCATTGTGGGCTTCGTACTATGGAAAACCTTATTGAGTGAGTATGTTGGAAAAAGTTTTAATCGTGATCAGAAAATATCGCAACCGAGTAATCGACATCAATTGCTTATATAAAACATCTACTTGAAAATTAGAAAATGCGGTTACTAACGCTTTAGAAAAAATTAAACGTTCTTCTGTTAAGAGTGTTGCTTCGAAATCACACACGGCATTATTTCGTATCAATTTAGAAATATATAAATTAAATTTACACAAAATCTGAACTATTTTTTGTATTTTTATTTAAGTAAAGTTTCCTTAAGTATGAGTAGTATTGAACAGAGATTGCATTCTCTCGCGGTTCCGTCAGACTACGAAACGGAACCCTAAAAATGCAACCATTTGCAAATGGAACATATTTTTTGCTCATTATAGTGTGAAGAAATCATTCCTAAGTGAACCGACACTTACTTTAAGAATGCTAGCCAATATTAAACCAAATTTCGTGGCCCAATAGTTTGTGCCACGAAATATGGTTACGCTAAGACTTGATTTCTTCCCATGCATTTTCAATTATTTGTTGGAATTCATTCACCCATTTTCTATCATTCAAAGGTTTTCCATGCGTGTTTAATAGCTGGTTAATTCAAAATAGAGTTTTTGTAAAGTTTGCAGATTACACAGTCTCACAAAATAAAAAAGTAGCATATGGTTTTTAAGCAATATATGTTATTCCTAGTATTTTTGCCTCCTGATAACGAATCTGTTATTCAGAATTGGTCTATCGCGTCACAATTTTTTCCTAATTTTAAAAAACAGGAAAAATTTACAAAATTTACGAGGAAAACATCAAATTTTTTTCATATCCAAATGTATTTTTATGTGTAAAAAACCCCGCTAAATACAAATCCACTGGAAGAATTGAAATGACAAGTCATATTTTTTTCATCCTCAAAAAGTGGTGGAAAATTGAACTATCAGAAAATGAACTGAATTATGCAAAAATCACTACAGAGGGGTTGGTTAGGTCACTGATCACAAATCTGCAGTTTGATTTGCAAAATTTGAAACGACGGATCCAGTATGGTGGCCAAGATTACGTGGCATTTTTGGTTTGTATGAAATTTGCAAGGGCTTGAGCTTTTCGTTCAAAGTCTGTCTGGTAAAATCATTTTTGCAATATGGCCGTTTCAAAATGCTTCGAAAAAAAATTGAGCCTTTCAAATATGTACTTAGGATTCAAGCGCAAAGACGCATTCAGATGTTTACGCGGTGCATTTTTTGAAATGTGAAGATATTTTATTATCTGAATGCACGAGTTATCCTCATTTTGTTGAAGAGAACAGTGGCCAACCAAACACCAAGCATTTCAAGTTTTCTGCATCAATCGATCGATTTCGGCATAAGTTAAGTATTGTTCTGATTATTTCAAAATGACGCATTCATTAAAAATAAGCTCAGTGTAAGATGTCCTACATGGCTTTTTCCCAAGCTTTTTACTCACCTAGTAGATTTTTAATTGATTTCTTTTCGTGCCTTTCTTATGAAGAAAGTAGAAGGGGATATTCTTGAATGGTGCAGAGATATACAGAACATTCTTTGTACGAATCAATAGCTAAGGATTTAGAATTGCATGCAATAGTAAGCAGGCGAATTAGGAAATAAACTGTTAATATCCGCCTGACTCAAACAAATAAAATTCAATATCACTTGCAACATTTTCCTGAAGATAAAAATACCCATCGCATTTTTCACTCGGTACATTAGCAAGATTTCTGTTCAACATTCGAATATTTCTGAAACTGATAGAAGTTCCTTATTGAAATATCGATTTGTATGCGCCGATTCGTATAAGAAAACGACTGAGATTTCAATCTGAGGATAGGAAAATGGAACGGATTTCCTAAAGTGAATCACGTGTAACTCAGGTCCTTGTTTCAGCACGTACGGTATCGTATCCTGCGTTGGTGTTGATTCAAATTCGCTCGTGTGTCATCCTGGGTTGCCTGAAAAGGGTTTGAGGTGAAAAGAAAACAATCTTAGGTTTTCATGTGGGTCAGATTCAGCACTTTCGAAGGGTGAGATAGAAATCTTGTTTTGTGTGTTTGTGATCTGAAGCTGCTACTTTAGCCGAAGACTCTTATCTTGGCATATTCGAGGCAAAAGTCTATATCCTTATAATTCAAGAACGTATCAAAACACACACCTGAGAGCCGACAGTTTGATGAATGCTTCAAGAATAGTTGCTTGTTTTATACCTATTTTGGTTCTGGTTACATATTTTTCAATTTGCCGCTACTGTTGAGATAAAGAAAAATGAAAAGTAGCAATAATACAAAAATATCGCAAAGAATATTGGTGACACTGAGTGCTGTTTGTAGCTTTGGTATGAAATTTTTAATTCAATATATTCAATTGAATTGTTAAAGTGTTTTAATGATAGTGTGATATCATTTTCGAGTAGTCTGAACGCTGTGTTGTGTAGGATCATAAAGAATTATAAAAATGTATTCACTGTACTTTGAGTTTGATGCAACGATCAAGAATTCAATTTGCCTGATGAGTCATCATAATCGTGAATTATCTGATGAAAAGTGTTTTATGAACAATTATTAAACTTGAAAATGATGGAAAATACGTCAATAAAGTTTAAAGAAAAACACTGGTGTGTGTTCGGAATAAATTCAACAGAATGGCACCATTTTGGCAAGAAGCAAGATTATGGAAATAAATGTACTGTCGGTGAATATGGCGATATGCGCCATAAGTTCCATTCTGAATGTTACAAAAAGCAGCTTGCTGATGAAATTCAAAGGATGCTCTTTCGTAGATGGAATCGAACATTTTAGACATTATAGGTATATGGCACGGCACGTATCTACGTAATTTGTTCGGATGTAGTAGACAACAAATTTTAAACGAAAAATCGATACACACTTGCACAATTTCGTATAGGCAGAAAGTTTTCTGCCTTAGTTCAGCAAAAACCTACTCACCCCGAAACGACGATAGGGTAAAATTCTATTTGGCAAATTTTATAAATAGGTGAAAGTTTCATGTGTAGACATTTCGGGATTAAAAGCAGGCCAACAAGAATTTATGCTGTCTTCAGAAAAAGAAGAAAAATTGGCAGGATATTAGGAAATATTCGAGCCGCGTGTGTGAGAGTATCCTCAGCTATGGTAATAATGTTGCCATGGTCTGGCAAACATTTACAACAAACATTACACTTTAGCTTGAGAGTAGACCATAAATGAGGCGCAATGAAGTCAAATAGAAATTGATAACAATGTGTTGCAATAAGTGAACTGGAAACTGAAAGGATAAAACAAATGGAAGACGAGAAAGTTGGGATGTGTGGTGATAAACATGATTCATAGCATCGCATGATGGTTGCTTGCTTTGCAAAAGCACTTAACAACGACTACTCTTTTGTAATGTATGAAAACGACGAGCACAATTACGAAAGCATCAATTCTAAGAAGACAATTAATATCCATAGATAAATATGAATTAAATAAAAATGAAGTCATACTATAAAACAGTTTGGACATTTACTGAGTCCAGACATGTGTGTCTGTATCTAAACGTAATTCAAGCTATTTATCAAAAAATGAGATTTTTTCTGTGGAGTCTACATTACTCGAAAACTCCCAAATATAACTTAAGAAACTAGACTGTGATGCAGTTGATATTGAAACTCATGGAGTTTTGCGAATAAATTTTTTAATGCTGAGATACAATGAGGCAAAAATTATCTCAAAATCAAACGAGATTAATGTTGGGATCAATCGGTTCAGTTGTAGCGCACAAATTAGGATACTGGGGATTTTTTCCCTTGGTGCACTTTGATGTGGCAGGACCACTCACATAAATTTTCCGATTCGAAACGTTGGTCTGCGCGTAGTTACAGGCGAAGAAAAATTCTTCACCGCCATCTCTAGGCTGATTAAGGAGGCTGCAGCCCACTCGTATATTGCGATCAACAACCATGACTGTAAAGTGACCAATAACAGCACTGCAAGAACAGGAAAAAAATGGTAGCATCTTATCTGTATGTTTCGAATGCATATAGTTAGAATAGAAGTTCTCACCTGGATTTCTGAACTCTATCGATGTTTGCTTGTTTCGCGTCCTTGTATTCGTTAAACCAACTCTCGATACCGAACGTGATAGAAGCCTCAGCGGTTGGCGCAGGTCGTTCCCAACGCCTTGCCAAATTTTGACCAGAAAACTTGAAGCGGTCCGTGTTACGGCAAGCATCATGTTTCATGACGCACTGCTTGACATTCAACTCAGCAAGCTTCACTAATTCGTCATCCCATTGCTACAAAATAAATGAAGCTTGAAAAGGAATCGTGAAATAATTTAGAACAGTTTTTACCATAGTACCCATTCGTGAAGCTGGATTGAATCCTGGCAAGGTACCGCCAGCAATTTTATTTCTGTATTCATTGTGTTTGTTGAGAATCATTGTCTTGAATGGAGTGATATCGACAATTTTTCTTCCTGCCCGACACGTTGAACTGAAAGCCTTGATTGAAAAAATAAATGATTAACTTTGAGCGTTTCGAGAGTCCAGTTTATGAGTCAAAGGAGAAAGGGTGATTAGATATGTATGTTTGAGAAAATATTTTTCGTTATGATTTCTGATTCGTATAGAGTGGTTGATTTAAGGGATTACATGGGTCTTGAAGGGAAAAAACAGCTTTTTCAAAAAGGTGTATTTCAAAAACCATAAATCTATTTTATTTAAAATTTACACGCATACATTTTTAGCATTTTAAGAAGTTGTAAAAAAAATTTCAGCTAAAAGCATTGAAAATTGTCAATTTTCCTGCAGTTTTCCTCGTCCAACCTTTTTTGCGGTAGGCAGAATATTTCGGTGCAGGTTCATCTCAAATCAAAAATTCAGAAATTTTCTTACAGTTTTTGCCCTTGGCTCGTGATCGAACGAAGGAATTGAAAAAAAAATTTAAGTTTTGAAATGGGTTTGAATGAATTTTCGTCTCATATTTTTAAGCATTTTTCCGATTCTCATCGTTTTAAAATATTTTTTTACGTATAGAACAAGAACGACTCGACCGAATGTAAATCTCTTCAAGCAAGAGTCAATACTATCAAAAGGAACTGTGCAAAGTTTCAGCAAAATCTGTCGATTTGTTCTCGTGAAATCGTGCCTATCGCACGGAAAAACAAAGCTTCGAGAAAAACGCGTTTAAAGTTTTTTTTTACCGCGATTTAATGAATTAAAGTTATTTTTTAGCGACTTACATACATCGAGTCGTCGATTTCAGGTCCATACAGTAATTCGTTTGCCTCATTCGTGATGTTCAGAGCATCCTTTTGACCTATGTGACCCCTTAAGCATGATAATCTACACTTTTATAGAGCATATTGCTTTGTTCAAGTAAAGCGTTTGCATGTCAAAGCATCGTAAGGGGTAACATTACTCTAGAGACACCCTTTTTTCAGGATTTTTCGTAAGAAAATAAATTAAAAAAACACCAATTCCACTTATGGCAGTATATTGTTTAAACCAAGTACAAAACAAATATTTTTTTTTGTCAAAATGGCGGCCACAGAACCCCGTATTCGGCTGTTGTGTGATCCACCTTTAAAAAGTTACCGGTAACTTTTCTCTCGAACAGTCGCTCCTAGAACAAAAAACTAAATTTTTTCTTCAAGTGCATACTAATAGCTAGTGAAGTACGTAGGAGATTTTTTAAATCTAATTTTTAACAAAATGGTGCTGTGTAGAAAAAACAACGATTTCCCGATTATCCCGAGAGGTATATCGGAGCAGCTCTGCCGTGCAATAGCCAAATCGTCTAACTGCAATTTCCTCGATATCGAGATAAATGGCTTCAAACATTTCGCGTAAAAACGCTTCCGCATTTCCCCTGTCTTGCCTGCATTACCAAATTTGTTTGCAAAAACCTTTCAATCAACGTACAAAGAATGCAACATGAATTCAAGATTTTCGAAAATCGCCAATGCAGGGATGAAAACGAAGGAAACTTATTTTTAGATTTGTGTTCTCGCTTGAAACACAGCTTCAGATACAACGGCAAACCGCCTAAAAGCATTTAAACGTTTTGTCCAGTGTGCGTAGAAGGAAAACTTGACTAAGAAAACAACGTACAAACGCTCCAAATGCTCTTAGTCCCACTTTCATATGTTTTCAAGATGGAGCCCAAACGCCACCATCGGGGATCCCAGGAAATTGAACTTAAGCTAATTATACTATTTCCCACGCATAGCAAATAAAATAAAATCTTGCCTTTTGAAAATGCACGGTCAAACTCCCAATTGACTGGACTAGATATGCAACGGAAAATCGAACTAAATGCTTATAGACGTTTATTTTCCTTCTGATTTGTATAGCTGTACAATGGACAAACCGTCTAAAGTACTTTAGATGGTTTGCCACTTGTTTTTTATGTGAAATTGGCAGCAAGATGTATTATAGATGGAATGGCCAGGGTCATAACTCTTGAAGGGAAGGAAAATGAGACAAAACGTTAAGCTCATATGAAAGAAGGGAAGATATAATGTCCCTAAACGCACATATCTCAAAATCTTGAAAGATGTCATTTAGACGGTTTGGTCATTGCACGGCAGAGCTGCACCCAGCGCCGGCGCGTGATTCACCGACAGCGTGCGCGGGGCTCTGGGACACGGTGCAGCAAAGTCGCTCAGTTAGCCCTTTAGGAATTTTTCTGCGCTATAAAACTACCGACATCTCATTTTTATGACCCTAAAGTACAATTTAAGACAATAAAAAAATCGATTTTTTGAAAATCCTAGAATAGTAGTAGATTAAGTAACGAATCTCTTTCAAATTTCGATCAAATTCTAATCGATCTTCTTCCCATGTAACATTGCATTGGAAATGTAAGAATCTAAATTTTAAAGTCCAAAAATATAAAAAATTTATCATATAATTGGATCCCGGAACATTTCAAAATGTTATTCTCATTCTCAAAAACGTAACAAGCGTGCTTGCTTAGAATACGCTGCTTTTTCGTATAGATGATGCTAGAAAGCATAAAATTTTGGTAGCTATGCTAAGCTGATAATTGAATTGAGTTTTCTATTGCTTTTTAAAGAAAATTAGTTTGTCATAACAATTACAGCCAGCCTTTTTACCAGTTTTCTTGATTTATTTATGATTTTATTGTATCATGCTATCTTCATTTCTTCGCGGTTGAGTTTTACTATTAAAGTGAGAATTACAATTAATTTCTACACCAATATTGACTGGCTGAGCGAAAATTAAATAGAATTTGATTTTTCTGGTATCAATTTCTTATCTGTATTGAAATTCAATTTAGTCGTTTATTTATTATTACGGTACAAAGAAGGTATACGGTATAAAGAAGCTAATAAATTTTTTGCAAGCTAAATTGATTGCTCTGCATCGTAAGTGAAGCAATTCGTTTGTAATTGTCAATGAGTACAATTATGATTTTCATGCAAAATTAACTAAGCATGATTAGTATGGTCACTGATAATATGCTGTTTTTTCTTCAAATAAATTATTCTTTAAACGTAGTATGGTTAAAAAAATTTGAGATGAGCTTTTGGGAACTAGCAAAGTAAGACGATATTTATTGTTATTTGGCGACACTACTTGCAAGGCAAATGATTGTCATAATACAAAACGTCTTGACATGATCGTTTTCTTATTTAAGAAAATAACAATGGATAGCGTTTCCTCTTTTAGTAAAAAATTATGAGATTGTTCCAAGTCAGGGGCGTGGAAAATATGCATTTTAAACATTGGTAATCAACTGTTGTGTATGTTTCTTTATATCTTGTGTAATACCAAGTTTTTTCATTATATATTGATTAATTTTCACGAAAATCTGAAATATCAGCTCGATTGTTGATCGCTTTCTTGCACCAGTGGTGACCATCAGTACTTTTTTTGGATTCGGGAAATCAATTTAACGAGAACAATAATTATTTCAACAATTTGCTCAGAAGGGCTTTGGTTGGTTGGTTGGTTGTAGTGGCTCCCCTTCTTATCAAAAGATGGCCCACTTAGGCCACAGTAGGCCCATTGTGATACCACAGAAGATTGAGACGGCACTATAACCTAGCTGCTGGGTGACGAGAACCATTTCGAGTCTCGTATGAAGCCATGCAGCCGATGTTCAAATCAGCTACTTCCGTGAGGCTGTCCAGGAAGGGTGAGCCTAAGTTTTTCATGCGTTTCCTGGCCAGTGCTGGGCATTCGCACAGAAAATGTTAGATTGTCTCCTCCTCTTCTTCCGATCTGCAACTTCGGCAGAAATCGTTGAAGAGAACGCCTCATCCATCTGCGTGTCTGCCAATTAGACAATGTCCCGTCAGTATGGACACGATAGAACTCAAGGTTTCACGACTCGTGTTAAGGAGCTGCTTGGTGCGTCTGGGACAAGTTTGCTTGGCTGTCCTGCAGGTTTCCTCCAACAACCAGGTCCTATTTGCAGCCTTCATGTAATGGTGCCTAAATCTCAGCTCTATGGAAGCTAGAGGTTGGTCAGGGCTTTAGGTTGGTTTTATGTTTTAAGCAATTTTTGTTTTATAAATAATAACTAAGTGCGTTTCCCCATAAAATCCAGACACCGCCATTTTGTTTAATTTGAAGTAAAAGAAAAAAAGCTTCGATGAACTATTAAACAAATATTTTTTCTGTCATTTTATTGATTTTTAAAGCATAACTAAGAAGCGCTGATGGTCATCGCAAGGAACTATATTCAAGCGAGTGGTTATCAATCACGCGGTTGACTTGGTCCTGAATCATTATTTTCATCTGAGACTTTCGTGGAAGTTACTTGAATATAGTGAGGAAATTTGGTACTTAAAATAATAATCTTTACAGAATAGTTCATACTGTTATTGCAAATATTTATTTTTCACGCTGCTTACTAGCTTAAATCGCTTCATTCATTGGTTTCAAAATATACAGATACATAGTGACACCTGAAATATAATCGTCTACAATCCATCAAGGTCTTTGCCATAAAAACTTTAAAAAACATAAGCATCCCCGAGTTTCAATAAATTTCAAGACTATATATGTTAGTAGGTCAAGTTAGATTGTTAACGCTATCTAAAGATTTTTATGTTTATGGCAACTAGTTTACTGAAAAGTAGGCTCCATGGTTTGGTTGGTTGGAGAAAATTCTATGCATGTTGACAGTTGATTAATAATATTCTTCTTATTTATTACGTAGGAAATAAAATTGGTTCTTGTAAGTGGAATAGATTTTTCAAACTTTATCGAAATATTGTGAATTTGATTCGAGGTGTAATGGTTTGAACGTGTTGCTTAGGTTTGCATTATAAGGTCATAGAAATATGATGAAATCTTTCGTCAAAGATAGTATGTTTGATGACACCATATTATGATCATATATCTTCGATTTAGGCAGCATAAACTGGTCGTTACACTACATTATATTTTTACGACATAGTTGATCGACATGCGGAAAATTGTTCGAGAGTGTTACATATGAGTTTTTATTTCACATTTTGGGTAAATATTTAAATGTTACTAAGCAACAGCAATAATAAATTTTTCACTGGATAATTCAGCAGAAAATGAATTTTTGATAAATGCAACAAATTTTCACTCTTATTCATGAGTCTACTTACAATTATAATGAACACATAAAGGATCTCTCTACGAGAACATTTGTTCACTGATACATGATGAAAAACTGTTTGTCGTATATAAGGTTTTACACGCTCATACCCTATGATGAACCTTCTATGATCAAAAATTTCATCACTGTTTTATGATCGTGTAATGCATGCTTTAAAAACTCCTTCAATTTTGAATCGTTCAAAAGTGATTTTGTTTTCATATTGGAACATTAGCTCAAGTCTAAACAAACTCTAATAAAACTTACTCCGGTGTTATCGCAAGCAATGTGCTTTCGTCCTGAACAAAGCGTCGAAGCACAGTAGTTGGCGGTTTGCCCTTGCGTATATGCTACGAAAGTTACCACGAAAATTGCTGCAGCCCACATAGTCACTGAGTTTGATATTCAAAAAAACAGAAATCAGAATTGATGAGGCTCTGGTTTCACTTTTATATCATTCTCTTCTTATTTACTTTTTTTCACTTCGAAAGCATGTGCCTCAATGTAAATGTGTGTATATATGTATATGGACCTCTCAATAAAATTATTATCTTAGGTGGGATAGCAAACACTAGCGTTTTCGCAAAGCTCTCATTTTTGTGAATCACACGTGAAACAATTAGAATACTTGAAGAAAAAAACTGAAATCCAGCAAACACACGTCACATTCTAATTACATGCATTCCACCTGTCGAAATATTGACTGGCTGAGTACAATAACATGAAAACTTAACTCCACCCAATGCTGATCTATCGATAACAAAATGGTACTGGGCACGTTTTTTGACTGACGAGTTAATGTGCTTAGAACATATTCACATATTGGGTTTGCAAATGTAAACTTACGTCAAGACCTGAGATAATAACACCTCACGGACTGTGACACAACAACGATAAGGAGAAAGCTCTATCTGCATGCGCTACCTTCACTAATTACGCTTTTGTGTAAGATCTTAACGAGTTCTTGACTTTTGATCAACGCCGTAAGCAAATGAGACTATGTGCGTTTATTGGAATCGAAAAACAATTCGTTTTTCGGTTGAAAAAATGAGAAAAATAACTGAAAATATGTGTTTTTGCAAAACGACATAAATTTTGCCAAAAAACAGTATTTTTAAGACAATGTTTGTCTTCAGAATTTATTTAACTGAACTATCGGACGATAAAATATTTACTTGAAGCGTTACATCCAAAACATTTGAAATTCATAGTGAATCAAAAGGAAGAGTTCATTTTCTTAGCACAGAAATTAAATCTTTCAGGTTTTCAAGCACTACCATAGGTCATGCATATTAGTAATATGGCATGGATATATTCCATGACTACACTTCAATGAAAGTTAGCTGTTTAATCTAATTATGTAAATTTCTACCCGTTAAAGGTACATCACTAAGAAAAAGAACAGCCAGCAAGCTTTCATGATCTTCGTATATGTATTGTTGGGAAAGTTTACGTAGTAACCAACATTAAGTATGTAATTGTTTCTATGGGTTAGTTGAAATATGTTTCCATGAGTGTAAGCGAATTTAACTTTTTGATGGAGCACGAGTCTGATAGTATGAAATAAATGATACATTAGAAAATTGAGCGGTGGAAAGCTTCGCAATTGTTTGACATATATTCTCTGCAACTTTGTTTAGAAGGTAACAAATCTGATCAAGTTATCGTGAACGTGACGGCTTCGTTCTTTTAAATACTGCTTCCCAGGTTTTAATTACAAAATCACCTTAGTCATACTCATGAGGAGGCAGCGTTTGCTTCCCATTCATTTTTGTGATAACGCGATGATTATGGGAAACGTAAACAGGCGAATAGATCTGTTTTGATCCACTGAGCAATATGAAATTCATAGAAAAATTTTTTGCTGACTCGAAATGAGTGAATCAGCAACTGGAACCAGTCAAAATATAATTTTCGAAATTTGTAGTCTTTAATGTAATCAATTTCGCGATACTTATTTCAATTTGATGCAATGTATACCAAAGGATTTTTAACTGAACATGCGTGTGCATTGCTGAATCATAAAAATAAGACACTTGAAACACATCACTTTGCCGTTGAATGTTTGCTGTAAATTCAGAATAGTAAAAATAAATCCAGTTTTGAAAAATCAAACAATTTATTTCGTACAAAGAACAAGGACTTTAGCATCTACAAAACGGTGTTTGCATTGATGGGCTCTGACACAGAGCACAACGCCGGGTATGATGGATTGGTGCCGGTAGTACATTGAGAAGCCTTGGTGCCACTTACATAGACCTTCTTGTTCAGAATGTTAGTCTGGGAATAGTTGCAGGCGAAGAAGTATTCCTTTCCACTATTCTTGGTTTGCCGGAGAAGGGCACATCCCACACGAATGCTGCGGTCATTGACCATTGGCGTAAAGTGACCAATCGTGGGACTAATTTGATTCGAGATAGAAGTCACATTTAGCAAGGATATACTCGTAATAAGTATGCACTTACCTTGTGGATTGATAGCTGTTAATTTGTGTCATGCTTCCATACTGGTACTCATTGTACCAGCTATCAATGCTGGACGTGATAGCTGTAGTTGGGGTAGCTGCCGGGGTACTCCAGTACCATCCCAAGTTTTGACCGGACCATTTAAACCTATCAGTATTGCGGCAAGAGTCATGTTTCATGGCACATTGTTTGACATTCAATTCAGCCAAATACGCCAGCTCAGTGTCCCACTGCATGGTTCCCATTCGTACTGCTGAAAGATATCCAGCCTGTCCTCCTGAAGCCACTTTGTTCCTGTAGGTATTGTGTTTAGACAGAATCAAACTCATATGTGTTGAAATGCTGATGATTTCTCTTCCAGTAGCACATGTTGATGCGAAATTCTGTAGAAAATTAGTGCATTGTTTATTTTTCAGAGCAAATAAATTAAACACTTTTTGACTTTTGTATAAGATCCTATAATAAGTTCTAAGGAAATCTTTCTGTACTTACTCCACTGTTCCCGCAAGCGATGTGTGTTTTTCCTGAGCACAACGAAGTAGCACAGTAATTGGCAGTTTGGGCCTGGGCGCCACAAATCGCAACAACAGCAACCAACCACAATTTCAACATTTTCACAGACTTTCCTCTAGGTTCCTATGATCTGCAATGTGCATATCCTGTGAGCTATACTCTTTTTATAGCAATTCTTTGTGTATTTTTTAATATATGTTCAACTGTTAATGTTTGTTGATATGAATGTATGTAGTTGTTTAGACAGTATGTCGTAGAAAAATCTAACACTTCACAATAGAAGAGTTAATCATCTTTTGGCGATGGAGGAGACGGCAATCGAATTTGATTTTCTGGGGGCAGGTCTTAGAAATTTAGATTGGTAGTGGTGTCTTTATTATGCACTATGTTACCCCTCACTAAATTTTGAAGTAGTATGTATCTAAATAAAAAATATATGAAAGTTTAATGAGAAAATGGGACATGTTTTTGCCTATTCCGTCACTAAAGGAACAGCACTTCCTCCATGGCTATTTGTTATCAAACATGTGTTCTGAATGTTTAGTTTGAATGCTATAATAGTAACAGCATTTTTAAAAGCTCGTCTTCGATCATACTTTGAGTACTAGTTCAAATACTTTGGGTACTTACTCTACTAAGTTATTCATCTTTTTCAAATATAACTTTATTTGCATAAAACCACTAACGTGAATGCTTAACTAATGAGTTATTTTTCAAATTAACAAAACTGAAACGAGGTATGTTAAAAATTACAGCTACGATGTGCAACAAATGCATATATATGTTAATGGAAACGTAATAAAATAAAACGAAATATTTGGCACCAGAAAGTTATGAATTTTATCTGGCAGCGTGTAAGTTCCTTTGTAAATTGAATTCCAAAAAACAATTAGAATAATTTAAAATAATGCAGCATATTATTCCGGTGATGTCTTAATCGAAATAACGTCTAATAGAAAATCAGAGTGAAGTTGTAGTTTGATATTTGTAAGAAGATTTTGCCTGGAAGAGTGTCAATGAGTTAACGGGTAGAATACTGGGGCGTAAAGGCAATTTAGCGTATAGTTCTCAAAGACAGCCAAAACTAATACTTAACACAATTCGGAACGCCTTACATTTGCCTTGAGTCTAGCATTGGCCAAGTTTGTATGTCTGAATAGAATTTTTATTATTATTGATAAATTTATTTGCATGAGACGAAATCAATAATTTATCTATTATTCCAGGATATTAGCCCATGAGCTGTGAGCAATACTGTAATTGTATGAATTGAAACAAAATGTGCGTCACACCAAATTATGTAAATATTATCAAAAAGTTCAGCATAATTCCATTAAAAAATGAGAATAACAATTATGTTTTGGATTACCTCTTGTGAGAATGTACCAAAAGTCCTAGTGTTATTGTTCAACAGTTTGTTCCAGTTGTGAAAACATTTGCAGACTGTATTCGAAATGAAAATATGGTGAGAGATAGATAAGACTATCGTCAACTCGGCCTAGACTAACAACTAACACAAATTTTAATCTAATTGGACAATGTAAAACATCGCTCAGATAAGTAGATTAATCGCATGTATAATTTTCGACTGCTTAAAGGAAATATTAAAGATGATATTCTTGTATGTTTGAAATGACATAGAGACATAAATTTCATTGATTTTCTTAGATGTATTAATTTTTTTATCAGATGAGCATCTTTAATTCCATTTTCAAGATAAAAATAAACACTTGCCGGCGAGATGGAAAGTTTAGAGAAGTCTCTTTGAAATAATTTGTTTTGTGCTCAAGCGGCATATTTTCATTTCGACAGTCCTTATTTATCTCGTTGGCATTATTTTCCAAACAATAACTTCCCTTCGACTTCAATTTTTTTCAGAAAGTCTGTGTTGTAAAGATTTTCAAAACTATTTCAGTGATTATTTCACTCGTTGCTATGCAAACTGTTTGTGTAAATTTAATAGTTAACATTCAACCATATGAAAAGTAAGCATTGAAATATTACTTTGAAACATTTTGCTTCGGAAGTATGAAAGAGGAGTTTGTTTGCAGTCTTGGATGTTTGGACTGTACTTCAATATATCTTTTTTTCGTATGTATTCGTTAAAAGTTTTTTTTTTCTATTCCGGTTCAACGTATTAGATGAACATGTGTCTATGTGTGCTATAGAAAAATCCCCGTATATTTCTCAATATGTTTACGTAGAATATTTCAGTGGTTTTTGCAACATAACAATACTATTAGCAATTTATTTTCCTAATTTTCTTGATATTGTGTTAAATATTAATACATTTGTGTTTTAGCCCCAGACAACTGGTATCGGTAGAAATTTTGATTCCAAAAATATTCTTGTTAAAAATTCTCAAATTCTGCTATAAATTGGACGCTTAATTTTAATGCGAAATGCTTATGACTAATTTCTGAATTGGTTGCTCATAAAATCCTTATTAAAGCTAACCTGTAAAAAAACACTTTTCAATTTACCAAGGTTGCCATTTATTCAAAACAGGATTACATTTACCTAAAATGGTGGATCGAAAAGCTAATCAACTGTGTTAGGATTGATTGGCTCGTCTTCACTACATAGCCCTTTATAGTAAGGATGCAAGCCGGTAATACACATTGATGTCACAGGACCGGAACTGTATACTTTTTTCGTTTTAATATTCATCTGAGCGTAGTTGCAAATGAAGAAGTACTCCTTTCCAGTGAGTTTTGATTGACGAAGAAGAGCGCATCCCACTCGTATATTTCGATCATTCATGAGTATAGTGAATTGGCTGATGGTTGGCCTGATAAAAGGATTTGGAAGACCATTCAATTAAAAGAAAAATATATCGAATTTACCTGACAGTTTTATATTTGTTAATGTGAGACATTTTTGCGCCGTGATGCTCTTCGTACCACCCGTACATTGCTACTTCGACCACAGTCTTAGGATCCGCCACAGGATCACTCCAGTACCATGCCTTGTTCTGTCCTGCATATTTGAAACGATCTGTGTTTCGACATTGATCATTCTCCATTTGGCAACTTTTTACGTTGAATTCAGCCAAATTTGCCAGCTCAGGATCCCAGCGCATGGTTCCCATTCGCGATGCTTGTTGAAAGCTAGTGAGGTTCCCAGCGGCGACGTGGCTCCTGTATTCATTGTGTGTTGAAACAATTAAGTCAACAAGGGTACTAATATCCACTAGCTCACTGTCTTCCGCACATGTTGCAGCGAATGACTGAAATTAAAATGGTTAGTAGTTAATCTGTAACGAGCTCAGCCTTTCCTGCATAGCCCATCCATCTCTTAAACTCTAATATAATTGGAACTATTTCACGTGGCCAGAAAAAGGTATAGAATCATGAAACTCGGCGGACACTAGTCATGTAAGTATTTCAAAGAATTTTGCAATCTTCAGTCGATTAACTTACGCCGTCATTTCCACACGCCACGTGGACTTTTCCTGGTGAGCACAAACTGGTAGCGCAATAGTTGGTAGTGCTGGCTTGAGCGCAGATTCCAGCACACAAAACACTAAATGCAAATATCAGCATGACAAAGGAGCTCTTCTGTCTCTGGACAAAACTGATCTGAACCTTACAAAGAAGGAACTTATATACACTGCGCATTTCGCAAAACGTTGCATTTTCCTGTGAACTCACCTGTTCCAATAAAAAGCAAGCGTAAATTTGCTTCCTTTTCTCTCGTGGATTTGTAGCAACACCTAAACAAATTAAAAATCCAATAAAAGCGTTAGAAATTGAAAAATCTATATTTTCCGGGGTTTAGTTCCAAGCCTAACAGTTGGTATAATATTAGTTGAGACTCTTATAGAGAACAATAATAGCAGTGGTAAATATTATTTTCTGCTGACATTTCGGCAATTTTGTCGGTGGACATATTTAACAAAAGTATTTGAAATATTAGTTGTTCATAAAAAAATATGGAATATTCAATGTTTAAATTGGCAGCAGAAGTGTTGTAGCAAACATTGATCACCTGATGTCTTCATGGCACTTGTTTTTTGGGAATTTCAACATTTGGCTTGAATAAATTGGATCACTATCAACAATAATAAGTATACAACTATAATTAGCTGCACAGACTTTGAAGTATTGTTCAAGAAACAATCCAGATCGCCTATTCATATCTCTGGTCTGATTAAGTGATCTTTGAGTATCATCTACTTTAAAATTATTTTTACATGTCCTACAGTCTTTTTTTTTTGCATTAAATGGTTTATCAAATGTCGGTTTTTTATGGAAACTTTCACAAAATTAAATACTTTATATCGACGAAAAATATACTCATTCCTGTTTTATAGTTCTTGCTAACATACCGCAATCTGCAATCTGGAAAAATCCAGTCAATAATCTCTTATTTTGCATACAAGTGTCTGCAATCAATCCAATAACCATGTCTGGAGGAAATCGAATTTTAATATACAAACAAAAGTTTCTTTGTATTCTCCGATGATGAATCTTGTGTGCTTGTCATATAAAAATGCAATCAATTGAAATTCTATAACAAAACGTGAATAACCCATAACATCACCATGAACATCTTAGCATATCAGTATGAAATCAGGAAACACAAGAATTTCACAGAAATTTCTCTGAAATCTTATGAAAATAAATGGACGCAAATTGTAAGCTGTGGACGAAATTGTAAATGCGTTTATTGAAAACGAATTGTGTTGTTTTTTGGTTGAAAAGTGGGGAAAACAATTGGAAAACATCTGCTTTTGATAGACGACATTAGGATTGTTGGGAGACAGTATTTTTTTAAAGATAATATTGTCTACCGAGTTTATTTAAGTGAACTAACTGCTGATACAATATTTAGATGAAGCGCTGCAGTTAAGATGTTTGAAATTCAGGGTGAACGACTGATCTCTTCTGCGATCAAATACAAGAGTCAATCAAAAGGAAACCTTCCATTTCATTGCTCTTCTTAAAAGGCACTTTAGGAGACCCTGAAATTAAATCTGCCAGGGTTATAAACACATGAGGGAGCACGAGTCTGATTTTATGAAATAAAAGAAAATGGAACGATGAAAAGCTTCGAAATTGTTTAACATTTTTTCAATGCAATCAATTTTGCGATACTTAATTCAATTTGATGCAATGTATACCACGAGGTTTTAAGTTGAACAGGTGAATCATAAAAATAAGACATAAGGTGAATGTTCGATGTGAATTCAGAATAGTAAAAATAAATCCAGTTTTGAAAAATCAAACAATTTATTTCGTACAAAGAACAAGGACTTTAGCATCTACAAAACGGTGTTTGCATTGATGGGCTCTGACACAGAGCACAACGCAGGGTATGATGGATTGGTGCCGGTAGTACATTGAGAAGCCTTGGTGCCACTTACATAGACCTTCTTGTTCAGAATGTTAGTCTGGGAATAGTTGCAGGCGAAGAAGTATTCCTTTCCACTATTCTTGGTTTGCCGGAGAAGGGCACATCCCACACGAATGCTGCGGTCATTGACCATTGGCGTAAAGTGACCAATCGTGGGACTAATTTGATTCGAGATAGAAGTCGCATTTAGCAAGGATATACTCGTAATAAGTATGCACTTACCTTGTGGATTGATAGCTGTTAATTTGTGTCATGCTTCCATACTGGTACTCATTGTACCAGCTATCAATGCTGGACGTGATAGCTGTAGTTGGGGTAGCTGCCGGGGTACTCCAGTACCATCCCAAGTTTTGACCGGACCATTTAAACCTATCAGTATTGCGGCAAGAGTCATGTTTCATGGCACATTGTTTGACATTCAATTCAGCCAAATACGCCAGCTCAGGGTCCCACTGCATGGTTCCCATTCGTACTGCTGAAAGATATCCAGCCAGTCCTCCTGAAGCGACTGTGTTCCTGTAGGTATTGTGTTTAGAGAGAATCAAACTCATATGTGTAGATATACTGATGATTTCTCTGTCAGCAGCACATGTAGATGCGAAATTCTGCAAGAAAATGAGCGTTTTGTTGATTTTACAGTGCAAATAATAAACATTTATTTGACTTTTCTATAAGATGGTTATGCACCGATAATTGACGATCCTACAATAAGTTCTAAGGAAATCAACCAATTCACTTACTCCGTTGTTCCCGCAAGCGATGTGTGTTTTTCCTGAGCACAACGTAGTAGCACAGTAATTGGCTGTTTGGGCCTGGACGCCACAAATCGCAACAACAACAAGCAACCACAATTTCAGCATTTTCACAGACTTTTCGCTAGGTTCGTATGATCGACAATGTTCATATCCTAGGGGCTACCCTCTTTTTATAGCAATTCTTTGTGTATTTTTTATTATCTATTGTTTGTGTTTGTTCATATGAACATATGCAGTTGTTTGAACAGCATTTCTTGGAAAACACAGTAGAAGAATCTTGTTTTTTAAAAATTTTATTATGTTTGATTCGAAGATAAGAGTCTTTTGGACATGGAAAAGATGGAAATCAAAATTAATTTTCTGATAAGATCTTAGAAATTCCAATTGTTAGAGATTTCTTTAGTATGTACACACTTTGTTACCATTCACTAAATTCGGGATTAGCTTATACTCAAACGAAATGCTGTCTGTTTTATTTGAATGATCAATGATATCACTATGAACAGCTATCATTAATAAGTTAGGAAGCACCATGTGATTAAAAAAGGAAGCACATATGATGATTTTCAGTTCCACTGAGGTCTCATTATGTTGAATGATGCAAAGTTTAAACGGTAATCTGCATTTTTGTAGAAACAAATGAAAATTACTCGTTGAAAGTTATTGTTAAATCGCTTCGGCCTTAAATATCTTTAATTTATCAGATACTTCGAACTGTTTTAGCAATTCAATCAAAATGCAAAGAAATTTCCTCTACTACAATTCATAGTAAGAACTATTGTAAAACAGTGCTATGTATATGTAGCATTGAAAACTCCTTCATTTAAGAATTCAGTTCCCGCCCACTCTTTGCGAACTCAAAGCGTTTCCCATAGTTGGCTAAGTGCTGTGGGTCCGTGAAAATGTTTTCTATGCAGCCAATTCAAATGGAATCCTTTTCTATAGCGAATTAAACTTTAAGCCACCACTGGGAAAATAGAAAAGCTCACTGAAGGCAGATAGAAAGGAAGTAGAGAAGTCAATAAATTGATTTGAAATGTAATTGAATTTTAAGGAAAGTAATTTGAATGGAACGGACGTGATAGAATACTGTCCGTGATGGCTCTTACAAAATGCCTGGGGACTGCCCTGCTGTTGGCCACTGTGAATTGTAAAGTATAATATCCGGTTAAAAGTTTTCAGTTGCATTTCAATGGATCTGCTAGCATAAAGGTGTTTGAAGTGTTTATAAGGATTTATGGGCATCATTGGCTTGGTCTTCAACTGTTTTGGTTGAAGATCTTAAGCTACTACGAATGCAGATGCTGATAAATCTGAGATTCCATATAATATAAAATGATTAAGCCAAGGGAAATACAGTCTTTGTAAGGCAGCTTTATTATATTATATATTTATTCACCTACACGTAATAAATGTTTATCGCAACTAGATTTCAAATGAACTCTTCTTTTACTTTCAGAAAGAACTGTAGATCAACACCTGGATTAAACCAAACATCGACGACTAGTTAAGGTTCGTTCCATTTTAAATGAATATTGTATTGATGTATGTAACATGGCCAACTTAAATTCATGGTAATCTCAGCTTTTAAAGAATGAGTTAGAAATGAATATAGTTTGTGTATGGGTTGGCTTTGAGAGGTAAACCTCGAAGTATATTCCAGTTTCAGCACAAATTTAATATGGTTCGCCTTCAAATTATTCTGAAATAAAACCTTACAATTGTCCGGACTCTATACTGAAAAGCGTTGTTATCGCGTAGAAAACCATAAACGTTTCACAATGGAAATGAAATCAAGATATACCCAAATTTTTGGAAAATGTTATCATCATAATGACAATGTCACGAACTTTTTAACCCTGAATGAATGACTTACACCTTTGATACAAAAATATATTGAAAAGTCCTTCATGTATGTTAGGAAGAGTGATAGTTTCGTTTTTTCGAAGAATGTTTCGAATTCACTTTTTTAATAAATAGGTAGGCTCTTTCTCTGCTAACTGTTGTAATGGGTTCAAGATTGAAAGTCGAAATATTCCACAAATTTCCATATATTTTAAAACTATTTTTGAAAATAAGTCTCGGTGTGAGCCGTGCCCGAAAGAAATTCAATCAAAAACCGTAGTGGCGAGCGTGGAATGTCATATTCCTTCAAACTAGCGTAGGGATAGTAACCGTTCCTGGACATTGCTTAAATGCTTCGATTTCTGAAACATGGCAGGAGTCGGAGTAAATTAATGTAAATCAGTTTTGGTCTGCAGCACATTAAACACAGAATATTTCACTTTTCGGTGTTTCAAGAAAAGCGTCGCATTTAAACTACTTTGTTCTAATATCGCGCTTGTAGCATGCAACTCTTCATATGCAAATGCCAATCTCCTTACTGTATATATTACCTCCTGACAGGATAACTCCATGAATCTTGACTTCCAATAGTAGACGAAAAAATATTGGAGATCAAAACCGTCCAAACTTAAAAGCTTCCGAATTAAGATTTCGCCCACGTTGTTTGTGGTTCTCTATAGCCGAGCAGCATCCTTTCCCGACCTAGTGATGCTCGGGCGTAACATCCTGTCGCATGCACATATCTTGACATCGTATAGGTTCCTTGGCTGGTCTGAATTGCAGCCACACCCTCCCCTACAGAAGCTTCACAAGTAGATGGCGTGCTTCATGACGACAGCATTACTGCTGGGCACATCTCCTGAAATTTAATAATAAGCTGAAACTGGAAAGCGTTGACGTCTCTTGGCTACCGGATTGGAAGCAGTGCAGTTTCCAGCAAGAAGGATAATGGGGAAGGTGCAGTTAGTTTGTAAGTATTAGACATGCTATTCACGTGCTGCTGCCAGCAAAGAGAGCGCATCAACAACGTGGAGTTGGGCTCACGATGGGAGAGACCATATTTTCCTTATTTGTCGATGGTGTCTATTTCTGTCATTGCTGGTAGAATTTTAGGCAAATATGAAGAGATTCTGGAACCATGTTATTTTGAGGGTCTGCACACCTTAACGCCGAAGTAAGGTTGAAAAGAAAGGTGCGTGGTGTATGCCGTGCAAGAAAATGAGCATTAACGAGAAGTTACTAAGAAGCCTTTAAAACGTGTAGTCCCAGAAAAACAATAGCTGGTGAATCTGCCGAATTAGGTCAGTGGATCAAGAATATTCTCCTAGTTAAGGCTGCTATAGTGCACACATGTTTATATGTCTGATGTTTTCTGATAGGAGTACGGGCCTATGAGCTTTAAATTTAAATCGTTTACGATTGATTGAATGTATCGTCAATGATTTAACCAACTATGAAAAATATGAGGAATTTTTTGATGGTAACTATGAATGCTTCCCGTTTGGTTATGTTCATGAACCAGGTCAGACAGCTTGCTTACCGTTGTGATCTCTTAGAAGGTCTATCACATATTTAAAAATATAAAATTTCGCCAAAAAATATTGTCTTGACTGCTTCATAAAGATTTAAGGGGTGACATCTTTCACGAATTTTAATTATTTGGAGTGCGTTTTTTGTTTCACATTTATCTGATTTGATGGTTGACTTTCTTGAAAGGTAAATCTTAACTTAAATGTTAACTTGTCTTGATTTCATTAGAACTAAAGCGGACAATTAATTCTTTGCATACAATTTTTTAGTAAGGTTCCTTCAGATTTGTGGCTCCAATTAGTGAAAAGTTCTTTCTAAGAAACATATCATTTCGCTAAAGAAAATGTTATGTATAATTTTTCTTCGATCAACGAAATACAAAAGACTAATTAGTTCCGTAGCAAATTAACAAATCGATTCCTTGTTTAGTGAAGGGAATGAAAATTGTGCCCGCAAAATATTGTAATTGAAGTACTACTGCTACAAATCTCCGAATCTTTACTATTCGATTTTAATCCCAAATGATAGTACCTCACGTTAACTATGATGCATTTGTGATATCTTCAAAAACTGTTAAGACCAATCTGACAACTGACTTTTGATTTCACATCAACTACTAAATTTTTGAAGAATGGTTTTTATATTATCTGATAGCTTCTAGAAATCACATTGTAGAATAGATTCTACGAACGAACTGTGACTCAGCTTTCTGCCTGGCTTCAACAACATTTGAAGGTTGATCTTCGATTGCCTGTAGCAGCTTCAATCACAGTGCACAGGACATTTCGAAGCTGCATCAAACTATAGTCTACACCATTATCAAAAAGGTAAACAACTTCCAGTGACGCTTCCCGAGTACTTTCCCCATGAGTTCGCCATATGAGATTGCCTAGTCGCTTGATGTTGTTTCGTTCGCTTCCAACAAACACGAAAAATTTAACGAGAAAATCATATGGGCCTCCCTGCTGTTGGAAAATAAACACGGAAAACGTGGGCGAGAAAAGGGAGCGAAATGCAGCATCCAATTCTTGGATGCTTTCCAAGCCAACTTAAGAAAATCTTCGGGAGCAATGTAAAGAGAAAGCAGAAAATACCGAGCGAAAGATGCATGCATCTTGTTTGGGAGAGGTTGACATTGCGCGCCGAATCGTGTCCTTGCGCACTTTTATCGAAAACTCGGAATTATTTATTAATAGTTCACGTAATGAATGGGCAGGTTTGGAATAAAAGGAGGATTCCTACGGTTTTCGGCTTCAACTCTTTGCCGCCGCTATTTGGTATTGTCAGCATACCTTCTGTGTTAACTTTGAATGCTTCTTGCAAGCAGAATGGACATTTTTTACATAGCCTAGGCTAAGATCCAACTGAAACTAGGGTTCAAGAGGGTTGTTCAGTTAGAAAACGGTTCAGATTTAATTGAGGTTTTTTGCATTTCGGTAGCTTCTATTTGTTTCTGTTCCGATGTTCTGGGATGCCGATCGCAATAAGGGCTCGAGATATGCTGTGCGATGGACGTCAACTGGAAAAACTGAATTGAGTCTGTGCCCCGCGATAGCTATGTGCTGTAGAAGAGCTATATCTGGATATCGATCCGGGAAAGCTTGAATTGGAGGAGTGAAGCACTTAATGCCTACTACCCATGTTGTTGGTGTTGTTGTTTTCTGCTCGCCCTCTTCTTCTGGAAAACTCATCTCCAGCTCTGGCATCTCCTGAAGCATCTCGCAGCAAACTTCGTCTCGCTGTCGACGTCGTCGTGCGGCGTTCAACCACTGTACGTCGAAATTCGCGTTTCAATAAACAGTTTTATCCGTATCGCTGTCCTTTCACTATTGCATTTAGGATCTAAGTAAAAGCATTTTCAAGAGTGTTTCGTGTGTACAAGCTTCGGACGAATTGACAATTTAGTCGTTGAAATTTTCGGTGAGCATAGTTACGCTGAGCTCAGTAGGAGTTTTCGAGTATTGCGAGCAACCGACCACGCTCCATTTTTGCGACTCGATGTTTCATGAGCCTTGGAGTTGAGTTCTGCAACCCGAATTCGGGATCAACTCAGCCAAAGGATACTAACGATACTGGCTAGGCTTGAATCACCCCTTCTTCATAGCTGACTTAAGTGGATTTTTATTGTGGATGAATATAAACTAGTGAATCATTTTTACTGTGTACGTGGTGTTCCAGAAGAATTGAATTTGCAGTCGACCGGCTCCAAAAATTATCGAGGTTACGCTAAATGAACGTCAATCAGTAATCAACAAGAGGCTTTAGTGCGTCAAGGATTTGGAAAAGGGAAAGATATTCGTGCAGCCGCTGGAGCACTGAATACCTTAAACAGCGGACTTTTCTCACACCGACCGGCTTGCATCAACCATATCAAATTTTCTACGTCTTGCTGCTGGAGCTGTGTGAGCTGTGAGCTGTGAGCTACGAGTTGAGGTCTGGCCTCTGAGTGAAACTAAAAGGATAATAGTGATATACATTCGGTATCGCGAATATTCCACCGAGCGACATTTTTCACGTACGAGGATTCGTTTTGAAAATTTCCAAAATCAATTCTATAAGTGGGTGTGTTTGACGCATAGCACCAGTCGAGCGGAGACACGGTCGGAGCCGGAGCTGAAGCTGGAGCACATTCTAAATATTCCAGCGAGTGGCGAAGTCAGGGGCCAGGGGTTGGAAGGACCAATTTCGGATGTGCCAAGAAGTAAGAGCGCGCCTGTGGAGAGCAAAAACTTTTGAGAGCAACATCCGCGTATCGGACTCCATTTAAACCACATCTGTAAAACAGGATCAGGGTTTTCCTTAAAACAGTCGATTTCGCTCCATTTTAAGCTGCGCTTAGCCACTCCGCTAGAAAGCTAGTTTCAAAGAGTTTAATGTGCAATTGAAAAACGGAAATTGCGGGAGTGTCGGGTTGGCCTACTTCATTCTGTAAACAAATTGAAGTGATCGGATTTCATGTCCACGCAGTAGGTTTAGGAAGAAAGTCGGAGGAAAAACCAGGATAGGCGTAGACCCTTCGAATTCGGCATTACCGCTGCCATCATTCATCGGGCTGTAGCCACTTGGCTGGCAGTGCTCTCTCCGCCTGCTGCTTGTGAAAATTGAAACCGCTCCGACGACACCAGCAACAACGGCAGAATGGGTGCCAAAGGTAGCGTGGAGGCCGCAAAAATGAATGCGGATGGCTGGGGACACTTGGAGGTTTGTATTCTGTAAATAAGAATTGAAAATCTGTATCCAAATTTGTGTATTATGAGCACAGTAATAAATCCTCGGAAGATTGATGACATGAACGACGTAGTCAGGCTGCGTGTTCGTCCTGAAGACTAAAAATAATTGGGAGATACGTGTTCGAGAACATTTTAAAAACGTAACAGTTGAATTTTATCGCGAAATTTCGTTAGTGTTCTGTCATTTCATGTGAACCTGAAGAAATTCTTTGCACAAATCTATCCCCTTCTCTTAAGGTAGGCTCAGCTGTGCGGTTGCATGCAAGAATTAAAGAGAGTGAACTAATCGAAGAAGCACTTGAGTGTTTTTTAAGTGGATTGTCTTGTGTACAGCTAACGGAAATATTCGCACGGTCAAGTGGTTTTGGTGGCCTCCCTTCGACTAGGGAATAATTTTACACAGGTTTGGGTTTTTAGAGCAAGGTCTCAATGTCTACCTGTCTATCCTGTTCTTCAGTTGCATGAATTCTGCTGGGTATCTCTCGATGCAGCCATTCATGGGCGGCATGTGCACTAGCCGTGGATTAGAACAAGAGATAGGCGTTGGCGGCAGAGGTGATAGAAAATGGAGCTTTTCTCTGAATCTTTGCATTTTTTGTCAGAGTCCTTACTGATAATTGAAAATGGTTTGAGTTTAGGAACTCGGATATTGATACATGTTCTATCAATTGTAAATAAGCACTGATAATTTTTGGTCACTGATTAAGATTGATTGAGAATGCATGCTGCATAATATAAGGCACAGCGTTGCGGTGATACGAAAAATAAGAATTCATATTCAAGCTTTATTTCAATGAACAAACGTAGACGAGTTTTTGGAAGGCAGCAAGATAAAAAGCAACAGACAAAAAAACTTCAGCAGCTATGAATATAAACTTCTTTTGTTGCGTTCCAAGAATTATTCAGCGTCTTTCACAAGTGTTGGGGTTGAATAGCGCCACCTTGTATGGCAAAGGTTAAATTTCGATCTTGCTGCTATAAAATTTCTACCTGAAAGCCGCGTCCAAATATTACTACTGAAAAAAATCTTCGATCTAATATAATCATTATGTACAGCCTGACAAAACTAGTGAAAAATCTGGTGAAAACAAAATTATTCCAAATTCTATAAGAAACTAAACAAAAAATAGTGCGACAAGATATTCATCAAAACAGTTTTGACACTTGTATTCGGTGGAAATAGATGACGAAATGATAAACAAATAAAGGTTTTGGGCTAACTACATGCAAAAAATACCTGATTATTTAATTTTAAATAAATACATTGAAGGACAACTGAAGAAAATATTCAAAAAAAAATTATTTTCGGCCTTGGTTTTGCATCTCCGTATTCATTGGATTTTCTCACATAACCGAATATAACGGTCACATTCGAAGTATTCATTGATGAAAGACCATCTTCACTAAAATCAACGAACACTACTAAACATTTCAAGGCCTAATTCAAAGCAAAATTTAGATACTGATTTTTTCAAGTTAGTTATTCAAGCCATAGCTTGCATGCGTTAACAGTTGAAACAAAATGTCTTCCAGAGACTGCAAATAAATTTGTTTCTTCGTTTGTTGCTAACTATGCGGTGCATGCACTTAATTTATAAAACCAGAAACTAACAAATTTTGGTAGATGTGATCAAAAACGAGTTGTATGTCGGAAAATTGCTGCCAATGAAAGACATTAATAGTCAAAATAAGTTACAGTTAAATGATCATCGTCGTTTAATATAAATTATTTTTTCAAAATGAAAACTACAATATTTTCTTTAAATAATTATTTTATTCGATAGTTTGATTACTATTTAGATTGGTTGAATTTCTCATTTATCGGAAAATTTATAAATTTTATACATGATAGAGGTTTTTGGTTTTGAGTTGCATAAGTTTGCATTAACCTTCTCAACTTCTTCAAAAGTTTTAATTTTTTTCCTACTCAAATGGTTGTGAGGATTACAAAATAATGATAATAATAATAATCTGATCAATTTGACAAATCAAACGAGACCAAGCAAGTTAGGAGACGAAATTCGACCAAATAAGGGGAACATGAAAATAATTCTATACCACGAGTAGCTTCGAAAACCTTGTAAAAATCATGGAAGTTTGGTTGTGAAATTTTATGCATAACTTTCTACTTTCTACAATACAATCTGTTAAAGGAAAAGTTTAAAGATTTTGTGAAGGGATTGTCGCGAACTTTTCCCATTCAAAACTTCTCGATGGATGGAAAGAATGAAATGAAGCAAGCATGAAGCATTGTGTTTTCATTTTGAATGGAAAATACGAACAGACTTTCCCAACAACCCAATACAAATCACAATTAAAATAAACAAATTGGTGGATCAACCACTTTCCGTTAAGCAATTATCACCCGAAAATTCAGTGATCTTTAATATAATTCTGAGCCCTAAACATACACTCATGCACATTTATGTCTGCCTCTACCTTTGGTTGCCGATGCATTTTCTTCCGCGGTGTGTAGGTCGCGCGGAAAATTCACAAGGTATATAGACTACAGACTTGTCTATATACCTTGGAAAATTTAGTTGTTTGCCCCAAGCAGGAATCAAGGATAGACTTATCGTATGAAGAAATTCGCAACAATAAATAGCAAAAGGGAAAGAAAAACGAAAATTGCCGAGACGTCGTTAGTTTTCCTCATTGTATTGTGATTGTGTGCACAGTGAAAATTTTGTTTTGGCCAGAAGGAGTTGAGATTGCGAGAGGAACAATTCGCTGCAGGATCGTTTGCAGATATCCTACAATTATATATCAACGCATATAGAGTCAGTCACACACGTACACTTGCTGATGACGTCAAATTCCATAGTCATCTTCGTACACGCTCGAATTAAGATTCACCCAGGCAGGACGAAGACATGCTTTATGGAAGATGGCAAAACTAAAAGTTCATAAACACATGCTAAAGACATCATCGTTGTATGAATGAAGCACCATGGCTACCTAGTTTATAGCTGTGTATCATTTTAACCCAGTGCCATCCGAAATGGCCTACTACACAACATCATGCTTTGCCACCGGCTAGGTGAGGCGGGTCAGAGCGAAGGATGCAAAAATAGCCCTACACCATTCGAGGAGCAGAAAAAATGACACAATATTTAGGAATGTGGCAGAACATGGCAAAAAAGACGAGGCTGTAAAAGGATATTCTACTCGTAAATCAGCATTTTAGAGTAGTGTTGCCATTTAGCCTATTCGTGTGTATGTATAACTACGTTTGATATTTACTAACGAAGGTTTTAATCTAATTATACTGGTCAATTTTTTTGTGGGTGGCGTTTAGATGGCTGGAAAGCAAACAATGAAGGTCTTAGCTAATCAAACTTCCTTTTATCTTCTTCGGTTGATAACTTTATGAGACTTGGAATAGATTGCACTCACATAATCAGAACATAGTCAGAACAGTCACTGAGAGAATCAGCCACGTTAGTTCCTGTGTTACAACCGATGATGCTAAGTAATGTGGTAATGTTGCAGAACTTTAAACAAAGTTTTTAAATTCACTTTGTTGACAACTCTCTACATTGTCAACTAGAAATCCTTTTACGCCATCATCGAGTTAATGTAGTTAACTTTGACGCAAGTTGGTTCGTACCCATTTCGTTTTCCTGGAGGGTGATGTATGTCTTCGTAAATGCAAGCTGTGAGTATGTGGCTGATTTTTTTTTTAAATTACTTATTTGTTTTTCCTTCAATGCTTTTCGCAGCTAAGTTTTCTATTAAAAATTTGTTAGTAGAAGAACAGGCAAATACTGCCCAAGGTTGCTTGTACCTGTCGGAGAGGATACAAGCAAACATTCTGCGACAACACTGTCCTGATGGCATTGTTTGAGTTTTCCAGCTCAGCCGCTGTCGGTAGCCAAGTATAGCATTACTGGTCTCACAACTGGAAAATTGTCCTGGGAGCCCTGGGTATTCTATGACGGACAATATTATTGCTCGGGTTGGCAAATGTAACATTGTACGATTGTGTCGCCATAGTATGTTATCTCCCCATACCATTCTTTTGGCGCTCGTCCTCATATGAAACGAGGCCAAACAAAATCATCAACTGTGCATACAGAAGATGAAACAGGACAACGACAAACTACGACTCAGGACAGTCAGTGAGCAAATGAGGTTGGAATCTGGATAAAGATAATTGGGACTGAGTATACCGGGTCGATTGCAGGCTGAGGGCTGGCAAGGCAACGGCAAGGAGTGTCGAATGCCACGGCACCAACTACATGTTGAACGGCAATAGGCATACATAGTTGCATGGCTGAATGCGTTAATGACGTCCAAGAGATGGTTGCTGGAGAAATAAGGAATATACTTGTTAAATGGACGAGTTGTAGAGTTTAAATTGAGTATCTTTGCTCGGCTTCTGGGTGTATGCGAAGTAATAATAATTGTGGAAATTGCAAAATACTCGTCAAGGCGTTGCCTTCCACCTATTTGAGACCGCCTGATCATCACGGTGAAACAGAGGTAAATTATGCCATCTTCATCTAGAACTCTGAATAAATTATGTGCGAAGCAACGTTTCATATAGGTATGTAGAAATTCGGTACGACAAGAAATCCCAATGGCAATACCAGAGGTATAGAGGATATAAGAGAAGTTCAACTGAGCTTAAGGATTTGCTTTGCTCGTGTTTTATTAATGACATTAGATTTATGGTTGCTCTTACGGGATGCGCTATTCGGGTGTAGTTCACAGTAGTGAAAGTATCGCATAAATTGAGGGTTAGTGGCATGTGAAAGAATCTTAAGCAACTTTTGGGTAGGAAAATTGAATGGAGCACGTCAATAGTATTGTGGTGATGATTATATGCAGATTGTTTGTAAGTTATCAAAAACTACATCACTTATTGAAGCATTGCGGAAGCCTTCAGTTACTCTCTTGCATCATGAAACTCAACACTGAGTCGTTATGCAACGAAACTCATTCTGCCTGCAATATTATTTCAGCATAACTCGGTCAACATGCCGAGCTCATGATTCCATACCCACATACACTCAAAGCCATAAATCATCAATGTGATTTGCTTTGAGCATCATTGCACTCATCACTCCTAAAATGGGAAAGAAAGCCCAAACTTGATGCAAAAGGTGTCAACGAATTATGGTCCACCTTCGCATAAAATACGCACGCTCGGCTGCCAGATATCTCCGATCTATCTTTAACGCGCTTTGATATTCCCGCGCCATGGGCCAAAATACTCGATGTCTTTTATTTAGCTTTTCAAGATTCATAGAGTTATTAATGTTGCAGAAGAAACGCTTGATTGGCTTTGGCAGATCAACACACGGAGAAAAATGCCAGCTCCAGCAACGTTCGGAAGCTTTAGTGTATTTTAGGTACTTCTGTCTGTTTGGGATAAAAGATTTTAGTTCAAAAGCATACATATGTATGCATATTAGTAGACGCAGGCAATCTCTGGCGTATTGAATGATGTTGAATGTTTTGCATTTTCCCACACGAATTGCTTGAGGTTTCATCTAAATATATCGGCAGCCTAAGTGATCGTGTCTGGAAACAATCCATCTTGAATGTTTGATAAAAGTGCGACGGTATTGTGGTTTTTCGATCGGCAATGCCGAAACAAACAAGTTTTATGATTTTGAATGTCGAATTTTTACTGTAGGACAATAATAGAATCCTAAAGTACGACGATTTTTGGTATTTACGTAAGAGAATAAGCCTATTCATTTTTGCATTGTTTTGTGATGACTTAATTAAGAAATTGATCGAGGGCAATTGTGAAAATATTGTTTAGGAAAGAACGAATTGTTTGAAAATGCTGTGTGAAATAAAAGTTTTCATCTAGCCATTATGAAATACTTCTCAGATGGCTGATCTCCCAGTTAATTATCATAGAAATACAAAATGCTGTGGATCCAAATTTAAATTAAGCCGCGAGGTGCGACCCTTGAGGTCCACACAGTCAACTTCCCAGTAATATCTAGATAAACATTAAAAAAATTAAACACAATAATGATTTTGATAGTACTCATAACAGTAATTGTAATGAATTAATATTAATCATATCATCTACGGCAGCGTCCATTGATTACATAAGGTTTTTGGTGAATGGGGGTAGATTGATTTGATTGAATATTCACGCGAATCAATCGATGAGGGCCTTTTCTACGTTATTGGTCATTTTCATATCGATGCTTGAAAGACAAAAAAGCGCTAGCAAATATGAAAGCAGTTTTTGTTATTACGCCCACTGTAGAGATTTTGTCGCGTGATGGCCATTTTGAATAGTTGCATTCAAAATTTGCCATCATTCCGGCATAATCATAAAATTTATATTTTTTCACGATTTTGCGTAAATGAGATAATTATTTCTTATTTTCTGTTGGTCTTGAAAAATATATAATATGCAGTCAAAAATAGGTTCAATTGCATGTAAAAAGTAAAAAGTAAGTAATTGAAATTTTACGATTACTAAAGAATAAATCTACTAAAAACTACAACTTTTTAATTGATGAAAGCTTTTTAAAGCATATGATCTTGCAAAGTATTGACTACAAAATATTTTACTATTCAAAGCATTGACTACCACAAATGTAAATTTCATTGAAATTTTGTTGGTTTTCAAAATTTAAGCAGTTTTTTTGTCAAAACTAAAACACTGTAAAAACTTAAAAATCAGCTCAAATCATGCAAATATTATAACACATTGATTAAATTTACAACAACGTTTTTAGAATAAAAGGTATTGAGTAATTTCATTCGTATGAACCCTCTTTAAATGGTAGCTTTGAATGATTTTTTATTTTCAAATTATTATTTTTCATCATTATGGATTTTTTTTGCTGTTTTCCCTTTAAAAACTGATAAGAATGTATAAATTTTATAAACTGGTATTGTAGAATTTATTTATGCGCTGGAGAAAAACTAGATGGCATTGCCATATTGGTCAACCCTGACCGGAATCGCGATAGAAAGATCACTACCATCGACTCCGTGCGCGCGGCGGCCACAAATGTCAAGCTGTGAAGTGAAATAAAAGTATTGGAATAAGAAATAGTTATTTTATTTTATGATAATACACTGGTATTACTGTGCTGTGCAAATCAGGTTAAAAAAAAATTTTTATGAAAAAAATCCTAATTTTTCGCATTTTCTTTTATTAAATTATAAAATGCCTTAAACAATTTTTTAATATGTTAAACACATCACAAAAATGTTAATACACGTCTATTGACACCTTAATTATGGAAATATTATATCTGGCTCGTGAGTTATAATGAATGACAAAAATGACCTTGAAGGTCATAATGACCGTTAACGACTTTTTATTTAATATTTTTTGTAATCATGACAAAAAGTTTTGATGGTATTTTCACAAACACTGTCTGGAGTATATAAATTTTATAAACATTGGTTGCTGTGTTTCGCAAATCAGGTTAAAAATTTATTGTTTATGAAAAAACCCTAATTTTTTGCACTTTTTTCCTTAAATTAAAAAACGGCTCCAAAATTTTTTCTTCAAAATTTGATTGATTCACACAAATGTTAATACTCGTCGATTGACACCTCAATGATGCAAATCGTATGTTTGGTTCACGAGATATAACGCATGACAGAAATGACCTTCAAATGGGCAAAACAGCAAACCCCTCCGACCGAAGTGTCACAAAGCTAATCAGCTCTGAAGATTGCAAAGACGCTTCGATTGACACCTTAACGAAGTCGATACGACTTTGTTTATGTGAGTTATGGTCGTAGAAAAAAGTGTCCACGAACGTACATACGTACGTACGTACGTACGTACGTACATACACACACACATACATCTCCCTTTCTAAAAACACTTTATATATACTCTATAGACCTCAAAACGTAAAGAAATGTGAAAAATTTCAATTTTGAATTTCGAGGTGATTACAAGAACTTCCCATATACTGGGAAGTTAATAATAATAATGATCCATTTTCGAAGACATGAGCATGAAGATAGTCTTAAATGATGGTTAAAATTTCCTTTCAATTTAATATCCGTTGATCCGTTGCTAGCAAATGCTGCACATATCCTATTTTTAGACTGCATACGCAGCAAATTTTAGCCGCAGATATTTTAGATATCAAATACGTATGCCTGCATTTCAGAATTTAGTGGTTATATCATGCTGTTGTGATCGGTCTAGTAAATTCTGCCACTTAACAAGGCGTGATCACCGCTGGAAAATAACATTGCACCGATATGCTTTATCTTATCGTCTAATGTAGAACAAATCGCCAAATTTCGCTAGGATTATTAATAATTCATGCGTCAGTGGTGTGAGCCACCTATATAATGCACCCAACAACGTCGGGAGAGTTACATTTGTATCTATTATCAAAATGATTGATGGATATAAGGCCCATGTTTTGGCGAAGCCATCTGGTCACTCTCCCATTCTGATCGGAATCAATGACCGCCAAATGTTAGGGAGCTAATGGGTCAGTTACAGAAACGTTCCAAATCCTACGTGGTGATACTTTCCCGCCAAAACATGAGAAAGCTCTTACTATGGCGTTTGGCCAAGTCGAAGGCATTCTGTATCTCAAGAAAACTACCTTAACATCCACCCGATCTTCAAACTCGAAGAATTCGTCGCTGCAAAGCGCGAAATGTGGATATTAGTAGACACGCAGTCTAAACACGAGGTGGCTGTGATTTGGTCGATTGTGGCAGCTGGATCACTTCCGCGTCGAGGGTGGATCATTTTTAAGAGTTCAAATGGTGAATCAAGTGGACCTGGACAGTGCAGTGCTTTGTCGTTGTGTTTATTTTGGTGGTTGGTTATGGTAGTGATAGGCTAGATTAGCCAATTGGAAATCATAATTTCGGACATACAGTGATTTTCTAAATTTACGGATTACATTGAAAGCCGGCAAACGGTGCATGACCACGAACTATCGGCCTATGGAAGTTTGCTGGTGCTGACGGATTCTGTGAAATTTCACGTGCTCGCTGCTGAACGTGAGGTGAGTGACGAACTGCAATCAATGTTTAATCTACTCCGAAAATAGAACGCGTGCAGACACTTGCTACTCGAGGTGATCTATGCGGAACACATATGAAAAAAGCTTGTTGATGAAGAAAACGTGGGTCTTGGCTAGGAGACACTGTTGGCGACAGCGTGGATGCGCTATGAGATAAGGAAGCGTTTATTCACTATTTGTTTATGATGTTTCGAAATGGATCCCGCCGTCGCTGGGCGTGTGCCAAAAATGAGACACATGCGTGACAACGTTTAGGCTGTAGTCAAGCGACTTCGTATTGTTTATTTGTTCACTTTCGCTATTGATTTGCGTTTAGAAGATGAAAGCATTTGTGACAAAAAAGCCAGATGTCGGGAGCTTAAGAAAGTTGGCTACGATAAATATATCCAAAACCAACTTTCGTCGAGCATTTTTAAATGAAAGGTCATCCACATATGTAAAACAGGCTTGATATCGTGCTAGTGTCCTCATTTCACGTTGACGTCTAGTTGATTATGGTATTTTTTTCTATTTGCGGAAGACCGTAAATCCATTTGAAAAACATTCAACATTAGTTTTTCGTGTTTTTCAAATTGATAAAGGTTAAGATATTGGCCCCCACTCCGAAAGGGAGCGGGGATTTGTACCCTGTACCAAGAGAGCAAGAGTCGGGCGCTCTGCTCACTGAACCAACCGCTCTACTTTTATATTTGCACATCATTGTTATGTATTGTGCTCACTTTGAATTTTAAGACAAACTTCCGTTCGCTTTTTGGTTCGGTATGCTTTTTCTGGGCTCACTCTTCTCGCTCACTTTTCTTTAGAACCTCCGTAAAGGAAACTTACAAAAATATTTTTTTGTGTGAAAACATCAAATAAAAAACACAAAACAAATCAAAAAAGCTATAAGCCTGGAAACTAGAACCTCCATTAATGTGTAATAATAGTGTTAGCAGAGTTGTGAACCAATAGAAAAAGCACACTAGTGGACAGGACTTTGTCCACTAGATGCGGAGGTTCGAAACCCCTAATATGTATGGAATAGCTACGTATGCTTAATATACGAAACTTAACAGTCGTCATACTTCGCGGATACAAATAATAAATATAGTTGAAGTATAATGAGCTTAATCCATCAATAAGCCTAACGTGGTCGTGCTGTCTGGTGGCGGATGGCAAATGACAGAACCAGAAGAGGATGCCGTCCGTCACCCCGAAACCACACTTTCCTATTTTAAAAAATTGATAAATATCATTTTTACCATAATATACATATGGATAACACTTTGGACACACGTTGAATTTCAAAAGTTAAATTGAAGCAAAATTTGCTTTGTGCATGAATGTTTGCTGAAGCTCTCGGCACGGCGAAAAAGTAATGCAAAATGTGGAAAGTTCGGATATAAACTGTGATGGACATAATTCTATAACAGAAACAAACTTAGTTGTAATGTTTGCAGTTGAAATGATTTTAAGTGAATAATCAAATGATTTCTGAAAGGAAATAGTTGTTGCCGAGAGATTTCATCATTATTTTTATACTCTGGCTGCGATTCTGCTTAATTATAAATCAATTCATTTCAAAAATCATTGGGAACGACTTTATAGCTAGTTCTAAAGTGGAAATAACAGTCTTCGAATGAATGACGAGCAATTGAAGCCGCAGTATTGCTGTTGATAAGCTTTTTGCAATCAGCTTTCTGAAATGTTCTAAGGACTTATTTTTCCACCCAAAACTCTTGAGATAAACTTTGATAATTCTGTTAATATGGACATTCAGCATGTCTGATTCAAACTAAATGAATTCAGGCAATGCAAAGGTTCTGCTCCAAACTCCATTTACAAATCTAATTCCATTTACTGAAACTTTCAACTGATTTGCATTTGCAAATTGTATTTTCAACACGAAAGGCGGATGCAAACTTAGTTGGTGCTGTTAATGAAAGGGTAAACCGACGATGAACAGTGAAACAGCTTTAATGCAGCGTTTCAAAAAGGAAGACAATGATTGAAAATCCGTGAAAGAGATTCGTTAAACGAGGCGGCAGAATGTGGTGTGGGGTGGCACGACATCGAATTGGTTTTGAGGTGTATCCCATTGTTTCATGGATTTAATTTTATTTGGAAAGTGTTTTGATTGTGCATGGATGATGAACAAAAAGTGTATGTGTTAACAAAGCAATCTTTGAATGAAGCCAATTTGAAATGAGTGTGGAATAATAAAGAAGAACCAACTGTATAATGCAATGTAATTCATTTTAGACTATTTAAAATAAACACAGAGAAAACTTTAACAGTGGATCCAGCAGATCCAGAGAAAAGCAAATTTCTCTGCTCTGGCTTTGCTCATATTTTTTCCAGTTTTGCCATTCTGGCACAGCTATTGTCTAAGACATGTTAATGAGAGACATCGCTCAAGGTGCTTCAAAGTCAGGCCCTTTTGAAAGATACGAGAGGGGGAATGTTTTCCTTGTCTCACTTGCCCTTGATATAAGGGCTGCAATGATTATGGTAGCATAATAGTACAAGTTTGTGAATGATGGCAGGATATCAAATATCTTGAGCACCTGATTGTTTTTAAGCGTTCTGTTAAGAATGGAATACATTTGCGAGCACAGCGAAGTATATGACGATACAAGAAAGTAATAGTAAGGATACCTATTGTCTACGCTGCTCATTCGAAGTGAAGTGTTTGGAAGGTTTCGTTGAGGCGCAAAGCGGAAAGGCAATTACGAGTATTAGTGCAGAAAGCATGGGCAAAGTCAAGTGGAAAATCATGAACTTGTGATCGAAAACATTCGCAGGCTTTGGAATGAAAGATCATAATTTTGAAACGATGAGACAAATTCATACTGAAGTATGATTTCTTGGATGAAAGAGACTCTCATTGTGTTTTCTGTTTAATTTTTATAAAATGTATTTCAAGTAACAATGTCAGCTTTCCACTCTTATGCCGGAAAGGATGCATCAAAAATAACATCATAATCACCCAAATATGCCCTTTCTGTACAAGCGGTGAATGAAGCCAATGCAGGACACGTAAATTGACAGGCTCCCTTGGTGGCTTCAAATGTACGAGCATAAGTGGTGTTTTTCTGAAATGCTGAAAATAATGAAAATGCAAACAGCAGGCATTTTCCATTGAAAAAAATGTATCCTTAGTGTTTTTTTTTCAATTGTCTCCAACTGCTATACATATCATACCTGTATAATAGAAATTTTCACAGGAGCTATTGTTTCTATGCCGGCTTCTTCATGTTTTCAAAAATACTCCAGTTCGTATGTCACCACAATTAAAACCATCCAGACTCTCAGGCGTTGTCCTTCAAAGACTTTCACTTCTAATTTTATAAATGGGTTGACGACGATTGCTTCGCGTTCGTGAAGTATACAGCGTGAGGAACGTGGAGCGGTGCAAAGGATCTAATTCAAACGTACTGTCTTTTATAATGAAGAGTAGACATTCGCGAAGTACGAACAACTCAAGTTGTTAGGGCATCGCCATTTGTGATAATGAATTTTTATTTTAGGGTTTGTTGCTTTGATGAGGTGATGTAGTAAAGAGAAACATGTTAATAGGGTTTATTACAATATTGCACCTAACTATGAATATCTCTTTAAGTTCAATTTCGATGGTACACGTAAGCTTATTTTTAATAGTTTTTCTTTATTAAGGACTAGCTTCCCGGACAGACTTCGTTCTGTCAAAAGTTATTGGTCTGTCGCAGTCCAATAGAAAAAATTAATTTTATTAATTAAAAATTGAAATTAATTTTCTTAATTTTTCTCTCCGTAAGAACCATCCTTGTGCCTTAAGGAAAATATGTTTAAAAAAATAGCCGAATCGGTCGAGGCGTTCTCGAGTTTTGCGCTTAGCAACACATTTGGCGATTAATTTTTATTTATATAGATTTGGCGATTCATTTTTATTTATATAGATTAAATTATATTTTGTTAGACAACAGTTACGTTAGACAGCAGTTAAAATTATATCCCGATTTACATGGAGATCCGTTCCAAAAATCGCTTCTCAAATCGAATAAACACAAATCGAATGTATACAATACAAATTATTAGACCAGGGCGGATCTGTAAAAAAGCGACTACATTTGGCTGTTGAGGAACATCCCTTGCATACGTAGCCAAGGAAGAAAGTTTATCAAAGCGACTAGTTTTTGTTGACGAACTAGAATATAGTTGAAACGACTTTCAGTGAGGTGTGTACTCTTCTCGAAGGCATTTGTATCATTAAATATTGAACACTTTTCGTGAGCAAGGGTCTAGCAAGATTGAGTTTATGTATGGTTATTGCTAGGAGCCATTGGACTACACTGATGTAGTTTGAATGTTCGTATTATTCAATGGAAGAAAAACATTCTTTGTAAAATATTTGGGCTTGTCGGAAGCAAACTGGATGAGCGTAAATTGTTAAGTTAAGTTTGTTTTTCGAACGAATCATCACCGGAACTTTGATGAAAGTAAACATTTAGAGGCAGTGCAGATAATCACGAAGAATAAGAGGTCTTTTCGTTGGAATAATTTCATTCGTTTTTTTTAACTATAACGAATTATCTATTATCAAATTGATTTTTATCTTCTGTATTGCAGAGGGGCAGCAGACATTACAGCCATCGGCATAATCAAAGGTCGCAGTCGCTAAACCGCGGCCAAGCGCTCTCACGCGCAGACGTAAGCGGCATGTGGTGACACCAGGGAGCCTCAGGTACATTCTTATTAAAAATCTATCTATGAAGTTTTTCATAATTATCTTTGTTCATTTTAGGGGGTCAGGCTGGTTGTGCAAGCTGCGCTATGGGCAACAAATTGAGCTGTTCCTGTGCGCCGCTGATGCGCAAAGCATACCGATACGAGGACTCGCCATGGCAAACTTCTCGTCGACGGGACGGCCATCTCCTGAGGTGGATAAAATCGTCACTTTTAGTTTTTATGCATTTTTATTAACTGTTTCGTAAGCAATTCTTGCTGAGATGCTTCCAAGATTTGTGTTGAATACTTAGAATGCTTTTGTCAGTTATTCCTTTTGATTCTTTTGAATTGAATATTTAATATATAAATGGTATACTCCCATTTATGTGTTAAGTTTGAATGTCATACCAAAAGACAATGAGGAAATGTAATCTTGAGGGACCACCAAAAGTCCTTTCAATAATTTTTGTGCAAACTATAAATGCTACCTAATCAATATTTTCAAGATCTCGGTTGTTTAACGTTCGCATAATTGATTAAAAAGATTACTTTAACTGTTCCTTTAAAACGCTATTTTTATTTTGAGTTTTTTCACATATACGTATTTCGGGAGTAATTGTTCACCCTTCTTTATACACTGAATAAGGGTGAACTATTACTCCCGAAATACGTATATGTGAAAAAACTTAAAATAAAAATAACGTTTTGAAGGAACAGTTAAAGTAATCTTTTTAATCAGTTACCTAGTATTTGACATCATCAAATGGGAAAGCATTTGAGTGTGCTAATGAATGTCCTCAAGAAAATTCAAAAATGAATTTGTCTCGTGATTGTTCGTACTTTCTCTTGGAAACATCTCATTGGAATGTAGGAGTCACTTTTCTCTGTTTTGTGAATGATAAAGAGGCTTATGCGAAAGTCTCGTTTGCTAATGATACGCCCGAAAGTAGAGTGAAAGCGATTCAAGAAACTTTTTACTTAAATAAAAGATGCACAGTACAGCACCGATTCCATTCCATCCCATGCAGATTTCAAAATAAACAGTACAGAAATGTCCGGAACTGTTAAAATTATCCTCAACCTAAAAGATATTGGGGGTTTCAGCTGTGGATTTTAGCTGCAAGAATGTACATTGAATGTTAAACTTTTTAATTGCATGAGATTGTTGATTTTTGTGAGCTAGAAAATCACTGACTGCGAAAATTTTTAAAATTTGAGCAAGTTGTACAAAAATTAAAATTTTAAATCAAGCCTGCTGCAGCAAAGTGTGCTAAGCTGAATGATTTCTGCATAAAAAATTTAACAAAAACTACTAAACAGAAACTTCTTCATCAATTGGTGTATTCACAATGTCACTAAGCGTTATGGTTGGTTGGTTATCAACAAGGCCCTTAGGCCACGATAGACAAATTGTGATACCACAAAAAGATAAGGACGACATTAGAACCTACGGGATGACGAGAACCATTTAGATTCTCGTATGAAGCTGGCTATGCAGCTTATGTTTTCCGTGAGGCTGTCCAGGAAAGGCGAGCCTAAAGTTTGCATGGGTTTCCTGCATAATGCTGGCAATCCGTACAGAAAATGTTGGATCGTTTCTTACTCTTCCTCCGATCTGCAGCTTCGGCAGAATTCGTTGAAAGGAACACCCAATCTCCCTGCATGTCTGCCAACAAGACAATGCCCAGTTACATTAAGTTTCATCCTATCCGTATGATGAAACTTAATGTTTCACGACCTGTGTTGAGGAGCTGTTTAGTGCGTTTTGAGCTTAGCGCATGCCAAATTTGCATGGTTATCCAACAGGTTTCTTCCCGAAGCGAGTCTCTGTTTGCAGCCTCCATGTAATACTGCTTGAAACCTAGCTTAATGGAGGCCAGTGGATGGTTGACTTTGGGTGTTAGTGTAATTTCCAGGTATATCACTATGCCCCGGCAAAGGATCATTTTACAGTGAAGCGTTTAGTAATGTACCACATTCCATTACCTTTTGAAGGTGGTACACATGTTGGATAGTGACTGCATAGCAGCTTGACTGTCGGAGAAAATGTTTGAATTTCTTATGAAAATTCTCTGATTTCTCAACCACTGCCTACTACTACTGCCTTGTATATTGCAATGACCTCTGCCTAAAAACATTGCAGTGGTCTGGTAACCGGAAGGATAGTTTCAGGCCTAGCTGTTCTGAGCTCCAGATTGATGAGAAAAATTGTGTGTGGCAAAGTTCTCCGGGAAGTATGGCTACTTTGATATTCAGAAAAAATGCTCTGGGGTATCTATTTGTCTTTCCTTTAATTATATCAAACGTTTTCTTCAATTATATCCAACACATATTGTTAATTTCTGGATTATCTTGATATTTCTATATGGATCGTAGCTAATTCGAAATGATCATCATCAATGATTTACTAATCAAAATTGAGTTTTCATGTCCTGTAGACAAAGCGTTCAGCTGCCGTGATCCAATGGACCAAGCCCTCCACCTTAAAAATCTTAGTAGAGATTTGCTTTCTGCGTCGCCGGAGCTTATTTTTCCCTTCGAGATGGTTCTTATAGTTCTTATTTCCAGTAGTCTTTTGATGTGCTCTCATCAAGATAAGTTACGTAGTCAGATAAAGAAAGGAAATAACAGTCTGAAACGACAAAAAAAAAGAAGCTACAAAAAGTAGCTAGATTATCAAAATATCTCTTAGAGGTCATACTAACCTCGTTTGACGGTGAGTCCTTTCAAACCAACTTCCGGCTGACTATGAAAGTTTCCATTGCTTCCCTCTAATTCGGAGCGTATTATTATAGCAATATTGCACAACCACCGACACAATGTTCATTACATATTTTAAAATTGAAAACAGATTGCCGACATAATGTTTCACTTGGTTCGTTCACAGTACCTACATATACATGTAAAGTGGCATGCCATCAATTTTTGAAAAATGTTTGCAGTGGTTTTGTGTTGTTATGGTTTCCGTTACAAATTGGCAAGTGAATATTCTAATTGGCAATATTTATTTTTGGACTGGGTTTGTTGAAAATGTCTCGTTATTTTCGTTTTATTGATGGGATGTGCTATTACAAAAATGAAAACTGAAAAATATGTTTTCCTCTTTCTTCCCATATACACACAACCACATTTGCATACAACTCGACACACACTAACACAAATACTAACTCATACTGACGACTCTCAATCAAATGCGCGCTACTAATGTGAATTGGATGGAATGAAACACTCACCCAAAATATACTCTTTCAAACAAAAATGCTTTATCCCTAAAAATCATAAAATGCGAAATTGGCGGGCGTTTGGTAAAACGATCAGTTCGTTCAGGTTGTGGGCCGAGGTGTTTCACGTGTCAGCGAGCGGCGCCGGTACTGTAAAGTGGCAGCAAGTATCCGAAGATTTGGTTCCTGTCAACATTACCTGCATCCAAGACTCACCTGAGTGTGTATTCCACATAACCGCCTACAACAGCCAGGTCGACAAAATCCTCGACGTGCGACTCGTGCAGCCAGGTGAGTACGATGCGCTTGCGCGCAGGTGGGGGCGCCACACCCCCGCCGAACCTAGGGATGATCTAGGCTCAGGTATCGATAATGAATTCAAGCTCAGATACTAATTAGTGTGCTAATTACCAAAATTTTTACAAAACTGCTGCGTGCTTTTGGCTAACTGTGTATTTTAGGTACGCGAATCGGACAGGCATCGGAATGCTTCGTCTATTGGAAGGATCCTATGACCAACGATACGTGGGGATTGAATTTCACGTCCCCCATAGACGCCAAACAGTTCCGAGAATGCTGTGTAAGTATAGTAGCCAGGCGCGGACGTAATCGTCCCGGGCTTGCAAATCCTGGCCTAGACTCACACCACATTGTGCAAAAAACATGACAGAAATGTGTATTTCATGCCTCTCACTTCAGTCTCGTGCATGCTTTGGTTTCTACCGATTTGCTGATTGCAAAGATGGCTCCTTGTAGCTGATGGATCCTGGGACAAACGTAATAAACTGCTTTTCTTTCATGCATCCGTCCACTTTGGCCAAGTGGATGAATGTTTGAACACTAGCAGGATTGAGTTTTTTAAAACATATCTAGGATGTGCAACAAGTAGCTAGAAAGGATTTGATATCCCAGATCTATCACTTATAACACAAATGTAGATGTAGATTTTATCAAATTTACTTCCTCATGTTCAGTTTTGCATGCAATAAACCTTCACTTAGCTCAAGTTTTTAAACTCCTTTTACAAATTGTTTGAAATACTGATAGCTGTGCATTTCTAGTCAGAATTAATGCTTTTTCTGTCTATTCTGAAGTTTCTAAACGTTTTTGTTTCCACACTTAAAAAAATAAAATAATCAAAATCAAACCAGGCTGCAACATTATGTTACAGGTAGCTGAAATTTACTGAGCTTCAGTACCAAGGACTTAATAAAAATTTATATGACAACCCTTTAAGTTATCTCTTACGAGTATCTTAACGCAAAAGTTTTCAATTGTGAAAATTCATTCTTAAACAGAAAATAAAATGTGTGAAAAAAATTAGAAAATAGAAAAAAAATTAAACGCATGATGAAAAAGGGTGCCGAGAGTTTCCAGAAATGCAATGATCAGTTTTCACATAGGCCACTTTACAAAAAAATAGGTATTCTTGGAGCTTTGAGTTGTTGTTTGTGTTTACGATATAGTGACATCAATAACATCAGAGTAAAAAAAAACCTTAAATTGACTTAAAATACGACTGTGCTGTCTTATTCTAATTGTTCGTATTGCTCGATGGAATGATTGCTTTCATTTTACTGAGCACAATTCTGAGCTGTTTTGAAAACGTATCCCGAAATCATATCAAAAGTAATGAACACGTATACCGAATAAAATATATTATTGCTGATAATAAGTAAAGAGAATTGAACACAGACAAAGTCCAACTGGCTTTTCATAGAAGTTTTCTTGAATATTGTTGCGTTGTTTGTATTTTTTCTTGATGTTTGTCTCTTTTCTGGTTGCTTTTAAAACTATCATTTCCATGCAACAATAAAAACTCATAAAATGCTTGCTGCAAACTAAATTGTTTCCCTGATTGTTTCCGAACTTTTCATTCCATCTCCAATCTTGTATTCCTGTTTTTTCTTCAATGAATGTGTGTACCGCCTATTCCTTCATATGTTGTTTTGTTTTACCAAAAACTCTAACCGCACATCAGAACCTTGTTAATTCCCAACCAACTAACCTAATGACAGTGCGACGTTTTACAGTCGCCTTCTTTCAAATTTTCACGAAAGGCCTCGTCAAGCTACTCCCTAAAATTGGATCCACCGGGAAAAGGGGGCAAGATCAAGGGCAAACGAAAACCACTTAGTACGCCGGCAAGTCCTTCGCGAGCTCGTGAACCACAATGCACTTGCATGTCAGCGGAACAATATGCCCGGTTGAAGGCACAGGATCCGCGTTACAGAGGTAAGCACGTTGTCTTCTTGGAGCAAGTTGATTGATACCTTACTAATTTCATTCTAGGCTCATCTACACTACCTAGAACGACTTCACGGGCGACAGACACTGAGGGCGCTAAGGTAACGAACGCCACCTCAAGCACGTCTATTTACGATAATGTCGCATCGGGAAATCAGTCCATGCAAGTAACTGGGCAAGGTAATGAATTTTCGATGCTAGGACGCATTTCGAGATAAAAGTTTCGTCCTTTGGTGTTGCAGGTGACACCCTGTCTCGTCAAACAAAGTCTCAAGAAACTAGCACAATGACAAACGCCTCAACTATAACCAGTAATGTGGGAACCCAAAACCACGTTGGCTCGCAAATTGGCCAGGACGAGATGTCTGGGCAGCGCAATGAAGAGAGCTCTAAATCTGAAGGGACGCAGGCTGGCGGTACACTTCAACAAGGTGGCTTGGCTACAACGAAATCTACCGGAACTGGAACACGCACAAAAGACTACAACGATGAAATGGTGGGTACCCATACAAGGCAGACCATACCCTGGACTGTAGTTTTGGTTGAGATCGGCTAGAAGTCTTGAGAACGTCTGCAAAGGCTACGTCGTTTTATTATTTTCAAATTCTTAGTGAAAGACGATCGGTAGCTGCAAATATACCTGTTATGTATGCTTTCAAATTTACCGGGCTAGTCAAATTGCTTCCATGGCAAGAACTACAATTTGGCAGCGCAAAACTCAAAATTCAGTCTGGAGAGAAAATTTTAACTAATTTTTCATTATAAAATCAATAAATTGTGAACAAAATACCGACCAAACAAAATAGACATCGTGATAATTTATTGACGTTGGATACTCTGAGAAGTAATTGTAAACATAGAAATGAAAGACTCCATAAACGAAGAACTGGCTTTAGGATTTGATGGCACACTTATTTGTTGTCTATAAATGTGAGACCATTCAAGTTCGATTCGATCAGACGAATTTTCAAAATCGATATCTACTAAATGCTCGTGAAAAATAGCAGCAGCTATTTTTCAAAGAAATCTCCCTTAAATAAATGCATTGCAGTGTAACAAAATCAATTCAAAAGTATATATTTGTCTAGTGTATTTTTAAGGAAGCAATGATTTCTTTCAAGAAATTCGAGAAAATCATTCATACCCTGAGTTCCATTTTCGAAACTTTTAAATCATAATTTCTTGAGGGTATATTAGATTCAAAAAAGAATTGCTAAAACTTTTCAAATAAATGGGAATCGAGTGAAAATACACACGAAGCTTACCTCCAGTACATGAAGTAAAAAAAGGATGAAGGTTGTATTAAAAACTTATATAAATTCTTAAATTCTTTTAAATGTAATCCAAATTGCCAATGCAACTTTGTAACTTTCGAGGAGGAACCTTTCTTTTTTGCGTAACAGATGTGGTTCGGAAGATGCAAAATGATTTTAGGCTAATGTAGTCATTTATTTGGTTCAGCTTGTCACGATTATATGATGTTATGTGTAAACATGTTCCAAACTACTGATGTATTCGTGTATGGTAAACTTTTGTTGATTAATTATATACTTCATTTTTAAAAGATATCGACTAAGAGACTTTTAGAATGTGGAGAAGTTAGGCATGGCAGCTGAATGATGAGTCAAATTGTTAAGTTTTATCATTATTTCTTTTATCGGTCGCGTAGTAGTTGATACTCAATATTTCGAAAAAGGTTAGAATACTGCCATTAAATCCGATTTTATTGGATATTTTTCCAATTATTTCAAAGACCAATTGTTTGAATGCAAGCACACTACAATAACGCGTGCAGAAACCTTTGCAAAGTTTGACTCCAAACACCCTATGAATAAAACAGATAATCCTTCTCGTACACAAATGCTGAACTCATTAATCCTACTAATTGAGCTCATTGCTATTCTTTTCTTCTGTTTCCATTCATTGCATTGTGGGTTGCTGCTGCAAATGTATACTGCTTGGGATCATCTAGACGCGCGACACTCACGAAATGCATCACAATATAATTAACAACAACACGCGACGAAAAACAAAAAGTACGGAGGACATGAATGCTGATGGTGGAACCCTGAAGCGAATGCTCAAACCGATGCCCAGCACCGAGAGCCCTGTAACTTCACCAGAGATGGGACGGCGTCGCTACAACTATTACAACGCCAATACCGCTGCAAGTGCACAAGGAGCTCCCCATATGCACCCCCATGCCATGCATCACATTATCAATAACAACAACACTCTGGGACGGCCGTCCAGTCAGTCGTCGAGGTTCTCGGGATCCAGGTGAAAAATAGTGGCGATATTGTGCTTCTCTTGCTACCGTGCAAGACTTGTTGAATATGGACTGTATTGTTGAAAATGTCTGTTCTGTTTCAAGGTCGTCGCATGAGATCGGTCGCGGCTACCCGCCACGAAACCTCTATCTGGAGTTGGAGCGCGAGCGCAGCTGCATCGAGGGATCTCCACCCTCTGACAACGTAATGTTCGATAATCAGTGTTATGCAACCACACCAAGCTCTAGCAATGGTAATTCTGACCAGGACCAGTCGTACAGTGGCCAACCAAGGTCTGGAACTGGGGGCAGCGGCGGTTCCAACCTCCACGCCCATCATCATTCCGCGCAGCCAAACGCAACCCCCACTCCGGGCAGTCCTACATCTCGGTTGCTCCTTGAATATGAGATGCATCTGCGCAACACATTGGCAAAAGGAATGGATGCGGAATCGTACAGCCTGCACACCTTCGAGGCCTTGCTCACGCAGAGCATGGAAAACCTAGGTGAGATTGTTGAACTTTCCGCAGAAGGATCTAGTTTTTATACGACATCCCGTGATGAGCTGCGTTGTAAAAAAATTTCTACCATTTTTGCGTTTTGGGAAGCCGAAAGGAATCTGAATTAAAGTTGGAAGTCATGAGCTCGAAGACAGTCTGTCTGTCATCAAGCTTATGTAGATTTTCTTGGGTCATTTTTGTTGAAAAGTATTCAGAAAATTGGGAAATGTTTCGATTCGTACCAGTCAAACATATTCAGATTCCTTAAGGATTCTTTTCATTTCTCATTCAACGACATTGAAAACAATATGAAAATCAATGAAAAATCAAAACAACTGCCATGCATAATTTTCGCACTACAATTCGAAAACAGAATTTGCTGAGAGTTTGCCAGGATCAACCCAACGTAGTCCCTATCCAGTCAGAAGACGTAAGTAGTGGCTTTTATCGTATGTTTGCAATGTAGTATTAGCATCCACCTGTCGTGAAACCCAGACCAAGTCCTCGCTTGCGTAACGTAACAGCACCCATTGAGTTTTGTAGGCAATGTGATCATAATAAGCACGATTCCCTTGGTTACCGCTTGATGTGTGGAATTTTGTTTTCTCTTAAGGATCTTCAGCGAGTGCCAAATCATCGACGCTCCCGCTGCCGCCACATCGTCCACTCACGGCACGTGAACGAGATCGTGAGCGTGATGGATACTACAGCGACCGTAACGAATTGGTTCGTGAACGTGAGAGGGAACGGGAACGTGATCGTGGCTATCTGAGCGATCATAATTCAAGGTATGGTAAAATGAATAAGCCGATTTATAGTTAGATAAGCTTGTGGGGATATTAAGGTCCTTGCAAAAAAGTATCTTTGAGGCTAATGATTGAACTAAAATGAAAGAAAATTTAGTCCATGGAAGTAACGACAAATCAAATGAATAAGAGAATAGACTTATTTATTTTTCCTTCGTAATGAAAAAATGCTCAAGGCTTTTTACTATCAATTCGAATTGAAATAACCAAAGGGAAAATATCCCGATTCGAAATATTCAAGCTTGCAAGACATCCACAGCACGTCTACATCAGGCCTGCACTATTTCGATGAAATCGCTGAAATTGCATTTTCCACCACGACTTCCGCACTACGTCTGCACTAAGTCCGCACTACTTTTGTACCAATACGACTTATATCTAAATGTCAGCATATAAGTACGGGCATAGTGTGAACAAACGGACAACAAATCTTCTTTGACACTAACAGCATTATAATTGTGTTGATATTCACCAACGATTATTAAGCGTGAATTTGAGCACGTAGCTTAAATGTGTTATTCAACTTTTTAATTATGAGCTGCCTCCATTGATGTTTAGGTGGAAGCGATCAGTTCCAAATTGAAGCATATCAGCCCAAAGTTAGATTTTTGCCGACGACATGTTCAGACGACAAATTAACTCCGGCCAGAATAAAGATGCCTTCTCAATGTGAATCTTTTCAAACGAGCCATCAAATGATAGATTCTGCTATTATCTTCACGTACACACACACACATATATATAATTAATTTCTTGTTTTCATTGCGAAGGCAGCTTTACTTCGAATTGGTTTGTCGTGTGAAGACGTTGTAATCGAGGATTGAACCTCAAGCTCATATACTGAAATTGAGAACCAATGGGCGGGCAGGCCTGGTACAGGCCCGTAGAAACGAGCAATGAAAGCGCAATGCCTCCGTGTCAATGCCGTGCGAGTGCTTTTGTTCACAATGCAGACTTAGTGTAGATGTGGTGTGAAAACATGGTGCAGGCTTTCGAAATTTCGACTCGGGATAATTTACATGTTTTACAGCAAAAACAAAAATTTCTGATGTGAATTTTTCTTTCGTTCTCTCAGTTTTTCGAACTCTCGCTGCGCTTCCTGTATCGGGGAATCGGCTCGCGCCCAATGGTTTCGTCACTCGGATGGCTGGCGGTCAGGAAGTTCGACGATTGGATCAGGCTCAGGTCAAGGCCTGGTACCTTCTCAATCTGCGGCCGCAGCCCATAAACGGTCTCCCTGGGACTCATTGCCGTCATTGAGACAGGACAGCAGCCTGAACGATTCTGGCTACAAGAGCGCTCGTGCAGATTCTTTAGAGCAAAGGTGAGAATACTATTCAAACACAGTTGTTCGCTGAAAATGAATCTTAACTTACCAAGTGTTTGCAGGGGCGTGTTTGATAGACAAGATAGTCTACGATCCGATTATCTGAGCGATCGTGAGTCGCGATATGGTATTGTTCAGCAAGCATCCATTGATAGTACCGACTCACGTCTATGCTACTTGACATCATCTGAGGTGAGTGGACATTTACTTAGTTTTATAAGAATGCGAAATGATAGGCAAAGCGAAAGATAGATTTGAAAAATAGCCTCAACTGCCAGACAGTTGACGAGAAAAACACTTAGCGGTGGTTGTTTCCTCTGCACTCAGTTAAACATCATTCTAAAGATATTAAAGTTTGGAAAATGATAAACGAATCGACACAAGACGGGAGAGAAATATTTTATGATACAAATAATTTTGAATTATCATATTTACATACTTCATGACCGTTGAATTATTTCGACAAAAACATCGATATTGAGACGATAATCGAGCATCTTTGGTGCCTGAAAAAACTCTAACAAATACATTTGGAATACTCTCAAATTACGCGTTTCAAAAAATCAAAGAAATGTTCTAGTATACAACGAAAGCTAGCAACAATTTGTGGTTTATAGAAAATATTTATTTGGTAAATACTGTTGGTTTTATATATTTTGAATTTTTATGTAAAAATGGACGAAGCATTCCTTTAAGATGTGCCAGGAAATTATGAAATTTCTTCCCGATAGTCTCGCTAAGAACTTAACCTACATTATAATATTTCAGACATGGAGACTTGAAAACTGACTCAATCGGGATTCTTGGAAGGAATTCTAAAAAGATATGCTTTTATTTTGCCTGAATCGGAAGACAGTGGTATAAATTCTACATACTTAAAGGGACATTCTGTAGAGTAGATCACAGCTTCCGCTGCACCTTGATTCGGGAAATTTGAAGCTTTTCAGCAAGGACTCCCACAACGGACAATCGTTTGAGCTTTCCAGGATTGTAAAATGCAAATGAACGACCTCGACCTGCATTTTAACGGAAGCCATTGTACCCACTCATTCAGGTCACTTTCGGAAGTGTTGGAGTAGCTAGCGTTGGCCCTACGCCGCCACCACCCACAAGCATGCGTGCCAACGGGCAGGAGCTTCCGATACGCTTTTTCAATTATCATTCGAGAGCCGTCCTTGCTTACTCATAAGATATTGTAAACTTGAAGTACCTCGTGCATGTGTGTCAATAGTAGCTGGAAGCTGTGGTGGGAATGGTAGTAGCATGGATTACTTCACATTGGAGAGTTTCGGATTTTATCAGGAAATGGGATTTCACTGTTGGGAAGTGTGAATTTAATCCAAGAAATCCAAATGCATCCATGGAAGTAATGATGATAGTTACTTCCTATTCTGAATTAGCTCTCCGGCTGTTATTTAAATCAGTTTGGTGGTCATGTCTAGATGCAGATATAAAAGCACTGAGCATCTTTTATTTATGCTTGATTGAATATTGCACGAGCCATTATTTAGGGTTTGAAAATACAGCTTTGAAATATTACTTCAATATATTGATGTCAAGTATATGAGAAATCCTATGATTTGACTAAGATTTCAAGAAAATATCTTATTTTCCATTGATTACCTTCGAAAGTTTTCTTTAGAGAATCTGGTGGACGGATCTTTTTTAAAAGACGACTCTGCTAGTAACTGAGGAGTTGACCTTTCATGACTTTGAGTTCATGTCTGAAGTGCTGGACTTGAGTGTCCCAAATCATTTTGCAAGCTCTGTGCAATTTAAATTATTTTTCCTCGTCTTTGCCATCCATGCGGCAATGCCTCGAACAACCCAGGTCGAGTCATTAAAAAGGGATGAGGCGATACTCAAATAGTTGGATTTCGACGGTAGTTTTTAAAACTTTCATCAGATGGGGCAATAAGTGAGAGTCGCTTTTCGCTCTTCCATGTCGCCGTGTAGGGTAGTGCACTCAATGAGCATACCTTTGCACTAAGATAGTTTTTGGCATATGAATATGAACTGGGACTCTATTGACACAGATCTGTGCACACAATGGAATGATTGAAGAGCTGCTCGTCACTATAAAGGAGCAACGTGCGAGAAAGGTGAAGGATATAAGCGGTATTTGGCTTTAATCCAAAAAATATTTAGTGCAGTTCCATGAGAATGCAGCGTAAATGGTTTGATAGTGTCGCACATAAATGATAAATTCTAATATATTTCTTCTCGATAATTTTTTTGCATATCCCAATACCTAGCTTTTGTGACTTCAATAAAGGATAGTGAATCGCACAGAAAATTGGTTTTGCTAAGCATAGTTGAAAGCTAGCTTTATGAAGCTACCCAGAATTTTAATTTTAATTTCTTGGGGATGGGTGAAATTCATTAAACGATTGGGACTTTAGTTTGGAATCGATGGGAACGACCGTAGCTTTTACTTTGAAATATCACGCTTAAATTAGATATAATTGCTTCAGTATTAACGAAATATGTTCGTCTGGTTTACTCATATTTTCGATGCAAATTTGATCATCTTGTAAAACGGAACAGTGTCAATCTTCCAATAATGATTACAGTTATGAAAATGAGTAAGTTTTGAATGATGTTCCATTGCGAATAAGAATTGTGAAAAAAGGATTTGCGAAAAAGACCTAGCAGAGTAATTAGTAACTGTGAATGTCGTGGCTCTTTTGGCAAAACTTTAAACTAGAAATTATCTTCAAATAAAAGTCTGCTTCTCAAATTTGGTGAAATATCTTCTAAGGCAATAAATATGTATGATTGGATATCGGTAGTTGGTTTGGTCAAATTCAGGTCGGAAATGGCATGTTGCTTGTGTGTGATCCATCTGCTACTGTTGAGCTAGCCATTTTAACCGCACCTACCCTCTTGAATGTCAATCCTCCGAGATTCAACTCAAACAGGCATGTCCACAATGTGAACAATATTAAAGTGTCCAATTAACGAAATGAGTGATGGTTTTAATTTATGTCCCAGAATTCGTTGTCTTCCGCCCGTTCTTGCCGCTTTTTTCATATTCCTACCCCACATCCTTGGCATCTGCAGCTCCCCTCCTTCAGATTCATCTGACTGAAAAAAGCTTATCGAAACATGCACTTCTTTTGTGTTTGTACGGCGGTAGGAAGAGCAAGTGGAAAAACAATAAGCAGCAACAATAACAACATCCAAGAAAACACTATTCCACCACTCAGCCAGCGTGCCAGGAGATAGTGGGTGGCCGACAGGGATGTAAAGTGGGTTGAAAATTGTTCATGCACGAGGCTTGCGCGAGCGCATGCCTCGAGCCACCAATACTGCTGGAAGTGCAACTAGCTTGAGCTTTGCGTACCTTGTGGGTGGCAAGAAGCAGGGAAAGTGCGAAAGAAAGTGACACAAGCCACTTTTGGTAGTAGTTTCTATGTGTCCGTGTGTTGTAGTGTAGGTTCCTCTGCAAATGGAATGCTGTGGCTAGCGAATAACTCTACCCTAGAGTCGGTTGCGTATCAGAGATGCTAGCATGCTAGCGGGATTTGTGTTGGATGTCAATCCCGGTAGGCTTTAAGCTCGCGATGGACCCCTGTTTCACTATGAAAATGAAAACGTTTACCTCGCTTTCGCACGAGGACGAGTTCATTTCGTGTTTCGTGTTACGTGAGCGGTTCCAAGCGATCTCCGGAAGCAGGAAGTGAACGGATCCAGCTCTGCGTCTGATTTGTGAACTTCTTGGAAGTAAGTGACATAGCATCGGAACCAAAGAACATCTGTCGAAAACTTTTAGAAGCCACGGGAGCTGCAAAAATCCTGCGATGACTGGGACTAGTCCTTGGACAGGAGAGCACGCGCTATCCGGTGTTATTTAGTGTGGAATCCGGTCAGTGAACTGCATCTTTTTTGATTCGGCCCGCCTCGGTTTGCTGGAGGCAATGCAAGACGAGTGTAAAATGGCCAAGCTAGCTTATTATAAGACATGTGCCGAAACGTATGGATTGAACAGCCAAAATGCAGTCCTCTTCTCGGGAATGCAGTGTTTTGAGAAAGCTTTGCCTTCAACCCAGAACGATTCCATATAACGCAGGTTGATTGACAGTGGAGACACGTCGCTCCACAGAGTTCTACGTTACTGAGGCATCCTTGTGCAATTGATGTGAGTGTGCTCTTGTTTTGAACGCGATTGTGTACTGGAGTGAATTTTGCCTGCTGCAAGTGTCGGCTGTCCACGATATCCTCCACAGAATCCTATTGTTCGTCCTATTGTTCAATTAGAAAACAGTGATAGTGCCCGGGGTGCTAACAGAGAGAGCGAAAAGAGTGCAGACACGTGCAGAGTGCTAGGGCATCTTTTACGCGCGTCTGAGTTTCCTTGACGAAAATGTTTTGATTCGCCGCGTTTTAAACTTGCCTGTTTCCAATGATAATGAATGAATAATTCAAGTGAAAGCCCGTAGTGTAAGGATGAGCTGATTGTAAGACTGGCTGATTTGATCAGATGTCATTGTGTATATTCTATATAGACTTAGTTTTTTGAGAAATATCAGCAGCTAAAAAAGTCTATCCTGCCCGAATAGATGCCAACGAAGGAAGAGAAAATCTTTAATGTATGTTGAAAGCTGTTTTATTTATTATTAAATAATTTTATGTACACACGCTTCAACAGGGTGGAAACCCCAATATCAATACCGCTTTTCAGTCAAATTTCTTTCTATGGTTAAGAGTTCTCGGCTAGCGAGAATAGGCAAGGAGCACATGTGGGACTGACCGTTGTATGATGTCACGCCAAAAAACGTGACTGGATTTCTTATAGGCAATGATGTGGTGGCGAATGAACTTTGGCATAAATGTGGGTTTGTTAAGAACACATGAACGGGTGGACAAGGGATATGTAATGTTGAGACAGGAAGATGAAAATTGAATTTGCTAGTTTGTCCAAATTTCAAATACTCAAATACTTACAAACATATACATATATGTTTTTGCTGTTGATGCGAACGTGTTTTAAGTCCTCGGCGTCAACATTTTGTGAATATTAAGTATATAAATAAATTAAACCTCTCCAAAACCAATTAATGATCTACAAGGTGAACTTTAGCCTGCAACAAAGACACGAAATATCAAATTACTAACATTGTCTGTTTTATTGTGTGTGAGGCCAGCAAACATCAAAATTAGTTACAATTTTGAGGGAGTATCAAGAGCAATCACTTTTAAATGATTTTTTTGCCATTTGTACGGCTTGATATTATCTATTTTCAGGCATTTGTTATGATAAAACTTCGTTTTTTATACAACAAGAGAACATACTGCTTCATAAATTATATTTGTGTAGAATTGGATTCTACTAAATGTTTATGAAATAAACTTTAAATTCTGTGCACTTGAATTTATGCTCTCGTAATTTTCATAAATTTTACTCGCTTCGTTAAAATAAGAGGCTTAAGTCGACAAAATGTCGATGAGCTTTTGATAACATATAAGTTGAACAATTAGCAAAATCGGCTCATAAGTCCTAAAGTCCCGAAAATTCCTTGCACATCGGTTGATAAAGAAGTCTAATAGAGACTAATTGGACTTATCAACTATACTGAGTATGGAAGTCATTGCAATTGGTCAGAAAATCAAAATTTTCAACATATCTTTACGATTCAAAATTTCTGAAGCATTTGGAAAGTATTTTTGGAGAGATGTATATATGCGTGTGTGTGTACGTGTGTTTGAACGTTCCTTGCCATTTCCTTCTGTAACGATATCTCACGAATGCACAGTCGTATTAATCGAAACATCTTTGCAATCAGTTGAGCTGATTAGACTTTGGTAAGATTCGATTGGGCGGTATTTTGGGTTTGATACATCGAAAGACATTTCTGTCACGCACGTTATTTCAAGAACTAAATATTGAAATCAACGTCACTCGAAGATGATTAATATTTTTTTAGCTCATTAATTTACAATAAAATTAATATAACTGTTTTTAATGTAAAAGAAAAATAAACAGATAAAAATAAAATTTGATTAAAAAAATTAAATCTAATTTGCACTTTTTGCTATCAATGATTAGAAAATTAGTGATACTGATTAAGGGATTGATACCAATAATACTACCCAGCTTCATTTACTCTCATGGCGTCTTTGTGATCTCGATCACAGCGTATTATAATTTGTATGATTTGGTAAACTTTTTTATAAATTTAGTACACAAGTGGTTTTTAATTTAAGGAATTACATATGTAGGTCTTGTTTTTTCAAAAAATCGTTCGAAATTTTTTATTTCATATGAAATTATAGTACTTCAAGTAAATTTGAGCAATATTAACGGAGTTATAGAGATTTGAATACCGCGTGGTCGGTACGTGCGCTCTGCCTTACCTAGTGTGTTATACGCATGCAGCGCGGTTCTACCGCCTAAAATCAGCTCCTTTCTTTTTCGTCAAACATCACAACATCAAAAAGATGCTCTGAACATCGCGAATGAGGCGAACGAATTACTGTATGAACCTGGAATCGACGACTCGATGTAAGTCATTAAAATATATCTTTAATTCATTAAATCGCGATAAAAAAGCTTTAAATCGTTTTTCTCGAAACTTTGGTTTCCGTGCGGTAGGCACGATTTCCCGAGAATGAATCGACCGATTTCGCTGAAACTTTGCACAGATCCTCTTTATAATATTGACTCATGCTTGAACGAAGGGGTTTTCATTCGGTCGACTCGTTCTTGTTTTATACGAAAAAAATATTATAAAAAAACGATGAGATTCGGAAAAAATGCTAAAGAATATGAGACGAAAATTCATTCAAACCCATTTCAAAACTTTAAATTTCATTTTGTTTCAATTCCTTCGTTCAAACACAAGCCAAGGGCAAAAAATATAAGAAAATTTTTGAATTTTTGAATTTTTGAATTTTTGCTTTGAGATGAACCTCACCGAAATATTTTTCCTACCGCAGAAAACAGGCTGGACGAGGAAAATTGCAGGAAAATTGACAATTTTCAATGTTTTTATCTGAAATTTGTTTTAAAATTTCTTGAAATGCTAAACTTTTATGTGTGTACATTTTAAGCAAAATAGATTTGTGGTTTTTAAAATACATTTTTTTTTGAAAAAGTTAATTTTTTTCCTTTCAAGACCTATGTATGTAAATTATAATGAAAAACTTTTGATGCTTTTTCATAATTTTTTTTGTCAATCTGAATTACATTTGTGACAGTCATTGCTTTAGATCGGATGCTATAAAAAATATTTGTCAAAAAATAACTAAGATTTATGGGAATTTCAAAAAATTGCCATACGAAAATAATAATAAATATTTATAATGAATACGGAGATGGGTCCGAATAATTTTGAGTCATTCCACCACACATTCCATTTTTTTCATTGATTTTAATAGCTTTGAAGATATGACTGTGAACTTGTTCGTGTGGACCTCATAGGTTTTCATCCAAATATGTTTCTTTCTTTAAAAATTATTGAAAAACGTTTCAAATGTGCGAATTTTATTTAACTTTATGATTTGTAAGTTACCCACCTCAAATATAAATTCACGCGAAATTAAAAGATTAAGATGGCTGAAAATCGTGGCTTAACTATGACTTTTATTATATGGTTTGGCAGATAAAATACTTTCGTTCAATGAAACTGTTTAGGAGGTTTAAGGCAGTGGCCGCTCGTTACACACTAATTATGTGAGGTGAACGGAAAAATGAAATAATTCATTTCGTAAACGAATATTATTCATATCATCAACGACAAACTACCAACGGTTGCCTGATTGTGAAATTGGCTTTTAATTTATAGTAAGATCTAATGAATATTTTTCAATTGATGTCATTGAGAAAACTGAAAGGTTCTCTTGAGATATTTTTTTTGCAAATCAGTTCAAGAAGATAAATCTTTTTTCGGCTTGAACAGTTTTAACTGGAGTGGTTAAAATCAATTTAGGAGTCCATGCATTTCAAAAAATATTATTATTTACATAATTATCATATTGTTTATCTCGGGAAATGAAACAGAGCGAGTCTCGTCAAAAATCTTTGAATATGTTTTTTTTTCTAACGAACCGCTAAGAAGGGCATAAGTTCGAAAACGCTACAGTTTGAGTAAGTGAATATATACAAACTCTAGTTTATGATAAACTGATCATGGTGATAGTTTGATAGATAATGCAATATTAACTTCAAGATATACCCAAAAATACATCCTCATTGCAAGCTCGCTTAGATAACCGAGCATTTTCTATCAATGCATTTTCTATTGTGGATATATTTATACTCACTCGTACAAAATGTAACGAGTTGTGAATAGTTTTTTTTTAGATGCACCTGTAAATTAGAGGGTTTTCAAAAAATTCTGCTGATCCAGACGCTTTTCATTTTTCTTCATTTGTATCAACATTAAGTGGAGATTGGTCCATAATGGAAGTATAAAAAGCATATTGCGTGCAACATCGTCATCTATAATTGTATGTACGTTTGAAAATTTATGATTTCAGCATGGTAATCAACAGAAACAGTTTGAAATTAGTAAAAGGATCAGCTGAGGTGCCGTCTAAGTTGCCTCATCTGACGAATCGCCACTGGTATAAAGCTTCAAGATCCAATCGGTATCAGAGGAAACTCTTCACAATTGAATCACTATGTGAGGAAGTCCATTTTTCAGGACATTTAATCAGCTTTTTTCTACGGAACGGAAACTTACAATAGCTATTTGTGATACGCTTGGAAATTAGATTTGCTGTAGACCTCTTTCTGAAACCAATAAAAATGTACATTCATGGACTAAGAATCCACAAGACACCCAACACTCACACTATTTAAACACATATCAATTTCACCTAAAAGCTTCTCAATTAGCTTGGAATCTCCGGAAAAGCCATTATTTCAGCCCTAACTGCGCCAACCCTCGACCCAGTGCTCATCATCAGACTCCCAACCAAGGTCATAATAAGAAAGCGGGCAGATTGAATTTGGCTTGAGAAAAATACGCAACCCTTTTGAAGCTTTAAAAGTCCGCAGCTGAATGAGCCTCATTCAATTTTCATTCGACGAGTGCGCCTTTCGTCGTTTTGGTCACATTATCAGTTTCCATTTTGATGGTTATGGTATCCTTCCTTGCTAAAAATGCTCCTATTGTCCTGAGCTGTAGAATGAATCACGAATAATCTGAATTGAACATGGCAGAAATGATAGTGATAGTGATGTAGTCGGGTAGGATGGAGTGGAATGAGGGGGGGGGGTGCTCAGAGGATGCTGCACGAAGTGATTAGTGCAAATTTCTCGAATATTAGCAAATCCGGTCGAAATGCTCGCTTGCAAAAATCAATAGGAATATAAGGTAGAAAGGATGAGGCGAACCCACTCAAAACAGCAACGTTTGAACGGCATTTGGAATAATGAACGACGAGATAGGAAGTAGAATGCTGGAATAAGTCGTTTGTTTAATCAGGTCAGACATAGTGACAGTTTCGAATGTGTTCAAAAAAGAATGAGGTAGCATTACGTGAATTAAAAGGCTTCGCATTGTAGTGGTTGGAAATGGTTGGTTGGAAAAAGAATGTTCGTCTTTATATGTTCGAGAATATTCTAAATGTATTGAATGTTCGGCGTGGTTCACCAACGAAGCGATAGTTATGTAGCATAGACGAATGCATGAAAAAATATTTTATATTTATGAATAATCGCGAATGATTTTCAATGAAGAGTTGCACTCTGGCGAAAACTGTTGGCTTCAAATTTCACCTTTCTCTGCACCCTTTCCACTTTGGTAGCTTTAATATCAACTGCATAGTTGTGTTTTAGAAATCCTTATAACAGTTTAGCACTTATTATATTACTTAGAACAACTCTTTCCTTGATTTCCACTGAAGACTTTGAACAATATATATTTCTAATAAAACCTCGGAACCTTTCACAACGTTTCAAAATGTTGGTGATGCCATAAAATTATTGTTGACTTTGATAATATCAACTCCAATAGTAGATTAATAAGGTTTCCTCCATTAAACACGTACAATGCTGGCTTTTTACCCTACATCGAAGAAATTGGCTGGCATAGTGGTAAGCTTGTAGGTCAATTGAGCCATTCATATTCTTGTGACACTCTGCAATACGTATTCCAACGTTAATCTATTATTGATATTCTTCACACATATTTTCATGATTCTAGTCTTTTTCGTGCTTCCAGAGTAAATATTGGTTTGTTTATAAAAGGACATGTCCGATAAAATTGTGATCATCATTGAAATGGTCTATTTTTTATGACCATAATATAAGATCCACTATAACTAGTTTAATTAAAGAAAAGATTATTTTTGCCATTGATTATCTCTTAAACTATTGAAAAGGGATCAAATTATGACAAAATAATAGGAATGGTCAATTCACATTTAAAATTCAGTCAAGTCATGTCACTCAAAATGATTTTACAATTGCAAAATTTTGAAATTTCTTGAATGAAGCATATCTAGAACTCCTTCACCTATAGAACTGAAAATGAGCGAATATTTGCAAGGATGTGTTTGCCAAAGAAGTGTTTGCTTGTCCATTCCGTTTGGTGTGCACATGTGCTTCTAGTTTAGAGCTGTGTAAAGTCTGAAATTCACTTTGTCGTGTAACAGGCCTTTATTATTTTTAAATGAAGGTGTCGGAGCGAAATTTTCTAGCCATTCGTCAGCCTAGAAATTTCCATGTTCAAATGCAATGCAATTGCTACATGCATATGTACAAATGGATGAATACATGAAAAAAACTGCAGCTAAAAGTGCGAGTAGCTGAAGAAATGTGCGGGTGGTCAAATAAAGCAACACAACGAGTGAACTGAGCAAACATAATGTGAAATGCATGTGTTGATGAGTGCATTTTTGGAGTCTACGTGTCCTGCGGGCTTCCCCTAAACAATTAGGCAGGAAAGCAACGTTAAAGTTTTTCAATTGCTGTTTTGATGAATTGATTGCCAAATTGTATAGTTCGTTCGGTTTGTCTGTAAGTTTTTCACACATAGTTAAGACATTCAAGGTTTCCTCAGAAATGGAATCAATTTAGATTAGAATGATTCATGTATGTTGTTGGCGAGACATCTATTTACCCTTATACTTTGCATACTGTGTACTTGGAGATATGTAGCTCAGAATCATACTTAGAATATTTATAAAAATCATTTCTGTAAGATCTGATGCTATCGCTTGCAAATTGCCATCATTAACATGTTTCATTTGAAGCAAAAAAGAAATATACGAGGTCTGTTCAAAACGGATCGCGAATTTTGAATTTCCGCGGGCTACGTGTATTCGATTTTCGTGGCATTATGTTGGTACTCATGTCTCTCACTTATGCTGACAAGTTCAGTCACTTTGAATTTTTGACAGCTATTTTGCTGGGACGTGTTATGGCTTGTCTTCGATTTTTGTCTATTCTGAAAAATGGATCAAACAATCTGTAATTTTGTGTGAAAAACAGCTTTAAGTGCGCGGACGCATTCGGAACGTTGACAATGGCACATGATCAAGTCCAAAACAACGTTTATTGGTGGTACAAAATGTGCTCAGAGGGCCGAGAAGATGTGAACGACGAACAGCGTGCCGGATGCCCGACCACGTCAACAACAGACGAAAGCATTGACAAAGTGAAGAAAAAAGTATTGGCCAATCGTCGAATCACCATTAGAGAAGTTTCTGAGGGCCTAAACATATCGATTGGCTCGTGCCATTCGATTTTTACCAATAATTTGGGCTTGAGATTGGTCGCCGCAAAATTCGTACCAAAATTGCTCAATTTCGGCCGAAAAATAAGCATCGCATTAACATTAACATTAAGGAGCTGTTGAACTCTGTTTGTGACGTCCCAAGTTAGCTTCAGAGGGTCATAATTTTTTGACTTTGAATTTCTCTTGTTCCCGAAACTGAAGAGGCCCACGAAAGGACGACGTTACGCCACGGTCACAAAAAATGATTTTTCGAAGTGCTTCGAGGATTGGAAAAAACGTTGGCACAAGTGTATGATATCTGATGGGGACTACTTTGAAGGGTAAAAATAAATATTGATGAATAAATAAATAATTTTTGAAAAAACATAAAATTCGCGATACTTTTTGAACAGACCTGGTATGTAAAATTTAAAACAAATTAGTGCACCACATTGTTCATTTTATCTACGTTTCATGACTGAAGCATATTCCGAATACAAATTAAATTTCTACCCAGAATTTAAAATAAATATGGATCCGCATTGTATTTCATTATAAATACTAGCAATTCCAAGAGGAAAACTACAGGGACACTAATTGCTTCATATAAATCATTGTTTTTCTTGGAATATTTGCTTTGGAAACAGCTATGCCATCAAAACGTTCACCAAAAATGTATTCATATTCCTTTCAAACATGTCCTCGTTCCATGTAGACTTTTGTTTTTGGATTATTAAATGAATACTGGAGGTTTCAATTCCTGGTAAAGAAGCATAAAAGCATGCTGTTTGATTGTTCATTAATTTCCAATATGAAATCAACGGCGCATAGACGTGATACACTTTAATCATGCTGTTCGTACTTTCATGCAGCTATCGATATTTTGGGGAGTATAACTCCCTATTCGTTACCTTGGTTTTGGATATTTCTTCCATTCAATATCGACATATCGAATATGTGCAGGAACATTTGGTTTTATTAATACATTTACATCAATTTTAATTATTTAAGTCGGGTTTCTCCGATGCTCTCTAATTCCAATCTATGTGCTAAGAAAAAGGTATCGTACATGACGATGCGAAGCTTCACATATATTAAGTTTCGAAGTTTCATTTGTTGAAATGAAGTCAGTCAGAATTTCACGCGCAAGTTATGGTCCTTGGCTTAAATTCCCTGTAGTATATTCCTTGAGAGGACTGAATAGGAAACGGAAAAGCGTAAAAGAATCTTTCGAATGTGAATGTTCTAATGCAATTATATAGTTTTGCTCACCTAGGTTCGAAATTGGATTATTCGAATGACTGCAAACGATCCAAGAGCTCATATTCGAATAATGTGCGTACTGGAATGAGCCACGTTTCTTTGAAATGCAAAGATTGACTTTACCGTAGTAAGCGGATTACAAAGGTGCGCCTTTCGAGAGAAAATGTTGCCTGGAAAATCAGGTCCAAAAATGTTTTCAACAAGCAGCAATGAGAGGAAGGATCAAAGACAGTTCATTTTCAAGAGAACTAGAATTATTTGAGTTGTAAATGTTTCGATTTTCGTTCGAGCCAGCGAGTGTTATCTTTGATTCACCACAATACATTTTGTTAATTTTGGGAGGTCACTTCAGATATTTAAGCTGTTTAACATAAGTATGGGTATTTGGAAAGCCATGGTGTGAATATGCTATATATCTCCATCTTTCTTTTGACTAGTTGTTTTCTTTAATGCTAATCACTCAAAACAATAAGGAATCGACTGTGTAGTGGCTTGAGACGATATGTAACAATTTTGTTCTTGGCTATATTGAAAATTTCAACAATTTAAATTCATGTTTCCAGCCTCTCCTGGTATTAGAAACCGATATCTGGAAACCTTAAATAAAATATGCATAACACTTATATCCAGGACTCATAAATTGCAGAAAAGTTTGAAACTCTTAAATATATATCTTACCTTATATTTTAAAAATGAATGTGTCATGCTTATATACAATTGCAAAAAATTTCAAACTTTAATTAAGGAAAAATATCTTTTTGCTCTTTCTGGCTCTTTCCTGTGGCATACCAATAGAGGAGCAAACTTATTGTTACAATGTAGAGGGTAGACATTATTGTATGATGTTATTCTCGATTGAAAATTTGGGGAGTAAAAGGTCTTGAAAGTAACTGACTAAATATTTAAATTATAATCCCTGCACATTTACTTGTCAATATAGCTACAGACAACGTCTGATTCCACGGCGATAAACCTTGAATAATCTATTTAAATCACTACCAAATTCTTCATTTGGCTAAAGTTGTTACACGATTTCTTTTCGCAACTGGGGTTTAATTACGTTATCAACAATAGAAACAACACCGCCCAGGTTAATATCCTGGCAGTCACCCTATCTAAATCAACACCTTGTCATGTTAAATGTTAGTACTAAACGAGAATTTCCTGACTTTCAATTTCGTTTTGCAACAAGTAACCAAGTCGATTCCAGCATTTCCTTGGGCAGACACGCGATGAATGTTTTTCCCCTGGTGAAAATTAAGTATTCCAAAAAGCCACCACTTTTTGTGGTCGACGTTCGAGGAAGTGCTTTGCAGAAAGAAAGAGTTTTAAAGAATGATGATTAGTGGAGTTGAGATAATAATGTCTTTCGGGAATTTGGAGATTGATTTATGATTTCCTTTTAAAAAAGAATCAAAACGAAGTGACTTATTGATGGGATTTCTTGGAAACGTGCGCCTACTCCATGAAATGGAATATCTCGTTTATTTTTGTAAATTATATTTAGGCTTGTTAAGTGACTTTAAATCACGAGCAAATGATCAAGCGATTAAGCGAGGGCAACCCCTAACATAACGTTGCCATTCGGAATCAAACCTCAACCTTATATGCTGACATGAGAAACCAAGGTATGAAAACAATTGATAAAAAAAAGGTCCAATGGCAACATAGTCGAATTAATGAAGTTTTCAGGTCCATAATGCAAATATGGTTAGCTTCAATTTTAACAGAAGGATGAGTAGACGGGAAGGTTGCATGCAAACGATAAAATCCAAATGCTAACTTTGCTGAGGGCCACATTAGGTACCATCTTGGGTTATAGTTTTTTTCCTATTATTTAGATAGCAGTTGCTGCTACTAAAAAAACTAGGCCTATTTTAGCTGAGAATTAAATTGCCTATTTTCATTATAAAATTTGCAGTTTTCGAACTAAAGAGTCTCAAAAAGTTATTTTGTAGTTCTTTTTACGTTATTTATCACAGACTATTGACTGAAAAAATGGCTACCATAGTCTGGACCTGACTTCTTCCAGACGAGGCTTGCCTTTAAAGAAATCCTTTACTAACGGCTCATTAGGGACTGATGTATGCTCTGGTCCTTCTTGAAGTCAATTCTGGTCAGGTTATGTGCTCCAACCGTTATATAGAAGCCAAGTTTGCAAAGTTCAGTTATGAACTTCGCAGTTCCCAATGGGAAATTATTGTAATGGGATCGATTTTGCGAATCCCAAATTTTGTCATATCTCCACGTTTTAGTATCTCTAGAATCCAAATCCATCGTTTTTAGAGAGATGCCTGTGTGTGTATGTACGTATGTGCATATGTGCGTTCGAAATTATTTTTCGTCTCAATTATCTCAAGAACCAAAGATCATATTGACGTGGGACCGGTTTCATTAGACGAAATTACGTAACTTAAAACTGGAAAATCGATTCAGCCGTTTTTTAGTGAGAATAAAAAAAATGGAAAAAGACAAAAAATTGGTTAATTATGAAACTATTGGAACGCATTATTAATTCGTGCAGATCCCAAATACCTTCCTAGTAATTTTTTATTATAATGGGTTTAAGCAAAATTTGGATCAACGTTGTAGAAAATGTTATTTAAAGATTAATTTATAGAAGAGGACGACCAGGTCGAGACTTTGATGTAGGACGATCAGGTGGTTGTGGCATCATCCTCTACCAAAGCTTTTATGACTAGATAAGAAAATAATAAAAATAATAAATATAATTATAATATTTTAGAATAATAATTCTTTATAATAGTGATTAATAATAAACACAAATAATAAATTATTTATCTACCCCACTTCCCAGTTAGTCGTGTGGGCCGTAAGGGTCACACTTAGACCACATTTTTGTAAATGTTTCTCGGTATCTCTCTGGCGCTTTGATGTCAGAGCGAAAGTCAATCATTCTCTGAAAAATAAATAGATACGATACGCCACAATTCTTCTTCGCACAATTTAAATGCAAATTGCTTTTTTTTATAAAAATACGGAAAATTGTTTTCCGGAATCAAACTTTACAATCTTACAATCTTTACAATCAAACTACAACAACTTGCCATTCTGAAGATGTGAACTTGTGAACTTGCGAACTTATTTTTCTTGTTTGAAATTCATATGTAAATTGATTTTGCAGGAGAAATATTTTTTCGGTTCTTTTGCTTCATCTTATAATTAAATTAATTATAAAAAACTTAAAACCATTATTTGACAGAACGATCCGTTCAGAGCGATATTTATACAATTTCACTGCTTTCTATGAGGTTTTTTCACTTTGGCAAAAGAGAAACATCAACATTTTTCCAGTCCACTATCGTTATTGGCTGTTGAAGGATTTTAAATAATTATCCCACATCTTATTTGGCCCAAAAGCGATACAATGTAATTGTATAGCTCCCTTTAAGGCCTCAGAAATATAAATGTGGCCACCACTAATGGCAACCACTTTCACTCGTATCGTCGGCACTTAATCTTGAAATTTATGTTCGTGCTGTTGTAGCGTGAAACCCCTCCCCTCTTCTGCTCTTACCATTTCCTAAAGAAACATCCATACACCAACATCGACTTTAAGATGAATTTTGTCCCATACATGAACATAAAATTTTACATTATTACTAAAGCATTCGCAAGCTTTGCATCTGCGACACATATAAAATCACCCAGTCGTTATATGTTATCCTTGCGCTATTCTGCCAGCTTTTTAACGTAGTTAGAAGCTCCAAAAAAGGACTCACGCGGAAGTTTAGGTTTAAAACTATACTCAACAGCGTTCATGCAAGGTTCAATTTGCTTGCCGAAGGCTTGAGAAGTATGCTTACTGAAAAAGTTCTATGCAGGATTATCTAGGACACGGTGAAACTTCGTCCCTGTTAGTTGATGGTAAGCTCAAGCTTGTGGTGCCCTGAACGCATTTGGTTCGATATTCGACTGGTATTGAAGGTAAGCGAGGACACTAACATGTCGAGCTTTTTATCATCTTCACTGAAAACCAAGCTTCGAGGATTCTAAAATGTGAAATATGTGTTTACGTGAGAAGTCCTTAAAATTCTCACCTAAAAAATCAATCTTGAATTTGTTTTTGAAGAAGCAACCCTACAGAAAAATGTTTGGATAATTTAACTCACATTTTTAATTTATAATAATAAACTATAAAAGACAGTTTTATTCATATAAGAAATACGCAGAAAAAAGTTAATTTAACAGTTTGGATCAAGTACAATGTTGTTATTCATCACCGAACGTATTTGAGATTTATTGCCATTAGCTTGATCGTCAATTTTAGGAAAAATCAATTGAAAGCATAGGGATGTATATCAAAAAGTTGCACTAAATGTAGTTTAAATTTTAATTGACAACGCTGTAGAGATGTTTAATTAGGGGGTTGTCAAAGGGCTTGCACCTGTTTTAAATTTCGACTGTAAGATCATCCCTGCTTCGGATATTTTTCATTCGTTGTAGGTGGTTAGTGGAGTAATTAAAAGGCTAATTGACTATAATTTTGAAGTAATTTTTTTCTGAAATCTGCAGCGTGCGCATATGCCTGGTAGGACTTGCTTTATGCAAGTGTTGAAAATTAGGATTTTATGTTCTTGGACCAGGCAATATGTGAGGTATACACCAAGTTCATATAAATAAATAGTGTTTCATGGTTTTCCTCGGGAAAAACCAAACGAATCTGATCAAACATATTATAGAGGGCATACAAATTAAAACTGTAGAGTCTCTGCCAAAGCTTAAATAAAAAGATGGATTATTATCACTTTTCAATGACATCCGGCCGGAGCTAGTAATGAAAGCTAACGCCTGGCAATCCTTCACCACATTTAGGAACGTTGACTTTCATTTGTAAATACGAGAATATAGTTTTCTTTTCAAACCTTTCCGGACCATAGCCAATCTAAAATAGAAAGACACGAAACATCCTTTTGTTTCATGGGTTTTCAATCTCGTTGTTTTCAATTTATCCTCCTAATTTCCCAGACTTGTGGGCATTCACCATGCTTAAACCATATTAGATTCCAAAATAATCCTGCTTCATAGCTGGAATCTGTGTATTTCGGCTTGAAGGAAGTAAATAAATAAGCACCTCTTTGCATCTTATTATCACCAACGGTATATCTTTTCCTGCTCCTCCTGGAGTTCAATCTGCCTTACTTGAATTTACCGTCTGTTTTCGTATACTTGTCTTTTTCAACTACTTGTACGTTTCACCGTTTCCTGCGAAAGTGACTCGGGTGAGAATCTTTCTTTAGTTGGAAAATGTTTTTAATTTCGTTTGAAGCAAATCCACCCACATAATTCCAGATAGCATGCGAAAGGTGGTCCTTGGACTTTTTCACTATCTACGATTTATTTAATCAGCCGGGAGGTGAACAGCAGAAGAAACAGTCATACCGTATCACATAAAGGGTGGTTCAGAGTAATTGGAAGTGAACAAATTGCGGGAAATGAAATATCCAGACCACAAACTGAAAACATTTTCACACAAAACGGGCGTGAAAGATTCTTTTGGATTGTGTTGGACGATTCAATACAATAAAGGAGTGAAATGAAGGGCTTAGGGTAGTCAATTATTTGTTGTTTTGAGATGTTGAGCACTTCAAATATATTTGACTATTATTTCGAGTGATGTTATCTAAGTATTTGGTGGACGATAGTCATGTTTTTTCTACAATTTGCTGTTGATAATCTCTTAACTAAGTGCTTGTTGCACAATACATAGCTTGTCTCATCCTTCAACATTGTCACATCGAACCTCGTATATTTGCCCTGATCAATCGATTAGAGCAATACAGATTCTTAGAATTAGTAACTGAATATGGAAAACACTCATCAAAGCATGTTTGTCGTAGCCAATTTTAAAGAGACAGCACTTTTTGCGAAAATAAATGAAAGTTTTCTGGACCAAAAAAATTCCGTAAACCGTTTCGATGAAATTAACTTACGAAAAGTTTCCCTTTCAATGTTTTCATTTTCAAGTTGGCTGGCGATCGTTTCTCGGAAGGCGAATCCAAATAATTTCATTTTGTTTGCTTCTTGCAGCTAAAGCAAAGCTAAGAAGACTGAAGTGAAATGAAACGAAAAGCAGATTAACTGTGCAAGAAAGACTTTTGTGTTCTTATTTTAAAACTGTTTTTCTTTTTAAATTAGAAAGTTGGTTAAAAGATTATTGACCAAATACAGTGAAAAATGTGTCGGTGTAATTGTGAATTGTAAATTTGTGGCACAGGATTCATTCATGTTCAAAAGAATTTGTATGGTTATTTTGAAAAATAGTATCCTGGCTTTCATCTTATTCATTGCATGTTACGTTCGTCACGCAGCGTGGTAGATTCGCGAACCAATTAGGGCAAAATAAGGAACTGTCCTGCCCTGGAGATCCCAAACCACCGTCCGAGCAAGCGCTGTCTATCAAAAATGTTATACTCGGGCCGTCACTTCACACAAGCAGGTGACTAATTAATTATATTGTAAGTCATTAATGAATTATATTGTAAATAAATTGCGTTATATAATTAGGGAGCAGATGAATTTAGGCGATGAATATTGAATTACATAAATATAGAGGTAATTTATGAACTAGATAGATAAGTAGGAAGGAAGGTTTTAATGGAGAGTTTGTTCCTGATCGTGCACGTGAAAGCTGCATCATTTAAAGTATCATCATGAGCGATACTGACGTATGCTAAAACATGCCGAACTCACCGTCAGTGTCTAAGCATTTGAACTCAACGCACCGATGAAACGAGTCAGGTTGGCCACGTTGTTGATACCAATCTACACAGCGGTCCTCCATTGCCAGTGGCACAATGTATCTGCGCAAGGACCGCCCACACACAAGCAGCAGCCACAGTATCCCCCGGGGTGCAACGCTGTGGCCAATCGCATGAAGATTAAATCGCTAGCTGACGTGCGTCGGCAATTGGCACAAAACCTGTCCAAAATAAAGAAAGCTTCAACGAGTTCGGCAGCTCGGCTGGCCGTTGACCGCAGATACAGCAAAAACGGGATGGTGGGATCCCATAAATATCGCCGGGAGGATAGTTGGAAGGACTGTTCTGTTCTGGGTGCTTGTGGATGCTGATCGCGGAGAATTACGGATTTGGCGGGAAGATTTGAAAGAACTTGACGGCATCGCATGGAGATTAATTCGTTCGTTTTTTCGGTCGTCACGAATCCTGTTCCCGTTTCTGGAATCGCGGATAAAGCAGTCCCGCCGCAGAAACGGATGGCCCCCTTTTTTAAAAAAATATTCCCACATTGTGGCCAGAATCGGACGTTGCACGAAATACAGCGTAACAAGCATCGAATCATTTTAATGAATTGAAGAAACTTCTTCTTGTTTCCTTACAGTAGTGAAAAACAGTCAGTAAAATTTAAATGTGTTTGAATAGTCTTAAGACGCTTATGTGTGACCTTCATGGCTAAAACTTATGCATGAATTACATTCAATTGCCTGAAGCTGCAATCAATGCTTCTCCAGAATAAACAATTGTACCTGCGTAAACATCAAGCATTGCTTGCCACATTAAGATTCTCTGATGCAACCAGGTCCATTATTTCCTCGGAACTTTTACCAGAATCTAGGATTTACATGCCTGCATAACTGTATCCTTCTGAGCAATATCTGACTTCAAACAGAATACATATGTTTCATTCGTTTATGGTATGGATTTCGTGGAAGATCTAAAACGTAACAAAAAATAATACCAGCCATGTCTGCGCCGTTCGTCAAGAGGTAAACGTATCAATAAGGATGTTCGCCGGTAAAATTAAACAGTTACGAAACACGATAGGAATCGAGAAGGAAGTGATCAATATTATCATAAGGATATTTTTGGAAACTTACCACATTCATTTATCATTTCATTCATGAGGATTTCATCATCAATCTATTTTGGGTGCTGTAGACGTGTATGCTTATGTTTTAGTACAAACCAGAATAAACGAGGATGAATATTATATTAGGCATGTATTATTATTGATTCAAATAGATGTAAGGACATGATGATATCCTAGATTAGATGGATATTTTGCTTGAAGTTTGTTTTCTGAGGCTTTCGTTCAAAGTTTATATTCAATTATAATAATTGTTCGTCCTGAAATATAAATGACGTGCAATATTATTGCAAAGTGATATCTTTCTTTCGACTTACTTTCGATGATACCAGAAATGATTTTGTGCAAGCTTCCTTTTAAGTAATGCAAGTATTCCAAGAGTATGGTGCATATCAATGTAAGTTGTAACTAATTTTGCCTTTTTAAATTGAGTTCTGCACATGTCTTTTCACGAGGTCAAAATCAAAGCCAACATATATTGTGAATAGCAATTATAATTATCAGTAACGATCAAACATTGTTAATAACGAATGATTATTATTAATAATAATTAAATACCCTCAATAATGGTTGTTGATCCCGGGGCCGAGGTGGAGGGCGAGGAGGAAGACAAGAAGGATGACCAGAACGTGGAAAAGAAGGAGGACGAGGCTTTGGCAGAGGATGACCAGAAGGTGGAGGCGTCTTCCTCTACCAAAGCTTTTATGATTAGATAAAAAATTAATAAAAATAATATTAGATTAGATTAGATAAAAAATTAATAAAAATAATATAAGTAATTATGATAATTTAGAATAATAATTATTAATAATGGCAATTCTTAATGAAAGTAATTAATAATAAAAACAAATTATAGCTTTGTTATTCATCCCACTGGAAAGTTAGTCGTGTGGGTCTCAAGGGTCGCACTAAGACCACATTTTTTGGCTTGAATTGGACTCGAATCTTGAAATATAATGAGATATTGTAGATAAATTTTTATTCATTCGAAATATTTCTTAAGAGTTCTATTAGTGCACTGGTTAGATCATTGTTTTTTTGAACAAGCTGACGGTTTAATCTTCAATCATTCATGACAAGCTGAAAGTCAACTGATAATTATTTTTTGGGTGATTTAATTGTTGTTTCTGGCTGAATGACCTCTCGAAAAAGATAAAAACGAGCACATAAAATTCAGAGATATTCCAGCAGTTTCAATACGAAACTATCTCCTGAATTGGTTATCCGTTATGCCGATGGCAATCCGAAATTGTGTTTAAATTATACAAATGAACAAGCGCATGGTTTCCGACCGATAGATTAATTCCGAGCAGATTCATCATTTCCTGCTGACTCCAAACAAATAAATTTGCCACCTATCTCAATAAATTTGTCACACCGCTTGACTGTTCAAATGATAAATACACATCCAACCAAATCATGCTACAGGGATATGGAGACTATATTGGAGTCAGCCATCAGGACATATTGGATTCACCTGGTCTAGCGTCCATGTTCCCCCATAAATGAACATTTTTAGCGGAAAACATTGCCTGCTCGATTCGTCCGGCCGAACATTGAGGTCTCCATCAGCTATATGTGAAGAATAAATGGAAAGGACACCATTGCAGCACATAATGTCAAATAGACTTGTTGAAGGAAACCACAGAATGGTCTTGGCGGACGTAGATGGATGGTATTGTGCGTGGCTTTCATGGTGAGCGGCGGGCGGAAGTGTTAAGGATTTATTTTGCTGCTGATAATTATTTTGCGGTAGCTGCTTTGATGATGAATGGAATGGTTAAGTCAGAATGGTGTCTTGAAATGCGGCTAGCTGCTTGGTGATCGAAGCAAATAAAGTGGCAAAGGAATTTAGGTCAGAAAAGTTGTATCTATGCGTCACTTCACATTGATTTTGCAAAGGATGGAAAGTTTGTATGGCCAACGGCGTGTGAATTTATGGTACATCTACGTCTAGTGTTGGCAAGTTGATTTGTGAATAGAATCAAAGCTTTTGAAAATGTACTCATTCTTCATTTATTCTGAAATACAATAATTTCTGCATTGGAGTTGAGTAGACCGTTAACATTTTTCATCGTCAAGCAAAACTTTTATCAAGAAACAATCCAACGTATTTTTATTACATATTTCCATCTATTGCAAAACAAACTTCTTGAAATCTTAATAAAAAAACACTTCCTTGCCGTTTTCATCCAAGTCTCGATTTGCATACACATTATGTCATCAACATTATTAGTCCAAACAAAGTTTTGCATTCGTGACGACTCTACTGAAAATGCATGCTTGCAAAAGATTATCCTGGATCCATTTGAGAGTTGCAAACGTTGTCTCAAGCATACTCTTAGAATGCAAAATATTATGCAAAGTGCTTATCACTCGAGCAACGCTGCTGATACGAATAGTGGACACCTACAAAGTTAACTCTTTCTCATGGAAAACAATCTTTACCACCTCTGAAATAGTGTTACGTTTGCGAAATGCATCTAAGATAAAAATCCGTCGTCTAAAGATTGAATTTTCGCTGTAAGCATCTGTCTGTGTCGTAACTTTGCCATAGTTTGTAAAGTACGGCGCAAATGTTCAATATTCTCGTCAAACTTTTGCAAATTTATGAGAATCTCGAAAACAAAATCAAAAAGGATAAAAATATGCTGTAGATACACTATTTTCAGCATGTTTACATATCCAATATTCTCGTAGAGGCAAGCTCGGTGTCTTTTTTTCGTGTTGGAAACGCCCCGAGGTATGCAATATGATCGATGCTTTATAAGGAAATGTGTACGTAACATACATATGCAATGACATTGTGAAACATTTTGTTTGACGAAACGAGAATTAATTATGAAAATGCAAAGCATTTCGAGTGTTACCGTTATTCGCAATTGATTTATTTCCTGACGCGTGTTAACTTCGATGATGGTATCCTCGCAACGTGACAACAAACGCAAAAAGCGTTGAAATAATTTTCATTGAAGACCGAAAGAAGGATTTCGTGAAAAAAACACACGATGTTACACAATTTCCACATATTCGACCTCATTTATTTATGCCGTACTGATTGAAGTGAGCTAATTAAATTGGTGGATCGTTACAGGATGTAACAGTCAATGCATATGGAAAGTTGTACGGGATATCATATGTAGCTAGGAAAGATGTCTCAAAGTTGAGAGAATGTAGGCTGGTACACACATAAACTTACCTATTACTCAAATGTTGCTGCTACAATAATTTTACATTGCTAAGTTGTTATTAGAGGTTACACACGCACACATCCAAACAATGTTCCTTGTAAGTAAGCAAGAGCTTAACATGGTAGTTGCTAGATTCGTATTCATCCAGCCATCATCTTTCGTAGAGAGTAAATATTTAATGTACGAAGATATTGTAAATACAATGAAACTGGCAGGTGGTAACTTTTCTAGTGATTCAATTTATTTTGATAGATGATAGATACTTCGAGGGTGTAGATTTCGTCCCAGCAAAGAGCAAAGTTGTCGAAAATTCCAAATTTTAGACTGAATCCCGTTGGCATGCAACAAATGTTACAAATAAATCATATATTTGAAATCGTTGCCAAATCTAAAACAAACAATACTGAAAAAAAATCAACTAGGCATGAGACAAAAAAACTTGGAATCGTCCTGGATGTGAAAATTTCGAAGACTGTAATTAAAGATGCCTTCAGCGCCTTCAAAATTGAAATGCCTGGAATCGCAACAACCATCTTAATTTTTCAACAGTTCTCAGAGCTTCTTACTTCATCATTCAGGTGACAATGTTCCAAAAAGCCACAGGCAAGCATATTGTATTAGGGGAATGATGGGAAAGGCAACTCCATAATTAATTACCCACTTTGGTATTTTACATCCTAGTGTTCTAGCTCACCTTCCGTTATACAGCATTTACTCGCGACTAATTCGATATTCGTTTACATATGTACTTTCATATGTGCTTACCGGTTTCAATGTGAGGTTCACTCGAGCCCAGCAAGAATATATCTACGATTTTCTTTGCGACGACTTCAAAAGCAGGAGATGACGAATAGCAAGGAATCAGGAGGAAAGATGTCGGATACAACAGCACCAGATACTTGCTTGAAAGATTTGTATCTTTAGGGACAATTGGATGACATATGACAGTTACAAAGTACATAACAGAATGGTTTGAGAAAGCTGGAAAGTTATTTAGGCGATAAACTTTTGGTTTTCCTATTTAGATAAGCGTTTTCATCTACAAACAATTCATTAGCGGTGAAAGGCTGACATTGTGGGCGTACAAGGCGTGTAGAAGGAGATGAGTGTGGAACATGTGTACAAATATGTAGGGAATGTTGTAAACATTGAAAGTACACAACTGACTTTATTAATTATTTGTTTTTCTTGGATAACAACATGATAACCAGAGAGAAAAGGTTCAATAGATTTTTTGAGCATACTCCTGTACCGAAAAAGCATGGGCTTTAAGTAAATTTTTGCTGGCCGCTTTAACGTGAATCCTAAACAATTTTCAAGAAAACCTTGATTCGTGGTTTGAGATTGCTCGCTTGTGTGTTTCTGATCATTTTCCCCAAATGAAATAAAACATTCTTCTTTTAAAAGATCTTTCGGTTTTGTTGATTGTTCTTGGCTGATAACCTTGAAACAAGAATAGCAAACATAATTAAAATTAAATAAAGTTAAATACAGCTTCTGCGGAAACGATCAAAAACAGTCAAAATTGTTGTTGAATGTTTTTTTTAAATGAATGTTAAAAATTCAAACAAACTGCCTCATTTTTGCTGACTTCGTAAAGTTATTCAATGCTCTCTAAAACAATTCCTTGCTTTGGATAGAATTATTTCAATGAAAACTAAGACAATATCAAGAGTTGAATTGTATTATTCACGTCATATGAAATTTATTACGTACCAAAGGAAAATTTGTCAAGACAATAAATAGGAAAGCGTAGTCGTTGTACTATGCGGGATTTGAAAGGTTTGGTAATTTTGTCACACATATCATCTCCGAAGCTTTTACGAATGAAATTCATTTGGCTTGCATATTTGGAAGTATAAAAGTCAAAAATCGTGTGATATGATTTCATTTTTATTCGTTACTATACTTTTAAGCGAAATATATCTTACATCCTATCCAGCTTGTTTCTGAGATAAGCCTGTTTAATGTTTCACTTTCTTAAAGTACCTTCTTTCTTCGGTCTTTACCAAAAATAAAAAACCGAAACGAACTGAGTTTCTTACTCACTGATAAAAACGACCAAATAAAATAGAACATTAGGTTACAACCGGAAATGGAAATACTAAGGTAGTTCAAAAAACCTTGATTAAAACGGTAGTATCTCAAAAAGGATGGATTTTATGGCTATTTTTCGAAACTTCACTCTTCTCTTTTATTCCTGAATTTGTAAACAGAATTTTGTCAAGACAGGATGTAATATAAACTGCTCAAATATGTTTTTGGTCATGATTTGAATTAAATTATAAATACATACGTTATGTGGCACAAATATTTTCTGGACATATTTTCATAGAATTTTAGTAGGAATCGCCAAAAGTTCCTTTCCATCATATTTTTTGTGAATACGAATACTATCCAAAATGATTTCAAAAAATTTGCGGGAAGAAATGTGTTAAATAAATATTTTTTCACCAAGACACTGCTTATGGATTTTCTTTGGGTTGGCCCAGATCATTAGCTCTGACACAAATTTAATTATTTCAAATGTCGAAAGGTGGTTATTAATTTCTTAAAAGTTATAGACATTTTGCTGGAACTTTTAGAGCAAATTCCATTGAATCATTGTGCAGACTTGCTTTGAATTCCATTTGAGAAGGGATGCATTTTTAATGCTAATATTGGCAATATTTCTCTCATATTCAATAGTTAATAATTATAAAAATGCATGAATTTTTTTTGCTTACTTTTGAACCAATACGACATATAGAGGGATGGGGTTTGCCATAGTTACTGATTGACTAGTCCAAGCTAGGCATTAAAAAACGCAATGATTTTCGAATAAATCAAAGATTTGTCAAAAAGAGGTATGGTTTTTCAAAAATAACCGAAGCAAATTACAAAAAATAAAAATAATTAAAGCATATTTCTTTTTCCAAAATAAAAGTATTTTGTCGAAAAAAATCAATCACAGTTGAAAACTCAAACGTTAAAATTTGAAATTGAAAATTCAGCTTTCACCTGGCTGCAAACATTGATCTTCAGATAGTTTTTCTGCAAAGTAAATAAACAGCTAAAATTTCCATTGATAGATTAAAATAAATTGTAGCTGATGGAGCAAAGAATAAAAGATTTAGAGGTGACAAGACCCATTGGAAATTGTCTAAAATTTTATTAAAACTGTTTCAAAACTTTGGTTCTATCTCTCTGAATTGCCGCAAAATTTTCGAGCGTCACATTTAAAGTTCCTTTAAAGTTCCATGAAAAGGTTATTCCGCAGTTCATCTGGGGATACAACTTTCCAACAATTCCGCTCTTCATCCTTAATTTTATTTCAGACCCCGCAGGTAACTGTTATGACTAGTGCTAGCCAATTTGACGGCAAATTTACCCAAAACTATTGTTAAATACAGCCGCGGAGAAACTTGTTTGAAACAATAGAACGTTTTCATGCTATTGAATTCAATCACCACTTAGCGCTTTTCCGTTGCCAACTTTTCTCACAATATTTACATTTTCCATTCAAACAACGGAGCCTCGCTCAGTGTAAAGTCAAACATACACAATAGTCAAGTTTGAACTGCTATTCAAGGATTCGAATCCATAATGTGCGCTCGCCATGAAATCTGGAGCCTCGTAGCCAAAGTCTCGAAGTCAAGTCTAAATCATAGGCTAAAGCCATCGTTGGCAGCAAGCTGAAAGATTTATTTCTTCAAGGTATCTTGCGAAGAAAATCTTTTTTTGCTCGTTGTGTGCAGAATAATTCCGCCGACAGATACAAAGATACAACCGAAATGAGAATTTAGAACAAAGACAAGTGTATCTGTGAATTGTAGTCGGGGCGAATAAGTAAAGTTTTCACAGATTCTCTTCTTCCACAAATGTGTCAAGATTTACAAAATTGAATGTTTTATGAAGCCTCTGTTGAAGGAGATTCAACCCTTTAGTGTAATTCTATTTTATGGAGCATGAGCATCGTGTCGACGCTGGTTTTTCGAACCTTTTCAGATTCATTTCTACATATGTACATTTGAGGATAATAAAATCAACTGTAAGAGCGTTATGAATATATGATGCGTGATTTTGTGTAACTTTTTTGGTTCACCTTCCATTGATAAGGACGAGTGTAAGCGTACAGCAGAATGTTGATCAAATTTTCTTGACTTCGCAGCTCCAAATTTTTATATGATATTTGAATCCGTCTCTCTTAAAAAATTTGCATGATTTGACGACGGTACAGTATTTAGAAGGACAACTCAAAACCTCAGGATAACCCTTTCAATGAGTTTTCAAGGCCAAAGTGATTGCTTCTCTATGATCCAGGACTATGAACATCGCAACAAAAACTCAGAACCTTCTGGCTCTCCTACAAAGTTCATTCATTGCTTCATTTCTACATGGAAGCCGTTTTTCTAGCCTGAATTACTATGGTGTCTCACTTTGTCCTGAAAAAGTGAGTTTGCTTTTAATTCAAATTAATGAAAGTGTCAAGTGCACACTTTCAAATTTATTGCGGACGTTGCATAAGTCGCACAAATTATTTTGGAATAAAAAATAGATGGAATTCATGGAAAACAGGACAGCTCTGAATATTTGAGGTCCTAGATTATTTTTAATAAGTGAAATTAGTATCTCAGCTTCATTTACAGTTAACTCAATTCAGATCCTGCAAACAATTTGCGTATAATACACGAAAAGCTCATATATCAATACTATTTTCTATATTTAAGAAATTTCATAACACTACCAACTGTTTGTGTGTAAACATATGAAGGACTTCCGCATAGATTCTCAGCATGCAGTTTTTAAGGAGGCAGTTGAATTTGAAAAGCATCTAAATAATAGAATAACAGGACAAGTTTACTCTGAAATAAACTCAAGAAAAAATCTTTCTTGATTAAAGGAAAAGTATGTGATAGCCAAATTGTTTGTGTTAACTAAGAAGCTATGAAAGTCATGAGCCATAGGAAAACGGAAATCTTGAATCAATTATAGGGAATTCAAAGCATATACCTTGAGAAGAAATACAATTATTAACTTTTATAATTGACTAACAATTCAGCAGCATATAAAATCAAATTCGGCGGGTTAAATGATTTACGGACAATCACTTAAAATTCCCAGCAGAACGCAAAGATAATTTTGTTGAGAAAGGGATGTTCTGTTATAAAAATTGTCCTAAAAGTCATGATGCATTACACTGTTAATAAATCTTTACTAACTAAAATCAATTTGTACGTTGAAATGTTTGGAAAAACCGTGACAAATAAAAATCTATTTAAAAAAGCAATTGCAAATTTAAAACGAATTTTACATGAAAAAAATGATTACACTATATTAACATGAAAAACCAGTATGCTTGACTTCTCAGTGACATAATGGAACCCTAGTTTCGTATAAAGGTTCATAAAACATGAATTTACAATACTCCGAGAAAAGAAAGGAAACTTTTTATTCTAACTAAAAGTTTCTGCTCATATTTTCTTCGAGAGTTTTTTCACATTCATTCGTTTCGCACAAGTTGTTGCAGAATTGTCAATAACAGCTACATATACGATAAAGTATACCTGAAAAATATCCTTGGTATGAAGTCATTGAATCATATTATCGTGAAACAGTTGGCTCGAACTTATTTCATAGTCCAAGTGAAAACTACTGTGAAATTTGTATTTAGGAATATTTTTTTCGTGATTAAATTTATTTTCAAAATTATGTAGTAAGAAAGTACTGAAATAGTGTAAAAGATATTCTACTCCTTGAAATAAGCCTCAATCATAGCCAAAATCTGCATTTTCCATAGCATTATTCCAGCTTCCCCTGGAAAATCTATCATTATTAATCGGAAATCACGTCCAGAGTAGATATTTCTGATATAGTGCTAAGATTTAGTTTAATTCACAATTACAAAATATTATGAATAAGTATGGAATAATCAGATTTGTTTGTTCGGGCTAAGTGTTCAACCGCAAGATAATGTCATTATGCAGTTTCATTCCAAACTTTGCCAAGTTGACCATTTGAAATGTCGCATATTCTTTCTGATTTGAAGTGATCAAAAGAATAGAAGGTGATAATGGACGAACCCGATAATGAGAATGAAAATAATAAACAGAGTTACAATGTGGTATTGTGACTGCTACTATAAGAAGAAGCCAACGATTCATTCAAAATATGATGACTCTCGATAATCGTATGGTCTAGATGGCTGAAAATAAAATAAAAGCATCTTAGCTAGTTTGTTTGGAAGCTGCACAAAATATCGCGAACGAGTGCAGTCTAGATATTACCATCCAATAAATTAGATTCTCTGAAAAGCATCATCTAATGTTGCAAGCTCATGCAAAATTTTTCGACCACAAATACCAATTGCCATCATTTTTGTTCTCGATTCGATCCTATCCAGCATTGGTCAAACTGCATACATATTTTTTGAATTCTGCCTCGATATATTCTATTTTCCATATTTGAAATATGAATCCTGTACACCATACAGTTCACCGCTTGCAACTGAAAATTTTCCCAGTCGTTCGCGTTATTTTTCACTTTGATGAATCCATTCAGTGAAGCGTGAATATTCAACACGACTCCTGTGATTAGATACCAAGTGCCGATTCGAATAGAATCGATTCGCCATCACCACGAATTTCACCCGCAAATACGTTTTTACTTATTGCACGGTATTCGTACCTACAGTAGAGAACTCGCATATATGCGCATATGATTCTACGTATGTGGGAAAATAGATGTGTTCGTATCTGCATTGCCTATTCCCTTGCCTACAAAACTAATCTGTAGTTCTTTGTGAATAGGCAAACAGTCATTGTACATAGTTCAAGAACCATTAAAATCAATGCGAAAATCCTTCGGATTTTAAACTCAATTCGCATTAAAAGCGATAGCCTTGCTATGGTCTCATCGGCTTTAAAAGGTCAAGTCTCCAAGTGCGTGAAAATGAGTGAAATGCTTCATGCAGTTGAAATGTATAAAATTGAAATCAATTACGGTAAAAACTTCCTAACGATGAAATCCTAACAGAATTTTCACGGTCTAGACGACTTGTGCAAAATGGAAAAGATATGAAAAATGTAAGATATGCGATATGCTTCGTGTAGTGGAAAATCGATGAGATGCGGAGCTAAAGCCGTTGAGCCGCATCACTCACATACTGATGGTCTGTCGATATCGGAGAAGGAGTCGACGAATCAAAAAATGAATATCCTCGCAGCGTATGACCTTAGAAACCGTGCCGGATTCCTACTGGAGACGCACCTATGAACATGGCTTCCTCAAGCAATCCAACGAACCATATGATATTGCGCTACCCAATGTTGACAATAAGTATTGGCAATAGTATAAATAAAATAGCATGTGCTTGGAGGTTCGAAATAGATGAAGAGGATTAAAATCATGTTCATTTAGATTGTCGTATACATTTTAGAACAGAAATGTCGTGTGTTTTACGTGGAGGCCTGCCGTGTGGGCTTAACTCCACGGTCCGCGGTCGGACAACGGGCAGCTACCAAGCGGCTGCCAACGCCCTCCCACCACCACATTGGGAGTACCAGTCTGCCTACTGAGTGCAGGCTCAGTGACCATACTGGTGGAAGCGAGGCCCACCTAATCCTCTGCCGATCTCACGGTCTCGGCACCGGGTTGCCTCGCAACTCCACGCCGAGCCCTCAAAGATGCTGCAGAAGTCCCCATGCTCAGAAGCATGACGACTTCAGGGCGCATCTAGGGAGGCTCTACCCGCATATGGGTCTTAACCACAGCCACCACGATCGCACCCCCTATAGGGGGGTCCTCACCGCGACCGGAGGGAGTTTTGCTTCCTGGGCCCCGGTCCCCATGGTACCAGATTGACCCCTGGTAAGGCTTCGTGGGCTCAAGCCCACTTCGGTTGTGTCCGACTGCAGACACTGGACCGATCATCAACCTAAGGTACGCGGGGACGGCACTCCCCGAAGGACAATATTTAAATAATGTTTCTGTGAGACAAAATGAGCCAGTCAACATTTTGAAACGCATAAGTTAATTTAAGGGCCTTTAAGATATAGCTGTCTAATAGAATTTGCGCTAAGTAGAGTCAAGCCGATGTTCACTTAATATACTTGCTAACACAAACCCAAAAAAAAACAAGCCGCGTCGTGCGACCCTTACGGTCCACACGGTCAACTTCCCAGTAATATCTACATAAACATCAACAACATTACAACAATGAGAGGTAATAGTAACAGGAATGAGTTAATATGAATCATATCGTCTACGGGAGGGTCCATTGATTATGTAAGGTTTCTGGTCGATGAGGACAGATTGAATATTCACGCGGATCAATCGGTGGGGGCCTTTTTGGTCTTGAAAAATTTTGTTGGTTTTCAAAATTTAAGCAATTTTTTTTAATTAAAAGGCTATAAAAACTATTAAAAATCTGCTCAAATTATGCAAATATCTTAAAACTTTGATTGAATTTACAACAATTTTTTTTAGAATAAAAGATATAAAGTAATAGCACTCGTATGAACCCTCTTTACTTGGTAACTTTGAATGATTTTTTTATTTTTAATTTAGTTTTTTCATAATCATGGAATAAAATTTTGCCGGTTTCTCTCCAAAAACTGATAAGAATGTATACATTTTATAAACTGGATCACTGTGCTGTGCAAATCAAGTTAAAAAATATTTTCTATGAAAAATACCATAATTTTTCGCATTTTCTTCTATTAAATTAAAAAACGGCTAAAACGAATTTTTATAATGTTAGAAACTTCACAAAGATGTTAATATACGTCAAGTGACACCTTAATGATGCAAATATTATATCTGGTTCGTGAGATATAGTGAATGATAAAAATGACCTTGAAAATCATGATGGCTTTTAATGATTTTTAATTTTTTATTTATTTTTTACGTAATCATGAGAAAAAGTTTTGATGAAGTTTTTGCGAGCATTGTTTGGAGTACATAAATTTTGTAAACATTGATTACTAAGACTTGACAATAAGGTTAAAAATTTATTGTTTTTGAAAAAAAACCTAATTTTTTGCACTTTTTTTTAAAAAATTTGGAAAACTGCTCCAAGATTTTTTTTTTTAAAAATTTGATAGAATCACACAAACGTCAATACCCGTCGATTGACACCTTGTTCAAAAAAATCGTATGTTTGGTTCGCGAGATATAGCGCATGACAGAAATGACCTTCAAACGGGCAGAACAGCAAACCCCCCCGACCGAAGTTTTCCAAAAACTAATCAGCTCTTAAGATTGCAAAGACGCTTCGATTGACACCTCAATCAAGTCGATCGGACTTTGTTTACGTGAGTTATGCTCGTAGAAAAAACTGTCCACGAACGTACATACGTGTGTGTGTGTGTGTACGTACGTACGTACGTACACACACACACATACATCTCCCTTTCTAAAAACACTTTATATATACTCTATAGACCTCAAAACGTAAAGAAATGTTGAAAATTTCAATTTCGATTTTCGAGGCGATTACAAGAACTTCCCATATACTGGGAAGTTAACAAGCCGCGAGGTGCGACCCTTGAGGTCCACACGGTCAACTTCCCAGTAATATCTACATAAATATTAAAAATATTCAAGACAATAATAATTATGAAAATAATACTACTTTAAATAATAATAATGTATCTCTCATAATAGTAATTGGAATGACTCAATATTAATCGTATTATTTACGGGAGCGGCCATTGATTACGTAAGGTGTTTTGTGGATGAGGTGTTGATTGAATATTCACACGAATCTATCGGAGGGAGATGGGCAGGTTACAAAGCATTTTCTACGTTATTTGTTATTTTCATATCGATGCTTGAAGGACAAAAGAGCACTAGCAAAAATTGATGATGGAGGAAGTAATTGAAATCTTACGAACACTAAAGAGCAAAACTACTAAAAACTACAATTTTTTCATCTGATGAAAGCTTTTTAAAGCTTATAATCTTGCAAAGTATTGACTACAAAACATTTCACCATTCATGACGTTGATTACCACAAATGCAAATTTGATTGAATTTTTTGGTTTTCAAAATTTATGCAGTTTAAATTAAATCACGATACTGTAGGAACTACTCGAAATCTACTCAAATTATGCAAATATTAATCAACTTTGATTGACTTTACAACAATATCTTTAGAATAAAAGAAATAAAATATTATCATTCGTATGAACACTTTTTACTTGGTAACTTTGAATAAATTTTTATTTTTAATTTAGTTTTTGGAAAAATGTTTTGCTTGTTTCTCTTCAAAAACTGGGAAGAATGTATAAATTTTATAAACATTTATTACTGTGTTGTGCAAATCAGGTAAAATTTATTATTAATGAAAAAACCTTAATTTGACACATTTTTTCCTATTAAATTGGAAAACGACTCCAACGATTTTTTTATAAAGTCTAAAGCATCACAAAATGTTAATACACGTCGATTGACACCTTATTGATGCAAATATTATATTTGGTTCGTGAGATATAGTGAATGACATAAATGACCTTGAAAGTCATGATGACGTTTAATATTTTTTTATTTTTAATTTGATTTTTTTGTAACCACGAGAAAAAGTTTTGCTGTTTTTTTTTAAAAAACTGTTTGGAGTGTATAAACATTGATCACTGCGTTTTGCAAATCAAGTTAAAAATTTATTGTTTATGATAAAAACCGCAATGTTTTTTTTTAATGAATTAAAAAAACGGCTAAAAATTTGATAGAATCACACCAATGTTAATACGCATCGATTGACATCTTCATTATGCAAATCGTATGTTTAGTCCACGAGGTATAACGCATGACAGAAATGACTTTCAAATGGTCAAAACAACAAATCCCCCGACCGAAATGTCACAAAAACTAATCAGCTCTTAAGATTTCAAAGACGCTGTGACTGACACCTCAACGAAGTAAATACGACTTTGTTTACATGAGTTATGCTCGTAGAAAAAAAATGCTCTTCGAACGTACGTACGTACACACACATACATCTCATTTTCTAAAAACACTTTAAATATACTCTAAAGACCTGAAAACGGAAAGAAATGTGGAAAATTTCCATTTCAATTTTCGAGGCGATTACAAGAACTTCCCATATACTGGGAAGTCAATAATAAAAACAATATAATAATGTGGCAAATATGCATAGCTATAATCCATCAAGGAACTTAGGAAATTGTTGTTTCACAAAGAAGCAAACCTCTGTTCTAAACATTCTCGCTATTGATACTTGCACCTGTTTAAGAATTTAAGTACTTTAGCATATATGCATACCATACCATCATAAATCCACCCTAGCAAACGTCATTCTTGTATTTCAGTTGGAATTCGGAAATAAATCCTGTTTTAATTACTAACTGTAATTAGCATCATCTATATATGCACCATTGGTACTCTGTACTCTTTCTATCTACAAGCCATTTCCTGGGAAACAAGCATCCTTCATGAAGAACTCTTTTCATTATAACTAATCTGCTTAACAGTTTTTGCTAATTAAACACACATACCAACTTTGCCTTGCAGGTTGTGTGTGGATGAGTTGCACACTGTTTCCACTTGAATGGAGCTTCCTTGATATTTGATTATGGGTCGAGAAATCAATGGAACGCAACCGTTTCGATTCACGGTATAGTCATGAAATAGTGGAGTGATATCTAGGAGCTAGAGGATATTCTCAAGCGTTTATTAACTTTTAATGTGAAAACAGTTTGACTAGCATACACTTGTTCTTGGGATTCTATGATGGCCCAATAGTACTTATTCTGGTATAGGTCTTGTGAAAGAACTACTTAAGGACAGCTTGCCAACTGGAGCTCGATACTTTTCATGGAAAACAATTTAGGTCAAAACAACATATTGGAATGAAACTTTCAAACAATAGAACTTAATCGATAGAAGTGGCTTTTCGAGTATGAAAATTTCGTCGTCGATTTCATGTTGAGAACAGTAAAGCAGTGAATGAAGAGGATGTCCCTATAACGGATTAGGCATAAAATTGATGATTGGTTATCTTCGTTTTGAGGATTTTAATTGCAGCCTGCTTGCATTTTGATTATTCGCTGTCTTTCTGCCATTTCAACGGAAGGTTTTCAGGCATGCATGATTTTAAACTAATGTTTTACTCTATGTTTCATATACTTGACCAAATTTTAAGCAAGTACTCTGAAATCTAGATTAAATATTTGAATTTCTTGAGGAGCTTAAGGCAATCCAGCTTAGTCACCATCAATTAATTAGCTTACCGTTTGCTTGCACATGTGAAGATTGCCCATCGGTTAAATTCATGTTTTGCCCCGAGGTTTTGTCGCAACTGGAGCAGAATTTGTATGCATTATTGCACTTTGACAAACGGCATTCAACACGTTTGATATTCACAAACTATCTCCTTCCTTTTCGAGTTTTATCCTTGGTACCTAAACTTATCGTCGTACTTAAATCTCTCTCGTTTCTCAACACGCACACATCCTACGTTCAGTCGAAATACCATCAAAAGCCTATACGTCCGCTGCACTAAAAAAGGACTTAATGTCGATTTACTATCGGGAAAAAGTATCGGGGGAAATGGGTACAACAAATTTGACTTCGACATCCGCTCACTTGTATGGAAATTCGAACGGTATCAAGTAGAGGAATCAAATCAACTTTTTCAGTAGCAATAATAGACTTCCCTGAAAGGTTCGGAAATTGCTATTTGTTGGAGATATAACACCCCACACCACTCGCATCGCATTGTGTTTTCACAACCCTTCATCACATGATTCGCATGGAAGTCGGAATGTAGAGCGCGACTCCTTAGGACCTCAAAGATTTTTGTGGTGATTTTCAATCGTATTGTTTTGATGGGAATCACAATCGTCGTCGAGTTTACGTTTGCAGCAGTGAATGAATTCGGGGTCATGCTGAGAAGCTTAACTGGGGGTTTTGTGAGTAACGTACGGTGACTTTTAGAAAATAATCAACTGAAAGTAGCTTCCGATCGTGTATATGAGATATGGAAAATGATTGTATAGGCTAGCGAGTTCGTTGGAATATTGGAACAACATTGAAGCAATCCAACTAGATTGAAAAACAATATGAACTCGACTGACAAATCACCCTCGGTCACCCATACAATTCCTCGTCCTTTCAATCTACACTTTGTCATCAAATTTCCAATAATCCTGCACGACTCTTAACCACAATCAAAGCGGATACTATCGATAAAAATGGTTCAAATTTTGATGAAGTTTTTCTCAGTTATCGTACACTCATTTAAAGCGGGTAAATGCGACAGAGATCCATCCCATTTTCTCTCTGCTATGTTTTTCAAAAACAGAAGCACAATACAAACAGGTTCGTTCCCCTTACCAAACTCTGTCACATCACATTTATGCTCATATCAAGCCAGACTATCATTTTGCATAGAATTCGCTCAAGCGTAGCCCCAAAAAAGTGTTTATTGCTAGATATCTGGTGTACGTTTTATGACCTTACTTTGAAACATAGGTGAAAAATACATTGGCATCCGCCATCAGCAACCTTTCTTTTGTAGGGTTTCCCAGGCTCAGCGTATTTCGTCGCACTGGTTTTTATGGAATTTCATTTCAACTTGGCGCTCCCACGGCAGCCTTACATCAGTGAGATTTGATTTCTTTTAATGTTCAAAAAGAAGTTGAAGTTGAGAAGGAGGCTGAGCGCTATTGTTGTGTGTTAGTGACACCAGCAACTTTTTCGTGCAGGTAAAAAGTCAAATCCAGAATATTTCTGATATGTGTTCTAGGGAAAACCAAATAAGGAGGGTCGTGATGGTAGCATTATGTGATTGGAGGTACTCTCACGGGACAAACTTGAGCGTAAAGTAAAATAACAGGACACATTTCCTATGCTAGCGTCACAGAGAATATGGATAAGAAGAAAACTAAAAACCTGAATGAATTTCTTGATAAAATTTAACTTTATGAGACTTTGACTTTGAAAAAGCTAGCAGGTATTCTTATTTAAAGAATTGTGCATTCATCGCAGCGAAAACTTCATGTTGATTTACAAAAATATTAAAAATAATTTGTTCAAAAGCATACAATAATTAATGTTTTACGTGTACAGTACGCCTGTTTATTTCGTTTGCTTCTTATTTGTGGTAACTTTTGGACTAAATCATTTGTGTCGACTTTTCTGCGTGTTTCAATAAAATGTGCTTCACTTCGTATTTTGTCTCATTTTTGGTGCATTTTCAAAATAAATGAAACTTTACATTACATTCGAGACAATAACATTGGCGTTAGCTTTTTTCTATCGTTTCCTTAGATTTTTTGTACGTTCTTCGATTGTTGGCATCTGATTTAACCCTGGCTAGCTAATCAATCGTCCAAACACGAAAAGGCGTATTTCAATTTTTGCTAAATTTTTAGTTGAGTTATCATCGTGTTTTTCAAAAAACAAGCGAGCCCCCTGATATATTAACATTTAGCATAACAGTTCCAGCGTATTATCATGAAATTCAGAAAATTGCATGTGAAAATTGCTTAACGCACTTTGATTGCATAGTAGTCGTTTATGGCCTAAGCATATACACCGTCTAATATTTTAAGCAGTCAACGGAATGAAACAAAATGTTTTTGAAACAGTGTAGCATTTTTTCAAAATTCAGTGTAAGGTTGGTTGTTGTTGTGGCAGCCCTCTTTATCAAAAGATGGCTCACTTCGGCCACAATAGGCCCATTGTGATCAGTGTAAGGTTACTGGGTCAGGGAAAATATATTATATTCAATATGCTACTGTATTTTCGTATTGTTCTACCACTTTCATCAAAACATTCATGGGAAAATTCCGATTGACTTTTTGACGTCATCAACACGAAAACAGTTTTCAACCCTTCGAAAAGAGCTATTTCCACGAACGAATCCGTTTGCAAAGCTTCCAGGAGGTGTGTGTCATTCCGAAAAAGCTCATTTATCATTTCCAAGTACAAACGATTTTCCAGCGATGGGTCAAACGATTTCGATGAAAATTAATGGAGTGACTAGTGGCTGAGCTGCAGCTCAAGAAATATGCATTTTCTTAAGAAAAACGCTGAATTTCACAAGACACATATGTACGTCGGACCTTTTTGAGTAGCACAATGCCATCCAGCATATTTTCAGGTCCAGTTGATTCATTCTGGCTGAATAAGTCAAAGATTGAAATTGCAAAAGTCTTTTACCACTGCCAGGATTTGCGACAGCAACATATCTAGTCCTATTCGTTGGAGCTCGAAACAGAAAAAGGGGAATTCGTTGCAAATAGATGCAGAATAAACTCAGCGTTTGTCCCATATGTGCATCCGTAAGCTTGTGAAATGCTCAGGATGTTGGGAAGCAGGTCGCTGGTTGATTAATGCGCAAGGCAGCCGACAACGTTGACGTCACCGATTCGCAAGTCCTGAAATGCACACTCTAGCCAAACGGAGCAAACGAATCGTTGCTAAAACGTAGATTATCCGCTTTCATCCTTGGCTGCTCTTTCGGCTGTGGTTCTCTAGCAATCGGCACAACTATCCGACCGAATGCCTTAACAGCTTTGTATGTGACAATGGCAAGGATGTAGGCTTTGTTGATGCGAAGGATAAAAACATTAAAGTAAAGAATAACTCGAGAGCAGAGCATAAAAATGATAAGTCACCGGGACGAGTGTATCTGGAGCAGAGAGTGCTCTAGTTACTCATTACTCGGTCGCATTATACTGTAGTGGCATCCTCTTGTATCCACGACTGTTATACGCACAACGAAGCACTAATGTGGTGTATGCAACAGCAGGGACGACGCTACCATGAATTGCTTCAATTACGGATTAAAACACTTGGTCCACAAAAGGCACGGAAAGCAGATAACCTAAATTCCTATTCAACTGTGCTGATTGCGACCTGACGTAGACAGATGTCCTTCGGTGTTCATTTGGAGATGCAAATTTATTTGCGCCGTTGAATACTATTTGGATAAAGGATTCTTTTTTGTTTTGTTTTCGAAAGAAACTATTCAGCCTGACTTTTGAAAGCGTGTGTGCCTGCCTATTGAAGCTAGGAATCGGATTGAATGCAATGTAGGTCGGTGCAGCCTTAATTTGGTGTGAAAATATTTGTGGAGGTGCCACCTTTGAAATAGTAGCCATCTCTTTGGCGGGCTCGTTAGCTTTATGTGAATTTGAATGCATTATCCTGATAAGCAGTGGCTTTTTCGCTAACTTTCTCAGCTCAGTCACTATGCTTGTGGCTGCATGTGGCACCAATTTCAATGTTGACAGGGTGAGTCAGTAAAAGCTCGTAAATTTACGCTCGTTTTAATAAGAACGACTGTAGCGGACATCCTTTTAATGACGTTTAACAACTATAATTGGAATGCAGAAATTAAATTGTGGTGCCGAGTTTCAATATCGGATCATGTGTCAGGAAGTCGGACGTCCTGGGCGCCAAGTGTCACGTCCTAGATATGAGCTCGACAGTGAGTGCATTCATGGAGTGGACTGGTCGTAACAACAAATACTTGCAGATTCAGGAGCATGGAGTGATACTGCAAGAAAATAGAAACGTTCTGGCTGCTTGACTGTCCTGCTTCTGGCTACATATAATTGATGCATAGTGCAGAAAGTGTTCTGTCCTCGTGTGAGGATTCCTGTTCGCTTTTGTTTGTGATGCATAACACGTCATTATTATGCCTACTTAGAATGAAACCATGTTGATTGTTAGAATTGACATGCTCTTATTGAATACAAAACTCGCTAAAAAATTCTAGTTATCAAATTAATTCAAATAAAACGCTCAAATAGGCTAGCATATCATCAAAGGAAAATTTCGTTCCTGAAATAAAAGACAGTAATCCCTTTCAGTACAATGTAAGATAGTTGAACCAAATTAACTGTGCGCAGCGGTCCTGTTGTAATTAATGGAAGCATATGCTCATTACTCCATTTCCATTATTCAACAAAACATTGTAATAGGTGTATGATATGGCATTATAATTTAGTAGCACAGCTTTTGGGCACAGAACGCCATCAAATTTTATTACGAAATCATGCACAAACATCTTTTGTAACAATTGAAATAAAATTCAAGTCAGTTGATCATTGTGTGCCACAATTGAGGTCTGAGTTTTTATGGTAGTCAATTTTTGCAGGCTGTGACGAATCCTGCTTCACATCGTAAATTGTTTTAAAGAGTTTAGTTTGAATTAATCAAACGACAAAATAATATACAACTCATCAGTTTTGGTGGTGAGCTTTTTAGTTACATACCCATATACATGCATCATCCATCTTCATGTTATTCGTCGTCATTGTTGGCCAGGATTACTAGAAACTGTGACTTTCAACCATCTAATAACCATTCCAACGTAACATAGGTATGCAGGCTCTATAACAGCTGTTCGATTTCAATCAAATTGACCTATCTAATCCAGGATAAATCTAAAGATATACGTATCTGGCACGCCCGCCATACATAAACAGAGCAAATACATCATTTCGATTGACAAGGAGAAAAGCAAAAAACCGAGTGAGTGGAAGGCTTGCGCGAAAATTCGGGTATGAGAGAGGGGGGTGTCAACAAGCATGATTTTCTTTTGCCGAAATTCGCACAGCAATTTGTTCAGCACAAAGTGCAGAGCCATCTCTCACCATTGGTGCGGATTTCCACCCTGTGACCTTCTTGTAGTTAAACGTGGACGTCCTGCTCTCTACGCTTTTTCCATTCAAGCTCATCCCCGCCTCGAAGGGGGGTTCGTATCAGCCAGCAAGTTTTACATGAGCATACGTCCTCAATTCGATACAAGTCCTGCTCCAAATACTCGCATGACAAAGTTGGCAACTCTTTTTAATGATCGAGCATGTGCAGTGCTTAACCAGACATGACTGCCCGAGGTGACAAGGACTAGTTTTTCCGAACCGAAACTTTACGAAGTGAGAAGTCGACATGTCTCGAAACATGCGTGGATGTAAAACTTCAAAGAGGGAATCGCCTGCAGCTTTGTGAAATGTTTGCTTGAGCCGAGCTGTGAAGGAATTCAGTTACGTCTACAGTCGTCTCGTTCGAGGCTTCGAAAGAGTGTTACCTATTCCGGATGTGCATAAGCAGTGCTTTTCAAGCTATATCATTTACGACAGCACCACATATTCTCGCCAAGGCTCCAAAAAGGTAGCCGAGAAAATAAACTCGGCATTGTGAGGATAGCCTATTCGACCTAGACCAACTTCACTGGCAAGCTATTCCCGAGAATACCGCTTCATGCAGCCCTCCTGTACAAAGGAACTCCAATGTTCGAAAAAGCTTCCGATCCAACCAACTACGCTACTGCAGAAAAGCTGCAGTTAAAAGAGAAATCGCCTCAAGGTCGCGGGACCTGCTCGCTTACTTCGAGAGGCTCGTCCTTCGGAGCCCTCGAATGGAAACGGAGAACATATCCGTGGAGCGCTCCGAGCAGTTCAGCCAACAGAAAACTTCAATTTCTCTCGCCCAAATCATTTCTGTTTAGAGCATCCTGGCACAAAGTAGTACAAGAAGGAAAACCTTCTCCGAGAAATGCGAGGGGTGCTGTTTGAGCTTTCAGGCACAGGACTAGAGTCGGGAGCCGAGCAGGGAGTAGGTTCAGTGGGAATTTATCGTCGCGAGTGAAAATTTTCTTGTTTTAGTCCAAACGAGAACGTCGAGTCGAGTCGTCGGGTGTTGGTCGTCGGTAGTTGGAGCGGATAAGTCTTTGAGGGTGTTCTAGGTCGTGTACGTTCGGTGAAAAATTTTGAAAATCGAGCTCCTACTCGAGTGCTAGCACCTGGTCGTTTGTCTTTGTGAAGCGGTTCTGCTTTTTGGCGTCTCCTTGATGCCCGGAACGGCTACCGATGCCGACTGATGTCGTCACGCGAAACGCGCGGAGGTTCGTCGAGGTGTTTGCGATAGTGTCGGATTCGCGAATGCTACGTCCAGTGGCGCGATAGTGGGCACCTAGTTTTGATCAATAACTCGCTGAATGAGCTAGTTTTGCTTCGACAAGCAAAAGACTATCTCAATCTGGCCCAGCGTAGCACCGATAGTGGTGACTTTGCTACCCTTAGGTACTGCGTCATATCCAGTAGGCAGTGAGATCGGCAGCCTAATTGTAAGTCGATGACTCGATACCCGTGACCAGCGATTTGATCCACGGCGGTATTTTTGGAAAAGTGTCTTGGTGATAGTGGCCGTGTTATTTCAATTGATGGCAGAGCCTCTTGTCGCTCGCGGCCTCACCGAAAACCGCACCTAACAAAAGTAGCCTTGCCTTGCAGTGACGACCAGCGACGTTGTTGATGTTGACATACTTCACATGTTCGTCCTGATGTAGGAGATGAGGGCGTAGATAGCGCGGCTCGAAGTCCAAGCAAGCAGGGAGCAGGTATAGGGTAGTGATCGAATGCAGTGGTCTGAGCAGCTGAGTGACAGAGAGGAATGTTAATGTTGGAGCTTTTGATATGCACCCCGAACATGCATTTTCTTCCATGCGCCAGGAAAAGAGGTGCAAAAGTGAAAATCGCGTAGTCAGTGCGGGAGCAAGGCACCATGGGGCACACTAGTGATAGCGGCAATCAACCCGCCTCTGGCTCAACCGTTTCAGCCAAACGGCATGCTGAAGGAATCATTTCGCGAGTGATACATGTACATATGTAAAATAGAACAACTTCAAATAGCATTTGATATATGGCTTAGTGTTGATGTTGTGCTAATTTAGTGTTTGTCTGTAAGCCCACGATAACTACAAGACAATGTAATCAATATCGCAAAGAAACACAGTCGTCAATGGTTTAACAAGTTCTGCGTCGTTTGGCTTGGCATAAGTATTGTTGATGTTGTCTAAGACTGTTTAGTCCTTACGAAAGACGAGGCGATTGCAGGTCGTACGTCGAAGCTAGCCTTAAGGTGTACATAAATCGAGTTTGAACATAAAAGTCAAAACGAAATTGAGCACTTGTGATTTGACTGTAAATAAATAATGAAAATTCAATTTTCTTCGGATAAGATTTGCAAAGATAACCATATTAACAATAGTCTAAACGTTAGAGCCAGCATATAAGGAAACTAGGTTTAAAATCAAAGCATGCCTTGTCCCGCTTTCGATGCCCATGATCACTGAACTTAGCGTAAGCGTCCTGAAGCAGATTCAACCAATAGCCAGCCAATAAATCAGTTGGAAGAACCCAGTGAATCTTGAACAATTTGTGGCGCTGTGGCCAAAGAAGGAGGTGACCAACAGGAACACAGTTAAAACTCACAGAACAACCGTGTTTATCTAGCAATAGCAAATTGCCTTCTTGTAAGGAGCACCCCTGTACTTTGTTCAATTTCTGTGTAGATTTGCAGCTGACCCACATTTTCCGCCGTCGATGAGTTTTCGCTGTTTCACGGATTTCAAATGAAAGTGGTATGTGTAAGTGCCGGAAACCTGCAGTGCTAAATTCAGTGCAATCTCTCACGGGAACCTCGGATACAAGAAAACGTAACAGGAGTCGCGCGAAGGCGAGGTATAAGTGGAAGTTCGCGGTAACGCGGCGTAACGTGAAAGAGTATATTGGCGGCGGCGCGTCATTCTGGCCGCGTCACATAGTGATAACGAAAATAATAATTCGTCGAGCGATCGGAAAACATTCTCGTTTCATTGCTGTTGCGTGATAGTGGATATCACTCCGGTGGCCCAAGGACGGAGCCACCTGACACCAGCGACAGCCACGGGCAAGGATGTAGCTGCTGGAGGAGGCGGGGGCGGGGGCGTTGGTGGATTAGCTAGCAGTCTCTTCCGATTCGGGAGTAGTGGAGGATCAAGTGGGCGAGGAGTGTGCATTTGCAATGCCCAGTGCCGCTTGGGGGATGGTGCTCTCGGTGCAAAGGTCCACCATGGATCGTTGGACCGGCTGCTGCACGGTGAAATACGGGGGCACGAGCAGAAAGATCAGAAAGACACGGGGCTCAAGGCGGGTCCTCCAGCGCAGCTTACTGACGGTGCCCCGGCCAGTGCCAAACGCCACTTCGACAAAGGGGTTGAAGTTGAAAAGTTTTACCACCAAATCAACGGTGACATCTTCGAAATTACACGAAGAGTTAAGGCTCGTGATGAAGAAACCATGGAGCAAAAGTTGATCAAGAAAAGGGGCTCTGTAAAGCGGCAAGCACATCACCATAAACACGAGCTCGCTCACGCCTTCTCGACTAGTGCCGCTGAAAAGCCTGTTCCCCCGCCGCGGATATCGTCTCGGCAAAAAAGTGCAGAGGCTGAATACGAGGCTAAGAAGCATACGTTACACTCGGAGTGGTTCGACCGTACAACGAATTTACGGCATTCGGCGCGTTCGGCAGAAAGCGGGCCAATCCGGGACGAGACTATCGAGTGGCTTGAAAAGCAGCAGCGTCCGCAGCGCACGGCATCGGGCCCGAGTGGTCTCACCATTCCCAAAGACGACATCGAGGAATGGACGCCTGCCTTTGAAAGAAAGCAGAGTACCAACGAAAAATCACAAGAAGCTGAGAAGAAACCAACACAACACAGTAAGAGCCTGAAGGAAGAGCTTTCCGAGTTGCTGAAGAAACCTCTGACTAGGCAGCATTCCGGGCCCGAGCAAATATCCTTACTGAAGCACGATATCCTTGAATGGCTGGCAAAATTACAAAGCTCAACGGGGTTGAACCCGCCTATGTCGGAGCCCAAAGATGAAACCGGAACCATTCCAAAACAGCCGCATGGACACCACCGACGCAACGGTAGTGGTGGTGCAGCCCGTAGCATATCACAGGACACCGAGGGCAAGCTTCGTAAACGAAATTCGTTGGGGATGCCAGAGAAAGACAGTGAAGCACATGAATTCATACCAGATTGGATCCCGTACCCACTTTACAAGCTGCAATCAGTGGGAAAGCAAACAGACAAGCCACACTCGTCCAACCAGGGAAGCTGCGTTGACCTTCACAAGAGGTCTCGCGACAGACCAGAGCGCAACGAGAGATCGAGATCGAATCGAAAGCTGAGGCATTCTGCTAGCGAGGTGGTTACCCCCATAGTGGATCACCATGTCGCGGAGAAACCTTCCGCATTTCCATTGGGCTTTCGAAGGGACACTCATTATCAATATATTCCGAAGGAGCCACTGAGCGGTGGTCTGACAACAAAACGGGAAAGATCCCGGCGCCATCAAACTCAGCGATCAGCAACTGTCACCGATATGTTCACTTCCAAATCGGGACCTTGCCCGGGCCGGAAGTCTTCCTCTGCTGAACGCGCAGCCAGAAGCAAGTCGCCACCCTGCACGGACCCGGCATGCCAAATGGTGTCCGTGTGCACGGACCCCTATTGCTATGTCGCCGAGTGCTACAATAGGAGGACGACGACACCCCATTGTGCCGCTGTCTGCCAGGAGTGCCAGTACAACTCGCTGCCGCGCTGTACCGACCCCAAGTGCACTAGCTCGGGGCGTGTCAAATGCAACTCGCTGCCCCGTTGCGCAGCCGACTTCCATCGGATTCTCACGCAACCCGTAATCCACCATCGATCGAACTCGCAACCGAACACGCTGAGTCGCGGCGACTCACGTGCCTCCCTGCCACGTGCTGAGAAACCCAAACCAAAGAACGGCTCCAGCAGCAAGCTGATGAAGTCGCTTTCGGCCGCATCCTTGAACTCCCGACGGCGACGCCACAAGACCGTGCACTTCGGGGAAAACCTCCTTCGCGAGGTTTGCCAGAACCGCAAGCTGATCAAGCCCACGACTCCGTCCGGTTCGGCTCCGATGCAACCGAACATTCAGATGCTCTACAACTTTGTCGAGGGTGTCCTTAGTGCGTGGGTGGACGACGAAGACGATCAGGTGAAGTCCGGGGCGGAGTCAGAGCCGGAGCGCGGGGTGATACTAAAGCCGCTTCATCGCTGCAACCGCGTCCGACTGCAAACCATACGCAGGGTGGTTTCTGAAGCGGCGCAGCTACGGGGCACGCTGAAGCTGGGCAACTCCCGCTACAGACATCGACACTGGAGCGGCACAGCGATGGAATGCAACGAGCGATTCTTGCGAAAGGTATGTCCAGCGATCAAGTTTAATCCTTGCTCGCACATTCTGACCGTAATACACACATGCGAAAGAACCACTGGGTAGCTTTTCGTCGATTAGCTTACATAGGTTGTTTTTAAATCAGCATTTTAGTTCGAAATTCTATTCAAAGCATGTTTTTGTCCAAGCTGTCCTTTTTTACTCTGTAACTTTTCTTATTACTGGAAAATCACTTCCACGCGAATGTCGTATATTCAAATGAGAAGAGTTATTCAGTGCACGTTGCCAGTGCATTTTTCTCTTCAGCCAAACTCGGTAAACGCCCTTCTTCCGGTGCGTGTTAAACCCTCACGGATCGGAAGACGGCGAAAAGGATGAACATTTATCTGCACCATCCTAGCATGCATGAACTCTTCGGCGAGGGCATGCAAGAGAACGAGTGGCAATCAGGGGCTTCTGTCTTTCCTTCCCTAGTGTCGGTTGCCAAGTGAAAAATGTACGCTACATCTAAAATATTATACACGAGGAAGTTGTTAACTGTTTCACCACGCGACCAGCATCCTAATTCGTGCCTCGTATCATCCAGACGAGGAATCCCTATACAGGAAACCATCTGCGGAGGAAAGAGAGGTAGACGAAAATAAAAATCGAAATTTTATATCTAATGCCGTGTTAAATTCAGATATATGTTGCCGTAACGGAACGAGAAAAGTCGAAACGGTATACGCTAGCAGGGCTCGGCGATGGAAACGTTTTGCTTCAATTCGATGTTTGACTAATCTTCTACAGGATACAGGAAGTAAATGGCCCACGGCTGGGTAAATATTGTTTATTGAAGGTTTGTTATCATTTGAAATAGAATGGAAAGGATACCTGAAAAAAATATTTGGACTTTTGCAATCAGTTCGTTATCTGGCTCCAATTAAATCTACATAGTGACGAAGGATAACGCCTTAAATTCGAGTAAATTGCAAACATAAATCAAAGATAAATGGTTGCATTATGACTTCAAATATGTATAAAAGGCCGTTATGAGAGCAATGTCCGTATCAATCACAGACTCATTTTCTATGAAAATCTTAGGCTTGTCATTAAAAATTTCTGAAACAACTCGTCCTTACGGCAACAGCAAATTTATTGTGAGAAGCAGATCTCATTCACAAAGCCGTTTAGCAGGAAATCTGCAAGTCATTTTCAAGTAGTCAATGGTGCTAATGAAAGCACTGTTTTAATAGTCTGCAGGACTCGCTTTCCAATGACCTAGCTCGAGTAGATATATTGGCTTATAACAAGTGCGCTGATATTATTAATTTCGTCCTGTGCCTTATTGGAACTACACTCGGCATAGATTCAATCAGCGCGGTTGTACAACCGTCCACCGTTTGGTAGGAAGTTGATCCTTGGAGTGGTTTCTTGGCACTGCTGACATGAAACGATGGATTTCGAATTAGCAAAGCAGGCACGGACTCGCCATCATGGTCACGTTCAATTGATTCCCATCAAACGCACACATGTCGTGATCATAGCATTTCTTTTAGAATGGACCAAAAAAACGGTTTCACATGACCGAAAGATTATTGTTTCTTTTATATCCAACGTCCAACGATTTTATGTGGTTGACTGGCAATTCTATTCAGCTGGAAATTGATATAAGGCTAGATGTGTTTCTATCCTTGCAAAGAGAAATTATTTTATTGTCTTCATTAAAAGTGTCACTGGTAAATCGTTAAACGGACGAAACATACAAACAAAAATCATGAAAGAAAATGTGTTGACGATATGTTTGCAAACAATATGATGAGTTTAAGGACGCTGAATTTTTGTTAACGACGAGACTTATTTGCGAACGAACCCTTTTCTTATAAGTTATGCAATCGAACTTCATTTTTGTGGTAAATCGTCTTCTGGTAAGTTGAAGTGATAGTTCTGAGTTTTTCTATTATTTTATCAATGTTTGAAAATATCGTTTCAACCTTGCGAGAAAATAGAGAAAAAATCTTGACTGTTTGAACGAAAATCCAGTGCTCACTAATTTTTTTTCTGAACACTTGTCTGTGATTGAGGTTAATCATTATGAAAAGTGGATTTACTTGCAAACAGGACATACGGTTTTTCTATTCGTGCTTTTTATACTTTTCAATTTGGCGTAACAATCTATCCAGGTATGTTACTTCAAATTGAGTTCAACAGCATCAGAAAGAAACAGCTGTAACGGAGGACATACTTACTTTCTAACCACACTTTGATGATCAAAGCGCCCTCAACAAGCTTAAATATGAGTAAATCACTTACACAAGAAGGGGCGGATCTTGAGAAAGCGATGCTAAAAATGGAAAGTTCACTTCAATCGCGGCTCGTACAGCTCCTTCTGTTCAAGACACATTCACATTCCAATTGGTTGCATTCTTGTTACTTGGAACTGTCTTTTGCCACGATGCCATCCAAATTGAATCAAAGTATCTATTTACCAGGACGCCAAAGCCAGGTCTTGTGATGTTGCCGGCAGGTGGGCTGTAATCCGTTCATGGCGTAAATTCAATTTGCTGAAGTTCACCGAAAAGTCGGAACCCTCGTCGAGAAATGAATAATGGATTGGAATTTGAACCTGAACGCATGGCTCTGTCCCATCAACAGCAATATTGGTTTTGGCTGGCTGCCATCCAGCTCATATTGGTCGACCCATGCTTAGTGGCGTCGATGCCAACAACAAACAAAGGTAATGAAGGTTTCAACTGAAAAAAAACGTGAAAGGAGCTTAAGCGAGGAATCAGCAACGTAGCAATGTCATCGAAATGATTTACTTCTTCTTCAACACGGGGCAGGGGAATCGACACTAGCATAGTTAAGAGAAGTCGGCAAGGACGATAGGAGTTCAATTTCATGCTGGTCGGGTTAAAATGTATCTATTGAAGACATTATTCATGTAGCATGGACCGCAAATCTTAAGTAAAATTAGTTTTTCTTTTGTGCGCATTAGTGGTAATCAACTCGTTGCCGCTCTATTTGTCGGAAAGGCTAATTTCGAAGTCAAAAATGGGAGAATTGTAATAAATATCACCTCACAGCGGCGATAATAATTGACAATTATTGTACAGGAAATCTCAGAATAAAATGGTTAAAGATTGATTGATCACATGACACGCTGCTACTTATTTCAATATGAATATCAAAATTTCACGGCAAAGGTCAAGAATAAACGAAATTTCATGGAGTCCTGCTGAATCATTATTTAACATTATAGCCATAGTTGAACTCAGTGGACAATCGTAAATAACATTCTCTAATGAGTTCCAAATGATCTTAAACTCGCTGGAAACTTTCACGTTGATAAGAAATTCATTGAATTTGACTTTCTTTGATAGCAATTAATGTTAAATCAAGCAGAAGCAAATATATAATAATATATAGATATTCATATGTGGCATTTGTGGTGATAGTTTGCTATATTGCACTTCATCCAAAATAAGTTTATTCTTAGAATAAAAGTATGGTGATTTCCCAAATATTTCCATAAACTTATTGTACTTTCGATTTCGTTTAGAAACTTGAAACGATCAATTATATATACATATTAAACGGTTTCCAGAACTCTTCCCCACTGCACAGGTATCTATCTGAATCCTTTCGTACAATCATCGTACTAAGTCCTTTCTGGGACCTGCCTGCCTTCAGGTCGTGTTGAGTGTTTTGATGAAATTAGCATGCAAATCTTTTGACGTGATTGCTCCCATGTTGAAAACTTTTGCAACGATCGGCTCTAATTAAATAGATGCTAAATGAAAAGGTGGCTATTTAATTAATTGAGCTAATCTCAACTGGTCCCGGGATCTTTCTTGGATCACAATCAGGTCACAGAATGGATTTCTGTATGCGGTGTTTGAAATTTTGTGATTCATCAGGCGATTTGCTACAATCCGAACTCGCTTCTTGGTCTTGAGATTCTTCTCGCATTTAATTGGCTTGTAAAATTACACCATTTCGCGTGACAAAGATATCGTTCAGCATGCCGCCGTGATTTTCATTCCATTTCGCCACGTCGTCGGTTGTCTTTTATATGGGAAAAAACTTATTTCGAAGTTTTAATCTGTCTCCTACTTATGCTAGATAGAACGAATGTCCTAGGATGTTTTTTTCCAAATGAAACAGAGTGAATATGGATGTAATGGAAGCGATTGATGTTGAGAAGGTTTTATAAAAAGCTATTTCGTCTTTTGCCAGCTAGCATTCAGACTGACTATAGTTTTTATGTACCGAGTAAATGTGATGTTGGAGTTTGTAGTAAAATTTGGGAATAGATATAAGGCCAAACAGTAAGTCTAGCATGTGCATATCTAAAAGTACTAGAAAATAAAACAATCGTTCACTTCTATAATTAAGATGAGATTTTGCAAGATGCTGCAAAAAAGCCAGGTCAATTTGCCTATATGAAATGCTTACTTATGTACTTATAAGCAACCGACCCTTTTTGAAGAGATCATCTGCAATGCATTGCTATTTCAAACAAAGTCTTCTTGTTCACCATTAAATGTTCCCTGAATAACGGATGGGAAACAAAAGATTGACTAAGTACATCCGTGCCAAATTTCCATCTTCTTTATACAAACAAGACGAATACCATTCTTCATAAACAACGAAAGTCAACACAATTTTCAAATGTATTGCAGGAAACTTAGTTCGTTTGCTTTACACTCCTTGGTTACATATCTATCGAATGTTTTTCATCGCCTACTAATCCAGTAAATAACTTCTCATGATTACGCATGCAAACATGTTATCTGAAAAATATTGACTTCCGCCACCTTTACATGCTCAGTTCAGCATCATTTAAGAGTTTCCATAAAAACTCCTCGCATCAACATAGTCGGCACAAATCACATCTACCGGGAGCATGATTTTCCACAATTTGCGTCGAAGGATATTCTGGAACGTGGACGTGGCACATCACATAACCGTTGCCATGAATGTTTCCTCATTTAATTAATGATGAGAAGATCTCGTTGACAAATGTCGGGGTTATATGTTTAATGGCTTTTCACATTGTGTGAGATGTTCTGGTGATTTGCCTGGACAACAGGACTGGAGAGCTAGATAAAAAATTGAATCCGGATAAGAGCAAGATTACTGATGTGAGGTGAAATTAATATTTCTTGGTGATCCCATCTGAAATCTGTGCTGATTTGAAACCTTAATGTGACTAACCATGCAGGAAATGGATCGTTTCGTAAAGATTGTAAATCTCAGCTCTTGAATAAAGAGATGAAACTGCTGTGCTTTACTGAAGCACACTAAACCGATGGGAAGTGAAGGTAAAGAAGATTAAAGTGCATGCTCATACCCCACGTTAAAAATATTATTTTGCTTGTACGGTAGAAAGATTATTACTCCCTTGAAGCCCATTATCATCAAAATGTACTGACTCGTAAATTCAACAATTTAACATTCATGCCCCCCTAGGAATGAACTCTATCTATGAGTGGGGTTTCTTCTTCTGCTGTAACCCATCATAAAAAATAACAAGCCCATTGTAGGCATAATCTGATTGTAAGGGTCTTGTTGGATGAAAAGGTCAACGTAGCCTGAACAAAGACCTTCTTACTCTCCACCAAAAACATCCGGCCTGGATTCCTTGACTCGATCTGTGATTAAATTGCCTTTGCATAATCAAAATAATTGAAGTGATTCATTCAGTTTGCTTTGGATAGTCAATGCCGTCGTTGCTTGTAGACGAACTGAATTCCACCTCCACATTTTCTTTTGCCGCCAACTACCTCGACATATTTTGTTGGTCTCATAAACCAACAGCCTACCACTGTCCTTGTTGGGTCGGCAAGAAAAATGGAGGATAATTGAATGAAACCACCATGATGCTGCCAACTATTTCATTCAATATGTTCCTTAGAAATTTTATTTTTATTTCCGCTGCGAGTTGATTTTCGCTGCATGCAAAAAGCTAGTGCCATGTCTCGAGGTAAAAGATCGACGAAATGAAAAAGCATTTGGGGAAAATGAAGCAAATATAGCTTTTCTAGGACACTATCACGTCGTGCTGTTGGGATTTAATTTACGACAAATAGACAGTCTCCGCGAAAGAAGAGCCCACGGAATCTCTCAACATCCATTTGATTATTGTAAGCCTCGAGCAAAAACTAACTCTGCTAAATGCTGGAATCTGAGGTGGATGGTTCTGGAATATAATGGAATGGAAAAATATTTTCCTGATAAAGTATTTTTCCATTGAATCTATGGAGAGTAAAGAGAATTAATGAACTGCATTCATAAAGGACTCGCCTTGCCTTCACGAAACCACATATACTGTGAAAAACAGTTTTTATTGAACTGTGCATCGTTTCTACAGTTTCAATTATGGCGGGAGTGTTTTGTCGTGCAAATTCAGTTGGTTGCTATTTTCTTTCGAAATATTAAGATAGTGTAGATTTTCACAATGAATTTTTCATAATGATGTCGTTCGGTCAACGCTGTAAATCTTCGGTTTGTATGAACATATCAGTTGCAACTTCCACCTGCAACCTTTCATGTGACTTTTCATTAAAGTGTAGAGTTTTTTTCATAGGAATTAATATAAGTTTCTAAATAACCTGACTTACTCCATAGTCTTGATATGCAGCACTTCAAAGATTTTTTTTTTGCAGTTGTCTCCATATCCCAGTCAAAACCGTCAAGTCTTAAGATAACGAATCACAAATCAATTCAGTACTTACATTCGAAGCTTGCCCCGTTTTAAAACTTTTATCTCTTGAAACTTTTTCATTCGTTCGTTCTTTTTGAAATGTTTGTGCATTTCAGCCATCGTAAACAAGTTTTAGTGTTTGCTCCTTCAAACGGCAATCATTGCATCAAAATTGTTTTAAAATTCTTTTGCCACAGTCGAGTTGGGAAGGAAGCGGAAGAGGACTGGCACCAAAGCATGCGAGTCAAAAAATGGCAAATCTGTTTCGACTACACTTCGCGTCGACTGCGTTACAAATTTACAAGATTTCCCTTCCAGATGACTTTCTTCCTTCTTGACTGGTCTCATGTACTTCTTACCACCCATTGGCTGTTTTCGGGGGAGGTCGTTTGACAGACATGTCGTCGCAAGGATGTGCTGTGCTGATCATTGAAGAGACTCCCGGAAGTGTAATCGGTTAACCATTTTCGTATAATGCGATTGGGAATTGAAGCTGGAAGTGGTCCTGTAATTGAACCGGGCCAGCGCTGGTGCCAAGATGTGACGGAGACCATATTGGTGAATTAATTTGCAGACGAACAGAGCATTGCCGAGCTATCAAAGGGATGCGGCAAGAGGAGAGAGTGATTCACATGAACGACGCCGTATTCTATTTGAAAGGAATTTCAATATTTAGCTGTGAGTTTGCCATAGGAGCTCACTGTGCACCGGTCCTCCAGACAAATGTAGGTGGATCAAGGCTCCCGTACACGTTATCAGACATGTAAAGCTGCCAAATTAATTTACCATTAATAATATACTTTAGAAATGCAGATTTCCAAATTACAGATTGGGAAAACAGTAGATACTATTTAAAGAGATTTGATTTGCAAATGAAAGATGTCGAGAAAAGCTTTAGGAAGTCTTGTAGCGTTACTGTTCGCCATTATGTCCTTGTAATTAGGGTGGAAGCTAGACAATAGGTACACTGGCTTGAAGTCACCTTTTTTCAAACCGTTTGCCCCTTAATCAAGACTCATTTGTAAATTTGGGTTAATCCCATGAAGTTCAACCAATAAGATTCCTCGCCATCCCTCCACATCCATAACAACCAAACCTGTCGCCGTTACAAGCACGCTTAAATTTTTGGAGTACAACACGTGACTACTGATGTTGCTATCTCTGGACAGTAACATCAGTCTCGGATTAAGGAGCCACCTTAATCCCGTTGGCGATTACGATCAATATATTTATTACAGATGCTATCCAATATGCTTAAAACTTTTTTTTTAGCTGGTGTAGCAGAATGGGACACTCGTTATATGTGGCATCCTCCCGCGGTCTCTGATTGAATTAGAGAAGCACGACACAAAGCCTATGCTCAGATATGGTTTCACGAACTTCACCATGAGAATAGTTTCATAATTCGTTTTGAAAATGAAATGTCCTCCCTGGCAACTTTCGTAAGCCGCTATTATGGCTCATATTGCTGCAAATAATATCCACATGAGCTGGAAATGAACTTATATGACCGCTAATAAAATGTTATTAGGCATCTTTTGTTTCTTTTTCGTACTTCAAGTGGAGACAGTGGTAGCCTATGAGAAGACCATTATAATATGTATTTTCAAGAGTGTTATTCCTACGTATGTGAATGCTTCATATTCCTACATTGACTACCGTTAAAATGTAGTATTCGGGTGAACACTTTTGGAACAATAGCTGGAACGGCTATCTTGTCTGGAGGATTGTCCAACAAAGCAGTAACGCCACCCGATGTTACATGGCAGACGAGGTATTCCCTATAGTCTCCATGTCATCTCAAGGAGCGAGGAAGTGACAAGCGAACACTTTGATATGTTCGTTCAAATTACAGAATAATACCAGAGGGAGTGTTAGGCAACACCAATAGATATCTGCTATGAGAGAATCTGGTCTGCGTGATCTAGTTATGTCCACTATTTTCCTATAAATGTAATCAAGCAGTCACGCCTGGGGATAATACAATGCAAAACCATTCTCTGAATTTTCCTGAGGTGAATTCAGTGACGTCCTCATATCCTTCTAGGCTGTTATGCATATGAGTATTGATTTTAATGGGTGGAGAAGTGGCATTTGCATGTAATTTACCCTCGAGTGGATTAGATTCTTCGAAAATGATATATTTTTGAGCAGCAATAGTAAGCCGTAGTCAGGTATTTTGATCGGGCTTATGTGTTTGTCATAAAAATACATTCGGCATCTAGAGAGTAATCATAAAACAGGAAATTGTGACGCACATGGTCATGTAAATTAAGGGTGCAAGGGAACTTAATAACCCGGGACATTGATATTGAAAATTTAAAAACTAAATAAAAATACTTGAAAAAGTATTGAAAGCAAATTGAAATATTATAGCTAAAATCTTTATGATAATCCAACAAAAAACAGTTTGAACAAAAGATTTCCTTCAAAATGTATTACCATACTTCATGTAAAAACGCTTTGAGAAGATTTCGCACACATTTCCTGAAATATTTTAGAATAATCCAAGATTCAAATGAATTCGCCGAAAAATCCGGTAATGTTTTTTGAAATAAAGCAAACACTAAATTTCGATTAATGCTTGAAAGAAAGCATTTTTAGTATATTTTACTGTACCCTTTCAAAAAACTCTTGAAGCGAGTATCATTTGTGGCACATTTTCCACTAACCTACTAGCGATTACTAAAAAAAATCTAAAACAAATCAATAACCGCATCGTATTTCAATTTATAAGTTGTTCAGTTGCCACCTTCAAATTTTCATCGACATTTTAGAAGTAAACTCGATGAAACTTTTCCAGCAAATAGTCTCATCATATCTCCGTCCTTTTTTGAATTTTTATTATTTTTGGTATTTAACGACACGACATGGAGTGCAAAGAAATTGAAAATATTAACATTTGTTTATTAATTATTATTTGTGGGTTAAGAGTAGATTTCAGCATCACATCATATTTCATTGTATTTTGACCACTAGCAAAGTTCAAAACTTTTCGCTTCTCTAGAACTTACAGTGCAAAACTCCTTCAAATGTGTCCTCGCTACCATAACTTAGCTGATTTACAGCTAACGACCATGATGATACTGCTAAAGTCCCATCAGCCAATCAAAATAATTTTCAAAAAGACACCCTTTACGACATCCGAATTCAATTCTCCACCATTTGCATAAAATCCTACAGTTTATCTGATTGCTTATGGCGTTCAACGCTTCCGCGCCATTTCATCAAATCCAACCAAAAAAGGTTTGCCCTTTCAATTGTTATTCGTCAGAGTCTTGAAAAAATCAAAAAAATACGTCGGTACATATTTCCCAAATCATTTTCTTGAAAATTACATTCACAGCCATCCGAGTTGGCTTTAACCGGCAAATATGCCTTAGTGTTGCAACAACAAACAACAGGACAAGACATCCATAGTTTCTGCTTGGTGTCTCATGTCTATTTTTTTCGTCCTGGCCGAAATAGCATTGGCGACGTTACACGTAAAATGGATGAGAATTTCTGTCGTAAACTTTTTTTTCGCCCGCCATTTATGCAAAACGTGTCGGCATTAGTGCGGAAAATCTAATCAGCAAATTTTTCTTGTAATTTGCATGGACTAAAACGGAAAATTATGCATTTTAAAGGACGAATGATCAGTGTGCCAGTGAAGTACTATTTTGATGTTTGTCAGATTCGAAGGAAGAAAAAGTTTAAGACAGACAGTGAAGTGGACAGTTTTAATGTGTTTTGTGGATCTATATATTTTATGCTCAATATCACGAGTGGATTGGATGGAAACATTTTTATGTGGTTGTGTACAAGATAGGTTAGCATGAATTATTTTAGGTTCATTGCATTCGTTAACATGTCTTGCATTATATTATATTGCCTCTGGATGTACAGGAATAGAAAAAGGAAAAGGATCACGTGGAATCTAAACGAAAAGCTTCTCATTTTGTCGTCACAATCAAGACGACTATTGGTCTTGTATGTTCAAGCCAGCCCATATAACATTATGCGAACTCAAAAATGTACAAAAGAAAGTTTGATATTCAATATTTTCATCCTGCTTTCTGCCTTCATGCATGTTTAACCTTCCAAGTATCATAAAAGTACAATCTTAAACGGGATGAGTGTTTGTATGTTTATGCTTCAACGCCGCGCTAAAATGGCTCTTAGCGAAATGACGTCATTGAGCCCTTCACAGTCTCGGTCCATCAATTTCACTCGAATCAACTTACATGCTGAAGGCAATCATCAACAAAGTGATGCGGGTCGAAGAACTCGAAAATTAATTGGTTCGAATTTAGAAAATTCTGCACGTTCGGACGAAATATGAATGAGTCGTGATCCTACAAGGAATCTTCTCCTGTAGGCTTGTCAGTGCCAACCACTTCAGTCACAATAGACGTTCTGGTTCTTCTTCTGCTTGTGCTCTTCCTTGCGAGTTCTACTAATGCAAAGTTTATTCGCACCCCACGCAGCCTTTTTAATAATGATTATTCATTGAATTAATCACTTTTCAATTCAGATTCCAATTTCATATTCATGGTTGGGCTTTTGTTGTCGCTCCGCAGCTCCTGTTCTGCTCGTTTCGGTAGTAGTTTCTGTCGTCGCTGTAAAACTAACTCCCGTGAAAACTCCATTATTCTACCCGATCATATTCAGCCGTAATTTAGTTTGCACCTAATGATTGGACATCAAAAGACAAAGGCTCATCTACTTACTTCGCAGAAGATAATTATTGAACAAAGCGAAAAGGGTTGATGATGTCTAGCAAAAAATTAATAACTCACTTTTTGCATGTGCGATTCTTTCGCAAAGAAGAACTCCTTTTTATACGAGATTTATTAGAAGTTCGCATTTCGGTTGTAAAATTCACAAGCAATGCACAATCAACTTGCATTTAGATATAATAGGTTTCTTGGTCATTCTTTCCCAAAAGATGAAGTTAGGATAAATAATTTGATTTGGAAAAAAACGGTTGACGTACGTTTCTAATCCTTTAATCAAGAACGATCTAAATGTTACATCGAAGTTCTCTCCTGCTGCTGTCCTGGTCGTCTTTAAAGATGTCGTTCAATATCGGCTCGTCCAGCCATCATTGTGATGGATTTTCTGAAGTCAACATCCTAGCATATTTACTAAAATGCTTAACACTTCAAAGAAGGATTTGCATTTGCGCTGGCAAAATAAGTGACACTTATTTTCATTTACGATTTTCATTTTCAAACTGTTGCGATTCGTCGGTTACAAATCACCTATCTACAAGCCAACCAGCTACACTTTCGTCGATGTGATAATTTCCTTTTGCGCTATATCGGCTAAAGGATAAGAAATAAGCTGGCACTTGCATTTTATCCTTTGCCAAAATCTCTCAGCCGTCAAAGACGCACAGTTGCGAAGGATAATAAACGACTGCCAACGTGAATTTATGTCGCGTACAAAACGATGTGAATGTACATTTTCGAAAGTGGAGAGAACATAAGCAATAGAATATTTCGGCAGAGGAGAGGAGGTTTCCCAAAAATTACGAAGTAAAACGAAGGAATGCTAAACAGGAGATTACAAAGGTCCTGGGAATGAAGAAACAGCATTTGAATTTTAAATTTCCGGCTAGAAGTTGTTTGCTACTCACTAACGGAGCACCACTCTATGGCAGGGCCATAAAACATAATCCTTATTACTACCACTTTCCCGTGAAGAAATAGTAAGATGTCTTCAGGCTGTTCTTATCTCTTTGTGGATCGTGGCAGCTGTCTGGATACTTTACTAATGGTTTGTTTTGTCAGCGAATGATTCAATGGGTGAGGTGTTTGCTGAGCGAATGCAAGATATATAGTATCGTGAAGCCAAAAAGTGGGAGCTAGTAGGCCGGCATGTAAGTTTTAACCGCTGTGGATTTCGAAGAATTTCATTGCGTATTTGTTCATGTTTGTTTTTCGTATCTTTTATTCCATCAAATAATTTCCACTACATAAAAACTTGCTAACCGACAAGTGCTAACTTTTTCCCTACTGACCACGACTTTTCCGGGGGCTCCACCTTTCAAAGTTTCATCGTTCGTCCATCACTAGAGCTACAAGCATCAAAATAAAATTTGAGTGCCAAACAGGCTATTGTTCCATGCAAACAAATTCACAAGTGTTGTATGTTCATCTACACATTTGTTCGGAAATGGGATCGTGAAAACTTGCGTCGGCTATAATCATTTGCCAACTACAATAATGCTCCACAAAAGCCCATTTAGGAAACCTAACTCGGTGGAGCTGAATAGCGAATTGTCCAGCGCAGGTCCGCATGGTCTGCTCGGAAAGCGTACAAATGAAAAATGCCAAAGTTACAGAAGTTTTCAATTGTGGTTTCCGCTCCCTGTGTCGCTCCGCTCTTATTTCGTACGTAGCCCGGGAAAGTTACTAAACTTTTATTGCCGCACAATTCCGCCTCATTGCGGATTCAAACATGTTCAAAGTATATGCAATGCTCAACTCAAATTGGTTACTACGTTGCTCCGCACATTGGGAATATGTTAAAATGTTGAAGGACTTGTTCTTCCTGTTCCGCATGCAGCCGAAAATGCAGCGACCACCAAAAATTTATGTTTACATAGTGATCAGGATAAATGGAAACAGTAAAGGTTTACGGGGAAGACTTTTGTTGGAAATTCATGTTTTTCATTGCGAAAATCAAAACTAGGAAACTTGTTCAATGGTCAGAAACAATAAAAGTTAGGTACGTTAGGAAACGATAATATAAAATTGAAATTGTGATTTCTGTTTGCAATTAAATTGTATTCGCATTTTCTTCCACTTTCAAAGCATTTCAATTCCAGAAATCTTTTATAAAACGTATTTCTTCTTCTATTTTCAGGTAAGCGTTAGTAAACGCAGAGTTGAGTTAAAACTCAAAAATTATGAGTAAGTTAACGGTCCGATTGATGCCCAATAAATTGTAAGTCATTACCATTTGGTGAAAAGTGCAAATTCAACCACATAGTTGAAAAATGACTATAAGACATCTTTTTTGCTTGAATTTCAAATTGAATATCAGCTTTGACTTAAGGGGGTACATGGGTCTTAAATGACTAAACTTTGGACATATTTTTTAATGGTGCAATAAATACTATTATATTGAAACTATTGTTTATTGAAAAAAGCAACATTTGAACAATATTTTGTGAAATTTTTGTTTGAAAATTTTGAAAATTGACCCTCTAGTGGCTATTTTTCGAAAACTTGGTGAAAATGCGGTAGGCATATCTTGCTTTAGATTTATCTGAAACAAACAAAAATTTTTTTTCTTGTAGTATATGTGCATAGCTCGCGGGTGAACGAAGGATTTGTTATAAAATCAAAATTTGAATTTTTGGTGGCGTTGCGCGCCAAAAAAATCATTTTTCGGTATACAAAATCAATACAGTTTGCCACATAAGTAAAGTTGTAATGCACCAAAAAGAAAATTCTACGTTCACTCCCTAGAGAATACTGAGTAGAAAAAGTATGCAAAATATTAGGATAATCGGTGGAGTAGTTTTCAAGTAATCGTGACTACCGACTACCGACATGTATTTTCGAGAAAAACGCGTTTAAAGTGAATGTTCGGTTCGAGCAGGTGGTAGAGCTTAGTGGGGGAAATCGTTCGCTCTCTTAGAGTTTTGCTCCGGTCGATTTGAAACTTTGAGAAAATACTCTTGTTATGATGTACTTTAAAATGAAACAATTTTTTTTTCTTCACATTTTGTAGCCCATGTACCCCCTTAACTTCATTTCAGATAGTATGTACAACCCAAAAATATCCGATTTATCACTGTTATCAATATTTGTCCACAAAAATTGCGTTTGGAAGGGAAAATGCGTATTTTTTATAGTTAAGTCGGTCCATTTCTGCTTGTTCACGGGTTAAACCGCAATTCACGTTATGCAAAGCACGTGAATAAAGGTTTTTAAGTTGAAATATTTCTGGCAAACATAAAATGAGGAGTGAAATTTTTTGGAAACATATTTTCCATTAAATAAACTTCAATGTAAAATACGTCAAAGCATTTACCCTGCTGTTCTGAATATCTTCAAAAAATTCTATGGGTTTTGTTCTGCCACTTCGTGTGTCCTTTCACATTTTCTGCTGTTTTAATTTGCAACCCAAAGTAAAATCTGGTGAATAAACTACAAAATATAGAAGAAATATGAGTTATATTAGCTATTTAACAATACTAGTGCCAATTCACAGCACATTTTCTCTTGTAGAAAGACATAACCACGCTTGAGCTCTTCATGCGGTTCAAACAAATTTCATGCAATTTTCTTAGCAAATGAAGCTCATAAATTGAGATCTTTCTTACTGGAACTCATCGTCAATCCTTTGTTAGTGCAAGCAGTCCAGCTTTTAACATCCGAATAACAATAAAAGCAACCACAAATTCCAAGCAATAAGGTCTCATAAAATGTACTACTCGCACCAGTAAGGCAAAGGATATTGCATCGTAAACTCTGTTGGCCGCTCTTATCTTCTCTACATTACAACCAACTCCAGATCGTGCTGTACCAATATTCAGGATAAACCTTCTGCTATGTCCTGTAGTTGGACAATCTAAAACACCACAGCGTTAAGAACATTTTAATGGACAATTTGCACAAAATTAAAACGAATTTCTAGGTTAGAAAGGCACATTTGCTGCTAACACGGCCCCTCGCCCAGTTGCACAATCTAGTTTTCTCGTCGTTTGTCTGCAAACATCTTTCGTTCGAAACTTTCAGCTCGTTCCGTGCAATTTACGCCGTTCCGTTGCTCCTCGGCTCCTTGGCCAACCGGAGAGGAAAATTTTAAAAGAAGGCATCCTTGACCACAACCGCAGCCAGCAATTTCTTGGATAGTATCCAAGGAAGGATGAATGGTCTGCAACGGGGCTTTCTGCCTTTTTTGAAAGAAAATAAAATCCGGGACTCAAGGTTTCAATATGCTGGTGCATTTTGTTTGCTGGACCGTGTAGTGAGCAATACTACCATGCCGGGGCAGGATCTAGCTGTGAGGTGGCGAGTTTTTCACTTGTCTATGTTTGCAGCTTTGCAAGTTAAAGTGAAGCTAAATGGCGTAAATTCTATTCCCAATGAAATATCCCTATAATACTTCCACGTCACTTCGTTCTGGAGACGAAAACTAAAAATATTGCTGGTTTTATTTTGCAACAATTATTTTCGTTTGTCCTGAATAGACTTGTGAATAGGAGCGATTCAAACGACTAGGTTTAAGTGAATCGGCGAGAGGAAACGAGTTCAGCTCTAGTGAAAAATGCTTTGAGAAAGAAGACAATCCAGATGCACTGAATAGATGAAACTGAATATAATGGCTTGCCGTCCTAGATTGTATTTTGGACAATTCATTGACTCAATTGTAACACTGTAGAGGATATTTATAAAATAAAACCCATATAATAACTTCATTTAAAACTGTTGCAGGTGTTAATTGTATTGTTGATTTTATTGGTTTAAGCTTTGTTTTGCCACTCGCTCGTTTTTTCCTGTAATTTTGTTCATATAATTCTTTCAGCCCAAATAATATTAAAATTTGGAGAATGTAACTTTGTAACAGGCCTTATTTATTTTTGATTGCCAAATGTAGTTGATTAGTGCCAGAACTCTTAAAAACAAGTTTTTTTTGTTTTTGTTTTAGAATAGTTAGATGACAGTGCTATCGTCTTAGTATGCCTTCTAAATTTTAAAATCGCCATCATTTTTCTTACATAAGACGGTGTAAAATGAAAGTTTTCTATTTTTAAACGAATCTACCCACAATTTTGGCTTTACTTCAACACCATGATACGTTTCGAAGACGTTGAAGAGCTTTCAAAATCGTTTTTGACACAAGACCAAATAAAAATTTCATATGAAATATTGAACTTGCCTCGTTCAAAATTTTCAAGCAACACTTTTGAGAGGGTCCGTTAATTGCGTTAGACTTTACGAGGAATGGGGGTGCGATGAAATCCTTACGCAGAACAATTGAGAGGGGAGAATTTTAACGTGTTTTTACGTACATTATTATTTTTATATCAACGCTTATTTTCATATCAACATTTTTGGTGAAATTGAGGTTCAAAGATTATTTAATGTATTTTTTACCTGCGCGTCTACAGAATTGGATTGAATTTAATCGAGTGACGACAATTTTTTGACCGTCACGTTCAAAATTTCCATGAGTGCTGCAATCGCCAACTTTAGAAATTCATTCGGCTTTCAATCGTCTATGTACTTACTTGATATGTTCGAATGTTCAATTTAAATTAATTTTTCCCTAATCTCAGCTAAAAAAAAACTTTTGTAGAAAATTACAAATATTTAACCTATTTCTTCATTTTTCATTTGATAGACTACTAATCATTCCTTCATTTGCAGTTGATTTTAAATAATGAACGCTCCATTTACTGACTATAGTATTTTTGCTTGCTTTCTCATCGATGCTTTATGATCAAAATATTCAAACAATTTAAATTGAAATGACCAAAAAATCATATTTAAACACTGAATCCTTGCAAATAAACTTCTTGAAAGAATAAGGGCATGTCCCCTGATACACCATTTTATGTCTATCTCATTTATTGCCACTGTCATCACAGTTTCGAAACCTCCCCAAAGTCTGCATGGCAAGCCAAAGCAATGGAATCGTATGACAACATGGTGGGTGACTTCATTAGTTTGTCTAGGCTTCAGCCCCTCTGAACGAGCATGCATTTGACAAGTGAACAAACGAGAATCACATAAGCCTGCAAAACAGTGGTAGTATCGTCCTAAGAGCGTCATATTAGATAACACCAACTGTTTTGATACCACCACCAGATGTGGCTTCTACCATCTATTCATTTACATAGTTCATGTCATTTGTACTATTTAAATGTGCATCGTATAAATGTGTGCTTGAATAATCCTGGCATCCAACCGCGATTCGAGCGTTTGGTACCTTTGTAATTTCAGCTTAGAACCGTCCAAACTGCAACCAAAAATTCGATAGTCAAGGATATCGTGGTTTCGTCAGGTGAATGCAAGCGTTATTTCCATACTTCTGGCTGCAATAGCGATCGATAAAGTGCGAAGTCAAGGACATAGATATGTGCCTGCAAAGAAATGAGAACATCATTAAGTAATGAGGCTGTTTGCCAACCCGATACTCCATCGTACTGATGATTGCATAACATTGAAAAACGTGTGTGAACAATTCGAAGAAATCTGAATTTGAGGTTCAAATATTACTAGAAAATGCTGTGTATGTAGTAAAACATATTAGTAGCTTTGAAAATCAACCTCGATTGATATATTTTCAACCACCAATAAACGAATGAGCATTGGATTGCCATTTGGTGCTGATTTAATTATCATTAGGTGGTTGGGATTTCTACTTCTGATCAACAAGCTATAAAAGAAGTAAAAGTGCGTTTTTGACTTCCAATTGTGTGATTAAACTTTTCAAGCTGTGCAAAGGTAACATTTTATATCAGTCTTCCATAAGGAATCGACCCAGCTGCACAGCTTCAAAAAAATCCAGACAAATATGCATTGAATCGATAAATACCTTTCATTGAACCTATCCTTTTGAACTGAAAAGCCTATTCCCAACAAAAAATCAGTTGAAATGGGCTTCACACAACATCCACGTGTCGCATATTTACTCTGTATCCAACCTGCAAAGTCACTGACTTCGATAACGTCCTTTATTGTCACATTAAATCAACTTCGGGTGTATTTCCTGGATCTGCAAACCATGGAAACGATATAAGTTTCACAATAAACAGCAAAATGTATGTGGTTTGCCTATTCTATCCAAGAATAGATAAAAAGTGATGGAACAAAATCAATCAATCAATATCGGAATCTTAATTGGCTGAAACCCATAGTTAGTGTATCGAGCGAAACTCGCAAAAATAGATACAAGGGCACAATTCAAACAATGAAATAAACTTTTGTGAGACAAGAGCAGCTAAGCGAATGACGAGCGGAAGAATAAAGAGCCAATAAAAGTTGCCTGCTTTTCTTCAAATAACAAACCCAAGTGCCACGTGACAGCTGGAAATCCTAAAATCTACAGCATCCATATTTCGAATCGCCTTCATAATAACTGTTACTATAATTAGATAGACTGTGCAAATGTTTGCTGAATTTTCGACGACATTTGCCAAGGCGCATAGCAACATATACACCCTGCCTTCGCCATGTTGCCAAATTAAGTGGATATGGACGAATTTATTAGGCCGAAGGACTTACAGCTCAGAAAATCTCTCTCGTGCTTATTCTTATGGAGTGTACGAATATGTATACACACCTGGATTTAATTAGCTTAAAATTAAATAACGACTTTGAATCTTTGTTGGCGTAATGAGAGTCTCGGGGAGTTCTTTGCCGGAACACTTGATGGCATCAGAAGTTTCCACATTCAAATTCCAGCTAAATGATATTTTATTCAGCCGACTCCACTTGTGACAATTCTTCGCTGGTAGATGTGGCAACTTGGATTATTCGTTCTTCAATTCAATTATGGTTTTGCAATTCGAGTACCAGTTTCGAGTTTCTCAGCAATACCGTCTAGAAAGGAATCACAACTAAAACATCCTTAAACTGTGTTATAGAAATGGTTAAGGGGGGAAATACATGTAACTGCTCAAAAAATCTATTTTTTTTCTCTTACATTAAAATGTTTCAAATACTCTAAGAATACGCCAAAAAAAAGTTTTGAAGTGATATTCGTATTAGTTTCCGAGTTATAGTCCCTTATAGGCAGCTCGGCGTTACCCAGTAAGTCGAGCACACCTGCCGCGCGTCCCTGCTGCTCTCTAATTGTGTATCCCTACCATATTCTTATAAATCTGAAATTCTAAGGAAATAGGACCTCGAATCGCTGACAAATGAGTAAGTTATAATAAAAACTAATAATCAATGGTTTTTATCTACTTCAAACTTTAAACGCGTTTTTCTCAAAGTAGTACTTTTTCAACTTCCGTACAAAATATCTCAAAAAATGTTGAACCGATCCGGCTCAAATTTATACCACATCTACAAAACAGTATTATCGTCTCGTTGAACTTAGATGTATTTGTAATTTCGGAGAAATAATTTGTTTATTAATGTTTAAAACGAGACTGTTTTGAAAAATAACCGATTTTTTTAGTTTAATCTAAAATTATTGTAAAAATTACATTTTTTTATAAATTTCATTAGTCAACCTCATCTCATCTACATATTTTTCTTCATCTGAAATGGCGTTAAGTTGTACGAGGCATTTTTTGAGGTGTTTTTTTTTATTCGTTTTCATCGCCGCCATTTTGTGTTGAAAAATTATATGAAACATAATTTCAAGTACCTTGAGACATGTTCTTTAAGGATTTCATGTTTAAAATCTTCTGAATAAACAACATATATTTTTTAAATCAATCAGACCTTAGCATTTTCAAAAAAAAAATTTCATGTTTTTCCCCCCTTAAATGCAAATCCAATAGTTCAAAGTTAATTGAAAAGTGAAAACAGTTGAAAAGAATTCATATGTGTTGATATACATTTGCTCATTGAACTAAAATTTCACAATTCATACCAACTAACTTAATTATAGGCAGAGACGAAAAAATAGCACCCAGAAACCAAGTGTCTCCAAGTAGGTACATTTATTATGACCCAATTATTTCCAATGGTTTCCACAAAATAGATTTTAAAAGTATTTCAGAGGTGTTATTGAGAAATATCATACATACACTAAATCTCACGAAAAACCTTTTTTGTACATCTAAAACGAACGAATATTTCAAATCGTATCTGAAAACCTCTCGAATTAATACTAACGTTCCCGACACGTAAATAATTCTGAAATTTTTTCTACCACAAACACGACAAATTTGCAGCTCTGCAATTAAGTAGAAAGCTTCATTTCATACGTCTTTCAATACGACAGACATTCCATAATGAAAAAAATGCAAATTAAAATAATTATTTATTTGTGTTGACTGTTCCACCATAAATATTTTTCAAATGCTCCAAAATTAGGAAATGTTTTCGTTAGTTCTACGGACAAATATCTTGTTGTGATTTACGTCTGAATAAATAACAAACACACAAGTTTTACTGAAGTCTTCTCCGATTCGTTCTTCATTTCTACGAAATTGAAATTTCACAAAACATAATACATCTCTATATTCTCGGACCAAACAGCTTTGAAATATGAGCTTTATTATTCTATACTATTCATTCCTTTTCTCAAATTATCAGTAGATTGCTCTGGAACAAAAAATAAGACATGATATAAAATCTCGGTTGGTTTGGCAGCATCTATCTTTTGCAACTCATCTGAAATTATTTATATCCATTTTAGAATACTGAAATGCTTCTAATTAGCACACAAAAGCAATGACTTTTGCCAACTCAGACAATAACTGAATCCACCTGCAGAATTAAAGCAATTACGAGAAGGGATATCTGTGAGGAGATTAGCCTAATTTTCATTAAATTTTACGCCAAAGTAGCCCGAAGAGAAAAAATGAACTTGGCTAATTAAAATGTTTAGACTGAATTTCTTCGAGCTGACCGGAAGCCACTCAGGATATGACAGAATCAGAGGGTACTTACAGTGCAATTTCGACGAAGCTATTCTTACTTTCGCTGCCAAGTACGAATGGACTCTGAAATAGGTGAACCGACATAAAACGTTTCCTGTGACTTCCTTATTCAGAAGAAGAAGAAATTAGCATAACTTGATTTCACACCGAGACTTTTGATGGCTCTCGTCGCACCATCTGCATTAACCTTTGTGGACTGTTTCAAAGACTCATTCCGAGGATTTCATTTTTTCGTAGCTGTGGAGGTCTTCCTTTTTGCGAAACTGCTATGGTGCTCTCTCGACGAGAACTCAAGGCTTACAGCATCTCTCGAGGCTCGAATAAACTGAAATGCAGTGTCTGCAGTGATTCGAAGAGCTTCCACAGTTGCCCAACCACTTTCATCTTTGCCGGCTTTAAGTTATGCAACGGAACATTGTTTTCACTTGCAAAACTATGATGATAAGTTTTTGCAGAGAAAAGCATCTTATGCATTCACGATTCACAAATGTTTAGATTCTGTTTTAAAAACAGTGTACCACGGATTTCGACTTAGTGCAGATGAGGTTACAGTCTATGATTTAAGGAAGTTAAAGCTGGTTGAGCGGCTTCTTTTGAAATAATGTAGACACGTCGAAACTGACTGAACAGTCCAAATAACAGTTAAGGAATATTAGTAATTGATTTCATCTTCACAAAATACTACGTGTGTTTGTTTTTTAAAAAAGAAAAACTTCCTTTTAATTTTGTGTATCTTTATTTGGATTCGTAATCGATTTTCGACCGTAATCGATTACGAATCCAAATAAAGATACACAAAATTAGAAGGAAGTTTAGTTATGATGGTATGTGAATGTTTTATAAACTATACATCCCAAGATAGCACCAATTGAATCCAATGTGCTAAAAATTAGTATAATAGATGAAATTTCGCAGTTCTGCCACAGACTTTAAATCAATTTAACATCATATGCATCAGATTCGCTTGCGAGTTGTGTGATGTCATCCAGAAAATAAGTGTTCCATGTATGTATGTTTGAATGCAGAGGCAGGAGCTGTTTGCATTTAGTTTAAGTGCCATCTAAACAACTCTGTGTGAAGTATTCTTAGCCGACAACCAGAAAGACAAAGGATTGGGAACGGGTGCACGGAAACTGTGCTACGGTATACTGAGCAGAGGGTGGAACTTGTTTTCACCTCCTCTTTATTTGCAATATGAAAAGGCTTCTTGCAAAAAAATAGTGCAGTGAGCAATGAATCCTTGAGTATTTTCGTTGGCTCGTTGTGGTTATTATGTATGAAGATGCCTTACTCTTTTGCGTCCACCTCCTCGTACTCTGTATCCTTGGCTTCATCTCAATTCCAGCTTCTGGTCTTTGGTTTTTAGTCCGTCACCCTAGAACAACGGAAGAATGGAAAAATGTTGACTTTCTATAGGTGAGCGCATTCTTATCCATAGAAAGGAAGAGGACGGGTCGGTCCTCCGATTTTCATGTGCACGGCGACTTCATTTACACTGTCGTCTGAACAGAGTGCAACAATGGTAGGCAAAGGCCCAGTTTAGTGATAGGTCGGCGTTCAGCCATTTCTGGCAAACTTCTATTTATATTATTAGAAGAGTTGCTTTTCACCTCTCAGAATCGGTCGAAAATGGAAGCCGTCGACGCGTGCTTCTTCAAGCGTACATTCTAGATTAACTCGAGTTCTGGAATGGATAGGAACATTGATAAAGTATTGGTAAAAGTGGTAACAATTCTCAAATTTCACATTCAAGATGTTTTCAATTATCAATTTTTATGGAATATTTTTTAGGAAATACACCTTAACCTCGGCAGACTTTCATTTTTGCTTCAAAACGAGGGCTGATTCCTCAAAATAACAAGCCGCGAGGTGCGACCCTTACGGTCCACACGGTCAACTTCCCAGTAATATCTACATAAACATCAACACCATTACAACAATGAGAGGTATTCATAGCAGTAACAGGAATGAGTTAATATGAATCATATCGTCTACGGGAGGGTCCATTGATTACGTAAGTTTTTTGGTCGATGAGGACAGATTGAATATTCACGCGGATCAATCGGTGGGGGCCTTTTTGGTCTTGAAAATTTTTGTTGGTTTTAATAATTTAAGCATTTTTTTTTAAATAAAAGACTATAAAAACTATGTAAAATCTGCTCAAATTATGCAAATATTTTAAAACTTTGATTGAATTTACAACATTTTTTTAGAATAAAAAAAATAAAGAAAAAGCATTCGTATGAACCCTCTTTAAATGGTAACTTTGAATGATTTTTTATTTTTCATTTATTTTTTTTATAATCAAGGAAGAAAATTTTGCCGGTTTCTCTTCAACACCTGATAAGAATGTATACATTTTATAAACATTTATTACTGTGCTGTGCAAATCAGGTTAAAAAATATTTTTTATGAAAAAAACTATAATTTTTTGCATTTTCTTCTATTAAATTAAAAAAAGCTGAAACGAGTTTTTATAATGTATAAACTTCACAAAGATATTAATACACGTCAACTGACACCTTAATGATGCAAATATTATATCTGGTTCGTGAGATATAGAGAATGATAAAAATGACCTTGAAAATCATGATGACTTTTAATAGTTTTTTATTTTTAATTGAATTTTTTACGTAATCATGACAAAATATTTTGATGTTGTTTTTACGAACATTGTTTGGAGTATATAAATTTTATAAACATTGTCTACTTATTTACGCAAATCAGGTTAAAAATTTATTGTTTATGAAAAAAACCCTAATTTTTTGCACTTTTTTTTCTTAAATTAAAAAACGGCTACAACGATTTTTTTAAAAATTTGATAGATTCACACAAATGTTGATACGCGTCGATTGACACCTCTATGATGCAAATCGTATGTTTGGTTGGCGAGATATAACGCATGACAGAAATGACCTTCAAAGGGTCAAAACAGCAAACCCCCCCGACCGAAGTATCCCAAAAACTAATCAGCTCTTAAAATTGCAAAGACGCTTCGATTGACACCTCAACGAAGTCGATACGACTTTGTTTACGTGAGTTATGCTCGTAGAAAAAAGTGTCCACGAACGTACGTACGTACGTACGTACACACACACACACACACACACACACACACATACATCTCCCTTTCTAAAAACACTTTATATATACTCTATAGACCTCAAAACGTAAAGAAATGTTGAAAATTTCAATTTCGATTTTCGAGGCGATTACAAGAACTTCCCATATACTGGGAAGTTAAAAACAACAACAGCATAGCAATATCACAATTCATGTCAAAGTTTTGCCTTGTTGGATTTTGTTTTTGCAATTATTTGAACATACGATCACAATCATATTTATTTGAAAACAAAGATTCATTGTTCACTACCATGACAAACAATGCTGTCGAAAAAAATAAGTTACTTCACCTTAAGCTTTTCAACTTTTTATTTTCCAGCGAAAAATGTCTGATACTTAGTAGCGTATTGTTGGATTGGTCATCAGTGTGGCATGACCGAAATAAAACTAATTTCATCGTTTTTCATAAGTGAAACTTTCTGAATGGAAAAAGGAAAAGGTACCTTCGAAAGTTTTTCTCGGATTTTCACTTGGCAAACGAAAGTTACGAATATTTTGCTTGGTAAAATAACATGTTAAGTTTTCTTCGTAAGGTGGTAAAAGTTACATGTTGTAATATTGCAAATCTATATTTTTATATTGAAAGTTGCGTAAATAAAGTTGTGAAAACTAATCGTTCATTTTGGTCACTCCTTAGATCCAGGAATGATGAAGATTCTCGGAACTTCATGACCGCATAATGGGAAACCTTTATTGGCATCTAGCACATTTTTTTATTGAATTTTTATCGTGAGAATGCGCTAAAAAAGCATTTGAAAAACACTTTCACATTGAGTAGTTCACAATATGAAGGTGATCTAATACACGCGATGTCCATGATATCAAATGCTTGGATGCTCGAACATATAGACCAGGGCGGATCTGTTGGCCGTTGAGGGAGGGGGCCACACTGATTTTTGTAGGAAAAGTTGTGGAAGACCTCATATAACAATAATTGACTTATGTTACCTTTCAAAAAAGTCGGGAACATTAAAAAAACGAAATGTTTAAAAAAATTAAAAAATCGTTTTTTCCCTACTTTTCTCACTCCATACTTTAAAACGGTTCATTTAAGGTCAAAGTTGTGTAGCAATAAAAGTTGCGTTATAAAATTTTTCTTTAAGATAGGATTGAGTAAAAATCTTAAAACATTTAACCCTTGCCGGAAAACTGCAAAAAATATATAAAAAAAAAACAGAGAGAAAAAAGCTTTTTTTCATTTAATTTTTTTTACCACTTAAAATGCCACGTTATCAGTCACGTTTTGGTACTACAACGTCACAATTATCCTTTACATTTATGTTAAGAAACAAATTTTTTACGATGACAGTTTTCTAAATGTAAGATACATAATTTTCTTCGGATTGCACTCACAGTAAAGCGAATGGCACTAATGGAGAATGATACTAACATTCAGCCTAGTGCCTGCCATTCATTTGGAAGTCTTATGTCTGAAAATTCAGTAATGTCCCTTGGGTATCGACACGTTTCTCATTGTTTACTCAAGCCATTTCAATCCGCGACAGCTTAGGTTTTGCAATGAATACTCACAGATCTACTTGATATTACCTTGCCCTAAAACACATTACAATAGGCATACATTCTTTTGTTTAAGTTACAATATATCTAAGAAGAATTCAGCTTAGTGTGTTAAGATGCATAATATGGAATGGAGAATATACTACAATCATGTATAATGAACAAGCTTGAGTTATATCTTTAAAGAGAGAAGAAATTAAATCAAGGTATCTGAAAAGGTGAGATGAGGACACGAATAAAATATACTGTAATCATTGTGTTGCTTCTGCATGTCAGAGATCCTGATTGATTTTGTAAAAGTAATAGCATCATTGAAAAAATCGCACAATTAGGATGGTCAACACTATAAACTCTCGAACTGACAAAGTAGAACTTCAATTCGTAACTTGAAGCATTGAATTTCTTTATGACCCACTAATAGAGACGAGTCCATCGCACTTCCTGTAAACTAAATATAATATGAAAGAAATGCCACACGTAAGTAGTACTGAGTGCAATTTCAAAATTCCTAGACTATCAGAAAAGAGCAATTGCATATAAGAACAAGTCGCGAGGTGCGACCCTTGAAGTCCACACGGTCAACTTCGCAGTAATATCTAGATAAATATTAAATACACAAATAATTATGAAAATACTACTACTTTAAATAATAATAATGAGAGGTACTCATAACAGTAATTGAAATGAGTTTATATCAATCATATCATCTACGGGAGCGTCCATTGATTACGTAAGGGTTTGGTGGATGCGGGGTGGATTGGTTTCATTGCATATTCACGAAGATCAATCGGAGGGGGTGGCAGGTTACAAAGCCATTTCTACGTTGTTATTTTTATCTCGATGCTTGAAGGACAAAAGGGCGCTAGCAAAAATGAATGCAGGTTATGTTATTATGACCACTGAAGCGATTTTGTCGCGTGGTGGCCGTTTTGAATAGTTCTGTTCAAAATTGCCATGAATTCGGCATAATCATTGAATTTGTATTTTCCGCGATTTTAAATCAATGAGACCAATAATTATTTTTAATTTTCAGTTAGCCTTGAAAATTATTAAATATGCAGTCAATAAACAGTTTAATTGCATGTAAAAAGTAAGATGTATTACAAATGATGATGGAAGAAGTAATTGATATTGTATGAACACTAAAGACCAAAACTACTAAATCTCCAATTTTTTAGTTGATGAAAGCTTTTAAAAGAATATGGTCTTGCAAAGTATTGACTTCAAAGCGTTAATTACCACAAAAGCAAATTTGATTGAATTTTTTTGTGTTTTTCAAAATTTAAGCAGTTTTTCCTTCAAAATTAAAACACGGTACTGTAAAAACTATTCAAAATTAGCTCAAACTATGCAACTCTCAATAAACTTTGATTGACTTAGCAACTATGTCTTCAGAATTAGAGTTATCAGGTAATATCATTCGTAAGAACACTTTTTACATGGTGACTTTAAATAATTTTCTATTTTTAGTTTAATTTTTTTTTGTAATTATGAAAAAAAATTTGCTTTTTTCTCTACAAAAACTGATGAGAGTTCATAAATTTTATAAACATTTATTACTGTGTTGTGCAGTTCAGGTAGAAAATTCATTTTTTATGAAAAAACTCTAATTTTTCGAAATTTTTTTTATTAATTTAAAAAAACGGCACCAACGATATTTTTTAATAAATTAAAAAACCTCAAAAATAAAAATACGCGTCGATTGACTCCTTTATGATGCAAAAAGTATATTTGGTTCGCAAGATATAGTGACTAACATTAATGACCTTGAAGGTGATGATGACTTTTAATGAATTTTTATTTTTAATTTAATTTTTTTTATTGTAATCATGCGAAAAAAAATTCTGGTTTTTTTACAAAACTTGTTTGAAATATATAAATTTCATAAACATTAATTACTGTGTTTCACACATCAGGTTAAAAATTTATTGTTTATGAAAAAAACCTAATTTTTGTAATCTTTTTTAATAAATTAAAAAAGGCTGGAAGACTTTTTTTTAAAATTTGACTTAATCACACAAATATTAATACGCGTCGATTGACACCTTAACCATGCAAATCGTAAGTTTAGTTCGCGAGATATAGCGCATGGCAGAAATGACCTTCAAAGGGCAAAACAACAAATTCAAATTCATTGAGTCTAATTTTTATCCATGTACAATTATATCCCACACCTGATGATATGTTTCGGCTTATTTTACCTCCAGCTAGCCCAAAGTTATTTTCCTCTACACTTTTATAATGGTGAAAATTTACTTTACATAGTTTTCATTTCATTTGTCTATGAAATTTTCGTGTCCTTAGCATGGATTCTAAGCAATCCATTTCATTTCGAACCAGTGAATTGGATCCAATTTCTATGCCGACTATTATTACTGTTTCAATCAGTCTGTTTCATGTAGTCAAACGATCCAGTTGTGTTGAGTTTCAAACAAAATGCCGAGCTGAATCATGATCTTTCTTGAGGATAATTATAGATCCAATCATACGGAATCAATTGGAAATTTCAACTCACACTAGAACTCAAGTGTTTCGGTATACAAGGATGAAATATCAAACTATACTCTCTTTGATATGATTTCACATGAATTCCTCAAACTATGCAGAAGCGCTTCAAATTTAAAGCACGCTCGTTACGATAGCGTTGGCATAGCATCCTGATTTGGCACGAAACTCCTCTAAAATGAGTTTTCACATGTTTCTCACATCTGGATACAATTCAGGACCATTTTGTCACTCAAAATATTAGCACGAAATAAAATTTATCACGAAATGCAGAATTTGTGTTATGTTAAGAAATTTAATAAGGGACGTTGTCAAACCCAATCAATTCAAAAATCATAAAGTTTTCATGAGTTTTAGATGTTTCAGTTCTACATGCCTTGCAGGGCATCCGCTCCGTATGCAAGCAACTTTTTTAAACTTTCAAATAATCTACCTCCATTCTACTAGCCTAAACATTGTTAAAAACTTTTCAATCAAGCAACTTTCTTCGAAAATTGCCAGGACAGATTCCTGGCCATGTGTCAAAAGAAAATTATCTGAAAAGTTATCCTGCCACCGCCGCACCACCGCACGTCGGTGCCGTTGCCAGTACACCTCGAGGGATAGGTCACAAGTGCCCCAGTGCCCCTTACAAAAATCCATTCAGCCATAATGGATTATATCCCTCGGGATCAATTCCTCTTAAGCACAATCAGAAGCGACTCGTCTCCTTTCGGCCCGTCCAAAAAGGATATGTTGTCGACCGTGAAAGGAAATCGAATCGAAATTTCCTTTGGCCAGCTTATCTCGGCTAAAAACTCGAATTAATAAAGAGAAAATTCCTGAGACATATTGCGGAATGTCTCTCAATTGCAATATCAATCGGACCCATAAAAATAGAATCAATATAGGACCTGGATTTCGTTTTATCTTTTATCTCATCCATTCTTTTTATTTCAGATATCTGATGATGATCGAATGAGCTTAACTACGGCCGTATCTGATGAAGATGATGGCGAAAGTGTCATGGCTTCACCATACAAAGCAAAAGCGACCGGTACAGCGGCCTCATCGTTCAATTGTACAGGAGCCGTGCGGAAAGCTGGGTGAGTCCTTTCTTTCGGGAGTGCAAAGGAGACCACTTAAGTAATAAGTGCAGAATCGCTTGGGAGCGGCTGCCATGTACCTGCTGTTCATCTCAATGGAATCGGAGAAAAATTGAAAGCAAATGGTTTTTGAAAATGTGTCGGGAAAAATGTTGAAAGTGAAAATCAAACAGTTTGCGACGTTCCGTCTGATGGAGAGACATTGAACAAAATAAACAGACGACATGAACGATTAAAGTTGAAAACTGGGATGATTATTTTTAATTTTCTTAAAGTAGAACATTTTATTTGCGAAAATCGTTTTAGCTGCACTAATGAGTTCCAGCGAAATCCATCCATTCGAACCAAGCAAAGTGGCAAGCACTCAGCAGCGATTCTCCTGATTCAGTCTGACAAATTAAACTTAATCTTTCTCGGACTCATCGTGACTATTTTGTATTTTGCAGATTTCTATCCGTCAAGAAATGGCTATTGCGAAAGAAACATCAAATCGAGCTGGCCAGGAAGCGGGGCTGGAAAGGCTACTGGGTCTGTTTGAAAGGCACAACTTTGCTGTTTTATCCTTGCGATTCGCGCGAAGGACGGTCAGTGGAGGCCGCTCCCAAGCACCTTATTATTGTGGATGGTGCTATTATGCAGCCTATTCCTGAGCACCCGAAACGCGACTACATATTCTGTTTGAGCACCGCATTTGGGGACGCCTACTTATTCCAGGCGCCGTGCCAGGTACGTATTCTTCCAATTCGTAGTATTTTTACAATGTGAATAGGAGATTGCTGAACAGTTTTTTTTATATTTTATTGATTTGGTTGCAGGATATTCCGACTTTTTCTGGTTTTATTGTCGGGAAAACATTTTAAATTAATTGCAATAGGTCTATATTCTGGGTTGTCTGCTCAAAAGTGCTAAAATAGTCCCATGACGTACAAAAACACCCACTTGAAAACTAAAATGTGGAATAAAAACAGGTAATCGTTAGGTAGTGGCAGGGCCAAGTGTTGTACTTCCCCTTTTACTATTCGTTGTATGATATCAACAGTAGGCATGGAAAAATATGATTATGCTTGTTGAAAAAGCAATCAGCTCATACTACAGTAATCTGTTTTATTAATACTGAAACTTGGCCATCCTTGTTGATAGTATTATTCCCAACAGAACCTTTCCGAGGACGAGGAAAATTTGAACACTTTTCAATTGATTTCTGGATACAAAGAGTCTGTAGTATCCCAGGATTTTTAATGAAATCTACAGGGACTAATGAAAGCTATTCAATCCATGTTCATCCAAAAATATATTTGTATCAAGATAGAAATTTCAAATTAGTTTGTGAACACAATATCTGGTTTTGCTTTATAAATAAATGCTTCAATTTGCTTACCTATTTGATTCTCGGAATATGTGAATATTTTTTCGAGTCAAAAATTTTGTTGTGTATTTTTCATTATGATGCTTTTGCAAAAACCTCGAACTTGTTGATTTCGTGTTTTATTCACTAGAACTATTGCATGAAACAACATGTGTCTCAACTAGCATGCCTATCTGAAAATTGTACCGAAAACTATACACTGCAGAAAATTCTTTAAAAAAAAATTTTGCGATAATTTTTATTAGATGATGCTTATATCATTTCAATGTAAATTGCTATCGAAATCAAATTGCCAATTATGAACTTCTAACATCACTAAAATTGTCACTGAAAACCTACAAAAAACCATAGATAGATTTTTCGAGAACTTTTAAAAATTTTATTCCTAGAATAATTCGAACAAAAAAGTGTCTCCAGACACAGCTGAAGTAGATATTGCAATTTTTCTTGCATTTTCCATTAACTAATGTCTTATCAATGAAACCGAAAAGAAATTGTCAATGCAGTTGGTTAGAAATCGTCCATGGTACATTTCTCAAGCAGAAAAAAATCGTCAAAAGAAATTGTGTGAAAACAGTCACGGAAAACTTTTATTGCGTTCATAAACGCACGAAACAAATTCTCTGAAAATGAAAACTCCACGAACTATTTCGAACACTTTGGATTCATTCAGTCCCGAAAGAATTTAGGTGAAATGCATTTCCTTACAAATGGAATGCAGTAGGCGTAATCATCATTTAAAGAAAACAATTCTTCGAAATAAACTAAGACATATTTATTTGAAAATTCTGAATGGCTTTGTGAATGACAAAAAGGCCAAAAACGGTTAATGTACCTTTTTGAAAGTAACAACGCTGAAATGGGCGTAAAATCAATCTTGCGAATAAATTCTATGAATAAAATGCAAAAACAGGGTTTCGCAAATAGTTCTTGATCAAAAGATGATAGATAATTTCTTCAATGTTGAAATGCTTCACTACCTTAACTACATAATATATTTTGAGATTTCAACTCACTATTTCTTCAAATCTGTTGAACACAAAACCAATGCATGTCTGAAAAACTGATTCGCAAAAGATGTCTTAAGCAAATATGAAGGAATACTCAATGAAGCTTAATTGAAAGCTGCCACAAATCGACTTGCAAGTTTATTGGATATTTTTTTCAACATTGAGAGGTGGAAATCTTCAAAAGATACCGATGCTCTCCTGCTTCGCAGCATGTTGGATTTCTACCGACTGAAACCACCTTTTTTAAGCCTCTCTCACCATCACACTTCGCTTGCACGATCCGTGTGCAATATACTTATTCACATTTTGTATGTTTGCTTTGTACTTCCCAGGCGATGAAGATCGGTATAAGGCACATTAATGGATTCATACTAATCATTAATTTTAGTATAAAGATCTGTTTTTACAAATAAATTCATTCGGTTTGGCTGTCTAAGTCTTAATTCAAACGGCAATGCAGTTTCAACCATGTTCGCAATAGGATAAACCTACGATTCTTTGACGAATGAAATGAGATGAGCTAATTTTTGAATTTCAAAACAAGGATGTGTCAATGCCACACTCTTTAACGTGTTAAATTTTCAGTACAGGAGGCTCAAATCATCAGCAAAACCATTAGTCTACAACACCATTAAACACGTTAGCACGTGAAGCTAAGACAGCTTCTTTTGGCGTAGGTACTTAAAAACGGACATTGTTCCATTTCCAAGGATTGCCTTGTATCGTATGAAAGATTCATGTCCTTATGCCTGGAAGATGCAATAGCAACAAAGGTGCCATCGCAAGAAAATTTATTGAGATCATTAAAGCTATTCGTTCGCTCGTATCCTCATTCTCGTTTCACCTTCGCGTTCTGTCTTTCTAAAGAAGCAAACCAGAACATCGCTGGCAGCCATTGAATTCCGTACAAGGCTACACGATAGCCTTAGTAGACATTCCATGCATTCGACATTCGTGTCACTGGCTTTGAGTACAGCTCAGCAAAAGATCTGAGTGGGAAAAGGTGAACAAGTACAGCATTTTTTTAAATGAAAGAAAGAAAATAAGCATGGGATGTAATATGTTGAAATGTACTCAATCTTTGTATGCTTTGTACGGAACTCATTGGACTACGTGTGCCGAATGAGAATTAATTTCGATAGCTTCTTCACAGTTTCAGATTTACTAAGACCAAGCAGAGGATACTATGTACTATCTTCACGGACATGACACCGTTATCTTGTTTATCCTCCTCGTTATTCTATGCTAAATATGGTGTCGTGTGTGCATAGAGCGAGCTCTTTGCTCCCTACAGTTTTCAAGTTGAGATTCTTATCGATGTTGTTGAAATGCACAGCGGCAAAGGCGTGTCTGTATAAGCCACACTTCTCGCCATGATGCGAACATCCTGCTGTCTTTTGTGTTTTACTAAGCTTGCCTGCCACATTCTGAATTTGTTCTTTTGCTGATGTCTGTAATAAATATTTAATGTCCTGAAAACGTCACATTGCATCCCACATGAAAATGACTTAGGGTATGATTGTCGCCTATCAGCATTGTGTTGCATTCCGAAAGCATACGTGACCTTCTTCGATGTGCCAGTCGTACTTCAGGCTTTTTTCATAGTGCCATGTATTGAAGCGGTAAGCCTGACAACAAGCTCTTCTTCATTCTTGATTATTATTCGATTAAAAGCTTAGCCGGTTCGAGTGCATTCCCTAAGGAGACACATTCGATCTATACTTCACAAGGTACAAGCAACATCCTCATGCGAAATCAGTTACTTGTATGATTTTGCCGTCAACAGCTCCTTCCCACTAAAGTCGTAGGTGATCTTGTATATGTCTGCCGTATTTTTGTATTGCGGAAAATGTGTTGACACTGCAAAGCAGTGAACCATGTGTGACCCTATACATGTTCGCACGTCTCCACTCTTCAACCTCTGTGAATCCTGAATTTTAATGTATTTCATTCCATACTTACAGGTGGAATTGGAAAATTGGGTGAACAGCATTCATAGTGCTTGTGCCGCTGCATTTGCTCGACATCGTGGAAAAACCGGGACGCTGCATCTCCTACAAGAGGAAATTTTCCGACTTGAGAAGGCCATCGAATCGGTAAGTACGGCAAGTATCAATATTGACTTTCCATTAGTGCTTTCGTTTCTCGAACACACATCGAAAATAACGAGGAACTAGAAAGCCGAAGTAGGGACTTGCTAAGTGAAACCTTGGCGTGAAAACAGTCTTCGATACCATTTGAGAGTGCCACCTATTCTGGGGTGGTTGCATTCGCCGACGCCATTTATACAATCTCATTGATGCCACGATGGATTGTGAAGCAACATCATAGCTGTGCAATACAGAACAAAGGAAAAGGATTGAATATTTAACTGCTAATGTAAATTGTATATGCATGTATTGGTTGCTGTGAATGGAACATGATGATATTCTCGTAGCGCCAAATATCCTGGGCATTGAAGGGGTGAACCTCGATTATGCCAGCAGTTTCTTGTTCAACGAAATCTTCAGTGGTATGTGAAGTGCTCTTTATTTGGATGATTCTTCTTGTAATCTCCGGTGCAAGGTGCACTAGGATTATTCTTATTTCAACCGCCTAGAATGGCGTGTTGAATGCAAGAACCTGCAACAAATTCTTGAGCTGTTGTTTCAAAGAGAAACTGGCGATTTGGTTTGTTAGAGTTTTAGATGGCTAAGTTGCAGTAAGTATTCCCAATTCAAAACCACTCGCCTGAAAAAACGCCAACTCAGAGAAAATTCATCAGTCATCACTTTAATAACTACGATAAGTTCATTGGGCTTTCACCTTCCTTGAAAATGACAATGATAACAGAGTCATTATCAGCAAGGCAACCTGAAAAATAAATCAAATTGGAGGTAAAACTAATATTCAACTTATACAGGAGACTCAATAATTTACAACGAATAAAAAAAATATTTGCACAATGAAGAAAAAGGAAGTGGCTGCACAAAATTGGATAGGTAGTTGAATAAAACACGTGGCGCCTGGCTTTGAGTAGCAACCTCGGCACTACATATTTCATGGAACTTTTCCTCTACGTATTTTCGTAATTCACGCTCAATGATGGACCTCAGGCGAGGCTTGGCTGCCTCTGGTAGCCTGGCCTCTCTTATCTTTCGTCAGCCACCCTGCCAAGCATTTCGTAATAAAACTGTTCGTGCTTGCCTGTTCTTATTCTGCAAAAGTTCGGTATCCGCAAGAAGTAACTTTCCGAAGTACTTAATTAGAGGTAGCATTTAATAGAAGTATGCAATAAAAACGAAATAGATGATGTTGAACGAATAACGATGGCTAGAAATAAGATCGTACGTAGCACTTGGCTAGAATCCGTGTTGCTCCTGAAGCAGTTAATTCGTTTCGTGAATGCGCCGGAGGGTTCATGTAGCCGTCGTAAATTCTCTCCCCGGAAAAAACCTATTTCCCACCTTAAGCAATTATATTGCTACCTAGTTTTGTTGCTTGTTGTGTTTATTGAAAGTTGTGTGCTGAGCTTCGAAACAGGTTATATTAATATGTTGGTTTGAAAAACTTCCACGTGAAGCAATAAGTATCCTTCGCTCCATAGCACAGTCGAAAAGATATTAGATATTTCAGTTACCAATTGTGTGTGTGTATAGGAGGTCTCTCTTTTTTCAATTCCACTAGCGACAACCCTGTATCGTTTATAATATACTCTTAACTTCTTTTCATTTCTGGATGGATCGAACAACAAACTGTATAAAAGATCTACCAGTCCTTTTGAGGCTGCGAAACTATTTTTATATCCTGTCTTCATATACATCAATAACAACTTATGGGCAAATCTAAAAAAATCAGCATAACCCCTACTGGCATGGGCACAATAAGTGACTCATGGTTCGTACATGTTCCATTCACATTCTAGTATCCGTTCGTTGGATCAACCCCCATATGTGTCTGACGTAATATTCCCAACATTTATTTGAGGCACGTTTCGCATTCTATAGATAGCGCAATTTTATGCCAGATACTAAATTTGCTAAAGCTTCGTAATAATATTTGATATGCAAAGTATTAAATTCGTAATCATGGGCTGGTCAATCAATATACGATTGTGCTCGGGATGTATTTGACATTCTGAAGATATATCAATAAGATACAATTTCATTTGCCAAATGCTGAGCTCGTTAGTATTTGCCGATATTGTTTTTTTCATAATTAATTGTGCCTCGCCACAGGCCTGGGACGAAGTGTTTTTGAATGAAACAATGATGGTATCAAGCGAAATGACAATTTCCACCAAACTGTGATAGCATAATAGATGGTTTCTAGAGACAATCATTAAATAATATAAATTTTGTGTCTGAAAATGATGGCATCATGGCAGAATATTGTTGTTAATATGTTAACGTTAAATATAGATGTTGATTTAAATAATTCATTCTTTCATTCGAATAAAGTTTGAATGATTTCAAATGATTATTGAAGAGGAAAATTAATTGAATTATATTCACATCAATCATACATAATTGAAGCGGTAAATTTAAGAAATATATGTGCAAATTTTTTTATTTTTAAATGAGTTGAAAACGGATTTATTACATGGTCATCTTAACTAGATACTTTGCGTCCTGAGATTTTCCAAATTGTTTTGGAACTAGCGGTGCGTGTTGATTTCGAGCCATGATATACCTAATTCTAATTGGCAAAGTTATCACGATTTCAGTAATTCTGTCAGGAATAGAATAAATTGCTCATCGATTAATAATCATCGAAGAATTTTTCGGAGCCATCCTTAAATTATGGATATGTGAGAATAAATGTTGATGTTACATGCTATAGAAGTTGCCACGCAAAGCTTATTCTTCTTGAATTTCCAGGTGACATGAGCTTAGTGTGCCTCATTCTATGCCCAAAATGAAGTGAATATCTTTCAACAGTTGAATTTTTGACGCGTACCTATGCCTCAATGGCATGTTTGAAAACATGATCATTAATTCCTACCATGTCCTATCTAGTTTCACTTTTCCTTGTTGACTGACACAACATAACAGACAGGACTAATAAATTTCTCCAATTGCCAACCTTATTAATGAATTCACCGTCGTGAGGAATTACTCTTTGCTAGTACGGCGTTTCACTCACTGCTCGCACCTTTTCTGCTTAATCTAAAATACCCTAAAGATACTTGAAATATAAAAGTTAGAGTTACATGGGCAAACGGACGTGCTGAATTTGCTCCATAATAATTCATTAGAAATAGATACATGTCGGCGAGCATGCATGCATGTTCTTAAACAGCATGATTTGCCTTAGAGATGCTCTGAAGCAATGTTATCTGTCCCCGTAGATTTTCGACGGCTTTCAGAAAAGTTAGAGAACCTTTTCATGCTTCACCATTCATCAAATTGTCATTAATGTTGGCCCGATGACAAATCAATATCAATGTTCAACATTTAACCCCAAGTGCCTCCATCAATCTTCTTCGAAACACGTGAAGTTGAGTGGCGTAGGGACAATAGGCATCAGTCCCAATAAGTTACTTTTGCATTTGAACATTCGTGCCGGAGGCGTTCACTGATATAGGAACACGCGAATTGACTTCATGATAGACATCTTTATTTTATGTTTCACGTAATTCGATGAAGGAAAAATTTCATCGCGATAATGGGACTAGGAAAAATAAACCCCAAAGGTGAAATAGATCTTCCGTATTCCTTATTTAATTACCCCTTCTGAAAACACACATTTGAGTGTACATTTCAGCTATACTTCTTTTTCAAAAAAAAAGAAATGAAAATAAATCAAAGCGTTTGCACATCATTGATAGAAGGAGAATCGTCCTCTAGAATTTCGCTGACATTTTTTTCTTGAGAACACAAAATAAACTTCGTTCCTTCCCTCCATATTCCTACTTTTTATGCATTTCTAACAGTAGCTTGTCAGTTGAGTGTGAATAAGAATAAGTCGGCAATACCCTGTTTAATAATAATCGAGCGCATTCACCAAAATTTAGCGTTGAAGCATTGTTAGAGCTATCTCATTGACTTGACCAAGGAAACACTAGGAAATGAGTGGTCAGCAATACGAACGACCATGATTATTAACCTGATTGAACTCAAATACTCATGTACAGCTGAGTGAGTTGATAGTCTCGCCGCAATCATATTTCCGAAAACTATTTGCCTCCATACAGCGTCGAACCTGATACTCGATGCATAAGAAGTAAGCGCTCTAATCAATTAAGTACGCAGACTAATACACTACATTTTTCAGGTAAAACATTTAAATCGAGGGCATGTCCCTCACATGTTGACATGAATGCAAAGTGTGAAATGTCTACACTTATTTAATAGTTTGCATTCCATCAAAATTCTATGTAGGAAATGCGTTCAAATCCATATTTTTCTGACCTTTTTAAAAAACTTAAGTGTCCCCTTGGCCTACAGGCAACATCTTTTATTTGAAGATGGAATTTCAACTCACAATTTATTCAAGTAGGGTCATTGCCATTCTCCATTAAAATGTACTTTTAAAAAAATCACGCTCATTTTGAAGGATGCTTTTACTTTGCTTATGCTCTGTAATGATCTTGTTTCGAAGGACATTTCATTACAGCGTAGCCGTTTATAAATTCAAAATACTTACACTTTTAACCCACAGATGAACGAAGTAGAAAATTTCGTTTTCAAAAGTGATTGAATGAATTTTGAAAAATTTCCAGAAAATTTTTCAGCAGAACAATATTTCAAAAACTCAGTTTTTCCCTTATGAAACGAATAGGCTTCCTTGAAAAATTCGTGAAGTAGTGCGGTTAAAGAATCCTAAAGGATATTTGATCCGAAGTGGAGGAATTTCATATTCAAATAGTGAAAATACAACATTTATTATGAAAATAGTAATGATTCACATAATATTTTTTTTCAAAAACTTAAAAAAGTTTCAGGCTATTATTCAAGAAAGATAAAATACTAAAATCTTATTAGCAAGAGTGTGGCTCCATTCATTTGTTGTACTAAATACTCAAAAACTATATTCACATCCCAATAGTACTTCGAAAATTTCATCAAATTAAAATGTTAACTAGAAACAAATTATGAACACCATTGATTTTACGGTAAACTTTCCAGTCGAATTGCCCTACATCCATTCCAATTACATTTAATCGAAATTTCTGGTTACAGGGACTCAGGGAAAACAATTTTCATTATAGTGACGGGAATTCCCTTTTTTACGCTTCTTCCTCAGACCCTTGGAGAAAGATAGCTGAGAACATACCCCATAGGTATTTGCCTAAGGAATTCCCTAAGTAAACCGTTAAAATTGGACTTGCCTTCGAACTGTGTGCTCAACACACTCTGATCCTTTTCCCATCCTTAAACCACCGTCGCCGACGACGTTGTCAAGCCCTAATTTGCCCGTTAGATTCAACATGGATTGCAAAGCTAGTGTTATACAAATAGTCTGGCAAGTAGATAACCATGCTGGGTAAATCGAGGACACCAGGCACGATGAGGGATGAAATGAATTATAGGGTGGCTTCCATCTGTGCATTTGGAAAAGTTTTCTATGGAATCCTTCATCATCGTTCTCGGAGCGCTCTCTGTCGTCGTTGTCGCAAACTAGCTGGGATAATAATTTAATATAAATTCATAGCCCAGAGCGAATTTCAAAGTGAAGGAACGGGAACACTCGGGATATACATTCAAACAATTCGAGTATTTGGGTGACGATGTTGTAAGACCGTCTTGTAAGCTAGTGCTGTATACACAAAGCTCCGGATGTAGCCGTCAACGTACCAATGGACCTTTTAAAGTGGCCAAATAACGACGATCCTATTGTTAGGACGGTAACTAAGCAAAACTCTATATGGATGATTTTACGAGTACAGAAGACTGTCAGGAGAATCTACAAATGGAAATCTTTTCTAGTAAAGATTTTTTTTAGAAAAACATGTTAGCTAGAGGATGTATCAAACCCATACTATGAAAGTATTTTCGAACACAATGTTAGGCTTTATTATTATATTTATTATTCGAAATCACCCACGCTATGGTTTATTCTTTGAAGTGGGCTGTGAAAATTATTGACATGCACGTTTCGACTGGCGACTAAGGGAAAATGCTTTAAATATATTACTCACTAGTGGCAGATAACGTTTTCAATTATGAAAACTGTGAATTTCTGCGAAATTAGTTTATTTCAATATTTTATACTCCTTATGTTATGCTTCTTAATTGATAATTCAGAGATCGATTAAAATCAGAAAGCCTTGAAATTAACCTTTCAGAAAAAAGTATTTTAGAGCAAGTTATGAGTGTTTCCTAAAAAGGTACACCGGTTCACTCGAATTCAAAAATATGTTTGCTACAAAATCAATACCTAAAAAATTTGTTGTGAATACTATCACTTGTTTTCACTGGTCATAAATATTCCAAGCAAACATCCCATTTCCTGCTAGCAAAAAAAAGATACACAACAAGCACACAGTAAATCAGGAAATTGGTAGGAAAACATCAATAACAGGATGCTCCACATAAAACCTCTGCCACAAAAAAAGAAAGACAGTTCTATGTGCTATGAATAAATTTTTCTCAAGGATCTATTCATAACGATTAGCTGGGCTCTTACCATTCCGTAGAAAAATCAATTAAATGCTGTTGCTGCACGTTCACTATAACTTACTCCGGCTCTTTTTTCTGAATCGACGACATACTTGCTTTGCTCCACTTGGCGGGACACCCGCTCACAGATAGGAGTCACTGGGTAGAAACTGGATATGACCGACTTTCATTGACATTTCTATTTCAAGTAGAAATAAATTGTCTTTGGATAAAAGTCCACCTGTGTAAGCTAAAAATACATTCCCAGATTCGCAGCTATAAATAGGTCCAATTGAATGAATGCCATTTTGAACATAATTGGATATCTTGTCTGTCATGTTTAATTTCGAAGAATCAAGTAATTATTTTTCACCATAATTTTTCTTGAATCTTGGAACGACGAAACCATCTGTAGAAAATGAAAAAGCGTAAATAATGATCCATGTACAAGGAGTTAGTTAATGAGCAAATATACTCAGCTAAGATTCCCAGCCGAATAAAGTCAACTAGCCTTGCTGTTGATAATCGTGTCTAGTTTGCTTAGCACGTTGCGCTCTCAAGCGCAGCATCTTCGGTTTCCCTCTTCCATTTCGCTTTAGTCAAGGAACCACATCAAGCATTGAAATGAAAACCCAAAACCTGCCCAGCAACATCTGCACCGAAAAGGATGGATCTCGTCCGCACAAAAACCGAACGGAATAGCAAATCACCCACGACATCAATGGCTTTCGTTCTCACGCCAACCTGTCATTCCCTATTCACTTTCCAAGCATCCTTGTTACAATGTGCTCCTTACAAGTCTGGCGATTGGTAAACTTTGCTGGTTTGGCTACCAGCTGACAGATATCCATTCCTACGTGATGAAGAATGATGGTCATCTGAAATTAGATGGGCTCTGGCGGGCATAGGACTCGGGTCCAACAAAATAGAATGGTCGGGAATATGCCTAATATCTCGCTTGGAGGGGATTCTGATGGAAAAATGATATTTTTCGTATTTGTTTGTCCCGTGTACGTGTTGATGCTCACTTTCTTTTTTTTTCTGGCGTAGAATTATCATCAATTCTCGCTTAATCATGTAACAGAAGGAGCTCGAATTGGCTTCTAAGAAGCTAAATAGCATGATAAGCTAAAACTTATTATATTGTTCAAAAATCTATTGATATACTGGTCCCAATATTCGACAACAATATTTGTACAGGTAAGGACCTGGAATTTTATATACACAAAACTTCGGTGATGGCAGATTTTTGGTGGATTTGCTCCGAATGTACGGTTCAGTTAGTGGATAAAAGCTATCAATGCTTTCGATTGTTTGGAAAATATTGAAGAGAATATGTTCTTAGCCTGTGATATCTAAGAGTTCTTAGCTTTTAAGGTATTCACAGTCGTTAATTCATTTTGTTTGTAGGCAAATAATCCCTTTCTTTGGCATTTCAAACACGATATTGCGTGAACACCTAGATGAGTTTAGACTGTGTAAGCAAACTGTTTGGGTCATGAGTTTTGCAGGTTGAGCTATAGGTAATCATCAAGTTTACCATCATTATTAGGCTAAAAATATTGTTATACGCCTTCAATAGTCCAAATTAAACAACATTCTTATGCTGTGTTAAAAAGTTTTAACACGCTGTATCTGACAGGTTTAGTGCTTAAATGGTCCAGAAATTCGTGGCTTCGCATGATCGTTCCTGGTATACCCAACCGATACTGAAAATCTTAAAACCAGCCAAAATCCATACCGCGACTCCTTGCAAACGCAACCATTTCACTTCAAAAAACAGTGAACTTTTCAAAACAAGAGACTGTTCAAACTGTCACTTTCCCGAACTGTCACCATTTTCCTGTCTGAAAGAAAATCGTTGCGTGAACACAGGCAGCTTTTCAAATGTGACATGCTTTTCCCGTTCTTTTCCGAAACATGAACCTTTTATTTTATTGTCACTAAAGACATTATATTGCCCAGGTACCTACCTACTTACACGAGACATACAGGTGTAAATGGATGGATGGATGATCTTCTGCTGTCGTAGCTGCTTCGTGTCAAGAACATTACATATGATATAGTGCACCTGAAATAAAAGAATTTCCCTAAAGAAGACCAGAGCGATGTTAGAATTAGAGTTGCAGATGCCAAGAATGGGAAGATGATAGCTTTGTTGGGAGCTCTGCTGCTGCCATACAGTTTACTCCACATATGACTGACGGCTTCCTTTTCAGCAACTTGAATATTCGCTACTCTTTAAAACCTGATAAAAATGGGATAGTTGAGATGTGTTGAAAAGGATTTGACAGTGAATGATGGAGTTGTCTCGTAGCTACGTTGAAAACGAGTGCAAGGATATGAGCTAGTGCTGCGAATGGATAAAAGCATGACGATATTTTTTTTGTGAGGATATGTGTATTACTTGTGAAATAGCACTCAAAATTTTGAAAAGCCATTCAACCATAATAATGAAAGTAGAGTGAAAGACCTTTCGAAAGTCGACAAGTTGCTCGAGATGAGCACACAAATTGCTAAGACAACAATATTGGGTCCATAAAATTTTTGCTACTGATTGGCTGATAAAAGACACCCAATTTTTTATTCAAATTCTCTGTGATTTCTATAAGTTTGCTATGTTGCCTTCACATAAGTATGTAATATTATTTGAAAATATTGTAAATAACATTGGTAATTAATAGCAATAAGCAATACACACTTCCGAGTCCTTACGTTTGTATTTGAAGTTTGCTCTGGATCAATAAAATGGCTTCACTTCATCGATTTGTTAGCAAGCATTTTTTTATAGTAAGGTTATAAATTATGCACTGTTAGATCTTCTGTACTATTTGAGATAAATAATGATACTTTGCATGAATATTTGTGGCTTAGCAGCAGTGCTAAAAACGGCAATAGCAATAGTCCTTCGGCCATTATTGCTGGGCTTAGCAATATATATTTGGTATATGAATATGACTCCGCCCTTTCCCAAAAGATGTCGTGTTTAGTATTGGTTGTGTGGACTAATAAATGGCAACACCTGTATTATGTCAGCTGTCAAACATACTACGTGACATTTGGTAGAAATGTGAGCAACAAGTGTCTTTACCTCCTTGAAAATATCGGTTTACGTTCCAGGTAAACATCATTTGCGGGATGTGTTATTACATTATTTTATTGCAAAGAGAAGTGCAGCGGAAACTCAACGTTTGGTTGTGGAGATTTACGGTGAGCATGCTCCATCTAATACAACGTGTAAGGAGTGGGTTCAACGATTTCATAATAATAATGATTTTGGCACTGTGGACAAAGAACATGGAAAACCACCCAAAAAATTTAAGAAACCAAATTGCAAGGAGTATTGGCAGAGGATTCCTACCAACCTCAATCCGTATTGGCTAAAGCATTGAATTTTGAACGATAAATTGTTGCCAAGCGTTTAAAAGCAATGGGAATGGTTCAAAAAGATAGTAACTGGGTTACCTATGAATTGAAAGAAAGAGACATCGAACGTCGAAAAACAATTTGTGAAATGCTATTTCAAAGACAGGAAAGAAAGAAAAAATTTCATTGAATAGTCGGAAAAGATGAAAAATGGATACATTATGAGAATCTTAAACGTCAAAAAGGGTGAATGAAGCCAGGTGAACCCGGCAAATCACAGCCAAAGCAAAATATTCACTGTGCTGAGGTTATGCTCTGCATTTGGTGGGATCAGGGAGGTGTTGTACATTATGAGTTGCTTGAACTATCTCATACTGCTAATGGGGACGTTCCCCGACAATAAATAATACGTTTGAAGCGAGCCATTGAAGAAAAATGACCAGAATAGGCGAATTGGCACAGTATATTGATTCTTCAACATGATAATGACAAACGGCATACCGCACAAGTCATGAAAACATATTTAGATGGACAGGACTGAGAAGTGCTATTCCACCCGCCATATTCCCCAGACAGAACTCCTTCCGATTATCACTTATTCTGAGCAATGCAGTCAGATCTTACGGGAGAACGGTTCACTTGATACGAAAGTATCAAAATTTGGATTTATATTCAGTTCAAAAGACCATTTCTTCGGGCAAGGAATACGTAAATTACCTGAAAGATGGGCGAAGGCTGTAGCTGCCGATATAAGTAAGTGTGTTTAATTTTAACAAAAAAGAACGGAGTCATATTCACACACCCAATATATTTGAATTCATTCATGGATGTAGATTTTGATATTGTATCCTTAAAAGGCTACTTGAAAACATGGGTGGGCAACGAATTTCTTCATATTTATTCGAATTGAAAATAACATTTACAAGTTTTCCTTCTATTGATGCAGTCCGTAAATTAAAATGAGTCATACACGTTATTAAGTAGTGCGTTAAAATTATTTCATATCTGAAAATCTCTTATCTCACTTCGTGTTTGCGCGTCACGTTTAGTAGTAATAAAAAAATGCTATCAAAAATATTTCGTATTCTTTGCCATATCCAAGGGAAACTATTCATCAAGATAGCATAAAGTTTTCGGGAAATCTTTTCAAACTCCAACACATTTTCTACTTCTACGTTACATAGACGCTCTCCCTGCTATTCTACTCTCATATGATATTGACCATAAATATCGCGCAAAGAAAATACCCAGTTCAGTTCCGCAAAAACTTGACAAAGGGGTGAGCGGAAGCTGAAAGTTCTTTGTTGAACCATCCTAAGACTGAAATATATTCGTTGTTAGCGATGCTACCTCAGGAAATAAATTTATTGCCCATTTTTCCGCCGTCAAGTGCTTGAAGAGCAATTGCTTTCCTTGTGCAATGTAAAGGATTCAAACTAGTGCGAGAGATTTTCTTGCAGGAGCAGAACGCTTCAGGAAGGCAATTTTTACATGTGTCTTCACTTCAAGTACAACAGGAAACGGCTTTGTATTTTTCAGAGCAACCAACCAAGGGATACATTGAGTAATATTCAAAAGATGCAATTTAAGATGTTTGTATCGCAAACATTGGTGCAGGGTTGAACAGCTACAAATAATGTAACACTGGAGAATTTGGAATAAATATTTAATTTTTGCTTAAATATAATGAGGAGCACAAACAGTACCTAGAATTGCGCGGAATCAAAACAACGGGACATAATTGATTTACGGTTTTTTCATCGTCATGACTTGGAAAAGTTCATAATTTGTAGTGGATTAATCATAAAACAATTAATTAGACTCAAAAAATTCATTTCTCAAAAAATTCAAATAAAAACAAAGCAATATTAACCAACTTAAAAAGTATAAATGTCTGCTCGCACTACTCAAATATTCCTAGCATAATGTTTAAAATTATGATGACTACATTATCCTTCCACCTTTTTGAATTTTGAGTCCTTTTTTAAATGCCATGGATCTCTTCTCGGCCTGTTCAAAACGCAAAGCTAAAATTGTAAAAAAAACAGCGGTTCAAGGTAGAATTTTTTCATCCGTAAAAAGGGTAAATCCTTTGCAGTAATAGAAACTGAGTTATATTCCACGAACCCCGGGACCAAGACATGCGAATAGAAGTCCAGCATTTTTCGTTGAAACGACGGATTTTGGCATTTTCATACAATGTAAATACTACGTGGCTACTTGTGCTCACAGACTATATTCTACGTGAATATTAATTAACCACTGGCTGCATGCTTCTGGCATGAAGAACAAATGCTGTTTTTTTAAAACATAGTATATATGAGAAAAAATCCTTCCAGTTTTTCATTTAAAACGTTACCTCAAATCAGGAGCCTTACAAATTACCGGCTTTGAATTAATATTCCTTGATGAATGTATCGTGCCACTCTTTTGAATTAATGCTACATTTTATAGCTTGAAATTGTCGCTATACAAAAAAATTCTGAAAAGCTCTATGGGTGCAGAAAATCATACGCAAATCTCTAGGTTTTTTGTCCTTATTTGAATTTTATCAGCAAACAAACCAGTAGCAAAGATAATAACATACACAGTACTATAAAACTAGCTTACACGCTAGAGGATTCATGCGTCAGCCATTTTCTTATGTGTTTACCTTCAATAATCACTCTCTTCAAAATTAAAATGCGATGAAAGCCCTCTTGGAAATCAAATGCTTGAAAATTTTATCACCTACTCATAACTGGAATCCTGCCTCTATATGGATGTTTGTTTTTTCTTGCAGGATCATAAGCTCAAGCACATGGCCGAGCTGCAACAGAGTGTTGTTACTGACCAGGACACACGACACCAAATCCAAACACAGATCCTACAATGGGAGGAAAACTTAGAACGATTGCATTGTGAACAGTTTCGTCTCAGGTGCTATATGGCCTCATTGCAAAGTGGTGAACTTCCAAATCCAAAGGTAAGTGAAATGCAGAATTTTAGATTCGCGATGCACGTATAAAAATAGTAATCAGTTTTGAATTGAGAGAAAGCTAATGCTTCAACTTGAAACCAAACAATCGCAAAGTAAAGTTTATTAAAATATGTTAATCTGTTAGGGTCATATTTTTGTTATCAATGATAGTTATTATGCTGACCGTTGAATTTCTGCGTTGCTTCATACGTTTTTCAAAATTTTGCATTTAAGTTTTACAATTGAAAGAATCGTCAAAAGTGCATCGTATTTTTAGAAGTCGTGAATTTTCATGAAAACTTTACGCTTATTGAACAATAAACCTTTCAACTGAACTTTAAAAACACTTCAAAATAACATAAAGTTAACAGTATATTGGTATGAAACATCAATCTTTTACTAGCACCACTGTCAGATTCTGAAAACACCTGCAAAAAATCCAGCCTATTTTCCCACTCCACTACCAAGCGAAAACTTTTTATTCCAAACTTTCTGCAACTTAATTTCAACCACTACCAAATAAAAGCATTGATGTCCATCCAAATGGATCAATAAGGAAAACATCGGAAGTGCACACCTTGTCAGATCCATTTCAATAAAACTTCAAATCATTCAAAAGCGAAAACACTTTTTGGCATAATATAATAGATTCCATTAGATCTAACAAGAATCGGATCATGAACCAATAAAATGTTCGGTCATTTTGCTATGCCCGAGCTATCTCACATTGCCACTCTCTAGAATGTTTTCAGCATCCTTCACACTGACGAGGGGCTCAACTTTAAAAAAAGGACCCCACCGAGTTAATAATCAGCAAGCAAACACGTTGTCTGAATCCACACAAACAGGTAAAACAAGCATTTTAACATGCTCCCACATTTAGAGAAATAGAACGAAAACTTCGCCTTAAGATCCCTAGAAAGGATAAAAAGTGAACAAAAGCAAAAAAATACTGGCAGCCTGGACGACAGGAAACTTGGAGAAATGGGGACAGCCAATAGAGTCGCTCTGAAAAAATACCGTCAATATTTGGAAAGAGCTTCAAGTTGATTCCTTGAACTTGTGACTCGTGAAAAACGGATATTTAACTTCCTTCGACAGAGGTGTGCACGAAAGGAAAACCAATTATGTCGAAAAGAAAATTTTACATTTCCCCGCGTCTTGTCCTTTCTTCCTTCCTTCCTTCCTGTTTGTATGTTGTGGGTGTGTTAATATTTTCCTTTTTTTTATTGTTCATCCTTTTATGGATGCTATCTCTACGACTACAATATTTTTTCGGTGTCGGGAACTGTTAAATGGGAAACTTGATCATTTACTTTAGTGAATTTTCCCTCTGAAAATCTAATTTCGATTAAGATTGTGCTCATTGTGAAGCTCGGATGTTTGAAAACATCCGATGAAATGTGTCATTGTCCCGACAACGGGAGCAGGTTTGTAATTTAATAGTTAAAGGTCATTCGCTGATTCTTGGGGGATTGTCCTGTTCAATAAAAATTAAAGAATTAAATTTTTGAAAAATGGCACTTTCTCTAAAGTCTTTCGTGCTGGCTAGAATACATTCGAGGCAAACTTGTTCGATATCATGTAAACTTTGCATACTTTCTATCTATTTCAGTCGCTCCTAACGCACGTCTCGCGTCCCACTAAGAACACATTAAACAAGCTGGGCATTTTTACGGTTTCATCGTTCCATGCATTCATATGTGCACGGTCACCATCTTTGCTAAACAATCTTCTTGCTGGTCGTGGTGCTACAAAAAGACGACCACCTCTTCTCTCACGATCGAATAGTGGCTCCAGTCGGCGTTCTATGCAGGTAAGTCATATATGAATACTCGTATATTCACAATTTAATACACATTTCTGATTCAAAATAATAAATGAACAAAGCGAAAACTCGCGCATCCAAATCATCATGACCCAATCAAAATTCATAAAGTAGAGTGAAAACACGTTGATTGCTTTTAGATTCCAGCGATCAAATATAAATTAAACATTGTTTTTAGCACAATTTAAACTTCCCACATTTCGACATTATTTATGAATCATAAATAAAAGAAATAAAGCAAAGACCATCGACGTTTAATTCGTTTTAAACGTTCGCACCCATTGCTCATCCCGTAAAAGTTGTCATGGAATATAGGGTCTTTTAACAGCTAGAGATCCCTTCAAATATTTGACTTACCTTTATTACAAAGATTTGCCTTTGTTAACAATTTTCATAAAAGTGTTTTATGGTCATTTACGTAATTATGTTGACAATTTAAAAGTAACTGCATGAGAATATCTGATTTCGAGCCTAAACCATAACTCATCACCAGTGATGAATAATTTAATCATCCTCCATTGATAGCTTTTTTTCATCAGCATAAGCCGTACATAAAATCGCGATTATCGTTGAAAAACGTACAATAACGACCATTGCAATGCATTCAAAATACGACATGTAATTAATTTTCGCTACGAGTTCGGGGCCGATTTTTCATTTCCTCGTACCACGTACAATAGCGGCTAGCGGAAGTCCATTAAAATTGTCCACAGTTTTCCAGTGTAATAACACGTTGTAACAATATCTTGAAACACTTTCCCACATTGCTGCAGCACAACAATCATAGCACGAGCACTTGCTTTTTCAGTCGTCGCAAAGCCTATTTGTGGTGCAGCACAACGTGGAAATCATTATCCCTTTTTATTCCAACAAAATAATCAATTTTACAGACTGTGCCTGAAAGAAATCGAGAATAGATATACACATAAAATTTATGATGATTCCCTAAGAAAATTGAATTTAGTAGACTTTTATGACGATCAACGACAGGATTTCAATTTTCCCTTACACTGCGTGAAGTTCTTTTTCAGGAAGATTGTATTTTGGGCGCTTTTATTTTTATGAATTTTTCATTAGTAGAATTGCTTTTTCTCGTGAACGATCTCATTACATTGATGCAGCCGCAGGATGAGGAATCATATTTCCATTACAAATAAATCATATTTTGGTTTGATACTCCTGAAGCATTTTAATCCCATTAAAACAATCGCAAAGTCAATTGTGTCCATCTGAACTTGGCGACAATAAAACGCTAGTTGAACCCCACTCGTGATGTACTGTCGTTTGACTACTATCAGCAATCGTAGCCAGTGCTGGAGTACCAGCATCATCTATATAAACAGAGTATCCTTTGCAGTCCTCGCTACATTACTCCTCGATGCATTCATTTATCCGCAAGCGACGGGACATGTTTCAGCTACGACAGGAATCAGCTGAACAAATGTAACTCAAGCACCCGGACTGCAGGATTTTCATGTGATGCCGGAAGGCGGACCTGAATCTAAATGAAAATTGGAACGTTCGTCGCTGTAATGGCAATTAAATTCCAATAAAATAATGCGTGAGAAGCAGCTACCAGCAACCTTGTTCAGCACATAAGCCATTTAAATGACGCTTGCCTGGTTCCTCGTTGCTTATTGACAGAGAATGCGCTTCGCAGGATAGGGAATTGGACCAGAATTTATTTAGTTCCCGGCTACGAGATCAAACAAAGTGCCATAATTACGTCAATGGACTGTGAAGTCAACTATGGGGGTTGTCTGGGGCGGGATCGTGATAGCAGTTCAATTCAATTGGCATGACCGTGCACGAGATAGTAATGTGTGGTAGCTACGACCAAAGAATCTCCCGAAGGCAGTTTCCCTCATTGGGATCACATGCCTAAACCCAAAAATGAGAAATTTGGTCTATCGCCATTCGATACATGAATGTATCTGTTCCAAGAAAATGTCAACTGGTTTACATAAAAGTTCGTCCTGATGAAAAATTACAAGGCACACAGAGCGTGAGATGCATAAATATAATCAAGACGAAGAGTTCATGCTACCGTGATGCTTAACACAGCAATACCTGTGTCCTTAGTCCTACAGGAATATGCTAGACAATGTAAATTAGTACATTAAAATCTCATTATGGATATTATGTATTCGTTTCGTGAACTTGCTCTTAGTTCGTTATACAATATGTAATTAGGTTTACCTGGTAAAAGATAGGAATGTATTTTGAGAATTTTTTAAAGTGCTATTTATGTTGAAATTATGAAAAAGTTGGTGCCAAGGATGCGTTGAATTGGAAAATATTTACATAATTTCAATTTTATGTTATGCAAGGCGTGGTCAGTGGCGTAGCGTGGACTAATGTAGACGTGGGCGAAGTCGCATCAGCGAGGTCCCTTTTCTTTCGTTCCCAAGATCTACCCAATAAATCTATCGTACCAAACATGCTTTGAAACGACATACCTACTCATGATAGGAAAAAAATATACATAAATGCGTGGTGGGAGAGTATTGAAAAGCATATAAATTTGAAAACGGGTTTATTTTTTAACTTGAGTATTTAATTTTTTACGCACCTTTTTGATGTACTGAACGCCTCAAGTAAGGATTTTTAATTATTTTTGCAGCCGAATCTGCTTCGATTGAGAGTATTGCTAAGCCAGACAATCGGTTCTGCTTCATACTGTTTCTTAAGTAGTTTTTAATAATTTTTAACAAATGAAAAACTTCTTTCTTCGGAAGCTGTACTTACAGACATAGTCAATATAATTTTAATAACAATGTAAACATTAGGATAAATCTCTTCCAATTCATTTGTAATTATGTATTGAATCATCTGATTGGCGTCTCTAATGGAGTTTGGTAGATTAGGCACTAAAAGTTGTAGTTCTTCGTAAACCTCATAAGATTCTATGTCTTTGCTGTCTCCATCTTGAAGTACGTCAAAAGCTCGTTATTTGGCAAAGGTTTCAAATTCTTCATGTCGCCCAAGAATTCAAAACTATTTAGTGAGTTCAGTAAATCTTGTGTTAATGTCTTTTAACATGGCGTCAACCATTGCAATGAAAAAATCAATTCTGAATCTATTTTCAATGGAATCGATAGGCTCATCTACAGCTAACATTTTATTTTTCTTGCGAACCCTTTTCTCTTTAAAATTCATTGGAATCTCACCACTGCTTTTCTCTATGAATTCGTAGGCTTTTGCAGTACATTCATTGAATCCTTTTTCCCGAAATTTGTGGATCTAGTCACGAAACTTGCGCAAATTGTCAATAACGACTTTTCAATTTGTATCGACTTTTTGCCAGATCTTACATATGTTATTGACGCGGTTTAATATTTCGTACCACACGTATATCGAAACAATAAATTCAAGAGTTAGCATTTCAGTTACAATTGCTTGGCAATTGCAGAGAGTGTCTGCATCTTCAGATTGATTTTGCGGATTATTTATACAATCGATAATTTCATCAAACTGAAATAATACAGCCTTCACGGAAGCAATTCGGCTTCCCCATCTTGTATCAGACAACGATTTTAAGCTTATCTTCAATCTATCCTTTACTAATTCCCATGTCTTGCTGGATTTGGAAAAAAAGCACATACATTTTTTGGATGAAACCAAAGAACACTTTTGCGATAGATGAATGCCCAGTTCATAGACAAACTTTCTTATAAGTGGAGTTATGTTTTGTATCATCTATTTCAGGTTCAGGAAAAACTGTATTTTCATTTTTGTTTTGCCATTATTTGTAAAATAATAACTACAGGCCAGAAACAAACACGGTTTTAAAGGAGACAAAATTTTATGGTATTTTAATCCAAAAAAATCCAAGTTTCATTGATATACCATTTGAAACAGACGAGTAAACTATCTTATCCTAAAATTTTGGAATTTTGATTTTTTTCCAAAATGTTTTCCACCTTCACTGTTTTCTATGAAGTATGCGTGCAAAGAAACTTTTTGCAAAGCTAAGCTGTGTTGCCAGTCTGTGACGAGTGTGGCCAATATTTTTTTAGGTTTTTATTTAATTTAAAAATAAACGGGGATTTTAAGTCTTGCGGCATCGCATTTAACACTAGGAAGGTCGCGCTGGATCTGAGAGATCCACGGTGTGTGTTTAGATCTGTTCGTTGCAACCGCTTTGATTTTGTGGCTAATGATTCTTAGTATCCTCCTAAATCCGGTATCCACATTTTTCGATTGGGTCGTCGCTGTAAATGTTTGTGGATATTTCCAGGAAATTAATATTGGACGCTGATCCAGTATTGTCATTGGATCTCACAGACTCTATGCGACCTTCTATGTAACTTTGAGAGGCGCGACCTTTCTAGTGTTAAAGAGGCCTTGTGAAGCCGTGGGCGACGGCCCACTTCACCCACGCCTAGCTACACCACTGGGCCTGGTCGAAGATTTATTCTTTTGTATTTAAATTTGATTAAAATGCGTAGGTAAACAACCTACCTCTCTTTTCGTTGGGATACGAATATCGTTCTACTAACGAAATAAATAAACCCCATCGGATTCGCATATGCCCGTTAAAATCAATTTTATTCAATACAAACGAATACGTCGTAACTGTTCTGTTAGCCGGTAAATATTTTCTTTTAAATCATCCACCCAGCACTATGTAAAGCCTGCATCCGACTTTAACATTTTTTCATGTGAATATTCATCGTATTTATTTTCAGTGGAAAATAGATAGTAGCCAGAATATGAAGGAATTTTTCCAACCTCCATTTTGGTACAAATTTTCAAATCTTGTTCCCAGATATCATCGTTTTGTCTGCATTCCTTCTAAATTTCAAACCATTTATCTCTTAAGATTAACCCGGCATCAACATTTGAAGCTACGATTAAATCCATTCCTAATAATTTTCTATTTAACATCTCACCATCATCAGGCCTATACGAAGGATCAGCTTTCTCCTTTCATCACTGATGAATCAAAATGTTTTCAATTTCAATTCAACTGATTTTTAAAGCCATTTCTCGTCTAACACTCGCACTGTGAATTGCCGTCACTTGGCAAAAAGAGCGATCCATTAACCAACAACTTCATTAAAAGTAAATCCATTTCAATGTTAGACCTCTCCTCTCACCCTCCTCCTGCCTAAGAACTCCATCAGTTGTTGGAGAACACGAAAATCTTAAATTATTTTGGCCTTTGTGCCACCGGATTTCACCTTAATGCAAGGTTATTTACCGATGTAGCCTTTGTGCTAGAGAGCAAGGACGAAAATGAATTAAGTTTTCATTGAATGTACAACGATTAAATCGGGCAGTCAAATTCGATTAATACTCAATCGTCTGAATTTTCACTAAAAGGTGAGACAAATCATTTTGGACCAAAATTAAACTGCGGCACGAGGACTGTAAATTAATGAAATTATACGTCCTGCATTCATTTTCGACATTGATCAGCTTGAGTGGAGTTATTTTTCGAAAGTTTTGCTATCAGGTCTAGCGTTAATTGAAATGTTTATTTTGTAGAATAATTATTTCGATTATTTCGAAGTAAAAGATAAATCTTATTCTGCTGAAATGCTTCTAGTCTAACAACAATCCTTGTTTAAGCAATCCATCATATCATTCTGTCTATTCTTCGTAGGTCAAATGAAAATTCCAAACCATATTGGTATGGCAGACCTAAGAGGAATGCCGAGGGGAAGAAGCATGCATTACGGGAAACAGAGAAATCAATAGAATGATAATCGTTCATATCCTATATGGTTTTATTGCAGTGCAGAATGCATAAATGCCGACTGAATCTTTTACTAAAATGATATGGCAAACATTGAATTGGAAGCCTGCCAATATGGTGCTTGAACGGTTATCAGTATCTAAAGTGTATTGGATCATGGACGATGTTGATTCTAATACGCTTAACAATAAAAGAGTTTCAACGGCAAAGCTCTAACCATTGAGCTAAATGGCAACAGAGAACAGTCTGATGTTTTTGAAAATTAGTTTCAGCAGTTTTCACTACTAAAATGGAAAAGTGTGGATTTCTAAGCGGAAATTCTTCTGCAGAAAATGCTTTTGAACCATATGTTATTAGAGTATAGATTAAACTATCGTTTTAAGTACGACTGAAGGGAACAATGATATGTTGACTGACTTTCAAAATTATTGCGGAATGTTTAGAAGCGTTTATCAAACTCGTCAATCAATTCAGTTCAAAATCTATGCTTTTGATTGGCATTGACATTATTTTCTATTTAAACAACACAACTCAATATGTTTTGTATTCAGCAACAATCATACTGTTTAGTATCAATTACGTATCAGAACAAAAAAGAAGAAGAACTGACTGTGCCATGGTCTTTGAAAAACTAATTATCCTGACTATGATTGAACCTGTTCTAATAATTTATGTTATATTAGCTTTCAATTATGTCAACAACAGTCAATTTCAAACTGACTGAGTCAAAATTTACCGTTTAAAGTGTACAATCACTGTTGAAAGCCCTCAACCAAAAGTTTCCAATTAATTCAAAATATTCTTTACCGCCAGACATCTGTAATCTAAATGCTAGGATCATGGACCTTCAACTTTATCATACTCAGTACTGAATAAAGTAGGCATTACGCATAATAGCAAATGTTTAACCATAAAATGCAAAATATTGTAGTCAATTATACTATTCATATTTTATGTGCCAAATAATTTCTTTTTATATTCAAAATTTAGTCCACATTGAAAACCAGAGAATTTTCAGTGCTCAAGGTGGTTGAGAAGTTCATTTCATACTGCCAAAACTGCTGTGAATCAACTTTCATTCCTGCTACCTTACCTTCTTCTGAATGCCTCAAGAAAATTTGATTATCCTAATTGCATTTTTGTCCAAAACCATAAAATACCAAATAATACTGTGCCTTTCGCTGAACCCATTTAAACAATATGCGGTAGCTAGACAAAAAGGTAAGGCGAAATCCTGAATTGGCAGACGGTCAGTTGATAGGGACAAATAATATGATTCAAAACGCGGCGGCGACCCTTTTGAAAGTTTTCTTGTAGATTTTCATTAGACTTTCCCAAAAAGTCTCAGCCTGAGTTTTAAATCAAATTATCGTTCGTCCTAATGAACAGCTTTATAGCTTTCGATAGTCAAGTTGCATTGGTTGTTTCGGATGTCACAATGAGAACCTTCTCATTTTTATTTGTGCGTAACAAGTTTAGGACCCTTGTATTTTGTTGTACCAATATTGGTCTTTGTCGCCAACAAATTAGTTTTATGAAAATTCCTGTTGGAAATTATGCTTTCTCATAATGTTTTGGTCCTTGGTCATTGTAACATGTTGCTGTGGTAAAAGTTGGTTGGTTGGACAATGAACTTCCTTGCATTAATTTCATGATTCATTTCACTGGATTGGCTTTCAAAAAATTGAAGGGTAAGGCTACTCGTAATTGTATGATTTGATTTTTTATAGACCAAGAAACTGCAAAAAGGCTTACCTTTTCAGAATTCAAAAATGAACATAAACTTGTGACCGACCATCATTCAATAAAAACTGCCTCATCCTGCCGTGTACCTGGAGGCTCTCCACATAGAAAAGCAAATAGCAAATAATTTCTTTTAAGCCCAGATTTGACTCCATGCTTTCTCATCTAAATTCGAAATAAATATCTTTTTTCCTGCTGGATTATCCGGAAGCATAAAACCTATTAAAGGGGTGCACACGCAACCAGCAACAAAAGCGCAAATCAGAAAAGGTTACGTTAGTCATAACAATCGTTGCCTTGTTAGGTGTCACTTTAAAGGAGTTATGTTAAGTGGAAGCTATCAAGTAGAATAACACCGTTGTTGGTGACAGCATTCATGTGAAAGGAGGGTGCAATGAAAGAGTGACTTTACCAAATTCCTATTTCGTTTCCTTTAGAGGCGAGTCGAAAGGAAGGAAGGAGTAAATGTATGAGGTAACAAATTCCACCGTGCAGCCACCAAACGGGAAAAAAACGTTTATACATACGACAGGATTCTGGCGAATATATCTCGAAGTGATGACTTGAGCATTTCCTGCGAGGCTGTAGTTCCCTTGGGTTACATTCTCAACTTGCTGGTGAACATTATTTTTTGTCGGTAACGAGACGACACAATTTGTCCTTTTTCAAGGACCATTGCCTGCGAAAGTATCTCATCTTTGCCCGAGAAGAACGGCATGGCGAAGGGGTCAAGTACGAGGGCGGGGCTGCAGTCAACCTTTAAGCAGTTTTATGGTCTTGGCAATGGTTTGACTTGAATGGTTGGGCGGTACGCGACATGAATATTTTCAATTTTTATTTGTCGTTTACAAATGTGGCTGTAATGCGTGTTTTCGTCAATTCGGTTGTCGTTAGTATCGGCAGTAGCTCACCTGAGAACGCTGTAAAGCCACAAAGCGTCTTACGGCGGTAGGAGGGGTTTTACTGCAAGAATAAGTGTTTGCGGTTGGGTGCAAGTGAATTATTATGGGTAAATTAGGAATTGTAACGAGCAGCGAATCTATGAAAGACATTGAACAGGTAAAGTAGGAACGCAAGTGGAATTTAAATTTTAATCATAAGTTAGTTGAAGTGTTCGTTCGTTCTTGTATTTTGCTTCTGATGTTTTCAAAATCCCACTTAGTTCCACTGAGAAAAAAAGGAAGATACTATCAAGATCTACTTACATTTCTGGCAATATTGCTGAGTGACAACTTAAAGTTTTTTATTTTTGATTTGTTTTCAAAATCAAAATATATTGAGAGTATACTGTGAAAATTGTAGAACGAAATTCAAAGTATTTTCAAACTTATAACACGTAGAAAAAGAGGGTGGTGCTGCTACTGGTACTGTCGTGTTAAACACAAGGGGACGTCTCCATTTTATTAGTTTCGAGTTATTTTACTTGTTCTGTTGCCATCTTACCTGTAGATGCATATAATTATTAATAAAAAATCGAGTCACCATTGTTTTCAAAGATGAATTTTTCGGTATTACCTGTTTCAGTTTCTCATTAAGGGATTCCAACCGATTATTGGTTAAATTTGATAAATTATATGTGATCATACTGAACACAGTCCACTGGTCCTGAATCGTGTGCCAATGTTGGTTGAAATACCTAATTAAATTTTCAGGGTGTTTTTTCGCAAAACTCTTTATATAAATTAAAATTGGCACTCGATTTATGACCACTGAACTGTGTTCAGTATAAACACCTATAATTTATCCAATTTAATCAATAATCGGTTAATGGGAAACTAAAACAGGTACTACCGACGAATTCATCTTTGAAAACAATGGTGACGTGCTTTTTTGAGTGGTATGCCTCCCACCTGCAAGAGAGAAAAGTTAACATTTCAAGGCAAGCTTTGAAACTACGAGTGACCGATTATGAAATTGAAAGCGATGAAATAAAATACATCACCTCTCTTATTAAATACGCAAGTGACAATACACACTTGAGATACACTCCATTTTAGATGATGCATTGCAAAAATGCACAGTTTATGATAATACGGCCGTTATCACTGTTCATGCCGCATGTTGCGAATGTGTTTTATGGAAGTCATCGTACTTTCTGTGCAGACATATTTTTGCAGCCTTTAAGCACCCCCAGTTGCCACTATTCAGTGATATTCTATTTGCAAGTAGGTGGAGCAAAACTAAAATCCTCACGACGATTGCTCTAGCAAGCCCTACTCCTGTATAACAGGAAATTATTATAACAAATGTGCTATCGACAAACGATCGATTCGAACTTTCGGAAAGTACGATTCCATATGCGAATCACAAAAATTAAAGCCTTAACAGTGATTTTTCGGAAAGGAAAAACTCCTATTATTTCAACTAACGATGATGGTAACTTCATACGACCACAATTGGCAGAAGTCGATGAACCGTATAATTATATTGTTGACAGTACAAAGTGTCCAGGAAGTTTCTATGCAAATTCCTTCGACACTCAAAGGACGTCCAAAAAGTTTGCTACGAAATTACTGTTTCGTAAGGGCCTAGACAGAAAACAACTATTATAATATGTTTTTTTTTATATTATATTATTATATTTTGCACGGCCTAAACATTGAATTATATTTTTAAAATTTACAAATATTTATCTTTTCACATTTTTTTTACACAATATCTCATTTTGCATGAGTGTTGTTCAACGCTTTGTATCTAGCTGTGAGCAGGCAAGCTATTTTTCCAGCTTGAGGAAGTACAAATCTGCTTGTCATATTTTTATACATTTCCGTTTTGGTTGAACCGAATTTCAGTTAAATGATGTTTGGGTAAATGAAGTTCCACTGTAAATGTATGATTCTAGTTCAAACGACGATAAAAACAAATCCACAAAACAAAATTATATTTGATTTTTGTTTTGCTTTGCACCACTTTAATTGTAGATGTGCTTTTCGCTACCCACCCACCCATATTTTTTCGGGAAGTTCAATTTCACCACAAGAATTGTAAACAAAGCGTTATAAAGTTTACTGAAAACAATTTATGTATAGTTTAAATAGAAAAGAGGAAAAAAATCATTTACTGTTTTCCGAAAAAAATCATGAATCGGCGCCTTTCACTGCTCTTCCGGAGCGCAATCCGTGCGTATCCCTGCGCGCTGTTGGTATTGAAATTTAGAACAATTTGAAATATAAGTCTTTCAAAACTGTACACGTGCTCTGTTAGTTGAACGTTAGCAGAGAACGCTGAAGTACGTATTTTGCAGACAAGAGGTATATCAAATTTATTCATGATTTTTCAATAACTTAAACTTTAAACGCGTTTATCTCGGAACAACGTTTTTCAAACTGGCCGGACTCCTTTCTCAAATAGTTTTTGTTCGATTTACTTGAAATTTTTACAGTATGTTCAAAACTAGTGTTTGCAAGGAAGTATGTAAGATTTTTTTAATGTTGCGTATTTTAATCGTTATCAACGATTTTCGAACGTTGTTTTTCGTTTTTTTACATTTTTTTTCAAAATGCCGTGATTTTGTCAAAAATCAATTTAAAAAAATCCTACGTACTTCTCTGGCCGTTATTACACTTTATCGACAATTATTTATTTGATAACCATAACCCTGACAATTCAGGAGAAAACGTTCCGGCCGCGAAGCCATGAAAAAATAAGGCGTTTCTGGAGAAATGCTAGGGAGCCGCCATTTTGTTTTTAAAGTTCTGAAAAAATTCTAAGAGGATGCCAAATACTTGTACAATATAGATCTTTTTATCAAATTTCGATATGTTGTTTGGTTTTTGAGAAAAAAATTCTCAAAAAATGATTTTATTTCACCTCTACAATGGTGTTCCCCCTTAAAGAGCATAGGTCTTGTATTTTCAAAAAATCGATCAAAGTTTTTTTATTTCATATGAAAGTATAGTACTTCAAGAGTATTCACACCAAATTTGAAGTAAATTTGAGCAACATTACCGGAGTTATTGAGATTTGAATACCGCGTGGTCGGTACGTGCGCTCTGCCTTACCTAGCGTATTATACGCAGGCAACGCGGTTCTACCGCGTGAAATTAGCTCTCTTTTTCATCAAACATCACAACATCAAAAGGATGCTCTGAACATCGCGAATGAGGTGAACGAATTACTGGACCTGGAATCGACGACTCGGTATAAGTCGCTAAAAAATAACTTTAATTCATTAAATCGCGGTACAGAAACTTTAAACGCGTTTTTCTCGAAACTTTGTTTTTTCGTGCACGATAGGCATGATTTCCCGAGAACGAATCAAGCGATTTTGCTGAAACTGTGTACAGTTCCTCTTTATGGTGTTGACTCGTACTTGAACGAAGGGATTTTCTTTCGATAGAATTGTATTTGTTTTAAACGAACAAAATATTTTAAAAACGATGAGAATCAGAAAAATGCTTAAAAAAATGAGACGAAAATTCATTCAAAATCTTTTCAAAACTTTGAATTTCATTTTGTTTCAATTCCTTCGTTCAAGCACGAGCCAAGGGCTTAAACTATAAGATTTTTTTTTTGAATTTTTGATTTGAGGTGAACCTGCACCGAAACATTCTGCCTACCGAAAAAAAAGGCTGGACAAGGAAAACTGCAGGAAAATTGACAACTTTCAATGTTTTGAGCTGAAAATTTTTTTAAAACTTTTTGGAATGCTAAACTTTCTGTGTGTAAATTTGAAATAAAATAGATTTTTAGTTTTGAAAATACAGTTTTTTGAATAAGGTGTTATTTTTCCTTCGACACTTATGTAACCCCTTAATGCGATAATAATACCCATGACAAAATAGTTACACAACTAGACCGTTATCGATGTTGTTACTTATTTTTCAAATGCAATCAATTTCCCAATAGAATGATCGGCAGCCGTTACGCAACCACTATACTTGCTTCCGACCAGAACGACAAACGAGCTAAATTCTTGTAATCCAATTTCATGTTCGCTGGTTCCGACGCGTGATATTACAATTTCCACGTGACTGGGTAGCTCCGGGAAATCATCTCGTTCAATTGAATTCATGTCGAAATGTGTTAATCAAATGAACGAAATTACCAGGGATTAAAAGTGTATCCGACGTCATGTAGTGCCTCCCGAAACTTCCGAGTTTTTCGCGATGGTCTAATTAACCAATTCCCCAAGCAATTCTGGATTTAATTTTCGAGTTCGTTTTTAATCAATATTAACGATTTTTCAGCTAACTGAATTCAGGATGCGCGGAATGAACTATTAATTCGATAATACAACTGAAATGGTTATTAGATCGGTAAAATAATTGAAAAATATCAATTAAAGTGTCGCGAAGAGATTCCGTTGGTTTTAAGTCTGATATTTCCATTAAAAGCACTGCGGCCGAATAAATGGTCAGTAAAAGGAATATGTACTTTCAAAAATCCAACGAAAATTTGAGATTGAGAATGATTCGAAATGTATCTCTTATGTTTTTAACTTACACAAACAATTATCCTGACCGTGATGAGATTTTTTTTTGTCCATTCAGAATCACGTCGTTCCCGACTTATTCAATCCTATACATCTCATGGACACTGCTGTCACGACCATTTTGAAATAAAGCGACACCTCCTGCATTCGTTCGCATTTATCAATACTTTTTTCTAGCCTTTTATCTCATTTCAGATGAACTCACGTGACGATCCTGAGAAAACGTTCAAAGTGGCCATGCCGGATAATAACTACGCGACAGTTTATCTACGTGACGCTATGTCTGTGGAAGAGTTCCTGGCTAGCGCTTGCGTCCGGAAGAATCTTAATCCAATGGAACATTTCGTGCGAGTTAAGAAACGACGTGACATGGAAGACCACAACTATTTCGTGCCACACCGTAATGATTTGATTGAAAGTTACGTAAGTATCCTTCAGTTATGTTTAATTTCGCCATGCGTTTTAAAGATTGATTTCACGTGATGGTTGTCCGCAGAAAGTGGTAGAATCCGATTGTAAATGTAGGCTTTTCATGAAATGGTAATATGATATCAGTTCCCGAAAAGCTTGATTTGAGATGGGCAGGAAATATTTGTTTGTAGAAAATTGTCCGCCTGGAGCAAAATTGTCAACGAATCGAAATGAAATTCAAGCAGTTTGTTTTGATTTCTTAGAGATAATCTATAACATAAAATACAAAATTATTTGATGCTCCAAGAATCTTGGTCGTTGAATTAAGCAGATTCAAAAATATGATATTATAGCCTGAAGATATTAACGGAACAATTGAGATATTATCAAATGGTACCAATTTAGCATCATTCAGTAGACGAAATTGATATTTGCGAGCCACAAAATACACTTGCCACTGAATTCCTCAACCAAAAGTAATGCTAATATATTATTCCGAAATTTGGAGTTGATGTGTGGCGCAAAACCAGACCTGAGAACATTAATTCCGAATTTAATTTTAATTATCCAGCTAACGACTTTCCGTCGCTCGTAAACATACAAAAGCTGATATGTACTCTTTTATCCTCATTTCAATAGTAAATTAAATTCAGCCTAGTAGCTGATACCAAGTCTAAACATATCTATCCTTTCAATCATATAGAAGCCAACCCTTAGAAATCTGTAGCAAATAATTTGCAAATATCAAACCTCATTTCAATTGCTTGAACATTACAGCTGTGGTCCATTATTGCATAATTACATCGATTGAGTGAGGCCCAACAACGGAGTGACTGTTGAATTATCAGCTTTGTAATATTTTCTAGTCACGCCATGAGTCCCAGCCACCACATTTTTCACTCATTCATTGTCATCAGCTTCCTTACGAAATTATATCTTCTTCAGATGTTTGCGACGGATTCCTTGAATTAAGCTTTGAATATTTCATGAGAATTACTTTCTATATTTCGAAACTCATTAGTTTACTCCACGCAAGACTTAAAACTGATGTATAACACGCATCAAAATGAAGTCCCTTGTGAATCCCCTCCAATTTATTACAGTAACTACATTAAAAGAGGCTCCCGTTCCGATGTTGACAGTGGCAATGAATTCAAGATTAGCGTCTTAAAAACTCAAATTAATCTTCGTAATGAGCAGTCAAGTGTTTTGAATTAAAATCGAGAATTTTGTAAATCCAAAATGATAATATGATAAAAAACGAGAAGCATTTAATTACGAGTTCAATGCTTCAGGAGAGCTTCTCATGGTGGTGGATGGATTGCAAAATAATTTTCTCCCATGGGAAGTACGTGTACATACTTGATTGGAGTAGGAAAATGAAGCCACAGAGGCAAATGCTCTGGTCATAATCGTGGAAATTGAAGTTAAGTGTTTATATCTTCCAATTACAGCAGCAATTACAGTCGTTTTTGATTTTCAGTGTAGTATTGTTTGGCAGAGAAGTTCAAATAATGATTTTATGTTCAAGCATCATAAATGTAAAAGTAGCATCCTCTGGAGTCATAAGTTCTCCATTTTAAACAATTTTTCAGTTTCATCTATAGAAAATAAAAGTACTTCACAAATATCCTTTCAAACTATACAATCATTTTTTCGGAATCCAAAATAAAATTTCATTGGAATCTACTTTTCAATGCTGTCGTGTATACACAAAACGTCGCATGCTTTCAATGTAGCCCAGAGATCTTTTGAAAGCAGTTCAATTAATTCTCCAGTATCGTTAATAAATATTCAATCATAGCAAAATTATGTTAATATATTGATGCATGAACATATTGACGGAATATTGACCAAAATTTGAAAACGAAATTCTTCCAAATGCTAACTTTTATACTTGCCAGCTTCATGTCCCTGAAGTTTCCCGAGAAATTTAATATGAAAGCTGTTTATATATGATATAAATTTCAATGGACAAATTGTCCTGCGAAGCTGATATGCAGCGAATTATTTTACAGTGTTATCCTTTATAATTTAACGATAAAATTCCATTTTCTCACAAAGGCAACATCTTCAGACACTTTCAATTTACATTTGACATAGCAATTTTCTGAAAGCAATGCCAGAAGCAGTTTTCAATATTCTAGCTCATGCTCTACAACAATCAGCATAAACACTATCCAAAGTATCTTTTTAATGGAACATGCTACTAAGTGCCCTTATACTTCTTGTGTGCTTTCACATATTTCAAATGAAAATGTTGGTAAACAATTGGTAATCGCTACCATAACATTATTCAAAACGTTTTCACTTCAATATTTGTACTTCTCTTTGAATGCATTTGCATTTACAAGAATATGTGCGGCGCACGAATGCAAAACAGCAATTAACATTCGTCCTGTAGAAACGACAAATAAACATACATTCTTGTGCAAATGTTTGAAGTGACAAACATGCAAACAAATTGCTTGTTTTACTTCGATACAAGATTTGATTTAAAATGTCCCAAAGCAGTTTCGTAAGTAACTTTCTGTTTTAATGAATATGTATTGATAGATCGATAATTTGAAAATGTATTTTCTTTGAGGAATTGCGTAATAGACACAAAAAGATGTTGTTTGTAAGTATAGACTCATGCTCTAACCTAACTTCTAAAATTCAACTATAGTGGTAAGGACAGCAGTGAAATTTTCGGAAAATTTACTATCCAAGTTTTTAATTTAATTTTGATAACTTCTTAAGTTTCTATTCTGCTTAAGTCACCCTTCACTTCAGCTTTGAGAAGCTTCTTCATTGTCCCACCGTGCTTACAAGTCAAACTGATTAAAGTTGCTTCTTCCTGATTTATTTGCACCACTTGGTTTCCGTTCCTCGACTCCTATTTAATTACTAATTATTTTCGAATGGAGAACTCATGGCCCACCTTGTAGACCATTGTAATACAGCAACTGCTTTCTCATTACTATTTTGTGACACGACCACCTCAACAAAGTTGCTCTTCAAATGGAAAACCCGGAAAACGTTTCTTGTAACTAAGGCGGACCCCTTGACACCAACACCAAGTATTTTACCAGCGAGAAAGTAATTATTTAGTGTGTTTTAATTGTTGAAAACAAGAAAATGAAACGTGCTAGGAACTGTTCAAGATTCTTCACTTTGCATTAATCAGAGTGCCACATCTCGATCTCAAACCCGAGAAAATTACTCAGCACTTAGACAAATTACTGTGCTACATCGTTTGCTGGCGTCAAAATCGACTGAGCTGTCGACCGCTAAGCCTGGGCTGCTATATGTTACACTGTCGAATGTTACACAACTGTTTGGATAGTTTGCACAAGGATATGATACCATCACGGAAGAAAGTCGAATATCATGTCAATACGTAATATCGACATTAAAACGAAATGTGAAGGTACATACTCGATTTGAATGATTAAAAAATTTGATAATGGATATGCCAGTGTAATGTCCACATTTGTGAAGAATACCTACGGCTGACAATCATGTTGATTATTGTAAAAGTGCCGTTACTAATACTTCTGAGGATGTGGTAACGAGTTCACAGATATCCCTAATCGCATCAAAAAGAGAGACTAACAACCAGTAAAACGGTTTTTGACTTCTCATATTCAGAGTTTGGACTGAATGGTCTGACCTTAATAAACATAATGAAGAGGGCCGCAAGATTATGGTATTCTGACATATTCTCTTTGCCAGGTGTATCGCAAAAACAATGAAAAGCAGTAAGCTGTGTAAAATATTTCTGTATTCATGCAACAAATACTGAAAATAACATGTTAAAACAAAGAAAACAAGTTGTAAATTTTTTATAAATATTTATTTTGATTTATATTTATTTGATACCTACTCAATTATAAGTAATTGATGGCAGACGCTATTAGTTGCAGCAATACTTTTAACAGAAGCAACGGCTTTCCGAAGAGGCTTCATATTTCAAAATTCCCCTTCAAAATGAAGAATAGAAATTATGCACCGTTGAGATAATTGTTGATCATGATTAAAACTTCTAATTATATGCTTTATCGGGTTTTCCATACTACGGAACCCTAAATACGTGACTTCGAGTCTCATTCATAGGAATAGTGTATTTACAATGCATTCATTCGCCCACGCCGGGCGCTAAACTAAAGTTTTTTTAAAAACACGTCGCATTCAACGCTGCCGCATCCAAAAATGAGTTTTGTTTACTTTTTGTATAATTTTTAGTACGGTTAACATAATTAGCTCAATTTTGCAAGTCAAGTATACCAGAACATTGGATGCCCGCATTAATAATTTTTAAACAAACGAAAATTCCACCAATTTCATATTGTATTTGTTTGAATTTCTTCCGCGTAATTGAGACTCGATCGGATTCATTTGTCAAAAAAATATAAAATCTATTTTAAAATGCACCCATGAAACGAAATGAAATAGATAAAACGTAGTCCTCGTTAACAAGCGGCTTCAGTTCAACAAATATACTTTTATATGAACGATGCTATGAAAGAACCTTCCTTATTACTGACTTTATACGTATCACACTCGATTGAGTTCCTTTGCTCCTTTTCGTTTTCTTCACTTCGTCGTAATCACACAAATAACATTTTCCCAGCACAAAGCCTACATACTTTGCCATGGCTTTTCACCACTGTATATTATGCCACCAATTTGCCTATCTTTTGTCTATTTGCAATCAAATCTATTTTGAGTGGATGGATCGTAGCTTCGTTGGCACTGTAGTCATTAAGTAATTTTTTCTTGGGTAAGCCTGATGATGACGCCGAGAAGGAATACGAGCAAATTGAAAATTGAGCTAACTTATTGCGGATGTGTCATTAAAACTTTTCGCAATCAAATCGCATGGAGTATTCTAGTTTGGATAATTTCCAATTGAGTTCATTGTAAATTTATTGTGGTTTAGTGAAAATTGATTTGGAATTCAATGCAAAAATCATTTTTAGTAGGAATCATTTGCCTCAAAATTTCAATAACATTCCTTTGCGATGAATAAAAGCCTTCCCTTTCATAGAAGTTTTCATTTATTGAATCAAATTTTATCGATATCAATGCCACAAAATCAATGGATTGAATTAAAAGTGAACAAAAATGGTTAAAATTACTCAATTTAATTTACTGTAAATGAGACTGACAGTTTAGAGTCATTGGACTTGAACTGGGGGCGTCTAATTCATCCAGAACTTGCCAAGAAACGTTTTGCTTTTTTCACTGATCATTATTTTTATATACTTTTCAGTAACTTTTGAAGAAGAAAAATAAATTGAAAAATTATCGTGGTGGCACAGCAATTCATCCTAAATATATGTCGTGGACTCGGAACGCGTGTTAGGAAATCTAAAAACCTCGAACTCGATTTTCGCGAATTAACTTTTCTCAGCCAAACCACGATAACTCCAAAAGATTTCAGGGATTTGTATTTTTGTTTTGGTTTAAAAATTTTATAATTGATTTCTGTAGAAAATTGTGGAGTTTTTGATATTTTGATATTTAATTTATTTAATTTTTGAAACAAAAAAATACGCAAACAATTTTTAAAAGGCGATTTCCTATGTTTAAAAGCTACGAAAACAAAATTTGACTCGAAAAGCTACTTCTGCTTTGTTATAATAGAAGAAATTTTGAAATTTTATATAACTAGTTTTTTTTTTGAAGATGCTATAATGCAAATTTGAAAACTTTCGGATAATTCAAAATATTTTTTAATTTTTTTTTAATTTCTCAACAGCCAATAAATAATATTTAATCGACACTCCTCCATTTTTCAAAGTATACCCTTGAAAATATTCGTTCCACCAGCATCATTTTTCAAAGTGTTGGACACATTTGACCTCTTTAGAGATGATAGTCACATAATTGTTAAGGATTTGGACTCCTTTCCAGGCATTATTAATGCTGATATGAGTAAGTAAGAAAAAAATTCTGTTCATGCAACCCTTTGATCGATTTTTCAAAATAAAGACATCCTTTCACCTCGTATTTACAAATTGTTATATTTTTGATCTTTCGTTAAATCACATAATTTAGCATTTCACTTGAAAGCTAGGGTCGCATTAATTTTCAATACATTATTGCTCTCGATCCAATATAACTTCCACTTATCAAAATCTATTATTTCAACTAAAGACAATTAGGTACGCTATTAAAAACTCTTCAAATCATGGTTGTTGAATATTCAATCTCTCAATTGACTTTTCAAGTATTTCACCGTGTTATGCAGACAAATATATAATCTATTTCCTAGTTGTTTATCTGGTTCTAATATTATTTTGTTTGTGTCAGCTGGAAAATTCCACAGCAAAATATTTATCGACACGGATTGCCTCGCAACACGTCATTTGGCTGGTATCCTGAAAATAATTGATTGTTTTGCAGGGATGTCGCCCACTTTACGTGTTATTACCACCCATGCTCCAATCAACGACATCATTGTTGAAAGCAACGTTGACAATAAAAAAAATATTACCAATGTTAAAATTGCTACTTTGGCTGCAATTCGAATGACTATGGAACACGTACAAGTGTCGTTCGATGCCAGGATTGTGTTGTCTCACGTATATCGAGGAGGCCTCTTCCATGCCATGAGCTAAACATTCCCGGAAGCTGTAGCTGGAAGCTAATGTAAACTATGATGGGAATATCGGCGAGGAAATACTGCTCAACGTTCAGCCACAAGCCACACTATACGCAGGCTAGCAAATCGACATACGTTCAATATTTGCATCTGGGTCAACCGTGCAGTAATAGTGGGTGCAGTAGGGCGAACGATTTCAAGATACCCCCGAGTGTGGGGCAATAGTTGCATACACCACTGAAGAATCAGCAGTCGGTGATGCTGGAGGACAAAATGGTGGCAGCTGACGAGTGAAATTTGCCTCCCTGAATAAAAGCACATTCCCGAGTCTAAACTCGTGTCGTTATTTTCTAGTTGAATCCTTGAGTGAGCTGCCGACGGTGAGGCTCATTGTAGATTGCAGAGCAAGATGAAAGTTGACGTCATTGGCAGTGCTGTTTGCAGCACGACGAACAGCGAACAGCACTGCCTCTTCTTTGATAGATGCAAGCTTCAGCAATGCACTTCCTTTCCTCGGCCTCACCCCCAACAAAAATGATAAGGTCTGCACTATTTCTTTCATCAGATACTCCAAAGTTGGTCCTAACAATTGTGCTTTACAGCTTCAAGAGAATAACTTCAATATTTTATTACAAATACGTTATTTGAATTAAACGAATCTATCATATTCGAAAGATCATAAACTACCTCAACGCCTCAGCAGCCTGAGTTTCGTAAGAACTTTACCATGGCTATGCTGTTTAACTTGAACCAAAATCATATCCTTAATCTTGATTAGTATCGACGTGATCCTCTCTTTCGGTTGATATTACTCTTTCAAAGTGCTTTTTAAGACATAATGGTAGCATCTAAATCAATCCGACACTACATAATTTTATTGGGGATCTTTCGTACACATCTGGAAGAGATTTAAGTGTATAGTATGTCATGTGAGCTCGAATGGTTGATTATTTAAGTAGTGTTTACACTTTATGGTGGCTGTTAGTGAAGAACATACCAACAATATTGCAAAAAGGTAGTATAGTTGAATATGTTTTTTTTCGTAAGCTATTTTACACCGCACAATAAGGTTCTGAAATATCTTGAGCATTTAGTTTAAATATAGAGACAAGCAAGACATAATATTTAAAGCAGTTGGTTGGTTGTAGTGGCAGCCCTCTTTATCAAAAAGTTGGCTCACCTAGGCCAAGATAGGCCCATTGTGATACCCCAAAAAGACAAGGGCGGCACTAGAACCTGTGAGATGACGAGAACCATTTCGATTCTCGTATGAAGCCGGCTATGCAGCCGATATTTAAATCAGCTACTTCTGTGAAGCTATCCAGGAATGGTGAGCCTAAGGTTTTCATGCGTTTCCTGGACAGTGCCGGGCATTCACACAGAAAGTGTTGGACTGTATCTTCCTCTTCTTCCGATCTGCAACTCCGGCAGAAATCGTTGAAGGGAGCGCCCAACCTTTCTGCGTGTCTGCAGTTGAAAACTTTTAAATTACTTCATTTGAACTTGTCAAAGAACTTCATAAACTCTAAGACTCAAAGGAATTTTCCTGGAAAATTATTTTAAAAAATGCTTGAGACTTTAAGACACTCCTTGATGAGATATATACGTAATAAAGTATAGTCCCTTGCAACAAATTTTGAGGCAAAATATTTCACATAAACTATTTCGCCAATACGATTTTTCGGCTGACAATTTCAGATTTCAATTTCAACAATAACTAAGTTGAATTAGTCTTTTTATTAAACACAATATTCCACTGATGTGCGTCAACTCAGTATTAAACAAAAAACATTAATGTAATTCAAAACTAAACTTGCAAAACACATAAAATTATGTAAGGTTGGATTTTACTTTCATAAAGTACAGCGTTTAAATGAAATTAATAACTTCCTTAGTTTTTATATTCAAAAATATTTTTTTACTTGCTTTAGTATGCAACATGGAAAAAGATTACATTTCTTACACAATATATGAACTAAATTCAAAATAACTTTATTAAAGGCCTTCACACCAGTTAATATTCAACCATAAATTGAAGTATCTCAATTAATTGATGACTGTGCTAGTAATTTTATATCGAATGAACGGCTTTTTAAATAATCAAATATTACATGAAAATTTCATTTCATAACTTTGATTGGGACTAATTTTCCTTGGAACAAATTTAATAGCCAATCGAATTAGAACTTTATGTCTTTCTTCATAGTAACATTCAATGCAAAATATTCAGAAAATGTATCATTGTTTGCTTCCTTTCTCGTAAATATTCAAGGTGAGGCTACATATGGAATACTTTTATTGATTTATTTCCAACATTCTATTATACTACTATCACTAAAAAAATCTCATAACTATTTGAAACACTCAATAAAGAATGATGTGATATCTTTACCAGCTAAATTATGAAATTCACATTCTAAGAGGATATGAATCTTTATTTCTCTCAAACAAGCCATTCCTTTTGTTGGTTAGCAGGACCACACCATAAACAAAGTATAGAAGATTACGTTTGACAGCAGGGATGGAAATGCTTCGTGAATATTCTGGCTGACTTTCAGTTTTACAACATCAAGTAATTTACTTCACTCTGCTCATCTATTTGTCGCTGGATGATTTTGAATTAAATCGACTTTTTTGCCGTTCGTACAAACTTCAATGCAATTTCTTCTTTCTTCTCAGCAAACTATGCAACATATTGCACGTTCATTGCAGGCTGCCAGTTCAACCTATGCTTGAAAGCAAATCTTTCATCGCTCCACTATTTGGTGTTAGCTTTAATTGATTCCAGACGACGGCATTACAAATCAAATGAAAATAGTACTATTTCCCATCAGCAATGTTGAATATGAAAGCTTCAACGAAAAGAAGAAAATAACAAAACCAACAATGATTTCGATAACCATTTCTTGTGAATTGGAAATGTATACCCAATAATTGAATGATTCTTACACACACGTTCGTATATATCTTGGATACCACTCAACAGGATGTATCCTTTAGACTGAGTTGAATATTCAAGCATTGTGGCTTATTTTCCTGCCCCACTTCATGGGCATGTTTGCGCTACTAATTGGCATTATCGAAAAAGAAATGCCACCAATTAATGCTGGAATTAAATGATGAAGACAAATATGTATTTGATTTAAGTATTTATAGAATGAATTTCATTAATAAGAACTGATATATTCAAGATACTCCATATACATTTGTTGTAAGAGCCATTATGTAAATCTCTTTTTTTGATTGATTCGCGTGCCGTTCTGATATTTTGAGAAAGCTGTTAACTTTCCAAAAATGATGGTAATGTTGGTTTGATGCTTTTAGTTGATTATTCAATGACTAGATAAGTTCACATACTCTAGAATCTTCTTAAGCTTAACCTTTTCCAATTGTCATCATGAAAAGAAAGCTGAACATTACATACAAAGTTGCTTCTTTCTCAAAGTATGAATAAAAATAATGCAAGATATTCATTAAAGTGCTAAGCATATTTTTTAAAGGAAAATCATCTAAATTACGATGAAAATCATTTCTTAACAATCATTTCAAGCCGTAACACGGCCAAGGCTCTTTACGCAAACATACAGAGCCATAGATCCATATTCAGGCCCGTTTCAGTGTAACTTCAACAATACTGGCAAGTACATCTTAAACTCTTACTCTCTTTCCCTTCGTATATCCTTTGCCTGTTCACCATGACTCATTTCTGCTGCTGCCTTGTAGGCATGTCGAAATAGTACTCGGTTATTCTAATTATCCGGGGGTGTTTTTTAACTTCTACGTCTACTTCGTCAAACTATAGCGAGATAAAACAAAGTGAAATATTTTTCAGACTTGGCATTCATGATTCCAGGAGAAGTTTTTAGCAGAGACTTCCTTCCGAGACTTCCATCTTGAATCTTTGCCTACCTCATTCATGGAGTGCCTCATTCATGGAGTTCAAAATGAGTCCGCCGCCGCTGCGCCTATGCTTTTTTTCCTTTTCGGATGGGAAAGGATAATTGGAGCGTGAATTTCACGAATTGTTTTTCTGATACATATGCTTCAGAGTCGAAAGGAACGAATCGTATTGCACTGTTGCCTAGAAATTGAGATAAATTCAAAGCTATCCCCCAGCGAATTGAGTTTCATTCTAAGGGCTGTTAAAGCCAGGAAGAGCTTATTTGAGTGCATATACATTTTACAGTTCATGCAAGTGAAACCAGCCATAAAAATTAAATCTATTTCGTTATCAAATAGTATCACAAAGAATTTTTAGGATATTTGAAAATGCAAGTGGATCCAAGGCGCTAATAATCAGGCCTTCAAAAGTCAACCAATTAAATTATCCCTACTCGAATTCAACTTTAAAATGGTTTTCGCTCAGGTAAGCTGGAATATTCAACAAGCTTTACAATGCATTCACAAATGATGTTTGCAAATTGTCGGAAAATACAACATATTACCACTTACATCAAAAAATGTTATGCGTTCTGTTTCAATTCCATAGCAAACAAGTTCGACTAAATCGAATATGTTTTGAATCCTCTGACCCACAAAGGATCAAATGGTTTTAAGTATTTCTAGAACCGCCCTCTTGAATGTCCTCGCTGTTTCATTCACCATCACCGGAGAATTGTAATTTCGCAAACGAACAAAAGATTCCGTAATACTTTACTCATTTCGACCTCGTTATTGAGCGGATGCGGATTTACATCACTAAGCTCCTTTCAATGCCAGCACATTCTTTTCATTTACATCCTGGCACTGTATATCATTATATCAGCGTTCATGTACTTGTCACACAAGGAAGGTGTCCTCCTTATCTTTCTATTCGTTTGCGCACCTACAAAAACGTACATTGGGATTTAAAAGACGAAACCACGACTTAAAGGGTTTAGTTTGGTCAGAAGATATACTTATGGAAACTAGACGTCCTTGAGCTGCTTGTTGAATACTTCGGGTGAAGTTTTTCTGGATTTTATAAAGTGATCAAATCGTTCACTCCAATTATGTTTTGGTAACAGCTGTGCAAGAGTTCACCTTGTTTTCATCAGCGGCTATTTCGTGTGCGCTATTACATTTTGACTATACTCTACGTGAACCAATTGAGCATTTTAATGTATATTTCCCAACAATATATGCTTTTTATACTATGTTAAACATTTCAACTGTGATTTCTTATTAGAATTTTACTGTTTGTTATAATTTCTAATGTCCACGTTTTGCGGTATTTTAACTTTCATAATTCATGGCAAAAATACACCACCTTTTCGCGCAAAAGAAAGGCAAATATACATCTTTATTAAACACCACATCTTGTGGTTTCACATCAGCACTTTTACCGTTTCGCCATTTATTTATTTTTTGGAAAATCATTTTATGGTTTCAGGTGGTAGCTAATTTTTCGATTCTATCAAACCAACAAACCCCATTCAACCAGATTGGAATATGTGAAGCTCAACTGGTAGCTCCAAACCACTATTCCTTTCGTCTCAGCCACGTCCTACATAAGAAGCCTGTCTAAGCATATGCACTCGCACACAAAACGGTGTAGCCTTGCTTGTAACCCCTGATATTTCTGTTTTGTTCAAGGACAAAGGATACCATTCTCAACTATAATAAGTTCTCTAGCTTCTTTGCCGTCACAAACAGTTTACTTCTCCTGCGCGCCATTATTTCATCAAAGACCAGTACCAGAACTAAGTATTCCGGTTCGTTCACATGGTTGGTCGCTAGGATCGTTCGCGTAACAAGAACTGGCATCCTGCCGACACGATTCCATTAATTTTCTCCAAGAAAGGAGCACTGAAGGGATGTCGTACAAGATGGAGCGCTCGTATCACGTCCGCGTGTCGGTCAAAATCATGTTAGACGAGTTCAATGACGGCGGTACAAAGGACGATCAAAAGTAAAATGAAATTACTGCAACTACTTGGACGTAATTTCATAAGAGTCTATCATTGAAACTTGCTAGCGATATGGATCCTGCGAGCATGATGCCGTGCTAGGTCTGACCTTTTATGTGAGGCCACGTCAGTAGCAATAGTGCCATAATATTTTGCCTTTTTAAAACGGGATGAAGGTGATGTTGCGACAAGATAATGGCTCTAAGAAAATAAGTAATTAAGGAGAAAAAATTCTGAAAATAGTGAAGACAACATGCTGGCAAAGCAAATTTGATTTCCAGCTTGATCCTTTTTCACTCGATTAAATAAGCTATTTTTGCTCTAGCACTTCTTGTCTTATTTTCCGTTTTTAATTTTTTCCCGGTATTTTCTCTAAGAAAAAAATATTTACATCTTAGCTTAGTACCATGAATTCTCTAACGTCATAAAAGAGTACTCTTTCATGGTAAAAAATTCACTATTACAATTATTATCAGGAATATTCGTTGGAATTTATATTTGAAAAGCAAAACAAGTTCAGAATATTATGTTTTAAAAATTTTAAACAAAACTATGTGAACAGTCAGAAAATCTCTCAACTCTCAACCTATTTTCGAATCTATCATCTCTTGGTATACTTTGCTATACTTTTATAAGAATCAAATGGCCAGAAATTAAATAAACAATAGCTGCCAATCTTCAAATTAAGCTTTACGTTGCAAAATAAACTTAGTTATATTTTGTAATAAAAAAAAATTACGCAACACTTAGCATCTGCTATTACTACGTATTATAATTCACTGAAATACCCCCCATTGGTTTTGGCTACTTTTCTTCATCAATAATTTCATATTGTGTACTTTAAATGCGATTGAAAAAAACTGTTAGACAGTGAAAACCATCTAGAGAGCATGAAATCGTGATCGTTTGATTGAGCGAATTTCGTAATCCTTTAACAGTAGTTCTTCGAAATTGCTACACTATTGTGCAGAACTTAGATCGGCAGACATTTTTCTAACAAAGTATTTTATAGGATTCAAAATTGTTGGCTTTAAATCAAGAGTGGGATTCCGTTTCAACGTAGTTAGTTCGTCCCGCTACTCAGTCCTATTGCCGCCCAACTACATTCAACAATCTAATAGGAACCAAAGTGCAAAATCAAAATTCAAAATTAATGTACTGCAATAAATTATTAAGTTAATCCGATTTTCACCCCTCTCAATATTTCGTGTTCATACAATCATGACATTGAAATGGAAAATGCAAAAAACTGACACTAATTTCCTGTCAATTTTCATTCTCTGTTTGCAGCTACATAATCATGAATTTGTCGAGGTCTGTATGAAAATCCTCTATCAGGTGGAACTCCAACGAAAAACCCTCGAACAAATGTGGGGTTTTTCCGTTGAAGCTGAACTGATTGAAAATGCCGATCGACAGGACGAACTTTGCTGTTATGTGAGTCGTGTCGAGGATAAAAGCGTTGCTATGCAGAATGGTAAGTAAATAAGTTTCTTAGTTTATTTCGCAAAAAAAAATAGAAAAAAATGTCTTCAGGGATTATTAACATAAGCTGATTTCGATTTGTATATCATAGTTGAATTGCTTGAATGCATTTTTTTGTAGAATTCAAGAAATAAGGATTGATACACTCTCGGTACTCTGTTCAAGGGATGATGAAGCATTTTTCTTCCAAATACTGTTCTTTTGTACTTGAAGCTCAAACAATTGCTCCCAAAAATGTTGAACTGTTTGAGAAAATATTAGGTTCGAAATAGCACCCATAATTTTTACATTATTCGTTTATTATTTGATGTTTTCAAAGTTTAAAGTAGCCAATACTTTCCAACCCTTGAAAGTGAACTATCTACTTAGTCTTTCTTTTGATAATAATTAAAAAGCATTGTAAGTCAAAACTAAATACAGCCTGTTTATATCCGGAAGTTCAATTTAAACAGAATAAATTAAATATCATTCTTTCTCTCGACATTTGGCAAGCTACATAATGCTAAAGACACACTTTTGAGCTCCAACTCCTGTCACAATGAAAATAGGAAAGATAAAATTTCTTCTCTCAAGCGTCAAGGATGTATCTGTTTCCATTTTCCCAGAAATACACTTGAGCACAATGTTTACCACTCATTACATTGACAAGATCCCACTTACTTGAAATGTAATTCTCTAAATTTTCTGTAAATTATATTCCCATCCTGCTTTTATAATGTCCCTTTTGAGTTGTAGACGCTCCAACTTGAAACGAGAACGTGTCACATTTTCATCACAGCTCCATACTTACCGTTGCGAGAATATGTCTTAGACTACAAACTTGACAAAAGATATATCGACTTCCAATAGGACAAGATAAATTGCTCAAAACAATTGGAGCATCGAAAAGAAATGTTCAAATTGAACGAGAACATTTCCAGTATCCACGTCACACTCCCTTTCAAATCAACAGACCTACGCTTCATGGAATTCCTTATTATTCGATTTTCCTTCCCAAGATTCAATTGTTATGGGGTCCTGGAAAAATCATTTATTGGGCGTTAGCATGTTCGAAGCACTCTCAAGAAATTTACCTCCAACGTTGATTTTAAATTCTAAAAAGAGAATCTCATAAGTGTGTCTGATAATAATGGAGTTTATGCCGAACTCATAGAAATCACCTTTGAAATACTAAAGGTCAGATACAACGATGGAAAATTATAAGTAATGTTTATGGGCATGCTGTCCCTTAAGTGAAATCAAGAAACAAATTTAATTACCAAGATTACTTTAAAGCACCCTCAACGCTTTCAAATATAATGAGGACTAGTCAGATTCAAGGATGAGTCACAAATTTTCGCGAATCAGTACTATAAATTCTATTTGGCTAAATGGAAAGAGAATAACAATCATCAGCTAAATCTAAAATATTTCACATCCAAAACCAAATAATTTAAAGGCATGAAAGCAAGAACACACAATAATACATTAATGAAATAGCAAAATTATGAACGAGCTTTTCAAGTGATTGACGTTGATTATCTATTAGTCAAGTTCTAATTTCCATTTAAACTAATTTTCTCACACCATGCATGTGATGTAATATAATATATATATATATATATTACCGTACATATTCATGATTATTCCATATTGACACAAATGACTAATTGCAGTTGCGGCAGAAATGAAACATACAGATAAAAGAGACATACGTTTATATGAAATAATAACGTGCTTGTGTGTTCATTAATATATATGAAATAACTGATTTAGCAGCATTTGACCAAACTTAATTATGTTAAATCATGATTTGAATAATTTCCACTGTGAATAATGATAGCCGTAACAGTTCATATGTAATCAAATATCTTAACATTATTCCTGTGCCATAACACAATGGATTACTGCAGCTTTATCAAATGGACTTCGAACGTTCGATTCTGCAAATGAAAATAGTTGGAATATGTTTTTCAGCCCTGATCTAATATGGGTTGGCTCATGCGTTGATTCTGTAATTCATCAATTGTCCAATAAATTTAGAACTATCATCCTCCATCCCATGACTTCTAATCCGACCGAACTATCGAAAAAAGATGTTTAATGCAGCAAACACTAAACATTTACACTTTTGTCCTATAAAACCGTCATCAGATTAGTTAGTTCAGGATTGTCAGCAATTAGATTTTGCTAGGAAAGTTACACTTACTTATAGACCAGGGCGAGTCTGTAAAAAAACAACTACATTTGGCTGTTGAAAGGAGGCCACACTGATTTTTGCAGAAAAAGTTGTGGAATTACTCGTATAACAATAATTGATCTATCCCCCGTCTCAAAAAAGTCGAAAACCTTAATAAAAAAATCGAAATGTTTAAAACTTATAAAAAAAACGCGAATTTTTTCCTACTTTTCCCACTCATAACTTTGCAACGGTTCATTTTAAAGCAAATTTGTCAGAAAATAAAAGTTGCGTAATTATTTTTTTAAAAGCAATAATTGGTTAAAAAATTTAAAACATTTTACTATTGCCGCAAAGTAGCAACAATTAAAAATATAAAGGCAAAGAAGCCTTTTTTCATTTAATTTTTATTACCAGTTAGAATGCACTTAGGTCTTTCGTAGTTCACCTAGAATTTTTTTATCATATAATAAACCAGCATACAAATTTTCATCAAAATCGAGGCAGTATTCAAAAATATTCAATTTTTATTTTGGATTTTTGCAAGTAGAAACTAAATCACATAGAAGTTTGAAATTTTTTACTTATAAAGGAGCACGTCACCTATCAAACACATTTTATAAAATTAAAATCAGATTGTTAGGGAAATTTTTTAAAATTGTAAACATTATTTTTGCTTAAAAAAACAAATTGAATATTTCGGTAACTGTTAATTAAACACTTTGAAAGGCGCTTCTATTGAAAAAAAAATAAATATTTGAATTATGTGTGAGTGAGAAAAGTAGGAAAAATCGAGTTTTTTTATAATTTTTAAACATTTCGATTTTTTTATTAATGTTCCTGATTTTTTTGAGAGGGAGGGTAAATCAATTATTGTTATGCGAGTTATTCCACAACTTTTCTTGCAAAAATCAGTGTGCCTCCCGTCAACGGCCAACTCAGAATGGTCCAGATCGGCTGGATACATGAGAAGCTCAGTTTCAGTTCAATTTTACCCTAGAAAGCTCAGTACTCATTGATCTAAACATTAATTTAAAACAGTTAAAATCATACGTAACTCTCAAGGAATGCAGTACAAAATTCTTCACATGAAGAATGACCCGGTACCTATAATTTTTTACCTCCTCTCAAATAGAAAAGAATGATGACTTAATCGAGTTATAATATTTACTCATTTTTGTAACGGATAAGAATTTTAAAATATTTTTTAGAAATCATAAAAATTCTATTTTTCCCGACACATCACTGCTTTGCGTAGAAAAAAGATTGAACCATTTATTTGATGAGATTTTAAGTGAAATCGTAGGTGTTTCTTTTATACACCATACTTACATGGCGAGGTAAGTTAAGATTGTTTTTCATAAAATGACACTTGATTCATTTCAAAAAATACACGAGTAATCATAGTTTGTCCTTTTACTGACTGGTTCATATTTCTAAAGGGAAAAGTGCATTTGACACCGTTAATGTTGAATATAATCTTTCATTACATATGAACAAAAATCGCATCGTTTTGGTTTTAGCGTTTTATTTTCTGCCTGAGAATCAGCGGAAATTTCATTTTTAATTACTTCTTCATTAAGTTCAATGGCATGTAAATTTCAGACACAACCTCATAAAAAGTACGAAGTATTCACAGAGATGAAAATAAATCGTTTAAAACTACTTGTAAGTTTTCAATTCCTTCTCATTTAAGCGAATAATACATTTTTAATCAGATTCTAAAAGCCCTAACTAGCAATAACATCGTCATGGAGTCAAAAAAATTAACTTTCTTGATGGAAAATAGAGTTTAACTTTTCAATTTTGTTTGACCCTTTGATATTCGCTTCACAACCAAATAAAACAAACATATGGCCTTTGCGTAGAACAAGACTTTAAAAATGAAGAAAAACAAGCTTAAAAAAAGTTGGTGATCCTGAAATTTTTATTTTATCTGAAATTCGAATACTCATTAACAGCCAATTTTTAACAGATAAGTACGTCCGTCTCCTGTAGGAACGAGTGAAAATTGCATTTTTGTCCCTGCAACTTACTTCTCATGGCATGGTTGGTTGGTTGGTTGTAGTGGCCCTCTTTATCAAAAAAGTTGGCTCACTTAAGCCACGATAGGCCCATTGTAATACTACAAAAAGATAAGGAGGGCACTAGAACCTACGGGATGATGAGAACCATTTAGATTCTCGTAGGAAGCTGTCTATGCAGCTAATGTTTAAATTGGCCACTTCCGTGAGGTTGTCCAGGAATGGCGAGCCTAAAGTTTGCATGCGTTTTCTGGATAGAGTTGGGCATCCGCACAGGAAATGTTGGATCGTTTCTTCCTTTTCCTCCAATCTGCAGCTTTGGCAGAAATCATTGAAAGGAACACCCAATTTTTCTGCATGTTTGCCAATGAGACAATGCTGCGTTAGTACGGATATGATGAAACTTAATTTTTTTCGGCTTATGTTGAGGAGCTGTTTAGTGCATTTTGAGCTTAATGCCTGCCAAGTTTGCTTTGTTGTCTTACAGGTTTCTACTCAAAGCCAGGTCCTGTTTACAGACTCCATGTAATACTGCTTGAAACCTAGCTTATTGGAGGCCAGTGGATGTCTGACTTTGGATGTTAGTGTATAATCCCGAAGCTCAGTGCCAGCTCTCGCTAGGGCATCAGCTTCGCAATTCCTATGTATATCACTACGCCCCGGTACCCAGCAAAGGATCACTTCACAGTGAAGCGACATCGCGTTCAATAGTGTGCAATCCATTACCATTTTGGATGTACATAGTATGCACGTTGAATAGTGATTGGATAGCACCTTGATATCATGATATGTTTTCAAGCCTGCAATTGCATGTCCATCCCTTAAAAGTAGTAACTAAAATTGATGTGGTTTTTTCCAGTAGCTTGTCTCCTTTTTACCCTATCCACGTTCAAAGAGCATGACCACTAAATGGAATTAAAACTTGAAAACTTGACAAGCATCCTTGGACATTGGTTTAAAAGCTTACAATACAACTTCCTCTGTTATCCGTTGATGTATGCAACTCGCAGTAATTTAGGATAAACACAACTAATCTTCCAAATAAAACTTTCCTGCAAACTTTCAACATGCCCTCAATCGATAAAACCGTGAACCCCATCCACTCAACACTGTTATCAGTAAGAGTGCAAGGATGCACCACTCATTGCATACATTTGTTCAAAAACAGTCTACAAATTGATAAAAAACTGCAGCGGGCAAACACACGTTTGTCACGTCTGAAATGTTCGCCCGCAATTCATAGCAACCAAGGACTGAATACCATGCTTTTTAGTTTGCAAGGTCCTTTTTGTCAAACTGAACCTTTCCATGTCTATAGATGTTGATTCGGTTATTCAACGTATTGTACGATTTCGAACGAATAGACGAGCTCCAGGTAGAGCTTACTTGTCATTCTGCATTTTCAGGATTCGACGAAGCAGACGACGGTACAAGTGACTACTGTAAATAGATGAGAAAACGTGCATTGCCTTCGGTTGGTAAATCATTTCGTCATCCATTCGAATTACAATGAACTTATCCTGCAGAAGATTTATGTACTTTGAATGAACCACCGAAAGGGAAAAGATTCACAGAAACTGACAAAATTCCATTCAATGCATCAATAGTGCAAACGAAAATGTGCTATGTGTCGATAACAGGATCCTTAGTCCTACTACATGACAAATAGTAGACATGTTTGAGTGCTGAGTTCTATTATATAAGTTTAACGATGTCGAAAAAAGTTGTGCAATTCGAAATTGTTCTAAAATAAGCACAAATGCTGGACTTTTCCGAAATATTATTTTTTGCCCGTCTTTGTTAAAAGTTTCGAATTTGGTTTTTTGGCTATCATTCTCCAGGCTATTCAGAGCACATTGCCTATGTTAGTATACTTTCAGCTCACCCAACTCCCTTTGATTTGTTCGTGGCCAGGATTCACACTTTGTGAATAAAATTGAAAGTAGAACCTATTAAAATATTGTAGTCGATTGAAAATAAATGCAGTATAATACAAATTGAAGTTATTGCACTTTAACCGCTGATTTATTTTCATATCAAATAAGCAACAAAAAGGATACATTGCAGGTTAAAAAAGCTTATTTAAATAGCATCAACAAATTCAGTGGACCAAATTATGTAAGAAAATCCAACTCAGATATAAAAATGTACATAAAATATGCAATTATCGCTTAAATTCTTTTAAAGTTAACGAATTTCCGGGTCAAATTAATAAATTTCCCAATCAAATAAATCATTTTCTTAATCAAACAACTCAATTCATTGCATTGGTGAATTTGTTTCTTTGATTCAGATTATTTAGTTCACCCGAGCATGGTTTTATTTGATCCGAAGATTACTAAACTTGTAGCGGAAATATTATATATCTATCAAAATCAGTGATCAGAAGCAATAAGAAGTGAACTGCATTTTTGCGATTATGAATTATTATTGAAATAGTCATTTTTTAAAAGAATATGAGTATCAATCTTAAATTTGGCTATAGGTAACCGATTTTGTTTCCAGAAAATCGAATTACCATTATTATTAGAGCTTCGAATATTTATTCAAAAATTCTCCGAAATCGTCTAATAAAAAACATGTCAAATCTAAATATCTACTTGTTTTTTGTTTCACTTCAAGAATTGGGTAGCATTTCAAAAAAGTGAAGTAGCAAGTAACATTTTCAATCTGAAAATTAAGTGAATCTACGGTAAAATTAACTTGAACGAACGAAACAAAATATTACGCATTTAACAAAAATCATATCTGCATGTCTTATGAAAAATTAGTCGTCCTACATGTTTAGATTTGTGGAGTTATTTGTCATTAATTTAACGAAATTTCAATATGCATCTATTTTATAAATATTTGAATGAGAGTCTCACGGAAATAAATTTTCATAGATTTTCATATTTATGATCATCATAGACCATACACTCATTAACAAGAACAACAATCTGTCTAGAGCTTCCGATGAAACTTTCTTTGACTTTTGCTTCATCAATCAATCATCTTCATATAAGATTAGTAAAATTTTGCTCGAAATGATTTTCGCAAGCATCCGTCATCGATTCTCATTAATTTTCATGAATTTGTAAACTCTTCGAAAGTCAAAGAAGACTAAGACAATACAAAATCCACGATTTGACTAGCAGCCGGCAAAGAAATTCAAACAATCACGATTGCTTCTTGTAAATTCATGGTCCTTCACAATTCAGGTTCTCATTATGAACTGCTTGCCAATCTGCGAATATTTAAAATACAATACTCATGAAGATCTGGATAAGACCGAAAGTTCTTGATTTGAAATCAAATTGTAATTCGACATTATGAGTGGATGACTTGAAATCGTTCAGCAGGACGATTAAGCTTTGAAATTTTCACTGTGATACTATTTTCACTTTTTAAAAACGTTGAATTAGCCCAGAATAACGGGAGCATTTGAAATAATGCAAAGTACCAAATCCACGACCCCAGTTTATGCTGAAATTAGATTTTTCGGTCGCGTGTCATTTAACTTTTTATTATAGTTAAATGCAAACTAGAACCCATCATCATAAAACTCCTTTACTTGGATTAAGATTTTTTAAAACTTTTTTGTTTTAGTAGAAACAAAGAGAACTTCATCAGCATTGAAAATGTAATTGCACGTCTTTTGTAAGCTCTACTATCCTTGCTTTTATAAGACACCGGGAAAACACTTGCAGTCTTGTACCCTTGAAAGTTTTCTGTTGAAAATGACAGCTCTGAAAAGTTATTTCATAGCTTTCGTAACTTTTATCGATGTGTTCATTATTAGAAACTTCAGAAAAACCCATTGACGCGATATTCTCATTTATGTTCGGGAAAAACTTTTCTGTTACCGAGCATCATCCTTTAATTTTTTCTGGTTCGCCAATTTATGCAAGACTGGCTTGAAAGAGCTCCTAAAAATCTCTACCATGCTTCGAAAACTATCTCAATGAGTTTTCCTATTGTATCATTTGACACACTAATTAGCTACTTGAATAACAAAGGATAGTGGAACGGGTTCAAGTACTGACTATCATATTATTGTGTCCTGAAACTCTGCTTCAGGCTGGCTAGTTTCATCAACGTTTGCACAATTCAACTTCGTCCCCGCTGTGCTCGGACTGATATTATTCATGATGTCTTTTTATTGCGAGTATCTACTTGCTTTTTTAATTTATTAATGCCTACGAGGAAACCAGTCCAACATTAGACGGGACAAGATACAACCTCAAGTGGGAACAATTTTACATAATTGCAGCGCAACTAAAATGAACAACAACTGGCACAACGGAAAAGTCAACAAATCGTTGTTTGTTACACCCTCATTTGTGAAAAGTTGAGTCATTATTGTCAAGGTGATGTTTATTAGCTTAATGGAAGTCCGTTTCTGTGTGAAGAGCATTTCACTTGTAATGGTGTCATTTTCAAGGCAAAATACGCCAATTAAAAGTTTGTTTCTAAGCGTTTTTACAATGCTGTGCAGTATAGCAATTAGTATGCTGGACAATGTTTTATCACTAGGCAAATTATTTGTTTCATACTAGACTAGAAAGCTCCGTTCCTAGCATTTTCATTCTTAATCCCAGGGGTGACAAACTATGAAATAGAATTATGAATTGTGAAATAGAATTTTAAAACACATAAAAGGAAAAGGAGTTATGGATTAAAAACAATCAAAGTTTCAAATCAGTGATGAGTGACTAATGAATGAATGATGAATTGTTAAATATGAGCCGTAGAGTTCTTGTGTGGATCAACTTTATTTAGAATATAGAGATTTTATATATATTCTTGTAAACATGCTGCTAGACATTTCCTTACTCCCTTATGTAAAGATGATCATATTGTGAATTCGGTGCACTCTCTATTAGAAAATTCTTGCTGAGCGTACTCGTTTTCATCTATTGGATTGTTTGCGCCACTATTAAGCCATCAATAGCTGACTCTCCTTTAACGGGGTAGTACCGGTTAGAATGCGAAAAAACAGCCTAATTTTCAATATTTTTTTCAGCTCCTTTATCGTATATAAATTTTAAAATTGGCATGGGTAAAACACACATTTTAAAGATTATAAAAAATTTTTTTTATTTCTTTTCATATTTCTACTAATTTATAGAGGGCGCAAAAATACCTCGTCCCGCTGTGGACAGATAATCTCAGAAAAAAAGAATTTGCAATAAAAAACCAAACCGCATTTCAAAGAGCAATGTTTCTACGTGGAAATCTTCCACCATTTTTTGAAAAAATGATCAAAAAAATACCGGTTGTTTGAAAGTTTTTACTTCGAACTAATAGTTGTCCTGTTTCATCCACATTGAAGATTTTACTTGAGCTTACTTTATATTTATCGACACACTCTTCCAACAGGTTAAAAAATTTCCCGAGGGCGACACGATGAATTTACTCTGTGCAAACGCACGCTACCAATTACAACCATTCTTCGCAGGCACTGAAGAAGCACTGGACGTGGTGTGAATGCTGTTTCAAATATGGCGGCATGCTCTATCAGCTAAAAAGAGAGGAGTCCGTTATGCCCCGGGATCCCCTACTTCTTTTATACTATTTTCTAAATTACTTTACAATATTGTTCACCTAATCATCGAATTTTATCATGCTTTATTTGGAGTTCAAAATGGAGTCGATATCATGATCTCACAAACTCCTATCGCCTAAGGAAAACGTGTACCTACTATGTAGTTTGTTCAATGAGTTCGTTACCCATTTAAAATCACTGATGAAAATCATTTTTAATTACCTCATTACGAAATACGTTCATTGTAATGCGAACAAGCATCTATGGAACTCTCAGAACCCATTAAAAATTTATGTTGCAAGTTGTTTTTGTGAGATGACAATTTAAAAGCATTCAAAAATATACGTCACCTCGCCGGCAACGTCAAAAAGAATATTTTAATTATCCATCAAATAATTAGCATATTATTGAAATCCTGCAATCGATGAGATGGAATTTTTTGTTATTATTTACGCGTGATTTCATGATTGCTTGTTCATAAGCTTTGTTTAACTTCAACAGAAATGCATACGTATTTTCAAAATCATTAAATTCTCTGAATAATTATTAATAATATTTTCTTTCGATTCCATTGAAACAATGCATTGACAGAAAAATAAACCAAATTTTTTAATATGTTCTCAATATTATCTTCCAATAATTTGCTTAAATTTAAAAAAAACTTCCATAAGGTTATTGACTTTCTAGGGAGCTTCAACATGTGTTCTTAGAAAGGACACTTCACTGTATTGCATGAAACATTCATTGTGGTTTCATGTGTGAATACAACTGAGATAAAGTGAAGTTGAATCCAGCACGCACTTCATTCATGCTTTTGTATCTTCTCAATAATACGACTGCTTCAAACGTTCTCCATTTTGTTGATCCTTTCAGTGTTGTATTCTTGGTACAAAAAAAGAATTTTACCTCGGCGAGGTATTCTAGTGTCTACCGGCTTTCATTTTAAGATGTGCTATCAGCTCAAGTGTATCTATAAGATAGGATAGTCTACCTAGGTGTTGCATTGCCACGGTGTACAGAGAATTAAGTATGTTAGACAATCTTCAAGCTGAAATTGAAATTGGCTCTTCTAAGCGATTGTATGAACTACTTTTTAAAAAAATTGTTAGCAGCACTGACTAAGACAATAATAGCATAGCCAGACAATACGACTGGATCTTATCCTTTGATCTTTTCTTATCGTTACAGGTATCATTAAGGGAGATGAAATAATGGTTATCAATGGAGCCATTGTCTCTGACCTAGATATGATGTATCTGGAAAGTGTTCTACAGGAGGAACAATCACTTTGCATGATGATGAGGTAAGTGCATATTCTATTCCCTAAACTTGTCCACGCTCACATGCTCCCCATAGCGACTCTTGCACATATTATGACGAACAATGCTTTGCTCGTATCCTGCAGGATTTTATACCATCTAAAATTTCATTCTACTATTAAATGAATGCGCGGATGCATGCGAACTTGCTGTACTGAAATACCTCCTTAGATCGCGGCATAGTTAGCGGAAATTCTTCAAGTACCAACGGCTGCATTGTGTTCAGTGAAGAGAATAGCGCTTGGCATTCCAGCCGAACGAACTTTCGAGCATATGTGAAAATTGTTTTGAAATATTTGAACCTGCCTCTGCTACGCTAATTATTAGAAACTATCACAGCGCGGTTTCAAATTCAGTTTATGCAAAACTAGCTTGAACCAACTTTCCCTCAAACCTTAAACACATCAACGTTTAAATGCAGTATGTAGTTCAACTTTAAAATAAAATGGTTGAAAGCGAAAATAGCTTAAGCTGAAATAAGAAGAGAATATCTTATGCAATACTTCAATGAATTTTAGGATCTTCGTTGAGGTGTAATTCGAGGTTTCATTATAAAGTTAGAATAGTATATACGCCCACAATAAGTGTTACCCATATTTAATTCTGTTTTGAGTCGTTTTATGTTATTCGTGAGCTTTTTGTTTGATATGTTAGCAATATTGAAGAGTACTCACTAATCAATGAATAGTTAAATAATATTTTGGAAACATGCATCGAATGTTTTTAATTATGTTCGAATTTATTACCTGGACTATCAATTTGGTTTCTTTAATTTTTAAGACACATGTTTGATGAACTTCTAGTGTACATATCCAGTAACTCCAAAAAGTTATTTCTAAACTCAGCCATGGTGTTAAAGTGCTCGTGATGTCCTTAGCAACATACACAAAAACTTTTACAAATAGTTGTTCTGATCTTCAATTAAATATGCGTGCTTTATGTTTATAACATAACAATAGTTCCATCCAAATCAATATAAGTTGATCCATCCTATAAAACTTCACACCAAATTAATATTCTTCAAAACTGGTAATTCAAAAATGCATCACACTATTTCCTAGCGCACTCAAAATCTTTTATCGCTTTCATTTCAAACTCTCTTGTGTCAAGCATTTTCAATAATCTTTAAATGAACATCGTCCTTTGGGAATCGAATCGATGCTATCTTCGCTGTAAGCATCAACAATGCATGCATATCAACGGCGAATTGTAGCTGCCAAGCTTACAAGTATTTACTCCCATAATTATGTAATGGATGTGAGCAAATAAAGAAGAATTTAACGTGGAGGAATCTAAAATCGACCGAGAGTAGTGGTGGTAGCCTTGTCGCAAACTACGTCATTGCCATCTCGTATGCATTGCAAGGATATGCGGGAAGTAGCTATTTCATGATGACGGAGATGAAGACTTCGAAGATGATTCTGCTTTTCATCGCCGTGTTGATGTTGTGGGAATGACGACACTCTATTTCACTAGAGGACTTAGTTCAAGGATACTCATCGCTGAGAGGTGGATATTTTCAAAAACAAGAGTCTTCCAACTTATCCTTGGTGTATGCTGTCTTAATTAGGGGAGCACTAATTAAGTTTTATCATTTATTTTCAAATAGAGGGAAAATTGCATAAGTTCGCGATGCTATGATGATCCATATGATACATCGAATTGGTGGTTCTTGTGAAATAAATATCATTCGTTCTTATGTTTTTTTCGAAGAAAGTGATTTTGAAATCAGATTCAACCATTATACAACAATTAATGTTACAACCTACCGAATTCTACGTCCAAATAAAATAAGCAGATGAATTTCAACCATATATATACCGAGGAACTATTTTTTAAGCACGATGACAACTGTGTTATTCAAGGAAATCGTGTAACCCTTTCAGTATTCACAAATTGGTTTAGAGCAATTAGTACACCTTAATTTAACTCATCCTCCAAAAAAGCTTTTCGTCGAAATTCAAATATGCCATTAATTGTTGAGCTCGTCTGCAAGTAGGGTTTTCCGCGTGGAAATTCAGGGTAAAAGCACAATAAAATTTAGGTAGTTGGTGGTGGTACAATGCTGATGAGTTCCTTGAACGCACTGTTGAATGTGTTCTTTAATGACGAAATTACACTCGGCGTTTGGCTTTAATGCATTGTTAAGAACATGAAGCGAAAATATATTGAAAGAGTGTTTGTTATGCTGTTAAGCAACAATGGTGAAAGATAATGGATTAATCATGTAAGATGTAAGCAATTTATGAAAACAATCTACATTGTTTGGTGTTCACTACCTATCAAATACCGAATATGGAGAGTGCTTCTAGTAAAGATTAAAAGAAGACACAAAACTATGCATTATTTAAGAGGTTACATAGGTCTTGTATTTTCAAAAAATCGTTATTTTTTTTTCATTTCATATGAAAGTATAGTACTTCAAAAGCATTCACACAAAATTTGAAGTAAATTCGAGCAATATTACCGGATTTATTGAGATTTGAATACCGCGCGGTCGGTACGTGCGCTCTGCGTTACCTAGCGTATTATACGCATGCAGCGCGGTTCTACAGCTCCTTTCTTTTTCATCAAACATCACAACATCAAAAGGATGCTTTGAACATCGCGAATGAGGCGAATGATATACTGTATGAACCTGAAATCGACGACTCGATGTAAGTCGCTAAAAAATAACTTTAATTCATTAAATCGCGGTAAAAAAAACTTTAAACGCGTTTTTCTCGAAACTTTGTTTTTTCGTGCGGTAGGCACAATTTCTCGAGAACGAATCTACCGATTTTGCTAAAACTTTGCACAGTTCCTCTTTTAAGTATTGTCTCGTGAATGAAAGAAAGGATTTTAAATCGGTCGACTCGTTCTTGTTTTATACGAAAAAAATATTTTAAAAACGATGAGAATCGGAAAAATGCTTAAAAAAATATGAGACGAAAATTGACTCAAACCCATTTCAAAACTTTAAATTTCGTTTTTTTTAAATTCCTTCGTTCAATCACAAGCTATGGGAAAATTTTTAAGTTTTTGATTTGACATGAACCTGCACCGAAATATTCTGCCTACCGCAAAAAAAAGGTTGGACGAGACAAACTGCAGGAAAATCGACAATTTTCAATGTTTTGAGCTGAATTTTTTTACAACTTCTTGGAATGCTAAACTTTTATGTGTATAAATTTCAAATCAAATAGATTTTTGGTTTTTAAAATACAATTTTCAAAAAAAGCTGTTTTTTTTTCCTTCAAGACCTATGTAACCCCTTAAGACCTGCTATACATATAATACATACTACAGAAAGATGATCCTGAACCTGAAATACTGATACCTAACTTAAAATAATAAACTTTACTTGCAAGGAATTCAAAACATGTAAACCCATTTTCTAATGTATTTCAAATTGACTATCCCATTTTTTATTCTCTCGTTGAATTTAACTTGCTGACTTTGTTCAGATACGAAATTGCCTAAGTTTTTTATCGGACCTTTTCAAAATTCCAACAACACTGATTTAATATCAGAACAAAACATATTCACTATAAACTTGAGTACTTTTTTTTATCACTTTTAAAAAATACATCATTTTCACCATACAGCAAATAACATATAATGGCCGTTTTATGTAGGAAACAAAGATGCTTACTGTCTTTTCTAGAGACACCGTAATTAATCAAAATTAAATTTCAAATGCTTTAACTTCACTCATTCCCAACAAGCAGGCATAAAGCAATTAACTGCAATTTGTATATGAAATACAACCCCTTCATCTTCCGCCATGAAATTTGGAATGTATACACACATTCCCTAACAGATTTATGAGCCGTTCAAAACACCTACGAACCCATTGTGTTTTTTGGCTGAAAAAGCTTTTTGAAATATTTTTAGATTGAATATCAAAGTGATTGATTGATAGCTGCACCATTTTAGATTAATCATCTATCAGCTTCGATTCCTTAATCTTTTCTATCCAAAATAAGAAACTTGTATGATAAATTGATGCTGTTTCCACCTGATCCTACGGCGTTTCATTAGTATTCTATCGACATTTTTTTAACAAATGATATCCTTACTTTACAAGCGAACGGAATGTACATATAAAAACAACCTGAATTAATAATTGAATATATTCTATAAGTTTTTAGCTGTATTAGTTTCGCTTACCAGGAAAACAGTAATAACGACAACAAAAAAGTTAAGAATTTTGTTTTTAAAACCAATGGAATTTTTTTGTGCTTTAATTGAATTTCAAAAGCAATCTTGTGTTTGTTTTAAAATTAAGGGGAAAACTGAAAAGCAAGTTCCAAAGCGCCGGACGACATCTATTTAAGTTTGCGATGAATGAATGAATTCATTCCAGATTTTAATGATTCATAAAATTCAGGTTATTTTCAGTGCTAGTATAGTGTTGATCCGATTGAAAAATTTTAAGCCATTTGAAATCCCATGTACACTACTTTGCATGTAACAAACTATCTGAGGATTATACCGGAAGTTCCTACAAGAAACTTTGGCGAGATAATTGTGCAATTCAAACAAGCCGTAAGGTGCGACCCATTAATATCTACATATGTAGATATTAAAAATATTAAACACAATAATAGTTATGGAAATAATACTACTTCAAATAATAAAAATGTACCTCTCATAAAAGTTATTGGAATGATTTAATATTAATCGTAACATCTACGCGAGCGTCAATTGATTACGTAAGGATTTTGGTGCGTTGGTTTGATTGATTATTCACGCGGATCAATCGGAGGGGGGGGCAGGTTTCAAAGCAGTTTTTGCATTAAAGTTAAAACATGGTGCTGTGAAGACTATGGAAAATCTGCTCAAATTTTGCAAATATTAATAAACTTTGATTGACTATACAACAATGTCTTTAGAATAAGAGATTTAAAGTATAATGATTCGAATGAACCCTATTTACATGGTGACTTTTAATGATTTTATATTTTTAATTTAATTTTTTTTTGTAATCATGAGAAAAGTTTTTGCTGGTTTCTCTATAAAAATTGATAAAAGTTTACAAATTCTATAAAAATTTATTATTACGATGTGCAAATCAGGTTAAAAATGATTTTTTTTATGAAAAAATACTACTTTTCCAATTTTTTTTTAATAAATCAAAAAAAACGCTTTAACGATTTTTTTAAAATATTAGAATATCATAAAAATGATAATACGCGTTGATTGACACCTTAATGATCGGAAGATTATATTTGGTTCTCGAGATATAATGAATGACGTAAATGACCTTGAACGTTTAATGATTTTTTATTTTTTATTTAATTTTTTTCGTAATCATTAAAAAAACTTTTGCTGGTTTTTTCAAAAGAACTATTTGGAGTATATAAATTATATAAACATTGATTACTTAGGTTTGAAAATCAGGTTAAAAATTTTGTGTTTTTGAAAAAAAACCTAATTTTTTGCACTTTTTTTAAAAAAATTAAAAAACGGCTCCAAGAATTTTTTTAAAAATTTAATAGAATCACATAAATGTTAATACGCGTCGATTGACACCTTGTTCAAAACAATCGTACGTTTGGGTCGTGCGATATAGCGCATAACATGGTTGACCTTCGAGGGGTGAAAACAGCAAACCCCCCCGACCGAAATTTCCCAAAAACTAATCAGCTCTTAAAATTGCAAAGACGCTTCGATTGACACCTTAACAAAGTCGATACGACTTTGTTTACGTGAGTTATGCTCGTAGAAAAACTGCCTGCGAACGCACGTACGTACGTACATACACACACACACACATACATACTTCTTTCTAAAAACACTTTATATATACTCTATAGACCTCAAAACGTAAAGAAAAGTTGAAAATTTCAATTTCGATTTTCGAGGCGATTACAAGAACTTCCCATATATTGGGAAGTTAATAAAGTATTTAAATAATTTTTTTAAAATTACTGCAATGTTATATATTAATGATTGCTTCGAAAAACAAACAGGATAATGTTGAATATTCAACTATATTTTATTTGCAGGTCATCCCGAACTGAACCACCCGAAATAGGTTGTATTATGCGCGTCACTGATGATATGATTGATTCGTTAGTTTGTCCTCCTCCGCCATCCGACCCTCCAGTGATGAGCGAAGAAATGATATCAGGACTGATAGTTCCAGCGCCCGGTTGGAGTAAGTAACAATTCTAGTTCGAGATTGAAAGAGCTTAGAGATTTGTGTCCTTACACGATTCTATGTATACTTGATATTAGCAAGTAGCTACATGAATCTGAAAGTTTCGTGTATCTTGTATATTTTATCTTTGGACAAATTGCATTATAGGCAAAGATCTCTTTTCGCCAGAGGCTGAAAGCTCGCCGGCACCGTCATCGATAGAAACACAGATTACGACACACACTGTGAAGCCAACCTCTCGTACCAGCAGTTTTGAAATTGAAAATCTTCTGAAAACGGCAGAGCAGGTAATTCAATTGTCCTGTGTTGTTGAACGTTTTTCTGATTCAATTCGAAAAGGAAATTAATTTACAGATCATCTTACATTCAATCGAAAAGTAGGAAATGTATATCGCATAGTTTCTTTGTTAAACAATTTACAAGTGTATAATTTCAAGGAAAAAGTGGGTTCAAAAAACTACAAATCAGATTATTTCATTTGGTCAAATATCATCCGAAACACTTTTTGCTGAACATTATATACTTAAGCATATGCTTTATTTACTTTTGAATTTTGTATTTTAATAGGTGACTGGTTTTTGTCGTTCACCACAGGAAACACGAAAATCTAGTCCTACAGGATCGGTAGCTTCATCGGTGTCGAATGCAATGATGACTCCATCTAGGCAACTCACTGATGCGGAAAAACTTCGAAAGGTTATATTGGAATTGGTCGATACTGAGAGAACGTATGTTAAGGTTAGTATCAGGTGTAAATTTTATTTTAACGCAACGCAAAGATAGCTCGAGAAATTTTAAACATTTTTACGACGTTTTTTAAAAGCAAAAATACATCACTTTAAATAAAAACTTAATACTTCTTGTTTTCAATCAAAATAATTTATTTATTTAAGAAGAAATTGTCTTACAGACTAACACAATCCAATTACAAGACAATAAAAGAAGACGAAAATGTAAAAATTAATGAAAAGAAAAACATAATATCGATTAAACTAATTAGTTAAAAAACCCTTCACCTTCTGCTTATGAATGTAGAGTGATTGAGGAAACGGACCAAGTCGCAGAGTATTATGGTTTCGAGGGAGTCGCAACATCGGCGAATGATATAAGGTCTCAGTCCTAGCATATGGAACTGTAAATATGGTGTCAGATCTGGCAGGGCGTTCTGAAGTACGATACTCTAACCAATCAGAGAGGTTAGAGTTTAATTGATGGTGGTGAAGCCGAAACAAAAAACATTCATCAAAAAGGAGTCTGCGGGATTTCAAAGCAGGAAGTTGCAGCAAGGAAAGTCGCTCTTCATATGGCATATATGGAATTTTAAATTTAAAGATAAGGAAACGAGTGAATTTGTGCTGAACTGATTCAACCATAGAATCTAAATATTGGTAGTGTGGTGACCATACTTGTGAGCAATACTCAAGGATTGGTCTAACGAGGCTAGTGTATAGGTTGACCGAAGAAGAAATGTCAGTAAACATATGAGAGTGTCTTAATACGAACCCGGAGACGCGAGAGGCGCGTGCGGTTATTGACACAATATGAGGCTCAAATTTAAGTTTCGGGTCGAAAATCACTCCTAGATCTTTTATTTGAAAAACCGGCGCAAGTGGAATATCATGTAATACGTAGGTGTAATCAATTGGACTGAGCTTTAAGGAGAAGGACATTTTGTGACATTTCTGAACATTCATGAAGAGAAAATTAGTTTCACTCCAAGAAACGATCGCGTCAAGATCCCTTTGGAGAGCAATACAATCCTCTTCTGAACGAATAACTCGGTAAATTTTTAAGTCATCAGCATACAAAAGACACTGAGATGCTACGACAGTTGGAAGGTCATTTATATAGAGCAAAAAAAGAAGAGGGCCTAGAATTGACCCCTGAGGAACGCCGGAGGTTGGTTGGAAGAGAGAAGAATGTGCTCCACATAGGCTAACACGACAAGAACGAGTACTGATATAGGACTCAAGCCAGGAGAGTAATGGACCATACAGGCCAAAGTGAGCTAGCTTCTGCAATAGAACATTTAAGTTGACAGTATCAAATGCCTTACTGAAGTCAGTGTATACTACATCAACTTGAGTACGGCTGTCGAGAGCTTTTGCTACAGTTTGGGTAAGCTCAAGGAGATTCGTGACGGTCGAGCGGTTTGGAACAAATCCATGTTGAAACGGGGACAGCCTACAATTAAGAGCTTCGTATATATTATTGTAGACAATGCGTTCAAGAATTTTGGGAAAACAGGAAAGAATTGAAATGGGACGATAATTGGAAGCATCAGAAGAGGATCCAGATTTGAGTACAGGAAAAATAATGCATGAATCTTATATTTTTGAATGCCAATCCAACGATCCAATAATGATTACGTGCCGCCGTTAAATAAATCGTGTTGAAAGGAATAAAAATTCTGAAAATGATTTTCAGATTTAATCAAATATTGCTTTGGTAAATGTTTACAGAGCTCTTCCTTCCAAGTTAACGTCAACAATATATTGTTTTTCTCATCCGTTCCATGAATTATTCTTCCACATATCTGTGTGTCTTTCCAGCCACGACTCATCATTGCATTAAATCTTTTCAATGTCTCAATATAACACGAGAACTTTAAAATTTTATGAGAAAACAAAAACAAAGATGCAAACAATCAATAATTCACTACGATCATAGAATGTACTTAATTCTCAACAAAGTAAATCGCAAACTTTGTCTTAGCCACTTTATATGGCAATACAAGGAGCGCGATGTGGGTGTGTTCTTGGTAAACTTCACAAGAAGATACTTTCATAAAGCCAAACAAAAGAAAAATCGCTCATAAGGAAGGAGTTCCAAATGATTAATCTTGTGAATCTTTTGAAATTGCACAGTTTATTAAGTTCCAGCAGTGTTTTCTATTTATGTGTCCTAGATACACTACGGCTTATGAATAGCAATTTTTCAGCAACAACAAAAAAAGGAATGGTGTGGTGGCACGGGGTGGGGTTTGTACTGGAGAAATAGGCCTATTCGAACAATAAACATTATTGAGATTTATTGTCAACATTTGCATTCGATAAATTTATCTTCAAATAGACTTGGATGTGAAATGTGTATGTGTGTAGAGATTTAAGTTAGATATGATGATAGTCTATTGATTCTGCAATAAAGTACAATTTTTCTATGCCGGATTTAAGCACTGAATGTATTTAGCACATTCGGATATTAAGTCAATTTCTATTATCATTGATTTAGTGGCAAGATATAAGCAGAAATAAGTTTTGCTCTTTTGCTTTACTTTCTAGTTTAAGCTGAAAGTGCATCCACTTGAACCGTGAAACCGAAAAGATTAACAAAGTTCAAGACTTTGGTTTTTTTTGGTTCCAATTAGGGGAAAATTCTAACAACTTTTAATTGTTTCCATGTATTTTAGTTGACGCGTCTTCACAAAGGCTTGTTTAGTAGATTTTAAATCAAAAATCAAAAAAAAAAACTGGCTGAAAAGTACATCCTTGAGATTTGCTTCTTCGTAAAAACAATTTCAGTAGCTTTTGGAAGTTGCGCAAAGGGTAGCAATGTGATAATTGTATATTTTTTATCTAAATTACTGTGGTAAATTTTCGCATCATTTCACAGCATAAATCAATTTTTTCAATTCACAAAATACCTTGTAAATATTTCAATTGAATCGAAATATTCAAAGCTTCAACTTCAAACAAAATCTGCTGAATATGTTGATATCTGCTTAACAGTTTTCATATTTCAAACCTACAATTTGATTGTGAAATTTCTGTATAGGCTATTTATGCATTCTTTTTTCATTTTCAAATTTTACTATACAAACTAACAACATCGTCATCGCCACTTAAAATCTAACAACCAATTAAAACCATGTTGTAGATATCCGTTTTTATTCAAACTCAACAGCCCATAACTTTTTCTGAGCTTATGAAACTCCAATTATTTTCGTTTGTCCCCAGCTCTACAATACACTCTTTCACAATTCTTAGTCCTTATTTCCACTTAAGATTCTTTTCAAACAAAACAAATTTATTCGCATGCATGATTTATTGTATCTGACCATCATCGGCCAACATCTTCCATATTTCATGACTGTTTGAATGGCACAAATGGCTGGCAATATTCAAGTCCTTTCGCCGCCTGATTGACCGTACAATATTAATGCAGACTTCATATCAACCTTTTATCAGATTTATGGCAGAGTAAGCTTCCTTCCTTACTTCCTTCCAGTATTTGCTCAGTATGCGAATCACCTAAGTGGCCGGAACTAGGTTACCAAACGATATGTTAGAGGTTGCTGCCTCAATCATAAAACAGTGATAATGATATGCTTGCCATCATTAAACCATGAATGGATAATTTTCAAGGGATAATTCAATCTCCATAAAATATGAACCTGATATTCCTGAAAGCGCTCATCGCGTTGTCCGTGCTTTCTTACTCACAGTTGTCGAGCTATCAACGCCTTCGTCTTGGCATCTGAGCTCGTCCCGAAAAAAATCTGAAATGCCTATATGCCTTCAATCCTTTTATCAAATGCCATTCATTGCCTCTAAACGGAAAATTTATGATCTGAATAATATATTGAACACATTATGCTTTGAATAGGCCGACTTTCTTAACGGCATTCCCGCGGTCTTTAATGACTTAATTTCACTGGAAATGGCTCGTTTCGAAAGTGAATCGTCGAATCTGGTTTCTGGTTTCCGATGAAAATGTCTATGCAGAATAGGAAGCAGTAAAGTGAAATATTGAAAATAATAGATTTGTCTAAAAACGAGCAAGTTCAGCCATAAATATCGAACGAATGAATATATTCTGTTGTTCTGTTGAGGAACATTTTTATGTCGACCGGAAACAATACAATTTTTTTTGTGATTTCCCTAAGCTTGAATCAATGACCCGAACTAATCAATTATTTGTTTATTTGTCCTTTTCACAGAACTTGAACAGCCTCCTGGAGTATTATCTGGAACCATTGAAACGTGAAACATTCCTATCAAATGCTGAGATCACAGCTCTCTTCGGTAATATACAGGAAATTGTCACATTCCAACGACAATTCATGCAAAATTTGGAAGAGGCTCTCGAACTAGAGCCAGACTTTCACAAGTTCGAACTGCCTGGTCAGTTCAAGGTAAGTATTTGATAAATTGACACAAATGAACAGGTGGAAAACTTGTCCTTTGAGAGCAAATAATCAACAGCCAATAAAAAACATTTTTCAATTGTAGTTCGATGAAAATTGACGCAAATGAACAGATCGAAAACATGTCCTTTGAGATCAAATAATCAACAGCCAATAACGAACATATTTCAATTGAGTTTCGATGAAAAATCATTCAAAAATCAAAGTTTTTGTGTTGGAACAAATTATCACCAATGAAAAAAAGCATTCCAATAAAGGAAAAAATTAAGATACAAAAAACATAAAATAGTCCTAGTTTATTCAACCTAGTTGAAATTTGTCTAATTTCTGCGATAGTAGATAATAATTGCGCATTTGAAGCAATTCCCGCAAGAACTGAGGTAGCAAGCAATTGCTTTTCTGTGTCTCACCGCTAGACATGTTCACCAGGATATGTTTCGTATTTTACAAAATACCAAGTGCTCTAAATACATCTACATCGGGAAAATAGTGTACTACCATCAGACATCCCGACTGTCTAAACTTCAACAGAAAACATTTTAAAGATGCTGTTAAACAATTTCAACCAATTTCCGGGATGTCAAACGAAAACGTTTTCCAATTTAATATTCATGGAACACTCCTTGTTTGTATCATGTAAAAGCTCTGTTGCTTTGTAAGCCAAGGACATTCGAATGGTATTCTACATTCAGACTTGCATTCCAATCAGAAAACCTCTAGCGCACTCGAGCGTCCCTCAAGCTCCTATCTACAACATCTACGCTTCCTTTTTAACCCAACGAAACAACTTAAATTTTTCTCTAACGATTCAACGTTTATTCATTTCTTATTCCCTTTTTCGCAATTCAATCCATCTCAATCATGCCCATTTCGTCCTTTTCTTTACAGAACGTTTTATTTTCAATCGGATCTGCATTTTTATACTACGTAAATCACTTCAAGCTTTACTCGTCGTTCTGTGCCAGTCATAGTAAAGCACAGAAAGTTTTACATCCAAGTAAGTATAAGATCTAAATCATAGTGATGTGACTGTTAGCTATAAAGAAAATATCAAGTAGAAAGACATTGCCATCTGAAGTTTTACATTGTCGCAAAATGTGAAATGCATTTCGATAATGAGCCTTAAATGTTGTAACTTTTTCGGTTTGATAATGTCGATTGGAGAAACTTACGAAGTAGAATTTAACTTTTATTTAATTACTGCGAGTGGAATACACAGAGTAAATTTTGTTGGGAAAAGTTTATAGAAACTCTAAGCTTCGTTTAGTATTAATGAGAATATCACATTCAGTTCCTTCGAAAGGTGTTGATAAATCAAATGAAAGATTATGTCGCTGTATTGGAATTTTCAAATTGTCACAAAATTATGAAACAAACCAAAATATGCTTTGTAATACAAAAAAATGTCTTTTCTCTGTTTTATCATATAAGTATCAATCGTAACGATCCATTTAGCAAATAGAACAATAACTGCCTTGAAACCCTGTAGCAAAGAAAGATTATTTTCATTCAGAAAATATTATTAGACGTACTTAGCATACAATGGACACTGGCACTACAATTGTAATTTGCCTTCGAAATGTGGTCGAACAATAACGTTGGCCTTTCCTATTCATGAGCATATTGATGAATGTCCTTTTTAAGTAGATTACATGTACTTGCCAGGATGATGTCATAATGAATGTCCTGTGTCGTTCTATATATAATCCAAGACTTGTGAAAATGTTTTCCCATTTACAGCAATTTTATTGTGCTTCCAATATAACATAGCAATAGTTCTTTTTTTTGGGTCCCCCTCCGCTTCTCTGCACATCATCGTCGTGCGAAAAAATATGTAATAAAGGCAGCTCGAAAATGTTATTTCTTGCTTTATTATAACAACAAGTTGATTGTTTTTAAATTACATGCAAATTGAATAGTAATACGCTTCCAATTATTTATGTTTAATTGACTTCGTCCGAAGTCTGAACTGAAAACACAATATGCCTATTAATATATTTCTCTAAATTTTCAAAATCATCAGATGAAGGCAATCAAGCGTTACAGGAGTTCCTTGTGGCAAGGAATCCAAAACAACAGCATAGCTGTACACTCGAATCTTATCTTATTAAGCCAATACAAAGGATATTAAAATATCCGTTATTACTGCAGCAGTTGAGGAATTTAACTGATCCTCATGCTGATGAACATTTGCATTTAGTTGGTAAGTACAGATCAAACGTTTTATTTTAAATATTGTAGATATGTTCGTAATGTTATTGTTATTTTTGTTTTTGCAGAGGCATTGAAGGGCATGGAAAAAGTGGCCGAACACATCAACGAAATGCAACGAATACACGAAGAATATGGTGCTATATTTGATCATTTGTTCCGACAACACCAGAAATCATGTAAGCAGCCAATCGACCTCAGCCCAGGTAAATATCGGTTTATTTTTATAATTTTCATTGAATTTCTTTCGCACTTCAAAAATACAAATCAATATAAATGATAACTTTTTAATGTTTCTTAAAAAGTTAAAGTCTAAACTAAGTTTCCTTTCTTAAACATATTTCATCTGCTATTTTCTAAGAAACTATTTATGAAAGTAATCCCAATTTTAGCTACTCTATAATTTATAATGCTCCCCGTTTGGCAATGGAAAAGCCATTTAACTTCATTATCCAGTCATTCATTCTCAAATTGTCCTCAGAAAACATTCAAAGCGATATCTGAAACCGTCATCCATGGAAAATTGATGACTACTCAAATATGATTCATTTCCATTTAAAAAGAATCCCTTACATTTCTTTGCAAAACTGTCCAATGTGATTTGTCAACCGTTCAAAGCAACCTAATTCAATCATTTCAAATTTATATCCTCACTGGATCCGACAACTCGCATACTACCCAAAATCATACTAATAATGCAAATGAAGGCATGATTAGCTTTAGCGACCTGAAATGGCTTAATAATAGCTAGTTTCCATGATACTGTATTCCCACGTTAAAGGAAACAACGTGGACCGACAACGAGCAAACCTCTTAAATATATGCAGGACAACTTCAGTATTGACTTTTCGCTATATCCGTTGGCCTTTGGTCCCTTGTAGTACTTCGTTTACATTATTCTCTAATATTTGGCTGAAAAGAACTCTTGTCCTTTCTCTAAAAATAACCTTGGCAGCTTTGTCATCCGAATTCCATTATTCATTTACCATTGTCTCATACTATTCTGATCCATATTTTCCATTTGCAGGCGACCTTTTATATTATGGCGGGGTCGAATGGCTTAACATCTCCGATTTCTTGGGTAAAATCAAAAAAGGACTAGAACTGCATGCAATGTGCTTCGTTTTCAAATCGGCTGTTGTATTCTTGTGCAAGGAGCGACTACGACAGAAGAAGAAGTTAATGGTAAGCAAAAGTCTCATTGTCCGTCGTTGTCGAGCTTCCAATCATCGAATTGAGAACGTTGTGCATTCCAATCACGTTCCTGTGTAATATTCTAATCATTCTTTGTAGGGTGTCTCAAGCAAAAATGCTCCAAACGAGGTGGAGATCATACGCTATCAGGTTCTCATCCCCGTGACTGAAGTGCAAGTTCGGGCGTCTTCTGCCAAAGATATGGATTCCCACTTTTTATGGGAACTAATTCATCTCAGGTCACAGCTACAGCGACGTTCCGAAAAGGTTTATGTACTCTCGAATAGCACGGCCGATTTTCGCAATGCTTTTTTGAAGACGATCCGACAAATCATCCGGGAAAGTGTAAGAAACATGTCAATTCCGATGAAAGGTCTTGGTGGCAGCATGAGCTCAGTCTCGGGTATCTCTCAATATTCGGCCTCAGGAAGCTCACAAACCTTAGAACGGCCTAAACAACAGGTGAATGTATTCACATATTGATTTATATTTCAGTTGAATAAGCTTGAAAAACATTTTTCGTTTGTATTGATTTTTCGAAGGGATTTTTGACAATACCGCACAGACTTTTGGCACTTTTGTATACCTATATATGAATAGTAACACTATGTACAAACGTTTCTAACCATATTAACACATTGATTTTTGCTTTTCCTGTTTTCGCTCACACACAAAAGATAACTATAATGCAAGGATCACAGACTTTAGGCAAAACCAAGAAGAAAGCATCAGCCCAACGTCACTCGGCAGGAAACATCGACTATGATAATCTTTCAGGAAGTCAAGAAGCTGACGATGTTCCCATGTGCCAACCTCAGCCTCCAGGTTTCAGAAGCCGAAGTAAAACGGTGGGTGATGCTGCAGGTATGTATTCCCATAAGCTATACTAACAATATGATTGAGATCATGACTGATGGCATTATAGAACCTCCCCTTCCACCAAAACGCTACACGACTACGACAACAACAATCACAGATCATGAGCGCATGGATCCTGGAACTAAATCAGAAGGTGAGGAGGACTCCCAGCATGGGACGATTAAGTGTAAGGCTACTTTGGGCAAAACACCAAATCATTTGACTCTAAGGTGAGTGCTCATCGGGTATTTGTTGAATAGCAATGCATGGCTTCCCCTTCCTCAAAACAAATAGAGCAAAAAAAAACAAAACTTGTCTTGACTTTCTTCATAAGCTATGTTAAATTTTGCGTGATTTTGCGAGTTCAAGCTTACCTAACAACTGCTTTTCACTCTAAACTATTCAGAAACATGCCAGCTCTGAAAAGGTTTATTTTTAAAAAATCATCATCATTTATCCCTCATTTTCGGAAGAAGGAATTTCAATTCAACAACTACGAAATTATGCAATTTCTGTAGATAATTGCTAAACAATATGTTTTCCCTTTCATGTATACATTTATCATTCCCCACAATCATGGAAATTGGATTCAAACAATCAGCACAACATCAACTTTATCAGTAGGTAGTACCGGCAGTCAAGCTCGCCTGATTCAGTCATCACATGCACCATCAAACTATCAGCCAGTTCTAATGAAGGATCTAGGTAAGAAACAGTCTTCTTCTACATGTTGTACAACAACTACAGCAACTGGGCCAGTCGTTTCTTCAACTAGTAGCAAGCTATCTCCAAAGCAAGATTTAGACATTATCGAAATATATACCATGCAATCCTCTAGTAGTAGTAGCAGTAGTGGTAGTGATAGTAAAAATGGAAACATGGGCGACCAAATCGACCGAGTTATGGATAAACATTTAAGCGATTTAGAGCATGAAAACCTCACTGATACGGTCGACATTGTCAAGTATATGGCTAACCTTAAGGAGAAGCATTTAGAATCGCAACAACAACAGGCGGCCGATTCGAGCCTTTCACCAGAACCTCAAACCATAGTCGAGAACACAATAGTTACCACTGCCGAGATTTCTCCGCCTCCACGCCATGAAAGTGATAGTTCTGACCGCACCACTGGTACGGACAAGTCCGAGGAGTCCGAGGATACGAGCAGTCCCCCAATTGATATCATAGTAATTGATAAGAAAGTGGACAAGGTATTCAAATCCAAGTCGGGCAGCGAAAAGACTTCGAAGGGTGGTGACTCGTCGCGAAAGTCTTCAACCTCCCCGCGGACTAGCATTCATTTATCGCGCTCGCCAGATCGGTCGAAATCGCAGGGCAGCAGTCCTGTAAGAATCATTAGAGTGAAGTCACCTAAAACTAGTTCAGAACATGAAAAACGTCTTAGTGTTAGTTTGAGCCGCGATAGCTCGCAAGATCGTCTGTCGCCTAGTGGCCGACGCACCCCAAGTCCCAGGCGCGCTTCTGAAGGTGGCATTCTGAAGCGTCCAGTCAGTCCACGCAACGCAGGCATCCTGAAACCTTCTCAAAGTCCTTGCAAAGCGCGTTCGCCTGAGCGCAGCTGTCTAAAGAAGCAACTCATCCCTTTTTCGCATGAATGCAGCATAGAATCTCGGTCACCACACCTTTCTCCGCGCAGTAGCGTGGAATACCTTTCTCCAGACCGTTCCAACGTCTGCCGCCACCAAGGTCAATACTCCCCGCGCGGCAGCTTCGACAGCCGATACTCAGATACCACTTTAGATGTACCGAGGTCATCCCAGCGCAGCCCTCGCGGAAGCTTTGATTGTCGAAGTGATGCAGATCGGCAGGGCTTCCAGAATGGCAACCGGAAACGAAGTCTCAGCGCGCACGGAAGCTTCGACACCTCGCGCGACAAATCTCCTGAACCGCACTATCAGTATTTCCCTACTTATGACCAACCTCGCCCATCCACAAGCAGTGCATATGATGGCACTACTCATAAGCCTCGCTTGAGTAAATCCTTAGAACGGTCAACGTCCCGAGAAAGTACTAGCAGTAGCACATGCCGGTACGGCATTTCTCCGGAACGCATCTATAACATCAGTAGCGGCCCCATTCGATCTCAATCTGCTGAAAATGCATTCGCCAGATACGCGTCCACCTACGATCCGGCACGTTCGAACGAATCGCTAGTCAAGGCTCTGGAGCACCCAACGTGCGTGGAGTGTCTCTATCAGCGGAAACCATCCTAGCAGAAAGCCCGCGCACGGCAGAGTCGTGCGCGGAAGAAAGTTACCAGAGGACTATCGAACTCATCGAGCAGCTTCGATCGCGATAGTTCCTTCGATCAGACTTGTGTTGATTGCCACGATTTCTATCAAATCCATGTCTAAGCAATAGAGTTCCGCGAGCCGAATCATTCTTATCCTAGAATTCGAACGAACGATTCTCGCAGAATGGCTCGATTTGTCGACACTATCTCTTCTCAACATAAAGTACCTGTATTACAGTTTTATTTTCGCTACACGTTTTCGAAGCATTTCTTTACAGAAGCCTTCAACACTTTTTAAGATCATATACGTAAAGTTAGCCGACAACTCGATGGTTAGTGCAATATTCTGATGTTACTGCTGTAAAATAAGTCCAAACCTATACGTATACGAGCATCAAATTCTCGACAAGGGATGGAATGCTAGGCATGCACCTGTCCTACGGGGATATCTCAGGGGGAATTGGAGATGGCTATCCGATGAGAATTTACTAACTTAATTTCAGGGAGACTGTTAAATGCGTTCTCCTATCATAAATAGTTCACATAATAAAGTCCTTATTTGATCAGATTTAGATTGAAAGACGTCGAGTTAAACTCAGCGTTGATCTTTTTGCTGAATTAATTCTTAAGGGTAAAGGACAGACGTCATAATAATTTGTCTTTCGTGGACAATATCCTTAATAAGTCCATGCTGTCGAGACGGTGTAGCATTTATAGATAGAATACTAATTGTCTCGGTCTGTGGGGCTATTTTACCGACTTAAATGTATCACAATCAATAGTGGCTTCGTCCCAAATACTTATTTAGACACTGAAAAACATTTACTGAGTATGATTTGGCTGACAATCTTCACTGTGATGTTCAACGTACCTTAAGTCCTACTAGTTTGTCCATAATTTTAGTCACTCCGTCTAAGTTTCTTCCGTTACTACTTTGAAGCCAATCAGAAAAACTACCCTCAAAAATAGTATTCTCCTTGCCGTGAATATAATATGCAACGCGAAGGAGATTATTTCGCGGAACAAAAATCAAATGCGAAACAATGCAAACCGTGTTAATCAACAGTTAAAACGTGAACCAAATAAATTTACGATTGCCTTTTTAATTGCATCTTGAGAAATGTAACAAAACCGCACCTACGTACTGAAAAAACCAAACGAAACCGAAAATGAAAATAGTTTAGAACGCATCATAGAACAATATTCATCCGTGCATCTTTATAAGTCGAATTGCAAAAGTTGTGATGAAAATGTGGTATTCGAAACGAAGAGATACAAATATCTGATGGGATTGATAATCAAATGATCAAATTGAAACTTAGCAAATTTGTCGAGAGTGAGTTTCTAGCAGATGGACTACAAATTATCATAGCATACTAAAGTAGATGATTAAAATCGTTAAGGATGTATAAGTCGAACATGGAACCTTATCTAGGCAGGGACAAATTAGCTAGCTAGAATAAAAAAATAACACAAAATCGGTCGAACGTCTTACAGACTTAACTGTGTAACTGTGCAACACGGATTGACGAGAGAAAGTAAAACAAACAAAATATTTATCTAGAAAGCAAGCCAATCATATATTAGCTGCATTCAGAAAAGAAGATACAGATATAAATGTTATAAGTGTTTATATAAATATAACCGTTTTTAAACAATTATATACAATATTTTTAAAAGAAAAACTACCAAATCAAAACTAATAAGAACTATTACTCAAATAGAAAATAGAAAAAAATTAGTTGTATAAATAAAATATTAGTCGATAATACAAAAATTCCGGTGCTATTTGGCAATTCAATTCACTTGTTATGCGTATGATTTTTATCAATTTAACATAATATATTTCAAACTCATTACAGTTTTAAGAATTTAGTAATTAAATAGTAAATAAACACATAAATATAATACATAATATCACTGTTACACTCAATTGATACTCACACAACTACACGTAGAGAAAGTCTAGAATTGAAAAGCAGGAGTGATTATTGTCTAATGCAAAATTTACCATAAGAATTCTTGGCTGCGTCTCCATTCGAAAGCGCGCAAATTTTCAGTTAACAACTCATTCAAATGGTAACAATGCGCTTTCTTTGAAATGGAAAAACCAAGAATGATGTTCACAAATGTTTTTCAAAAAAAATATGCACACTGAAATACTAACAGGTAGTCAGCACAAGCATAGAGTACGAAATATTGTAATCTGATACCTAGCCAAACTAATCTGCAAATCTGAGATGAAATAAATTAAATGTACATATAGGACACTTAACTTGAGCTAAACACATATACGAGTAGTTGAGATAAAATACAAAAAACAATTCAAACTTTCAAACAAATGTACACAAATTGATTCATGCAAATAAGTTTTTAAAAAACTAGTGGAGATGAAAAAACAAGCAAGTTAGTAGTGTGAACTTAAGTTAAACATATTTTCAGTTTCAGTAATATTTCAAAAAGGATTCATGTCTATTAAAAATACAATTTTTTTGTCATTCTACTCAACCCTGATTAGTTGTTAAATTCTGAAGTTATGATAAATTTGTTCCATCTTAATTAGTTTTTCCAAGCGGTATTAATATTGAATTAAATTCTTACCTTTAAGGGGTCTTGCTACCTTCGATTTTTCAAAATAGTGTCTGTTTTAAATATTTTTTTATATAGAAACAAAAAAGATATCAATACGAAATTTGGCATATTCATTTACTATAATTTAAAAACACAAAAAATTTTTTTTAATGTTTTAGAAGGCAGTTTTTGGTGGCATTTTTTTTTTGAAGAAAAAAAACGGTGGTTGACATAATTTCAGATTTACGACGCCTTGTTGCTCTGAAAAAAAACTCAAACGGGATATTATTTTGTATTCGGTTGGTATCGCAAGAACTAGAATAAAAAGGTTTTAGTCAAAATATAACAAAATGGCGGCGGTTTTTCGAAAAAATCGGTTTTTGAGATTAGAAAATTAGCTAAAAATCGGTTAGTTCACAACCGATCTCTAAGATCCTAGTTCATGCGGTAGCCATATATGTATACTATAACTTGTCAAAAAATCAGAGCAATCGTTCAAGGAGGTTTTTTAAATTGTGTCAACCAATTATAAAAACATAGTTTCGAGAAAATCGCGTTTAAAGTTTTCAAACGGTTGTTTGTTACAATTACACTTAAAATTAATTAGCGAAGCCTCAAGCATACAAAGGTATTTCTTCTTCCTTGAACATGTATATTGACTTGATTTCTCATCTCTGCGGGCTGTTCTTGCCTCTTTTGACGCATCGGTGCTGCGTTTATTAGTGTTCTTGATTTGCAATTAATCATTACTGTTCGCATGCTTTTCAGCAGCAAGCCCTATTGTCACGCCCATTACTTGTATGATTTTCAATAGGGTGCAAAAACTTTCTTTAACCAAACAAGCAGCTGTCCATGTAGCAATTCCAACAATGTTTTTCGCCGCAAACGTATGTTTCGGAACCATATTCCAGACGCACGAGTTAAAACTGTCTTAAGTGTTTGGATATTATTACCCAAGCAAATCTTGAGTAAACCGTCTGAATTGAAATCAAAAACAAAACTTTTGATGTTCCATCAGTCAGACTACATTTATATTCGAGTGTAATGATATACAAAAGATGATCCTCAAGCAGCTGATCAAAAAAAAGTGTGGGGCGCTGGGCACAGTCTACAGATCGTAAAACTCTGATAGTGCTGTCTCACTGTAACTCTCTATATAGCTGTATAACTAACGTTAAAATTTTTATTTTGTTTTGAAAACATTTTTTTGATAACATTTACAAACGAAATAAGTCAAAAAAACAAAATTTCTAGGTATTATTTTTTTCGCCAATTTTCGAAGTTTTCCATGAAAGTAAAAAACTTATGCGCACACAATGTTAGCAAATTGCCATGGTGGTTTTGACAGCTGACCGATGATACTTCAAAATGACATATATGTCATTGGAGTGTTACGGCGCATATGTTAGTGGGGCCATCTGTTGTAAAAGTTGGGCTTTCAATGCATACACCCAATAGAAAGACCCCGTAATTGTATCTTTTTTTTTGAAAAAAAAAAATCATTTGCTTGATGTTAATAGTAACGCTGAAATATTTTGAATATTATTTTCCGAATCCTAGCACTCACTAATTTGTTTGTTTCTTCCAAACAAGCCACAAACATACTAACAAAATTATAGTCAGCACACATTCTAATTATTTTCATCCTCGATCTCGACAAGACATCTTTTCTGATTACAGAAGAACACATAATCCTTTCCTAAAGAATAATACTATTCTTGGGCTTTGTAGCAAACAAATCAAAAATTCAATCAAAATATACTAAAGATACGACAGTTAAAAATCAAACGATCAACACAACGTAAATATTTATCTACAAATAATTGTTTTGGCCCAGCACACGTACAGCAAATCCATAGGAGAAATATTACGTGAACATCGATTAATTAAATCCGAATTAATAATCCGACTAATGAAATAAAAATAATCAGCCAGCTGTACTACTAGAATATTAATAACAATAGCAGATTAGATGAATTTTAAACTAAGACCGACTATATCGTTATTTACATAGCAAATGTAAGGCACCTGGAAAAATACTCGAAAAAATATTCGTATGCAAATTGCTTATGTACTTATCCATAACTTGGTCCCGAACTTACGAACAAGTACGCCACCAATATTTCATTTTTATTGTCCTGGAATGTTGAGAGCGTTTGGTTATCTTGTTACCTGGTTGCTCCCCCCACTGTGTCCATATGTGCTAGCGTTGTTTCGAAACTAGTATCTGCAATCATGGTAAGTAGCTAGGCGTTACGAGAACTACATACATATGTAATATATTGACTTTCAAAACGAATACATACATAATATTCAAATACAAATATACATGAAGATACATAATGTAATTTTATTGAACGAATCAAATACCAAAGTAATATTTAATACCATATTTATTGTTGGAGCTGTTATAAAAATAAAAATAAAATAAACAAATAAGATTTATCAATGTCTACCTGATATTTGACCGAATTAACTAATCTCTGTACAAGACGCAATGATATATTCTTCAACTATTTTATTACTATTGATTAAATCAATTGATTTTTGTAAGTGTGTAATATTTCTGTGGAATAAGCTGTTCCTACTCATTTCGTTATTAACTTATGCAATTAATAAATTTGATGCATGAGGGACAAGTGAATGATTTTAATAAAATCGGTTAGTTCTTTAACTTATTCAAAGTTTATTAATGCGTGTCAACATTGTAACGTGATCAATAGTAATAAATCTTAAGAAAAAAGCATCGTGTGTAAGAGTCATTATTCTTATGTACAACTACATATATATATAGAGAAACATTATGTAATCCAAAATGCTTGGCATCGCTTTATCAAACCGTAGTGCATAGTTGCCTGCCCACCTTGTAAATAGTTTTTGTTATGTCGGCAAACTAAAGAATCGAGTTTTTTTTCCAAAAGAAAAGCACCTTTAATTGTTAATATATATAAGTCGAACTTAGTTGTAAATTGAAAAGTGCCCCGCATATTGATCAGCCGGCTACTATGCACTGTAAATGTCCGATGGTTAACACACTCCTCGTCCCTACTTATTTGTATAAGTTTATTTGAAAATTTGCATTTTCAATCCCTGAAAAGGATATTGCGATATTCTTAATTGGATTAGTATGAAACCCGGATCAAATGGATTGTAGATGTTTAGAAAGATTAATCAGAACCTCAATCATAATTTACGTATAATTTCAAAAAGGAATTTAATTTATTTCGTTTTTTTTTTGTAGTAGCTGCTGGATTTTTTTTCTGTTTCAAGACAATTTGATAAATGTGTGGTTTTAATTTTAATATACCTAGTAAATTGAACTGTTAGAGATTACTTACCATTTTGAAATGCTCCTGCTGTTATTAGATATCAACAATCGGGAACGTAGTCATATTGATTTGCATTAATCACATAATTTTTTTTCTTGTCTCGATATAATGATATGTTGAGTGAATTTTAAGTAATAAAAGTTTAACAAATTGTTGACTTAATGTCCTTCAGACTGAAATTTCTCCGAGAAAACAACAGTCTTTAAAATTGTGCTCATAATGAAAAGAGTGAAGCGTGTACCGTTTTTAACCATTCTTCTGAACATAGCATCTCGTTGATAAACAATTAGTTCGGAATGACACCTCAAAATCCAACATCTTTTATTTAAAACATCGACAAGAGATAGTTTAGCAAACTTTATAGTCCAGCTAAATGGGAGTTTGACCGTGCATTTTGGGTAGGCAGAATTTTTTTTAATGCAATGCATGGGTAATGGTATAGATAGCTTAAGTTCAAGTTTCTGGGGTCGCATGTCCATTGGGCTCCATTTTCAAAACAAAATAAATTGGGGTACCCTCATATCTCCGAAACCATGGCTCCCACAAGAAAGTTGTGTATGGCAAACTTGCGTAGAATAAAATGTTTAGCAAGTCGTTGATACATCACTTTTACGTTGGGTCAATAAAAAAAAGTTACAAGCCAAAAACCACACACAAAAAGGGGGGAACATCTTTCGGCCGCCACAACTTCTTTATTTTCACGTTTCACGCGAAACACTTCGAGATATTTTTCTAAGACAATTTTGTCACAAATCGTTTGCGGTATTGATTGTTCTAATCACTGTACATTAGCGGTAGTTATTCCATCCCAAAGGGAGAAAGTTGCGTGAAAAACCCGTTTTTAGACCAAATAATCGGCTTTTGATGGCGAACCCCCCGTTGCGAAACTCGCGGAGCATTTTGGTAGGCTGGCAAATTTTTGGTGCAATGTGTGATATGACTTACTGGTAGCTTAAATCCAAGTTTCTGGGGTCGCACCCTCAATCCTCTGGGCTCCACCTTGAAAACAAACAAAAAGTGGGGCACCCCTATATCTCCGAAACCATGGCCCCCACAAGAAAGTTGTGTATGGCAAACTTGCGTAGAATTAAATTTTTAAGCAAGTCGTAGATACATTACTTTCACGTGGCATCAATAATTAAAAAGTTATAGGCCTAAAACGACATCCAAAAAGGGGGGAACATCTTTCGAGCGCCACAAATCCATTGTTTTCAATTTAACCCCAAAACACATAGAGAATTACTTTAAGTCAATTTTATTGTCGGAAGACGTCTTCCGCTGAGTATGCTCCGTAGTGGCGTGCCCTATCCACGCAAGTCAAAAACTTCAAACCGAAGCGCATGTTTGTTCATAAAAACTGCGTGGCGCACGATTTTACACACAGTTCAACTATGGAACTTGGTGTTAATTTTTTTGTGTCCGAAAATGATAAAAAAAGTAGTATGATATAGTCATTCCTATTCGTGCTAACGTGCGTGATAAGTGTACGGTGGTAAGGAAACGCAAGAAGTTCAGATATTGTTGCCCTTATGTGGAAGAAGTGTAGGAAGGTCAGAAGTCTGTTCATAAGACGGAATGGAAAGAATTTAATACACCTACCGTTAAAACGCTGTGCTGAGATCTCGTTCTCCAGTTTTCTTAAGAGTGGTTCGTCAAAAACAAATGCTCTGGTGAAACCTACACGGGTGGAAAATATTTCCCAAATTCCAGCGACGTCTCAAACTAACAGAACTCTGTCATGAGTAAAAGATCTGTTCAACCTTATGAAAAAAATAGATGCATTCATTGCTCAATACATCAACTGCTTATCTGGAGCTTAGTTTTGGAATCTCCTGCAATGAGAAACAAAAGATAACTTATTATCCTTGAATATAAATTCGATGAAATTTCTTGGAAAACGACGGGCTGTTCCAGAATACAGAATTTCTCTTGAGGTAATTTTTCTGCAAATATTTATGGAAATGCCATCAGACGATCTCTGGTCTTAGTACTACTTCAACAAGTGACGCCATCTATCAATTATCGATTTTATTGCGATGCCCGCACATCTCTTGAATCTTATGCCCAACTGGAGGAATATTTCTTGTGATGTCCTTGAGACTGAATCTGATACTATGCTCATGAACCTGAGACGAGGAACCAAGTTCGCACTAGCTAAAACACATTTCTTCAGAGTAAACTTGGATGCCTTTAGATATTGATGATGAAATGTCATCAACTAGATACAGTGGAAATCTTGCTCAGCAATTCGAAGTAGGGATTGAAAAGATTGAAAACTGTTTGCCAATGGCAATCTTCAAGATTTCAGTTTAGTCGTCTTGGGTACACGTTTAAGGATCTACGAGATGGCATACCTGATTTGCACAAAAAGGCATGACGAAAGGCCTTTTGCTGAAAAAAGCAAGTGTTCACAAAGAATTTGCAGCTTATTGGTGATGCTGTTGAACTTTTTGACTCGACTAATATATGTCTAAGCATCACTAACTTTAGTAAACTGATCAAATCTGCTAGCCATGCAGGAGGGTAGCAGCTATTTTATCAGTCCAAAATTCCTGTTCCAACTGTATCTATTAAAAAACCCTAAAAAGTTACCTGATGCTGATCAAGCTTAAGTCTCTTCCGCTTTCCATTTATATTTTGACTTTTATCATGAATATCTGCTTAAACTTAAGCTACTTTCAAGTTGGTGGAAGCGAGCGTAGATTCTGGCATTCTCTACCTGGATGGGTCTGGTATACCTGCCCCATTTCTTCCCTATTCAATGTCAGCATCCCGGAAAATCATCATCTTCATTCATATACATCTTCTGAAATAGCACCCCAAAACTATATGCAAGTATGTTTGCAATACAGGAAAGCGAAAGAACTTTTCAACCAATCTTTTGGTTTCAGTACCAACAAAGATTGTTCAGTTTCACAAGAAAAGAGAATCAAATCCAATTATACAGATTGAATTCAATGATTTTTGAATGATATTAACTTTTTCTTTTTTGTAATCAATATGCCTATTCCAATCATGTTGTTAAAATCATGTAAGCCTGCGGAAATGATAAGAAGATGTAGAAATTATTGAAAACTTATTTTTTAATCATACAAAAATCACATAAACAATACGAAACAAAAATTTTCCAAGTAGAAAAAACAAATCTTTTAAAAGGAAATAGTTCTCCGATAAACCGAAAATATTTTTAGATTAAATTTTTATTTTTTTGTACTTTCACTGGGTATTTGGATCCGTAGGCATTATTTTTGACACAGTGCTCATTATTTTTTGAAATTAAATTAAATTATGATTCAAAATTCGTTTCGTAGCTCTTTTGTTAAGGTCACTCATCCGAAAATATAATAATTGTGGAGGCACTCAAAATTGATGAGATTTTTTTTAATTAATTAATTTTTTTTAGATTTTCACCACCTTTTAATAACATTTACAAGATATACAGTTTTATATTTCGAAATCCTCTACAATTTATTTGAAAAAAATGTTGGCATATTCCATGGAATAGAATTTTAAATTGAAATTATTGCCAAGTTGCCGATTGTAGTTCATCTAGTTATGTAAATTCAATTAGTATATTAGATTTAAAAAAAGAAGCATTTAAACAACCGATACATAAAGCGATGTCAACATTTTCCTTTGTTTTGCATTCTAAATTAAATTAAGAATTAATTTTGTTATTTGCTGGATATCCTTTGCACAATGCAACTATGCAAAATGCAAAAATTTAGTTTTAAACTAATTTAAATTTAATTCAATTACGTCCAAAACCCTTCAGCGTCTCCTTTCTAAATCTAAATTTATGTGCACTATTAAATCCATCATTTAATTTCCCATTAGCAAATTTATTTTTCTCTAAAAACAAACAGTTAAAAATGATTTTTAAGAACAAGAGAAATCCATACAGCAAAGCAAAAAAAATGGAACAAACAAAACAATTCTAATTTGGCCACTTTTATATTTTTCTTTTAATTGTAGGGTCCCCAGTGTGGAAACCACGAGACATGATTAGTTTAGGCGATGCACAGTCGACAACACGCAAAGATGAATCTAAGTAAACAGAACAAAGATTAAAATGATAAATTCAAATAAAAAAATAGAGAATTAGTGAGCGAAATTACAGAACATAAAAAGTACAGATCAGAATAAATAGACGTTAAATCACAACCAAAAAAAAATATCTAAAAACAAGCGGGCAAATTTAAAATAGCAATGCAGACACACTGCTAGTATTACACAGTTTGTGTTGTCCACAAAAACAATTGAAATTCATATAAATAGTATAAATATTGTTAATTTAGCAAAGCGATTTGCAACGAAGCCAAACAATTGTTGTGAATAATAGTGTTTGTCAAAATTATTGAAATTCATCATAGCCATATTAATTTCATATTGAAATGAGCACTAATTTTTATCCACTTAGAGAACTATTGCAAACATTGATTGTTAACAACAATTTCCCGAAATGCTTCAATGCAAACAAACAATTTTAGTGGCTAAACGATCCTTTTGAATTCAAAAAACCGGTCGATATTTTCATTTTATCAAAATATTGTCTTTGATTGTTATACGGAATGGCTTTTACGAGCAGCCAAACTTTGTTTAAATTTCAAATAATGCATCTATGTATTCAACAGGAAAACAATACAAAACTACACATGTTTTTGTAATTGCTTAAATGAAAATTGTGTATTTACTGATTTCATAAATTCAAAATGTAAAACGAATCGACTGAATAAGCGTGAAGTATTTTCAATTAAGACAGAACGATAAATCAACTACCAAAAGTGTAATTTTTAATAAAAATTAAGAATATTTACATTGAAATGAAATGTGCACTGTGACAGTATCTATCCACTATCCGCTAAGAAAAATCAAAACAGACAAAACACATTTCCCTTGTTAGAGCAAAATTTAAATTATTATATAAATAATTATGAACCATTCAAGACGATTAACTAATTTGTATTTTATGAAATCGAAGAGAAATTGCGCCATGTTCCCATTGTTTATTCTTCAAACCAATGAAAAATCGATTTACATTGATAGTTTTCCAGCAATTTGATAACTTTACAGATCGATTTAAAACAAAACAAAAAACACGACGCGAAAGGACGAACATGGCATGTGACGCAAAAAGGAATGTATGAAAAGATCCTATATAAAGCAAAAAAAAACTTACAATTTGGACTAAAAATACCTAAGACAATGTTGGAATTGAATGATGGCATATGTTTTGGTTAGTTTTTGTTTGTTGAAAGATGATAAAAGCGAATCACGTTACGTAAAAAAAGGAAATATTTAAAACAAAACTAGAAATTTATTAAATCAAATGTAATACAAACGTAAAATTTCAGAGAATATTACACGATTAAAATGCCACTTATATTAGACGAATTTTATTATTTGAATTTTTAAATTGTCTGAAATTTGATTTCGTGCCTTTGATGATTCTAATTTAACCCGAAGCGTGCTTAAAACTGAATATCATTTTTATTTTTAAAGATATTTATTCCTCTTGCATTTGAATCCAATTGGTACCTAGAGCCTGGACAATAGAATTGTAAATCGAATGGGATGAGTGAAAATTGGTTTTAACTGAAGCTGTCTTAAGCTGCTGATGATTTAAAACTAAATAATATCCGAATACCTTCATCAAATCAAGTTTATTTAAATCTGAATAAAAATGCCTCATAACCTTAGATTATTTCCAGGAGCTAAGCCTAAATACGGAATATCTATTAGCATTTTCATTTCATTTTTATCAGAATCAGTAATAGCCACAGCTCGCTATTCTGTAACGAATCCTTGAGCTTAAGCTGTTTGTAAAAGTTTTACGAGGATGGATGTGAAAAAGTGTACTGTTTCCTTATGAGGAAGACTACCTAAAATCGATTTATATCAACTCAGTGGTCGCATATTTCTTTCACCCCCATTTTGTACTTTTATTTTTCCATCTTAGTTAAATCCACAAGTTTGATTAAAAAATAAACGAAATTGAAACACTGCTTTCAGACCGTATGGCCCACAGTTGTTTTTTTTTTAAGAAAATACCAAGAATTTTCGACGTTTCTTCTTTTATATGCATATACCTTACTCCATCCAAACCATATTTAATATCAAATATCTCATTTTCATTGAAGCAAATTAAGCAGATAGTTTTTTTAAGGCAACAAAATTGTGATTATGCTTCACAGCAATTCTTCTATTTTCTATAAATTTACAGTCAACATTGATTGAATACAACAGCAACAGAAGTAAATAATCTTTGAGAGCAACGAAATTTCTTTTTAAATCATCAGTTGCTCTTAAAAATATAAGAGATGAAATCAAAAAAAATTAAAGTTAAAACAAAACCAATCGGTAATATGAGCGCATAAAAAACATCCACAATTATATTTATTTCTTCGTTTATGAGACATTTGGAATAGGTTCAGCTGAATTTAAGGGGTAACACTACTCTAGAGACCCCATTTTTTCATGATTTTTTGTAAGTGAATAAATTTAAAAAAACACCAAATCCGCTTATGGTAGTATATTGTATAACTCAAAAAGTACAAAAAAAATATTTTTTTTTCCAAAATGGCCGCCACAGGACCCCGTATTCGGCTGTTGTGTGATCCACCTTTAAAAAGTTACCGGTAACTTTTCTCTCGAACAGTCGCTCCTAGAACAAAAAACTAAAATTTTTCTTGAAGTGCATACTAATAGCTAGTGAAGTACGTAGGAGATTTTTTTAAACTATATTTCAACAAAATGGCTGTTTTGAAAAAAATCGATTTTTGACAAAAAATTAGTAGTAAATTGTTTATAAACAATTAATCAAAAAATCCCTACGTACTTCACTAGATTTTGGTATTTCAAAGCTACTGTCAAAATTTCAAATGGATCCATGCACCCGTTCCAAAAGAATCTTACCGGTAAGCTTGAAAAAAAGTGATTTTGATTTTTTGAAAATTGGTGTTACCCCTTAAGTAATTTGATTTTTTTTATTCGCAAACCATGTTATCGACAACATTATTATTCTTAATTTTCTTAAAAACTAACCACTTGAATGTTTTTAGTCAACGACCCCTTGCAGAACAATAAAACAACGGCCTTGAGTTGAAATTGACTAAACAGACCAATTAAAACAACTGCTCCAACCATCCCCATCCCCATTCCAAATAAAAATCACATAAGATGCGAGGCTCGATTAATAATTTTAATTATTACATTTTCAACTTAAAACACAAACATACATACAAATTCGAATTCTTTCAACATTTTCCACCTCATAACGTTGAAATGAAGCAAAAAAATATTTAATACAAAAATTTAATAAAAAATAAAACCTATTAAATTAAATTTAAAAAAAAAAACAGAAAAATATTATTAGAAATCACCTTTTTGTAAAGATAATTTTTAAAAACCAATGAAAAAATATAGCGAAATATAAAAAAACAAAAACAACACAAGTAACTATTATTATTAATTAAAACAATAAAACTAGAAACAAACCAACACATAATTAATAATATAATAATTATGAAATTGTTACAATTTACGAATTTCAATGAGCAAAACATGAAAGCAACCATAAAAGAACACCTTAAAACCTCCACAACTTGATGAAACCACAAGAAAGTGTCCTCGATTGGAACAACGTGACACCATTCAATCTTCCTGATGTTTCCACATTATTGATTGTAACTAATTATTTGATAATCGTATAAACGATAAATACATATTATGCTGTTCAGATCTCTTGCAAATGTATGAAATAAAATCAAAGCAACGCAATTTCAAAAAGGGAAATGTTTAATGCTACATCAAAACAAAATAAATATATGAATTAGTGAAGTGAGAATAATGTCAGGAAAAGATATAAGTAACAGAAAATGTGGAGATACCAACTTAAAAACAACACAATACAAAATGAAAAATATAGGAAAATTTTAGAAAATTTATAAAATCACTTTAAAAATTATAAATGATAAAAAATGATCACGAACGAAATTAAAAAAAAATATTTAAATGAAATATTTGTTTTTTTTATGGGTTTAAAGAAAAGGCAAGCAGTGCCGACTGATAAGAAAAGCTGCTGGATTTAAATGGTAAGTTTGAAATTGTGTGTTATTAGTTCACAGAGTTGTGGAAGCAATTCAATTTTAGGCTGTTAAAAATCGCAGGGTTTGAAGGGTTGAAAAAAATCACTCATTTCAATTCGAAACTGATCAAACCCATAAAAATTATCTACAACCAAAATAAGCAACAATCTACTTATCTTCCCAGCTTGTGCAGGTTTTCTATTGACGAGACCCTGAAACACGGATAGCCTATTTTATTTACTAGGTAATTAGGGTTTCGATTAGACCACAAATATTCAGTCAGGAAAAAGAATCCGCTTTTTCTACGCACAATTATATAATGCCAAAAAAATTGAAGACTAAGCGTTCAAAATATTATTTTAAATTGAATTATTTATTCAAACAAATTTACAAAAGTACATACGTAAAACAAGAATATTTCTAATCAAATAATAAATTATGGTTCCAACCAGGTATGCATAAATCAAAACTTTTTATATTTATTATTTTCTTATGAAGATATATTTGAATCAACAAATCGCGGTCCTTTCCAGTCACATTAAATTTTACTGTTTAAATGTCTAATTGGTCAAGCATCGAAAAGCCGAAATCGTGCTTTACTCCTTAATCTTCTTTTAAAGAAACCATAAATCCCGCCTACGTACTGCTTGACATGCCATCGGCTATCGAACGCATATCCGAGCTGACTAAACTCGCCGAATCGACAGTCACACAAGTCGCTTGCGACGATAACGTCTCCATGGACACGTTTGTGTTATTTTTAAATGCATGAACGCCATCAATTAAGTACACCTCTTGCAGCTCTGAGCCCCTTTCGAGAGCTGATACGTAGACACCCAGCTTTCCCTGATCGGCCAACAAAGTCGGCATATAGAAGTTGATAAATGTCCTTAGGGCATTCTGTTCGTCTTCCTCACTCGAACTGGGCGCTTCGTTGCTGTAAGACCGATGAATGCGGAGGATCTGCAAAATTTGAAAGTGTGAAATGTAGAGAAGCGGCTCCCGATACAAAAATCCAGTTGGGGTGTAGTTCCAGTTCAGGTCGTAGGGTCGCGATCGGCAACCGTACTCGTCGACAAATATCCCACACTCGGCGAAGCATAGAAGGAACTCCTGGGCGCTGATTCGGAACGCCGCCATCGGTTGGCATGCTCTTGTGTGCACCATCGATGCATCAGCTATGTCGACAAACTCTTCGGCAGAGTAGGTGCCCAGATCGATTTCGAAGAATTTGTCGGAGCTCACGATCGCCGAGTGCTTCGTGAACAGCAGCGACGAAACAGGGGTGGCTGTATCCAAAGCACGAACAGGCTTGAAGCGATGCAGCTGTAGGTCATATTTCAATATCACAATCCTGGTTGAAGTTGCTGCAATCGCCACTGCATCGCTGAGGTCTCCAGTTTCGCCGGAAATCCGGACGAGATGCCACCGCTCGTTGAAGGCTCGATTTGCAAACGGCAGGTCCAGGATTGTCGCTTCCAGTTTTGGTTTCATGCACGCGATCGTCTGACACCGCGCCTGCAGGTGTCGCAGGTCGCATTGGTACAAGTACTCGCCATTCGAGCCTATCAGAACCGCCTTCGAGATCTTCTTTGAAATCGCAATGAAATTCACGCTCTCGATTCCCGAGATGTGCACCAAGTCGGCTGTATCCAGGTGATACGAGTAGAGTCCCGTGTTGGTGCCGAACAAAATAATACCGTCGCATATTTCGACACCGCAGTTTATTTTGAGGCCGGAGTTGAACGATTTCGTTTGGAAAATCAGTTCACCATTATACGATATGTTTGCCTCAGCCGATATATTCGAGTCGGAGTTCTCCGAGCGGCTTTGGCCGCCGATAAACTCCTCTACCTCTGCTTTGATTGAATTGCGTGACTTTATTGTTTTTGAAGAATGCTCTAGTCCTTCGCAGGATGTCTGAACGCCGCTCCGGCATTTTCTATGGACCGATGATTTGCATTCCCTACATCGCCAATACGGACTCCCGGCAAGAATAGCCTGGAAACAGACCTCGCACGACATGCTCGCAACATTTTCCAAGCCTAGCTCAAAGCGGTGCGTTTGATATGTTCGTCGTTTCGCCGACGCAGATGTATCCGTCCGCTGTAAAGACACTTCAGATGTTTTCGGTGCAGCATCTATTATACGTTCTTCTGGACTATCTTCGTGTTTCGTCGACACAGCAACATCGCAATCCTTCAAGGCATCTAGCTGCGATTTGGCTTTCTCTAATTGTTCTTGTAGCGATTTCCTTTGCGCTCGCTCCCTCTTCAACTCCTCCTGCAACGTTCGGTAGGTTATCGTCGATTCTATAGCATTCGGAGAGAGGTTCTCCTTCCTCGAATTCGCAGTACCAGACCCGAAAATCATATCAGCGAGTGACTTCTTCTTTTTTTGCGATAGATCTTCCACTTTCAACTGCAGGTAATCGATTAATTTTTTATGCTGAGCGATTGTTGCTTCTGACTTTATATCACGTTGCACGTTATAGTTCTTTTGTTCCTCAAGTTCTCCATTCAGCTGTTCGACATCCTGTTGGAATTCTTCGAGCGAGCTTCTCATCTCCTTGCATTCACGAGCCAGCTTGCTTGCTTCCTCCCGCGCCAGGAAAAGATCAGTCAAGATGCGAGTGTTTTCCTCTTTAAGGGCTTGAATTTCTTTATTCAAATTTGTGTTGACGGTTTGCAGGTTTGCCGTGTCCGAAGAAAGCACCTCACTTCTCTCCTGAGCTTCAAACAGCGTCCTTGTCTTCTCGATCAGTTCTTTTTGTTGTTCTACAATTTTTTGGTGGCAAGACTCTAGGCTGGCCTTCATTTCGTTGACATCTTGCAGCAAATTTTTGACCTTAGTCTCAGCCGCGATCTTGGCGGCCGCCTCCACATTTATCGACTGTTTCAATTTGCCGATTTCTTCGTCTTTCTTCCGCAGATCTTTCCACAGACTATCAATTTTCTCGGCGCTCTCTTTGTTTTGCTTCACCTCATTCTCTAGCATAACTTCAATCTCCGACAGTTGAGTGTCAGTTATGCTGCAAGCAACCTTCAGCATTTCATAGTTCTCTTCTGTTTGCCGCAGTTTCATCTGGAGCTGTTGATGGTTCTCGTTCAAGCAGGAATGTCTTTCTCGCTCCTCAGTCAACTCTCGGAGCAGACGTTTATTCTCGAAGTTTATGGAATCGTTTCTTTGCAACGCTTGCAGCATCTTTTGACGACTCTCTTCGGCCTTTTCTTCGAGCTTGTGTACTTTCGAAATTTGCTCAATTACCTCTGACTTTTCTTTCATGCGCTCCTGTTCCGCCTTCTCCCACATTTTGTGCTCCTTCTGGATGTCAGCTTTCAGACTCACAATTTCACCTTTCAGCTCTTCAATCTTCGCGTCCTTTTGACTAACGATCGCTTCGGACAACTTGAGCTTCTGTTGGATATCGTCTTTCTCTGCTTTCAACTTCTTCATCTTCTCCTCCGTCAGATCCATCCTTCGCTGCAGAAGTTTCTTTTCGAGAGTCAGATCATCCACTTGCTTCTCCACTTTCCACAACGACAAACTGGCCGTCCTTGCCGCTTGACGTTCAACTATCATTTGTTCTCGCGTCGTTGTCAATGCTCCTTCAAGTTTTTCATTTTGCCGCTCGAGCATATCGCCAACGGATTTCGGTTGCTTGCTGAGTTTCACAAACATCTCCTCGAGCTTGGTCATCGCGTTTTCCAGTTGGTCTGCGCGCTTCCTTTGGACATTTTCATTCTCCTTGGCTGCCACCAGGTCGTTACGAAGTTGTTCTTCGACGGCGTGCAATTCGGTGAGGCTGCCGTGAGCTGTTCTATAGGGCGAAGACAATCCGCACTCCGACTCATACGAGCGGCGGCGCTCCTCCACTTCCTGCTGCTCCCGCTTCAGCTTCTCCAGCTCGCTTCGCAAATGTTCGCACGATTTTTCCAATTCCGTGTACCTTTTTTCAAGAGTCGCGCATTCGGATCGAAGGTTTTTGTTCTCCTCGATTTCCACATTCAGCCGCTGCTTCAAATCCTCAATATTTCTGTCAGTGGCCAATTTGGCCTGCCGATTGCTGTTCGTAGAACATATAGACTCGTCCAGTTCCGATCTCACATCGCGTAGTTCGTCGCTAATTTTGGATTTGGATACCCGTTCCGAGCGTAGTTTTCCTTGCAGCTCGACGACCTTTGCCTCGTAGGCTTGTGTGATTTGCACCTTGCTCTTTTCGAACTCGAGCTTGTCTGACGAGCTCTGATCCTTGATGGTCTTCAGCATGTCCTTGTAGTTGTCTATTTTCTCCTGCAAATGACTGCAGTGATCGGATTTGTTTTTCAACTCGCCCTCGCAAATTTCCAACTTTTGCAGCATATTGGCTATTTCCGTTTTCTTCTCCGAGATCTGCTTTTCGTAGTTTTGGTCGGACACTTGCTTCGCCTTCTCCCATTTTTGATAAGTTGAGCTCAACACCTGCGATATGGTGGCATCACTTTTAAGCCGCATTTCTTCCTCAATCTTCAGCGAGCTCTTCAACGTCTTCACCTCTGTCCTACTTGCAGCCAGTTCGGCGATTTTCTCCTTCAATTTTTCCTTCATGTTGCTTAGTTCATCCTTGGTATCTCTCAGGATTTTGGTTGTGGAATCGGTTTGGTTTGCCTTGTTTTCAGCACGCAGCAGCTTCTCCTGGAGACACTTCAGGTCGTCCGACTGATTCTTGTTTGCGCGTTGCAATTCTCGCAACTTTGCGTTCAGTTTATTCACCTGAGGCGCCAAACTTTCTTCTTCCTCCGACGTATCGGCAATTTTTTCCTCATGGACGAATCCATAGCCCAAAAACGGAAGATCTTGCCCACAAAATTCATGTAGATTTCCAATTTTTCGAGGGGCTTTCACGAATGTGCTTCGTCTGCCCTTGATCCTTTCGATGTCCTCGAAGTTCGAGACATCATCGTCGCTGCTTACTGTTGGTATGATTGGAGGGACTGTTTGGCGTACATTGTCCCAATCGATGTCTTCGAAAAATGCATGTTTTCGAATAGCTAGGAAGCTTAAGCGATATCGCGCCTTTGTGATTAGTCCTTCAAGAAGACTGCGAAAATTCGGACTGATGTTGACGTCGTGAGGGAAGCTGAGTTTTTCGGGTTCCTTGCCATCACAAAAGCTAAGAATGCGTGAGTACGTTTCGTGCACGTTCTCGTCGTGGAAAGGAGTTGTTTCGCAGATCAATTCATATCCAATGATTCCCATGGACCAAAAGTCGCATTTGACCTGTAAAACACATACGGGATTTGGTTAAGCAAATGAATTAAGTGAAAAAGTATATTCCACATGAATGGCGCAAGCAAAGAATGATGGAGGAAGAGAATTAGAGGAGGCGGAGATGGTTTTAGTCGGCAAAAGCCGGACATGCCGAGAAGCAGAAGCGACTTTCCACCTCCCAACGTTTTTAGATGAATTAATACGGTTCGTGTAACACGGATAGGTGTAACTCACATCATGTATAGACTTCGATGCCCTGTGGGTGGAAATCGTTTGCAGCAACTCGGGAGCAATGTAGTCCGGCGTCCCAACCGGCGAAAGGCTCATCACTTGCCCGTCCTTGTCCAATGATGCTGCGTTCCCGAAATCCGCCAATTTAATGTGCCCGAAACGATCGATCAGGATATTCTCGGGCTTGATGTCGCGATGCACATACCCCAAGGTGTGGAGCGCATTTACCGCCAACGCCAGCTCCGCCAAATAAAACTTGGCCAATTCTTCATCGAATGCGCCGTTCCGAATCATCAGGCTTAGTAGATCGCCACCGGGGAGATACTCCATCACCAAGTACAGATGACTCGTGTCCTGGAGAAATGTTTCAGCAATAATAATCACGGAAAAACTCATGCCGGACTAGCAAACTTACTTGAAACGCGTATTGTAAGTACGTTATCCACTCGGTCGCTCGACTCGCCATTATGTCGCGCTCCTCCTTCACCTGCGAAGTCGTCACCACCTCCTTCTGGATCTTCTTCATCGCATAGACGTCCCCGGTCGCCTTTTCGGCCACCAGGAACACATCTCCGAAGTAGCCCTTGCCAATGATCGTCTTGACATTGAAATCACCGCTGCTCACCCTGAACTTTTCAGTCTCCTGGATGACCGGTCGATCTGCAAAAGGACGACGCGATCAACCATCGTACATTTCAATTTTTCAATTCTTCACACTTACACTTGGCGACAAACTCGACTATTTGCTTGTCGCGCTTCTTCAGCTGCTCCTTGTTGCACTCGTTGTACAGCAGACAAAGCGCGTCGAGCAAACCTTCCCGCGACAATGCATCTGCCACCACTTTCGAGGTCCTGGGAGTCGCCGCTTTCCGATTCAGGATCAAGTTGTTTAAGCGTGTCGTGCGAACACTTATCGGTTTCGCGTGGTTGGACATTGTCCCTAAACTATCATAAGACGCACCGCACTAGCTCTAAAACAAGTAGAAACATTGAAATTCAGACTACACCGCAGGACATTTCGAAGCGTTTGCTACTCGTAAAATTGTAACGAACTATTTTGTGATTTCAGGGGTGCCAGAGTTTATCCTGCAAAATGACAGATGGTACAATGGGTTAGGATATTTTCATGCAGCCCGAATTGATGAAAGAATGTGCCGTTTATTGCAAGCAATTAACTATGAAACAATTGAAATCACTCTTCGTCGACTGATCGTTGTAGAACTTGTAATCCATTAATTTAAAATGTACGAATCGAACGCAGCCATCCCTTTGACGTTTCGTATTGCCATTGGATGGAAACAATCTCGACATCACTGCCAGGCAATAAATACTAAATTGCCCAAATTAAGCGCATAGCAATAGTGGTAATTCGCCATGCGTTTTCATTCTCGAAATGCACCTTTTTCAACCGACTTAAACCAACTCCGTCTCCTTCAAATCACTCTCTCCTTTAATTTTCAGTAATAGCCTGTATTTAGATCAGTAAAAATCATTGACCCTTAATTTTCGATGTATCAAAGATGGCAATGCTATTTCCACAGACATCCACTTCCCAAATTTCTGGAAAGCCCGCTTCCAATCGACGCGACATGTGGAATCTGGAATGTATTTTCATGTTCAACTCTCGCTTTTGACAGCCATGACAGCTGCAGCTGACGAATTTGTTGTGTTGAAATTTGGACGGTGGCTTTGATATCCGCAGCGAAACATCATAAATTCCGCGAAAATCAAGTGAGCCTTTCGCAGTGCGAATCGGTCCGGTGGCCAAAGTGCAAAGTGCATTGTAAACGGGTTGGGAACGTGGCCCACGACAGCAACTCCAAGTGAGATCGCGTCGCGATAAATTGATGTCGCGCGGTTTCGGTGCGGGCAAAACAACCGCGATGGCAAACGGGGCCAGTCAAAAGGACAAGCACTTTTCCATCCACGATGCCTTCGAGGAGGAGACGGACGAGGCGATCCGCGTGTATGGGTCGACAGTGATATCGACGCCGGTGCGGGCCAAAACCAGGTCCATCGACGACGTGACAATTCGGGTGCACGATCCCAGGCAAGTAGTAGAGCTCCACCAAACGATGACCCCAGCGCCTCCCGCACAGCCTGCTGCTTTGACGTATTGCGTCACAAAGTCCAACACTCCGTGTTTGTTTGCTGAACTTCCGGCAGTTCCAACGCTCCACCAACGAAGCGACACGCTCGACGTTGTCTGAATCATTAATGAGTTGGGTGCTCGCCCCCTCGCATTCCGGCCCCAAGCTGCCCGCGAACCCCAAAGGCCAGTTGCTCGTTCGCTCTGCATTTTGATCCATGCATCTTCGTTGTGGGATCGCACGAACGCCCACAAACAGTATCTGCGGCTCCATGGGCTCGCATCGCACTCTTCCCTGTTCCGCCAGGTGTGGAAGCATCGCGGCCTTATCAAGGTTATTAGCTGCAGGTCGTGAAATGCAGAGACATGGATATCTTCTCGATTGCGCCGCTCTACCGGTTTGGGCATGGGAACATGTTCTTTTCGGTGTGGCGACGACACGGGCGCCCAGCGCGACCTCGAAAGCCACGGCAGACCGCAATGAAATCGCAAAACGAATGCCAACCAACATATTAGCATCATCGATTTGGACTGATTGGATAGGCTTTGGCGTCCATCGCAATCGGATTTAGTTTCGTTGGAAACTAGGCAAGTATCGGATTACATTGCGCCTACCGCTGCTCGCGGCTTGCGCGGGAAAACAATTGCGAAAGTATCGCGAACCACCTGTACATTGGCACGACTCCCAGTTGGCTCGATGCGTCGTGCCACAAAGTAGTCCCATTTCGACCGTTTCCCTACCACCTGCGCCCGTTCGTACTGTAACACTTTCATATGGTATTGATTTGCACATCAGCTGCTTCACTAAACTACATTTGGCGCAACGCGCGAAGTGTGCACGTAAAAGACGTGTGGAAGCATCATAAACTCAGTTAATGATTGCCTCGTCATGAAATTCGCGTGAGGCTGATGTTGTTTCCAAAGCTAAGTCGTTAATGCTTCATTGCCTTGCCAACATGGGCTACTAACTATGCTAAGCTGTTCAATCTTCGGCAGAGGTACAAAAGAGTCGTAAAAATAGTACCTGTCGAGAGAAAAACACTTTCATGTGAATTTAAGAGGTTGGTGGTGATTTAAAGCATACTCTCCTCGACTATGCAAATCGGAAAATCAATCCGGCTGAAAGGATGATCTTTGGCAAAGATTCAACGTATTTTACATGCTTATAACTTCGTTTGGATGCAACTAGAAGCTCTGTTCCAGACCGTCGACATATTCGTGGCTTGAAGAAAGCATCTTACCGTTGATTGTCTCAAGAGCTTCAAGATGCTTGAAAAACAGCCTTTGGAACCTTTGTTTTCCAGATAAACTTCATTAGTGAAGTACTAGGTGGGGTGAAAAGTAACCTCCTTGGGAATGAAATTTTTTTTTTATTTTATTCAACATAGTCCTCTTTTAGCTCAATACACTTATTCCAGCGATTTTCCAACTTCTTGATCCCGTCCGAAAAGTAATTTTCCGGAACTGCAAAATACTCCTCTGCGGTGTCGATAATTTCCTCGCCTGAGCTGCATTTTTTATTGATGAGCCATCTTTTGAGGTTTGGGAAGAGATAATAGTCCGAGGGAGCCAAATCGGGCGAATACGGTGGATGCGACAGCAATTGGAGCCGTAAGTCATTGATTTTAGCCGTGGTTGTGATGCTCTTGTGCGCCGGCGCATCGTCTTGCAAAAACAAATTTTTTTCGCTTCATGTGAGGCCGTTTTGCAGCGATTTCGGCCTTCAATCGCTCCAATAATGTACAGCAATACTCGCTGTTGATCATTTTTCCTTTTTCGAAGTAGTAGTAGTAGACAGAAAACCGACGCCATAACCTTTCCGACCTATCGAGCCTCCTTCGACCGCTTCGGAGCATTCGTGCCGGCTTCAATCCATTGCCGGGCACTCATTCTGTTCTGTGGTGTGTAATAGTGGAGGTTTCATCAACAGTTACCAATCGACGCCAAAAGTCCGCCCGATTCCGCATCAGCAAGTCCAAACACTCTTCCGAAGTGCGCTCGCGTTCGTGTTTTTGGTCAGGAGTGAGCATGCGCGGCACCCAGCGGCAGAGTAACTTTTTCATATGCAGAATATTGCCCAAAATATGACGTGTGCGCTCAGTACCATAGTCTATGTATACGCTAGTCGTTAAACGAGTAAAAAGTGGACTATCAATTTTCAACGCCGGGTAGCTCCGTGGAACTACCAAAAACTCCAAGCTTTAAGCACGAGCATCTGCTCTGCTCTACACCTGTATTTCCTATAGTTGTTTCGCTGGGATCTCTCTTAAATTTCTTGAAATGCTCTCTTAAATTTAGTTTTAAAGCTGTGTATTTCATTTCCCCATCTAGAGTTTTCCCACTGTATATTGTATACACTGTGCTCAGTATTAATCTTTGTGGTAGCTGCTAGCTCGCGCACCTTCACTTTCCGGTCAGCCAACACCATTTCACGTATTTTTTGACATTGTCCTCTGTAATCGCATCGGAGGGCCTGCCGCTGCGGTAGTGGGGTTACGGCCACAACGAAACTCTCGGAATCAATATTTGACGGTGTTATCTGACGGACCATTAGCCCCATAATATTTATCCAATCTTTCTTTTGTTTCCTTCGCCGTTTTGCCTCTCAAAAAATAATGTTATATGATAGAACGAAAATCGTTTTTGTCCATACTCAACATGATGTCAAACACGTCAACCATAATCAGCTGTCAAAACAAAACTAAAGACAGTATCGCACTGAAATTTGGCATGTCAGCCTTTTTTTGCAGTAGCAGCGCATTCTGGCGGTCAAGGAGGTTACTTTTCACCCCACCTAGTATAATTTCAAACATACTCTTTGATCAATAGTTTCCATTATTTGAGCATAAGCTTGATCTCATCGAGTCGTGTAGTCGCAACCAAATACGTTAGCGCTCCAATTAGTCTCTGGCAAGGATTTATACGAATTTATGTCTCATTTACACGCTCCGATCCCTCAAGTTTTTCACTTTTGTCCATCGGCGTCTTCACAAGTTCACATTTCGTCATGTTAAATCCCTCGAAAACTTTTTTGGTACAATTTCTTTACAATAGAATTATATTATGTTTTCTTTCGACCTCTTGAAACTTGATTCCGAGACAGTTTTTCACTTTGCCGAGATGGTTGGTTGTAGTACCACCCCCTTTGTCAAAAAGTGACTCACTTAGGCCAAGATAGGCCCATTGTGATACCACAAAGAGATAGGGTCCGTCACTAGAACCTTTGGGATGACGAGAACCATTTAGATTATCTTATGAAGCTGGTTATCCAGCTAATATTTAAACTGGCTACTTCCGTGAGGCTGTCCAGGAAAGACTAAGCTAAAGTTTGCATGCGTTTTCTGGATAGTGCTGAACATTCGCACAGAAAATGTTGAATCGTTTCTTCCTCATCCTCCGATCTGCAGCTGCGGCAGAAATCGTTGACGTTGGCACCCAGTTTTTCTGCATGTCTACCAATGAGACAATGCATTTGGATATGATGAAACTTAATGTTTCACGGCTCGTGTTGAGGAGCTGCTTGGTGCGTTTTGAGCTCAGTGCGTGCCAAGTTTGCCTGGTTGTCCTGCAGGTTTCTTCCAGCACCCAAGCCCTGTTTGCAGCCCCCACGTAAGACTGCTTGAATCCCAGCTTTATGGAGGCCAGAAGTTGACCGACTTGGCGTGTGAATGTATACTTCTGGAGCTCAGTGCCAGCTCTCGCTAGAGCATCTGCTTCGCAATTTCCCGGTGTATCACTATGTCCCGGTACCCAGTGTAGGATCACTTCACAGTGAATTGACATCGTGTTCAGTTGTGTACGACATTCCATTACAATCATGAATGAAGTGTACACGTTGGATAATGCTTGGATAGCAGCTTGACTGTCAGAGAAAATATTTAGGTTTCTTATGGAAATTTTCTGATTTCTCAGCCAGTCCACTGCCTTATGTATTGCAATGATCTCTGCCTGAAAAAACCCTGCAGTGATCTGGTAGCCGGAAAGACAGTTTCAGGCCTAACTGTTCGGAGAAAACGCCACAGCCAACTTTTCCATCCATCTTAGATCCATCAGTGTAGATGTCAAACGATTCCTGCATCGTACTTCTTTCGATGATCCAGTCATCTCTTTTCGCCCCTTGAGAGTCTTTCACTCGTGAGCCTGTAACCTGTTGGAAGGTTAAAATCAGGATTCATAATACAGTTCGAGTGAACTTTTATCCAGAACATTGAATATATCGTTACAGCTTTCAGATTCGTACAGATCACCAAGGCGTAAGACCCATATTCGTGTTTTTATATGCATAACAAAAACAAAAATAAAAACCGATCACTGAGAAGTCCGGATGGTTACGGCTGAAAATCGATTTCGAATCTAATTAAAAAAAAAATTAAAAAGAAGTTTCTTTTGAAAAACAATAAAAACCATTTCGAAATTCTCCTAAGCACACAAATATTAATTTTGAAATTAATAACGTCACAAAATTAAGGTTTCTCACGCATTATTTCGAACTAAATTGCATAAAAATTATGAAATAATCTTTTATCTGAACAGAAACTTCAAATACACCGAGGACACGACGTCCCGTGATAGTGACTCTCTAATCCAGGAGTACGGTAATCTAGCGACAGACGAAACAAACACCTACTGTTGGCGACATCCAAAGGTTCGTGAAAATTGGCGAACAGTACTGGCAGCCGTCACCCTACTTCTAGTCGGGACAGGACTCGTTGTGATGGGTGCCTTTGCAGTGGCCGATCCGGCAAATAGCTCACAGGGTGCCGTCTTCTTCGTCGCTGGTTTTATTTGCTTTATTCCAGGTGCATATCATGTAGTCTACATCTGGCTAGCGGCACGTGGCTATCGGGGATTTGATTTCTATCATTTACCCCTTTTCACGTAGAATTTAAGTGTAACTGTGAGCTGAATATCGTTAAGAAACCTGAATTTCTTCTCAATCTTTCTTATTCTGATAATATTACGCGATTAATATTTATATGTATATAGGATATTGAGAATATTATAACGATATTATTTTTTAGGCATACGATAAGTAACAATCGTAGTTACGTCTCTCGAATCAAGGATGTTATTGTAATGAAATCATATTTATTTTAATTTTGAAAAGACTTTTTAGTATAAATGGATTACATTTATTTATGTTAATTATTTAGACGTACGTTGCACTGTAGGAAAATTGTAATTGATTGCAAAATAAAATATTGTACGCAACAAATGGGTGAAGATACAATCGAATCCTGTGAACATTCTAGGAAGTCACATAGTGTTTGTTTTATGCTCCTCAAAGGCGCATCGAGAAAAATCACGTAGCTGACAAATTTATACTGATTTCCGAACAAAAGTTTTTAGTGGAAAACAATTTGAAAATGATTTTAAAAAAATACTGGAAGTTTTTTGGTTTAACGGTTTCGAACAACCGTTTTCATGCACTTCCAGGATTAGTTTGTCCATTAAATGTTCTGCATATCTTTTGTAAAATAAACTCAACAGCTTTCACCTAAATAATGAATCAAACATAATTTGCAAATTAAATTTATAATTGCATATTAATCTTGGGTTATTTCGTAAATCAATTGTAAATAAAACTCTGATTTGGTTGAAAGCATTAAACATTTTATTCGCATCTGAATTTTAAGAAACTTAATAGATTACATATTACTTTGTTGAGAGACAGATTCTTATTTATATTCTATTAGTGGACTTCCTTAGAAGAAATCCTTTTGGAATTTAGACACAATAATTGTTTTGTTTCTGGATAACGACATAGCTAGGTGCCATGTAGAATAAATAAATGAAAAAAGTAAACATAAAATCAATTGATTTGGTTAAAAATTGACAAAATAGAAAACGATTTAATCGATAACCAAATAAATCGATTGGTTTGGCTCCATTCCGTGGCGTTAAATTAAATAAAATTGCAAAGTAGCGTTTGTAAAATACACATGATTGAGGCAACCACTTAAATGACCTCGTCATAAGCTAAAATTATAATGAAAATACTCAATTGGTTGTTCTCTGAACATCACTCAATATCAAATCAATTCGTAATGCATTCGCTATGTTTCACATTAAAGCCTCTTTGGCTGTAACGGGAGAATCTAAAATTAAGAAATTGATATTTAAAAAACTCTTGTGAGTCTTTTCTTTTTGTTGGATGTAGATTTAAGACCATCAAAGCTTCAATTCAAAAAAAGTTTGGATTTTTAAAATGAAGAGTCAAATCTAAAATGTTGATTTTTCATATTTCTAGGAAATGGTAAAAATTGTTTTCCTTGCATTATCCTTTCAAAGACTTGAGTATCAAAAACAATATGAAAAGTTAACTTAATTAAACATCAATTACACTAATTGTGCAAACTTGAATTAAACTCATCCAAAATAAATGTTCCACCAAAAAAATAAACTCGAAATGCATAACGACCAAAAACATTGATAAATCGATTTCAAGTGAATTTGCTCTTCCTTAATATGTGTTTTATCAGCTGTCCAGTTCTTAATTAAATTTAGATACAATCCATGGCTAGATTTTGATGAGTTGATTGAAAAAAAATTGGTTTAATCGTGAAAAACAAAACTTAATTTTGTGTGTTTGTGTGTTATATGTCGATGATAGATGTAAAGAGGTTTATTTTGTAGTTTTTGACTTAACTTCTAGTTTAAAATGTATAGTTACATTTATATTATGTGAGAATAATAAATGCTAAGAAACAGAAAAAATGAAGATTGTTTGCGGCATGCCATTACATTCATTGAATTGATACTGTGAAAACGACTTTCGTCCATGAGAAATGAGACAATTGTTCGTATCTTAGTAGCTGCGTCCACTAAATACTTCAATTCAGCGAAGAAAAAAACTATTAAGATATGATTCGCCGAAAATTTAATGTCAATTTTTGTCTCGATCATTTTGTCTAAAAATGTGTAGTTTTCAAGTCATAAGTGAAAAACTGAAAACTGCATTTTTTGGTGCCGAAATAAATACTGGCCCATGCGAAAAATTCGTATTGAACTGAAAATTTTACACAGATACTTCAAATATTATTAACTTCCCACTGAGAACTTTCAGTGGGAAGTTATTGTAATTGGGTCGATTTTCCGAATCCAAAATTTTGACATATCTCCACGTTTTAAGGTCTCTAGAATCCAAAGCCATCTTTTTTAGAGAGATGTCTGTGTGCGTATGTGCCTTCGGAATTATTTTTCGTCTCGATTATCTCAAGAATCAAAGATCGCATTGACGTGAGACAATCAAAATCAACATTTTTTTGCAATTCAAGGTTGGTTTATTCTTGCGCAAGTAATACAAAAATATTGTGTTTAAAAAACGTTCGGAAGCAATAGCACAATGTACATTTGACATTTAAAAAGTAAACAATGACGTAGAGCCTGGTTTTAGGTAAAAGTTGTTAAAAGTAAAAATTACTTTTGATGAAGCCACGCTAATTTTAGTTTTGTATGCACATATAAATAGTATTTAAGAAAAAATATTGTTATTTTATTTTTGGATATGTCTTTTGTAATGTTGAGTTTTTACAAAATTTGAAAACCTATTCAATTGTAACTGCTTTCTATTTATTACAATTGTTTTTATTATTATTATTTCAGTAAAGGGTAAGAATGGCGGCGCCCACTGGGAAGCAAAAAGGAAAGATACAGCGGAAAAGGAAGCAAATAAGAAAGCGGAGAAAGAAAAAAGAAGAAAGCAAGAGAAGGGTGCGAGGGGGGAAGAAAAGGAAATCAGTGACATGATTTGCCGTAGATGGTGGCCAAGGATAAGGAACAGGAGCCAGAGAAAGAGCTGGGTGATTTAGAATCTTTTGGGTCTGGGGAATTTTGGGTCTGCGGGATTTTAATTATCTCAAGGTAAGATAATTATCTCCGGACAAGGTTAAAGACGAGGAGGCCGATGAAGTGGATGACAAGAAGGTGGAGGCTTTGGTAGAGAACGAAGGCGTCTTCCTCTACCAAACGGCTTTTATTGCAAAATAAAATACAAAAAATAATTATATTTTAGAATAATAATAATAATAATAAAATATATAAACATAGATACTAAAAACAAATCATTGTTTCTCTATTCACCACACTGGGAAGTTAGTCGTGCGGACCATTAGGGCCGAACCTAGACCATATTTTTATAAATGTGTTAATGGTGAAATGTCTCATCGATCTGGCCTGCGCTAAGGCAAAATTTTATTAGTATTACAAACTAGAATGCTCTAGTTCTAGTGTTTTAAAAGTAGTACTAAGAGACTTTTTAAACATTAAACAAGTAATTATAAAACAGAATTAATTGATTGTTGTGAACCAAGCGAAATCCTTGCTTGATGATTGGACTATCCCTTGTTCTTAGAATCACGCCTGGGACTTTTCCTTGCCTCGGTGTCGACATGGGTAAAGAACATTAAATAAAAAGGATAACTCATCGGGACTCGCCATAAAAACGCACGTGTTTACCAATTGTGTAGCAGTGTAAAAGTACGTAACAATTAGCAAGAGAACTGCTGATTACAAAATGCACGTGAGTAAATGGAATGATGTGACTGGTTATGGTGTGAGTATCTGCAACGGCTAGTTTTCGGGCGGTTTCTCGATTATAGAGATAATCCTGGCACATTAGTCCTTGATCGCACGGAAGGCGAGGCAGAAAGTTGTTCCGCGACGGGCTCGTTGAGCAGTGGATGTTTGTGGTGATTTCAGTGGTTTTCTAATGCATTTTAACTGATCAGATATTTTGATAGTCAAAATCTCCTATAAAAAAGAAAAAGAAAACATTCCATCATTTGGTAAACAGCAAAAGCATTCCAAATACTTCACCATAGTTTTTTTTAAAAAAACTCCAACTCTATTCGCTATTGACAATAGCGAATACTACACTTCGACATGAAAGAATCGGATTGAAAACGATAGAAATTTTTAGGCTTTCCGAATAGCTTTGGCTTAAATGAAATTTACGATAAAAACAAACAAAAGCATATTCGGTATTTTCCAATAAAATGCGTGTGTTACCCTCATATATTTTTCAAGTCAGTTCGGCGAAGCGCGGGGTTTTCCAAAAATCTTTTATAAACATTTCACGGTGGTGATCTTTTGATGTTACTTATACTTTGTGGCCCGGAAGAAAGGTATAAGTGGCTTGTGCGTGTTGCCAATTAACTGCGACATAAACGTGTAGGACCAAAGTTATATGCTTATATAGTTTTCTTTTCAATGGAAATGAACTTGTCGGCTAAACTAAAATGAACAGTATCAACGGACACGTTCTCAGCAATTCCAGTTTTATAAGTTTCATAGAAATTCCACAAAATCAGTTTTTGAAAATGTAATTGCTCGGATATACCCTTAAACACGTAATCAGCCGGTTTTGGCAGTTGGTCAGCTGTGACATCTGTCATTAGTGTAATCAATGGGCAGTAACTGGCGAACACCTACGTTAGGCGAAGTATTCTAGCTGATAAGACTGCCGCCGATTGTGCGCTGATAAAGCTTCCAGCCACTTAGCCAAGATAAGATACGAATATGAACGAGCTGAAGGCGCCATCGCTGCAGTCTTTGCTGGAATCGGATCGGGGCTCAAACGACAGCCTGCTTGCGGAGTCCCTACAACTCGACATCGAAGATGTACGGCGAAGAGTTGATAGTACTTACATTGAATATTAGCTACACTTTCTTGGGTATTTATTGTGTTATTCTTCCTCCTGTTTTGCAGCTGGACGATGATGAGTACTCGATTCCGGCGTTGGACGCCATGCCGACGCTGGAGAGCGTTTTGAGCGACATCGCCTCTGAAACACACTTTGCATCGGCCACTCCAACCCCGTCTGTGGACGAAAGCGGTCGCGGTGGATCACTCTTGCGGCACGTTATCTTGCAAGGAATATCCTCGCAGATAGCCTCAGCGGCGGTGAGTTTGGCATCAAGTCTTCATGGCTGCTCCGCTTCGAATTCCCGAAGCAACGTTACATATTTCAGTATTATTTTCCCATAGCTCGCTTTGTAAGCTACAGCAGCTTGTCCCGAAGACAATCTAAATCGAAGGTTTGATTGTTAAAGCTCTCCCTTATATGATTGAGCCAGTGATCAGCATAAACTATTTGAAAACAAATCGGGATCCATTCAAAATCGTCTATGCGTCTTAATCTGCTTCTTGTCGGCAATCTACGAGTCCCAATGCTCGAAACAAGTTTTTTTCTTCAACTTTTGAAGATGGGAATATACAAAAGATACCGATCAGCTCCTGCCCCTCAGCAGGACTAAAACCACCTCCGTCTCCTTCAAATCACTCTCTCCATCAATTTTCAGTAATTGTCCGTATTTAGATTTCGGTTCGTAGTAGCTCCCAGACGATAATAATCGATATAAGGGATAGTTGCGAAGTTGTAATCTTTACTCAAGCCATTCCTTTCAATTGAATAGAGCTTCCCAGGCAAAACAACAAAATTATTTGTCTTCATTTTATGCCTACTAGGACCGCGTGAACGCCGGTTTCGCTACAGCCGTGGCTATATCACAAATGATCGCCGTGGGAACGTCCCACGGGCACATTTTAAACTTCGATAGTGCACAAACACTTCGATGGGCACACCAAGACCAAACATCACAAGGAGCCGTGTCGGCTCTGGCCTTCAACGAGGACGTCACTCGTCTGTTGGCTGGTTTCGCTCGCGGCCTCATCATAATGATCGACACCAACACTGGTGATTTACTGCGCAGCCTAAATGACGCCATCACTCCAAACAGCGGAGTGTTGAACATCAAGTGGACAGGACGACCGGCGTTGGCATTGTGCTCGGATTCGGGTGGATCCGTTTGGTCGTTGAGTTTCACCAGAAAGCTGGGCATCAGAGGCTGCACTTCTCGTTGTCTATTCAGCGGGGCGAGGGGAGAAGTTTGTTCGGTGGAACCCCTGATTTTGGAGGACGAGGGACTCGATCTACAAAATTACTCGGTAGTAGCGCTCGCCACCCTGTCAAAGTATTTCGTTGTATCGATTCGGCCGCGGCTACGAGTGGTGAAGTTCTATGCGCTGAATGGGCCACCCGACTGTCTACCCCTACTTGCCTGGCAAATGGTGCTGATTCAAGCCGCTGACACTAGTCGCACAGTTGATCCTGTTTTGGCGGTAGCCAGGGGCAATCAGTTATATTTTCACCAAGTAAACCTAACCAGACGAATCAAAGGATATGTCTAACCAACTTTCGATTGCAGATATTTTCCAGTAACGGTCGCATCAATCTGCTGTTCCTCCGGCACGTCCAACTGTCATACAATTTGCTGGCGCTCCACTGGCTCGGATCAAAGTCCATAGCTTGTCTCGACACGACAGAGGTGCTTCATCTGGTAGACGTTCGCTCTAGCAAGGAGGCGGAGTGCGTGGATATGGCCAGTGCCGGGTTAGTTTACAGCTCTGCGCAGTTCAAAGGGCTGGCAACCGGTGGCAACGTTTCGCCAGCACTAGCTTTGGCTGGAAGCCACGCCTGTTACAACTCTGTCGCCTCGAAAGGCACTCAGCTGTATATTTTGGGCGGCAGGAGCTTGAATGTCGTGAGTGTGCGCCACTGGAACGAACGGATTTCATATTTGGTGCACAATCATCGCTGGGTCGAGGCTTGTGAACTGGCCCTGGATGGCTACCGAGCCGCATCGGATCGACCCCGGAGAAAACAACAGGCGCACGATCGAATCGTGGAACTGTTCCAAGAATACATTTCCTCCACGAATAGAACACCTGAATTTTGTTTGGGCTCGATAATGAAGTGCTTGATTGAAATCGGCGAGGTGGAATTGCTTTGGCAAGAGCTGTGGGACCGTCTGACCTCGCCCGGCCTCTTCCTCAATCTGATCACAGAGCACATTGAAAACGACGAGATAAAGCGCTTGAATCCCAATATCGCGCAAGCTTTAGTTGACTACTGGGCGAACTTGTCGCCGTCGAAACTAGAGGACATTATTCTGAAGTTGGACTGGACCTGTCTTGATTTGCACCAGGTGCTGACTGTTGCCAAAGCGAAGAAACTATTCAAAGCGCAAATCTACTTGAATACTCACGCGCTGCGAGATTATACGATTTCTCTGATGGATTTCGTTCCCTTGATTGCAACGGAGAGTCGCGATTTGGGCAATTGTTTGCTGGTTTACATTTCCAGCTGCTTGGCTGGGAGGAGCTATCCAGCTGGACACATTCCGTCAGATCAAGTGCCGAATGTGAAGCATGATGTGTTGAGGTGCTTGACGTCAATCCACTCAAACCGAAGCAACGAGGAAGAACTTCCCTATCCGTACTTGCGGTCGTTATTGCAGTTCGACACGCGAGAAACATTGAATGTGATATCGTTGGCTTTTCAGGAGAAGGAGTTCAGCGGCGAGCTCGGTTTGTCAAATAGACAGCGAATTGTGTATATTTTACTGGAAATTATGACGCCAGAAAATGCAACGGTGAGTCTCCGTTACTAAAGTGGTGTGTTGATTTTCAAGCCGCTTTTTGTGTAGACCAGAGTTTTTATAATATTTCTATTTGTAATTTTAGTGGTCGCAAATCGGCTGCTTATTAAATTTCATCAGCCAACAAGTGTCTGCTCGCTGCCTTCCTGATGATGCGACTCTCATAGAACGCATCACCGACTACCTCGTCAAGGACGATATCGAGGGCGAGAGTCCTCGAGAGCACGCCGAACGCGAGCAGGCTTGGCTCGAGTTGATGACATCCGGTCATCTTAGTCACATTTCGCTGGAGCGACAACTCGACATGGCCGACAAGTCTAGATGCTACTGCGTTCGGGAGTATGTGCTGGAACAACTCGGGCAGTACGATGAGATCTTGGAGTGCTATTTGAACAATCCTTATCGACATTTGGAGGTGTTCCTGTATATAGAACAGCATGCCGATAATTCGGCAAGGAAGATTTACCCTCAAGTGCTGAAGCACTTTCCCGCCCTGATGCGAATCGACTACGATAGGATGACGAAAATCGTCGTGGATCGTTTTAGTGATAAAGTCGAAGAGCTGGTCGTGGCGCTGTGTATCGAGTCGAAACTGTTGTACTCGTTTCTCGCGAGCGCTCCTCGATATGGCTTGGCTTTGGACGTAGAACAGTGTGAGCAATATTTGGATTTGATGTGTGTCGAGAGTCCGGAGCAAGTGAAAGAATTTCTGGCGACCAATGAAAACTACCGTTTGGAAAATGCGCTGGAAATTGTAACGAAGCACCAGCTGACGCCATGTTGCATTTATCTTTACGAGAAACAAGGTGACTACCAGCTTGCATTTAATCTTTCAATGGATTTGCTACGAGAGGCGCCTGAAAGTACGGCCGAGACGTATGCGTTGCAAATAATGTCCTTGTGCTCGAGAGCATCTCAAGTTCTTTCAGAGAAGCAGCGCGAAGATTTTTGGTTTCCCCTTTTAACCCTGATCCTGTCGCGACCAGACCTCTCCTCGATCACGCGTAGCACGCTTCACCTGGCCGGTCAACACGTTGATCTCTCGAAGCTAGTGCAGCTCGTGCTGAATTGTGGAACACAGTCCGGAAGCTTTGGCGACATCAAACACCTCCTTGTGGGCATGCTGTCGAATTCGCGCTATGAAAATTTGCTCCTTGAAACGACAGCTCGCATTCTCGGCCGCGATCTGCACAATAAATTTGCGCAAGCACGAAAATCGAGTAATCGTGGACTGTGGATAACTGTGATCAAGTGTGTGGTTTGCCGGCAACGATTGTACAATCAAATGGATGTTTTAGTGTTTGGGACTTGCGGACATTCCATCCATAGAGCTTGTGCGGAGCGCACCAGTAAAACGAGCTGTCCTCGTTGCGGCACGCGGACGTCGACTGAGGAACCGGTTGAATTGGCAAAACCTAGTTTAAGAATTGTTGATATTGATAGCCGCCATAATGATAGTATTAATAGTACTATGAGTTCAGAAATGCTAAATGTGAATGCTCCTCCTAGACAATTTCATTGTTAGAAGCTAGTGATTAAGGGAATGTATTTATAAATCTCCTATATTTATTAAAAAGGCGTTCAAAATTTGAAAATGTCTCTCTCTCGCTCTTTTGTCAAGATGATGAAATCCAATTAAATCAGTCTTTTGAGAGCAAGGGCTCATAAAATGGATGGCAAGTAATACAATAAAGTATATTAAATCTGACTCCCGTCGAAATTAATGCGTTACATTTCTGTAACTCTTGAAAATAGTGATTGATCAATAGACGTCTTCAGTGTTAACCTCTTAGTTTAGTTAATGCTGCTCATATTGAACGGTTTTTACCATACAATTACATGCTTCTGAGAAGTCTGAATTTGTTAGGCACCTCTGCTTTCTAAGTGAAGCCGGTATTGCTTTCCCTTTCCCATTGGATTTATGTGATCTTCGCTGAAGGATTCCCTAAATTTATTATAAATAGAATTCATCCCTCATTCGGAAATAGGCAACGCAAATCAAGGCAACCTTTCGTTTTCCTTGATTGCGTATCTTTCTTGAAGTTTACGAGCAGATTTCAATCATTTTCTGGAATTTTTTTGTGGAATATTCGATAGATTCTTTCACATTTTTTGCCACTGTGGAGTATTTTAAATAATAAGTGCCAAGAATTTAAATGTTGAATTGAAGAGTGAAACGTGCGTTGATTCTAGATTTCAGTAAACTCAATGATTACCGGCAAATGACCTCAGTTTTTCAAGATTTAGTTGTCGTTTCTAATTTCCTGATAATGTCTACCGCGCGATCGTCAAATATGTGTTTTTATTTTTCTATCTCTTCTTGATACATGGCTGTACCAGTCACTTCCCCTAGGTATTTCCTCTCCTGATTCAGTTTGCCATTCATTTTCAATCTGGAAGTAAAAATATTAAGTGGCAATGAGCTTGAATGATTTTCGTTGAACTTTGTCTTACGCAGACAGTGCTGCGCTGCGAGTACGGGTCCAAAAAAAGGAAATTAAATTATAATCCAAATTTGATATGGACGTTGTAGATTTTCACCAAATCGGTGGAACTTTTTAAAAAAGGATGTTAAAACTTTGAGATTGTTATCATGGCTTGAAACGAAGATTTTTTTTGAAAATCTATGGTGGAATGTTTGGAATTCTTTTGCTGTTAACAAAATTGATTGCATTTTTTTCTTTTATATTGGAGATTTTGACTATCGAAATTCAGTTAAAGTGCTCTAGAAAACTACATTTTGTTATGAACTTATTTTTGAAAAACTGAAATCACCACAAATATCTACTGCTCAAAGAGCCCGTCGCGGAACAACTTCCTGCTTCGCCTTACGTGTGATCACGGATTGATAGAACAGGATTATTTCTATAATCGGGAAACCGCCCAAAGACTAGCCGTTGCACATACTCACACACACATAGCCAGTCGAATTTTACCATTTACGCACGTGCATTTTGTTATCAGTAGTCTATTGTTAATTGCTACGTACTTCCCACTCCTACACAATTGGTAAACACGTGCATTTTTGTGGCTAGTCCTGATGGGTTATCCTTCTTATTTATTGCTCTTTACTCATGTCGGCACCGATGCAAGGAGGAAGTCCCAGGCTTGATTCTAAGAACAAGGGATAGTCCAATCATCAAGCAAGGGTTTTGCTTGGGTCACAATTTAAAAAAATGTGGTCAAGTGCAACCCTTGAGGCCCACACGATTCACTTCCCAGTGGGGTGAATAAAAAAGCTATAATTTGTTTTTATTATTAATTATTATAATTACATTTATTATATTTATTATTTTTTATCTAGCCATAAAAGCTTTGGTAGAGCAAGACGCCTCCACCACTTGGTCATCCACTACCAAAGCCTCGACATTCTCGTTGTCATCCTCCTCCCCGTTCTCCATCACGGCCGCAGAATCCACAACTATTATTGGGGGTATTTAATTATTATTATTAATCATTCGTTATTAAGAATGTTTGATCGTTACTGAAAAATTATAATTGACTTTATATTTACAATATCAAATTACAACTATTATGAACTTTTTCCAATTCGCCACGGCATCGACGGCTCAACTTCTTGTCTCGCCTTCTGTATCGACAAGACTAATGTTCCACCAAGTTATATAAACCAGAAGGATATGATTTATTGCCCTAGGATTCCGCGCCGAGTGATGTAATATCGCACAGACACGCCCAGTAGTGCTGCCATCCTGTTTAAAAAGAGGATTGGGCAGCCCTGTTCACCTCATTATATATTTCACAATAGACATATAAGCAATGGTAAATGGTATATACCAGAGCTAGTCTTAAAACCACATGCCATTAAAATGAAGCGGAGAGAAATATCAAATCTATTGAGCGTGTCAGTTGTTGTCACCTGGTTAGTTAGCAAGACAATAGAATCAATGTTTAACAATAAAAGTAGGATTGTAACTGTTTCAGCGCATCCATCGCCAAACCAATAACAGTTACAACAAATTTATTTTATCCGAAAACTAATCAAGGACTTCAAAATTCTCTATAATAAACACCGCATCAAGAGCATAATTATATGTAGCATAGTTTGGAAGTGATGTTGAAAAACGTAAAATGATCCAAAGTGTCGCCATACAATTTGAGTGAAGTCTCTGAAAATTATATTTGATATATACAGTTAGATACACTGTTCACTTTCTAACTCTGCTAGATAGCACTATTCTCTTGGTAAAAAATGACAAAACAATGACATATTCGCAAGAACTACATTCCCAGCCGGAAAATGAAAAATTGGCTTCATTCAAAGTGTTTATGAAATCCCACTTGGGTATATTTGGCCACGCCCTCCCCGCCGGATGACGTAACAACAGATCATACCAATGTAGTTTATATACCTTGATGTTCCACGATCATCTTTTATGACCCGGGACCAGCAACCATCCCTTATCTCATACCTCATATCCATGCTACTTTCACACATTCCCGTGACTCGCATTCCTATTTAATAAATGCATGCAATCCAAGGTTAGTATCCTAGTTTCTACTAATTGCTTTCTCTACTCGACCCCTTTTCTGTTTGCACAGATGGTCACCACTCATGCAGATGTGTTAACAGTGCTGGTCCCTTTTTTATTGCTGTTTACTTATGACGATACCGAGACAAGAAGAAGACCCAGTAGTCTTTGTTCCTAGAAACAAAAATGGTCGGACTAAAAAGCAAGGCTTTCGCTTGGTTCATAACACAACTAATAATATTTGATTATTATAAACAAAATTAAATTATCTATAACAATATCCAACTATTAACTGCATGAGCGTCACTGCTCTTATTTTCCCAAACCTGATAATATAAGTTTGGAATTCTATAAATTAATCTTGATTTTTTTTATAACAGTTTTTACAAAACTGATCAAAATTTTGCTAAAACACACAATCATAATAATAATATTACCATAAAAGTATTTGGGATTTGCACGAATTAATAGTGCGTTTCAACAGTTTTAAAATTAAGTTTTTTTTGTCTATTTTCAAATTTTTTCATTCTCAATAAAAAACGGCTTGATCGATTTTGCTGAAAAGTCAGTCATTCAAATTTAAGTTATGCAATAACGCGTCGAATGAAACCGGTCTCACGTCAATATGTTCTCGTGATAATCGAGACAAAAAAATAATTCCGAACGCACACACAGCCATCTATCTAAAAACGATGAATTTGGACTCTGAAAACTTAAAATGGGGAGATATGTCAAAATTGGGGATTCGCAAAATCGGCCCCATCACAACAACTTTCCACTGGGAACTGGAAAGTACAAATTGGTTCAGCTTTCAGCAACAATCAACGGCCAAACTTAATTTTAGGCCCTCTGCACTCCACCTAAGCCTGTTGTGGTCGTTACAAATAATATATACAAACGATTGATTACTGCTTTGCAATGTTAGCTTCTCATATTGTTTAAATTCTTTCCAAAATTTTATCTAATTTCTCTTTCCAAAAAATAATGTAATTTCATTGCGGTGTCAATTTTTATGCATAAATTCAGCTTATCTTAAGCAAATGAAATCAAACTATCTAAGAGATTTTACTTCACGTTGGCACTATTACTTTATGGTTCTTTATGATTTAACAAGCCCTTCTAGTTTACTGCATAAGCAAAACAGTAATTATAAACGATTGTTCCTTAATTTAAAAATAACGAGCATTCGTTCAACCCGAGACGCACACTTGCAGCAATGGCATGCGGTTCAACCCGAGATGCTTTCCATGAACGGCATGCGGTTCAAATCCGTTCAACGGGCGGGCAAGCGAATGCGTTCAAAGTTGGATGAAAAGCGGGTCCGTTCAATGCGGGCGAGTCGTTCGTCACGTTTGACAGATATTCTGGTGAGTCGCTCGAACTTCGCGAACTGCCAATATTTATAGTTTGTTTTGTTCCGTCCGCGTTTGTTTTCTGCGTGTTAATCGTTGTCGCTAAATTCACCTTAATTCAATTCTGATCGATTCTAGACGCCATAAGGTTTTCAGCGAGCAACCCTAGCTACATATTCGTGGCTGATTGTCGGCGCCCTGTGTGCTCTATAGCCTACGTCGGCGAATAATCGGGATTTGGTGTGGTTCTGCGAAAAATGACAAGTTCCAAACGATGCAAATCAGGTGGCAGACGTACGTATATTACACAAAAGAAAAGAAACAAACAAGTCTCGACTGCTTCTTCAAACGGTTTTTTCATTACAACAACAATTGGAAGTGATTTAGAACTGTCAGCATAGCTTACAACCAGGGATGTTCCCGGTTTGCGTCACTGCTAGCAGCAGTGGCACAAAATGGCGGCTGGTGCCTTTAGATCAGCCGATGCGTGCCTTTAGCACTGATTTTCGTGGATTTTCAGTGCTAAAGGCACGCATCGGCTGACCTAAAGGCACCAGCCGCCATTTTGTGCAGCTCGAAAAGCCCGGGTTGGAAGCTAGGCTGCGCAAGCACATTTCCCTCGTCGCTATTTCCCTATTGTGGGATATTCTTATATTGACTTTTGTTACGTCAAATTCACAGTTGGGTTAAAATTGTTTGTGAACTACACTTTTTGGAAAGCGCCCAAGCCGAGAAAAGGAGTTATAACGAAGGCTGGGAATTGCAGAGACTACTGTGTGGATTAAAAATCGGTCGTGTGTGATTTGTGCGAAATGGAAGTGCGCGTGGAGTCGAAATCAAGTGCAACGTGCAAGGATGGGGGGCACGGCAACGCTGGCGTCACGGCTGCGCATTCCGTCGTCGACGATGCAAAAGGTAAAAACAATGCAATCTGATTTTCCCACGTATCTGCTTTCCTAGCAACCACGAATGTGTGGATTGGCAAGCGCGCATACTTTCTAAGTAATTTACGGTCGTGTTTTGCTTGCCTTTAGTTCCCACCGATTCGCTTTTATCAAATGTTATCTGAATGTTGATAAGATAATGTGTGTAAATATGTTTGCTGCAGCAGGAATGCGATATGAGCAGGGCGCAATCGTGCCCGAAATATATGAATGGTCGTGCGCCCGGAGTCGAGGGTGGGAGAAGAAGAAAGAAAACAGGTGGTTGTCGGCACTGTTTGAGGGGGTCGTGCACGGGGTGGCGACAGGAAATTCCACTATGCGTTATGCAAAGTCCTTTGGGCAGGGCAAACTAGTTTGCTGGCTCGCTTCGCAACACCGCTCCAATTCCGACCAGTGTCAATTCACCTGAGCTGAGTCATCGGACTAGTCGCCAGTCATTGGATATATCGGCGTAGATTGTATTGCGGCTTGCTCGCCAATAAGGTCAAGGAGCCGCCACGAGCCGAGTCGGACCCATTGGAAGCTAGTCATTTATCCAATGAAAGGTATTCGATTCGTGCTAACTACTGTTGTTGTATTGCAAACGACGAACGTACTGTCTCGAAATGAGTATAGACAGTTTCCCTGCACAGTCCTGTTGCCCAGTGGTCCGATCGGAAAGGTCTGGATTTCAAACTCAGCTTTCGTGTTCAAAGTTGGCGTTAAACGCATTAAAATCAAAGATTCCGAATTCATAACAACCGAACGCAATGAAATACTTCCGAGACTGATGTGAATCTAACCTTGAATCGCAAAGATCTTTACATAACAGCCGTTAAATTAGAAAGCACGAATCAAAAACAGCATGAAAAGTATTGTAACATTTGCCGGCATACTCCAATGACTATCGTCAACATGTAAATTTGTAACGCACGCTTCAATTGGAATGCTGCATAGATGATATTATAGTCTGATTAGGAATAAGTCAGTAACTGTAAGGCATTTAACCACTTTAGCAAATTCCAACGCAACACATCACCACGAATTTGTTAGGTAAATTTTCGTATACTGTTGATTTGGATCTGTCTCAATTGAGACTGTAAAACGTTTTATATTTATAATTCTGATTGTTTTACGTTGAATTATTATATATCCCCATTGTTTCGCCCAATTGTTATCTGTTGATAAATACTACCATTGCACGTTTCAGTTTGTTCTAACGATTCCTAAAATATGATTGATGTTTTCGTGTTGCGTGCATCCCTTTGTTTAATTTTTCGTTTTCTTCTTGTTAAGCCATCTAACTAGTGATTGCATCCTTTCGTAGTGTGCCTAACATGTTTTTTTATTGTTTACGCAACGTTCGTTTGATAATTGTAAGTACAACGCATGAAATTACACATATTGTACTCTAAAACTGTCATCCTGAAACGTTTAGGAAAAAAAACTAGTTGTAATTCTTCTTCAATTTCAGTTAAAATCACTGGAACTCAAACTCAATCGTCAATCGGAACTACGACGTCGTTTTCTTCGAAGGACAGCACTTTACTTCTTGAAGATGCGACACTAGAAACGTTGCCAGACTATTGCCATCGAATGTTCGCCAATATTGATATCCAAACAAGTGGACAATTTGATTTGTTGATAGTTCTCATATATTGTGTGGCGCTTGAATCCAGTTTTGCATTAAGCGATATATTGGCAGAAACAGAGCTAGAGTCGGTGTATTGGGGATCGACCTTTAACAAGAAAAACGTAGACAAGCTTGCAAAGTTCCCTAGAATGGCCAGAGGCAACAATGAGAACTACGTTCTGAACCTATCGTTATGTACACATGCCGGCATGAAAGACGTTAAACTGATTGGCATACCGACTGGCGATTCTATTGTTATTACCCTGACTCCCGATGATTTCGCCCCGGGCTTCAGTACATGCTTGCCTGTGTCTCGATATGTGTTATCGTCCACAAGGACTCAAAATATTGCCGCCAGATTTCGAAATTTGAAGGAGCTCGCATACCAGATGAAGGAACGCATTTTTGTGCCAGTCAAAATTTACTTAGCCGAGTCGGAGCAACGTGACGTTTTCATTGGGTTGTGTGGAATGCCCGAAGAAATAGTTTATTTAATTTTAAGGAAGCTTAAGTTGAAATATGCTCAAAATTTGTCGAAAACATGCCGAAAAATGCGATGCATATGTGAAAATTATCGAACATTTGTCGCAAAAAGATGAAATAACAGCGAACAAATCTATTGCATATCTTTTTGTACCACAACGATCTCGTTTCATATTCGTTTTACTGATATGGATTATTAATTGTATTGAAAAATGATTTTTATACAAATAAATTAATTGATGGTATGCTTATCTATGAATTTTATCATTCAAAGGAGTTTATTCCCACTCCTTTAGGTCCATTTTCAATTTAGTTAAAAACATTCTCTTGATTTCCTATTAATTGTTTGCTTTTTGACCTTTTAAGGTCATAAAATTCACTCGAAATGGCACTATGGAGTTCAATAAATATCCGGTTGTTACTTGCTTATTTTTCGTGTCTTCCTTAAGTAGATGTGTTTGTTGCCAAACTCCCAACATTAGTATTATTCTTTTAGTTCAATCGTGACAATTTATTTTCTCATTCTCTTCCCCTACACCTTCATAATGTCTTAATAGATTTCTACGATTTCCCGCAACCGAAAGTATGTATTATACAAAAAACTCAACATTCCTTACAGTATTATTGTATTTTATCAGTTTATATAATTTACACACACTTATATTTTTTCTGTAATTCATCAACTGATTTTAGTTGATTTTAATTTTTTTTAGAGTTTTTATGAGTTGATTCATTTCTGTTATTATTCTGTTTTGTTATTTTCCAGATACAGATTCTATCGCAGATACAAGCAGCATCACGTCAGATGATTCTTCAATTGCAGGTAAGTTTTGCAATTTAATGATGTTGGCAGAGAGAGAGAGAGAGAGATGAGGTAACTTTTACATTGGCTCAACGTCCAGGTCTGGTTTGAGCTGTTGCGCCACCGGTTATAGTTACGATGTTTGCAAAAGGTAGAATAAGTGATTGTAAACCTTCGCGCAAGTACATACTGTATTCTTCCGGAGAAATAGCTAATACCAATTTCTACGTATTTAACTTTCAAACGGTCGCACGCCCTCGACAGCTCTGCCATTAATATGGAACGAATACTGAAACTATAATACAAAATGCATTGAATCAGATCGTGTACAATGATTAGACCTGTTATGCATCCTTTCGAAATCGGCAACTCCAGTTTTGCAATGAAAATGAAAATGACCATTCATCGCTTCTCTCCAGTTAATGAAAATTATATGGCTAAAGAATCTCTCTGTCCCGACGTCCCGACTAAGGACTAAAATGTCCCGATTGAAATTGCACAAGCGCATGCAAACTCCGACTCTAAAATCGCAGCAAAACCGTCCACGGCCGAAACAAAGGTTACAGCAATTGTTAAAAATGTTCTCGCTTCATATTTTGTGTCAGAAAAAAAATTGCAAAAAATTTCATATTGCAGAATAGACACTGACGCGTCGAGTTACAAAGCTGGAAAGATGTTTCTTTTACTTGTACAATATTTGGCTGAACACGATGGTATCCAACAGAAGCTATTGAAGTTTGATTCTTTAAAAAATGAAACATCGGAAACTATCTCCAAATATTGTCTCGTCATTTTGAGACATTTGCAGATTCCCCTGGCAAATTTAATTGCTTTTTGTGGGGACAAAGAGCTTGAACGACTCGGTCAATGCAATGTTTTCCATAAAATAAAAAAAAAGATCTGGAAAACCTATAGAAGAAATTGGATGTCCAGTCCATATTCTGCACAATACTGTATCAAGCGCTGCTGGAATCTTATCTGTAGATGTTGAAGTTATGGTCCTTAAAATGTTTAATTATTTTGTAACATACACTGTTAGGTTAGAGAAGCTAAAGGAGTTCTGATCGTTTTTTCATATTAATCATCAGTCTCTTTTGTCACACTCAAAAACAAGATGGCTGTCATCGATGCCCGCGGTTGAAAGAATCTTGAAACTTTGGACACCGCTCAAAAAAAATTTGACTCAAAAGAAAGGCCACCTAAGATTATTTCAGATTTTTTTAAAAGTCCGATTGGTGAAATTCATTTCTTATTTCTGCATTTCAACTTGAATTTGTTTGAAAACAAAAACAGATTGAAAAGAACAAAGTATCGATAATTGATATCAGAAAAATATTAAACGACACTCTGAGTGCAAGAAAATCTGGAAAATTTATGGGCTTGCAAACCAAAATGCAAATGATGAAACTTAAAAATGAGAATCCTACGCCTGAAACAACAATTTTGATTTCAAAATTTTTAAGAAGAGATAGTAGCATTTTCATTTCATTTGATAATATGAAGTGTTCGATTCGATGACGCTATCTAAAATCCGAGAATGGGAAAAAAATGGAAACACTATTTTATACCTTAATAGTAATGGTGTGGAAATTTCCAGCGACAATCTCTTCGAACAACATACGAGGTGTGTTCAAAAAGTAAGGTGACTTTGTATTTTTACGAAAAAATATTTATTTATTCGTCAATATTTATGTTGTCCCCTTCAAAGTAATCCCCCTAAGATACAATACACTTGTGCCAACGCCTTTTTCAATTCTCGAAGTACTTCTCATAAGTACTTTTCGGTATGGCCTTGAGCTCTTCCAGCGATACAGTCTTTGTCTTCTCAATCGTTGCAAATCGGGACGAATGGACTTTGGTTTCGATATCATAATCATATACCCATGATTCGTCACCAGTTATTACCCTTTTGAGCAAATCAGGATCATCATTGACGTCTGTCAACAGCTCATGAGCGATGCTCATGCGATGATTCTTTTGGTCAAAATTGAGCAGTTTCGGAACAAACTTCGCTGACACACGTCTCATGCCCAAAACGTTTGAAAAATTTCATGGCACGAGCCAACCGATATGCCAACATCCTCAGCAACTGCTCTGATAGTGATTCGACGGTTTTCCAAAACAGTTTTCTTCACTGCTTGAACGTTTTCATCTGTTGTTGAAGTGCTTGGGCGTCCAGAGCGAGGCTCGTCATTGGCATCTTCCCGGCCATCTTGGAAGAGTTTGTACCACTTGTAAACATTTTTTTATCCAGAACAGTTTCACCGTATGCCACTGTCAACATTTCAGGTGTTTTGGAGCACTAAGTTTCATTTTTTACACAAAATTTGATGCAAATTCTTTGATCCATTTTTTTCGATAGCAAAAAATCGCCAAGCCCGCAAAACATTTCTAACCGTTATGCCTCTCACAAACAAACTAAAGATGTTATATAGATGAAACTTGTAAATATATGTTCGTGACGAGTGTACCAACATTAAAAAATAAAAAAATCGATAATCGAATGTACGTTGCCCGCGAAATTTGAAAAGTCAACTTATTTTTTGAACACACCTCGTATGTATCTTAAGAGCCTATTAGAATTTAAACTTGCCTCGAAAAAATGAAATTGGGTGGAAGAGAAATGGAATCAATTTTTTAAAGGAACTGAAAATCATGAAATAAAATGCCAACTGTTGAAAATATGCGAGTATTAGTTTGCAATTCCTGCACACAATGTCACAGTAGAAAGACTTTTTTCGTAAATGTCGTCACAGTGGACTGATGAGCGAAACCGTCTGCTCCCAGAGACTATAAAGTCGTTTTTACAATGTCAAGTTAATTATGACACGACTTGCGCATGGCTCTACAAATATGTTAAAAGGTACAAAGAATTATTGAAAAAAATCAAAATCCTCTGAAAAGTGGTCATACTTCATACAAGTCATACAAGTACTTCTGCAAAAAATTAATTTTTTTTTATGTAACCTGAATAAACAAACATTTCATCTAAAATAAAAAATTATAATTGCTATCACAAAAATGAGTCTTTTTATATAGCCCTTCCTAGAATTCCTACAAAGTCCCGACGAGACTCAAGCCAAATAAGGTAACCCTACTAAAGAAGTTACATAATTAAGGTAACCCTACTAAAGAAGTTCCATAATTACCTCAATTCTCCTTAAAAAAAAGCTGTAAAAGTAAATTGCGATTCACTTTGACTGCAAAAGTTATTTTAACAATAAAAGAAAACCAACATTTTTTCGACCGAGAAAATCGCAATTATTCGCTTCGATTACGTAAATGATGATGATCTCAAATAATTGTCGCCGCGTTGAATGATTTTTTGACAAATTTATTTTTAAATATTATTTTTCAAATCAACGGTCTAATTTAGCAAAGTACACTTTTTAGAGTCGTCAATTGCTTTATAAAATTTATGGAGAATGGATAAAGTAATGTAAGTCCTTTACAGAAATTTATTGCATTCACGGACGCATCACTAAGATGTGTATTGAGTTCTTCTGTTAGTTTTAGAAATAGTGTTGCAGAGTATGATCCATTTATGATACCCTATCATTCGTTAATCCTTTTCACTGGAGGGACTTATTTTTCTTTCATTACTCATCTGTAAATCTAAAACTGTCACCGAAATGATCATATCGTAATGTGTAACATATAGCTCACCTTATTCAGTTTAACCATTACAATTTTTGAATATTCTACAGTCTAGCGTGCTTTTATTGTCTTGTTTATGCTTGCTATCACTGTGGATCATCGATTGTCTTTTATTTTTACTAGCCTTTCATTCTTGAAGTTTTTCAGGATAATTGGTTTACTTAGAAATTTTCGCTTATGCAACGGATATCGAAATTTACAACGGAAAGACTTTTCCTCTGTGGTTTTTAACCAATCCAAAAAAATTATCGGAGCCTATTTTTATATCATATAAAAACTACTTTCTTCTTATTAACAAGATTAGCGTCCTAATTGTGCAATTGCATCACAGCCACTCTTTCATCCTGTTTCCGCTTTGATTAACTTCTATAAAACGTTCAGAACATTCACTATGCAATTTAATCCGTCTTCGCCACTACTTGTTCCTGTTTTGGTTGTTTCAAATCCATTTGAAAGTAAATTTCCAAACTGTTGCCAGGCGTCGTCCGCTCCATCCTTTTTCATTTCCTTCGAACTGAACTGTCGGTCATGAAGTTTTTCGTTACACAACAAGAAATTTAAAGTTGATTAAAAGTCTTTCGACAAGAAATACCTCAGTTTAGCGTTCTATCTGGCAAGCATGATATCGTTGGAACTATTGCTCGCCTCATATCCTCTGGTGAAGGTTTTTTTCTTCTTTGGTTAAGCTCTAGGATCCAATTCTTTTAAGATAGAAAAGCTATGATTCCATCAAGCGGAAGAGGGTAAGACTTTTTGGGATTGTAAGAACTCAGCCTTGTGTTGTGGCGCGCATCGAATCAAGTATATTGCTATCCTTCGTTTGATAAGGGGAATAAAAAAAAGCTCGAATGGGAAAACTTAAATTGAGCGAGGAACGAGAAGATGCAATGGTCAACAGTTTGATATGAAAAAGAACTTTGAAATATTCAAACAAATGATAAACTTATTGGCTTCTCTACGAATATGTTGTCGGAAGTAAAGTTACTATTTGTTGTAACACTAAATAAAATCATCTTTGTTAGCAAAGATCCACGTTGTCGTCCCATTTTCCACATTAAATTGGATGTAGTTTTCCCAAAAAATGATACCAAACTTCAAATAATATTTTCTATACAAACTGTAGACCCAATGATAGACAAGGACTTTTTTCCCACAGTTGTTGTTACTACATACTGCAGAGATGCGGGGATTTAGAAGTCAGAATGGTGTATGATATCATAGGAAACTTCATGGAAATGTCTTGGACTATAGAGGATTTCTGTCGCCAGACTAGAAACATGCATCAATACAGATAGTTCCGTAATGAAATCGAGATAGAACAGATCGTGAAAGTTGTCCTCTTGCGCTAAAGTGATAGTAATTCTCGCTGGTACTAAGTGGCTACACTTTTACTTTTCGTAATTACGGCAATCAATTTCGGACGGTTTCTTCAATTGTCTCGTATAGAATTGTATCAGAATAGTATTCGAGGTTTATGTGCGTACCAAGTTTCTTTGCATACGTTTAAGTGCGTTGCAAATAGCAACAATCAGAATTTCGTATTGTGATATGAAGTTCGATTCAGGTCTTTTGATTGTGTTTAGTTTTAAGTCTTCCTGCAAAAGTTAATCAATTTCCTGTAAAAGTGCAGACTGTGAGATTGATGTGTGTTTAACATATGTGAAAGTTTGTTCACTGGAGTGAAATATTTCCAAAAGCCAGTGTTTCTTTAGTAAATATTGTTTCTAGCAAAAGTCTAAATAGCATCAAAGCTGGATTCGAAACGTCGTTACTCATGGCGAGGAAGAAACGCTTCACACCATTTGCCCAATTTATCGATGGTTGCTTTAACCGCGGCTCAAGGACAAGGAAAACAAAAACAACCAAATTCAAACCAACACAGATTACGATGTCGTAGTCCTAAAATGATGTTGAGTCACAGTCATAGTGATGGCGAGTTTCCACTGTACAAACAAGGTACGTTTACATTCGCGGCATTCTATATGTTTTATGGAGAAGAAAAAAATTGATGAATGGAAAACGTGACGCAAGCAATTGAGTGTGGTGTCCTTGACAGTAGGCCACCTCATCTCGTCAAAAGGGCGCCATTGAGTCTGCTTCGACGACTAGGATGGTCGAATGCAGGGTGGGTAAAGTTCGACAAGTTGTTAAGGGGACATGGCACCTTCAATTGTCGGATTTTTAATTTTTAGAAAATGGGTTTTTTTAAATGAAAACAAAAACATGTCTTAGTGAAACTTTGCACATATATTTTGTTAGTATTGACCTATGCAAAAAAATTAAATGTTTTTGAAAAACAAAAACCAAGTATATCAGAAGCCGTTTTAGAATGAACTAGAAAAAGGAAATTTGAATGGAAAACAACAAAATTTTGGCATTTTTTCAAAAATCTAAGTTTTTTGCTTCTAAAAATCTGCTATTACTTTAAAAATCGTGTGCCGATTTTTTCCTTCGTAATCCATTCTGAGCATTAACTTGTGTAGATTAATGTGTTAAAATTTCACAACGATCGAATAAAAGGTTTTTTTTTAAATCGTTCACACCAACTTGAAAACCGTTGTTTTCAGAAAAACCCGTTTTACGTTATAATACAACTTTTTAAAAAAAAAACCTTAATAAATTTAATCTGCGATGCCTGCACCATACACTTTCCCTTCCTTACGCCCGAATTCCTTCTCTTCTTGAAATTTCTGCACCCTAAGAGCAGTTCTGGCCACACCAGACTTTTCTCCAATTAGACATTTAGAGTGTTGAGGATTCTCATCTGTAGAAATTTTGTGGTGGGAAACTACCTACTACTACTACTATTTCCTTGCGAATGTTTTCAACCGAATCAGGATTTCGTTGCAATGCTAGGTCATAGTAAGTTGACAACGTTTTCATTAATTTAATAGGATGCTGAACGTTTTTCGAACCTTTTTTAGGAGATGATGCACTTTTTTATCAGCGTTATATATTGTTTTTTTTTGCTATGGTCAACCGTTTTTTTGGTTCTTTGGCTCTTCTAAACATTTTTTTTCACGTGCAAGACACTTTTTTGCGATTACGATATCAGAATCGTAAGGCTGCAAGATTTTGACGCGCCTTGCCATATAAGCTCACTATGTTTTTACTTAATGAATTTTATTGTCATATTATTAAAATCGTGTTTTTAAAGGTCTATATTAACAAAATCCATAAAAAAATCAGATTGTTCCAAAATTTGAAGGTGCCGCGTTCCCTTAAATTTTTGAAAGCCAGGAAATAAATGTGTAAAATATAGGGTTTTCAAAACATTCTAAAGTAGCATAGCCTTTGCTTATGGTTGTCTTTTTTGTTGGACTAGTTTACAGAAAATACTATAACGACTGATTTATAATCAGTTTAGTTTATCAACACATGATATATATCGCTCCCTTTTTAGACTGTTCCATCAAAACTTCACGCTTAGTTGAGCTTAACTGTGTGTTTTGGATCGTTTTGAACCCGTTTTAATTGTATCCCTAAATCATCCTTTACGTAATGTTGAACCCGAAGGGCAAGACATAATTTCACTGAGTAAAGATTTGCTTGTTTTATGGCAGTAATTGCAGTCGGAATTGTCGCTCGTCGAAAGAAAATGGACTGTGATTAAGGGGAGACAACAAGAAGAAATGTGTAAAGAGGATTAATTTCATTGTCTGCCCAGCAAGAATTGTGTTTGCTCATGAGGATAATTTGCGTTAATCATTGTAGAAAATTACACACAAGATTTATTTCATATAAGCGCAAGGTTCGCAGGGAAACTGCTGTTGTTTGAACGTATAGTTTTGCGTAGTTTAGGTTGTATTCTTCAAGATTGTTTGAAATCTTCAGCCTTGCTAAGAACTCTGTTTTGAGTTTATACCGAAAAATGTGACAAAACGATATCAAGAATTATGCTGTTTTATTTTGACTAAGAAGTTGAAGGACATCTACTAAATATAACCTCGTTCAGTTAAATCATGACACCAATGGGCGTTTATGGTAATTCAAATTAGCAGCTAAGTATTTTCTGAACAATTGGCGAATATTAAATGGACTTAGATCTGATCCGACAACCAGTCCGATCCTATTTTCAATATAATATTGATGCGTGCAAGGTCATCATAAAATACCAGAAAGCATGCGACAAAACATGTTGGAATATAAGTCCCATAGAAAAGAATGCTTGACATAAAAATACATGCTAAACTATTCCGGATGACCAAAACAAGGATGAGTGACAAAGTCTCACATATGAGGTCATGCCGAGCTGAAGTTTTTGTGTTTGACAGAAGCGGTGCAGTGTAAGAAGCAGCGCGATTAGCTCGAGATCATGAGGCCGTGTGTTCGATCCCCGGTCAGTATTGTTTTTTTTTTGAAAAATTGTGGGTGTAATTAGCTATAACCATCCCGCAAGAATTTCGCTACGAGCACAGCAATCCAAAATTATGGAACGGTTAAACAATTACGTCCCTGGTATCCACGATATGCGACAATTACTAAGCACCATAGCATTTATGGCTTGATACGATGGGCGTCACCCTGGTTTATTGCCGTTCCTTCTCCTTGCAAGACTAAGGATGTTCTCGCTCTCATGCTCTTGAACTTTTTGATAACTAAAATATATGTTTACGGGTCATTAAGGCTATTTTTGGGTTGATGCTCCATCGATAATGATGAGGATTTCGACAAATATATAACCAGGTATAGTTAACGTTGTTTAAGGCACCCAACTCGCAACTCGAAAAGTTCATGAACTTAGGCTGTTGTTGGACATATGTTGAGGACGCTCCGTTCTCAGCTTCAAGTGGAAGATTATTGGATCCGCTTCAGGCAGGATCTGTAGTGGGGTATGTAGAATGGAAAAGTTTCATGAAATGGAATGGTGTAAGTAGTTCACGGCACGTTGATCAAGACAAGAAATAGGTTTATCTGAAGGACTTGCAATCAGTTCTCCCTAAATCACACTTGAAGATCCCTTTCAACGAATAACCACAAAGAATCACTATGCAGCGAGTCAAGCAAAATAAGATTAGATCCAGCATCATCTCGGGCTTGGTTCGATTTCTGCACCAAAAAAATGACTGACTGAATGGCTGACGTTATTGGATCCTTCTCAGAGCACTTGCAAGAACGCTGATATATGATTTGTTAGGATACCAACATAGCGGCAGAATACCTAACGTCAGTGCCCAACGAGAACTGAATTAGCTGGAGTCATTCGGTATTCTCAGGAGTACCAATACTTTTCTACAATAGAAAATCCCAATTTCAACTTAATTCAAATAAAGGAAACCATGTTCAAGCATTATTAAGGATCACACTGTTGAGAGCGAATCGAAAGTTTCGGCCAAAGGTCCTTACTTAATTAGTTGATAACGCTTCTTACAAAATGTGACCTTAAGTGTTAAATATTCAACTTTTAATAAGTATTTTTTTTAAATAATTGTTTATTATTCTGAAAATGAGTCGTTTTGTTGATACAGTTGACAAAATACTGTGAATGGACTCGGTAAAATACCAACATTTTTAGCTGTGTGCACCTGAACTTGCGCCATCCATTTCGAATAAATATGACTATCTATTTTAAGCAGGCGTTCAAAATGAACTCGCATTGATTTGAATCCATTTAAAGCGTATGATTTCAATAATATCGCTTATCTCCACCGCGGGTTCTTTGAAGCGTAGCGTATGTCCTGCCCACTCGCCGCCCGAGCTCCTCTTTTAGCGTCAGGGTGAGATTCTCTGGAGTACATACCATATAGTGAACTAGATGTACAGTCAAAGAAGATTTGCGCTCCACGTATGTTACTTAGATATATATTTAGTTCGTTCATATGTGCATATACGAGTATCTATTATTTTAGTTATTTATAGAATGTATACGCAGACGGTGAATTATTGTTAAAGTAAACGATGCAAAAGTGGAAAGCTTCTAAGAATATTATTGGAAAATTCATGGCCTCCGGATTGTGGTGTACATTTTCATTTTGTCTAGTTTTGATTCTACAGGGTGGCGTGCTGATAGTGTTAACTAATTGCCAAATGGATAATGCATACGAAAGCGAATGGAAGAGTCAAGCAGCTTATTCAATTTTAGCATGTGTTTCGTCTTTATCATGAAATATAACTCTGAAGCTAAAGACCAGCGGGTCTAATTTTTGAAAACTACCTTCCGTGACTAAGTAAATATTCTTGAGTGAACATTTTGTTTCACCCTGCATCTAAGCTCGCTTGATCGTAAAAGTAAAGCCATGTCGACACATTTAGAAAACAGAAGTCTTACAAATTCAGTTCAATACTCAGTAATACTTGTTCAACTCTTAATGCTATATAATATTCAAGACTTACGACCGAGTTGAGTACACTTTCGTCATTCCTTCAAACTTTTGACCACATTCTATAGTATATCTCTGCCGTTCAGAATTGTTTCTTATGTGTCCGTTGAGTGTATGGAATTGCTCATTTTGCCTGCTTCACCCGGACCCCACCTCGGTTTGTTTCGCTAAATTATCGCCAATTAATTTTTAAGTTTCTCCATAATGGGACATTTTCGATTACGGGCGCGTAGTCGTCGAAGCGAATCAGGCCATACCGTTCCGACAATGTGGTTTTTAAGGGTGGAAAAAAGAGTTATTTAATTAGTGTAGTATTTAGACTCCACTATAACCGTCTTGCGGTCGAGAGGAGTGTGATATCGCCTGAAATTCGATAAATTGTTACAAAGTGTTGGTGGAAGCTGAAGTCACATGTGAAGATAAAATGCTCCATTCGGAATGTTTCCCTAAATAATTAAAAATCCATTAATTTCGGAAATGTGTCGCAAATGCAGAGGGGCATCTTGTAATGTGGACACGTTTAAAGTGTGGTGTTGATGTGAAATTGCGCCATTTCGTTGCATGCTATTCTTAGTGCATTCGGATGCATGTCTTGTTTAATAAGCGAGTGCTCAAGAAGAATAGTGACGATAATGAGATTTAAGCTTTCACTCCATTCACTCACTCGCTGCGTCTAAGTTCGAGGATTATGTGTAACATGGGAAACGAATTTCGTCGCATCTTGGGATAATGTTTCGTATACGTCGATCTTCAGCAGGTATGAAATGAATGGAGGAGAAAAAGTGCAATCAATTAAAATCGCTGCTTGGAGTCTATATTTTTCTCTTGCACGTTAGCTGTACAACAATGGCACAACGAAGAGTTGTACTAATTGAATTAGACAGCGTTTTAAACGACAATGATAGAATCATGACCGCATTTTCATGCACTGTATGTGAAATTGTTAAAGAGAAAAGGAAATTGAAAGGCTATTCGTGAAAGTCTTTAAAAATAATTGGAGTCTGAAATCGCTCTTGATAAATTCAGCATTTTTGATATTAAGATACATATTCAAAGATAAGATTCGAATGAAGAATAATCGATATGATAACTTATGCCTATTCAATGGGTGTTGCGTTGCTCTTGTTTTGATGGTTTTAGTTACCTAATCCTCATTTGTCAAAATGTCGTGAAAATCAAGCAGTGGTTATGACCAACCCTATTTATAAAAATTACTTACTTGTGGTTTTTAGCGTGAGAGAACTTTTGATACAACAACGAAAACAAATTGAAATAATTTCTTTAATTCGAATGATTATTTTATATTACATGTATTTATAATTTCCGGCATACACAACGACGACTGATTTAGCAAATTGCTTTGCAGTCTGGGTCTATTTTTTCAAAAAAATCGAAATTCTAATCACATAATTTTTAGGTACAATATATATGCAGAATTAGTGTAAAAACTTTTATTTTGAACGGCAAAACTAAGAAATATTTATATATAGCGATACAATAGAGTGTGTGTGAGCGCAGGTGCTTAAATTTTAAACGCGTTTTTCTCGAAACAACGTTTTTTTGACCTGGTTGACACGATTTCGAATAATCTATGTTACCGATTGGGCTGAGTACTCAGCACATGTGTAGTTTCAGCCCCTACCAGATGCAGAATGTTTTGTAAATTTTTAACGATTTTATTGAACAATTTAATTGCAAAAAAACGGTCAAAAAATTGAAAAATCCGCCATTTTGTTTTTTTTTTCGTCCAAAATGTTTAATTCTGCTATGGGCTATAGCCAGTCAATTTAATTTCAACATGCTATTCGGATTTTTTGTTTCAGATGTCCCAGTGAAAAGGTATCATGTCAACCACTTATTGGGGTGTTTTCGTGGAGACCCCCTTCTTTGAGGTTAGGATTTTCAAAAAATAAAATTAACCATTTTTTTCAATAGAAAGAAAAGAGATATCATTTTGAAATTTTGTACATATGTCAAATGGTACTTTGGGTGTACAAAAATGACCAGAAAAAAACAACGGATCATGTGGAAACAAAAAAAAAACGCCAAATTTATCCATGTTTATGTGCCTATGGCAGGTAGCGGAATGATTTTTTTCATGAAAAATAAAATGGCGGCCATTTTTTTTAAAAAAAAACTATTTTTGAGGGTGAAAAATTGCGTGAAAATCGGAAAATTTGATACCAATCAATTGATTCCGCTACCGGCTATAGCCATATATGTGTACAACTACATATTAAAAAAATCAGAGTGATCGGATGAGTAGTTGTTATAAAACCGTGACCGTCAGCTTAAAAAACATGAATTCGAGAAAATCGCGTTTATTTTACGAATTATGAAGCAGCTTTCTAATAAATCATTCGAAGTTAAATCTTCGTATATTGGCTTCAAAATTTCGTGAGCTTCTTGTCAAAAGGTTGACCATGCTTATACTTTCGTAATTCAGGAGAGGGGAGTCGAGAATACCGAAACACATCAGAGAGTCAAAAAAGCTGTCTCAAATTAAAATGTCATTATAAATCCTTTTAAATCGAATTCTTGATGAAAGTTTGTAATTAAATCTGTAAAAAAAATTTTTTTATATTTTGAAAAATTGCAACCTAAAAGACCTAATAGTTGTCTCTGAATTTTTGGCATTCGTGAAGTATTCTCGTCCACGACGAATTTTTAATAAGCAATAATTCTCCGAACGCAATTGAATGACGAAAGATGTTTTATTAATTTTTGTTTTGTTTCTAAGAATTTTAATTTTCAAAGCTTCTTCTTGAAAATGCTCTTTTTTCATGTTTTGGTCTTTTTAAACTGAAAAAAATAGCTGCCCAATAGAATCCACCATCAAATTTCTGAATGTTAAACGCGTTATTTTTTTTTAGTAATACTTATATTCCAATCAAAGCTTAATTACTTTGTAATCAACCTTCGGAGCCAAAAAGAAAAACAAAGTATGTATTCATTAACAATCCGAAATTTTGCTAAAACTTTTAAAAGCTTACTTCAGTACAAATCCAAAACGAAACCATCAGTGGCCGAATCAGCTTTAGCCCAATCAACGTTACAAAACATAAATCACATCAAAAGTCCAACTTGACCATAAAATCCCAATTCATTGGCTTTTATCCTTGCAGCTTTGTATGACGTATCTTTCCTATTTAACTTTGATTGTGAAATAAATCGAAGGTCATTTGATTTTAACTTTTTCTCTTCTCATCTGCTCAGATCTATGGAACCTATGATGATCCTTAAATCCCGTGTGGTTGGTATCTCAACTCGGGCTTATTGGAAGGCTCCTGCCTCTATTAACAAGTTAGATAGGAAAATTGAACGAGCTGGCGCTCCATATGGATATATGTATGTATATTCTTCGTCGTAAATCGGACCTTTGTCACCATAGAAACTGTAGTTACAATCACGGCTATTGGTAGATACACAAACACCGAACAGAACTTTGTAGGACTCAGTCTTGCATCCAATAATATCTTGTGGGAAGTATCCATCCTCTTGATGATCAAGCATGCCTGCATGTATAGTTGTCGAAACCAGAAAAGGTGGACATGTTGCGTGTAGTTTTGAGATGTGTATAATAGCAAGGACTGAGTTATTTATGAAATGTTGACGAGTTGATGGACAGCAAATAGCATGTATAATGGATTCACCCGATGTTGAATTTGTGTTTCAAATGTTCTATGAACATTTGAGAAGAAAACTTTCAAACATCCTCTTTGATTGAAATAGAACGTCTTCACATATTTTGGTCTAAAAAAAATAGAGAGACTTGTAGCTGCAATATTTCGAAATATTTTTCATAATCAGTAGCGTACCCAGGATTTTGATAAGGGGGGGGTTATATTTTTGAAGTCTTGACTAGGTACGTTTGCTAGTTCTTCGGTGTAGATATGAAGATATAATTATGTAATCATACTTTTCCACCGGTCAAAGTTGGAGTCCTCCAAAAATAATTCTGGCAGACTTTAGCCCGATTGCATGTCTGGTTTCATTTACTTGAATCATTCATGATATTTTCATTCAAATTATGAAATTATGCGCTTGACGTGTGAAAGAATCTACACTGTATTTGTAGACTTCCTTAGAACCGTAAAGTGTATATGCATGTTTGCAAGTACAGTAGAATCTCGAAAAAGTTAACCGAAATGTCCCAAGGGTAATTAACTTTTTCGAACTATTAACTTTTCTAAGTGGTTTTCAAAATTGAAAAAATACAATAATAAGTATAGATTTTTCGTAAATAACACGCTAAATTTATTTCAATGACTTAGTTTTCATCATTACAAAAAAAAATTTGTACCAGCTGGTTTATGGTCAGTCACTCTTGATCATTTTCGTGCGATATATTAATTAATTTTTGTGGAGTCGTTTGAAGAAGCAGTCGAGACTTGTTTGTTTCTTTTCTTTTGTGTAATAGCTCTTGATCATTTTCGTACGCATATGGACAAGGTCTGCCACCTGATTTGCATCGTTTTTGTTTGCAAACAATTTTATCAAGATATTGATGCTTTCAACTGCTTTCGAGAAGCTCACTTTTGGTTGTTGAATATCTTCCTCGATAATTGACCTGTCGTTATCATTATCGGAAACTTCGAAATCATCGTCATCTTCCGCAATTTGATCCTTGTTCCAATTTTCAATGACATCAATGCTGATGTCAACATTATCACCCAACTTCGACATCAACAATTGAACTTCTCGAAGTGTATCGTCGTAAGCAACTATTTGATTTAATCAATTTAGACAACGGAATGTCGTCTTCACTATCGTATTGATAGGAGCTAAATTGCCCCTTTAGTGACCGAAAATAGCGGTTGGTTTGAAAAATTCATACGCTCAGAAAAGTTAACTGAAAAGTTAACTTTTCAGAGCGGCACGTGGAAGCTGAAATTCGGTTAACTTAACGGAGCGATTAACTTTTACGCGAGTTAACTTTTTCGAGATTCTACTGTACATATATTGAAAAGCCTTCAATACCTACAGGCTAGAAAAGAAAGCAACTAATGAAGTAAATGCCGTGGGAAAGTGAAACTGTCACTAAGGACAGACAGAGTATTATCGTAATCAGGGCTGGCTAAGCTTGTTTGCAGCCCATGCAGGGAAGCAACTCTGCGCTCTCAAGCAAATTTGTCGTCATTTCCACGTAACGCATGAGGTAGACTTTTTGTACGCGTTTATTTTTTTTACTGAGGTGTTAAGCCTAATCCTCAGATTACAAATCATATGACAAAATAAAACAATCCATTTTTTGAGGGTTCAGATCAAAGATAGAAAGAAACATTCAAAAATATAACTGTTGCTACTAAGATATGGGTGCGAATTAAATAAATTACACTTTTCTGGAATTTTACTTCGAAAACTTCCAATCAGGTTCCTACCAACTCTTTATCTATATATAAAATTGCTAGGCTTCATACAATAATTAAAAGATAACGGCACACACGGATCCAATTTGTGCAAACTATGCCCGTATCGCCCCTAGGTGGGATCTCTAAAGCACCATAGGCCGTAAATTTTACTGTGAAATAGATGAAAGATCTAATTGCGAAGAGATACTGAATCTCACTCAACTCACACGTTTCAGAATGTCTCGGCGAATAATTGTTAAAGTAGGTGACTTAGTGGTTAACGCTAGTTGAAGGCTCCTTGTCGACAAATAGTTTTCGGGAATGAGATTTGATGCCGCACTATCATTTCACTCAGCTGTGAATGAGAACCTGAATCAAATCAGGGTAATAATCACGGATGAGCGTGTTCCTGACCACTTCACATCCTAATATTGTATTGGTCAAGTAAATGAAATAACTATAATATTGCCTGAAGGCCCAATTTTGGCGGTTGCGCCATCGATTATTATTTTTAACCAACCTCTTCCCAGGTAATGACGAGGCCTTATGTAAATATGCTTGAGAAGTATAATTCATAACATTGGAATCTTCGAATTTTCTAAATTTACGCGACGTGATCAAAGTTTTAAAATGCCGATAATGATACAAACTTAGTATTCAAAACTCATCTAAAGTAACGGTGAGAAACAGTGTAAAATGGGATTCAAATTTTATGTCCAAGCGTAAAACAGAACCCTTCGCCGGATAAAATTATAGTGAAATATCTAAACGACGAATTTTTTTTCATTAGCTCATTTAACACATCTTCTGTAGATGGAGTGAGATCTCTATGAATATTTAGAAGTGCCAATCCATTTAGCCGTTCATTGCTGGTGGAATTTCGCAAGTATGTTTTTAGTCGTCGTAATGTTGAAAATGATCGTTCGTTTGTACACGTAGATACTGGGAGAACAGCCAATATTTCTAGCAATTTCGATATATTCGGCAAAACGTTTGAATTCCACATGCTTAACCCATCTTTGGCCGTTTTTGGGCGGTTTACTATTCCAAGATGCCCTATCTTTCTGTACCACAGAGTCAACTCAGCATTCAATTCTTCTTCAAGGGGGGGTTTGAACCCGTAAACCCCCCCCCCCCCCCTTGGGTACGCCACTGTTCATAATACATATGTATATAACTTTCCACGCTACCTATTTAGTAAATAAATAATGTGCACATTCTCGAGCTGTCTTAGTTACTTCCTAATCGACTCACAAGTTCGTTTTCTATACATTCTAACTAAATTTGACTATTGTTTCTGTATTCTGTCTGTGAAATACTTAAATTACGTTTAAAGTTGATGTAGTCTAGCGTGAAAATGTCATCTTGAAAGTTATTCAATTATTTCCTTTGGGTTCGATATTGATAAAGGAAAAACAATTGAACACTTCGAGAGACTTTCTAAGTCAAATAAAGATTTACAAATCAATTCTATTCTAAACATATTTAAAATGATTTAGAGGAAAGTTTAATTGAAAAGCGAATTTTGACGAGAGATGTCGCTTCATCAAATTTATAGTATAAGAGTTCCAAATTCAATTTCGTTTATACTCCTGCTAGCTTGGCATCAGGAAAATGTGTAGTTTTTTAATATTCAACCAACTAAAATTGAACTATTTTTTTAAATAACTTCTATGGAAGGAAATATGAGTGACAATTTTGAATTATATCCTTTTTTCAAAATTCTATAGACTTTGCTTCCAGAGTCAATGGTCAATTGTATAGATAAGTGAACATGAAGCATGATCTCACTTAATTTGAACCGTCAACTGCGAGAGAACACAACGCACTGGCCGCAGAAAGATATTTACCAACAAGGCATACCTTTCCGATTCAATCCACCCCAAGATGATGTATTTCTTATCTATATTGAGCCGAAAAAGCGCGCCCAATTTCGTGGAAATCCATTAAGGAACTTAACAAATAGACACTTCCAAATTTTCGTAGTCTTCGATGCATTTCAAGGATAAAAAATATTCCTAACAGAAAAGAAACGCAAAACAATCTTCGCAAGACAAACAATATTCTCAAACGTTAATCGACTAGCTTCGTCTATATCTTAAAGAAATTGTTTTCCCGGAGCTCAGCAGGAAAAGCGAAAAGCATATTTTCATCGTATCAACCCAAAGGGTATCACATCTGTTACATCCGAGTGTCACCCAATACCTTCTTAGTTAACTCATATTCGCTCTGTTTATTTTTCCATTCCCATCTGATATTCTTGGATGTTTCCACCCTCAAAGTGTAATGTATGTGTAAAGATGTCGTCATATTGCAATCTATAAGAGATTTATTTATCAACAGCTTTACGTAGGGGCGCTGGCTGGGTGGCTAGCATAATTCTAGCGTTGTCCCAGATGCGAGGTGAACTAAAGCCATGTAGATGGGAAAACAGAAAAGATGTTGGGATCCGAGCACGATAAGCTTCAAGCCTGATCGGAATATTGAGTTCCTTATATGACTTGAATCCTTGACGTGTCGCCCTGTATTCTCGAATATACACTTTAAGAACTTTAAGACGACAACACGATGATGAAATCGTTTGAAAATCCTCTCACGTCGTGTATTTCCTTCATGGAAGCGAGTCTTATCTATTTTGGTAGATTTGAATATAAGTGAAGATTTTCAATGATATGTTGTACAGAACAGTTTGAAGCGATTCAACACGAACTAATGAATATGCGAAATTGGAGTCACACCTGTGAAATTGTTAATGTACGTCGAAATATGATAAATCTCTGCAGATTATATAGGCGAACTAGCTTTAATGAAATCCACGCCCTTTGGGCCAAGCAGAGCATGTTAAATCGAGTTTATATATATATTTTCCAAGTAAGGAAATCGCGATGTCCACACGAACCATCATACAGATTTATCATCGACCTTTACAATATTTTCTAGTTGCTGAAAAGGATTCAACCTTAAAGACGATCTCATAAATGGTGTGGTATATCGTTTTCCGAAAACATTATCATAAATGTAATGTTGACCCAAACATTTGTTTTCTTTCTGCTGGCCGGTTATCTAGAAGAGGCCTCGTTTGCCAGTGCTGGTAGCATTTAATAATCCTTACTGAATAAAAGAATTCATCTCGTTATTTCTTCTGGATCCTTTTTTCGGTTTTGGGGTCAGGAATGTGATACAGAGCTTTTCGAAATATTCTATGAAAACAATGATTCTTAAAAATGTTATAAAAACCTTTGATCCTGGAATAAAGTTGAAATGATAATACATAGAAAGAAAAGGTCTAATAATATATTCCTTAGGCTGATGTTAATCGTCTGGAAAATACTAAGCAAATATCTAGTGAATATATTACACACGGATAGTGTATGCTAAGAATGATAGAAGTAGAGTAATTTGGAGGGGGGGGGGTGTCGATGGTTTCAGTCGGTAAGGATCCATTTGTAGTTCCCTTTGCGAAAAACTGTTTCAATGGTGAACGCCAAGTTTCAAACATACATGTCTCACAAACAGCTATGCTTTCTCCATATATGATACCACTTATATCCTGACTATGATTAGCGACGTTATGCTATAATGAATGCTTATTATCCTTTTTATGTGACTCACACACACACATTTGTAGGATCAGAAATACTAGAAACGCTATTCTAGGAACGGATCAATTGACTTGAACACATTATTCCACAACATATCCGCCTTGATAATGGTACGAGTTAAAACGCCTCATCTTTTAATACGATTAATTGCCACCGTTACAATTAAATATAAGTGATACTTGTCTTGCATGCTTTTGCAGTTTCGCACCCACGATAATCGTTACCATTCAAAATACCTACATATACGTGTTAAAAGCACGTAAGCTGCACTGTTTTTCTGACTGCAAAGCAAAGATAGCACAAAAGGAAGATTTCATGCCCTCTTACCCGCTAAACACTTGTATTTGTAATCACTTAAGCCTGAAAAAAGATAAAGTGAGACAGACAGAAAAGGATAATTGTGGTGAAGAGTTTTTGAACTTCACAGATGAAAAAACGAACGATTTGATTCAGCTACCTTTTTTGTTGTTAAGATACTTTGAATGGTTCTGCTCAGTAGCGTGAGAAAAGTAACAGTCGTTCGTACATGGACAAAGATCAGGAAGTTGGTTGGCAAGATAATTTTGGATTGAAGAGCAGATAGGAAAGGACATGAAATGAAAACATTTTCATTTCATCTGATCTGTGATACATAATAGGGTTGAAATAAAGCATTTCATCCCCTCCCCGGACACCTGAATCTTGTTGAAAATTATTAAAGCTCTAAACTTTGAATTTGATGTCAAAAATGTAATAAGTTCTTCCAAATTTTAATACATTCTTACGTTCTAAAGACATAATTTAAAAACACGAAAAGCTTTTAATTTCATAATAGTCCTTTATGTTTTGGTTCCATTGCTGAAGACAATAAAAAAAGTTAGTCTTCTATTAAGCTTGAATCAAAATCAATGCATACCAATACAAGCCACGAGGTGCGACCCTTGAGGTCCACACGGTCAACTTCCCAGTAATATCTACATAAACATCAACAACATTACAACAATGAGAGGTAATAGTAACAGGAATGAGTTAATATGAATCATCGTCTACGGGAGGGTCCATTGATTATGTAAGGTTTTTGGTCGATGAGGACAGATTGAATATTCACGCGGATCAATCGGTGGGGGCCTTTTTGGTGTTGAAAATGTTTGTTGGTTTTCAAAATTTAAGCAATTTTTTTTAATTAAAAGGCTATAAAAACTATTAAAAATCTGCTCAAATTATGCAAATATCTTAAAACTTTGATTGAATTTACAACAATTTTTTTTAGAATAAAAGATATAAAGTAATAGCACTCGTATGAACCCTCTTTACTTGGTAACTTTGAATGATTTTTTTATTTTCAATTTAGTTTTTTCATAATCATGGAATAAAATTTTGCCAGTTTCTCTCCAAAAACTAATAAGAATGTATAAATTTTATAAACTGGATCACTGTGCTGTGCAAATCAAGTTAAAAAATAATTTCTATGAAAAAAACCATAATTTTTCGCATTTTCTTCTATTAAATTAAAAAAACGGCTAAAACGAATTTTTATAATGCTAAAAACTTCACAAAGATGTTAATACACGTCAACTGACATCATAATGATGCAAATATTATATCTGGTTCGTGAGATATAGTGAATGATAAAAATGACCTTGAAAATCATGATGACTTTTAATGACTTTATTTTTAATTTTTTTTTTACGTAATCATGAGAAAAAGTTTTGATGACTTTTTTGCGAGCATTGTTTGGAGTACATAAATTTTATAAACATTGATTACTAAGACTTGACAATAAGGTTACAAATTTATTGTTTTTGAAAAAAAAACTAATTTTTTGCACTTTTTTTTAAAAAATTTGAAAACCGCTCCAAGATTTTTTTTAGAATCACACAAACGTCAATACGCGTCAATTGACACCTTGTTCCAAAAAATCGTATGTTTGGTTCGCGAGATATAGCGCATGACAGAAATGACCTTCAAACGGGCAAAACAGCAAACCCCCCCGACCGAAGTTTTCCAAAAACTAATCAGCTCTTAAGATTGCAAAGACGCTTCGATTGACACCTCAACCAAGTCGATCGGACTTTGTTTACGTGAGTTATGCTCGTAGAAAAATCTGTCGACAAACGTACAGACGTACGTACGTACATACACACACACACGCACACATACATCTCCCTTTCTAAAAACACTTTATATATACTCTATGGACCTCAAAACGTAAAGAAAAGTTAAAAATTTCAATTTCGATTTTCGAGGCGATTACAAGAACTTCCCATATACTGGGAAGTTAAAAATTGAAAGTAGTCTTTATTTTACTTCAGGAAAATCAAACCCCGTCTGAATTTTCCAAGTAGATAATATAATGTCACTAACGAACTTTTCAATTAATTTCATTCCTAAGTACATATATTGTTTCATGTAAGATAATCGCGTGACTAATCGTATTCAGAAGATTGATGTTTGAAATATTGTTTAAAAATCAGAATTTGATGTAGAAATGCTTGTAAGTAAAACAAAAGGCGATCCAATTTCAAAAAGTTTCTTCTATCCCTGAAATAGTTTCCGATAAAATCAAACTAAATCTCTAACGTTGGATCCTTGAACTGAAATTCCGCTGAAGATTCTTCACCCTTAAATAATTGTTGTGGCTGAGAATTTCTATCACGTAATCAATCCCACCTCAACAATTAACCCATTTGAACTGTACTCTAAAACTCGCAAAACAATTTCCACCGAAATTATGTACCCAACCTAAATCGAATTCTGTTCGATTTGTAAAGGACTCGATTGCATAGCAAATTGTTGTTAGTGGTTTTCGTTAGAATTCGTTTTGGATTTCTTCAAACAAAATAGGCTACCAGGTGGTGTATCCTTTGGAAGTGATGTTAAACACTGCAGGAAGTGTCGTCGTTTGGCTTAGTACAACGAGTCCATGTCTCGAGTTTATTGATCTATGAAAGAGAATAATGCTCAAGAGGATATTGTAGAAAAGTGGAAGGAGGTTGTGCAAAATTGAGGATTTCAATTTTCACATCGTTGTGCTGCTAGACGTCGTATTGTCTTCCATCTTCCTATATGTATCAGGTTCGATGCACTCGCAACAAAGAAGATTAGGTAGCATGTAGTGCTCTAGAATGTCATGTAGACGTCATTGATGGGAATGAGATGAGAAACAAGATTTTGTCTATGTATTCGAGGTTTAGTGCTAAGATAATGACATGCATTCAATTGTATGTTATGTCGCCCGGATGTAAGGACAAAACCAATGGAATTTAATTCAATATAAGATTAACCTAGAACCAAATCAAAAAATCGAAGAATAATATGTGTTCAAATTTTTACTTGTTTACTGTTTTGTTAGAAAATCAATATACAGGTAGTTTATTTTCTTGTCGTTTTCGCATTCTTTCTGCAGTTCATTTGGCTCTTATAGTTGAAAATATTCAAATCTTTGAGATTGAATTGCATTTATCATTTCAAAGCTCCTTTGATTTGCCGAATCACTGAACTGAAACTCACCTAATTCGTCCAAACTAAACTTATTTTTACAACAATAAGTCTTACCATTTTTTTCTACGAAGATAATCTAGACCCTTATATGATGGATTTGCTGTCAAGAAATTTCCAGTCGGTTTGTCACGGTCGTTACTGATATTGGAAGTCTTTCTAACATGTTTTATACCCGCTTCCCACGGCTCGTGAAATCGTACGCCGCGCAAATTGTACGGGCGAGCACGCGTCTCAATTGCCAATTGCCTGGTGAGCCACTTTTGGATAAAAGGGGCTGCCACTACAACCAACCAACGCGCCTCAATTTGAATTTTCCGACTTACGTAGACTGGACACCTCGTATTTTTTATTACTACTACCACGAACAAACCTATCTCACTTTTAAAATACGTTAAATGGAATCATTTAAAATTTAAATGGGATTTTTTCAAATATATTTCTTGCAATAATAATTCGTACAAAAATTACTATGCAAAGTTAGGGGCCATCCATATATTACGTAAAGCAATTTTTAGAGACTTTTAACTCCCCCCCCCCCATGTAACACTTAGTAACATTTTCAAAGACCCCCCTTTATTAAGTAACAAATTCATCGTACCCCCTTCAGAATTTTAAATATTTTAATCACAAAATATTAATAATGTAAATACTTTTAACCAAAACCCCATTTTTTTATTTTCCATTTATTATAAAAAATAAAATAATATGAACAGAAATAACAAATTATTTTAACTAATATTAGATTTTGTTACAACAATTTGGTAGACCCCCTTCTCCCCATGTAACACTTGGTAACATTTTCAAATATCCCCCCTCTCCTTTGGAGTGTTACGTAATATATGAATGGCCCTTTATAGTATTTTTAAAAAATAGAATTATCGCGCTTAATCGAAAATATTTAAAAAAAAGTATGTGCGATAATAAAATGCTGTATTTGAACGTCAAATTTATGTTTAATCTTTCGGAACGCTGTATAATTAAGAATTAGTTTTGGTAAAAAAAATATCTATTAGCAAAGAAACGTTATATTTTCAGTGTTTGGTTAAGGAAACGCTCCCCATCACAGATATAAGTTACCTCTTTTCACTATTGCAAAATAGTTTCTAGTTTAAAAAAAATAACTAAAGTGTTACCTTACATAGCAAATAACATTTTCAAAGCGCCAAAAATGTTTTTCGTTTCCTAAATTTAATTTGGGAATAACCAATATTGTCAGACAAAAAAAATCTATACAATCTTCACATATCAAATCCTACGATTCCATTTTTATGACTGGCCGACGAAATTTTTTTTTATGAGGGTTCACTTCGTGGGGTGTAAAATAAATAAAATAGCCACAAAGCGAAAATAAATAAAATAAAGCCATAAAGCGAAAGAAAGGCAAGATTTTCACACTCTTTTGGAATGTTTAGAATATACTTTCGAGAAAAAGTGGTCGAGATGTACATTTATTTTTTTAGTAATTTTTCCGGGAAGGGCTGGACAAAGTTTGTCCTTAGATGGTTGTTTTCTAAGAAAAACATAGTTAACAATCGCCTGAAGATATGGGTATGTTTGTATTGATTTAATCAAATTTGTTACAGACACTTAATTTGGGAAAAAATACTTGAATTTTGAATTCAATAGTAATAGGGTGTAAAATAAATAAAAGAGCTACAAAGCAAAAATAAGGGAAATATCCATAAAGCAAAAGAAAGGCAAGATTTTCATGAAGTAAAATTTATGTAAATTTAGTCAAAATTTAGCCTTCCTTTCAGCATATCAGTTTGGTAAATAACTCCTTATTGAACTTTTCATTAGAGGATACTTAAGGTCGTAATAAGCAGTAATTCTCTGAGTTTTGAATTTTAAATTCTGGTTTACAAAATTTACGGATCAACAAAGTGTTGGAATTTTAAGAAATTTTTGAAATCTGTAAAAAAATGTCAAGGATATTTTTTTCCTATTTCAAATATCCTAGCTTGGCTAAAATGAACTGTGGTTCATTTACATAAAAATCAATAAGTTAAAAAAAATTATTATTCCAATTTTTTGCGATGGTTTATCCAATGTTTCGCATCCATCAATTCAATTATATATAATTCGAAGGCAAACTATGTCCGCTTAACTTCAATCAAAAAATTTTCTCGCAAAAAATTAAGGCTAATTTCATCGGTGTTCAAACAAGTCCTGCAAAACGCCCTTGATTATCGTTAATGCTTCGCATCCGTCAAATGTCCTGGAAGCAATTAATTTTAAGGAAGTCCTCTTGATTTGTAAGCTACTTGTTTCCTATCAACAGTACGCCTTGCTTGCTGTCGCTATCCTTTCCCATTGAATTTTCTCTTCCGACTAGACGTATCGATTTTCCTTCCGTTGCCTTCACGTTTCGTGTTTACGAAATTTAATAAAAGTTTATCTGTTTGCGTAATTCATCAAATATGTCTATTTTATTTTTGCAGGTAAGTCTGACAGCGTGGATGACTTATTCACGGACACGATACAGAATGGCGGGAGTACACAAGGACTCTAATTGGTTTATTTTCATGTTTATAATAAGCGTAATTATCCCATTCTGTGTTAATTTGTAATGTCTGATGATTCCGTCGTGCTTTGTTCTTTATTGTCGAAAGAAGAATGAGTTTAGGAGTGGAGACAGAAAATGGAAAATTTATGTATGGCTGGAAAATTGCATGAAAGGTGTTATGAGCATTTTGAGGGATTTTTTAATAGCTTCTGAACAAATTAAAAAAACGGCGTTGATGGTAGATTTTTTTCTAATAAAATCATGATTACATCGTAAATGATTGTTCAGGAGAGAATTTGAAAAAGAAAACTTTTGCAAACATCTTTCTTTGACAGAGGTTTTTTAAAAATCAACTCAATACTTGAAAAAGGCATACATAATTTTCGACTAGTTCACAAAATTTGATTCTTCAGAACAATTATTGAATTCATGAGAAAATAATACTTCTTGTCTAAGCATTCGTCCCTTATCATTTCAATGAGCATCCTAAACCATTCCACCCAGTTGCCGCCTACCTATTCTCATCAAAGCTAAGAACGTCAAATGTGATGCTCTGTTATCATGCCCTTAGTTATCATAAAATTATCGTTAACTACACATATCATTTGTGATCCTGTTAGTATGCATTATTTCTGTTGTGATTTTACAATGTTATATAAGGCGTGGCAATGGCAAAGGATGAAAAGACGGTGGTGAAGAACGTTTGAAATTCAAATTCTAATGTGAACATTCAACAGCTTAAGAAAGTAAGTGGTACTTAAGAACGGATCAACGTCCCTATCTTTAAACTCGAGCAGATAGACTTGGCAAATAAGGACACTTGATGGCGGTGAAGTGTGCAATGTTTCAAGTGACTCGGAAAATGTGATTTGATAACATGTGAAGAGAATGATACACACGTGCGTTTGATGATCGTTAAGTAGGAGAAGGCGATTTAGTTAGTGGCTTCGTAGCTTTTGTGAAGAAAATATTACCCTTTTGTAGGAGTAGGATATATTCCTGTTTCATTAAATAATTAGATGTGGAAATTTTTTTCCTATTTTCTTCAAACTACCATTTTTTCTGTACAATTCGTCATCAGAATTGACGCTGCAAGATTTCTATACTCGAAATGTGATGCAAAATGGCTAGCTAATTAATTTTCAAGTTGTGAATGAAAGCATTTTTTTTCTTAGCTTCATTCGTTCGTTATCAGCGCATAACATAGAGATGCCAGGTGAACATAAGAAGTACCAAGTAATCGGATTCAATTGGTAATCTTTCGTCTTAAACTCGCACCCAAAATCTTCTTCTCAAAACAGTTGAGCTTAAATCAAGCTTTAGACCGGATAAGCTACGAATCGGGATGTAATCCCGAGTCATCCAAAATGTAAGTCAGTTTCTAAGAGTATGATCTGTACGAAATGTAAGACGATCGTCTTCATCATCAGGGAATATACGAGGGGTGATCAAAAAGTAATGATAATCACAATAAAAGACGGTGATGACAGTTACAAAAATAATTTATTTTTCTACATAGTCTCCTAACAAGGCAATACATTTAGTCCATCTTTTTTCTAAACCCAGGATTCCCTGACAAAATTTTTTTTTGTCTTGACCCTCCCAAAACGTCTCTACAGCGGTCATCACTTCACTATTGTCTTCAAATTTCTTGCCTCGGAGGTGTTGCTTGAGACGAGGAAAGAGATAGAAGTCACTGGGAGCTAGATCTGGCGAATAGGGTGGGTGTTCCAGCAGTTCGAATCCCGTTTCTTGAATGGCAGCCATCGCAACTGCGGCTTTGTGAGCCGGAGCGTTGTCTTGGTGAAACAGCACTCCAGCTCGCAGTTTGCCGCATCTTTTTGCCCTAATGACTTCCCGCAATCTTCGTATTTGGTCCGCTTAGTAAAAGCCCGAAATAGTGGCTCCCTTTTCCAAATATTCCACCATAATTATTCCTTCGGCGTCCCAAAAAACGGACGCCATAACCTTTCCCGCCGAACTTGACACTTTGAACTTCTTCGGTGTTGGTGAGGAGGCTCGCTTCCAAGTCATCGATTGTTGTTTGGTTTCAGGTGGATCCAGGTCTCGTCCATGGTCACGAAACGGGGCAGAAATTTTTTCCGATCTGCTTGGAACTTTTGGAGATTCACCCTTGAACTATCGACTCGTTTTTTCTTGTGCTCGTCGGTTAACATTCGCGGTACCCAACGCGCAGAGACCTTTTTCATCTGCAATTCGTCCACAAGGATTGCTCGAACGCTACCGTATGAGACCCCCGTGACCTCAGCTACATGTCTGACGGTCACTTTTCGATCTGCCAATACAACATCTTCGCCCTTTTTCACATTGTCTTCAGTGTGGGACGTAGATGGGCGTCCTTCGCGGTGTTCATCTTCAGTGGATGTCCTTCGCAGCTTAAACTCCCTGGCCCAGCGTGCAACTGTGGAATACGGAGGAGCAGAGTTCCCCAATGTTTCCTCTAAGTCGCTGTGTATGTCTTTGGTAGACATTTTTTTCAAACGGAGGTACTTAATGACTGCTCTAATTTCGTTTTTCTCCATTTTGATGTTGCCTCTTCGCCGGTTCGTATTCAACTGAATGTCCCTCCCGTGAATCGTAGTCTATTTATATGATTTTTTCATGCTGACCTAGTGAGTGATTAAGCAAGCGAAAAAAAATTTTGTTGGATTTTTATGCGGACTGGAAGTAACCGTTTATCGTTACTTTTTGATCACCCCTCGTACATATGAATGAAGACTAAAAATATTTCACCCAGAGAGGTACCCACATAGAAAAGAAATTGAAAAATAAAATAAATTTTATTTGTCCCGCGTTGTCTCAGGAGGAAGATTACTCTAAGAAATCGTGTTTGTTAAAATACCTCGAAACATTAATTTGCGCGGATGCCACCACTATTTAATTCAATTTTAAAATCGCGATATCTCATAAACTATTGCTCGTAGAAAAAAGAACATTGAAACCTTTTTTGTAGATAATCACGCGGTTTACTAAAATTAATACTCGATTATAGCGAAAACACTCATCGTTTAGAAGATACTTGCGAAAACAGATGACTTACACTTTTCATGTTTCATTCTCTGACGAAATTTGAAGCATACTAGGTGGTAAGTATTTACTAGGTATTTACTAGTATATTGGACTACGCGGTTTAGATGATGAGTGAGGGATTGATCGTGTGGAAAATCGAGTGGTTCATTCGGGATCAACCTATTTTTCGCAATGATTGATTCAATCATAGTTAGAGCTATTTTCACAAAACTTTACTGAGCACAAAAAGCAAACTTTTAGGACGAAAATAATTCCAAGGAGCAGGAAAACACGCCATTTTCAAACAGGAGTTAAATATAAAAAATTCAAGAGGTTTTCCAATACTAGGTTTAGAATTCAAGCTGCTCTCAGCGATTTAGAATTTATAAGTCGTTTGATGATAACTTATTTGCTTTTGCAGAAGCGATTAGACCTGATGGGAGTGCTTTTATAGAATTATTCACAATCTCCTCACATCTTCTCAGTTATATGTATTCCCAGTATATGAGAAGTTTTTGTAATCGCTTCGTAAATCGAAATTGAAATTTTCAACATATCTTTACGTTTTGAGGTCTTTAAAGTATGTTTGAGATGTTTATGTGTGTGTACGTACGTTCGTTCGTGGACAGTTTTTTTTACGAGCATAACTCACGTAAACTCACGTATCGACTTCGTTGAGGTGTCAATCGAAGCGTCTTTGCAATTTTACGAGCTGATTAGTTTTTAGGAAACTTCGGGGGCGGGGAGGGGGGTTATTGTTTTGAACCCTTTGGGGTCACGCACTATATCTCGCGAACCAAATGCATATACGATTTGCCTCGTTAGGGTGTTCGTCGACGCGTATTAATATTTTTGTGATTCTGAATTGCGCAACACAGTAATCAATGTTTGTTAAATTTATAAACTCTAATTAGTTTTTGTAAACAAACTAGCAAAACTTTTTTTAATGAAATCAAACAAAATAAAAAATAAAAAATAAAAAATGTGGTCTAAGTGCGACCCTTGAGGCCCACACGACTAACTTCCCAGTGGGGTGAATAAAAAGCTATAATTTGCTTTTATTATTAATTAATATTGTTAATAATCACTTTTATTAAACATTATTATTTTAAATAAATATAATTACTTTTTTTTTATTTAACCATAAAAGCTTTGGTAGAGGAAGACGTCTCCACCACCTGGTGATCCTCTATCAAAGCCTCGGCAACCTCGTCTTCTTCGTCCTCGTCATCCTTCTTGTCCTCCACTTCGTCCTCAACCTCGTTCTCCATCTCGGCCTCGGAATCCAACCCAACTATTATTGAGGGTATTTAATTATTATTTACAATAATCATTCGTTATTAAGAATATTTGACCGTTACTGAATAATTATAATTGACTTTATATATACAATATCAAATTATAACTAATATTATTTGATTGTTATTAATAATATTAAATTATTTATAACAATATCCAATTATTAACTGCATAAGCGTCTCTACTCCCATTCACCCAAACCTGATAATATAAGTTTGGAATTTCATAAATTAATCTTTATTTTTTTTTTGAAATAACATTTTTTACAAATTTGATCACAATTTTGCTAAAACGCACAATAATAACAACATTACTATGAAGGTATTTGGTATCTGCACGAATTGATAGTGCGTATCAACAGTTTAAAAATAAGCAATTTTAAGTCGTTTTTTCAGTTTTTTCATCCTAAATAAAAAACGGCCCAACCGATTTTGCTGATTCAGTTTTAAGTTAAGTAATTACGCGTCAAATAAAACCGGTCCCACGTCAATGCGATCATTGGTTCTCGTGATAATCGAGACGAAAAATTATTCCGAACGCACAGACGTACATTCGCACATACGTACATACACACACACAGACATCTCTCTTAAAACGATGGATTTGGATTCTAGAGACCTTAAAACGTGGACATATGTGAAAATTTGGGATTCGCAAAATCGACTCCATTACAATAACTTCCCATAGGGAACTGGGAAGTTAAAAATCATTAAAAGCCACAATGTAAAAGGGTTCATACGAATGATATTACCTGATATCTCCTATTTTAAAGACAGTCTTGTTAAATCAATCAAATTTTATTGATATTTTCATAATGTGAGCAGATTTTTAATAGTTTTCACAGTTCCGTGTTTTTATTTTAATAAAAAAACTGCTTAAATTTTTAATAAAAAAAATTCAATCAACTTTGCATATGTAGTAACCAAAGTTTTGAATGGTAAAATGTTTTGTAGTCAATACTTTGCAAGATATGATCTTGCTTTAAAAGGCTTTCATCAAATAAAAAATTGAAGTTTTTAGTAGTTTTGTTCTTTATGATAAGATTTCAATTACTTCCTTCCTTATCATTTGTAATAATTTTTATTGTTTACATGCGATTAAACCAATTATTGACTGCATATTCAATGTTTTTCACGACCAACTTAAAATAATAAGATATAATTATTAGTAATTATATATTATGCTGAAATCATGGAGATTTTGAACGCAACTATTCAAAATGGCCACCACGCGACAAAAGCTCTTCAGTGGGCGTAATAACAAAAACTGGATTCATTTTCGCTAGCGTCCTTTTGTATTTCAAGCGTCATTATGAAAATAACAAATAACGTGGAAAAGGTTTTGCAATCTGTCGTCCCTTCGATATGCCCGTGTGAATATTCAATCCCCCCTAAAATTCATTCGTAACCAATGGACGCTTCTGTAGATGATACGATTACTAGTAACTCATTCCAATTACTGTTATGAGTATCTCTCATTATTATTATTTTAAGTAGCATTATTTTCATTATTTTTTTTTTTGTTTAATATTTTTAATATCCTTGTAAATATTACTGGGAAGTTGACCGTGTGGACCTCAAGGGTCGCACCTCGCGACTTGTTTTACTGAGAACTTCTTTCTCAGCAACTTTTTTTTAGCGATAAATTTTAGGCAATCTGACAAAGCTTCTTCAGTACGTCTGCTGGCAACAGTGATTAAATGCCTAGTTTGATTGGACTTTTTCTTTGATTACTTTTCGTCCTTGTCAGTACAACTGACTCTAGCGATTTTTTTAGCACTGTCTTTAATCGTTTTGCTGTTTTGTGTGAAGACACCGATCCAAATTCTTTATTTATTACGCTCATCGATTTATTTGGCATGACGACGTCTAGTAATTTATCATTCAGAAAGAACTCAATGTAACAAATTATAACTTCCACTGTATTTTTGATATTTCAGTTAATTATATAATTTGTAACTTGAATAGATTATTCATTGTGCTTTAGCCTGAAGTCTCTTCAGCCTCTCATGGCACTTCGTTTTTAGGGTAATGTCTTAGATTCTTCCCGAGCAAGAACTCACCCCGGTCCGATTCAAGATACACCGAAATTCCGCGGAAGCCTCGTCACCTGACAATCTGACATTCATCCATTCCACCATCTGCAGGTGTAAGGTGTGTATGTAAACAGTAAAATTTCCTCCTATTTTGAATTGATGCTGGCATGCTGGGTACAATAATTGTGGAAGCTCTTTCAGATACTACTCTTCGGGCTTCGTTGTTGCTTCGCGCCTGTTGGGAAGTTTCAAATTAACTGGGAAATTTTCATATATGTAGTCGATTCCCCTCGGTGCAAACAATCTTTTTTTGTGTTGTTCAATCTATCTTTGTGTTGTGTATCTGAATCTGAATTTCAGAGACTGGCTGCAAGTGTATTTAGTTACAGCTCACAAGTCGCGTTGTGCGGTTGTGGCCTGTCGCTCGTTCTTCCGAGTGCGGTTTAAATTCGATGCGCGGAATTCCTTTAGATACATGTATCTTTTTGTTTGTGGTATTGTTTCGGCGTGAGAGTTTTTGCGAATTTTATAAAATAAACTCTAACGAAATGTAAATAATTCGATTTATTTAGATGAAAGTGTATCGAAATTAACTTCCAATCTGCTTGGAAACGTAGAGAAGTAAAATCACACTATGCCGTAAACATCTGTCATCGTGCATCTTTTTGTGAGTGTAGTGAAGATGTTGCTCGAAAGTGTATAGTTGGCTGTGCGAAACGAAGAAACGGCCAGGATAAGGGGGTTAAACGAATCGGAGTAGTTTCGTCCTTTTCAACGTGAGCTCGATTTCGGATGCTTGTGCGTCGCCATATGGAAGTGTGCGTCGCAGCTCCTGAAGGAGGTGGGAGCACGTGAATTATTCACGTGTGTATATTACGGGAAGTCGTGTGTGCAAGAACGAGATAGTGAATGTGAGTGAAGTGGTAGCAGGCTCCCTGCCCTGACTAGTTTGACAAGTGTAGCTTCCTCTAATAGTGGGCAATGTGTGAGTATAAAATCGGGGTGGCTGCGAAAGTGAGACAATAAAATAGGGGTAATTGGCGGAGCAAGTTCGAGAGAAAGTGAAAAACAGGCAACGACGACAATACGGTCGGTGCCCGGTCTCAAATGGGACGAGTTTTTCATTCAGAATGCTTTACGAAAGCAAGTACGGTTTAAAAGTGTTGGGAAACCGCGATATTCGCAGTTGTCTGAACGGCTTTGGTGGACGCTTGGGTAGAGCAATGTGGAGTACTAAGTCTCAAAACTGATTGTTAGTAAAGTGCATTTCCTGGGACACATTATGGTATCGCGCCTGTCGCATGGGACTGGTGGATAGTTTCTGTATCTAACGAAGAACCTTCCCTATGAAAATAGTTATAATATATTCCAGGAAGATACTTTCTTAATAGTTTCTTTTGGAGGGCTTATGGACACATTGACTAAAGTAGTGAAATAAAAACGAAGATTTAATTTGTTGAGCGCAAAAAAATTTCGCTGCAATTTACGCCTCCCACGATAACCTAGCCCAGCTCTTCAATGAAAAAAAAACCCGGATTCCCATTCAAACCATCGAATAAAAATGTCCGCAAACGTCCTGTTTTGTCAGCTGCCGATTCACAGGAAGTTCGCGTCCTTCATCCATATATATTCCGGCTGCATTCCAATACTGGGAGCTACCGGCTTTTGTTTGCGCATACACCCACCCACCCCATGTTAGTGGTGTGAGCGAGAACAGGTTGAGTGGATGGATGCCTTTTGCTTCTCCTCGTTGAACTGTGAAGAGTGTATTGAGCACAATTTTCTAAGTAGGATTTTAACAAAGCAGCTTCCGGGAATCAGCGGCAAGAGCCGTTTAAACAAAAGAGAAAATTCTCTACAAAAGAATTTATTTAATACTGTGAATTTGTGCCAGGCGCAGTTCAACACAATCTGAAATGGACAATCATCCAAAAAAGAGCTGTATGATGTTATTTTCAAACAATGTTACTCCGTTTTAGAAAAAAAAATCATGAAATATTAACCACACCTTAACGTACTATCTGTTACTGTAGAATCTGAAGAAAAAAACATAGTTATCATGCTATTCCCTTGTCGGCTTTTGGATATAACACACAACCACCACAGACAATGTCAACAGGCTAAATATATTTTAATTTGAAAATTGAACCACCCTCGTTGCAATGCTGCACGCAACTCATATTGTGGGGGGCGTTTGATGAATTCCCGGCCGAAATTGCTTGTTTGGTGGCCGCTGGAAGGGTCGCATACCAAAGTTTAGGCGTTTTCTCCAAGGTTGTATGGAAAGCATCCAAATCCTATTTCAGACGACAACCAGTGCCCTTTTAGTGCGACCAATAAGCAAGTATAATAGAATAGATAGCTGCAGGCGAAGAGTTGGGGTCTGCACGTGTGTTGCATGTCTAAATTAATGTGTCTGGAGTTGAATAAAGGTATCTGCATACCAACAGCAAGGGTTGATCCTTTTTGAACGGATATACATATGTACATGATTGTTTCTGCCCTGTCCAGACAGGTGTGCCAGAGGTTACTTGCCAGCCACGGATTCATGGTAAGACTACATTAGTCTGCCGGATTTCATATTTCTGAACACAAGGGCATTGTTTTTTTTATAACCATTTACGAAATTTGTTTCATCGTCGGTTGAATTCTATGTGTCTGTGGATATGTCTGCAATGTACTAGACATGCTCATAGCTTCAAAGGTAAATGTTGATTCATTGTATATTCGATAGTAATTGGAAAAATAATGGATGGAAAAGTCTATGGGGCTTTCAACGATATTGTGTCTGCTTTGAAATAGGTTTCTATTTCGCTTTGATAGGCATGAGGGTTGTATAAAGAGGGAAACTGTTTTTTTTGGCAAAGTAAGCCAAATTGTTTAATTTAATTTGTTTTGCCCATTCAAAATATTCTACCAAAGCCCAGTTCCACATTGAAACTGCCACTATCGGATTCTCATGGAAAACACTTATTTCTATTTATCTTTGTTATCCAAACCCAATTATGTCCATTGCAGTGCTGTTGCTGATTTAATAATTAACGGTGCGCAAAAATTAAGAACCAACTGCACCTTGAATTTCATCTTAAAAGTGTCAATGTAGCATTGTGTGCTAATGTGTTTTGTGCCAAATTTTGTGTAGTGGTAAAAATTTATTTGGCCCATTTTAAGCAGTTTAAAAAATTCATCGTGAAAAATATAGTGTAATATTTATAAAAAAAAAGCAGTGGTTATTTTTGCTAATATCTATCTAAAAATCAGCCAAATTTTACGCTAAAATTTTTGGATGTATATATTTGTAAACGCTAAATCTCGTGTCTAGTGTCTTCCAAATGAAGATAATAAGTGTGAATAGTCTTTGATAGATATGTTTTTATACACTTATTGTTCTGGTGTGCAACTATGTCAGCCACACGTTTTATAAGGAAACCAAATTATTAATTCCTTAATCTGGTAGCAAGTACAGGCTGCTGAGTAACAACTAGAATATTCCCAAAAAAGCATCAACAAATTAAATTTTATTATGTCGATGCGAGGCAACAGCAACAACGGCAGCAGCAACAATAATAGCAAAAGCAATAACAACAACAGCAATAGCAACAATTTCTTTTATCAACCGCAGCAATATCATTTGCAACAAATCCACCAGCAAGAATTGCTCAACAATATATTGTTAAATCGTTACGGTTTGAGTGGTAGCACCAAATCGAATAATTTGAAGCCAGCCATAAGGGGTGGGGTAGTGAACAATAGTGAAAGTGCTCAATATCACCAGAAACAGCAGCAGCAGCACCACCAATTTAATCATCATCAAATCGAATCGCCGATGAGTCCTGCGGATGATGCCAAGAACCAAGAGCAACAGCAAGTTTGTGTAGTGGCTAAAATGCAAAAATCGGTCACGATAACTGTGACACCGCAACGAAGCAATTCTTTGGATTATTTGAATTTCGAAGAAAAGAGACAATTGATTGCATCCTCGTTATCACTATCGGATATCTTACATTGTGGACCAGCAGCTGCCGCTGCAGCAGCGGCAAAAGAAGTAGCTGCATCAACTGTTATTGCCGGTATGTATGATGGATGGCGTATTTTTTTTGCTGTTTGGAATTAAAAATGAAAAAATACAATTATTGTCATCTCATATGGTAATATGGAAATGAGCTTCGTTTTTTTTTGATGCCATGACATCGTCACGATCTTTTTAACATAATTTAAATTTGAATTTGCGTAAGATTTGTCACAAAAGTTGATCATATTACTTAAGTCGTTTCACCACAGTAGAAATTTCAAAAAATCTATTTTATTTCTATTGACTTTTAAAGAATTTTTAAAATCCTTTGAACCCTCTAGAATAAGAGACAAACGGTTTTATATCTGCCAGAAATCGCTTTCGTTGAAATTTCGAGCTTTTTCTCGGCCCCTTCCCGACTGCTCCGAAACGACTACCTGCTGGTCGTGTACATCATTATGTCTTACGATTCGATTTCTAACGTCAATAATACACAAATAGATGCTGTTAGAAACATTTTCAAGGATGTTGAACACAAAGTACGTCAGTACAGCGTTCCTTGATGTTGAGAGAAGACGTAAAGTAAAGTCAAAACATTATAGGCGTTTTTCTCGAAAGACGTTTTTTCAAATAGGCGCGCAGCATAACTCAAACAAATTTCTGTTTTTTCACTCCAAATTAATTGCATATCTTTAGAATAACAGGAATGAGTAGGCAATTTTCGATAAGTTAATATTTCGATTTTTTAGGTACAAATAAGCGTCCGTTTTTTGGTAGTAAAATGGACAATTTTTTCCAATGCTAGCTAATTTAACAAAAAAGAATATTTTCAAAATCCCGTACGTATTTCCATAGCTATACTAATGCAGTTTAAGATTTTTTTTTATTTTGTTCCACATTAATCTTTGGTGCACTTCTACTGCGTGCCGCGGAGCCCCTCCAAAAAACCATTCCGCAGAAACGGCAGCAAAATGGGCAGCCATTTAGTAATATTTTTTAATAAACATTTTTTTAAACTTCAAAACATGCTCAATAACATCCTTAAAAAAATTACCCTTTTACTTTTCCTTTCACAAAAAAATCGCAAAAAACCTTAAATTTTCGCACTCTACCCCTTTCGCTGTAACCCCTTAAGAAGTGCTGAATTATTAACAAAGAACTTGTGCTGATATTACTTTCGATACTAAATATCGTAAAAATGATCATGAGCTATTGTAAAAGCCGAAATATTTTAATTGTGTGAAAAATATTCTGGATATAATTGCTAAAGAGTCAATATTACTTGAAAAAATGCATGCATCTCCCTTTTCCCCGCAAAAGAAAATACAAAGCAAATTTAGGTGAAAATGTGTTCAAAAAATTCACGGCAAATCTTTCAACCTTACATTAATTTTAAAAAGGTGAATAAATAATCGATGAGAACTTTTTGCGATTTTCTTCCAAAGTTGCATGAAAAATACTCAAAAACCTTTCAAAATTGCGTAAATGTTAAGATTATGGGAGAAGGAGGATCGAAAGAGGGGAGTTCCGCTACTATTATGGCATAAAAAGCTCGCGGTGGTCACAGCCCCATGAGAAGCTATCGGGGCTTCCCCCATTAAAAATGGCTATTTTACCTATATTCAGAGATCATATGAACCCTAACCTTGATCCGAGAAGTGATTCTTAGACTTGTTTAGAAATCGAGAAATTAAAAAATAAATAAAAAAATTGCTTTGGAAAAAATAAAAAATAAACTAATAAAAATTATAAAAAAAATATAAATTTTTTTTTTTTTAAAAATTGATGAATACCATTTTTACCATAAATTTAATATAAATAGGAGTAACACTTTGAACACACGTTTTGCACGCCCCCGATCCCCTCACTCTCCCGCGCGGGTGGGGTGCAAAACGTGTGTCCAAAGTGTTGCTCCTATATATATTACATTTATTTTTTTATATATTTTTATGCTTTTTATTTGTTTTATTTTTATTTTTTAGAAGAAAAAAAATTTTTACCTATAAAAAATTTTTTTGCAGCAAGAAATATTTATGAAAAAGGAAGTTTTTCGAAAAATTAATTATAGAAATTTTGACGATGCAGAGAAATTTGTTAAATTTGTTTCCTGCAATTTTTTTAATGCTTCTTAATAAAGCTGATCTACATGAACATCTGTACAAAATTAAACTTAAAAATTTCCAAATCGTTCAATTAATTTCCGTATATGGAAAAATGGCCATTTCAATCACAATGTTTGATAATTTTCAATTCATTTTGGCAACATACTCGACACCAACTACAGTAAATGTGTACATCGCATCCTTAGCCATGAATTTATATAAAAGTTGAAACATCTGCAAGAAAAATATATTCTATACTCAAAGTTCTTGACGACCTTCCTACAAAAGAAGCGTGCAAGTATTTTTAATCCTTTAAAATTCGAAAGTAAGTTTTCCAAGTCGACATCTAAAAAAGTTCGTTTCGTTTAACATAAAGTTCACAGGATTATTGCAAAATAGTTCCCGAAACTTAGTACCATTCATGTTTTAAGTGATTCGCAAGAAAAAAAGGACTAGCATTTGTATGGCGTGTGCGCGATGAAGATCAAGCCATAAGACGCGTTGTTTCGCTTGTAACTTGCAAGGACAATAGAAACTTCATCCTTTTCCGGGTTGTCTTCTGAATGGTTCTTAGTGAATACCGTTTCCCTTTGAAACTCATTGTTGTTTCACTCTTTTGAAGCATGTTTTTTTTTGTTTTTTGTACGGCTGTGAAATTCACTAGAAATGCAAAACGAGTGGAAGAAGTTTTTTTAAGGACGGGAAGAGAAAATTCACTCCTGTTTTAGTCATGATGAGTCTGGCAATTAGATATTTCTTTTAGATGGCTAAATTTCTTAAAAGTGTGATGAGCCTTCGTTGCTATGTCTCTATCACTGTCGGTACTATTTAGGTGAAGAATGAGTTAAACTTCTTTTGCTTAGAATCTTTTAAAATTCATAGATTTCATCAAACCATCAGTACAAATGATATTGGGTTCTTAAGGGGCTATCCTAGTGTAAAACCTCAAAATGTAGATATTTTTTGGGGATTTTTTAAAATAAAAAGTACTCAACCATTTGTTTTCAAAATAAGCAGAAGTATTTATTGTAAAAATATATATATGTGAAAAAATATCATGGAAAAATATTCAAAATTTAACGGTTTATGCGCCATCTGGTGAGACAGTGAAAAAAGTATAATTCCAATGCTGCAGTGATTGTGACTGATCGAGTGCCTGAAACATAGAATTTCTGAAATAAAAGACATTTCTTATGTGATCAACGAAGATTTTTAAAAAATATTGAAAATTCGCAAAATGACGAAGTTTTGAAAATAAGTTTCTTTTCTGAACTGTCCAAATGGCATTTTTCATCTAATCAAAAAATCCCGCTTAAGGCAAGATTGCAGACTTTCTTCAAAATGCTTAACAATTCTTTTAAGGTTTGAAAATTTTCAAATGTTTTTTCTGTTTTTCAACGTTTATTGCATCTTGCGGAGAGTGATCTATTAATGACCTCGGCAATTGCATGTCAAGCCTAGTTTAAATAATAATAACAATAAAAACACAACCAGCAAAAAGTGGAGCTGTCCTCTTTTTGCACCGAGGTCTTTAATTGCTATTCTGATCAGTCCATGTCAGCATTAGACTTACAAATGAAGATTTACTCCAAAAATGTATCATTTGCCCGTTGCTGGACGTGTGATGAAGCATCTTATGACCAGGAACGGAGAGACGGACGGAAAATTGAACTAGTATATTGACGTGCCATTAGCAAACGCATCGCAAGTCCGTACTCGCGTGGAATTTTCAATTGGAATCAATTAATCATGTGCAGCCGATGTGCTAGTAATTAGACCCCCGACACCAGCACTCGCCTATCGAATACACTGCACCGTGCGCGGATTATATAAGATACAAGATACTGCTGGAATTATCGGCATACCAGAGGTGATATCTTGTGACCAGTGATGTATCGGATTACGATATCTGGCCTGCAGGGGGTTATTATGAGAAAGTGTGAAATGACCGGCGGACCACACTTTTCTTGTTGGAGGTGTAGTGGACCCGCTTCGCGGTGTCCATTAGGCACAGAGTGGAGACGAAGAAGTTCATTGAGCTTTTTGATACTAGAAGATACAAGATCATGTCTCAGTACTTCGTGTAGTGTAATATGTTTGCTTGATTGATGCTGTTCGCGAATAGAGCCGTTGTTTTTGTGCGGTTTCGGCAATAGGTGAGAGGATTTTATCCATTCAATCTACTCAAACGGAATCGCACTCCGCAATTAAAGTTGAAGCTTAATTTTTCAATGCTAATCGATCATAAGTAGGTTTTCTGCTTCTTCTTATTTGTTTGATTTTTTTTGCGAAAAATGAACTACCAACAATCTTAGCGACATGGCCTGGAAATTTTTTACTTTTGAATCAAATGTTATCGATGGTTGGGATCTCTTCCATCTAAGATTCAGTAGAAATTCCAACTCCACGTTCTGACGACGAAAATTAATTCCACACAATGTTCCAAATATAACTCTATTTCCACTTCCTTCAATCTGGAGCGCTTTGTTTTTTTTTAAATATGTGCTACACGTTTCAAAATGTGTGGACTCTAAATGTAGGTAAATCGAATACTGAATTGACATTATTATTCACTAAAAAAATATTCCAATTGAACACTAGATAGATATCATGTAAATATTTATTTCCTAACCGTTCATTTCAGTCATCAAGCATCCCAGACTTGATGGCGAATTGCCAACAACCAATTGTTTTTATTTTGAAAAACCTCATCATTTCATTTGTATAATCATAAATTTCAAAAAAACGAATAAATTTGAATATGTTCAGGCGATGATTCAATGCAAAATAAGTACAAAACTGATGTTTATGCATGTATTTTGATTGGAACGTGCACTAAACTATACGTACGACATGTTCAATGAGTCATCTCATGTTAGTAGGATATGCAAAAATCAATGTATCGTGATACAACAAATAGCCATCATCAACATCTTGGCGCATGGGTTTCACGGACAACAGCATTGAAAACTTGAGTTCCATTATTAGCAACGTTTGTCATACGCTCATGATATTTTGATTTTGAAATGATGTCAGTTGGTTGAGCTATAGTGGACCAAGATTTTAGCTTGGATATTGTATATAATATCTTATATTTAAGTAAATGTCGCAATAAGTTTCGGTCAAACTAGTAATAATTATTAAACTTCTTTCATTATTAGCATTATAGCAGCTCATTTATAACAGAAAATAATTTTCAAATAAAATACGTTAAGACTTATTAGTTTGAGATTATCTATAGATGTCTGGTTGGAAAAGATTGACTTTAAGATGGCATCGCTACTCCAGACGGAATTCATTTGTCGTGTGAAGAAGTCGTCGTCGGAAATCGAACCTCGAACTGGTATGCTGGAATTCGAAACCGATAGCTTCAACCTAATCATCCGTAGAAACTGCCGATAAATGAGATGCTGTATGACAAACTTGAGCTACATGCTGAAACTTGCGCCTAATATGATGGCGACAGGTCTGGTGAATATGGCAGCTTAGGTAAAACTTCTCAGCCACTATTGTCCAGGTAATTTTTGACCGGTATAGCAACGTGTGGTCGAGCATTGTCACGATGGAAAATTATAGACTCGTACCTGGTCGCATATTCCGGCCGTTTTTTCTGTCAATGCTTGCTTCAAATAAATTAATTGTTGTCGGTAAAGCTGTCCCGTAATGGTTTGACCTGTATTCAACAACTCGTAGTGTATTGGTCCCTTCTGATCCCACCAAATACTGAGCATTACCTTAGAGCCGTGTATATTCGGCTTTAACACCGATTTTCTTCGGGTTATCATAATGTATCCATTTTTCGTCACCAGTAATAATTCGATGCAAAAACGACTTTCTTTTGTTGCGTTCGAGATGCATTTCAGATGTGCAAAATCGCCTTTCGACATCTCTTAGCTTCAGTTCGTGTGGCACCCTATTTCCTACCTTCTGGATGAGCCCTAACGCTTTCAAACGCCTGGAAATGGTGGCCTGTGTCATGTCTAGTGCTTTTGCGAGCTCACCTTGCGTTTGGCACGAGTTTTCACTGAGGAGGGTCTTTTCGTCTTCAAATTTTCTTTCTTGAACAAAGCGCTCTTTGTCCTAGATGTTGAAATCGCCACTTTCGAAGCGTTTAAACCACTCAAAACACTGTGTTCTAGATAGAACTTCGTCGCCATAAACATCCACCAGCAAACGATAAATTTCGGCAAAAGTTTTCTTGGCAAAAGAGTATCCCAACAATATTTCCTACAAATGCTGTTTTTTTTTCGCCAATTTTCGAAGTTTTTCGTGAGAGTGAAAAACTTATGCGCACACAATGTTAGCAAATTGTCTTTGTGGCTTTGACAGCTGATCGATGGTACTTCAAAATGACATATATGTCATTGGAGTGTTACAGCGCATGTGTTAGTGGGGCCATCTGTTGTAAGAGTTCGGTTCTCACTGCATACACCCAATAGTTCTGTCCGACGATGTTAGGGTTTTTAAGAATTCAAAATAATATAATAGTATGTTTACCGAAATATTGCTTTTTGGTTTTTAATGTTTTCGATCTTCCGTGATAAACATTTTCATAGAAAACAAAAGTTTTTCGTCATTCAGTCCAGCCGATCGAATCGGAGGTCACCGCATCGTTGTTTTTTTGGAATAATCTGTTTTCGAGAAAAACGCGTCTTAAGTTTTAATGCGCACCTTGCGCTGACTACCTGAATAATTTTGTAACTGTGAAAAGTGCTCAAATAATTCTGAGATTTCGTATTTTCGTTTTTTTTTGGTGTTATATTTTTAAAAGACGATGAAACTTAAACTTTGAACATGTTGACTCAGCCGACTGCTACAATTTTTCATTGACCCTAGATAAATTAGAGGATATTTCTGACCCTCTTTTGTCTTATCTACATAACCAAAACGTGAGATAAAATCTGTTGTTTTTTGTTTCACGCGATCCTAAAAATACTGTATAACTTTTAAGGAGGGTTATAAGAAGGCGTTTCCAACTCAAGTGGGTTCTGGTGAAGTAAACACAAGCAAATATTTAAGGCTTCATGTTAAAGATCATCGTAGAAATATACTCCATACCACTACGATAACTTTAATTATGTTTAGAGTCTGCGACAAACACACAATTATATACGACCCGGCATCTGGCAGCGTGCTTTTTCGAAGGTTTTGAGCTTTGAATTATTTATTAAGATTTCTACACACATATTTTGCATGTGTTAAATTTACCTTCATCAATAACCAAAAGCATGTGTCCGAAAATAATGATCTCATGTTTATGATTTTCTAATATATTTTTATCTATGACTTGTATCCAAAGATCTGTGGGATTTTCTATATACTCTTGTAAAATTTCTAAATTCTTCACAAAGGAAGCACAGTTTCCTATGAAAACCACTTTAATTTCGTATTCCTTGCCCTCTGATTGGTAGAGTAGTACTAGGAAAATGTGAAAAATTTCCCAATTAACGAGAGTTCACTTGAAGAAGGTCTCACTAAATATCTTCTATCTTTTCATTCGATCATCATTTCATCTTTTTTTAAATGCAGAAAATGCAAGTGTTTTTGTATAATTTTTAAGGGACTGTTGCTGCCAAAAGTACTAACGTAAAATAATTTTGTTGGTTACGATTATCTTTTGTGAATTTAGAGAGATAAAAGCCGATTTTTTGTCACTTTTGTAGACAATGCTATTCCTATCATATGAGATACATAAATGAGTATAGTTTTTTCTAGACGCTAAAAATATGGATAGTGTGAAATTGCAGCTGAATTCCAAATGCCTATTATTTTGCCTTCTCTAACACGAAAGCAATTAAATACATATTCTTTGGTACTTTCCCCTTCGAATTGATAATTTGGTGGTAATCTCATCTAATTTTCTTAAATTCGGTCTCTCGCCCAATGCCAATGATGTCAGTAAAACACGTACACCATATGTAGTATTTCGTCTACTATTTGATTTGCTAAACAAGACATCAATATCTAAATGCACGTCGTAACACCATTGCGGACATATCTCGTGGACAATTCCACCATTAGTTCGTCGCAAACATCGCATGATGTGGCGTTTATTTATGAATTCGCATTGCATGCGAGGCTACTTTACAAATAGTCGCTATCATTGCGTAACCTTGCAATATCCGATTCGTTAGAATCCATCTGGTTTGTCGCCATTTACATGTTGTAGATACTTGGATAGATTTATCCAACCACGATGAGGTAGAGTAAAGCCGTGTTGTGGAATAAATCGGCGATCCGTTGAAGGTGATTAGAAACTGTCTGAAAATACTTGTTGAGACCTTTTTCTACAGGAGTAATACTACGTACTACATAACTTTCGTTTATAGAAAGGGTGTGTTTATCTACTATTGATTTTCATTAATACCTTCTAAACATTTCTGTACTTAGATTGTTTGTGTAGCTTTGATTCTCAAATCTCGTTGCTTACGAAATCCACGCGACATATTGCTTAATACGTCGCGTGGATTTCGTAAGCGGCTAGATTTGAGGATGTGCAGAATGTGCTTACCTTCTGCACATCCCTGATACTTATTAAACTGTGTATCACCCAGTGGCACGTTAATTGGATCGTAACTAACAAAATTAATTGGAAACTAAGCTTCCAAAACTTTTGACTAATTGAAATCAACGTGCGCCACTTTAAAAAAGCAACCCTCATGTCTACATCTACATATACGAGTATGCCTGAACTTTTCACCCCATTGTCCTGCTTCTCATAAACGTGCCTCGCTAATGGGGAGAGTCTAACAAGTTTTAATTAATACCACCGCCAGGGTAATTAGTAACGATTGCAAGGTTGAAAGCACTTCATTGGAGATTTTCGGTGGCAACGTTGCAGTTCGGCGACATTCTCCATTATGGTGTGCCGCCTCCTGCAATATTCATGAAGCTGAGTGCTGGGCTAGTGTTGGGCACAAAGGCTGTTGGAATGCACGTTTCTGGGATTTAATGAATTTAAGATAAGTTCTCGTACACTCTTTGCACGGCTCGCGTTAGCTAGTGTTCATAGATTCGCGATGCAAGTCAAGTACGTGACTAAATGGTCCTTTGAAGCACACCCTGGCCGATGGATGATGGCAGCCTACACTCTACCACACAAATCACTTGGGGTACCTTTCGTGTTGTGTCTACCACCTTGAAAGGGCAATCACCGTTAGCGATTTTCATACATAAAAAGTGAGTTGATTTAAGGGTGGATTGTTAGATGAATGACGCAAAAATGTCCTTCTAGTGTGCGAGATTTAGTAAGCTTGAAGTAGCTTTCTTTTTAAATGAAAGACCTTTAAAGTGTTGTTGGTCTGTGTATTTCTGAAGTAAAAGACATTGCTCATACTTACGACGATGCACGGTGCGCTAAACGGACGTTGCAATTATTTTATGACAAATAGATTCGAGTCAAGGAACATCATAATCAAAAGGCGGAGATCATCATTCACTATATTGGGGAAACGTTTCAATTTAGATTTCATGGAAGTTAAGCTAGTTTCTATGACAAGATGTCACGAAATATCTTTTCAAATCCATATGACTGGTCTTCAATGCGAAATGTATTTACACTCTGTGATTTGTTTAATTTGAAGATTGTTCAAATTCTCCAAAATATAATAAAAAAAAATTGGAATTTTTCGCCTAAAAACAAATAAGAAGAAATTCCACGTTTCTAAGATTTAAAAATGTCCAGTCGATAAATTGCTAAAAGTATTTAAAAATGTCCAGTCGATAAATTGCTAAAAATAGTTTGCAAAGCCTTAAAATTGCAACAAAATTTAAATCAATTCTAACTGGAGGTAGAACAGTAAAAAAAATTATAACAATTGGTATCAGCAACGTGACGTGAAAGACTAGTAGACAAAATTTTTCGCTGTTATCGATTAAAAAACTTACAGAACGTCAAAATTACCTTAAAACCTGATTTGAAAAAGCAACATTTTGCTGTAATACAAAAATTTCCACGTAATTTGTTCTAAGCAAATTTCGTCGAACTAGCTTAACAATCAACGAAAATCTCTTAGAATATTTTGACCTAAATAGTATATAATGTTGTTTTATTCATATCAATTTCCGCTTTTATTGACTTTACGTTTCTTAAAAAAATTGGTTTTCAATCGATTCGAAGTTTGTACGTCATCATTTCGAGAAAAAAATATATCTCGATATATAATTGAAAATGCTCCAGGCAAATCAACAAAATCTTTGCCTGGAACCTGATTTCGATTGAAACTAGCAAATATGTTTGTGATTTTTATGAATGTATTGATTTCAAGTTTTCCTAGGAAAATTTCCATAATTAAAGAGTTTGAGGTTAATTTTTATGACCTTATTCAAATTCAAGGGCATAAGAAAACATTTCTATAAAATATACTTGTAATATGTTTAGATCTCGTAGATTAATATGTAATTAATTATAAGCATGTAAAATGCTTTTGATCAAGTCTTTCGATATAATTGTGCAGAGTGTGGTCGGCAAACATCCCTATATTGAAAGGTAAATTTAACTTTTTTTAGAAAAAATTATGTTTGATGTGAAACTACAATATGGGGTTCTAATTAACATAAATTTACAAAAAAATGTCTTAAAAATACACTGCTGTAGATGAAAAACTGCAGAAGCAAAGTTTATCCACGATCGGAGTGTCGTATTTTAAAAATCGAAAATCTATTTTATTTAAAATTTACACACATAAAAGTTTAGCATTTCAACAAGTTGTAAAAAAATCAACTAAAAACATTGAAAACTGTCAATTTTCCTGCAGTTTTCCTCGTCCAACCTTTTTTTGCGGTGGGCAGAATATTTCGGTGCAGGTTCATTTCAAATCAAAAATTCAAAGATTTTCTTATAGTTTCTTTAGTTTGGCTCGTGCTTGAACGAAGGAATTGAAAAAAAATGAAATTTAAAGTTTTGAAATGGGTTTGTATGGATTTTCGTCTCATATTTTTTAGCATTTTTCCGATTCTCATCGTTTTTAAGATATTTTTTTCGGATAAAACAAAAACGAGTCAACTGAATGAAAATCCCTTCGTTCAAACACGAGTCAATACTATAAAAAAGAACTGTGCAAAGTTTCAGCAAAATCGGTCGATTCGTTCTTGAGAAATCGTGGAAAACACTTTTAAAGTTTTTTTTACCGCGATTTAATGAATTAAAGTTATTTTTTAGCGACTTACAACGAGTCGTCGATTCCAGGCCCATACAGTAGTTCGTTCGCTTCATTCGCGATGTTCAGAGCATCCTTTTGATGTGATGTTTGATGAAAAAGAAACTGATTTTACGCGGTAGAACCGCGTTGCATGCGTAAAATACGCTGGGTAAGGCAAGCGCACGTACCGACCGCGCGGTATTCAAATCTCTATAACTCCGGTAAAATTGCTTGAATTTACTTCAAATTTCGTGTGAATACTTTTGAAGTACTATACTTTCATATGAAATGAAAAAAATTTCCTCGATTTTTTGAAAATACAAGACCTATGTAACCCCTTAAGCCAGACTTGAATACTTAAATATTGTCCAACGAAAAATTAAATTCCCTTTTCAATTTCAATAACACATATTAACTGTTTTATTATTTATTATTTGTATGTTCGATTCTACATTTGTTTTTAAAATAAGAGTTTTATACACTTTTCGCGATCCCCAGTTTCTGATCTTTTCTCCGAGTCCTTCCATTAAACTTTTGATTTGGTCTTCGCTTATATTTTTGGTTGTTTGATTCCCTTCTTTACGGAGCAGCTTCTTAGGTCTTCTTTAAATGGCCAACAACAATTACCCAATATCGTTCGATCGGTTGAAGCTCTGTGACATTTGGTGGACTTAACTTTTTTTCCACAAAATTCACATGAACCATTGTAGCGTATTTTTCGTGTAATTGGCAGGAGCTAAACCAGGCAAAAATATTATAAGTACGTTATCCTTTTTTCAAACGGTAGTTAATGTTTCCAAAGACATTCCTTGATGTAGATTTCCAAGCTAATCGTCCCTGTTGTGAAGAATGAGGGCGTCTTTTGACCGCATTGACAAATAACCTGCCAATAAGTGCTTTTGCACCAAACTTTTCGAATTGAATTGATCTTTCTACTTGTGGCAGGTCTTCTCCTGGTAGCATGTTGTAAAATTGAGAGCCTGGAAGTGCATTGAAATCGAATTTAAGGTAGGTTTCATCGTCCAAAACAAGGCAGAAGTTATTCTTCAGTTTTTTTTTCGCCCTTTGAATAGATTTCCTCAACTTTTCTGCACTTCTTTTTGGTGTTTTTAATTTTTTGTATATGACGCTTTCCTTGTTTTGAAATTTGTATCGTCCATTGCGATATTTCACACTGTTTTGCTATATCTATATCACTGCACTCAAATTCCTTGCCACCGGACCCACTAGGACGTTCACAACTGCACGTTTTACAGTTCTGTCCGATATTTTTACTGTTGTTATAATTGACTTCATTATTCTCTTCGGATTCTCCGTTAAAAGTTTCAAAATTATGCTCCGTGTGCTCCATGCTCAATTTAATGTTTAAAATTTTGAAGAACACGTCCACGCAAATGCGATTGTGACGTTTCAAATTAGACAAATGTCAATCATATGGGTTTTGTCAAAATACCTTGCAAGCAAAAAACATTGGGCCGAATTCAAGTGCTCAAGCCTTAATCGTGTCTTTTGGAGATAATGATTAATTCTAATATTTGATCACTAAACTTACAAAAATGTGACCCTAAATTTTGCTTCGCATTCAAATAAATATTTATTGGAACTAAAATCAATGAACAGTATTTCAATCTAAAACTTTCTTAGTAGCATGCATGACAGATTTATATTTATGCAAACTATATTTATTAGCATATGTCTGCGACGACATAATAAAAATTCTTCTTTTGGCTGATACTATTCAAAGTATTTTGCGAAATGTTTATTCAAATTAGAAATTACTGATTGTCTGATTCAGTTTGATTGAATGCAAGCGCATTTAAATGCTGCAATATTTGGTGATGTATCTTTTTTTTGGTTATATTTTTAAATATTTATGTTTGTTTAATCCGTCCCATATTTAGTAAAAAACTGCGTTTTTTTATTTTGTAGCAAATGGAAAGATTGACTACAAAGAAATTAAATAGGTTATTGTGGAAATTGTGTGCAAAATAATGTTTAGTGTTTTTTTGTCTCCACGCATGATTAATAAACTTCATTCGTTTGAATGTACTTCTGATTTTTTTTCATTGCAACAATCATTTATTTTCCTGCTGCAAACTTTAAACTATTATTCAGTGTCATGTTGTTCTGCTACAATCACAGGAAAATACAATTTGTGAATCTTTCGAAAATGAAAAAAATAACTATAAGTAGGAATGATATGATATTGTTTAATCTACAATATCTGGTATAATCGTTTTCCAAGCTTTAATCTTTCCTTCATCGGAATTTTGCAGTATTTAAAACGCACTCCTTTGCTTCATCCACAAATTTCGCGCTCTGTCGTCTTATCTTTTTACATCATCCACAATTGTATCTACGTACATCAATCTTATTAACTCTTCCATACTTTTACCAAACGACAAAAAACTGAAAAGCGAAAAATCATACAGAAACAGACAATATTAAATGTTGAATGAAAAGTACTTATATGATGAAAATGGAAATCAAATTCGATTTCTTTCTTTCTTTCTTTCTTAAACACAACTTTTAAGAGCCGTGCAACGTAACTGAGCAGCTTAATTAAAGTCAATTTACTCAGGTGAAGCAAAAGTGAGCGATACAAGAAAACCACGAGAAGACTATAAGCGAAAAAAAGATACAAAGATGTTGTTTTTTTCGTACGTTTGTATATCTGAATAAGAATTCTATAATAAATGGCGAGATGTCTGCAGATTGTTTTCGACATTTTAATGTTTGCATAATTTCAATGAGATTTTCAAATTTATTTGCGATTGTATCTGAAGCCTCGAACAACACAACATTCACTCAAATACGTTAGTTCTCATATGCGTAGATTGTTGCGGATGTTGGTGCTTTGAACGTATTGTTGAGATTTGAACTAAATTAATGGGTTTAGAACAGAAATTCATTTAAAATTGAATAAACAAGAGTTATTATCAAAAAGTTTTATTTAATGTAGGAAAAATGTGTTTGCTACATTTATATAATATTTAAAGTACCGAAAAATGAGTGATTAAGTAAACAAGAAAAGATAAATTCCTCAACTGTTCTTAAATTCAAGCAAACAAAAAATAAACGCATAATCTAAAGTTCGAGATGACATTGACTAATGTCTTTTCCCCCAAATTCACATATACTTTGACGTGTTAACATTAGAATCGAGCAATAAATAAAGCGCAGCAATAAATATCACTTGGTCTTCGACATCCAACAAACAATTTTAATTAATTCGTGACGGAAGCAACCATAGAAATTAACTTGAATAGAACAAGGCGACATACACCGACAATGGAAATCGACCTTTGGGGCGAGTGGAAAAAAACATCGGAACTATACCATCCATAATGGACAAACAGAAAAGAATAATTAATTATTTAGTGCAATAAAGCTTAGAAATCATTCAGAACTCAAGTTCATTTTGTGACTGTTTAATTTCCACAAAAGAATTTTGTAATTTTGACGGTTTTTGACTAAACTCTGCATAGTAATATAGTTCAAAGCTAGTTACAAGAACTAGTTTTGCTTTGATAAAGCTGCTCATTTTGTATATGCATACGTCGTCGTATATGTAAAAAATTTCTTCTACACCATGAAAAGTATGGAAAATTCATCGGCTAATTAGTTTTAATTCTGATGCTACGAATGAAGAAAAGTTAAGATAATTTAAAAAGAAGACCATACACAAATGTATTTAAAGTATTTTCCCCAGGAATTTCGAAGCGAATATGACACAAAACATATTGCATTAAAGGGTGTGAGGGGCTAATTTTCAATGTTCAAACACATTTTTAAGGGTTATTTTTAAAAATATGGTAAACACACATTTATATATAAGTTAAGGACATAATAGTGCAACATTTCAAGAGTCTTCTGTTGTATTTTTGTGAAAAAATATTGTGAAATGAGCCACTGACAGCAAATTTTTTTTTCAACGTTGGGAGGAAAATGGCTTTGTGGTGATCATCATCACTCATTACTGGATCATCTGGTGACTAAAAATTAAAAATTATTTCGTTATTTTATGAGTTTTTTGAGGTAAAAACATCAAGTGTTTTTTTTATTTTATTGATTTTTCAATTTTTAGAAGTAAAAAAAAGAATTTTTTGAATTTTTGAAAATTAATTGATAAAAATCGGTGAATTTTTTGTTTGAAAGGAAATTTTAACCATAAAAAATACAAAATCTTGATGTTGTTACCTCGTAATTTATGTATAAAGTAAGTGTGCAAAGTTTGCCAAGAATCGGATAAGTGGTTTTTGATTTACAGTGATAACCGACTTTCAAAAAATTAAATCTAAGAAAAACGCGTTTAAAAATTAATAATAATAGCAAAATTGGTTGGAGAGCATATATTTAAAATGAATGTACCTATTTGCGTCAGTTTTGCTCGGATCAATCTCAAATTTTAACTGGATACTGTTGAAGAGCTGTACTATTGAATGAAATGAGCCCATGAAAACCCTCCCCCTCCCCCTTAACAATTGCTACTATCCTTACTATAATAAAACTGGAAAAGGGTCGATGTTTGTACATTTAACTAAATTCAGAAGAAGAAAAAATGTTTGAGGAACTCTTGGAAACAGCGGATACAATTTTTTTTTTGTAATTTCTGTTTGTCGGTTTGTGCCCGCAACAAACCGAAACCACTGAACAAATTTCGATGAAACTGAGCATAGTGATAGCTTTGCATCCAGACTTCAGATACTTTTTATCTCTGAAAATGAATAGACCAGGGCGGATCTGTTTTGAGTTGGTTGTTGAGGGAGGGGGGGGGGCGAGGGCACACTGATTTTTGCAGGAAAAGTTGTGAAATTACTCGTATAACAATAATTGACTTATCTTCTCTCTCAAAAAAAAAAATCGGGAACATTAAAAAAATTCGAAATTTTTAAATTTTTTTAAAAAAAATGGTTTTTTCCTATTTTTCTCACTCCAAACTTTAAAACGGCTCATTTTAGAGCAAAGTTCTGTGGGAATGGAAGCTGCGTAATAAAATTTTCTAAAAGACAGGATTGGTGAGAATTTTTAAACACATTTAACTCCTGTCACTAAATAAAAAAGTGGAAAAACTTTTTTTTTTATTTAATTTTTTTTATCACTTAGAATGAATTTTTTTCAGTGTAATTAAACATCACACTAATTTTTATCAAAATCCATTCAGTAGATTGCGCATATTAATTGTGCAAACTAAATTTATTAAAAATGTTCAACAATTTTTCAAGTTAGAAACTTAAGCTTATGGAAGTTTCAAATTTTTTTCACATATAAAACAGCAGTTCATCTATCAAATGCACTTTAAAAAATTGAAATCAGATTATTAAGGCAACCTCAGGAATTTTTGCTAGACTTGGGGCAATAAACTCTAAAACAGTGCTAGACGGCTGCGGATTCAGGCGTAGGAGCCATGCTTCCATCAACTGAATCCGCAGCCGACGATGTATGTAATGAAAATTTGCTAAACTTGGGTACCGGTAATATTGCCTGCTGTAAACATTAGTGACGAAACTGAAAAAATATAATTTTGATAATAGCTTTCAAAGCATTTGTCGGACCATCAATCTTTGATTCATGCCATAACCTGAAGCCCACGGCTAGTAAAACTATAAGCTATTTAAAATGGCTCCTCATATGTTATCCTTCAAAAGTATCTCTTAATACCTTGTGACTTTTTTCGTTTTAATATTTTTATCGTTGGTATGTACAAAAATTCAACGTTTACCCCAACCATTTGAAATCTATTTAACATTTCCCAAATTAATCGTACATTTATGTTTTGTTATAATTGTACGCTAACTGCACATAAAATCCATGAAATCTGCGATTCCACTGAGATGAGCATCCATAAATCTCACCATCCTTTAGTATGCATTAAACATGCTCTTTTTAAAATCTGACTTTATCTTCGAATCGCTGTACCAATGCCTATCACAGCAACATAGCCACAAATTTTGGTTGTTACACATTACTTACACGGTAAATAATGGAATTCTATACAACACAAAATTAGATATTAATGGGTTAATCTTGATTAGCAAACGCAACACAAACATCCCGCGGTCGGTGTTAAATTTTGTGCTCATTCATCGCCCAAATTCCTCATATCATCAAGAGTGGTAGTAGCATTCTTCGGCAATGTTGCTATGATCAACCATGGGCATTACATTTTGATGATGACGATGATGATGGCGAGCATTACTCGTTCCAATCAGTGAAAAAGAATGCTCTATGCAATGATGAACACATTAAGCATTGCGCCTTACATTTGTATCTTTCCCGTGTCGGATTCAGATTAAAAATTGATTTGGTTGTATTTTCTTCTAAATATTTGATGCAACAATGATTGACGGAATTGTGGTGAGAATGTGTTAGGTTTAAGTGAATTGTAGTCCTGCAGTTTTTTGCTGATTTCCTCCTCTCGCACCGATCTGGGTAAAAACGGCAATACTTCCGGTTTAATTATATTTTACAAGAAATTTTGATGTTAAGAGCCAGAGTTTACTTTCTTATCCAAGATAGTAAAACTTCAACCGTTCTTGAAATGGCTATACGTTTTACACAAAATATTACATCCTTCTTTTGTACTGATTCAAAAATAGTAATTAAAAATGTATTAATTTTGATAATTCTCGAAATTATAATTAAATTTAAACATAAAATGAAAAAATGAAAAGAGTTTTTGGGAGTTTATATTATTTTGAAAAGATACATAATGTTTTCGATAGCGACCGACCAGTTTTTTTCTTAGCCTTATCAGAATTGCTAGTGTCCTTTAGCCCATAACAACATCGTTTACTACCTTATTTTATCCGTGATTTTATTCACATTGCGTTTTGGAGATGATTTGGAAATATATGGAAAAACACGTGTTTTTGATTCTTTAGGCTAAAGGTCAAAATCAAGAATAGTTCCGCAACTACGTACTTTCGTTGTAGTGTAAATAGGATATTTTTATATCGAAAACATTTAAAGAGCTCGTTAGAACAAGTTAAATACATCAAAGTTGCTTTTGTTTTCTAATAATAAAATGTTTTGGGTATGAATTTTATCAGCATTTTTTTCGTCAGACTTAAAATTGATGATTCCCTTCAGCATTATTTATGTAGGAATTTTTGATTTACTGCTCCATAAAAAAAATTTCTTTTTCTTATTGTTCAACATTTCCCTTGAAATATTAATACTGAAATACTGTTTTGAAAAAATAAGTCTAAAAATTGCACATACTTACTAATAATTAAAAATGTTTCAGCATTTCCACCCCCCTCCCCAGTAATTGTAAAAATTCTTTTAAAATTGAAATTTTCGAGTAATAATAACTGTCAATATTTTTTTATGGTTTTACTTAAAAACAAAATTTCATATTGATTTTAAGCTGAATAATTTCTGTAAAGCTATTTTTGTAATAAATATTTAATAATCGTAGAACTTTTCAGAAATATTTGTCAACGTTTTTGCAATACTTGTCTCAAGGTTGGTTAATTTTTTTTACTTTATCTAACGATGAAATGGAGAATGTTTTTGATGAATTGATTTTTTGCTTTAAATTCATACATTTTTTCAGGAAAATATTCTCTTAAAGCTAAATCACCTATGGTTTTCATGAAAAATAAATTTTCCCATTGAAACGTTGCGCTGAAAAATACCTAAAAACAGATGATGAAAAACTTTGGCTAAAATACAAATTATGGAAAACAATTTTGTGTGGTAAATTATTGCTAAAGTAAATAATCATAAAAATTGTTACTACTAATTTATTCTCAAATTTTACAAATCTATTAAAAAAAATTTACTTCGTAATAAATTTTTTCCAGTCCATGTAAAAGATTGTTAAAAGATTGCGTTTGTGAAAACTTTAGGGGTCTTTTAGGTTACGATTTTCAAAAAAATGTACCATTTTTTTTAATAGAAAGAAGAGATATCATTTTGGAAATTTTTTACAATGTTAATTGGTACTTTTTTTTGGTTTTTTATTGTTTTTTTACCCATAACAATTTAAAACAAGCCGTGAGGTGCGACCCATGAGGTCCACACGGTCAACTTCCCAGTAATATCTACATATGTAGATATTAAAAATATTAAACACAATAATAGTTATGGAAATAATACTACTTCAAATAATAAAAATGTACCTCATAAAAGTTATTGGAATTACTTAATATTAATCGTAACATCTACGCGAGCGTCAATTGATTACGTAAAGATTTTCGTGGATTGGTTTGATTGATTATTCACACGGATCAATCGAAGGGGGGGGGGACAGGTTACAAAGCAGTTTTTTTAATTAAAGTTAAAACATGGTGCTGTGAAGACTATTGAAAATCTGCTCAAATTTTGCAAATATTAATAAGCTTTGATTGACTTTACAACAATGTCTTTAGAATAAGAGATTTAAAGTATAATGATTCGAATGAACCCTTTTTATATGGTGACTTTGAATGATTTTATATTTTTAATTTAATTTTTTTTTGCAATCATGAGAAAAGTTTTTGCTGGTTTCTCTACAAAAATTGATAAAAGTTTACAAATTCTATTAACATTTATTAATACGATGTGCAAATCAGGTTAAAAATGATTTTTTTTATGAAAAAAACTCTACTTTTCTAATTTTTTTTTAATAAATCAAAAAAAAAACGCTTTAACGATTTTTTTAAAATATAAGATCATCATAAATATGATAATACGCGTTGATTGACACCTTAATGATCGGAAGATTATATTTGGTTCTCGAGATATAATGAATGACGTAAATGACCATGAAAAAAAATTTTGCTGGTTTTTTCACAAAAACTATTTGGAGTATATAAATTGTATAAACATTGATTACTTAGGTTTGAAAATCAGGTTAAAAATTTTGTGTTTTTGAAAAAAAAACCTAATTTTTTGCACTTTTTTTAAAAAAATTAAAAAAACGGCTTCAAGAATTTTTTTAAAAATTCGACAGAATCATAAAAATGTTAAAACGCGTCGATTGACACCTTTATAATGAAAATCGCATGTTTGGTTCGTAAGATATAGCGCATAACATGGTTGATCTTCAAGGGGTGAAAACAACAAACCCCCCCGACCGAAGTTTCCCAAAAACTAATCAGCTCTTAAGATTGCAAAGACGCTTCAATTGACACCTTAACAAAGTCGATACGACTGTGTTTACGTGAGTTATGCTCGTAGAAAAACTGCCTGCGAACGCACGTACGTACGTACGTACGTACATACACACACACACATACATACTTCTTTCTAAAAACACTTTATATATACTCTATAGACCTCAAAACGTAAAGAAAAGTTGAAAATTTCAATTTAGATTTTCGAGGCGATTACAAGATCTTCCCATATACTGTGAAGTTAAAAAAACATCAAACCATGGATTGGATCTTCTGGGGGAGAAAAGCAAAACGCTAAATTATTATTTAAGTGTCAGGTACCGGAATAATTTTTTTTCATTAAAAAATAACAAAATGGCGGCCATTTTTGAAATAAAACCTATTTTTGAGGGTGGAAAATTCAGTGAAAACCGGAAAATTTGATACCGATCATAATGATTCCGCTACCGGCTATAGCCACATATGTGTACAACAACATATTAAAAAATCAGAGTGATCGGTAGAGTAGTTTTTCTAAAATCGTGTCCGCCAGCTAAAAAAACATGAATTCGAGAAAATCGCGTTTACTTATTTTTACGAATTACAAAGCACGTTTCTAATAAATCATTCTAAGTTAAATCTTCGTATATTGGCTTCAAAATTTCTTGAGCTTCTTGATCAAGAGGTGGACCATGCTTATACTTTCGTAATTCATAAACCCTTTAAGATGCTTTTTTGTATTCGGTCATCCTCAATGTTGTGGGAGTCTTTTTAAAGCAATCGGTAGCAATAGTTGACACTACAAGATAAGATTATTTTGATTTACTAAGAGTCGAAAAGGTCTTAAAGTAATTACAAAACTTGAAGTTTGCTGAGGTAATTACAAAACTTGAAGTTTGCTGAGGTAAATTTTTTATGAAAAAGTTTTTCGAAGAAAATTTGAAACAGAACGTTTGTGTTGAACTTTCACAATTGATGTAAAATTATCTGGATTTTCAAATCTATGAATAAATACCATATTTATTTCTTAATTCCATTTCTCTTTAGTTTGACTCCAGTAGCATTGATGAAAAGCGAAATAATTTCATAGAAACACCTTTTTCATGTTACAATTCAGGTTAATTTTCATGCTTTGCTCCCTTTTCATGGACAACATTGTTTAAGAAAGTAACACTTTTTTTAGAAGATTGAGCACAAATGCAATTTGAATGTTTTGGTGATTTATGCGGATGAAAATTTTACGCAGCTTAACAACCTGAATCATTTCGATATTGGATATTAAGACATGCTTTTTGAATGAAAACTTCAAAACTTGTGAAAATGATTTTCACTAAATTCGCGGAGAAGATCGACACAATTTTGGACGCTCACATTTTTGGCTATTTAATTTTGTAAAGGGCATTTGATAGGTGCTCTTTTATATGATAATGAACCTTTTTAAAGTTAGGAGTGAGAAAAGTAGACATTTCGATTTTTTTTATATATGTTCCCGAATTTTTGAGGGGGAGGATAAGTCAATTATTGTAATACGAGCTATTCCACACATTTTTCTGTAAAAATCAGTGTGCTCGCCTCAACAGCCAAATATAGTCGTTCCTGTTACAAATCCGCCCTAGTCTATTTAGAATCTAGGTAAAAATCAGGATGAAACGAGTAAAAGTGCGTGTCACAACCCAAACTTTCACATCGCAGCGTAACGAAAAAATTTCCGCTAGAATTGAAATAGTTTGTAATGTTGCGTGAGTCGCTCGGATCACAATGTCTACTGAGTTTTCCTCGCATTTTCATACAATCTAGATTCGCTTTGTAAACATTATGTTGCCTTGATCATTTTCCAGCGAATAATGATTTTTTGTAGTATGATTTACTATGAAACAGAAGTCTCTATCTTCTGAGTGAGCGAAGCATGGGTCACAAGAAAAATTGCAGTAAAACATGTATGGTAGATAGATTGCTGAGTTTGCTTAGTTTCAGTAGTTCAGATCTAATGCACGTTATTTATTTAACAATGGAGAAAAGTGAAATTTTTTAAAATTCGTTTTCAACTTTTTTCTTTCTAGTAATATTACTTGTGCAATTACATTCATAGATTACGAACTCAAGATAAATCCTCGGTGTATTTCTTACTGCCAATTAAACATTCGCCTTTGTTTATAAATAATTGACTCGAATACACGTTCTTGTAAAGAATTCGAAAGTCACTTCATCTTATGAAGGTTCAAATAAACATAATGGACTAATCATTGACACAAACAAAATTATTGTGGTCGCACTGACCACAATTCATCCGGACTTCGTAATTTTCCGTTGCGCATTCATACCCACAGAAATTACCAAGATCATCAGCTTCGAATAATAGTTGTCCTCATGCCAAAGAATCCATCAACATTTTCCCAAGACCTTCAGCTTGAATGAGTCTCGTACTTAGACTGTTCAATTTTCCATTCCTGTACAAGTTTTCCATTCGGTCATCACTAGCTTTCATCCCTCTTTCGCGAATTGGCAAACATTGTAATAATCAAATAATCAAGCGAAACTATAAATTGCGTTCGTCTTGTTGTCCCAACTTGTTGAATTGAAATGCGAAAATATTAACAATCAGAAAAGCGAAATAATGATAAGAAAATTATATGGTTTGCGATTGAGATTTTTATTCTGCTGCAACCTTCACTGGTGGATGAGAAGAGGTCATTTTTTCTCACTTTTACCTTGCACTTGTGTATGTCGGCTTTTAAATGTGGTTTTATGTGTACACATTTCATGAAATGGGACGTCTATGTTTCTTCAACTTTCACTGACTACATTAGAGTCTGTTGATTAACACATTTGCCAGAAACACGATAAGTAGATTAGGATTTTCGGATTAATAGCGTTAACGGGTATTTTTGAATAATACCTCGATGAGAAAAATAAATTTTCACACAGTGCCGCTAATCAGTTTAAGCTTCTATTACATACATATTATCAATTTCAGAGCAGAGTGGTCTGATAGAGAGTTGATAGTTTCCTAATTTAGAGACGGACTGGAAAATCTCGTCTAGTTGAAAAATGAAGATCGAGGCGATGTAGTTTCCATCGTTGATTTAAGTTATATCTAACAACGATTGATCACCGTGAAATAAATTTCCTGTTGAATACGAAATAGTTTACTGTTATTAAGGGGCTATCCTAGTGTAAATCCTCAAAATGTATATACTTTCTTTTGGAATTTTTCAAATAAAAAATACTCAACCAATTGTTTTCAAAATTAGCAAAAATATTTATTATAAAAATAGTTACACTTCCGCTCATATGTATTTGAAATAGTGGTGTATTCGAAATCAGGAAATAAAATTAAAACTTTTGACGAATGGAATTTATTCTTTATTTAATTCGCAGCACAAATTAAGAAAAAAGATACAAAATGATGTCATTTATATACGTTAAATTTAAGACTCTTCAATGTGTCCACCCTTACTTTTAATTACAGTTCACATAGTTTTGGCATTCTACTTAGCAATTTATTTAAAGTTTCTTCCTAAATTTTATTACATTCTGACTGTAGAAGATGCCACAAATGTTCGGTAGACGCTGTACAAACATTTCGGACGTTTCTACCGAGTTCATTCTATAAGAGCTCAATTGGGTTGAGATCGGGAGACTGCGGTAGTCAAACCATTACATTCAGCAGTCCTTCTGCTGATAGTTTCTCCAAATAGTTCTTACAAAGCTTGGAGGTATGTTTCGGGTCATTGTCGTGCTGTAATGTGAATTTGTCTTGAAAAATGCGCAGTCCAGATGGCAACATTTCAATTTCAAGTAACTCCCGACAGTGCTCCTTCCTCATTGCGCCTTGGATTCGGCAAATATTACCAATCCTACCTCCACTAAAACAACCCCATATCATAACAGTGCCACCCCCATGTTTGATGGTAGGCACTAAACATTGGTCTAATGCCCGTTCTTCTGTTAACCCCCGCACAAAGACTCTGCGTCTGGTACCAAAAACTTCGAATTTCGATTCATCACTCCACAACAATTTTGTCCCGTCTTCACGTGTCCAATTTTTGTGTTGTTCCTCCCATTTCAATCTCTTCTTCTTATTACTGGCATGTAATAATGGTTTTTTAACCGCAACGCGGCCATGAAGGCTTCCTTCTTGAAGCCTTCGTTTGACGGTTGACACACTTAAGCCGGGTCTCCTGCGCGTGTTTTGCTCTACACAATACACAAAACATCTACACAAAACATTGTTCCCCTCATGTTTCGCTACACATTTTTGATGGTATCAACAGTGTTTTTGCTTTCTATGTCCGATGGAAAACATCTACATATTTGTCCCCCCGCGGGTTAAGAGGGGGACGGTATAATCATTTCTCGACAACTCCCGTGGGCCACGCATCTGTTTTTGTGTTGAGTTGCAGAAAAAATGGACTCAAGTAGTAATTTGCAATTGACAGCTTTTATAAGAGAAAGGCCCGCGATCTGGGATTCTCAATCATCGGCCTATAAAATAAAATAAAAAAGAATGACGCCGTGGAGGAAATTGCACTGCTGATGGGTGTTACAGCCAAAGAAATAACCAAAAAATGGACTGTTTTAAGAAATCAGTTCAACAGGGGAAAAAGAAAAATGACATAAAATTTCGAGACAGTAAGTAGGGCCTTACACGCACTTTAGGCTTACTTCTCTTAGGAATCAAGCCGACCACAGCTAACACTGATAGTACGTATTTTTCGTCCGAACACATTTCCACAATGATTTGTTTTAGAAAACAATATGTGAGCAGGAGACACTTTGTGTATATACACAAAAAAAATGTGTAGACGTTTTTGTGTAGTGTGTAGAACAAAACACGCGCAGAAGACCCGACTTTAGGTGTTCAGATCGCCCTAAATTTACTTCAGCGGCTATTTCTGGAGCATTAAGACGTCTGTTACGTTTGCTATCAATCACCATCTTCCTATCTGCAGTCGTGGTCCTGGGTCTTCCATACCGTTTTTTTATTGTTGACTCTTCCAGAGGTCTTAAATTTGTTCACGTTGTAGTCTGCTGTTCTCTTCGATATTTTCAGTTCCCGAGGAATTTGACGATTGCTTTTGTCATATTTATGATGCGCAAATATCGTAGCTTGTATTTCAGTCTAAAGTTCTTTTGTCATTGGCATATTAAACAATCGCTCGATTGAAATTGAAAAAGTACAAGTCCGCAGGCAGCATTAATTTTCAATTATATTTTCTTAGCAGTTAAAAAAGTATACTCAAAATTCGACGCATTCCTAAATACGTTCTAGTACCTTCATTCGATAATAAAAGAGAACTCTAAAAAAATCGGTTACCTGATGGGGTAAATCACCTCCGAAGTCAGTTAATGTCATTTTCATTGGGGACCCATTTATCGTTTTTCAAAAACATTTGGTAGACTTTATAATTACAGTTACAAAATTTTTATACAAACAAGATATCAGCGTTAACAAAAGATATCATTAAATCGTTTTACATAAAAAAAAACGTCTATTAAGGGGTCTAAAATCGATTTTTTATTGCATTTTTGGAAAGTATATATATGCAGAAATATGTTAGTAAAATTTTATAAGGATCGAAGCAGTCTCACTGTATTTTTGGTCAACTTTCACTTTGTCACCCGACCGCGATTCTTCATTAAAAAAAACTTTAACCGCGTTTTTCTCGAAACAACGTTTTTCGACGCCGCGTTGATGAAATCTCGGAAACTACGATACCGATTCTCACCAAATTTTCACCAGACATTCTTTATAACTACAGCTGTTGCGCGAATAGGATGTTTTTCAAAATTTTCATTTGAAATATTTTTTTGGCCAAAAACAGTGAAAGAACATGTTTTTTCGTATTTTTTCGAAAAATGTCCGCCATTTTGTCAATTTTGCAAAAATCAAAAATCGCCCGATTCGCGTTATAGCTATTAACATATTGATCCTAAAACTATTTGATTTTTCAGACCAACCATCTCGAAAATTTCATCAACAGCACACACCCCTATCGTTTTTTTCCACATTTTTTTAACCAGCATTTTTATTGATAAAAACTCACACAAATAAATAAAAAATATTTTTTTGTGGATTTCGGGACAGTATTTATTGACTATAACCCCTCCTTTATGAAAATTTATAAATTAAACCTATCTAAAAAATTGTTGAAAATAACCCGTTTTTATACTGCTAAAAGAGGGTAAAATCCTTAATGTAGTATGTATTCATGTGTGATCCAAATCAAAACACCATCAACATTTTTAGTCTGATCTGTAGCTCCAATTGTTCTTTTCTTTCTTTTTCGGTTTACATGCATCACTTAAAATTTATCTTGAATTAATTATTGTTAATAAACTCAATCTTAGCAATCAGATGTGTGACAAAAACATTCGATGAAAATTACAAATCATTGTCAATTTTAGCATCAATCTTACATCGTGTCAAAAATACAATCTAAATTATCTTAAAAGGATAACCTTCAAAAAAAAGCTGTTAGCAATGTCCACTTCTTAAATTTACCTTTGACATAATCCCCTTTTTTCCAAATCATTTTACAGTAACGGTAATTCGAACTGATGCGACACGAAAATAAAGGCTATGAAAAAACATATAAAAGGATTCAAACCCAAGCAGACAGGTGGAAAAAAGATTGGAATCGATATCTCCGAACGGATCATAACAAATCAAAAGAAATTTTTCATGTGAAAAACTTGGTTAGGCGATTGAATTTAGGATACAGATTGATTCGATGAATTATTATGGATGCGAAAAAAATGTTTAAGTTGTTAGTATTTTATTTGAAAAAAAAATGTTTCTTTGAATTCGTTCCTATTCGGGTGAAATTTGAAAGAAATATGCTTGGGAAAAAACGTGCCTTTTGGTTCAAATTTTTAGTCCGGAATAGTAACATGAAAGTTTTAGATTTGTTGGCGATAAAAGCTGATTTTATAAAGCGTATTTCATAGTTTGTGAATATATTATTCCAATAATTTGTTTTGTAGGAATCATCTTTCCCACAAAAGATAAGCTTCATTTTTTCGATTGGACGAAAATGCAGCGAAACTTTCAAACTTTCTGATTTGAATACACCGTATTCTTTATTGTAATTGTTTTAAAAATTTATTTATGTGAGGTTATTGTTGATAACCTTCAATAAATTACTCATTATGCCAACTCTTCATCTGCAAGTGAAGAAAAAGGCAGCCAAAAGTGCAATTCAGAAGGCATCAGCATACAAACCTTGAGACTTTAAAGGGCATCTAAATTGTGTTCAATTCTCAAACAGGAGAGATTTCATAGGCTAATTTATATCGAATTTCGAGATCTTTTAACATTAGTTAACCCTTTCTATCTCCAGATCGCTGAGTTAATCTGTGTTATTATTACATACGAAAACGTTCGCTATCGGTCTTTGTATCCAAGAATGTGCCGAAAAAAAATCTTTAGACTATTTAGTAGTTAGATAGCGATAAATGCTCTGAAATTATACAAACCTCAGCAAAAACTGATCTGGAAATGCCCTCGATGTCTCATTAAGCTAGCAAAAAGAAATGGTGTCACCCTGATTTGTATTGAACACCAGAATACTGTAAATGTGATGAAATGATCGCGTTGGAATCAGTTTAAAAACAGAGAGTGTCTACACATGTCCTTTAGCCATTCTGTCGCAAAGAAATATGTTTTATTTGCTTTTGGCGAAAAGAAACCATTGAAAATCACTAAATGTGTCTGACAGATCTAATTTTGTTTAAGCCATTTATCCTTTCTGGAAATTTTTGAGTTCGAGGAAGATTTCCTTGTAAAAAAGCATGAAACCATCTTACATCCATTGAAGTATCATTTTAAGAGATGAAAGCCGTCGGAGATGAGCTCTACAGACGTTGCATGAACAAACTGGAGACGTTAGATCATACTCTATGTGAATGTGATGCTGTATTTCATAGACGATTGAGACATCAGGGCACATACCACTTACCCTTAAGGGGTTATACCTATGTGAAGGCTAAAAAACAAGCCTTTTTTCAAGATTTTTTTTTCAAGGATTTTGAAAAAAATCTTTTGTAAATAATATATCAATATAAAGGGCAACTTTTCGGGAGTGCAAAAAAATTTTTTTATTTTAAATTTAATACAAAATGGCGGCTGTAGTGCACGTCAAAGTCACTAGTATTTACAAAAGACGTTCCACGGCCGGACAAGTTTCTCAGCCCCATCTGGAACAATGAAATTTTTTTTTCATAAACTCCATGAGTTTTGCTAGTGAAGTACACACGATAATAGTTTAATATCGATTTTTCGCAAAATGGCGACCATTTAACAAAAAAATTGCATTTTCGACCCAAAAAAATGACTTCAATTGTTTATAACTTTTTTTGAACAAAACCAATCGCTAAAATCGTGTGTACTTCACTAGATAATCATATCAAGAAGCTACAGTTATACCGGCAAGTCATTCGGATGAAAACTGAAAGAGTTTCGTTTCCGGCAAATTTCAAACATACACTTTCGAGATAAACGCGTTTGAAGTTTCAAAACCTTATAAAGTTGTGAATTTTCAAAATTTTACTATATACAAATTTTTTAAACTTTACTCTGCTATCCCAGCACCATACAGTTGGCCTTCCAAAACCGTGGATTTCTCCTCCTCGTCCTTTCTTGATGCTAAAAGGCCGCGTCTCGTCTCTTTTACAACGTCCGAAATTGAGCGCTCAGCAGTCTTTATTCGCTCGGCGTCTGTTTCTAAGCAGAAATTGTGAAAATTAGGTCCTGCAGTCAATCCTTATGAGTTTCAAACGAATGGCGATTAGGCGGACGCCTGTTGCTGATCTTGCTGCGCTTCTACGATGAACTACTTGCTTTACTGCCTTTACGGCCACTGTACAGTTTACTACTCATTTCTAACACTTTTTTATACAAAACAACAGTAAAAATATCAATCAAAACATAGTACTTTAACCTCAAATGCAGCGTGTAGTCGATCGAGTAAACAGAAGCTCTCCTAGCGTCGTTTACGAAGGAACGTGCCCTATACAGTGTATATTAATTACTATATAGTATAAAGCGAGCAAATTTCACGTGTTTCGAGCATTGGAGTTGCTTCAGAAAATTGATTCTCAAAAATTTTCTGAAGTATATTAGTATTTAGACCTTTTTGATTTCAATTCTAGAGATGTGTTAGCATACTTTTAGCCAATAAAAAAAATTGAAAAAAAAATAAACTCACATAGGTATAACCCCTTAAACGAAGTGGAAAAAATCAATCCGGCGTAACATACCGAGAATCTACGAGCATGGAAACCTGCAACACAAAAACGAAGACCAATAGATTGAACTAGGACAAATTCTTCATAATGATCTCTATTTGCCAAATATTTTTCTATTATTTTTTGCATCTATTTGATTCTAAAATTTATTCAATTTTGTATCACTAATAATTCATTTATTTAAAACGAATCAAAAATGTTGCTCGTGCGCTTACACTTTACAATCGCACATCCATATCGAATAATTCGATCAGGTCTTCGTTGGCTGCTTATACTTTTATAAAAAAAATTGTTGCAATTCGAAATGATGTTGGACCACACCTGCTGGTTGGCCTAATTCACTTTCTTTTCACAAAAACTCTTAATTATTGCACAATTCATCGCCGATAGTCGGTCAATCAGATAAAAATGAAAATGTTGCGAAGCTGCCTAAAAAATTTCAGAGTGATTAAAGATTTAAAGCGTGCATCACCAGTTGTATCTATTTGTATTGTGTAAGACAAAAAAAAAACAATTGGAAATTAAAACAAGGTATAAATCTATTGTTTGATGAAAAATGAGTGTAAGTCGAGAAGATTCAATCAATGTTGTAACAATTGGAGACCATGGGATCGCAAAGTCATAAAAAGTTGTTGGTTTGCAAAGTAAAGATAAAGATTTATTTTCGGGGACAACATTTCAGCTTCAACTAATTTCTTACAAAAGACTTTCCTATAATCTTCTTGTAGAATTTCTCGCAACAAGTGCAGGCAATATCGCTCGGTAAAGGTGCCAGAACACATAAGCTACTTCTGGTGCTGATGGTATGGTTATTGCTGATAAAATCCCTTTGATCCTTAAAATATTCATGCTCCACACCACGGAAGTATGTATATACATGAACATATTGTCCAAGGGCCAATTGTTGCAACTGAAAGAATAATCGATACTATGTACGACTATTTACCATAATGCTTGCCCCCTAAGGACGAAAAATCTGGAGGTGAACCCTAGTAACTGGAGCTATGTTGGGATCTCCTTTGAAGTGTTTCCTTTCACATGCCCACACGGCTATAAAAATGTTGCAGAAGTTTTGTACTCTTGATGGGTCTACCATCTCGTCGTTCTTTTGGACAAGGTCGAAAACTCGACATCGGACAAAAGACTGGTAAATGAAAGACAAACAAGAAAACCGTTTACTATATCGCTCTGTTCAAATAAGGGCTGCAGGCGAATACAGTTTGTATGTGCTGTTGAAGTACAGTGAACCTTGATAAAATGGGAATAATGTAGTTGTTTTTTTCTAAAAAAAAAAAGTATATGGTTGTGGCTTGATTATAGGTAGAAACGAACAGTTGCGACTATTTAATTTAGTTTTAAAGTTGAAATTTTATATAGTAAATTATTCAAAATATTTCCAAAGACTGTACGACATTAGTCAACCTGCCATGACAAATATAAGATAAACCATGATAAAAATAAAATAAATCAGAACAATCGAAAACAGAATATCAATGAAAATTTTTCTAAATATTGATGCCGAATTCTACCAAAGACTTCTTTCAAAACAACACTTAAAACACACTTTCTCAAAAAGTAAATTTTTTGATGACAACGTCCCCGTTTTTTTCTTTTTAAGGGGCATCTTCACTGTAAAAAAATATTTTTATTTTTATTCTTCTTTCATATTACGATAGGTATATGCTTCACGAGTATGTGTTTAAAATTTCAGACCGATTTTTATATTATTTCTCTCTCTGCAGCGCTCGCAGGCATTGTAGCCGCTCGAACATCTGTCGTGAAATACCTGTAAATTTAATAGAATGATACTTTCTAAATCTATATATTCACATAATAGACTATTAATCATCGAACAAAGTAAATATAGATCCAATATCATCATATTTCATGATAAACTTATCCCTCGCAATTTTTGAGATATGTGGGAAAATTTCGTTGAAAAACTTGAAACGTTTTTTTCGAAACGTACTTTTTCATTGCGCGTCCTAAAATTGTAAGAAAACTAATCAGCCGATTCAGTTCAAACTTTGCTAACAATTTTTTAAAGTATTTAAATAGATAAATAACCTACTATCAGAGTTTAAAAAATTGCTTTGGAGATTTAGGAATCATTTTTTTTTCGTTTGGAAACATGACGCAAATCGACACACTTGTGTTCGAACGTACACCAAATCGACAATAACATTGTCTTTGCTGCAATAATAGGTCATTTCGGTCCTTTATAACTAAGATTAAAAGAATTTTTCTTGCTATATGCTTGCAGATGAATATTTTTTTGGCCAAGATATTACGAGGCGCAGTTTGAATTTTTATCTTTGGACTGCGTGCGTGCTACACCAGTATGGCGGCCATTTTGCTTTAAAAAAATATATTTTACAATAAAAATGTTAAATTAAGACTTCAATGAAGAAGTACACTAACTTTCAAATTGCTATTAGTAATAGTTTTGTTTAATCGATTTTTCAAAAAGAGCTGTGTTTTTAGCACTTCAACAGTGGAGTGGCCCCTTAATCCTAATTGAATCATATGTTGTATAAAACACTATATATTTAAAAAACTTTATTTGAAATTCTAGAAATATCCACGTCGTTGCAGTTTCCTCAGTGGTTATTGCTTTTCACCCAATGTCTGCATTACTCCTTCAGTTTCATACGAATCGATGCATGTTTATTTATAAAATTGCCATTTGTGCTTGTTCGCTCCGTTTCGGAAGATAGTTTATAACAATCAGATCTGTTTTTCAAACTGTGAATATAAAGGATATATTAAAATATTGGAATACAACATCGTGACATATTTTTTTAGAATTATGTCAATTCGCATCAAAAAATTTCACTACTGTCCAATTCAGCGGTACACTTATTGTCGTTTTGTGCTTTTAAACGATTGCTTAGTACTATCTAATAGTACATACAATCTTACCACTTCTTCCTGGAAACTGTCCACGTAAACAGGACTACGATGGCGGCATCCTTCTAGATCTGAAAGGTCGTCGTTGTCGACAATTCTGGTCTGAACTTGGCTCAACCTATACCGCACATTGCCATTCAACATTTATTCAAACTTTTCTATCGTCCATGTCCTTATCTACTTTAAGCGTTCACTCGTCCTGTTTTGGTGGTTCATGTCGTCGTTTTGCGCCTCTTCTCCCAGCACAGCACCAGCCACTTCAAGCATTTTTACCTTTAACGATGCACAAGCATTTCTTCGACTGTTTGTACTCGTCTCCCGTTTATTTGTTGTTATTTTTGCTGTATGTTGAACCCTCAGGTGACAATGGCTCTATGAAAACAGATGAAAAGAATGATAAAAGGATATTACCCCAAATCAACGCGGGCGGCACGTCATGAATTTTTTTGCTATGCGTCTCCACTCCTATTTTCACTTCAGTTGCCATTTTAAGGACGATTTACACGGAGTAATTATAAAATGGTAATTTTGCCTGATGTTGAAATTTGTGACACTAGCTTTCAGGAAGTTCAATCTTTTTTTTTTGGTGGCGCAAAAATGGACGAGACTTTGTACTGAAGATATTTGGGGTGGGAAATTTCGGGACGTAAATTGTAATGGTGAAAAAATGTGGTGAACACTTGGTTGCTATTGAAAACGATTTCAAAAAGAGTGGAAAGTGTTGTCTAAAATTTATTTGTGAATTTAAAGACTGGAGCATCTAAGGGAGAAGCAAACATATGAAGTGGAATGCGATGTTTCCGATTTATGTCGCAAAATAGTTGGGGGAGTTTCTTTATTCGTTGACATTTTTGGTTTGGCTTTGACTCGCAAGCACAATCATTTTTAAGGTTGATAAAAATCGTTTACGTCTTTTGTGTAGGGTGCGTTTATTACTAGCAGATAGACCTTTGATTCGATGGCTTGAATATCGAATTTTTCTTGGCATTGAATTAGTTTACCAGATTTTTTTCAGCCGTGGACTTAAGGGGGAAGTCTGGGTTTTTCAAAAAATCTAAATTCTAATAACATGATTTTTAGGTACTACATATATGCAGAGTTAATGTTAAAACTTTTATTTTGGTCGGCAAAGCTAAGAAATACATATACAGTGAAATAATAGAGCGTGTGTGAGCACACTCAACAGGTGCTTAAATTTTAAATGGGTTTTTCTCGAAACAACGTTTTTTGACCTGGTTGACACAATTTCGATTGGGCTGAAATTTTTACTGAGTATTCAGCACATGTGTAGTTTCAGCCCCTACTAGATTCAGATTTTTTTTATAAATTTTTAACGATTTTATTATAACATATATTTATTATAATTTTATAGCAAAAAAGAGGCCAAAAAATTGAAAAATCCGTCATTTTGGTTTTTTTTCGTCCAAAATATTTAATTCTGCTACGGGCTATAGCCAATCAATTATATTTTAACATGCAATTCGTGTTTTTTTTCTCAGATGCTCCAGTGAGGAGATATCATGTCAACCAGTTTTTGGGGTGCTTCCGTGAAACCCACCATTTTGTGAAGACATGTGAAAAAAAATCTTAAAGTTCAATAGTTGCTTGTTGATGTTTTATACCATTTAAATAAATATTTTAATTAAAAACAAATAATTGAAATTTGGTCCAAAAGACCCAGATTGCCCTCTTTAAAACGAATTTAGATTAGACTTCAAAGTCCCAAAATCAGACATTTCAGATGAAAAGTTTCTCTGACACATTATTGGACTAGTTTTCATCTTGCTTGGACTTCAAATTATTCAGAGGACTCCATGCTCCATTCTGATTCTCAAAAAACCTAATTGTTATAACAGTATTTATTTTCTGTGGTATTGCAATATATACTAAAAGTTTTAATTGCGCCTGCAAATTGAAGTAATTAAAACAGTGAACTCTGTAACCAAAAGCCTGATAACCCTTCATCCTTTATCGAAATCATTAGCTGCCATGCAATGGCCGTCAACAAACAATTACAAAATATTTCATCAAAGCTTCCGAACAAATTACGTGGAAGTATCGTATTTCCATTCAGTTTCCGAATTGAAATACAGAAAATATAGGGCACGCATGTTTTCGGCTCACCAATCAAATTGAATCATGTTTAATTGATGACGTTGCAGCCCTTTTTGCTAAAACCCCCCGTTCCAAAAAAAAAACAATATCAGTTACATACGTTGAAAGTCATGATTTTCCATGGATTTTATTTATCTACTCGTAAATGTGCACACGCAGTCAGTGATGCCTGCAAAAAGATTTCATTTTCATTATCTCAACACCGAATTGATATATTTACTAGAAATTATTCTAGTGAAAAAAATAACTGCACTCAGACATACACAACCCGAACACCGACCAAACATGTTTGATGAGCAAACCAAATGGATTGATTAGCTTTGGCTTGATGAATGATGATAATTGAATTTTGTTTTTTTTTTCCAACTTCACCAAAGCTGGGGAAAGGAGTTTATTATATTTTTTGCAATGTTTAGGATATTGTTTGTTTGTTTCCCTCCGTCTTTTTGATTGTTTACTCGATTGAAAACATTCAATCATGGATATGAGATGAACTTTCACATGTGATTACTCCGTTAAGTGGATTAGTTCGACGAAAGTTAGAGGCAAAGCTACAATTTGTATCTAATCGGAAAACAGAGATTGGATATTAGTGGACGAGAGAGAATGTATAGGCTAGAATTAAAACCATCATTGTGAATCCTTATCGAAAATTAGTTAAATTTGATAATTAGGATTTCATCCTTTTAAAATATATTTGCTTATCACCAATCAATTAAATGGACTGGATGAAAATTGCTGTGTTTTTTGTATGTTATCTGTAATTTACACTGTTTACTATTGTTTCGAACGCTAATTTTATTTCGTCTACAAATTTAGATGCCATGCACGCAAAGTCTGAATAAATTATGTTTTTCTTTTCGTTCTAGGTAAGTTTCTCCAAAAAATTGCCAGTGTTTGTCGAATGTTACGTGAGTATGTTTTTGTGTTCGTCTGAAAGATTAATAATCAGCGTTGATCGCGCCTCGTGTTCTTATATCATGGAAATATTCGTTCGTTGTAGCGGAAAGGATAGATTCTTCGTGTAAAGTTAAGTGAAGAAATTCAAAAATACAACTTCGGACTTACAATTAGAAACTAGCTTACTAAGAAAAATCCAATTTGCCCTTCCTTGTAACTTATTCCTCTTAGATTTGTTTTTTACCTGATTCAATGGCAATTGAGGGAGGTACAGCGTTAGCCGATGCTACCTCTAAAAGGACGACAGGACAATAAAGTCTTGGAAAGTTCAAAGTTTCGAGCAGACACGTGATTAGAAACTCTTAAAAATGTGATGTGTCCCTTTCAAACATTGAAGAACATCTTTCAAACATTGAAAAGCATCTTTCAAAGTTTAAAGTGATGTATTTATCACCAATAAATAGATCGCTTCATGAATGGTCTAAAAGCGCTTATCACCTCGTGATTTTTCCTTGCGAGCATAGACATTGCTTTATTGGTTGCTAGTGTTGTGTAGAAGTTTACGAGTAGTGATAAGTTATTGGGTCTGTAAATGCATGACATCGTGTAATGCAAAATTTAGGAGAGTTGATGTGGTCATAAGTGTTTGACCACCTACGGGTGTTAGTATTAAGAAATTGTATAAACAGCAAGTATGAGTCCAAGAAAATACAATCTTTTGAGAACACTTGAACTCTTTTAAGACTTCCCTGGATTGTGCCAATAATTCGGCACTTCAGTTAATGCCTAAAATCGGCATGCCTATTCCTTGGCCAGAGGCATCAATATAATATAATTTCTCTTATATCCTCATCATAGATATCTATAGTCAACAAAGAGAGGGCTTTAACAACAAAGGACCATTAGCAACGCAAGGCGATTCTACATCATCTTGCAAATTATTTTAAAATTCACTTATTTAAGCAAATATTTTACCAAATAGAAACAATAAATAACAAAAACATATCAGTAACGTGTCGGGAAATCCTTCTGCTTCACTATCTCTTGCAGGCGATTGAGTATCATCGTTATAAGTCTGCTGCATTTGTTCATACGTATTGGTGCCCATGCTTCTTTAACCGCATCGAACAATCGGTTCATGTTTGTGAAATTTCCTACTGCTATGGCTTGTCTCCCTCACAAGTGCTCAATTGGATTCAAGCCTCGCAGAAGCTGCCTTGGTGTCGTACCGTAGGTTGGGATTGTCATCGTCCTGAAATTTTCATATAAAAGGAAGACGTCTCAGCCCATGGCAATATGATGTTTACTAAGATGTCGACGTACTTTTCTTTGATGAATATTCCTTCTATACGTTGTATTGTTCCAGCACCGTAGCACAAGAAACATCCCCAAACATCTATGCAGCCATCTCCTTGCTTAGCAACAGATGAAGTGTAGCAAGGTTCGAATTCCTTACTTCTTGGTCGTCTTACATACCTCCTGCCATTAGAGCCAATGCGATTTATTTTTGTTTCATAGCTCTAATGGAGACATTTTCACTTATTTTTCCATGTTAAGTGTTCCCGTGTGCAGTCTGTTCTTTTCTTCCGATTACTTACTTCTACCAGAGGTTTCTTCCTGGCTATCCTGTTTTTTTGGTTCTACTTCGACAAAATCCCTGTTCTCCCCGAAATATCGCTTCTTTCCTCGAAAAGTCAGACCTTTCAAATTGTTTTGTTTCCTGACAATCATTTTCAAATTCAAATACGTAATGTTCTTTGTTAAAGACTTTAAAGTTAGCTTCCGTGTTTTTTGAAGCAGAAAAATCGTACGCACAAATTATTTGCAGAAACTTTACTGTTTTCATGGAAATATCCGGTTTTTCTCGGTAAATTTTTTTGAAAATCTATTTGTCACAGTTTTTCATCGATTATTTCGCGAAATTGTTTACGTAAAATATAAGAGGTATTATTATTTTCGAAGAAATTTTAACTATTAAAGTCTATTCTCAGAGTTATTTCGATATTTTCTTGGAATTTTCTTTCCAGGATGGTTTCGGTAGAAGTTTTTGGGCTTTCTTTGCAAATATTTCATTCTCAAATGTGAAGCATAGTAATTTCAGTAGACCTTTCTCCATAAAATATTGTTTACAAAGTATTCCGTGGTAAAGATTTCGGGTATCGTTTAGATAAATACCTATAAATGATTTTGGTTAAACTTTTCTTAGTAGTCCAATTTTCGTTTATCGTAATTCATATTCGCAGTTTGTTTCGACATATCTTTGTGTTATAAATGGGTTTACACATTTTTCAGTTATTTGTCCAGAACCAACAGTAGTCGTCTAATATCATTATGCATGCAGAAATATATATTGTAAAAACACATAAAAGAACTGCTAATGAATCAATTTAATCCTCAAATATTTTTGCATGAATTTCGGTGTTTTCGAAAACATAAATCTCATTTGTTGGATGAAGGGTTAGGGTGCATAATATTGAAAAACCGTTGTCCCATTTCAGGGAAAATTTTCATGTTGGCCTCAGGCAGTGTGGCTTATCCTCCACAATGGACTCCCTCAAACAAGTTAACATGCAAATACTCTGCTAATTCATACAGTCATCGAAAACATGTACTTTTGACATGCTCCCTTTTCTTTGAAATCAACCCTCTTTTACATATTGCTTCTGCAACGGAAAACAGTTCGAGCTATATTCAAGGGGTCGCAATTGAAGAATGATGGGCAAATAATATCAACAAGTTAAGTGTAATCAAAATTGCATTAGCTATCGATCAGTTAATAACGAATATGAGGGTGTCTTAAGTAGAAAAAATATGTTAATCCAAATATTCAGCTAATCATTTCCTAGCCTGTAGACTAGACGATATAGAGAAGGGGATAGAAAAGGCGATTATGCGCTACTATCTCACCTAAGTTAGCAGTGGATTTGAAGCTGAACAGGAAAATTGAATCAAATGGAAAGAAAGATTTTTCGGTAACAACCTTGACTCCCAAAATATGAACCCCCAAAAGTTTACTCCATTACTATCAAAACAGTGATATACAATATATTCGTTATTATCAGTCCTTCTTCGCTAGCTAATTCTCGATATTGATGGTTTTTCTGCCAACTTCCATGAGCATCCACTTGTAACCAGTAGCCCAGTCTCATTAGCTACTGTTATTGTTGTTTTTGCTGCTGTTGCATCTGATCAACAGTATCGCATTTCATTGGTCATTATCATATTCCCAAGCCAACGCAGCCAATGACGCTGCCACTCTTGTCCATGGTGAGACGAAGTGGTTTTCTCAACTGGAAAAAGCCATGTGATATATTTCCTATTTCTTGTGCCCAGATAATGCAGTCCTCGGTTTTTCCTTATTTAAACATTGTGGCGGAAAAAAGCGAGGCTACATACACTCATATTAAATCATGAAAATGCAGCTACAAGATACGTTCAAATCTCATGGGGAATAAATGAACAAAACGTAAAGACGAGAAAAGCTTAGGTGAAAAACTATTGTTGTACGTCTAATTATGGTCAGAAGTTGTTTGATTTGTGCCTGGAAAGGAATAAGAAGTGCTTGTTACATGAAACATACAAAGTGCCCTTCAAATTCTCATTTTCGTTGATAGCTGGCTTCTATTGATTTACCAATGGGCGGCTATTGTATAATTTGAAGGAGTGATTTTGTGTTTTTGCCTTTCCCGACTGGGTGACTACCAAGATCAGCCAATCTATATATGGTATGTGCTTCCCATACTTGCCTTTGCAAGGTCACTACCGGAAAAACTAAATTTCCATTCTCTCGTATGTATCTCAACACGCACATACTTTATCTAACATACAAATACGGTTTACATGTGTAATTTACTATTAAACCGCAAAACCTCTCTCTTTTTGTATCCATTGTAAGCGCATTTGATGGGTCGTGTAATTATTTCGACTAGAACGAATGGAAAAGTTGCAAGAAAGAAATGCGACGATACCTGCATTGAAAAATCCAACCAACAACAAAGGAACTTGTAAAGCAATCAAACAATTTACTATACCTTTGTTGGAAAATGTGAACGGACGCCGGAGCTAATCTGACCCGGTTAAAATGGAAAATTGGCGCTTAGTGGTGGCTGATAAGGGAGGTAACCAACGATGATGACTCAGGTGACAATGAAACGCTAACTGACTTTATGTTTTTGTGCCATGTTTGTTTCAATGTTTAGTTAGACTATGGTATCTTTCGATACCTGCAATGATGAAATTAGGTCAAAAAATGACGATGCGTCAAGTATCATTTAGGGATGACTATGTAAGGTCAGCTAGAATCATAACTCTAATAAGTTATGCCGAAAAGGTCGTTCGGCTTAAGAGTCACATCCGAATTAAGTATAAGCAGACTTTTCTCAGTAATTAAAACCGGAATGTTTTCAGAATGAGTAAGCAGATACAGCATAAACCTGTCGGATTCATTGTGAAAGAAGTTTCTTTAGATAAATGCAAATAATAATCGAAAATGTATGCTTTGCGGCTGTTTTCAGGCCAAGGCATGTGTTTCGCCTCGGATTGCCGAACATGTTAAGCTGATCTTATTTCCTTTTTCTAAACATATTTTTTGTATTCCCTTGTCGGATTTTATTCTTAAGATTTAAATTCTTTTATTCGTAACATTAAGCTGACGTGAGTTATTGTTAAGAGTAGCACGTTTGCGCCTATTAACATTGATTTTTTTTTGTTTTTATTGTCAAATGACTGTAATATGTACATACATACAATTATTACTTTTCATATATAATATTGGGTGCGTGAATATGACTCCACCCTTCCCCAACAGATGTCGTTTTGAGTGCTTTAGCTTGCGTGTACTAATAAACACTTGTATTCGATAGGACTTTATGTCAGCTGTCAAACGCACTACGTGACATTTGGTTGAAGTGTATGCGACAAATGTTTTAGCTTCGTGAAAATGTCGGTTTTCGTTCCAAGTAAACATCATTTGCGGGAAATGTTATTACACTATTTGATTGCAAGGAAAAGTACAGCGGAAAGTCATCGTTTGCTTGTGGAGATTTAGATTTAGATGCTGCTTTCGACGATTTCAAAATATTGATTTAGGCACTAAGGACAAAGAACAGGAGAAACCACCCAAATATTTGAAAATGCCGAATTGGAAGGAGTATTGGCAGAGGATTCTTGCCAAACTCAATTCGAATTGACTGCATTAAATGTTGAACGATCAACTATTGCAAAGCGTTTAAAAGCAATGGGAATGGTTCAAAAAGCTAGTAACTGGGTTCCATATGAATTGAAAGAAAGAGACGTCGATCGTCCAATAACAATTTGTGAAATGCTACTGCAAAGACAGCAAAGAAAGGGATTTTGGCATCGAATAGTCACAAGAGATGCAAAATGGATAGATTTTGAGAATTCTTAACGTTAAAAATAGTGGGTGATGCCAGGTGAACCCTATCCGTGACAGCTAAAGAAAAATATCCACTGTGCTGAGGTTATGCTCTGCATTTGCCGGGAATAGAGAGGTGTTATACATTATGAGTTGCTCGAACCTTCTCAAACTATTAATGGAGACTTTCACCGACGACAACTAATGCGTTTGAAGCGAGCCATTGAAGAAAAACGACCAAAATGGGCGAATAGGCACAGTAAATTAAATCTTCAATGTCAAACCGCATACCGTACAAGCTGTGAAAACATATTTAGATGAACAGGACTGGGAAGTGCCATTCCACCCGCCATATTCGCCAGACATAGCTCCTTCGGATTATCATTTATTCTAAACAATGCAATTAGATCTTACGGGAGAACTGTTCACTTCATCCGAAAGTATCAAAATTTGGATTGATAATTGGATCATTTTTTTTATTTGCACAAAAAGAGCGAAGTCATACTCACACACTAAATATAATTCCAAAAATGCTATTTAATAATTAAAATAATTTTTTTTGTATTATCAACGTGACCGAATGTTTGCTTGGTCTCGAATTTCGACTCCATCAACACATGCGAAGTTCAGCCAGTCTAATGGCTTCTTTCGTTGGACAACGATGGTGACATGGGCTATTGCATTCTTTGATATTAGCGCAACTTGTATAAAGTTGTGTGTCACAAAAGCATATGTACCATTGGCAAATATTGATGCTGTCCACTTTTGCTAGGTTTTCGGAACACACAGTCGTGGCCACAATTATTTACACAACGCAAATCATAAAGAAAAATTTGAATAAAATCAAAACAACTCTTTCAATTTTTATTAAAACAAAATGAAATGTTTTGTCAAATTCATAGTTACTTGACAAAATCAAAATTGAAATAAAACATTAAAGAACAAAAATAATAATAAAAACTCAGTGTCCAAAATTAATCGCACACCCATCATTTTGGCCAAAATTATTTGCAATGAATGGTTTCCGCCTCGTTTTCCCGAAAAATCTGTTGAATCCGTTTTGAAGTATGGATAGGTGCACTGCCTCGTTGTAGTATAAAATCAGGACCAATCAAATAATCCCCGGCAACAAATGCAATTTCCATCATGCTTGATAGGACCTGTTTGGGTGTGTGGTAGCTAAATTCAGTTTCCTATTTTGTTGGACTAATTTTTAATGAAGCCCTCTTAAAATACACCTTCCTCCACACTTCGTCCTAACTCACCTAAACTTTCGCCACACAATCAGTGCGGAAGCGATCCATTCCGAAGAGCTCGGCCAACCTGCTTTACAATTACAGCTGTAAAATGCGCAACACTCGAATGTGCACTGAGTGCATGGCAGCGTCGTTAACTGGAGTCATTGGCATTTTAATAATATTATTACAAAGCGCCCAAGAAATATGAGGGAAAGATGAAATAAAAACATAATTGCCGACAACAATATGTCGGGTAAGTGTACTTAGGGACGCCTGCCATGGCGCAAGAGTCGAGGAAAGGCATGGCGGCACGTTAAAAAAAAACGAAACGAATTATGTGCTGGGTCAGACGGGGCCAAGTGGATTAATGGAAAATTAAGCGCTGCACCGCCAAATCATGCTCAGCTGGGATTGCAAATTAGTAGATTTGAATGAATCCTAAAGGAGTGGAGGCAGCACGAGTCCTGAAGTACTTTAAAAAACATATTTTCTAAGAGACTCTTACGTTCAACTTCATGCCATACATTGCGCTCAACTATCAGTGACATTTTTCTCTGTTGAAAAATCCTTCCGATTGATTGGCCCAGTCTGTTCACTGTTATCACCAAATGGCTATTTACTGGTGCCCACAAAAGCATTACGATGCTCTGTCCTTTAGTCAGGGGTTGGTCGCCTGCACAAGTCCTTGCTTTTAAGCTGAAACCATAAATGCTAAAAGCAGCACACGTATGAACCTTCACGTCATCTTATGTGTGGAAAAATATAGAGCATTTATGAAAATAAGACGATTACCATAAGCAAAAGCTGGATTTGTTTGCAAAGAGGCAGCGCTCGGACGGCGAAGAAAGTCGTAAAATACGATTTCTATTGAACACCCCCACATTGGGCGCCGTATTGTAGAAAATGAACCATCACACAGTCTGCTAAACGTGCAGTCAATTCGAAGGATACCGGGATAACAGCCCGAAATAGGAATGCGAAAAATCTACTTACGTTTCGAGCACGATCTAAACTAGATAATTTATACGAAGAGCTCACTTTGTGCCAAATAAAATAGTACGAATTGTTTGCTAGGTCACATCCAGCTAAATAACAACATTATTGTTATGGTTCTTGGCAGGCGGCCGGCCCCGGCACAAATGCCTTAATAAGCATTTATCCAAGCGAATTGGAACAATGTCAATGCCAATGAGTGGAAAATTCGAAACATAACATTCCAGAACGGCTAGCGTACTTGCATGGTGCACATACATATTGAAATTCGGTTGACGGTAGACAACGAAAAAGATGGTCTAAGCATAAACAAATGTTCACAGCCAATTCTTAAATGTTCACATAAACAGATTTCTTGGCACGGTGCCAATTAGTCGGGAGCCGTGAAATAGTTGTGTCAAGTGCAACAGGGAACGAGGATGGCTATGGATGAACGGCGGAAGGAGGTGCTAACTTTCGCCAAGAATATTCTGATTTTAAATGGTTTACGATTTATATTACTGGGAAGTTGTAAGCTATCGTGTGGATGCGGAAAGGATGATCAGTTGACGCGAAGTGTATTTGAGCGAGGTGATAATTTAATTGTAAATTTATTACTTGGAAATAGTGTTGAGTATTTGGGGCTTTCCGACTTGGTGATGATTTTTATGATAATTTGAATATTTTCATTTGTTAAATTCTCGACCAAGTTGCTTATCCTACAAACTCTTAAAAACCATAGCAATAATTTTGAGAAGAGGTTTATGCCCAACTTTCGTTGGCATCGTTGAAAACCATGAAAAAGTGTGGATGCTTCAACCAAAGCCTTGCAAAAAGTTACAAATTCAATATAAAATTTTTGATAGTAGCCAAAAGTTCGAATTATCGAGGTTGAGCAATTTGTTCATTTTTTTGTAAAGAAATTAGAGATGCTAGATTGCTTCATACTGGTGATCTTTACTTTTGAAGCAAATCTTGATAATATACAAATTGCTGCAAAAATTTCGTCGTTCACGTTGGGCCTTGGTTCAGCATAATCTCTGAGTTTGACAAGAAGCTCCAAAGCTTCGCTAAATGTTGGGGCTGCTAGGGGCGCACAGTGGTCCCAATTGCAAATCTAGCTCGACAAAATTGAATTCTTTATTATTTTAAATTACCGTAATGACTATTTTATTGTGATTCTAGATAGGTGACAATACTAGATATAGAATAGATTATTCAAAAAAACAATAGATGAATAGAAATGAGAGCAGGTAAACTCAGAATTTGTTGGACGATCATTTACCTGTAGAACTGATGATCCGTTTAGTTTTAATTTTCAAAGGATATAATTACCTAAGGATCAAATTACTGGCTTGAGTAATTTTTAGTACAAGACTATATAAGCTGAATTTAATATTTTGCAGCTAGTTTACTTCTTGATTTCCTAGCCAACTTTGGAACAGAAGCTATACACTCTCTTTTTATAAGTTGTAACAAAAATAGTAGACCCGCAATTAAAAACAACGTCTAGTTACGTCGTCTAGATATATTTAATATTTAGTAGACCTCTTTTGAAGTATTTCTGTAAAAGTTTCACAACCAACTACTTCCAACTAGCTATTATATAATTGTTTTAGTAATGGAAGGTCAGTTCTCGCGAAGAGAAGTTTTTGAAATTTGGCGACACGAGAAGAGCTTTTCTAAAAGGAAAGAACGTATTTTCCATTATATTGTGGATAAATGTTCTTTAGAGGATTCAAGCAGTTCCTTTTTTGATAATCTTAAAGATAATTCAACCGCATTTTGCTATCAAATCCAAAAAATTGGTTGAAAGCAGGTACTGCATTAAATACTTCTTGAAGGAAAACAACGAATGGCTTAACGGCAAAATATCATTTTGTCAAAAACAAAGTTGAAAGAAACGAGGATCTGTCGGTCGCCGCTCTAAAAATTTCACTGAAAGTAGCGATAAATCCCGCAAAAGAAAATTAAAGCCTTTGATTGAGAACCACAGCACAAATGAGTTAGTCCTTGTTGCCCAGATGAAGCTACGAGCAGATGGCGAACGGGACGCTGCAACATTAGTGAGAATGTTATCCAGTGATTCGCTGAATTTACCACGGGAATCAAGAATACTTATCAAAGTCCATGATAAGCTTACCCAAAAAGTCTCGAAGGAAGAGGCATTATCCTTTTTTGTTAATAAGAAATTTTCAAAAGACCAATATATTTTTTTGCGACAAGCTAGCAAGGCACATAATGCAGACATTTTTCCTAACTATTCAATACTTCTTTCAACAAAAAAGGAATGCTATCCTGAAAATATTCTTATAACTGAGTTCTCCGGAGAAATTTCGTTACAGGCACTACTCGATCATACAATACAACGTTTAGTAACAGCCCAAAAGGAAGCTCTACAGCAAGTGCAAGTAGGTTCGAAAACAAGTTCTAAAGTGAGTGTTATTTTCAAATGGGGCTGCGATGGATCTAGTGGGCAAAGCCACTACAAGCAGTTATTTTCCGTAACGGAAGAAGGTGTGGACGATGGTTTTATCTTTGTTGCATCTATTGTTCCTTTACGGATGGAAACTAATAGCGATGTGAATAGCAGTGCCGCTGAAGAGAAAAAAAATATTTTGTGGCAAAATCCGCTGCCTTCGTCTACGAAGTTTTGTCGACCAATAAAAGTATTATTGAAGAAAGAGTGTTCAGAACTCATCATAAGTGAGGTCAACAGTATTAAAAGGCAAATATCGGCTCTACGACCAACTGTGGTAGTGTTTGAAGGCCGTGAAACTAACTAACTAACGTGCTCATCCAAAGCTTCGCGAACTAAAATTGGTCGATAATTAAATTTGAATGTATTGATGATTCCTTGGTCCATAGGTTCAAGCACTGCTGTCATATTGGGTGGAAAGAAGAGTTCTACGTTTTCGAACGGATAAATGCAATGAGGAGCACACGAAAAATAAGACGAGTCACTAAGCAAAAGTTGAAAACGTGCTCTACGGAAAACCGATCTAGACTGTTGCCTCTTTACATTTTCCATATTCTAATATTCTTATAAATAAAATACTAAAATATTCAGACAAAAAAATTAATGCAAATTCTCCTCTTTTATATTCAACATTAAACCCCGATACTAACTCTGATTCCCCCTCCGCAAAATCAAAAAGAGTTCGGTTAATTTCTGCTAATCTAGAAACAAACCAGATTAATCTTAAAGGAAAAGACAAAAAAAAATCAAATAGGATTTTTAAAGATGTCTTGTGGCTATCAGTAGAGGGGATGTAGGGCTGTTTTGCAGGGCACGCCGGCACTTTATAATATGTACATAGTCTTGCCTCGGTATCCGTTGTTTTATGAGCGATGGCAAAGAGAGCCTGCTTTTGGGAAAACCCAGCGAAAGCCCCAATTTCGCTCGCATTTTATGACTGTCTAGGGTCTTACTTTGAGAAAAATCTTGTTGGGGCGATTAGTAAGATTTTTGGAGAAATTTTTCAGCTATTTAGGTACTAAAATCACGAATTTTTCGATTACTCGGACTGAAAAAGTTCGAATTATCGATGTTCGAGTTCGAATTATCGAGGTATTTTTTTACGTGCATTAGTATAGGAATGCCAAGGGACCGGCGCATGAGTTCGAATTATTGAGGAATTCGAATTATCGATGTTCGAATTATCGAGGTTCGACTGTATCTTTTTCAATTACACACTTCATTTCCTCTTAAAAATGATGCCCGAATAAACAGCATCCGTAAAACGTCGCTTTTGACCCAAAAAGACTAAGTGAATTCTGTCAGCGTCACAAAGTCGCCCAAAATTTATGTTGTGTACAATTGCTTCGTCTCGACATTATGTTCGACACAACAAAGCTAGCAATTTCTCACATATTACTTACACCCTCTTAGTCAGCCCGAAATTCACCGCCAAACCGACAAGAGATAAAATTCAATAAATAGAATATTCTCTTCCGCGTTCAAAATCATCCCCCGTGTCCAGCTCCTGCGATATTGTGAGCAGTTTCCTGACCTCATCTCTGAATCACCCAATTCAATTAGAAATGGAACAAATGTTCAAGCCCACAATTGTCCAAAATTTCTCTCCATTTCAAATCACTTTATCTGATTGAATGAATGTGGCGGCCCGCCCCCACCAATCTCGGCTTGTACCAAAGTCGTTTGGTTTGCTTTTGGAACTTTTTTTGAAGCTATTTTTTGGACCCGCCGAAGCCAAGCCAACGAACTGTCTTGTGGCCCACGATGACGTCCTTTAGCCAATAATTCTCTTGGTTGGAACACAAAATGCTGACTTTATTATAATTTAGATACTCCATGACGACGATGACAAATCAAATTCGCGATATCAATTAATAGTTCCTAAGTAGTCTGGTCGCAAAAAAGTATCTTTCATCTTTAGATGTGTGCACGCACATACGTTTTGTTTACATCACTTTTTGCAGATTCTCTACTGTTGGATACTGTTGGAACAATTGTGGGCATCCGTGTGGAACATGGGTGCTCCCCCAATGGCCCCACAACACAAGCGAGGGTCCACCACGCCGAAACATAGTAACAAAAACAAGACTCACGGCGACTTGGTCTTGATAAAAATCCTCTAATTCGAAAAGTGGAAAAATGGAAACCAGTCGAACTGGTTTCGATGGCGGCGCGAGTTTCGTGTCGCGTGTTTCAGATTCCATAGGTGTTTCTCAATAGCAATAATAACAATAACACTATAGAATCCAGCTCCAGCACCTCGTAAGCGTATCAGTTGGATGGTTACACACATCACACACGCTGCACATACTCGTCCCATATGAGTGAGATTGAGGTGGAGTTCGGTTGTTTCTTTTCTGGCGTGCAATGAAACAAGCATCGTCGAGTACTTAAGAGAACAAAGAAGTGGAAAGTATTGAATGGATTTATTTTTATTATATTATTTAGGGGCGAAAGAGTGGCGAGAAAAGTTAGAACTGGTTCTAAAATTGTAGCGCAACTGCGTTGAAAACGACTTAAAAAAATCCGTGTTTGAAATCGGCAAACAATAGTCTGATAAAAATATGCAAATTTAGTGGTAGCCAAAAATAATTATTTTGGAATTTGAAGGTCTAACAGATATAAAAGATTGGGGATCATCAATAGAACAATATACGAGGGTTTTCTGAAAAGTTTCCGGCCTAACACAAATAAACAAGGCATTTTTTCTTAAAATTTAGTTTTATTTTTCAGCATAGTATCCTTTTAATGGGTTTCATATGTAGATCTTGTATTTTCAAAAAATCGATCGAATTTGTGAAAGTACAGTACCTTGAGAGTGTTCACACCAAACTTTAAGTAAGTTCGAGCAATATTACCGGAGTTATAGAGATTTGAATACCGCGTGGTCGGTACGTGCACCTGCCTTACCTAGCGTATTATACGCACGCGGCGCGGTTCTACCGCGTAAAATCAGATCCTTTCTTTTTTCATCAAACATCACAACATTAAAAGGATGCTCTGAACATCGCGAATGAGGCGAACGAAAAACTAAAAAATAACTTTAATTCATTAAATCGCGCTAAAAGACAATTTAAACGTGTTTTTCTCGAAACTTATTTTTTCCGTGCGGTAGGCACGATTTCTCGAGAACAAATCGACCGATTTTGCTGAATCTTTGCACAGTTCCTCTTTATAGTATTGTCTCTTGATTGAGGGATTATAATTCGGTCGACTCGTTCTTGCTTAATACGAAAAAAAATATTTTAAAAACGATGAGAATCGGAAAAATGCTAAAAAATATGGGACGAAAATTCATTCAAATCCATTCCAAAACTTTAAATTTCCTTTTTTTCGTCAATTCCTTCGTTCAAACATGAGCCAAAGGCATAAACTATAAGTAAATTTATGAATTTTTGATTTGAGATGAGCCTGCACCAAAATATTCTGCCTACCGCAAAAAAAAAGGTTGGACGAGGAAAACTACAGGAAAATTGAGAATTTTCAATGTTTTTAGATGAAATTTGTTTTTACAACTTCTTGAAATGCTAAACTTTTATGTGTGTAAATTTTAGATAAAATAGATTTTTGATTTTTAGTTTTTTTGAAAAAGTTGTTTTTTTTTCTTCAAAACCTATGTAACCCCTTAAGTCTAGCACTAAAAATAAACAGCTTTATAGTTCAATATTTTCATATTCTTTAGTTCAAGAAATAATATTGGGTTTACAACTTAAAAACCGGTCATTTTTATTGAAAAGAAATGCTTTATTCAGATAAATTATTGAACGAACATGTCATTCAAAGTATTATCCATCGGAAGCTACGACTTTTTCCCACAATTCTGGCAATGTGTGAATTCCGTTCCAAAAAAATTGCTCGTCTTTCGAGGCAAACATTCCTTCGATGGAAATCAACCGTATGCCGGTAAGTGCGTTTTGCATCGGTCGAAATAAGTGGTAGTCGGAAGGAGCAAGGTCTGGGCTATAAGCGGGTGAGGCAAAATTTCCCATCCGCTATTTTCCAAGTAGGTTTTGACCGATGCTTCAATACGTGACCGAGCCAAGAGAGCGTATCCAGCATTTGACTCAAGGGAGGGGGGGGGGTCACTGCCTCGAAAATCATAATAACAGAAGACAATATTGCAAAAAAATCGTAAAAATCAATAGTTTACCTAGCCTCAGGGGGGTCATGACCCCCATGACCCCCCCTTGGACCGAGCACTGTCATGGTGGAAAATCAATGACTCGTGTCTGGTCTCCCATTCTGGCCGTTTTTCCTTCAACGCTCGCTTCAAACGTATCAATTGTGCTCGGTAGAGAGGTCCTTTGATTTTTTGACCACTTGGAAGCAACTCCCAGTACACCACTCTCTTCTGGCCACGCCAAATAGAGAAACGTGAATATTTCATTTTGGCGTCGATTTGGTTGGCATAGAGATTTTTTGCGCTTTGGATGATCGTAATTGATCCACTTTTCATCACCCGATGCAGAAATGCCTTCTTTTTGTGGCGAGCGAGCAGCATTTCAGACATGCAAAAACGGCGTTCGACGTCTCTCGGCTTCAATTCATATGGTACCCAATTTTCTAGCTTTTGAATGCTTTTAATCGTTTCGAAATGGCTTGTTGAATCACTTCAAGTTCTTGTGTTTGGCATTTATCTTGATCGAGTAATGTCTCCAATTCTTCATCTTCAAACTTTTTTGGCTGGCCTGGACGCACTTTGTCTTTGATGTCAAAATCACCATTCCTGAAACGCGCAAATCACTCGATACATTGTGTTTTAGATAGAGCATCATCACCATACAATTCCACAAGCAATTGATGACTCCCACGTGCAGTTTTCTTTGCAAAAAAGTAGCTTAGCAAAATTTCCCGCAAATGCTGCTTTTTCCGCCAATTTGGGAGATTTTCCATAGTGAAAAAATTATGATGTGCACAAACCAACCAAACACTGTTGACTGATTTTGACAGCTGATGACTCCCTCTTTCAAATGACATATAACTCATGACATACAAACAACGCATAAGCAAGTGATGCCATCTAACGTCGGTGACCGGTTTTTAAGTTGTAGACCCAATACATCTTTACATACTTGGAAAATTGATTTTTAGTTCTATGAAACAAACACAATATCTAAACCATATCAAATTGCTGCTACTGATCAGAAAACGTATCAAAATTTTAGGCAGTGAACTCGCTTAAGTCGATATTAAAATCAAATATTCAATTCAATTCTGTCTCTAGTTTTGGTTCATAAAATATTTCTTATATCATTTTAAATGATTTATTGCATTCTTTGCTAATCCATAATTCATAATTTCTGTTCTTTAAACTGAAATTTTGATGGCTTCCGTTGTTCTTTTCATTTCGTATCCTTATTATTTGCAAATGTTTATCCTTAGACATGCTTCAAAAAATCGTGAATTTTCAACCTTGAATTTATCAACTTTTCCTTTCGTATAAAATGCGCATTTATGTACATAAATTTGGCTTTTATTATTCAAGCACTTCAAACGGATCGCAAAAAGGATGATGATAATAATAATGCAAGACAATATATCTTGCTTTCGAAATCCCGACTGTATGTATAATGATGCAAAATATTCCTGGCCGCTTTGAAGTTGAAATCTGACTCTTATATTCCATTTTCTAGTTGGTTCATCGCCATCTTTCGAATATATTTCTATAGCCGCAGGACGAAACGGAAATGCTTATTAAATTTCACAAAAAATTGTGTACGTCCGACACAAAAACGTTCCTAAATAATGAATATGCTTTGCTGGCTGGTCCTACAAAACCAACTAAATGGCCAATAATATCTTGCCATTTAACAGTTCATTTGTTCTGAAAAGGAAACTCGTATGGGAGACAGAACAAAAGAGGCCAAATTATAAATAGAATTTTCCAAAATTGGATCGAGAAACAACATCCAAAAAAAAATCAATATCACCTTGTTCCTTGCGAAGGGAGGTACTCAAGGGCATTGGATATGTATCGTCTTTGTTGTATATGTAAAGTCCCCTCTTCATTTGTTGAACATACATACATTGTAACTAGCTGTTGAGTTTATTTTTAGTACGGTAGGATATTTTATAGAAGATATTGATAAGCTGCTTAGCGTTTTAAGGGGGACTCCTGCTTCTGAGATGGATGGTTTCTTGACTTTGTGGGCGTGCCATTCATCTGTTGTATGAATTGTCTATGATGTTTTCATTGCTAACATGTAGTTTTTTCTTACTTTTATGAACCAATAAGTAAGAGCGAAGAACCTAATTGAAAAAGAGATTTATTTTATTTGGCTGGGATGTGTTCATTGCAGTAAGAAAATGGATGAAATATCATCTGTTAAATTCCTATGACCTGTTTTCGTAGTAAAATCAGTTTGTTTTTCAACGATAAGTTTGAAAAGCAACATCATAGACACAGTAGCATATCAAATGCCATTTACTTCTAAGCCTGGCGAGGATTATACACATTATTAAATTTATCGTAATTATAACGCGCAGCCCATAAATTTTTCAGGCCCATTAACCCCATACAATTTATGATCAAAGTTTCGTAAAGCAATCAAAATCATTCTCAACTAGGTCCCAAATAAATTTCCATAAATGTCTTTTGGATTCGTTGAATATATAAATTGTCTGAATAGAACCAACTACTATCTAACTTCAATGTAGCATGACTTTCTAATATCTGAATTTTTATTGATGCAAAAGTGTATTTATTGTGTAATGAAAAGAAATTCTGTGCTATAACTATAAAAATGATATTTCAATTTAGCCATAATTATCGTTAAACAAAATTTTATTACTTGAATGGAAATCTTTGTCGACTGGATCATCCGCCAAGCATTCTAAATGGATAGAATAAATCCTTTTTGACCCACTAATCGTGAAGTGAGGCGTGGGGGCTTGGGTCGTGAAGACGACGACACAACAGTCATAAGGGCAGTCCATGTTAAGCTGGGTGTAATATTAAAAGATATTGGATTTATTATTGAGTATTGTTGTAGCCAAGGAATATCATCAAGGATACAAGTGAAATGATCCTTGAAGACATGTTAGCATGATGTTATTTGTATTGATGTTTTGACGTCATGCTAGCATATGTGATGTGACCGGAATTAATTTCATCTTGAACTCAGTTTTCGTAATAAAGTTTGGGCTAGAATCGGAAAAAATAGATTAAAAAATGGAAAATCAATCTTAGTTTTCTACTTCCATGAACTGAAAATAAGAAGACGGCAACCAAAAATTGAGACATAGCCAAATGAACTCTACTTTCGTTATTATTTTTCATCAATGCTGACTTACAACATTGTATTAAAATGTTCAATATTACGTATTTGCATCTACAGGGTGGCGCAAAAGTTTCTGACCATAATAATTCTTGTATAAAATTTAAAAGAAAAGAGATTGATTTAATATTATAATTTTATTAAAAACTACACACATTAGGTAATATAATACATAATTAGTATGAAATATGTCCTCCTTCGTTTTCTATACACTCTAAAAGTCGTTTTCTGAAACTTTCACATATTTTTTTAAGTAGTTTGCAGAAATTGCATCCCACTCAACTTGTACACATCGAAGCAGCTGCTGCCTATTTTTCGGTCTAGAATCTCTAAAGACACTCTCCTTTAATTCGGGCCACATATTTTCGATGGGATTTAAATCAGGGGAATTACTAGGCCAATCAATCCACACATCAGAAAAATACTTATAAATCGCCTGATAAGTTTTCAAAGCAGTATACGGCTTGACGCCATCTTGCATCGATATCACAAAAACAGGGAGAATATTTTCCCTGTAATATCCTCCATTATACACAGACACTCCTTGCTGAACAAAGTGAAGTTGGCTTTTTCCGCGACTGCTCACTCCGCCAGCTACTATGATTTTTAAGTCGAATTTCGGAGTCTGTATTACAGGGATATTTGCGGGCTTACTGGTTCTCACTGTCCTATTCTGTCGATTGGGTATTGGAGGCAGTTGAATCCACGACTCGTCCATAAGGATGTTTACACGCAGCCTTTCACCACAAGCATTATCATCAGCAAATCCGAGGTTTTTGAGTTTTTGGCAGAAATTCAGCCAGTTTCGAAAATTCTTAGAAAAGAGAGGTTTCTTGCGTTGTCTATAGGCTTGCCGACCCCAGTTGGTGGACCGAATGTATCGCCTCGACACGTTTTTAATGGCCGCCGGAAAGCTATTAAGCCGTTTCGTCACTGAACGCGTCCGCACTCCTGGTCTATTTTCAGCCAATGTTCGAATTTTTCTTTTTGCTTCTGTTCAAAGTACCAACGGTCGACCACTTCTTTGCATATCCTGCACGTTTCCTTATTCGGCATTGCAACATTTTTTCACGGTGTTCTTGCTGATCTTAAGTATTCTGCATATGTCTCTGCAGCTGTACCCCAATCGACGCATGCGTTGAATTCCAATACGTTTAAGATTCACGAAGTTTTCAGAGTTTGTACAAAAGAGCGTCAAAATTAAGGTCTTTCGATAAATTTGGTACTTTCACTTCAAGTAACTAAATCTGAATGGATAAATTTATATTTTCAAAAGTCTTTCTACTGTACAGGAGTTAACATTTAAAGCTAATAAAAAAATACCCAAGTACTAATAAGTCTGCATATTTTACTTGTAATTAGGTCAACCTACAAACCCTCTTCGAATTTTCGTGCCTGTTTTTGCTGAGTCTTCCATAAAAGTCATTATTTTCGTATTATAGTTTAAAGTTCTGTTTTCACTCTTTATGAAAATTAATTAAAGCTATATTGCTATAAGAAAATTTAAAGTGGGTGTCAAAATTTTTGAAGATAGTTTTTTGCCGATAAATTTATTCAGGTGGATTTTTCATGTCGACGGTCAGAAACTTTTGCGCCACCCTGTATTTGGTTTTTTTTTTGTTAGGTGCAATCAAAGAACATGATAAACAATTTAATCGAGAGAATCTCTTATTAATCACTTGAAAACCCTGTTTTTTCGATTAAATTTTTCTTCATCTATTGAAGTATCTCATTGGTACTGTTTTGAACTTGCGGTCCAGCAATACGGTTTTAAAAATGACGTCAATCGATAATTTTGCGTAGATACTTCCATTTGGCCACCATATTGAAAAGATGATGCTAAATAGATCCGTAAATATCTCGGCAGCTGGGAGTCCAAGAAAAAAATTGTGTATGGCAAACATGTAGCAAATTCAATTTGCAAGAACTTACACATACATTACTTTTATATAGTAACAACGACCAGTAGGCCAAAAAGCTAAAAACGACGTGAGGATAGTGGAATCAACTTTTTGGTTTTCTCTTCTGTCGCGGAAAACATTCATAGCTTACTTAAAAAGAATTTGTCACGAATCGTTTGTTGGAATGGCTGAACGCTGTCGGGATTTATTGCGTCAAGAAGGACGAGATTCACGTGGATCAATGATATACGAAAAGAAAATCGCCTACAATCAATATTTGAACTTCTCACACAGAATGTACTTTTTCCAGATAGAATTCACACAAGTGAACCATTCGAACATACACCTCATGCTTTTTCGGAAAAATCAATATAATGAAGTACACGATCAAAGTGAGGACGAAAACAGGAAAAGTCAGGCTACGGAAATAGAGTTCATTTCGTATGAAAAGCATGTTGAAATAGTTGTTCTTTCTATTAAACTGATTACACGTCCATCTGAATGGTCAGTTTTTTTAGAACAGGAAAATCTCATCGTCTACCTTAACATTGTAGTGTTGCCATTGTCAGCCAACATAACAACATGTCTCTCCAATAGATCATAATTGAATCTGGCAATGACAGAGGAAATAGGAAAGTGCCATGAATGCTTGCATAGATGTACTCTGTACAGTGTAAAGAAAGCCATAGTAAAATAATACATTATCAACAGTATTCGGTTGCCATAAATATTATCGGGCATGCCTACGTCTCGGGCAATAATTAATGGAAAAAATGAGTATGAAAATGGTCGTAAATGTGAGGGGAAAAAATCAAATAGTTGATGGTGTTGACGTTATCTAAGTTATATACAGGTGGTATATGTGTCTCTTATCGTGTTATTGCATTTTCAAATGTTTTTCGCCTGGTAATGGAAAAGTTAATGAAAAAAATGTTTGTATTTGGATGGAAATTTTCATACTTTGAAATGCTTACCATTTTATACTGAATATTTACTATAGAATTTCTATTTGCTTCATTTGAATTTGCTTGCAGTCACGATTCTCGATGTTGAAAAATTTCTTATTTTTCGTTGAATCGTTCTCTATCTCAAGGTCTACGTTTGACGTTGGATATTTTAACCATTCATTGGTGTCTTTCGAATATCTCAATCTTTCACCGTCAAATTGAATCGTATTTGATCAGTTTCAAAATTTTGACACTTGTAACACATAGCCACACCGAAAAAATATCACCACACATCAAGAGATCTCAACATCGGATGCGATTGCCACCGCTGCCATGAGCACACAGCCTACATAGTTAATGTAAGGCACCACTAACACATGTGAACATGTTGCTGCAGAAGCAGAAGGAATTTTAAGCGAGTCAATCCTTAATACCGCTCCATTCGCTGGTAGGCATTATAGCCAAATGGAATTTAGAAACTAGGAGCGAGACTTAGTCGGTCAATCGGTATAATTTAATCACTCATAGAATATTTGTGTAAACTAATTAACTTTTTTAAAAGAAAATATAATATATAATAACTGTAAAGAACTGGGCTACAAAATATATATTAAGTATCTTTTCGTCGTTTTATTGTAGGTTTCGAAAAAATCACTCTTTCAGGGATTCTTCAAATCAGTCGTTTTGAATATCATTGATTTTTTTGTTCATTAATTTTTGCCAAGAAATATGGTTGAGAAAGCTTGAAACCCCTAACCTAATTTTTCTATTTTTATTTGCAACCAATATGTTTTTTGAAGTTAAATTATATTAATCCAATATTTTCTCTTATCTATTTGCAGGTAAGCAACTATCTAATCCAGCAAATTTAAACTGCGTAGTCCGAGACGGTGATGTATTGATTAAACAACAATATTTTTTAGATAATTAAAGAATAATGTAATCCAAATTGAGCCAAAATATTGAAAAGGAGTTTCATTTCACCTTACTTTCGTATAGTAGTAGTTGAAACGTTTTTTAGTATTCACATTAGTAGAAAGTTTCTTCGATGCTGGATTCATCAATTTTGAAGAAATTTTACTAAATTGCCAATAAAAACTCATCCACGCCTAATACACTACCTTGTAAATTATTCCTGCTTAATCCATCTAAGCAAAATATGGAAACCTGTAGATATCCTTGATTACGAATATATTTTCTGAGATAATATTTTCCTAATTATATTGAAATGGAAGTTGACCACATTGTAAACTCGGTAATCTTCTCCTCAGATGGATTAGAAACACTCTCAGACGCTATCAAGGTCATCAGGATGGTTGTTTCTAGGAAAGACAAAAGTTAATTTTCATTTGTAGCGGTGGCACCCTTGAGAGTAGTCAAGAATTGCTTAATTAGTTAAAGATGAAGGAGCCCTGAGTTAATATTTTATGTGTTCCGTAATGTTTTCATAATGATAAGAAGAGAAAAGCGAAATTATACGGTTTGCTACCCAGAAAAGGATGAAAAAGTTTACTTTTCGTTATCTATTATTTTTTATTAAGAGGGGACACTACTGTAGAGGTAATAAAAAGTCATTTTTTTAGGATTTTTTTCTCAAAACCAAACAACATATCGAAATTTGGTAAAAAGATCTATATTGTACAAGTATTTGACATCCTCTTTGAATATTTTCAGAACTATAAAAAACAAAATGGCGGCTTCTTAGCATTTCTCCAGAAACGCCTTTTTTCTTGGCTTCGCGGCCGGACCGTTTTCTCCTGAAATGTTAAGGTTATGGTTATCAAACAAATAATTGTCGATGAAGCATAATAACAGCCAGATAAGTACGTAGCATTTTTTTAAATTGATTTTTGACAAAATGGCGTCATTTTGAAGAGAGAAAAACGAAAAAAAACACTCGAAAATTGTTAATAACAATTGAAATATGCAGCATTAAAATAAAGTCCTTCGTACTTCCTAGCAGACGGTAGTTTTGAACATATTGTAGAAATTTCAAGTAAATCTAACAAAAATTGTTTGAGAAAGGTGTCCGGCCAGTTTGAAAAAGGTTGTTCCGAGATAAACGCGTTTAAAGTTTAAGTTATTGAAAAATCATGCATAAATTTGATACACCTCTAGTCTGCAAAATACGTACTTCAGCGTTCTCTACTAACGTCCAGCTAACAGAGCACGTGCACAAATTTGAGAGATTTATATTTAAAATTGTTCTAAATTTTTTTTATATAAGAGTATTCAGCTAAAATTTAAGATTGATGGAAGCAAAACTGACGAAGATACAACCATTTTAAATATATACTCTGCAAGTAATATTTCGCTATTATTATTTTTCTTAGATTCAGTTTTTTCAAAGTCGGTGATTACTGTAACGCAAAAGCCACTTGTCCCATCCTTTGCAAATTTTGCACACTTAGTTTAAATAAAAATTTCGATGTAACAACATTGAGATTTGGTATTTTTTATGGATATAATTTACTTTATAACAACAAATTCGCCGATTTTTATCAATAAATTTTCATAAATTCAAAAAATTCGTCTATTTTTTGCTTCCAAAAATTGAAAAATCAGTGAAATAAAAAAACTTGATGTTGTTATCTGGAAAACTCATAAACTAACGAAATATTTTGGTTTTTAGTCAACGGACGGTCCAGTAATTAATTATGATGATCCCCATTAAAGCAACTTTTTTTGGGCTTGTTCGAAGATTTGCTGTCAGTGACTCAATTCACATAATTTTTTCACAAAAATTTAACAAAAGACTATTAAAATGTTGCATTATTATGTCCTAAACATATAAATAAATATTTGTTCAACCATATTTTCAATAATAAACCATAAAAATGTGTTTAAAATATTGAAAATTAACGTCTCCTCTCCCTTAAACGCGTTTATCTCAAACAACTTTTTTTTATCTAATAAACACGATGATGAAAAATCTGTTTGCCCGATTGGGCTAAAATTTTGAGGAACTATTCATAACGTATACAGTTTCAGTCTACACTAGAACCAGATTTCATTTTATAAATTTTTGACTCTGTTTTTAAACAATTTTAGTTGCAAAAAGGGTCAAATAATTGAAAAGTCCGTCATTTTGTTTTTTTCACCCAAACTATTTAGTTCAAGTTCCGACCATAGCTTATTACTTATATTTCAAAATTCCTATGTAATTTTTTGTTTTGACTCGAGATATCATGTTAACCAGCTTTTAATAGGGGTCCATTACCGCCATTTTGTCGTTTTTTTTTTTCATAAAGTTCAAAGTCCGTATTTTATTATATAAAAGTTTCAAAACATTCTAATAAATGTTCTGATATAAAAATGAAATGTCATGCAATAAACCCAGACTGCTCTCTGAATTAAAATAAAATTGTTCCAAATAGTAGTCGCAGATTTATCTTTGGGCGAAAAGAATTCAATCAATTTATTTATTTACGAATCTTCGAAATTTTGACTAGATATTTGTTGGTTTTTCTCAAATCGAACTGCCAAAAATCAAAATTTGGTTCAAAGCGTATACTTAACAGTAGAATTTGAGGATAAAATGTTGAAATATTTTTAAGCTTAGTTTTCGACTTTCGCTGCAAGTTTACTAAAATAAACTACACATTACAGTATTTTAGCTTGCATACAATTCTTGTGACTTTTGTTGAATCCAACTGAAAATACAAATCCACCTTGTATCCTTTCTTGCAAAACATCCTTGTCAATTATCAAATCGAACATACAATATAAAGAAGTAGCTTCGACTAGCTTTTCATGAAACCAATATCTGGGGTTGTGTATCTTGTGTCTTTTATTTGATTGTGTATATCTTTTCTTTACTTTTTTTTTGTAGGGTAAATACAGATTAGGTCGTGATTATTTGCCTCAACGATGAAAATGCACAATTGCAGATGGGAATTAAATGTGACTTCTGTCGTAGTTCCACATTTGAACATTCTGTCGTGTACATGATTCTCTTTGAAATGAATTTGCGGTCCGGCAACATGTTACCATCATACATTTGTTTGTGTGTTTTGTCAGCTCTTTAGTTTATAGTGTGTAGCCTTTGTGCCTAGTCGACGTGCATGCTGGGAATGGCCTTGTCATGCTAAGGAGGAATGTTACTGGTGAAACGATGCCTAATTCAGAACTAACCTACTTACTACATTATAGTAGTGATATTTCGTTAGCCTACTATGGTAGGAATTAAGAGAAAATCGGTAGAGTTGTACAATTATCAGCTGGGATCCATTTGGATATCAGAGAATCTGTTCTATCTGTAAAAGACTACTCAGCCAATGGATAAGTGCACAGTAAATTGTGAGCATATTTCAATCCTCATACTGTTGAATTATCCCGATCAACAATTAATCAAGGATACTTCCAGTTAGGTAGCATTCGATTGATTTTCGACTTAATTACTTCGATATGGTTGGAAATTAATGATCCAAATATGCTTTTTGTGCCATTGACGTTAATCATCTCCATTTGTAACATTTGGACGCTATTGTGTGCGGAAAAGGATTCACCGTCAGATACAATGCAAACTGTTTCCTAATTACTTCGGTAGCTTCGTCCAAATAGAGAAGAAAATCGGTTTCGGGTACCAAACGGAACGGTCTGAAAAGCAAAAATCGTACTTTGCATATAGTATGCAGTGAAGCAACCATCTGGTTGATATTACAATGGTTTCCAGTCCTGTTGAAACCTCATTCCAGCTTACTTCAATGCTCATATCACGAAAATGGATGTTTCAAACTTTTATTAGCATCCACGTTCCGACAGTTCGAAGGGGGGTAATCTGTGTAGTTTGGATATTAGCAAAAAATGGTACGTGAACTACACATCTTTCTCTTAGTATTTAGTCCTAGTCCATGTCGAATTGAAACTATTCCGGCGAAGAATAGTTTTATTGAGGGGTTGATATTTGCCTTGGCCAATATTGAACATGTTGTGTATGTGCTTTGTGGAGTTTTGCTCGTTTCAAATAATTGTCCATCAGTTTGGAAAATCCAATAGTTTAAAAATTCAATCAGTATGGAAATGAGGTGGACAAATGGCTCATGGGATTTGAATATTTCGAAATTGTTTCTATATCTAGAATTGAGGTTGAATTGTTCGTGACACAATTGTATCCAAAGCGTTTCATAATTCCGTTCAGGTATGTTGTTAGGTGGTTTTCAGCGCGAATTTTCTTTTGTTAGATCTTTTAGAAGAATTTTATTTGATATTGTTTTATATGGACACTTGACGGGTAAAAGGGTGTAACCGACATTTTGGGTGAAATCAAGACTAAAGGATAATTTAATTAGTGTTTCTGCATCGACTGAACTAATTTATTTCGAGTTATGATCATTTTTTTGGGCAGTTACGACAAATATTTTCATGCCTGCTTGAATGGAATGTTTAATTCTTACGCCTTTTTGCCAACCAAGCATTGATATGTTAATTGAAAAAATGTTCTGATTCTCACCATAGTTTCTTCGCTCCTTTTTATGTTCTTAAGTTATTTGTCTCAGCAGCAGACGATCCTCTCCATCATAAATCTTTTTCTTATTATTTTCAATGGTGAAATTTAAGCATATCCTTAAAATAATATATACCAATTGTTAAAGCTACAAACTAACCAACAGATATTTACCAGTCGTCCCTATTCCAAATTTATTGATGTGCGAAAGATTTTCCGTGAAGCTTAAGTTCTAATTTTTTTTTGTTATTCGTGGTATTTAGGATGCATTGTCCGTGAACTTTAAGGGGGGAAATAGCGTTAGGACAGCGTTTTCTTAATGATTTTCAGGAAATTTTTTATAGTTTAAAAGATGAATATAATTTATTGAAACTTTGAGAATATTCTATACATATATTTAAGTATATACTTCAAATTTTTTGAAGAATTTCCTTGAAAAACACCGAAGATATTAGCGACCCCATATTGCAGGTCATAATCAGACTCAGCATTTTGGCGTACATTCTGGATGCCGCAATTTTCATCTGAAATCAAACGAAGTTGGAATTTACTTCTATAATATGTGTCTCTTCTATATGAACCTAAATGCTATCCAAAAAAAAATTTTTTTTTACAGGGGCCAAAACAAAAAGGCATGATTTTTTGCCATTTTTTACAATTTTTTTGCAAAAAAAATATTTTAAACGATAATATTCCGATTTTAGGTTCATATAGAGCGCAACACTACGAAGAAAGTAACTGCCAATTTACGAAACGATTGGTTGAAAACTTTTCAAACTAACGTGTACGCAAGTTGAAAAAAAATCGTTTTTAGAAAAACGAATTTGAAAAAATAATATCGCTCGATTTTTTGAATCGTCTAACCCTATTTTCCCCCTTTAGTTATTCGTGCTAAGTTTAGATTAATATTAAAATTTATAAATAAATTTCCAGTTGAAAATATTACGCTGGAAATTCAGAATTACACAAGAATTACGTCCCTTGTATCTACTATATGGACCAATTACTGAGCACCATTGCATTTATGCCTAGATACGATGGGCGTCAACCTGGTTTATTGTTGGCTTTGAGACGCGAAGAGGACGCAGGATTGATTCTAGGAACAAGGAATGATACTACCGCCAACTATGATGTTGCTTCGATTACAACAGTTTTTAATAATCCATCCGTTCAGCAATGAGTTTTTAGTATAATTTACATATCTAAATGAACGAATAATATGCTGATTTCTAAAAAATACATGTATTTGTAGTTGAACATTGCTGATTTACCTTAAACAAATTACATCCACAATTTTTCAACAAAAAAATACCGACCGGGGATCGAACACACGACCTAATGATCACGAGCAATTCGCGCTGCTTCCTACACTACACCGCTTCCGTCAGATGTAAAAATTTACTAATAGATAAGCATCGCTGAGGATTGTTGTTATTGAAATTTTTCATCGCTGGAAGTACTTATTTAATAGAAGTTTTTCTTAAAAATGAAGATGATTGCATTAACCGAAGCACTACAGTTGAATCTCTTTATAGTGGACGGCATAAAAAAGTAATATTACCTGCTTGTTGTAAACATTAACATTAAATCAGACAACTTTTAATTCTTGCTAGTTCCTTATAATTTGGTTCTAATACTATATTTAATTGTTAATAGAATTTTTTTTGCTGTACTATAAATTCTCAAATTATGGATTTTATGGCTATTTCAATATAATATTGATGACAATTTCGAGTTAGAAATAATCCGATGATGTTTTTTTTGCAATTGAATAATGTTTTCTTCATCCAGCACTTGATTTATAGTATACATTAATTAGTGAAGCTCGCAAAAGTTTTTTTTAAGTAGTACATACTAACAATTTTATTGAAAGCCATGGAATTTTGGCTTTCGCTTTTATCGATAATGTATCAACAATTACTGATCACGTTGGCGGTTCTTTTTTGTATTTAACATTACAACAGAACATGAAGTATAATTCAAGGCTATTGATCTATGGAGTTTCCAGCTCCATTTGCTCCTAAATTACTTCTTCAAATCGAGAAGTACGTATACGTGTCCAGTAGCCTTAACATTGTAGTGCCTGGCCATTGACGCCTTGTGTGCTACCATTGTATACGCAAATTACCGTTGAGGTGGGCACAACACTTCAACGTGTGAATTTCAAGCTTTTCAAGAACTGGTTACCATCAAGCTGCAATAGTAACCGGTGAATGGAGCAGTAGTAGCTAGTAGTAGGGTCTCCGATAGATATGTACATCCGTTCGTGTTGATTCGGACCCGTGGACGGAAGTGGTTCTACAAAAAACTGGTAACCTGCTACCAACATGGAACCACCTGTAAATTATGACCACGAAACAAACAAAACAGCAAGGCTGCATGGACTCAAAATTATGATTGTGTATGTAGCAAAGCTAGTTACAATTTAACAGCTCCTACCTGAGCTGGCGGGTCATCACAGGTGAAAAACTTTTCCTTTCAAATTTATGCAAAATCTAGTGTTTTTGGCAACAAATTAATGACGAACAACGGGACACAACACAAAATCTTCTTTATTCATCGTATAGTCGGTCGGCTTGGATAAAACATAATTATGAATTATGTATATTGTTACCAGCATCACATATGTACATACATATGTTTGGGCTGTGTTGATTAGCTCCATTAATTTTCCCGGCAGCAGGTCGAGCACAATCATAATTTATGGTACGAAAGACTTTAGGTCTTTATTAATGCCATATCAACTATTACCGTTTGATGATTGGAATTCTGGAATTTCGAAATTTTTTTTTTTTGATAATAGAACGAAATGAGTTTAGTATGCATTGTATGATAATGGGTTTCATCTATGACGACATTCTGATGAATTATTGATGGTCTTTGCATAATGTTGCAACGAGGTTTTTTTCAAACAAGTTCGTGAGGGTTAATGACCACCAGCCGGTTTATATGAAATTTGAATTTATTGGAAGAGATTCGTTTCACTTCTATTAGTTAAAGAGATTGTTGCAAGAACACATCATTTGATTGATATTGTTGGTTTCGTTATTGATGCTGTATTTAGAGAATTTTGTAAAAAAACAACAACCACTTTTAATGCTTATGGTGGCATATGGTGTGGATTAAATTCGAATTATATCTTAGAAATTCAAATTATTTGGTTGTTACCAAACTTGTTTTATTATGTGTAGTTAGTATCTCTCAAAAGCTACAAAAGTACGAACAAAATTGTGAATCACACAATGATGTCATTTTCGCTTTTTAATCCTAAAGACGTGCCAAAATATGAAATCATCGAGTTATTAACATCTTTCGAATAAATAATCAACCAGTTGTACCAAGTCATTTAGTCATCATGTTTTTTTTTTATGATTGCCGCAAGCAATAATAAATGTAAGTGACTGAAAAAACCTTCATACAAAGTTCTATTAATCTGTCTTTCAACAGATTAAGTAATTCGGATTTTGGAATTGTGATTGATCGACATGACAGGACATTTAAGGTTCTTTATTATTAATGAGCTTTTAGTGATCATGATTTTTGTGAACGAGTGCTGAGAAATATACATGTTAAGCAACTTTTTTGTGATGCTATGTTAAATTGAGTATCTTTAATGTCTGCTGAATAATTCATAAATTGAGTGATTTTATTATAAATTAATTATACCTTTCATCGTTGATTATAAAAATTTAGGGCTTTTCCACCAGCGACAATTTCTTGCAAAGACTTTACTAAATAAAGTAACCCCAGCAATATAATGAATCGCAATGCATCCTTAAAATTTGATATGGGATCAAATTTTTCGTTGATGCTATTCCAGAAAGAAGGTCTTGCTGTTTTGTACAATCTAAATGTTTCCACTAAAGACATTGAGTTTTAAAGACGATAATTAATTTTCTGAAGCAAATTGCACTTTCAGAATCGAATTTCATTTTGTCTCTAATTCGCAAAGTCCAATTCGATTCTAACTAATCGTCTCCTAACTACGTGTACTTAATAAATATTGAGTTTTTACAGCCGCTAAAACGTTTGTAAAATTCAACTCATGTCAAGTATGACGAAGGATATTACTACTTCAAAGTAAAAAATTCATTTTAAATAAAACAACAATAATAACAGAAAGCTTTTCCATCGAAAGCCAATATTTTCTATTTGTTTACAGCACCCGGAAAATCATTTTTTTATATGAAAACGTGTGTGGGTATCTTCAACCAATTGAGAACAGTCTCTTGATTCCAAGAAGATTACGATCCTTTCAATCGACCAGTTCATATGAAAATCGATCAAATATCAATCATACTAAAATACATTGTTCCCGAGAAATACACGAAGCATGGAGAACCACAATTATATATTCATGTAAATCCAACGGAAAAAAGTTATTCAAAAATCTTGAGAGTTATTCTGGAAAATCTGTTTTTTTTTAGATTTTTAGCTTGTAGGATTGATGTTCCGCAACTTTAATTCATACACTGAACATCTCTTTCAGAGGTTGATGGTAATATTTTCGTTGAATCGTTTTTGCATGCTGTAATTTTCATTCAAAGGATACGATAAAGTAAGCCAAACTCATACCACAGTATAAATTTGGGTTGAGTAGAGTTAAATGAAATAAATGGAATCAACATTAAGAACTAATAAAACGGATCAGATTAAGTCAGATTTAAAATGTTTTTACCAAAATCAATTTTTAAAATATGGTCCTGGAAGTGGACATGATTGTATTCAATGTCAATCGGCATTCTTCTCTTTGGGAGCGCTTCAATACACAATGGCCATATCCGAAAAGCTTGTGATGGCAGTACTGTTTCCACAAGGGTGCCTCACTATATCGACGGTGGTGGTATCTCCTCATCCTCATGGTATCTCACAGGGTAGGGACGCAACCTGAGGAGCTGCAATGTTTATGCTCTCGTATGTGTAGGTCCAGCATTACCAAAAGCATTCCTGCGCTATGTGAAATTGATCAGAAATGTCTTGGCGTTTAACGTGGAGGCCTACCTGGGGTTCATCTTCACGGTTCACAATTTGCACAATGAGCAGTCACGATACGGCTTGCCAGCGCCCTCCCACTTGGATGTGAAAGTACCAAAGCGAGCTCCCCCTAAACCTCTTGCCGTTCTGGGGTCCCGGCACCCGGTTAAAGACGCAACTTCACGCCAATACTCTCATGATTTCATATACAGTTTCAATACTCGTAGGCATGACGACTATAAGGTAAAATTTAGAGAGCTGTACCGGTATATGGGCCAACCACAGCCACCACGTTTTCACTCCCCAATAGGGGGTCCTCATCGCGACCGGAGGGAGGTATAAGACCTCCCTGGGCCTCGATCCCTGTGTTACCAGATTAACCCCTGGTACGGGCTCGTGATCTTGAGCCCCACCCAGGGTCACTTCGGTGAAGTCCGCTGCACCGACACTAGACCGACCACCAACCTCAGGTACGCAGGGACGGTACTCCCCGAAAGGCTTCACTGGGTGAAATGGATCAAAAAGGATTCATTTTTCACATCTGTAACCGTGCGATCGTCGTCTTTCACTCAGATGTTGAGCAAACAAGAAAATCGATATGATCGTCTAGAGCTAGAGTTGTTTGTCGATTTCTTAGAATCCGGTGAAATGATGAAAATTTGCTCTTGCGATGACCTTGCATCGCGATTGTGCACATGGTTAAATTCTTTTGCTAGTCAGGCTTTGAATTGAAACTGAACTCAAGTCATGATGAAGACTAGAGAAATTAAAAGAGTTGAGCTAGCTTGCCAGTAACCACCAACCATTTAGTCCTCGAGAGGCAGAACAGATTCGTCTCACGTCTGTATCGCGATAATTGATTGTTGTCTCGTTTCTGACCCGAACGTCCTGAAAGTTTTTCAAATGGCGCCCAACGTGGGCGTGAAAGAAATATCAGCCAACATAAAATATTAATAAAATTTGTTCCTAGTTTTACCAGTTTCGATCAAAACTTTCTAAGTTACCTTGTCGAGATTGTCACTGAAGACAAGCGTCTCGATTGTGTAATTAACTTCTTATATTGTCCAAGAAGGTCAATATATCGGTGCATAAAAGGGTTGACCAAAGAGGATATTGTTTTACTAATAAAAACTAAAAGTTTCTATTGACATTTTTTTGACTGCTTCTTCTACTTCTCCAGTAATACCACTTAATTTCCAACGAAGTTGTAAAAAATAAAACCACGTGAAACATCTGAGCGGAAAATATGCTGGGAGTCGACCTAAAATTATAATTATTGCAACAACAACCAGAACAAAATGATTGTCTGTAGACAGGATTGTAATTACCGATCTCTGACGACTGGTATCTTCTTAAATAAAAAGCAAATACACTTACCTAGCTTCTTAGATAATTCGATTCACGCACGTTTCAGATAAAACCACTCCAGACACATCACATTTTAGCATTTTATGTTCAACTTTCATTATTGCGTGTCTGTTTTTTCGTACCGCCAATCAATCACCCAAACCGCAAACTATAACATTTTCGCAGGTAATCGACAACTTTATTACAATTGATACTCCGCCATTAACGTAATGGGTAGCTGCTACTCTTAATCACAGACCACATCGTAGTGGCATTCCATTCAAGTCCACATTTCGTGGCGGGCACCAGCAGAAATGGAATTAATTGTCTTTCTAATTACGCGCCATTCATTGGTTTGCCTTCGTGCTGTGGCCATTGTCCGGCTTGGCTTCACATTCAGCACTTCAGCAGCACCCGGGCAACATTGCATTTCTGGGCCCAAGCCACTATGAAAATTCCATGCGACATAATTATTACGGAAGGCTCATTAAGTTGCGAAATAGGGTATCAACATTCTTAACGTCGTTTCGCCATTTTCGCGTTGACTCCGAATTTGCGGCACCTCCTTGCAATCCACCGTCGCAACTGTGAGGAATATCTGAAATTCGAGCAGCAAAGTTGAACGTACCAGTTTGTTAGCCCGGTAATACCAACACCTCGTCCTCCTGCTCTTCAGACGAACATAATGAGAAATAATTGGAACAAGAAATTGAATAATATTGGCCGGCACTAACTAATTTCCTCGTCCTTGCCACTTCTTGTTGTTAAGATGTAAACCGACTGCTTCAAGGTGCGCGTCTTGTATGTGCCCGTTCCGCCGCTTTCCTCTTACGGAAAATTCAATTTTCACGGGCTCAAGATTGTGGTCCTAGACGACGACACACCAACAACAAGTAACTAGCGAAAATCGGCAAAGCTAACATCTTTGATTTTGCCGACTTGAATGGTAAAATTATCGTCGATCGTTAAGGTTCAATATAAATTTTGCTGAAGTGTTTAACGAGAAAAGATACTCGTGTATCTGATCAACAGTTCATCGGTTGAATTTTCGTGGAAATCGATAAGAGCCGCTGATTCACATTCAGATTGAAAATGCCAGTAGATGGAGCAATAATGAAGTGAAAATCAATCAAAATTTAATTAAAATTACACTTTGGATCTTGTTTGTTTCGGGAAAGTGAAATTGAATTGCAAATTGAAATAGATATTTTATCTGAGGGTGGCAAAGAGTTTGTGCAAACAACTAATCTTTGAGGAATTAGCGAAGGTATTGAGTAATTATCGACTATGCTATGTATTGAAGATGATTTTGAGCAGTGAGTAATTTGAAATTTGTTAATCGGTATTGATTCAATGACTTATTGGATCGCTTTCACATTATTTTCGGCTGTTGTGTTTGAAGATACATTACATTTTCGAAAATCTTGTCAAAAGACATCCTGACAGGCTTGCAAAGTAATTGGATGACAGCCTTAAAACAGGTAAGACAAGCTGGCACTCGTCTTTCAAAATCCTTCTGTTTCTTTTGGTTTCTGTAGTCCAGTCACGTCGAAATCACTCGCTACAAAGTTTTGGTGGTCTGAAAAATCTGATTTTGGGTTTAATTGATAAAATTTATCCCAAACCTCAGAAATTCATCTCCTTTTTACGCAAAATTGATAAAAAGTTTTTTAAAAAGGTCTCCAGTGTTCGACTGTTGTTTTTGGCGTTACTATTTACGCTACTAGAGCAGTAACGGATAGATAAAAATCATTGGAGCATTTGTTGCAGAGAATCGCTTGATACATAAATAAATTGGCAGAAGCTTAGATTTATCTAGAAGCTAGGAGCATCCCCGCGTGAACTGGAAAAAGCGAGTTTTTCTGTGAATTTTTTCTTTGAGTAATCCGTGCCGTGCCAAATAACTTATTAATTCCAAAAAAAGATTGGAAATATCTTTTTTTTAGGAACGAAGGTTTCCCAAATGTACGCAAAATACTTTAAACCAAGTTTGCGGCTAACGTGAACCTCCTACAAGGCCAAAGTTTTCGTTCAACTTTTATGTCAAAAAATCTGAGTGTGAAATTTTTGGAAGAAATATTTCAAGCTTTCATAAGTTCGCTGAACTGTAAATAATATTTAGGTTTTCATTTATAAACTGCTTTCAGGGATCATATCCCAGTCAAATTAAATTAAGAAAAGGCTGTTTGTAAATCATAGTGAAAGTTTTTGTTATAGTTTTGCATAAGAAGAAGGTGTAAACAGTCTTATTCAAAATCTTGTTCGCAATTAGAATTATTCAAGGTCAAAGGCCAAAGAAATTAGTTTTCTACGTGCATCCCCCTTCCTACTGTTTGTCTGTAAAAATTGTTCCTCAAAAAGTTAGAATTCACAAAAGATTAGCACTAAATTTGATGTACGACCGATAGTTACCGAGACATTAAGGGGGGAGGTTAATTCGTACAAAAAAGACATGTTTTTGGATTTTTTTTTGTGACGACAAAGTTAAAATCTCTGTATTAAAATATGACATTCGAAGAATATTGTATAAAATTTTCACGAAGAAATATTAAACAAGCCGTGAGGTGCGACCCATGAGGTCCACACGGTCAACTTCCCAGTAATATCTACATAGATATTAAAAATATTAAACACAATAAAAGTTATGGAAATACTACTACTTCAAATAATAAAAATGTACCTCTCATAAAAATTATTGGAATGATTTAATATTAATCGTAACATCTACGCGAGCGTCAATTGATTACGTAAGGATTTTGGTGCATTGGTTTGATTGATTATTCACGCGGATCAATCGGAGGGGGGACAGGTTACAAAGCAGTTTTTTTCATTAAAGTTAAACATGGTGCTGTGAAGACTATTGAAAATCTGCTCAAATTTTGCAAATATTAATAAGCTTTGATTGACTTTACAACAATGTCTTTAGAATAAGAGATTTAAGGTATTATGATTCGAATGAACCCTTTTTACATGGTGACTTTGAATGATTTTTTATTTTTAATTTAATTTTTTTTGAAATCATGAGAAAAGTTTTTGTTGGTTTCTCTACAAAAATTGATAAAATTTTATATATTTTACAAACATTTATTATTACGATGTGCAAATCAGGTTAAAAATGGAATTTTTTATGAAAAAAACACTACTTTTCTAAAAAAAATTTAATAAATCGTAAAAAACGCTTTAACAATTTTTTTAATATATAAAAACATCATAAAAATGTTGATACGCGTCAATTGACACCTTAATGATGGAAAGATTATATCTGGCTCTCGAGATATAATGAATGACGTAAATGACCTTGAACGTTTAATGATTTTTTATTTTTTATTTAAGTTTTTTTGTAAACATGAAAATAAATTTTGCTGACTTTTTCACAAGAACTATTTGGAGTATATAAATAATATAAACATTGATTACTTAGGTTTGAAAATCAGGTTAAAAATTTTGTGTTTTTGAAAAAAAACCTAATTTTTTGCACTTTTTTTTTTTAAATTAAAAAACAGATCCAACGATTTTTTAAAAAATTTGATAGAATCACATAAATGTTAATACGCGTCGATTGACACCTTAATGATGAAAATCGCATGTTTGGTTCGTGAGATATAGCGCATAACATGGTTGACCTTCAAGGGGTGAAAACAGCAAACCCCCCCGACCGAAGTGTCCCAAAAACTAATCAGCTCTTAAAATTGCAAAGACGCTTCGATTGACACCTCAACGAAGTCGATACGACTTTGTTTACGTGAGTTATGCTCGTAGAAAAACAGCCCGCGAACGCACGTACGTACGTACATACACACACACACATACATACTTCTTTCTAAAAACACTTTATATATACTCTATAGACCTCAAAACGTAAAGAAAAGTTGAAAATTTCAATTTCGATTTTCGAGGCGATTACAAGAACTTCCCATATACTGGGAAGTTAAAAATACGGCAATGGCAGCAATTATTCGGACGTGTCTCGGAAAAAGGTAGAATTGCGGTGCCCCTCATAACTTGGTGCTGGATCATTTGAAATCAAAAAATCAAAGTTCATTCGTTAGATAATAGTTTTCCCCAGATAACGCTGTGAGGGTTTTTTAAAATTTCAAATTTTCACCTTTTTTTGGAACACTTTGAAGGGGAAAAACGCGATTTTTTGCAAAAAAATCGGCTAATTTGTTATTTTAGAATAAAAATTATTAACAAATTTGAAAAAAAAACTCTCCAGCATTACCAGAGATAATGTTCAAAATTTCAAAAGGATCGGTGCAGTAGTTTTGAAGTTATGAGAAGCACCGACTTTGAAAACGTGCGTTGTGGGGAAAACGCTCTAAAGTTTTGAACACTATAATGTGGTACAAAACGTTCATAAGCGAATGTTATCGGCTTACCTCAAACTGAATCATCAATGCCAGGTCCATAAAGGATGTTGCTATCATCCATGATGTCTAAAGTACCTTTCGTCTCCTGTCTACCATGAATCCTGCCTTCTTTATTTTGTCTTTCAGCTTCAGCGAAATATCTGCCAGGTAACAATAGCTCGCTCGGGTCGGATAGGTATAAAAATCCGACAGGTATAAAAATTCTCATAGCTTTGTCAATTCTGCTCCAATCGACTTGAAATTTTAGACACAACATTCTTGAGATATTATGCATTCAGTTAAAAATAGACGGCCAAATTGGCTTACTGATGCAGAAACTCGTCCTATAGTCAAAGCAAATACAACTTCAAGTGTATTAAAGATATCATAACAAATCTCAGACCTCCACAAAAGTGGCTTGCATGGCAGAATATCACGCAAGAACCCATACATATCCAAAGTAAACTAGAAAAAGCGCCTGAAATCCGCCAAAATGTGCCAAAGAAAAGGCTCGTAACCAGCGAGATAAATCCAAATTCTGGGATAGTCGCAACACATTTTAGATACAGGCCATAATTTTAGTATTAGCAATTTTAATATCCTCCATAAAATAAGTAAGGTGAAACAGTTGGACTACCTGAAATGCCATAAGATTAGGTGGGCCAAAAAGAATAAGGAAAACCTACTGAATGAAATTACCCTTCTCTTCCATTCACCACTCCTGCAACTATTAATAATTTAATAATAAAACCAGGAAATATTTGTAAATTGTATTATAAAATTTTGTGTCTCCGAAAAATCAAGTGTTTAATTTCATTAAGATTTTATTACATTATGGCTGATCAAGAGTACACACAACTTTCTATAACTAATGTTAAGCACTTTGGGGTCTCAATTCGTCTCGTTTTTTTGAGTCAACTATGAACAAGATGGATTATTTGTGTATCGTAAAGGACAATGTTGTACCTAGTGTAGACAAATTAGGCTTGACCTCCGTGGGTTTTCCAACAGGATTACGTTCCAAAACATGCGTCCAAAATTGTGAAGAAATGGCTACCTTATCATATGACACTCCTAAAACATACATAAACGTTTAAATTTGAAAGCATTAAAGCGATTTTATTCTGACTTTAATGTGTCATTTTATTATCGTATAGGAAATAAACATCCTTGCCACAATCATCCATCCATCGTCATATCGTCAATCGAATTGCGGTAGCTCCATGTTTTTTGTGTTTAACACCGTTTGGCATCACTAGCATACTTCGCCGTTCAATATGTTTTCCTCGCATGGAAAACATTTCAAACTGAATATTTGATAAAGCTCTGACCCCAAAAACCAAATCCTTTGACAGGCAAAACAAAATACACGTTCGGGTACTATTACCGTCATGACCACCACTAGAAGAATCACCACCGGGAAAATGGTATATCTGCAATGAGGTTTGCTTGCCATTTTTACCAGTTTGAACCTTGTGAAATGGGGGCGAAAATCAGAATCTAGACAATAACATTCGTCCCGTATTGCTCCACATATGCTCTAACGAGTGTTGAATCATGAGTGTTGTTTTTTTTTGGAAAATCGCCCAAATCGGCAATTCTCATTTCCTATTCGGGCTACTATTTGATCCTGCCGCGCCGGGTGGTATGTTTGTTGGGAGTTTGTCATTTTTTGTGCTTATGTCACACACGATTGCCTGGAAGGATAATCATTCGTTATAATGTCAAATTTATGGAGACTAATGGCAGGGATAAAAACAGATAGAGGAAGAGAGGACAAAGTCAATTCGCACATTTCCTGTTGACGGAATCGGCACCGATCGAATTGTGCCAGAAAAGATTGATGCCATCCTCTGGCAAGAAATGATAGCAATGAAGAGAGTGGTTGAAATGACGTGAGGTGATTATTGGTAATATTATCAAGGATGTGCTGAGAAGTAATTTGATAAGTCGACTTGGATTGATTAATAGCAGTTTGATTTGGTGAAGTAATCTGATGGATCGCTTGCAAAAACTCAATTCGAATAGCGTGAGGTAATGTTCCTTCTGTTGATTCTGTTTTTTTTTTTGAAAGGAAGCAGTGAAAGGTGTCATGTCAACAATCCATCAACATTTATTGTGAGTTTTGTGTCAAATGAGCACATATATGAAGACTACATAACTTCGATGGGATGACTATTATTTTCGAAGTATCAAGACATCGAAATGAATCATTTATATAAAAGATACTTATAGATTTTTTTTGTTTTCTTCCATGCGAAAGGTTCTTGTTAACTATTTTTATGGATAGTGGATAACACTACTCATTTACGATATCGTTCATGTGCACGATGGTAAAGTCGAGGTCATCAAAATCTGCTTTACAATAGCCAAATACTTCTCCAGCGGGTATCACCTTGCTATCGTCTCTAATTTCTTGCTCTTGAGCTGCTCCTTCGCCAAGGAAATAGGCTTAAAAATCACAGCTAGATCTGAAATAAAGGGTGGGTGGAGAAGCAGTTCGAAACCAGCTTCTCGAATTGCAGCCATCGCAACTTAAAGATTGTGTGTGCAAATGTGTTGTCTTGGTACAACAGGAATCGTTGCTCGCAGCTTGCTAATTTTCTCTGCGCAATAAGAGCCCGTGATAGTGGCTCCGTTTTTCAAATATTATACCATAATTATTTCATCGACAACCCAAAAAATTAAAGTTATAACCTCCCCCGCTGAGGTTCAAGCTTTGAAATTCTTTGCCGTTGATGAAGGAAGGCCGCTTCCAAACCATAAACTGCTGTTTCGTCTCAGGATGTTATGAATCTTAGTAGACCGTAGTCAGAAATCGCGACAAAAAAATTCTTGGTCGTAGTTGCTGCTCATGGCTCAGAATCATTTGAATGAAATCCCTATGAATTTAGCTAGACGTCCTGTTACGTTCGCCACACAGCATGGTCGATGCACAAACCCATAAGGGCAAAATAAGGGACTATCCTGCCTCTGAAGACCCCAATCCACCGTCCGAGCAAGCGCTGTCTATTAAAAATGTTTAAAGTTGTTATGGAAAGTTTGTTCTTGATCGTGCACGCGGGCTGCGTAATTTAAAGTATTATCAACAGCGAAATCAGCTCCATAGTATAGTTCTTTTGATTATATATCTCTGATACTGACTGAAGCATTTGAATTCAACGCACCGATGAAACGAGTCAGGTTGACAACGTCGTTGATATCAATCTACTGCGGTCCTCCATTACCAGCGGCACAATGTGTCAGCCCAATGCCCGCCCACACACAAGCACCAGCCCGGTATCCCCCCTTCCGAGGTGCAACGCGCAGAGATTAAATTACCAGCTGGCGTGCGTCGACAATTGGCACAAAACCGGTCCAACGCTAGAAAAGCTTCAACGAGTTCAGCAAATTCGGCTGACCGTTGACCGCCGATACAGCATACACGGGATCGATGGATCCCATAAATATCGCCGGGAGAACAGCTGGCGGGACTGTTCGGTGTTGAGTCTCCTTGGGTTCTGTTCTGGATACTTGTGGGTGCATTACGAATTTTTGGCGGGAAAATTCGGAGGAAGAAAAGGTTGAACGGCCAGCAAGCGGCGTAGAAGTAGAATTAAGCTTAGATAGAGTTAGCTAGGTTTTAACAATAATAATAGTGCCTTACGAATAAAGGAAGTGTGTTAATTGTGTGAAGTAGCGAAGCGGACGTCGCGCTCTCGGCTCTTGTGTTTGTTTCAAATTCCCTATTTCGTCGGCGGTTTTGGATCGTCGCGAATCCTGTTCCCGTTTCCGGATTCGCGAATAGGGCAGTCCCAGCGCAGAAACGGGTGGCGCCCTTTTTGTAAAAAAATATTCCCACATTTCTCTTCGCGGGTTTATCGTGGCCAGGATCGGCTGCAATGTAGTAGCGGACGTTGCACGAATTAGAGGTGAAACAGTCCGTCACCCTTCAGTCTGAGAACAAAATTTCGTAGACATTTTAAACATTTTCTTCAGTCAAGGACCTATCAAGGCCTATCAATTTCTTGTAATAAGTTTTTATAAATATTTCACCATTTAAGAAGTTCTATTTTAAGAAAGATGTTTGCTAAAAATCCATCAGTTTAGTCGTGGCGAATATCTACTTCTAGTTTCATGCAAGTCAAACCATGCTGTCTGAAGATATTTTTTTATCTATATGACAAGATCGGCTTAGAACGTACGTGGATAAGATATTGTATTTTATATAGTAGTTTTCAGCGAAAATTGAAAAGTGGACACAGAAAGGACCTGAAAAAATGGCTCTTAATATACGAGTATGTAGGTGTTCGCTTATGGAAACTATCCGTTTCTATACTTTCTTTCTTTCTTACTATAATTTGGCAATAATGCATGTATTGATATTGATAATATCTCCGAATAATTTTTATCTAGTGAAATTAGTAAATTGAATGATAAAAATATGTACTATTAAAAAAAGCAACTAACAAAATGACTCAAATTCTGCTTGATTTATTCAGCGAGCAATTCATATTAATCGAAATATTTTCATTATCTTTATTACAGCCAAAAAACAAAATGGTGCTGCAATTCGGGCAAATAGTTTAGGATCTGGCACACGAACGCCACCATTGGAACGCAAAAGTAAATTTAGTGCATTAGGACGTTTCTTCAAACCATGGAAATGGCGACGGAAAAAGAAAAGCGAAAAATTCGAGGCGACATCGAAATGTAAGTATAAAACTGGAATAGCTATTGAATTTCTGAATTTTTTAATTAGCCACCTATTGTTTTCTTCGTTGCAATAAAAAATATTGAAAACTGTTTTTAATGGCGAATGGCATCAATAATATTCTTTTGCAAAGAAGTTGGGCAATTCTTAAGTAAAAAATAAGCGAGAAATTAAATCCAGATAAAATGTATGAAAATTAAAAAAAATCCGATGCATAGTTTTAAACAACGACCGCTTTCCTCCACCACAGCAAATCCACTCACTCATAAATTCACGTAAATTAACCAAAAATCCATGATTGGTTGTCTTAATCCAACCTCCAAATATGCAAAAACAAACAACTTGGATCAGACACTCCCGAAATCAATCAAAACTTCCTCGTATCGAATCCCACCCACACGTCGCAACAATCAATCAAAGAAACGTTCGCCCGTCGAAGGTCAATAAAATGGAATCCCAAATGATCGCGCAATCTCCACATTGGGCCGAACTTTGTTTACGTTGCGATTATCGTAAATACGTTGCATATTTAGGGGTGGGGGGAAGATATTTTAGAATTAGCGCTAAATGTTGATAAGATGAAAGCGAAAGAAGCGAGCCAACCAACAAACAAACACAACGAAACATGCAAAATCAATCATCTACAGTGGTTTAGCGAACCATTAGCCATCATTATCGATTGGCTCCCGTGCTTGCCGCATGAAATTTGCACATTTGGGAAAGTATTTTGCTAATTGATGAATGAAATTAGAAATGGAAGCCGTTCATGTTGAGTTTTCCGGGGTAGCAATTTATTTTTCTTGAAAGCAATGACCGACTGACACTTTCGAAAGTAGGCCTATTATTTTTAATTGTGTATTTGAAATTGTTCATGTCGCTTTTTTCACACGGAAAATTGTTGAAATATTCAAAGAAACCAAGATACGAAAATGTTCAACAGTTTCATGTTATTTTGGGTCATTATTTTCCCTCTTACAAAATTGTGAAAATTAAACGAACAGTTATCAACAATTATCCATCTTAAAATATTTAAAAACAAGTTGAAACGGACAATCATCAATGAAAAGCAATTAGCTTGACTAATTTTGAAATATCCTAGAATTAGAACAAAAATTTATAACATCATAGTTTCAAAATTATTTTTTCTACATAAAAATTTATTAATAAATTTATTTTCAATTACTTAAAAATTTCATTGTAATTATATTGTTTTTTTTTCTTGAAAAAATGCTAAAGTAATTTTTCTCGTAGACTTTCCTTATTATGTATTTATTTTTAAATAGTTTTTGTGGTTGCTCCTAAGTTTTCATATGAAATAACATTATTTGAATATTCTTCTAGAAATTTTATTCAAATAAATTTTTACATGTTATTTTTTAAATAAATTTTTGATTAAACTTAACAGCTGTTTAAAAAAATCCCAAATATATTTTAATGAAAATTTTCGGATAAAATACCGCTGACTTCAGAAACATGCCAAATATAGGCAAATAAATTTCCAAGCAAAAATTTCGTGTAGAAAATTTTTACATCATCGAAAAGTTTTTCTTGAATTCTTCACCGAGAAACAAATTTATCCGGAAATTGCTTTTAGTGAAAACTACATTGCAATGATTTGCCATGTATTTTTTCTAAAAAGAAAATCTCTTTCATTTTTAAAGAATAGCTTTTTCATAAAGTAATGTTTTCTATGTTTTTGAGGAAATAGAAACTTATGTAAGATTATTTCCTCTTACATTTTTTACAAAAAAATTCCGCTAGAACTTTTTCTAACAACTTCTTAAAACTGATTGTTTAGAATTTTCTTGAAAAATGAGTTGAAATCCTTCGTGGGAGAATTGTTGTTTGTAACATGTCGCCCGTTCAAATTTCAATAAAAATATGTCAAGCGAATTTCGTCGATACATATTTTAATGGTGTGTAGTTTGGTGTCATAGACGTTTTTCTGAAAATAACTATTCAAGAAATGTGTGCGGATATTTTCTTCGCCGTAGAAACTACATGCCAAAAATATTTTTTTATTATTATATTTTATGATTATTATTTTTATGTATTTTATCGGAAATAATTTTCTCAACAAAGTTTTCGTTAAAAATGTCTAAAAAATTTATGTTGCTTTATTATGAGACTTAATGTTTTGTAGAGTTTTTCGAAGAAATATCACTATTTATTTCATGAAATTTTCCATGAGGTTTATATGTCTCGGAATATTTGACTTATGTGTTAAATATTCTGTTAATTGTTTCCGAGCATTTGCCTTTTGAATCGTGCTTTAAAATTATTTCGTTGATAATTTTTTCAGAATCTGTACGTGAATTTTCAATGATTAATTTTTGATGACCATTTTATTCCTGTTATAGTGGAGAAAAGTTTTTCAGCATTATTTTTTGTAGATTGATAATTTCATGCACAGTGTGGATGATTTTCCTGTTTCAATATTGAAAATAGTTTATTCGCATTGATTCATCAAAATATAAGGATTGAACAATCAATTTATTATTTTATTAACATTCTCTTTGAAAAAAATCCCAATAATTTTTCCAGTAAAATTTTCGCTATTATTATTCTGGAAAATTTTACCGAGTAACTTTTTATTCTTTTTCAATGGCGCAACCGCTTAAATCTACCTTTGAATTCTTTTACACATTGCATTCAGATGTTTTGGTTCAACGATCGTGTCCACCAGTTTAAAAATCTTCAAAGTAGAGTGTGATAGTGGGTTTCTTCTATTTTATTATTATAATTTGAGACTATTTATTTGTTCCATGTTTTAAGATAATTTTTGAATTTTTTTTAGTAAGTTCTTTAATTTTCTAGATTGAAATTTTTTCTCCCTGTATAACATCAGAAAATATGCATGAGATTTGTAGCGAGTTTTTCATGGAGTTTTCATTCTAATTTGTTGTTGTACTGTTTTAGGGGAAATTTCATTGTCTCTTAACACCAATTCATTCGTGGATATTTTTACACTTGAAGCCAATGACATGAATTTTGGATAAAGTTTTTGAAGCTTATCTGTTTAAAATATTTTACGAGTTTCCATTTAATAAATTTATTTCCGTACAATTCAGTTGTTAAATTTTTATCTACAGAATTCAAGTTTAAAAATGTATTTAAATAGAGCCGTAAAACATTTTCAAATAATTTTTATTGTAAACTCTAATAATGACACGTCCCACAAAATATTTGCCAGTGAAATAAAATTACTCTAAGGCTTTTGAATTTTCCATCAGAATTTCACAAAAGTTCAATTTAAAAAAAGATAGTATTTTCACCTATAATTAACATCTTGCAATTTCTCTGTCAAAGTCCATATTCAATGCTGCATCCTTTTTTCAAAAATTCATAATTTTGAATTTCAAAAGTTGTTTATGATTTCACTTTTTTTAGTTTATTTAATTCTACTGCGATAATGACAGTAAAATAATTAAATCACAAATAAGGCAAAGAATGTGAATTCAAAAGTTTTGTGTCAAACATAGAATTTACGAACCTTTAACTATAATCCCAACATTTTCAAGTACAAGTCTATAATAAAATATACCATCTAAAAAAACTTCTCGTCTGAAATTCTCCAGAATACTTTCAACTTTAAGCAGTAAATAAAAAAAACTGATAGCCAATTTCATTGCAATTTTCATCATTTGCCGGGTAGACTTTTTCAACTACCCAATCGTTCCATTCATCCCTTACACCACAGCTACAAATTGGTTGGCGCGAAAACAAACAAACAAAAAAAGACAGTTACAGAAGTGATGCCATTCAATTAAAAGTTTCTGTAAATTTCTTGTCATACTAACTGAAGAATTACTCCTTGAAAGAGATGTCTTCGAGCTAGGATCATTGAAACAAACGGAAAAAAATCGGTTGGCAAGGAGTGAGAGCAATAGGAGAAAATAAGACCTTATTTCGTTATTCTATTTGAAAGTAACTTAACTACAAAGTTGGACTATTCATCCCGAGCTAATTGGGCGACAACTTTCTACAGAATTCGTGAAAGGACGACTGTTGGAAAAGTGAAGTTTTCCAAGAAAGTGTCAGATATTATATAGTTTTGGGTGGGGTGTATTTAAGGGCAGATAAATCGGTTTATGAAATGGAATAGGTTCTTTGCAGAGAAAATGGCGTAAAAGTTATCAACTATATAAAAAAAAAGAATTGAGGAAAACGAACGTATGATATGAAAGAACCAAGTAGAAGTTTCTATTTCTCTATTCTCTATTTTCTTCCATTTATGATTTGTCCATTTTATTTAAAACTTTCCTATCTACATAAAAGCGGCAGTTTTAAATTTGTTCGAAAAGAGAAACGAAGACCGCAATGCTCTGAAATCTTAGTATTCATCACTCGAACTAAGAGGATATTTGTTGATAAATAGGATAAGGAAGAAAGTCAATAGTTAGTCTGGATAAATAACTAAAAGAATAAAGACGGTTTACACGGAACATTCACGTGTTTTTTTATTTAAATAGTGTATATATGTATCTGCCATGCTTTTTAACTTCCCAGTATGTGGGAAGTTCTTGTAATCGCCTCGAAAATCGAAATTGAAATTTTCAACTTTTCTTTACGTTTTGAGGTCTATAGAGTATATATAAAGTGTTTTTAGAAAGAAGTATGTATGTGTGTGTGTGTGTATGTACGTACGTACGTACGTACGTGCGTTCACAGGCAGTTTTTCTACGAGCATAGCTCACGTAAACGAAGTCCGATCGACTTGGTTGAGGTGTCAATCGAAGCGTCTTTGCAATCTTAAGAGCTGATTAGTTTTTGGGAAACTTCGGTCAGGGGGGTTTGCTGTTTTAACCCCTTGAAGGTCAACCATGTTATGCGCTATATCTCACGAACCAAACGTACGATTTTTTTGAACAATTTGTCAATCGACGCGTATTAACAGTTATATGATTTTATCAAATTTTTAAAAGAATTCTTGGAGCCGTTTTTTAATTTTTAAAAAAAAATTGCAAAAAATTAGGTTTTTTTTTCAAAAACACAAAATTTTTAGCCTGATTTTCAAACTTAAGTAATCAATGTTTATATTATTTATATACTCCAAATAGTTTTTGTGAAAAAAACAGCAAAAGTTTTTTCATGATTACAAAAAAAAATTAAATAAAAAATAAAAAATCATTAAACGTTCAAGGTCATTTACGTCATTCATTATATCTCGAGAACCAAATATAATCTTCCGGTCATTATGGTGTCAATCAACGCGTATTATCATTTTTATGATGTTCTTATATTTTAAAAAAATCGTTAAAGCGTTTTTTTTTATTTATTAAAAAAATTGGAAAAGTGGTGTTTTTTTCATAAAAAAAATCATTTTTAACCTGATTTGCACATCGTAATAATAAATGTTTATAGAATTTGTAAACTTTTATCAATTTTTGTAGAGAAACCAGTAAAAACTTTTCTCATGATTACAAAAAAAAATTAAATTAAAAATATAAAATTATTCAAAGTCACCATGTAAAATGCGTTCATTCGAATCATTATACTTTAAATCTCTTATTCTAAAGACATTATTGTACAGTCAATCAAAGTTTATTAATATTTGCAAAATTTGAGCAGATTTTCAATAGTCTTCACAGCACCATGTTTTAACTTTAATTAAAAAAACTGCTTTGTAACCTGTCCCCCCCCCCTTCGATTGATCCGTGTGAATAATCAATCAAACCAATCCACGAAAATCTTTACGTAATCAATTGACGCTCGCGTAGATGTTACGATTAATATTAAGTAATTCCAATAACTTTTATGAGGTACATTTTTATTATTTGAAGTAGTATTATTTCCATAACTGTTATTTAATATTTACATATGTAGATATTACTGGGAAGTTGACCGTGTGGACCTCATGGGTCGCACCTCACGGCTTGTTAAATTACATCTTATAATGAAAACTAACTTAAAACATTCTTTCTTTTTCAGCACTCGAACGAAAAATATCAGTACGTGCCAACAGAGACGAGCTTGTCCAAAAAGGAATTCTCTTGCCTGAAAGTCCGATCGGTGCAATATCAGAATCGGGTAAGTGTCCCATTCTTTCAGCGCATGAGTGTCAATTCTCCCAAAGATACTCAAACTGTCTGCATTCAAGTAGTTTGAATTTTGTGCCGCTTGTGCTTTTAGTGAGTGCAAACACCGTATTCTAACTTTTATCTCAAGCTCACTAAAAGCTGTTGCAAGAAAGATACTCTACAGTGCGGATCAACACTTATGCGACACTAAATTTTGCTTGCAGGTGAAGAATATCACAGTACATCAACAGGTAATGGCACTAGTCCAGCATTAGCGTTCCACAATAATTCCAACAATATACAAAATCATATAACGACATCATCAGCGACAACCGCATCAACAAATGTGCCTTCGTCACATTCCGTTCAACAAATTAGCTCCTCAATCGGTGGGGTAGTTGTGGGTGGTGGCCCGGGCGGACAGCCGGGCGTGCATGGCCTTGGAACCCATCCAAGCTTAACCAGTAGTCTGTCCGTGCCACATTCGCAATCGGCCCATCAATTGGGTCAGCCGAACATGACCGGGACGGGTGGTGCACCTATGACCCCCATGGCGCAACACCATCAAGCTCTGGCGCAACAGCTGCAACAGCATTTTGCCAGCAACAATATGGGTAAGTGGTTGCAATTAATATGGACAGGATACAAATTAAATTTTGAACATTTATATTCATGATAATTGGCAAAATGGAGAAGGTAGTAATATCCTGACTTAATCCTTTACAATTTAATGGGTCGTGGGTTCGGTTTTGGTTTGCTGGGCTAGAAAAATTGTTCATTCAAAAGCAGTTGCATCGTTCGCTAATTTGCAATAGAATTTAGTTGATCCCTAATCAGGATTTCAACTTAGGTAAAACAAAAATTTTCTGTTATTTATCAAAACACATTGATTAATCTTGTTCCTTTACATATTTTAGGGCCAAATATTTCTTTGCGATCATTGCAAATTCAATGTAGGGATGGTCGCAATTACGGTAGTAAAGATTTGTAATACCATTCAAGTTGAATGATTTTCCTATTGCTTTGGTAGCATATATTGCTTGTTTTTGGGCTGATTCAAATCTTGACCGAGCCCTTTTGTCTGTAATTCATTTCGACCTAATTTGAATAGCATATTCAGGTGTTCATAAGTTCATTGAAAATTCCACTAAATCTGTCTGAAAACTTAAATTATATCAAGTGCACTCGTGTCATAATATCATTTTAAGCGAAGCGCTTAAGACCTGTTTAAATGCCTCCCATATACATCATGACCTTCATTTTCCAAAAATTCGTCCTCTTTGCATTCATTTGCATACTGTAGGTATTTCAAAAGTCTCGACTAGAAGATGTTTGTCGAGCCGAGCATCCCTTATTCTTTTCTGGTGCTCGCCATGTAACAACGGCCTCTCATCAGTGGCCTCCCGGGAGGTCCTTTCATGTCAATCAATTACTCATCGTTTGCCTTCCTTCACGATGGAGTGTCATCAAACCTGTGATTATGGTGACTCTCCTGCGCTGTAAGTTCCGCTTTCATTTCACCGCAACTTGAGTGCGTTGCTCAAGGCCAGACTCGTCCTCGACATCTTAGAATACCAAGGTTCACCGTCATCTTCATCATCGGGTTGTAATAGGAAGGAAAATCAGCTAGCAAGCTAGCTAGCATAGATAATGGCTGGTGGTGGGAATATTTGAGAATTGATTTTCAACGTAGAAGAACACTTGCGGCTAACGGATGGGTTTGTTTGTTCTTTGCCTGAATCGGAAACTGTATGAGAATTGATTTGGAACCAACAAAGTTTTAAGGGATGATGCTGGCTGTTACGGAACTGTTGGTGTTGTTGAGAATGTCAAGTGAGTGGAAGGGATCCTTGGTTGAACGATGTTTGTGGTATTTCGTTACAGCAACCACTTAATAGACGATAGTACTTAGCTATTTGAAAAAGTGCTATCATGGTGCAATGCAGGAAATGTTTTGTGTTAACTTTGTACCAAGCAGATTTGGTTTATTTTGACTACATTGTGGCAAACGATCGTCTTGAAGGAAGTTTATGTTGTTTTCACGGCCCCATATAAAATCGTGGAAGGGTAGAAGATGCAGCATTTTTGCTTCGACATTTGATATGAAAATTCTCTGAATCTCATTGCGTCGAAAACAGTTCTTATAACGCAAAGTGGTTACATTTTTCTGTAGTAGAAACTGTCAGTTCGCTATATAATTGCAAATCAGTTCTAATCTACTTAATAAGGAATTGCAACTTTTTTGTTTAGGCCTTCTTTCTTGATTGGAAGTAAATGGGTCGAATAGTTGCGCCTAAAATCTCCATGGCTGCAAGTATTAGGTGATATTATCGTATGAACCCTTTTTACATAGTGACTTTCAATGATTTTCTATTTTTAAATTTTTTCTGTAAGCATGAAAAAAGTTAAACAGTTTTTGTAAAAAAAACTCTAAATGAATTGCATGCTCAAATTGATTGAAGTGCTGAGGTATTTCATGATACAGATTTGAAGATGTGCGCACAACAAAAGTTATTAAAGTGATCATGATCAATGAATTGCATAACTTTCTTTTGTATGCAACATTTAACTAGCTGTTCACCACGTAAATTTTCCTCGCGACATTGTAAACAAATCATTACGTAACGTTTGTTATTAATACATCCATGTGTACATTCGGCACACGTTCATAACCCGAAACCATTTGCTGCAGCGAGCAATGCACTGCTAGCAATTATAAAGATATTTACTTTTTTAGTTGCTTCAGTCATGTGGCAAATTCACAATATTTGTCCATTCATCAAGCGATGTATTTATTTGGTGATAAATACATCACTTTAATGTTTGCAAGATGGGTTTCTGGTTAGATGTTTTTTGGATACATCACAATATGTATTAAACTGCTCGCGTCGTTTTACTGCAGAACTCACAAAAAATCACATAGACCTTTTGTGGAATTCGGTATAATAAATACTTAGTCGGGCTTGGTGAAAAAATACACTATCATTCATACTTTATAAAACTAATTGGCGAAAAAGCAAATGAACTAGCTTACTTTAAAAATTCGGTTGTTACAAACTATTCATGCTAATTGCCAAAAAGGTTAAATCAATTACTTTCTATAACATCAATTTGATGATGTCCTTAAAGCAATTTTAGGAAGTAAACTGACCCCGAATGTAAATAGTATTGGTTCAGTCAAACATCTCTCTCTCCATTGAATCCCATCTTTAATTAGTTCGACTCGAATCCGGAAATTATCAACAGATAGATTAAATTACAGTCTCAATTGCCTGTCTGCTGCTATATAATATCAAACATCTGTTATTTCATATTCCCATACGATGCAACATCCTTCGTTACTAATATGTCCTAGAAGTCCTTTCTATCACAACGCCATGCTTGCGTGCCTGGCTTCACCATGCACTCCTGATACTCGTATATATCTTGTACGATCCCATTCGAGACCGAAACGGAGGGTATATTTAATTACATCGCCATTTGAGCTGTGCATGGAGTATCCTTACGACACGATGACTTAACGTACATTGTGCCTAATAATGTTGTATCCTGCCAACATATTTGCTTCACAAAGAGCCGTTTCAGTGATTCAAAATAGGTTTTTCTTACGTTTGCTGGAGTCGCGGCTAAGCTCACGCTTCGGAGGGTGGCAATATGAAAAGATTGGTTATTATTCGCTGTTTGGGTGCCAATAAAGGCTTCTTTGGTTTTTGTTCCCGTCTGAAATGCCAGTGTTTCAAAATCCGATTATGTTCTTCAGATTTCATTGATTTTTATTGCTAATTTGGTTGGCGCCAGCTTGCAACTCCGATGTGTCGTCGTGTGTGCAGACAGGATTAAAGGAACTCAACTCCAGCCCTCGAAACTACATTGTTGAATGAATGGTTAGTGGCTCCCGGATGTTGTGGGGATCACAATAAAACGGCATACAGACGACCAACCTGGTTGTCAACTAAGTCGTCAACCTGGTTGAGGTTGAGACTACAGACTGAACAACCGAATCGTCAACTTGAATGCCAACATCACTTTGTCGAAAATTTCATGGTGAGAGGACGTCTGCTCAGACTATGTACGGTAGATAATTTTCATACGCTTTGTTCAAAATGAGAGATGAAATATTTTTCTCTTATTTTATTATTGATGAACTATGTGAATAAGCGATTTTCTTTACAAAAATTGATCGATTTGCACAATTTCGCTATTGAAACTTAACGACGTGCACTCGACAAATTCTTGACTCGAAATGATGTTGACGTTGATGTCTGTCAACATGGCCATAGACGGCAAAACATGTTTGTCAACATTAAGCCCCTCCCACAAAAATCACAAACATTTGATTTTACTTCAACCTCAACTTCAACATGAACTTCAACCGTCAACATGCCTACAGACGTTCAACATTGATACCAACATGGCAAGTTGACGACTTAGTTGACAACCAGGTTGGTCGTCTGTACGCCCTTTAAGGTGCGATACATGCAAGGAAAGGTCTTTGAGACCACTTTATAATACCATAGTCAAAATATCCTTGTGCCAATTTCAGCATATTCCTATGTTTCATTCCAAAGTAGAGTTCCGTTCGAATCATTATTTAAATATTGAAGCTCTTCGACTCCTGAAAATGACAATAAAATTTTTGAAGTGAATTTGCGTGGGTGGACATCAGTATCCTTCACTGTTCACAGTTCAATGTATTCAAATCCTGGCTACCATTTAACAGCATGCGACTCTTTAACATGGACATAACGTCGATCAGGGAAGTTGAAACGCAAATAGACGACTGAGTGGACCATGGGGAGCTATATTTTCATTTGAATTGGCCACTCGCCTACAACTACTACTCCTTGAACAAATGCACCCTCCCACCGGCACTCTTTCAACTGGCGACTGATAGGATAACCCTCCTACCGAAACTGATTCCATGGAAATCGATTTGCCGGCCATGTAAACATTTGCTTGAATATCCTGAAGGATATGCGGAGTTTGTGGTAGTTAAAAGGAAATATAGCAGAGCAAAAAAGAAAATGTGAAAAAAGCCCGCATAGTATATTTGCACACCCCTAACAAATATTTCGCCAGTAGTTCAGAGGGAGGATGGGTGTTCCAGTCAAGTGACATGAAAATTCCGAAGTGAGGGTACACTAGAAGTTAGTCGTCGACTGGAATGATTAATTACAACCACAGAGGCAATCATCAATTATACAGTGTTAGTGGATGTGGCGATCACACCAACAATTGTCTAGACGCAGGACATTGAGGCAAAAATGGGATTTTCATAAAACATGGACGATATATAAGCTTTGTTCAGAAATTGAGTACGGAGTTGACAATGTTAAATTGAAAATACATAGCTTCTCTTTTAATCCCAGTCAAATTTGGTTCGCTGTAGTTTATTTTAAATGGTTATAATTAGTGAAGATTGTCTGGTAAAACATTTTTTTTGAATAAATTCAACAAAGATATAATTTTAAAAATGCATCATTAAAAAATTAACTATGATAAGCTTACCAAAAGTCTTCAAAATAAAATCGAGGATAAAGTTTTGCGGTGAAATTTATTTCAATAAATAGTTTCTATACATCTCTGGAAAAATCCCCATAAAATATGCACGGATAAATGTCTACTCTTGATGGATTATCGTACATCTATTCGCTAATTTTGTTATAAATACCTTCCACGTTGATATTTCCACTTCCGATCTCGATCGCAAAATTCTCCAAATGAAATAGAGTGCATTTAATTAACACATATTCCCTTGTGCCGTCACTATGCTGAAGATATAGCATTTAATTCGGTAATTCCTTTTGATTTTTTCAAAAGATGAAAATGTGCACAAAACATTTGAGGATATTCATTATCCAAAAAAGCGAGAAGCGTCTTTCAATACCCTCCCTTGTAGATGGAACATATTAAGGATTATTTTGTAAATGTATCAGCGCAAATTGGAAAAAATAGATTATTTTCATTTAGTGCATTTCTTTTCAAAAAATATCAATTGCATGTGTTTTGTATGTGTATGTGTATTGAACATGTATTTTTTAAAAGCTGCTTCTATTCCCACATTCCTGCCCACAAATTCCTCGCAATACTCTCTTTTAACTCCTTCTCGAATACTAGCTCATCACTAGCTAGATTCTTCGCAAAAATATCACAAACGAAGCAGGAAAAGACTCAACAGATTTTTCCGGCCAAATTGAAAGATTCTATACTAAGTCCGCCGTAAATATCCAGTCTTTCGTTCAAAGGGTAATATAAAAAAAAGTAGGTAAGTTACCTAGAGCAATATGTAGCCCGCCAGGATAGTGTTCTGAAGTTTGTATTTTCTTATTGAAGGTCAGGATATTTCAGGGAATTTTTCTGGGTCCCTTGATGCCAATGTTCATCTCTACGAAATTACTTTAGGTTTGTGGGCAAAATTGAAAGAAAAGAAAAAAACAAATATATAACAGAAAGTCCAGAGGATTTTATAGAATATATTACGGTGCAATATTAGTAGATGTTCAATGTGTGATGTGAATGAATATACAAATTCCAACTATTGCCTTTTTGTTGGTTGTACATTTTGATTATAAATAAATATAAATATGATGTCCTTCCATGGTTTCTTGTCTATGCAGAGTGTATTCCCAGATATGTTTGAAAGTTGACTACCCATAAAAATAATGTTCAAATGGGTCTAATCGCCTGATTTCCCCAATTAAGATCCATTTCATATTTTGTCTTTTGAAATTCCAGATCTCGCTTTCAATCAAAAACATTGCTTTGCGTGTTAATAAAAAAAAAACACCAATGTAAAAGATACACACAAAACTTCTTTTACATGCACAAATGAACTACAAAGCTAATTCAATTGAAGCAGTTGACAGTCCTTGTCGAAACCATTCAGAATGAATTTCTTGGCCGCACTTAGCTGATGCAATCGGCACAGAAGTGGTTGAAATGGTGTCACCTATGCCCTTGTAGATAGTCCCACTAAACAGGACTGTTGAATTTGAAATGGCTCTTGAATTGACAACACCAGTTGCTGTGAATTGCACTTAATTATTTTCGATTCATTGTAATACAAGTACTTAAAATATTTGTTTCTTGATACACACTATATGTTACCAATTGCTTTCTGTCCCACCAATGTAGTTGCGTTTAGGTTTCTCCAGGATATAACCCTCATACACCGACATGTAGGATTAATATTAAAATAAATTGTATTTTTTATGTACTTAACATTATCTTGAAAAACGCGGAGACTTATGGATTGACCTTACCAGATACTTAGAAAAGCAGAAAGCGATGAAAAAATTACACGGAGAGCAACTAAAAATTTTCAAGTACCCAATCTTGTGGATCCCTAGACCAAAAACATTAAGAAACGAGATGACTATGTTCTACATGATTTTTATAATGAACCGTTGCCTTTCTTTAAATAAGTTGTAGAACTAAAATTGCAGACAATTTTCGTTTATATCTTCAGGCTGAATTTTTACAGCATATAGTTGGTACGAAAAAAAACCAATATTGGTAGGATATTCCGAAAATGTTTGATGGAACTTATTTTTAAAAAAATATCTACGATCAAAGCTTTGGATTTATTACCTGGAACATGTCCCTAGGTTTTTTTTAAATTTGAATATCATATTATGCCAAATTACTCATTTTCAACTATTCCTTACTTTGTTTATTTCCAACAATTTCTTCAGGCAATGGAAGAATTATTATTTCTATAAAATTTGCATAAAATATTGTTTATGTTTGTAACTTAATCATCTAAACATAATATGCTCTTTCAACATAAATCCTCTTTTAACGTGAGCTAAACAATTCTCAAAAAGGGGTTACTCAACTTCATGTATATAAATATGCATAGTTTTTACAACTCAATTTGGAAAAAAACACAATTATTATATAATTCTCTGCATAACATGGTATTTTAATTATGCTTGAACGATTCATTATTAATTTAATACAAAATTGTTTCCACATGAGCGATTTTGAAATAAGTTCAGGGGTCATTTTGTCGAATAAAATCTGAAAATTAAAGTCAAAAAAGTATGTGAAATGTTTTTACCTGGAATTTAATATCTTGTTGGACCGCCGCGCCTTCTGATACTTTTTGATACTTCACTCAGTCGATTCGGTATTGATTGGATAAGATTTTCGCAAAATTGTGGGGTAATCGTTTCCCACTCCTCCTTCCGCCTGTTTTAAAATTTATTACCAAGTTCAGCAAAAATTCCTGAAGCCGCCCTAATAATCCGATTTTCACTTTATAAAGTGTATTAGGTGAAATGCTCTTTTATATGTAAAAAAATTCAAACTTCTATATGCTTTAGTTTCTGACTTGTAGGGTTTTAAAAGTTTTGAATTTTTTTTAAATAAATTTGGAATTATGAAAGTCCTAAGTGCATTCTAAGTGTTAAAAACAATAAAAACAAGCCGCGAAGTGCGATCCTTGAGGTCCACACGGTCAGCTTCCCAGTAATATCTAGATAAACATTAAAAATATTACACACAATAATGATTTTGAAAATAATACTACTTTAAATAATAATAATGAGAGGTATTCATAGCCGTAATTGGAATGAATTAATATTAATCATATCATGTACGGGAGCATCCATTGATTACATAAGGCTTTTGGTGGGTGCGGGTAGATTGATTTGATCAAGCAATCGGTGGGAACCTTTTCTACGTTATTTGTTATTTTCACATCGATGATTGAAGGACGAAAGAACGCTAGCAAAAATGAATGCAGTTTTTGTTATTACTCACATTGAAGAGATTTTGTCGCGTGATGGCCATTTTGAATTGTTGCGATCAAAATTGCCATGACTTCAGCATAATCACTGAATTTATATTTTTTCACGATTTTACATTAATGAGATTTATAATTACTTTGTACATTATATTGGTAAATTTTGAATATGCAGTCAAAAATAGGTTCAATTGCATGTAAAAGGTAAAATGTACTGAACATGATGATGGAAGAAGTAATTGAAATCTTACGATTACTAAAGATTAAATCTACTAAAAACTACAATTTTTTATAAAGCTTTTTAAACCATTTGATTTTGCAAAGTATTGAATATAAAACATTTTACCATTCAAAGCGTTGATTACCACAAATGCAAATTTCATTGAAATTTTGATGGTTTTCAAAATTTGAGCAGTTTTTTTAATTGAAAGACTGTAAAAACTATTAAAAATCTGCTCAAATTATGCAAATATTTTGAAACTTTGGTTGAATTTACAACAATTTATTAAGAATATAAGATATAAAGTAATATTCGTATGAACCCTCTTTACATGGTAACTTTGAATGATTTTTTATTTTTAATTTAGTTTTTTTTCATCATCATGGAATTTTTTTTTGCTGGTTTCTCTTCAAAAACTGATAAGAATGTATAAATTTTATAAACATTTATTACTGAGTTGTGCAAATCAGGTTGAAATATTTTTCAGGAAAAAATCCTATTTTCTTCTATTAAATTAAAAAACGGTTGAAACGAATTTTTATAATGTTAAAAAAGTCACAAAGATGGTAATACACGTCGATTGACACCTTAATGATGCAAATATGAAATCCTTTTCGTGAGATATAGTGAATGACAGAAATGACCTTGAAGATCATGATGACTGTTAATGATTTTTTGTTTTTAATTTAATGGTTTTTGTAATCATGAGGAAAAGATTTGATGATGTTTTTACAAGCACTGCTTGGAGTATATAAATTTTATAAAAATTGATTACTGTGTTCCGTAAATCAGGTTAAAAATTTATTTTTTATGAAGAAAACCTATTTGTTGCACATTTTTTTCTTAAATTAAAAAATGACTACAACGATTTTTTCCAAAATTTGACAGCTTCACAAAAATGTTACAACGCTTCGATTGACATCTTAATGATGTAAATTGTATGTTTGGTTCGCGAGATATAACGCATCACAAATTTGACCTTGAAGATCACAATGAATGTTAATGATTTTTTCTTTTTTATTGATTTTTTTTGTAATCATGAGGAAAAATTTTGATGATATTTGTACAAAAACTGTTTGGAGTATATAAATTATATAAACATTGATTCCTTCAACTTGGAAATAAGGTTAAAAATTTATTGTTTTTGGAGAAAACTCTAATTTTTTGCACTTATTTTTAAAAGATTAAAAAACAGCTCCAAGGATTTATTCAATTTTTTTTAAGTTTTGATAGAATCACATGTGTTTTAATACGCGTCGATTGACACCTTGATCAAGGAAATCGTATGTCTGGTTCGCGAGATATAACGCATGACAGAAATGACCTTCAAACGGGCAAAACAGCAAACCCCTCCGACCGAAGTATCCCAAAAACTAATCAGCTCTTAAGATTGCAAAGATGCTTCGATTGACACCTTAACAAAGTCGATACGACTTTATTTACGTGAGTTATGCTCGTAGAAAAAAGTGTCCACGAACGTACGTACGTACACACACACATACATACATATATATCCCTTTCTAAAAACACTTTATATATACTCTATAGACCTCAAAACGTAAAGAAATGTTGAAAATTTCAATTTCGATTTTCGAGGCGATTACAAGAACTTCCCATATATTGGAAAGTTAAAAATGTTTTTCCCTTTTTTATATTTACTGCTATTTTGTAGCAAAGTTAATTTTTTCTAAAATTTTAAGCTAATTATATCTTATAGAAAATTTGATTACGCAACTTTTATTTCCGCAAAACTTTGCTCTAAAAGAATTAGTTTAAAATAAAAAGTCAAATAGTCTGCTTTTTATCGATTGATCCAGTTTGCTTGCAACACACAATTATATCATGAACTGCCGATTTACTCACTTTCACGATTTCCGCAATACTGCTTCCCTATTTAAAATGGTTAATAATAAGCCTCCCAACAAAAATTTCAACTTCTCGCGTTTTACGAAACATTACTAAAATAAAGCTATGCTAATTATAATATCTATCATCAAATACAATACATGTCAAATTAGTTGCAACATTGTGTAGCTCCAAGAATTCGTTTCTGCCCGAATACTTTTTTGACTGCGATAGGCACATGCACATTAATTCTTGGAGAAATGCTTCTAGTTGAATCGAATTCGACTTTTTTTGGTACCTATTTCGAAGCGTTTTCATGATCCATTGATTAAAGGAAGCTTGTCAAATTTGCTTCTTTCATTATTGCTGCTAATTGTCCCTTTGCCTGGATACTTTTTTGAGACACTTTCCATATATGTAACAGGACTTAGTTCTGGGATGCATGTCAAATAATTAATCCTTTTATTTGAAATTGATTCCAATTGGGAGATCCTTAAAATATTTAATTTTTTTTGGATTTCCATGCTAGCAGGATTCAATTTTTTCGCTTGCTTTCGTATGAATATCCTTCATGACGCGTCCCCAACCAACTTGTAATTTGCTTCACTATCTCTAAGCAAAGAATTAATTTTGCTTCTATGAAAGATACTTAAGCACCTGTTTACATTGTTTCTGTACGTTGCACCAACATCTTTAGGGTCCGTTTCCTTGATGAAAAGCACGTTCAAGGCTGGGAGGCTCTAAAAGTCAGCACTTCAACTCGCCCACCCGTACTATCCTGCTGTAAGTACTCAGTACTCGTTCTAGCTACGGATTCTGTGTCCCTGGACACATTTCCTTCATTTTTATGAATATGAAGTGAGCACTACGAATAACGGTCGGTATTCTGATATTCTGGCAAGCTTTTGCATACACTGTTGCTGCTGTGTCGCATACGTTATGGAAATATGCTGCACGGCACTCGTATGCGTGCCCGTACGTACTCCTACATTTATTTGAATAAATTGTTGAAGTGGATGAGACACAGTTTGGAAAATATGTCGTGCTATAAATTAAAAATGATAGCAAACAACGTTTCTTGCTCGACGTAGCGCAGACTATGCCAAGCAATGAAGAAGATAAAAAACCACATAATATTTATCTTATCACATGTGTACGTATTGTATGACGCCCGTGATGATAGTGGATGTTTGTTTGGTTAGAACTGTTGCGCTGTTGTTTGTCCTTCTATTCCATCTTTAATTGAGATAAAAGCTCAAGTAATTTGCTTAGCAAATTTAAGTGGAGTGAATAGAATTTTTTTTATTGTGTTGCATAACTTTATTTATCTATATTATTAACTTTTGGATGTTAGCTCATTATCTTTTGCACAGATATTTGAAAGAATGTAAGATCAGTTGACAATCGTTGAGAGGCACTTACATGACAAAGCTTTTCTAAAAAGAAACAAGAAAAACGGAATCTCTACAAACGATTCAATGATTCATGTGTCAATTTTTAGGTTTAAAAGACAAGTACTCATAAAGGATTCATTTTAACAAATGAACAATATAATTTTAATTCAATATTAATATTATTCAAATGCACGATCTGATATTAAAAGCAATCTTAATTGTAATTAATCTCGAAGCAATAAGGCTTTTCAATATCACCTTCCTCTCAGAAATTAAATCGGAATTCAGACTATAAATATTTAAATTATTTCCGTTTTTTTTAAAGAGATCTCTCCATAAGATTTTTTCAAAGAAAATGTATCGCATATACCAGATCTGTTTACAAAATATCGCGAATTTTCGGTTTGTCAAAAATTATTTATTTATTCATCAATATCTACTTTGTTCCCTTCGAAGTAATCCCTATCAGATATTATACAGTTGTGTCAACGTTTTTTCAATCATTTTTTGTGATCTTGTTCAGCTCCTCCTTCGATGCCGTCTTTATCTCCTTAACCGTGGCGTCTCATGGGTCTCTTCAGTTTCGGGAACAAGAAAAGTCACAGTGGGAAAAGTCTGGGGAATACGGTGGCGGCATCGTTAATATGTTGTTTTTGGTCTAAAATTCGTGCACTAGCAAGGATGAGTGAGTAGGAGCGTCATCATGGTGCAAATGCCAATTTTTGTTCTTCCACAAATCCGGGCGTTTCTGGCGGATTACTTCGCGCAAATTGCGCATTAATTGCAGGTAATATTCTTTATTGACCGTTATACCCCGCGGCAAGAACTCATGCAATCGATGAAAACTGTAAGCAAAATCTTCACATTCGAGCGAACTTGGCGCGCTTTTACGGTCTTGGCTCGAGCGGCAAGTTCCATTGGGATGATTGAGCTTTCGTTTTCATATCAAAACCATAAAGCCATGATTCGTCACCAGTTTATGACCCTCTGAAATATATTTAGGTCGTCATGGACAGAGTCCAACAGCTCCTTAACAATGGTAATGCGCTGCTGTTTTTGGTCCAAATTGAACAATTTTGTTACGAGTTTCGCGGCGGCCTCAAGCCGAAATCATTGGTGATAATCGAATGGTGCGAGCTAATCGATATGTTTAGGTCCTCAGCAACTTCTCTAACGGCCAATACCATTTTCATCACTTAATCAATGTTTTCGTCTATTTTTGACGTCCTCGGGCGTCCGGCACGCTGTTCGTCGTTCACGTCTTCTCGGCCCTCTGAGAACATTTTGTACCACCGATAAACGTTGATTTGGTCCAAGGTAGCTTCTATGCCAAAGTCAACATTCGGAATGCGTCCGCGCATTTAAAGTTGTTTTTCACACAAAATGTGATACAGACTCTTTGATCCTTTTTTTAGAATAGACAAAAATCGAAGACATGCCAAAATAGCTGTCAAAAATTAACTAAAGATTCATAATGGCCGAACTTGTCAGCATAAGTGAGGGACATGAATACCAACATAACGTCACAAAAATATCGAAATCGAATACATGTAGCCCGCGTAAATTCAAAATTCGCGATACTTTTTGAACAGACCTCGTATTTCCAACTAACACTTGTAGGTACGATGATGCATCCTCTTGGTGTTGTTGCACAAACTTGCTTTAATATTATTGTTTGATTAGCGAGAATATGAGGTTTTTTAAATAATCGACGCACTAATTTGTTATGAAAATCGTGACATTTCTACGTTGCAAAATTCTATAAATATAATTTTAAGTAGCTTCAATTTTATTGATTGTTTTTTTTTGTTTCTTTCAGGTAAGTTAATCTTGTAGAGACAATTACGGATATGTAGAAAGACAATTAAGAAATGTAAGTGACAATATGTACAAAATATTTTAATTATTTTTGAACGAAAACAGGTTTTATTTTAAGATTTATAAATATGAACAATTGCCACTAAATTGTGTAATTTGTTTGTTGAAAAGGAATTGCCAAAATTCAAGTTGTAGGTGGAATGTGTTTGACAAACAATTTGTGATGTGGTATTTTTATTTTCCAAATTAAAATAAAACTCCTAATCATATATATTAATGTCTATAAATACATATGTTATTAAAATTAGTTTACAATCGAAATCACAGACTCCTATCCGAGACAAATACATTCTAGCTATTAATAACTCAAGATCCATCGATAATATATATTTATCATTAATGCAACTAAAAAGGGGTCGACATTTCTACACTGAAGTTAATTTAAAAAAAAAGAATATTTGTGGGACTATTTGCAATTAGCAGAAACAAGCAATGCCATTTCTGGAATTTTCGACAGACAAAAATTCTCAAAATTCAAAGCAAAGCAGAGTGTGTTTGAGGAGCTAACATTCAAAACGTAACATACCCAAGAAAAATTAAAGTGGAGGATTTAGTCATTTGAATGCATTCTCAGTCCATACAATTTTTTTTACTTGGAAATAAATTTAAAAAAAATTGCGAATTTTTTCCTGAATTACAAAAATTTATTTAAGTTTCTTCAAAAAAATTTCTCCGTTGCTGGCACTTGATTTTCCTCAAAGCATTATCATAAAAGACAATAAAGATTTTTATTAAAGCAATTATATTGTTAGTAATGATAACTTTGGTTTTTAAAACATTCATAAAAATTACGTAAAAATTTATAAAAATATAAAAAATTCGTAAAATTAATACGTGAACATTGAGTGTCCTTAAACATTTTACCGTTGTCATTGTTCATAAGTCTGTTGTAAAAGTTATTTTCGAATTTATGTAATTGCGTAGTTATTTTCAGAGGAATGTCTTTGCCAGACAAATTTTACATCAGATATGGTTTTTCGAGTTTTTTCCCCAAAATTTTCACAGTTGTTGGCAATTTCCTAACATATTTTCCTTACATGTTGGGGTAGAGGGTTTAAAAAAACATTGAACAAAATGACAACCCGGAAAAAATTGTAGGACGCGTGAAAATTGTGCGTGGCGTCGAGTGCGCAAGTGCCCCGAATCCAAAGCTCAACGACATCCACAAAAGATTGTTGCTGGTCGTGGCTTCTTCCTCCAACATCAGCGATCTAGTACAATTCGGTATCTTTTCCATCTGGGGACCTCATATATTGGCGGCTTTCTTATCACCGCATGTGTGACTACTATGTATTGTATGTGAGGTGGCTCCCCAATTTCCTCTTAAGAAAATTTTCGTTGCTTGTGTAGTAATCGAGCTGAGCAAGCTGCGCGGGAGGGTAGGTAAACACGCTAGTGGTTGTGTTTGCATTCGGGTTGCGGGGATTGGAAATTAGCGAAGTAAGTGCTGCGAAAGCTTTCTTCGTCGTTACTTCAACCCAAGAAGATTGAAGGGGACGCCCAACATATCAAATATTCTGGCCCACAGGGTAGCTATTGCATTTCTTACGTCCGCAAAGATTGGGGGCAGAAAACATGAGAGCGTTTCTATGTCCGCCGAAATGAAAACCGGTGATAGTGCTACTTTATCGCGCTCTTGCGGCTCTGTTAGGGGAGCACAGGGGCAGTGAAAATAGTCACGAAAATCCCCAGGAATCATGGCCTCATCGCGGAGAATATCAGTGTGCTCCCGTCGTTCGGCCAGGGGTTGCTTTTGCAGTGCGTGACTCCGTCAGAAGTTTGTTTGGTGGCGTTCCGATTGTGTTTTCCTGTCAAACTCGTCCATTCGTTGCAACCAGCCGCGGGAGTAGAAGTCCAAAGTTAACCTGATAAAATAGTTAGTGATTTCCGCCTTGTTCGTGTTGACATACCATCCTCGTTTGGCTGGAATCTATTCGAAACGTCGCGAATTCGAAGGAATAAATTGTACGGTTGTGAATGCCTCCTGTCGTCTAGTACTGCACCAGCTCCTTTGTTAAATTTCTCCAGTTAACTAGCTGGTTAGGCCAACTACCCGTCAAACGAAAATAATCAGGAAACGGGGATAGTATTGAATCTACTACTCGATGCACTGAATCTAGTACAATGGCTGTGATACCGCGGATACTCTGATCCGTTCCGGTCCTCTGCTCGGTCGGGTGCTCGCTCGTCTGCGGTAGCTGTGAGGGTAGGTTTGTCAACGGTGTGCGCGGGGCGGGAAGGTCGTGAACCCTCATAGACTGTTTTTTGCATTCCGCTTAACTATACTATTCAAGTTCGGTCACCTTCCCGAGAATATTTTATTTCGTGAATAAATGCATCAAAAAATTAGATTAAATATCCATGAAGGAAAGTGTCCAGTAACAAATCCTAGAAAAATGCAACAGTGCAATAGAAAAAATCGTCCATAAAAATATACTGTGAAAAGTGTTTGCAATGCACTCAAATGGAATGAGAAGCATTCGAAAAAGTGTATAAATGTGAAACTGTTGAAGGGTTGTAAAGTGAAAATCCCTAGTTGGAACGGTGAATTTAATTCAATCTAGTGAAACGAGATGCTCCGCCCCTACGCCTAGAATGTGAAAAATTGTTCTTAAACATCATCACAATGCAATTGTGGATATTAATTACCGCCTTGTTCAAAATCAATTTGGAATACCAGTTTTATATATGTATATATACACGTTCTTACTCTGCCGGTTATATGTATTTTTGGGTTTGATTTGTTTTGTTTGCAAGGATCACAAGGTTCATCGTTTGTTGGCCAATTTCAATTGGATGTAACAAACAGTAGTGCACTTTTTTTATATATATATATATAAACATGCGACCCTTGTGGTACTTTTGTCTGTATGATTCGAGTATTGGTTTAAAGAGCATGTGTGAGATGTCCAGTATTTTTTTAAACATTAAATTACAATGAAATATGACATGAGTAGAGAAACCATTCAATAGTTACTATGAATTCGTTTTGGAAATTTTGGCACTTACATCTTGTTTTTACTCCCTATCCTGAAACATGAGAAATAAATATCAAAACACACTCATCAATTTCTTCTCGTAATTTTTTAGATTTGATTTTAACTGATAAACATCAAATTATTACATTTTTTTAACATTAATTGTCATTTTAAAAATGCTCAAAATCCCATAACAAACAATTTATTTCTCCATATTTAAATCTGGTTCGGATTTTTTTTCTGTCAAAAAAGATGATACTTTGACAGTCGAAATGACAGCCATATTTTTTCGAATTTGTCAAATCATTTTGACATTTCGACTCAGCAATGTTTGGTTGACTTTACTCATGGGAACGAATTTGCTTGTTGACAAAATTCCTAGGTGTGGCCAGGAATTAAACCTGTCTAAATTGTCACGTTTTTCGCTTAAGGTTTCAGCACTACATCGATTGACAGTAGGCGCGCCTAGGCGCATGGGAAAAGGGTTTTTTCCTGAAGAGGGGGAGAGTGTTTGCAGAAGAATTGAAGTTTTAGAGTTCGATCGGTTTTTTCAGTAAAAAGTATGTTTTTTCGAGAGTATGTTTGAATTTTTTCATTACAAAATTTTCAAAACTTCAAAAAATTGCAGCATATTTTTCGGAGCGTCGCAAAAATTTTACCGCAAACAGAACCCGCTGTAATTTCTAGAAAAATCTTCGGATACAAGAAAACCAAAACGATTGTTAAAACAGATACCATAATACAGTCTTTGTCGTAATCGATCTTGAAAATATCAATTTTTGACAAAATGGCGGACATAAGAATTAAACGTTGCGGTTTAGAAGGGATTTTTTTTCGTAATTTGCTCATAAAACAAACGGTGAACCATAAAAAATAATAATCCTATTGCCAAAGACTAGATAATTATGCGTACAATAAGCTCACAAATATTCAAGGTAATCGGTTTAGTGGTTTCGAGGTATTTTGAGTACCAGTTTGAGTAATGTGGTTTGCGGAAAAACGCGATTGAAAGTTTGTAAAATAGTACAGAAAGCATTCCTAGATTTAAAGTGGTAGCCGGACAGATAGTCTTAACACCTCGTGCCTCTTAAGCCACGGGTAACGAAAAGCTTACACCAAAGTCCCCATAAACGTACTAGTAAGTAATCATACCTTATGTTATGATTACTGCTTTTCCGAGTATGAGTACCAGAATCTTATCCAGAGCTTGCTTGGACTCCTTCATAATCCTAAAGATCGGCCTTATCAGCATCCTTGCCGCTCTTTGGGAAGCGACACGCCTATTGATAACGCAACAGCCCGCCAATGCACCACGATACAGAAGGGTTGCCGAATAGCTACCGGTCCCAAACTGTATTAGAAATGAATCTACCCGTTTTGGGTGTCAACCCAAGTTTCAACCTCCACAGATTCTTCAACCAAAACCGGCAGTAGCAAGCCCCTGGGGCCCCGATTACCACCCTTAGCACCAGTATACCCCTGGTAAGGTTTCAAGGAAGTGCAAGTACAACCTTTTCGATTGAGCCCCAACGTAAAGCAGAGGATCGATCGCCGTAATTTAGGGTTATCATCCTTTAAAACCAGTGGAATATGTATATGATAGATCCTGTTGTTTGTCATCCCTTTACCTCAGCATCCTGTTGAAGGGATGTTGATCTGATGATCGGTCAGAACTTTGGACAGTTCTTCTAGCTGCTTTGGTCGAGTACTAAACATCTGCTGGTCGACACCCCCGCAATCTCTTTCTGCAAGGTACTCTTACGGCTATGCGACTTTTTCCAGGCATACTCAAGGCCGGTTTTGCCTCCCCCAGTTTCTCCCCGAACACAGCGTTGGAAATTCTTCGATTTGCACAGAATTGTCAATCTCAGGCCCACAGTGCAAATTTTCTACGATGGATGGAATGCCAAAATCAGCTAAATTTTGTTGCTTATCGTCTGCCCTCTTATAACTGTTCCTGCACGTGGATCTCTACATCCCTTATGCGGCGATCATCTTCTTTCGCAGGGTGCAAGTGCGTGTGAATTCCAACAGAAATCCCTAAGGTATTCATTGTTTGCAATAACGACGAAATGCCGGTGTTTAACACGCATGTTGCTAGTAATGCAATATTAACATTGGCTGACCCGCTGTGCGTTATTTTTGGAGCTATTTCCTAAACTACGAACAGGTAGTCTCTTTCGAAGCTGCGGTGACGTCATGTGTTCAGACAATCATGATATTTTGCCCAGTAGGAATTTCAGCAACACTTTGCGGCATACAAGATGTGATTTTCCTGCTGGGTGGAGTGACACGTATTGGAAGAAAAAGATAAATAATGTGCCATTTGAATATTCTTTAGAGAATATCTGTTTGTTTCCTAAGCTATAATATTGACTACAGTAAACATTCGTTTTTGTTGCGTGACGATTTGCTAAATTTTAATATGTGGCGTTTTTGTAACGCCTGATTCAAATGTGAGAATTCGTTATGTTTTGGCATGCCATACGCGCCGTTTCCGATTTGTTACTTTGGTAGCCCTAATTTCAGTGATTACGTGACGCAAAGTGAGTCAGATGTGCGAGCGAAATAGGATGACGATTTTCTAATGGGTTTACCTTCGTTAGTCTTTATACCATGGGTTATAACTTACGTTATTATGTTGCGTAAAAACGCCGACACAGCGCTCTAATAAAGCCAAGGGGGCTGCCAAACTCACCACCGATTATGGAAACTCGCCACCGTTTGAAGAGTGGAGGGACGAGCGCATTTTTGTATACCAGAACAGGAGAAGGGCCACTCGCGTTGATCCGATCAAAAGTGATGGTGCACTCTTCTCGCCATAACTCCATTATTTCTTGAAATATTTACATGAAATTTTCACCAGATATTCTTCAGATCCTAAGCTCCAAATGCAAGAATTGAAAAACGATTTCTTTCGATCATTCTAGGTACATATACCCCTTATGCTTGTATTAAATAGAATGTGATCCAAAGCCGACCTCGGTCTGAAAGCTTCATAGAGTTTTGTCGAAGTTCTGAAAAATTAGCGCTTGAAATTTAATGCTAAAATCTCTGAATCCTGTAGTCAAATAAAAGCTTGTAATTTTTTTAAAAAATTGAGTCACATTTAAGCTAAACCCAATTTTTTCTTAAAATGCTAATTATTATTAATTAAACTCGTCTTATTCACCCTCAAAGCAACAATTTTCCGCGGAAATGTTTTTTCACTTTTCGCCACAATTTCCTTAGCCGGTGGTGACTCAACTATTTGCATTAGCCTGTACAAACACTAGAGACAGCATCAAATCTTTCTAGGCCACAAATTCCACGCTGCCCAATGCGAAACATGCCTAGAATGTGTGTCCAATGTTGGGTACAACCAAAAACGTATAGGAACGGCCAACATTGATTCGATTTGTATCGAACATGACGACAATTCAATTGGCAAACAAACATTCATGCTGTTGGCTGGCCAGCGAAACGAAATAGTTTTGCCGTATGGGAAGCATTTGCCCGATTAGTGGTGGTAGTTTAGCGGTCAAGAGGAATTCAAACTAGAATGGGCGGCGGAAGTGTTTCAACCCCCATACCAATCCAATTGAAATATTGAAATTGGAAATGATTAAAGCGAAAACATTAGAAAAATTGGAAAAACAAATCGGTATAAGCAAAACATCACATGCATACGTGCTTTCCGATTCGGACATCATGTGTGTGAAATCTAAATATAAATTTTCATTCATACTGAAAATGAAAATGAGGTAGCGAGGTTGCATTTGCTGATCCGTCCGTTCGGCTAGTGGGAAAAGTGATACATCTGTTGTGCTATTGTTGCTGATGCTGTTGTACTGTGGAATTTGAATGTTTGCTTTTGTTTAAATATAAGCACGGGAAGCATCCGTTTAGAATTTTTAACATGTATTAGGTCTCGATTGATTAGGATTGGATGCATGTATAGATAGAGGTAGATAGAAAGGTGTACATATGCAAGCCCAAAATCTGTTGGAATCAATTAGAAGAAGTCCAAAAAATGCAGTCTTTTCAATATACATGCATATGTAGTATGATTTGTTGTTCAGATAGAATATTTGATGTGTAATTTTTCGGATTACAAAGTATCCTTTTTCAAAAAATTCCGGACTATAGGGGGTCTTAGGCAGTACTCAACAGTCCGACAAATTCGATAGTGCAACATCGCTCTGCGAAATGGTTGTCGGATTACCAGAGGTCCACTGTATTTCAATTTAAGAAGGTTTGCATTTGATCTTGCTATTAGAGTTGTTAACTTACGAAGAAATCAACTCAAGTCCTGTGAATCCATACGAAAAACATTATCTGGACTACTGACAAAATAACCTGCAATGGTCAGAAAGACGCATCTTAGTGCCACCAAAGATCCACCATTCTTTCAAATCAAACAAATTTCCTTCTAGTCAATGTAAACCTTTAGCATACAGAATACGAGGCACTTCCAGAAAGTAAGAGTAGGTACTGATTGCCTTCTCATGCTGTGAGATATTTTTTTTTAAAGCTTGGCAACACTGAATAGTAGTGGGGGTTCTCCTGAACAGAATGATCACAGGTGAGACCTTGATAGTATAAAAACTCGCTTCGTAATGTCTACTTGTGTGAACTATGTCGATGCGCGCTGAAATAGGTTTGGAGTGGCAGGATCGCCATGAAATATCGGTTTGGGGACGGGCCATTGTGATAACAATTAGAGGAAGGAGTAGACTCACCTAAATATCGGCGTCTAGCGCCAAAGCTGATGGCAAGCGTGAGCTGCCTATATTTCTGCACAGCGCAAGCGCCGCAATGAACACTCAAATGAAAAAAGTGCCGATACAGGCAGTCCAAGTTCACTTGTATGAATGTTACTTTATTCCAAAATTCTTTCTCCTTTTATATAAAAACTCAGCCTAATTTCTATTCACAAAACATTGACTTAAATCAATAAAGTTTCGACGAGTTATACTAAACCGTGTTTCTATAATAAATAACAGACACTACTCCTTATACACGATTTCCAATTTTTTATTTCAAATATATATTTCGGACATAAGTTGTATCCTTCTTCAGTGACACAGTGTAACACTGAAGAAGGACACAACTTATGTCCGAAATATATATTTGAAATAAAAAATTGGAAATCGTGTATAAGGAGTAGTGTCTGTTATTTATTATTGACTTAAAACTATTTTCCCACAGGACCAATGCATATGTTTGTAATAAATCTACAATTTATTTCATTAGTTTCCCGTATCTCACATGTTGACCCATAATCACATTGCAAAGATTCCAACGCCTTGCAAGTGGTCATCAAAAGAGCGCCGTGTCCACTTGACACTTTTTAGTCACGTTTGGGATGGCATTGCTCTGTATGTAATTCATATTAAATGACCCTTGTGATTTATGTGTTAATACTGTTCGTGGGCATATTCTGGGCACGCGTGGCTGAATTTAAATTATTGAGATGAACGGGCATGCGTGGCATAATACGCATGAATGAGTGCAGATGGACAAGTGGTTGAACATGTGATTCCACTACAGCGCTGTCATACGATTCCTTCTTGCTGGAGGTAAATCAGCAACCGAAATTTTTTCACGTGTCAAAACTGTTTATGGCGAAGGTGTTATGAACCGAGCGAACGTGTTCAAATGGTGCCGTGAGTTTAATGAAGGCAAAGCGAATGTTCATGACGATCAGAGGTGTGGAATCATGGCCACTATGTTTTGGGGCCGAAAAGGGATCATTTTGATCGAATTTTTGCTTCAAGGGGAGACGATTAATGCAGCACGATACTGTGAGACACTAAAAAAATTCAAGAGAGCGAAGAGAATTCAAAACAAATGGAGGGCAATGCTGACGAAGGGAGTGTGCTTGTTGCACAACAACTCCCGCCCGCACACGGCCAACGCCACCAAAGCGCTTTTGGGCTCATTTGGCTGGGACATTTTGAACCACCCCGCATATTCCCCTGACTTCGCGCCTTCAGACTTCCATCTTTTCACTTCCCTGAAGACTCACATGGATGGAAAAAAAATCAACAGACAAGGGGGTTAAACAAGAGGTCCTGAACTGAAAAAAGAAGATGGCGGGAGAGTTCTTTCATGAGGGCATTAAAAGCTTGTGCCACGACTCACGACCTGCATAGAACGGGAACGAGACTACGTGGAAAAAGAACTGACAGATTTATCTACAAAATCCTGTAACTTTGTTTTAAATACAATTTTTTTTAATTAGAAAAATCGAGTACTCTTACTTTCTGGACGTGCCTCGTACATAAGATAAAAAAATTTCACCCTTATCAAATGTGGGGTAATATTGTCCCCATACAAAATTGCACTTACTTCGGACATGCATCGAACTGAATAGAACCGAATACATTTTTTTCGTGGATATTATCAAACATGGAACCGAATAAAAAGCAAACAAGATAGAAAAATAAACTCCAGCTACGGAGAATATTAACTTCTTCGGTTGCGTTCTCAGAAACAATCAGAGAATTACAAAAAAGGTTTGGATTGAACTAACGCCACCTTATCTGCCGAAGGTTAACACATTAATCTATCTCGTTCAAGTCCATGCAAATGTTCTCCGGCTACACGACACATGTAGCCCACACAGCCACTACAATAATGACGATTTTCAATTGTATCCAATCAAATTTAATAAAAACTCCTTGAAGAAAATCGTCACTGCCCTCACAGTGTATGGTTCCGAAGAAACATGCTATGGCGACAAAGATATCTCACGAAGCAAATGGGCTCCAGAACGGTGTAACGTAGGCATTAATTAATCATATTATTGAAATGGATGTGGCTGATAAGAAAGAAAGCAATCTTGAAGATACGGCTAAGATCTAGCCTGATTCCAGTGCCCAGTACACATATACACTTCGCTAAGACAGGGTTCAATTTTTTGCTTCATTTTGAAATAAAATAATATTTATTTAATTTTCGTGATACATATTTATTAAAAATGTTTCATAATTACAGAAAGGCTATATTTTGGCTAATAACAATGGAATAAAATTAATTTTTGATGCTTCAAAGAAAAATAAACTCTCTCAACAATGGATAAATTGTCAAGAAAATAATTCAAAATAGCAAACTTAATAAAAATTTTACTCTTTATTTGATTATTTATTTTATTTGATGTTCCCTTATTTTTTATTACTTCTCTCATTCTTTTTGAGAAGGATTTAAATGAACTTTTTATGTTTTTTTTTTTGGCTTAAGAGCACTATTGGTCCAAAATGCCAATCTCAAGTCTTCTATTGACTCGAATTGATAGTCATCCGAATAAACTGCACGTCTCAACAATTTTCTATTATATTTAAGCTGGAGGATCTTGTTGGCCAAATAAGAGTTTATATTCGATTCGGGCCGAAATTATTAATTTTTACTATATGGACCGTGTGAACTGCGACATTGTCCTGTTGAAATATAAAATTTTCCGCCGTTATTCACGATCCAAATTGAGTTAACTGTTCACTAATTACGTTCACGTACGCTTCGCTATTCATTTTATCTGGAGCAAATGCTAAATCGTTCTTTCCTTCATATCCAATAGATCCATAGATTGTGCAAAAAAACGTTGATCTTTCCGTTGATCGCGAAAGAAATAGTTCAAGCCATCAGGACCATCTGAATTAAATAGCTTTTCATTTGAAAAAATAACTTTTCATCAGCGTTTTTTCCAGTGAAGTCGTTCTTCCGCTTTTTTATGGGCAGTAGTCAAAGGAGGCTTTTTGACTAATTTTCTACGTTATAAATGAGAGGTTGCTTTTATAGTCCTTTGAACATTTCGAATAGTCGTTGTAACCCCTACTTTTTCGGTGATTTGTTTAATTTTCAAAATTTTAAACACATTTTGAAGGGTAATTTTTGAAAATATGGTAGACATATATTTATTTATAAGTTAGAACATAATCGTGGAACATTTCAAGAGTCTTCTGTTGAATTTTTGTGAAAAAATATTGCGAATTGAGCATGAGCACTGATAGGAAATCTTCGTATACACCCTTTGTGGTGATCATCTTAAATCATTACTGGATCATCTGTTGACAAAAAAATCAAAAAGAATTCGTTAGTTTATGAATTTTGCAACGTAATAATGTCAAGTTTTTTTTATTTTGTTAATTTTCTAATTTATAGAAGATAAACAAGACGAATTTTTTAAATTTATGAAAATTTATTGAAAAAATTGGCGAATCTGTTTTTTTAAAGTGAATTATAACAATAAAAAATACACAACTTCGACGCGTTACCTTGTAATTTATGTATGAAGTAAGCGTGGACAATTTACAAAAGATCGGATTAGTAGTTTTTGAGTTACAGTGATTACCGGCTTTGAAAAAAGTAAATCTGAGGAAAACTCGATTAAAAATTGATAATAATAGGAAAATTGGTTGAAGAGCATATATTTATAATGGCTATATCTACTTCAGTTTTACTCCGATCAATCTCTAATTTAAACTGGATACTTTTGAACAGCTGTTATTGAATGAAATAAAAAAATGCAATAAAAAATAAAAATAAACACCCTACCTAATTTGACGCCTCCTTGAAAATATGCCGCTTTTCTTCTAATGTTGCACTTGTTCGGTTTCCAGGATTCTTTTCACTGTAGTTTCCTTTATTTTTTAAATAATTGCTAGCAGCGCAGCGACTTCTCTTTAATAAGATGCATTTTGCACCTTCAATTTATTAATAATGACTATTTCATTGCTATTCAACTTTTTTCCTCTCGGCATGTCCACAATCAACGCAAATAATTATAACTATCTATTGAAACCAAAACTCTCAATCTTACAAAATTACTATCCGCGTCGAATTACACATTTACTTCTACCTGTCTTATAGTTTTGTCGCACTCAACCTTATATCTTTTCGTTCTTTTCTAAGAAATTTTCATGATGCATCGTTTTCATGAAAAGATTTCTACGAAACACATAGCGTTACAGTGGGGCTAAATGTTCCCAAATAGACTAGAAACTTGCCAAGTAAATGTTTTTAATATTTTCAAAAGATGTCGCATTTTTGTTTGTCGCGGAGTGTACATATATACATTCTGACTAGTGTATCTTATCTGTAACTTCGTTGAACACTTCCGATTGTTCGGACCTTGGAAAGTGATTGAAGCGCAAGAGAATGGGAACATAGGTCTTTCCGGATACATAAAACCATCTTCAGCTTTCACTATTTGGCTGGCTGTTTATTTTCTTTCATTCAAGAACAGAATTAGTACACGTTGAGCGGAATACTGGCTGACTTGTATCTGTATCGTTCGCTGGATTCTTGCGGGTGTTAGAAGTGTAATTCAACACGAACATAACATAGTTATCCTTGAAATAGCGAATATATTAATATTGAATAATTTATAGTTACAATTTGGCTATTGAAAGATACGTGTTTTGGGACATGAAAGATAAACAGTTTAATGAAGCAGTTGCTGTAGTAGGGTGGATACAATTTGACTTAGTTCAACAAACATTTAACGAAGCTGTAAAAAAATAAAATCAAAGGAGATTTCAATTCAGTGCATGAAAGACTTGAATTTCATGCACTGAATTTAAATCTCCTTTGATCAACAGATTCTTGCTAAGGTCATTTGAATGGTGCGTACAATAGATTGTTTTTTTTGGATAACGATGTTAGGATTTCGATATATTGGCTTATTGCATACCATATCTCCGATTTTGAAGTAAAAAATTAGGAGCACATAGTTTTGTAAATAACTGACTTTATTATTCAAAATAATGGCCATTGTCTTCCCTGGTTATTTTTAGAACGATTTCCTAAGACTGATATGCCTCTTGGGCAAAGCTTCTTGTTTTTTGGTACAAAATAGCCTAAACTGTTAAAATAGCCTGCTCCCGGGTTTCAAACTGTGATTCTCTCAGGCTATTGTCGAACCTCCGGAAAAACTGATAATCCGTGAGCGAAAAGTAAGATGAGTACGTCGAAAAAAAGCATCAACATACACCAGCTCACTTAGCTTGTGGGAGGTTATATATTAGCACAATACGACGAAATTGTAATTTTTTCGTCAAGATTGTAGTAGTCGGAATGCACCACCCCCACCTTAGTACACCATATTCTGACCATTATTTACTTCTGATGAGGTGGTAGTTTAAGAGCCCATCCCGGTCGTTAATCAGCCTCCAGACCTGCGGTGATTATTATAGAGAATTTATTTTTCATCACAGGCTACAATCCTATTGAAAAATGGATCAACTCTATTTTTGTTGAAGAGCAAAATAAGAAGAAGATGAATATAAACAAGAGAGTTGACTTCCCTGCGTCTGATCACAAAAAAGCACGTTTTAATGTGATCTTCAAATCAGAAATTTCATATGTAAAAACCCAAGAAAATAAATTAAATAAGTTTCAAATGAAAATACAATCCATCCTTTTTTACTTGAAAAATAGAGCTTAATGGCGGGCAATAATTTGATTCAGATGACCTCCTCAACAAGACTGCATAGTGTATTCTTTCGACGTAATTTCTATCCTTTTATCACAAATATCTAAACTGATTTTCGAGTAATATTCGCATTGTGGCTCAGTGACTAGAGAGCTTGCCTCCAATGCAGTGAGTACGAGGTTCAAGGTTGCTTGGCGACAAGAAGTTTTCGGAAGTGGAATTCTGTGGCAGACTATCAGTTCACTCAGCTGTAAATTAGTATTTGAGTCAAAATCAGGGTAGTAACTAGCGTATTACTGACCTATTCTCCTAATGTATCGTTGATCACGTAAATGAGGTAAATCTAAAATTCCCTCCTTTTGGGCTGCTGTGCCATTATTATTATATTCATAATTAGCCAAAATTTTACTCCTTGTACAGGCTCTGAGCGGCTAAAATGAAATTCAAGCAATTCAAAAAAATGTTTGTTTGGGGAACATGGCAAAACGGAAATTTAATGTGACAATTTTCCAAATTGGATATTTTTTTATGAACGATTTTATTTTTTGTACATTCTAAGCCAGTAATGACAACATAAATTCAGCAAATTTCATAATAAATTCGTAATCCTGTCAATAATTTCTTTAAAACGAAAATATGTGTACAAAGCGTATCTTGCCAAAAATTTAAAATATCCTCCCATCAAAAATATTGCATCAAACGTTCCATCTAAAGATATCCCAATTTAAATTCATTTTGGAATAAATTTAGAAGAAAGAAAAAGATGGCAAATCGTGCAATACCAGGACATGTGGTGTGTTGTCGACTGTTTCCCGCATTTTGTGAAATTTACAATTCAAAAGTGAGTGCACGAAACTGTTTGGAAGAATCTATTTGTATTTTTAATGAGTGATTCATGGTGCTAATGAGCTTTATGGCGCACCGTTTTAAATTCAGCTGTTTTCCGGGATCAAAGCAAAGTTTTAATGTGTTTGATAAAGTTGAGATTAGCTCTTTTATTAGTTGAGATTTAAGAAAAGTTAATCTATTGAGTGAAATTGGATTAGTGGATCTGCAATTGCAGATACATACTTCCAAATGCAAGAAATAATATTTGATATTAAGCGCTTCTCATTTAGAATGTCGTAATTGACTAAAAATCAAACCGGCTTGACATCGGTTCATGCGTAAACCAATTTTTCTGAACTCATTTGATCATCAAAATAGAAATATCATGCTTGATTTCCACACTCCGCATACATATTAAGAAGAAACACTTCAATCAGAGCCGAGGCCATTTTAAACTTCATGCTTCGAATCAATTGAAATATCCAAAACAATGACGCAACCATTCAGCTTCCTAATTCAATAGAATGCTCTTAAACCCTCCTCCAAAGCACTTACACTAAAAGAAATCAAGCCATCCATCCCTTAAATGCCACTTTGCTACTATCAACAATTAATGCACATCTAATTCCCGATAGTTGGCCGCTAAATTGTTTGTTTCGAGCAATCAATGATTAGCGTTTATGCTGATGGCTTATTAAACTACCCTCATTGCAGCTTGTGAAAGGTTGTGTCGTTAAACTACAGTTTCACAACCAGCGACACATCATAAAATATGTAGGGACCTTCCGTTAAACTAGTATGTATTAATTGAAGTCATGCAATAACAATTAAACTGCGACATTATGGGCGCTTGTGAATTTCCCCCAATAAATTATAATTTTGTATGAAAGGACGTAAAAATGTCGTTGTGCAAATCTACAAAAATTTGAATTATTAGGCAGTAAAAGTTGGGAGAACTTGGAAATAATTGGGAGATTTAATCGACCATTTTTTTGGTGTTGCAAGGTCTTCCTTAGTATTTTGATTTTTTTATGTTTGCATCCTTAAAAATATTGATCGTAAGACCATGTTTCATCAGCTCTGAAATTCATATTATTTTATTTAGTCTTGTGTAACAAGCAAATCTCGTTTCCAGAGCTAGTTTCGACAGCTAGTGGTATGAAAACGTCCACATTGCACAGTTGTTTCAAAAAACTTCAGAAAAAAGATTCAAAAAAGGGATGCAAAAATTTAAAATCAATGTAAGAAAATTCAACACTACCAATAATTCGCAACAACTTTATTTCTGTGATAATTTAACTCTGAACACTTGCCAAATCACATTTACTAAAATATGTGTTGTTCTTTAGAAATATTTAGCGTGTTAGTTTTGCTTTGATACTCAAAAGGTTTTCTATTAACTTTCTGAGAAAATTTTCACAAAATGTGTAGTTCGAATGTGCTGGAATTCTTTTCGTAATTTCATGGAGTATTCTTCTATGGATAGCTCATACCAAAATAAGTTTCGAAGGAGTTTTTTTTTTGTAAAAATTCGATCTAATACTTTTGCGTGAAATTTTTTCTAAAATAAATTTTTACGAATTATTTCATTGAAATTATTTAATGGAAACATTGAATTGAAATATAAAAAATTATCCAATGCAGGATATAAACAATCGTATCAGGATTAGTCTGTCCTTTGCATAATTGCTGCTCTAAAAGCCGTTTGCCATTCAAATCCATTCAGGTTCGAAGGTATTTGTTTATTTTTTGGTCAACAATTCAACTTTCATCAAAACCAGTTTTCTATGTCCTTCTGGCAAGAAGTTGAAGTATTTCGAAAAAAAACTTATCAACACAAAAATCTAGTTACAATGTATAACTGAATTCAAAAATTACGATAAGATGGCATCCTATTGCTTTAATCGTGCATATACATAACAATTAATTCATGAAGAGAAATAAATAAATGAGTCGCAGATTACGTAAAATAAATGAAAATATTTGTCGAAGGAAAACTAACTCAGTAACACTGGAAAATTGGAAAAAGCCTCCTAGTGCAGTGATTGAAATTATTGGACACTAGAAGTTTTTTTCTTTGCATCCTTCAATCGGTTTGTGTCCAGCGTCCATTTATCAATGTTCCAAACCGCACTGATTGTCAGAAGAAACCCGTTTTGCAAAGAATCTTAGGAAACGGATAGTTGGGGAGGATGAAACAAAAGGTAATTTAATGGGGCTCAAGAGTGGACTAAATGCGATCCTCGAGTCGTGAGTTGGGGACCATCAGACGACTAAATGCGGCTTTCAGGTCCTCTGGGTAATTCAGGGAGGGGTACTTCTACATTTCTTGGTATGTGAAATCTTACATACTGGATACTACATATATTAAGATTTTATTCCAATCAGTTAGCCGATACAATTTTTTTCTGGTGGTTATCTTAAGCTTAATGCTACAGCTTTTTAACCATTTATTCTTAATATCTACTTGTTACTTAAATTTCCTTGGACCTACGCTCGATCAGTTTCCGCGAAAACAGATACATAGAAGGGATACTTTCAGAGCTGCAGAAAACTAGGAGATAAAAGTTTGATTGGGGATAGATAATGGGAAGTGTCATTCAAAATAAGATTGCAATGATATAGTTAATTTACCGCTGGTCCGGATGGATGGACCGTTTCTCCAGGCGCCTTCTTCCTTGTCTTGTCAGGAATTTAAGAAGAGGTACGATCTTGCTTTCTTGGTAAAGGATTTGGTTTTTGTAATGCCTCTTATCAGGTCTTCTGTATTTTTATAAGCATTTCCTAAAGATTTGTAGTTCTTCAGCTACGGAGCGGTGATATAGTCAGCCAAACGGGGAAACAGTAGGAAATTATGGGTCGGATGAGGGTTTTAAACATGAGCAATTTAGTGCTCGCGAGTAAGACTTTCTTGGAGAGCAAGGATGCAAGAACTGCTAATGCACTGTTTGCTTTTTGAAGCACTGCCCGGACATGCGGGTTGAAGTTTAGCCTGTGATGGAATAGGACGCCCAGAAATTTGATGGATTCCTTCAAGGGAACAGGGACGCTATTTATTGAAAGTGCCTTTAGCTTAGTTCCAGCAGGCGCGTAACTGCGACCTTTGCCCGAGGCGTTACGGAAGCACATTATCTCACATTTTTTTGGGAATGATGGACAAGGACCAATCGCTCATCAAATTGTTCATCATGCGAGTGTGGGCTTCGATTTTCTTTAGTGCTTTCGCCGGATGTGGATGGTTTACCATTATTATGATGCCATCCGCATATAACTGACATATACAAACTAATTGACAGCCGCAGTCCAGGACTACCAACTTTAGAAAATATTTGTGACTAACGCGCGCTTTTCAAAATTGATATAGAGCTTTGATCCTTATTCAATGAATTATCATGTATGTTTTATCTAAATGTATCATGCAGTTTTTCTGGAAAAGAACGCGAGACAATTGATATTTCACGTGTGGTTTTCATATGCTTAACGTCACTTTACGTACTTTGTTTCGTCGTGTTCTACTTTCCATGGTGTTTTGTGACTGTAACAAAAATGTCTACAAGAATTATCATTAACATATTAGAGCAATTATTCGATAATGATATTTACTAGTTGATGGGTTCGACTCTATTGACATGCTGCCTTCTGCTTGGAATAAAATGTGAGTCTACAAGGCAATTTCTTCGTTCGTCTTGTAATTGATTGACAGACTATCACATTGTTTCTTTTATTTTACACATTGATAGGCATATTATGCAAGAAAATGAAACACAAGATGATACAATGTATGGAATCTGGTACTACATATATTGCCATATAAAAAATTTCGATCAGTTTGTGCCATAAATACGACTCGTGTTATTGTTTTCCGATGTGTCTAATTTTTTACTGGATAAAGGTTTAATCAATTGAAAAATCTTCCATTTGGTTAAGCAACCCGTTGGGTAATAAAAACTTTCCATTGTAGTATCTTCTTTGAAAATCAAATGATTTTCAGGTCAACTGAAAACCTACTTATTACGACAATCGTTGAACAATCAATAACACTCTGTTCATCCAAAGATAGAATGGAATTTTTATTTTTTATTTACAACTTCCAGACATATATTGGTTCTATGTCCCCGTCACATTTTATCTACTCAGCCATGCTTACCACAGCGATTATTCGTTTCATCATCATAATCACTATATTTATGACTAAGTATTACTCGCATTCCACCATGGCAAGACGCCATAAATGTTGTTCATAGCGACAAACTCCTCCTGATAAGATATTACTTGTCAAGTGCTTATTGTCAACTCGACTATCTATTTGTCTTTTGTTTTAGCTTCTTTTTGCGTTTATTGTTTTTTTTGCGGCCGGGGTAGATGCGATAGCACAAAAATAAGACCGAAACGATGTATAAATGATGCGTGTCTGCAATCTCATTTTTACCGAAAATTTATGAAATCCATTAAAAATGGCGATGAGTGGTTCAAGACAACCCACGGAATGTATTTTTTGTTCTAGTGTAGGCATTTCGGCAATTGTATTATTCAAATTAGATCCGCTTGACATTTATTTAAGAGCCTGTTGCTCGGAGTCCTAGGATAGCAACTAATTGCACCCACAATTTGTTTGCTGGTGAAGGTTGAAGGTTTCATTTTAAAAATAAATGGACGAAGGACTGCTTTGCGAGTACAGTAGCTATGGGATGAGTATGATAAATAGCTGGAATTCATTATCTGTTCGAGACTCTATTGATAAGCGATCGAGTTAATAGCTGGGAGCGTTTCTATGTTGGTATCCGTTTCCGTATAGAGCTTGTTCAAGAAAAGTTCTTGGGATAACTCCATTCCATCAGCTGATATTTAAGGCATTATCTATAGTCCAGTCAAATGGCAGTTTGACCGTGCATTTTGGGCTGGGTCGCAGCTCCAATCCTCTAGGCTCCATCTTAAAACCAAAAGAAACACACCTCCATATCTCAGAAAATATAGCTTCCACAAGAAAGTTGTGCATGGCAAACTTGCGTACGATTACATTTGTAGCAATTCGTGCATAAATCACTTCTACGTAGTGTCAATAATAAAAAAGATACAAGCCCGAAACGACACCCATCAACGAGCGCCACATTTTTTTTAATTTCACGTTTAACGCGAAACACGTTTGAAATATTTTTTAACACAATTTTGTCACAAGTCGTTTGCGGTATTGATTGTTTAAATCACTGTAGATTGGCGGGAGTTATTTCATATCAAAGAGGAGAAAGTCGCGTGAAAAAACGCGTTTTAAGGCCAAATAATCGGCTTCCGATGGCAAACCCCCCATTCCAAAACTCACGAAGCATTTAGGTAGGCAGATGCAATGTGTAGTGTGTCTTACTGTGAGATTAAATTCAAGTTTCTGCGATCGCAGCCCCAATCCTCTGGGCTCCATCTTGAAAACGTAAAAAAGGGGGGAACCCCCATATCTCTTAAACCATGGCTCCCAGAAAGAAGCTCAAAATGGCAAACTTGTGTAGAATTTAATTTACAGCAAGTTGTCCATAATAACTTTCGAGCGGTATCATTAATTAAAAATTTACAAGCCTAAAACGACACTCAACAAGGAGGGATCATTGTTCACTTCATTGTCTTCACACAAAACACATGGAAAAAAGCTTTAAAGCAATTTTGTCGCTAGTCGTTTGCGGTATTGATTGTTTTGATCGCTGTACACTGACGGGAGTTATTGCATCCCAAAAGCGACTTCCAATGCCGTGTTTTAAAATTAATCTCGTGTCAAGCACGTCAAAATTCAATTCATTATGTACTTTTTTTTAAATATTATACACAATGTCAAACACTTGAATCAAATATTGTCGTCAAGTCATGAAGGTCGAGTAAGTCCAATCGATAATTGAATTACATCACAACGTCGAATAATTTCCCTTTTTGGCGTTCGACCCAATCGTAAGCAAGTGCATTCAAAGCAATTGTGCACAACACGATTGAAGATGTCTCCTTCACTACCACTTGAAACGACCCAAAATAAAAGTGAAAGAAGTCATTTCGGCCCACCAAACACTGCTACTTTTATTTAAGTCTCCCCCATCGTGGCTGCCATAGAAACATTGGATTCGCCCCCAAATAGAAGAGGGCACAAAATGAACTCGAATCGAATGTTTGTACTGTCTCGCCGTGCTTTTTGTGTGTCTTTTTATCGCTGGAGTAAATAACATTTGCACGGCGGCAGTTCTCAAACAGATTCACTATAACGATGGTGCCAGGGCACTTGGCCAACTTTTTTCCTACTTTTCTAATTGAGTGTGCAAGCAATAGCAAGACATTGAACCGAATATTTTGATAGTTGCATTCGTCAATAAATGGGGGTAGTAGGAATCATTTAAATGATGGTCAATTGTATTGAAAGGTTATTATTCAAAATTTTGGAAATGTACCTTTTGTAAGAGCTTAGCCAAAGACAATACACTAGAAGTACTTTTATTGCATACAAACGTACCCACGTTGGGCGCTGATTTGGCACTTTCAATTTATCTCAAATACTTCCCATGTATAAGAGACAAAATTACGAAAATCATTGGAAAATCAAGGGAAAGCATCTAATTCTTGAGTTACAGTTACAAGCCTGATAGAGAAAAATATATCTTGGCTGAAATCGCACCTAATTCTAGCATCAGTTTGGCTGCAAAAACGTTCTCTGTTGTTAAATAAACAAGGTACATTCAACTGAAATCAAATATTCGAACCGTAAAACGATTATCTCCAACCTAAAGAATTCACCTGAAATTAGTTCGAATTCATATTGTATCAAGCCAAAATTTCCACAAATCATCCAAATGATGTCGTAAAACTCCACAAATTACGACCCATTAGATGTTCCTCAACACCAACGCTGATGAGACGTCTTCAAGCTCGTTTACATCTGCACATCGTGTTCTGTTCCCTCGTGAATGATTTTATCATAAACCTTCTCGCCAAATGAGGCGTTAATTAACCGAACTAATGAATCCAAAACATTCAACGGCAACTCGCTGCGAGATTCTTCCGCAAGGCACTCAGAACGACGCACGTAAGCAAATGACCACAATCTTTAGATAAAATTCAATCTTGTCACTCATCTCACAGCTTGCGGCTATTCTCCTCTGATTGCAGACTTTGCGTAATTGAATTTCAGGAATCTCACAGCTTCTTATCTACACTGTCATGCCGTCCGGAATATTTGCTCAAGAACTTATTGGATATTTCCCATACCGGGAAATGCTTCATTAGACATTCGAAAACCTGCTACCTTGCAATCCTCAGGTGACGGAACCCAAAAAGACGGCTCTGTGATTCCGGGCTGAAGAAGAGCATACCACTGATTCTTGTGGACTATGCCGAGCTTGATGTCTCTTCGAGAAATATAATATGTTAAACCATTTTGTGAGGTATTCATTTTTACCTGTGTTGATGCGCATTCGCTTTGAATCACCTACATTGATATCTCCTGGAAAATTCTGTTTGTCTGTTTTTCTTCCTGCTGTAGAAGATGCAAGTTTCCTCGATAAACTCCGTGAACGTTCTGGTAGGCAGTCTCGGGCAAACCCCAAGGGATTCAAACAAAAACAAGTCATTATGTGTGTTGTTTAAAAGGTTGTTTCACTATCTCGAAGATGCTCCTCGAAAAAACGTACTAGATTCGATGAGAAAACGTAAACGCTCTCGACATACACACATAGAAAATCCCTTCGTCCTGACAACAGCCAGGAACAACTAAAATGGCAAGAGGCATGAAACTACTCCTCTTTGTTGTCGACCCAACCCGAAACGAAATCGATCCGATTGTTATGCTTTTGCCTCCTGTTTTACCCCAACATGCTTTATTTCACGGTGACTTCTGTGATGTTTCGTTCGCAATCCAATGTATATCCTTTAAAATCGACCATGCAGATATTGACATACGGTGCGGTCACGAGTGACAAATCAGACAAAACCACATTTCCTTCACTTACACCCTTTTGGGCCACTCTTGACTCCCCTTTACTTCCTTTAGCTTCCGTGAGCTGTTACCCGCAACATCCGTCGGGCTATGTGTATGAATAGTAATTAAGTAGTTGGAAGTTTTCTTTTTGTTTTCCCATTGTATAACATTTGGATATATGATGATGAGTAGAGCAAAATCGTTGTGTAAGATTTAACTTGATGCCTTTTGTTTTTCCATGAAACGATTGTGAATGAGATGGAATCGGAAGGATATGTTTATGGTTTTAGTGTGTTTTGCGAAATTTGTTGGGACTTAACATTCGAAAAGTTTTGAGTGGAAAAAATTGATTGAAACCTTTTTCAGAAATTGATAAACGTTTGAATGCACCTTTTGTATTTATTAGATATATATAATAGCTATTCATAGAAGCTATGAATACGCAGACTATTCATCTCAAAAATATGCCTACAGTCATTCTGAAGTGACAAATAGTCAACGTTTCAACTGAATCCTTCGCTAACTATAAACTCAGCCATGCAATCCTGCCCAACTTCTTTCAGTCGGCAGTACTTACAAGTCCCAAAGACTTACAGGACATTCAGTCCAGTGATAAGACAACTATCATTAATTTGGCTGCCTGGGTCCAATTGTATTTAGCATATTGCGTGCTAGACAACCTCCTGTGTTGCTTTCATAGTTTCGTGTATTGCCAATTTTCCGTTAATCTTTAGCACAAGGCTAGTGGAGCAATGAGTCGTCGCTTATTCCAAGTGGAAGAAAACGGTCTCATGAATAAGCGACAATCTCACAATCTAACGCTTGCAATCACTCTTACTTGGATTTATCGCAACTCTTTTATAAAAAAAAAATTAGGATCTTTACAACCACTTGAACAACTGACATAACGGAACCGCACTCCTCTGAGGCTTATTTTTCACCAAAGACACACCAATTTGTCCTAAACTGCTACTCTATCCGGCCCTGGACTGCAATTATATTACAGCTAATTCTCATATACCTCTGCCTTCTTTGGGTTCCAAGCGCCATACTAACACTATCGCTGCTTCTTTCGAAGACTTCATGCTGCGTTCTCCGGCCAATGAACTAACGCGCGCCACTCTCTTGAATCGAACTCTTCGCTTACTTGTCGGAGAACCTTATCGCTATTCTGTCCTCCGTAATCATCGGATAGCAAAACACTGTCAAATTTTCATGGGCAGACTCCTTTCCTTTATTTTTGTCGTATCCTACGTCTTTGCTCTCGCCGTACAAAAAAAGACGAACGCGTTCAACAACCCCCATTTAACTAATTCAAAACTAATGTTTTCTGTAACAATGTCTTAGAAGCTGGAGTGAACTTGAACTCAACCAAAAATGACCTCGCCGCGATACGTTTTCATGTCGCAACTTTTTTGCGTGTGGTGAGCCTGTGAAGAATTGTTCTATATTTTCAACTAAAGTCGATAGTAGTGGGAATAGTGCATCACAGCTTTGAGTAATTTTCGCCTCCGGCGGCAATTATTGAAAGATTTTTCATTTCTAGAGAAATGGAGTTAGGAATCTATCGAAATGTCTCACATTTAAATGTCCATTTTCACATCGAACTTTTTGCACAGCCGTTAGAGTATTGTGTGATTTTTTCATAATATCCTCTTTTAAAGAAAAGTATTCGTTCATCAGTGCTTTGCTTTCTGTAATGTCCGATTTCCTCGAGGTTCAGAAGACTGATTGACATGCACAGATTTCACAAAGCCTAAAGAACACATAATATCTAAAGAATTTTATCCGGCATAAAACTCAATCTCGCTTAGAGCTCTAATGATATCAAAAACGATTACTTTCAATTGTACACCGCTTCTTCTTAAATCGCGCTCCCACTTGCACTACATTTTCACTTATCTTGAAGAAAGAAGGTATTAAATATCGAAATCCCAAAGCGTCGCGACAAACAGAGACTTACTCCATCTTAAGAGCATGAACAACGAGCGCTAGGATCTGCACCATCCTGCCAAGCCAAAATACTTAGCCCAAGAAGCAATTAATCAAAAAAATTATACTGAAAAGACCACGAGTCCGTAGATATTCAGCGAGCCGAACAAACAGATTCACACAGCTCTCTTCGCCATTTCCATGTTAAAAAAGGAAAGTTTGCTGGATACCAACCACCACTGGCCGCCCCCACTGAAGTACAATCTTCTGAACAAAAATAAATAAAATTGGCAAAGGTACGGGTCAAAAGACGTGAATCATCGGGATGGGAGGAGGTGGGTGTCCTTTAGTCCGCCCAGGCCCTTTCATCCAGGATATTTGGAGAACGATAAATACATAGCAGAAAAAGTTAGTCTTCGTTGATATCTAAAATACTGGAAAATCCGAAAATAACATTTACAATTTAAATTGCCGCTGGGCTTATTAACAACAATCTTATCGTTCCGCGTAAGAGCACTTCGGATCCAGCGGTTGCAGCCTTAAAAGCTTCAAGAAGCTATCGGGCCCAGTCTAGCGAAAACAGGCGGAGCACAGTTACCAAGGAAAATTATAATATTTACATTGGGTGGAAACCTCCGAAAATTATATATTTTCCTTCTTATTCGGCGTTACGTGATAAGATATTGGAAAAGATCCATAGGCAAATATTTCCGGTCTAGAGTCGGAAAGAAGTGCTTGTGGGTTATGGGATTGGTTTAAGTGCTACAAATGGAAATTCGTCCTGCTATTCATCATTTATTTATGACATTTTGACATCAATATGTGGACGTATATTACTGGTGGTAATACGTTTAAATTGGAAATGGTATTCAATATCTTTTTAAGGGTATGAGGTTGACCTTGAATAAGTAACAGCTTAAGAAAGGTCAGTGCAAACAGTTAGATAACACCACGCTCGATCAAAAGGATTTTGTTTATTTATGACCCATAAAATAAAATAAAATTGAATTCTTGATGAAAGATGAATAAGTCCAAACAAGTCAGTTGAGTCTAGAGGAGTTGACGCGAAGTTTTTAGCTACCAAAAAGCTCAAACAAAGACCAGAGACCGTCTGATTTTTAAATTGAAAGAAACGATTCCTTTATTATCCATAATATTTTTTTACAAATTAAAAGACTTAAAGAAATAGGAACATGGCGCTCTAACATGTAAATAACTTTCGAACCTCCATGGAAAAAAATTCGTCCAAAAAAACTAAATTGAAACTGAATTGATTAGGACATAAATCAATATCAAATCGCATAAAATATCGTCCTCAAAATTTAAATTTTGAATACGATAACTGCAAAACTTTTGCACATGAATCTATTTTCGTCCTAAAAATGCAAAATATCTCTTGGTTATGAAGTTTACTGCGCGAACAAACACCTTCATCAATATAAGTATCAACCTTCTCCCTTTACCACCCTCACATTATTGCTGTCAATCATTTCTGATTACAACAAACAACAATCCTTTTCAAAAAAATATTGTAAAGCTGGTACTGGCATTTCCAAATTGGTTTCTTCGCTATGGCTTCTTCAATTTTCAGTTTTTCTAAAATTGAAAATGTATTGAAAATAATCTGCAGAGTTTATCGCTATATGGCAACGGTCTGAAAAATCGAACTCCACAGTCGCGAAAACTGCTCAAAACATATATCGAACTCTAATTCAGAGCCTGTTTTGCTGGTGTCCATCACCCCAATTAACAGGCCCAGAAGCAGCCTGTTCGCTACCTGTTCTAGAGCTTCGTATACACACACCTCTTATCAGCCATAATCAGGACGTTAAACCGAAAAATAAAATCCCAGAAGAGAAACAGAAAAGTGATGGCAACCAGGAGGCTGCATGAGCACTAGGCAGTGCTAGCTGAGATGAATGTTGACCCAGTTTTAAATCCTGGCAGCTTCATTTGAAAAAATCATTTCCATTCCTTTGCTGTGGCTCCTTGCTCACTAGACCTGTGTTAGACCTACAAGTATGGCTTTTGCAACTTTTCATTTTTCAAACGTAAACCGTTGAATGGAATTCGGTGCGCAGCGGGATTTGTGTAGTCGTTTGAACGCGATGTTTGATATAACATGCAACACAGTATATCAAGGACTTGTATGTACACAAAGTGTAGGCTAAATGCGTTCCATCTGAAGTTGCTGACGAGAGCTTGCCATTAGGACTATAAATTGGACTCTACAGTAATGAATGAAAGTTCCATTTCAAACTGACTTCGTTGAAATGAAGGATTTTATGGATAGGTTGTGAACGTCACGGTCCGTCCTTCGCGCTAGGCGGTTATTAATGGAAAACGTTAAAATGTACTGGGAGTTATTAGAGTCTGCAGTCGTGCATGGTGTACTTGCAGAATTGCAGTACCCTTGCTTCTATTTGGGATTAAAGTGCTCTTGATTGTAAGCAGTGTATCTTTTTGTCAAGTCAATTTTCGTGCTTTTCATTTCCGGAATCGTAAAACCAGTCATGCTGCAGATTTTTTTGGTGACACAACTATGCCAGGAAGTTAATGAGAGTTAAATGAAAAAGAAGGACTAAAGAAGCAAGGACACGGTGAATATTTAATCTAAAGATTTGATGTTAGGTCGACTGAAATAACATTTAAACTGAAATCGTACTCGCTTTGCTGAAATCGTACTCAATGCAAATAATTTCCACCAACTTTTCATCCACTTTTATTTGTTGTAGCTGGGTTGAGTGTGTTGGCACCATGAAATAAGCATTTACCTCCACATGCCGACTTTGAAACCGGGCAAATTGTTAGCTTGGAATCCAAATTAAATTTTACCTTTCTGTTGGCTGTTTTAGTGCACAATATGGACCGCCACCCACCACCCAAGTGGAAACTGAAAAGGGAGCGCTTTACATGTCCTAAGACTGAATGGGCTCCAGTACGTTTAGTTTAGATTGTTTAAATTTTTCAATTAATTTTAAACTTAGCAGCGAATTCGGAAGGTTGGACGGTAAATTTTAATTTTTTCACAGCAACGACTTCAACTGAAAATGGCGGCCATAAGTTATTTTCCACTCCATTGCATTCGCACTACGTTACACTCGTGAGGGCAATAAATAATCAATCGAGCAAAAAAAAGCCTTTCTGTATAAATTTTTCTGCCCAAGATTACCATTTAATTTCTTCCTGAATAATTTTACAGGGCGAAAACATGACTTTTGCACGCAACGTTCTATTGGTATGTTTTCTTTTAGTGCCGTAGTATGACTAATTTTCACGGATATATGCGTTAAAGAAATTATGAAAATGTTAGTCATGTATAGTGGAAAATGGATTTTTCTGGGCTGAGCACTCGCTCTTTTTATTATACACATGAATGGTTTCGCAGTCAATTCTGAAATATAAATAATTGGCGGGGAATACTTCTTGAAACCTCAATAAACTTTGCTAATTCACTAATTGATCGAAAGTTCATTGCTTTTTTTTGCAATTAGCCTAAACAATTTTTTGAATTTCAACCATTGCTATTAGATTTCATTCATTTAAATGACTTATTCAATTTGTCCATTTTTCAGAAGAAAAAAATAGGATCATAACTCATTTTTGATTGCATTTTGACTCTCTGTCACATCTTTCCATCGATTCGTCTCTAAAATCTACCTTTTTTGTGGATTTGGATCATTTTTTGAACTCAAAAACCTCAAATTTGGAATGCAGTGATTCAATTAAAACATCAGAAGAGCGGGAACAACTTCAATTATTTTCGTTTTGTGTGTGTCATCTTATCATGTAAAAAAAACACAATTTTTTCTCCACCTAAATAGGTGTAAACCCTGAATATCATTTACAAAAATCGTTATTAACTTTTTAATTTCTTTCTCGCTTGAAAAACACACTAGACTCGCACCACTGTCCGTCCACTTACATATCTCCGGCTACTCAAATCAAGAAAATTTCATTGCATTTTACACGACGTAGATGGTACATTTCTAACACGGTGTTGAGTTTTATGCGTCAAGTACAATTCTAGAGTTTCAGATCTTTTTGACTCTTGGATAAACTATTTCATTTTCCGGAATAAAAAGTATATTTAGAATTGACGCAGGATAAAAGCTAGCGTCCATACATTTTTGATAGATGCGTGCACAGACAGAACGACAAAAATTCTAAAAATGATATTTTTGTCTTCTACTGGGTTCCAAGCAAAATAATCCTCCCTCAAATATATTTTTTCTTCATTGAATTTATTGCAAAGACGTACCTTGCTCTCCAGTTTCAGATTAAATTATCATGGAATTTTTTAAATGCAATAATCATCTCACGTCGTGCATATTTTATGCTGTCTGAACCGTTCATCAAATATGAAATCAAATTTCCTTAGTCAACATAAAGAATTGTTTCTTGGAAAATTTGAAATAGAAAAAAAAATCCAGAAATCATTAGTATTCAATCTGCAGTCTGTTGAATGAAATTTGAATTAATTCTATTTCCATCAAATCGAGTATATAAATAATGAGACAATGAGATAGCTGTATTTAAGTCTCTGTTCCAAAATAAATTGACACTCTGGGATTTAATTATTTTAGAATTTTAGGAAAAATATGGAAAATGCATTTAAAATATTTTCCGCATTGTCATTTTTGTATCGTACCCTTAAACCAACTATTTTTGTTCATCTTAGTTTAAATTTTACAAAAAAAACACAAGAAAAGGACATTTCCCACATTTAATTCGCCTATTTCCTACACATCTACAATCCTGCCCGAATGGTCAATTACCCTTTCTTTCGTAAGTCCATTTAATTCACTTGTCTGTCTCGAAAGCCACAAATCCTTAGTCTAGGACGTTAATTTTTTATGCTCGTTACACAATAAAATTCACGAGATCGCAGCTCAAGTTGGACTTATCTTAATTAAGTCGCGAAGAAAATCCTTTCAGGATTTCAAGCGTGTCTTGCCGCCGTGCAAACGTTAGAAGCCATAAACATTTAATGTTGATCACTTTTATTTTGGTGGTAGTTTTTATAGGGGTGATGTACAGTAAACTATGCCGGAAGGAAAATATGTATTTTATGGTAGCAACAAGCATTTAATTTGCGCTGCTGCGATTTATTTTCGTGAAGAAAATCCACTTCGTATTTCATATTGACCTCCATCCATGTTCGGCATAGTTATTCAAATCCATTCTAGACTTAAGCTGTTATGTAAGAGAATTCAGCGAGTTCCAGAATCAGTGAAATACGTTCTTATTATCGTTTATTAAATTAGTGGCATACAATTCAGCAACCAAATTGCGTCCTTGTTATGAAAGATTTGGAGCGTGAAAGCGTTCATCGCAATCTTGGAAAATACTCATTCGTTTTTCATCATCGCTCCTTCGTGTTGTGTTTAACCTTCATACCTGGCGTTTCTTTCCACTCAGGTTGTGTCCTCAGCATCGTGTCCCGACCATTTTCCTGCTGAATGTCTTCCTACTCGTTTTGTTTGTATGTGTACACATCTCAATCTCATCCAGATTTCATTTGAAATTCATTTTGAAATTTTAATTGCATCATATTAAAAGACGGCATGGACGAAATTCAGTAAAAATAAACAGAACTCGTGTCCCTATTAGCTTTGTTAAGCGTTGTTTGTATAGCCATTATGAAATGGAGAAAAATATTTTTTTCCATAACAATAATCAGATTGAATTTGAACTAAGACGGCATATGTTAAAATAATCAAACTTATTTAAAAAAAAATTATTTCCTCTAGAAATTGAGAAAAAACTCCAAAAATTATATTATTTCTAAATGAATGTTAAATAATAGAAACCATAAAACAATAAGCAACAACATAATATAAAAGAAGCAATAATAATTTTGGAAACCCCGAAAAAAAATCCAACCTCAACTTCATCCCAAACTCAATACTCAATCGTGGCTTCAGTGTGATTAAATTAATATACAATACAAACAAATGTTAATAGTGACGAAATTTCAATACGTTTTCAATAATAATTCGGTGCGGTAGTGATAAATCAATAGTTTTCGAAATGCTGTTGAATTTGTGAAAAATATCAATTTGTTGTTGATTTTCAAAAATTGTGGATTTGATCGTTTTCGTACGATTCTCAAGTTAGATTCAAAAACGATCAGAATTACGCACGTTTTTGAAAACAGCACAATTACGATAGTTGTTTGGGTCCAACGTTCAACACAAGCTTCTCTGATGATGGGATACATCATGGGGTGTGCTTGTTTTAAAGGTGAGTGTATATAATAATATAAAAATCAATTTTGTTAAATTGTGAAGAGTAGTTTGGAGAGCTCAATAAAAAGTATCCTTAATGCAAAAAACACCAAAAATCTATGTACGAGGTCTGATAAAAAAATACATATTATTACAAATGGACGTCCCAATTGTGGGTCGTCTTAAGCGGACTCATTGCCGTTTTTAAATCACTCATATCAGTTGTAAACAGTCTTCAGAGTTACCACATTATTGCCATACACCGATTTTAACATTTCATGAGCTTCTTTGGCACTTTTCGGCAATTCAAAACAAAACTTAATGGAGACGCATTGTTCGAAATCAATGATGCGCGACAAACGCGATAAACACGATGTCACTCTAGCTGCTTTGCAGATTGACTAACTTTTCAAAGCTTGTTCAAACTTGACACAGTCAACCTCAGCGGATCAAGCTATCAGACATACGAGATCTGTTTAAAAAGTATCGCAAATTTAGAATTTCCGTTTCCGATTTTCGAAATTTTTGTGGCGTTATGTTCGTACTCATGTCCCTCACTTATGCTGACAGTTCGGCCATTTTGAATCATCAGTTAATTTTTGACAGCTATTTTGCTTGGACGTGTTTTGGTTTGTCTTCGATTTTTGAATGTTCCAAAAAATGTATCGAATTTTGTGTGGAAAATTACTTCCAGTGCGCGGACGCATTCCGAATGTTAACTGTGGCATATGGTGAAGCTGCCATGGACCAAAGCAACGTTTATCGATGGTACAAAATGTTCTCATAAGTGAACGATGAACAGCGTTCAGGACGCCCGAGCACGTCAACAACAGACGAAAACATTGATAAGGTGAAGAAAATCGTATTGGCCAATCGTCGATTCACCGTTAGAGAAGTTGCTGAGGACCTAAACATATCGATTGGCTCCAGAGGGCCATAACTGGTAAAGAATCATGGTCTTATGTTTATGATGTGGAAACCAAAGCTGCCGCACGAGCCAAAACCGAAAAAGCCGCGCCAAATTCGGTCGAATGTGAAAGTTTTGCTTACAGTTTTCTTCGATTGCAGGGGCGTGAAGCATTAACAAATCTTGCCACGGGATAGAACGGTCAATAGGGATTATGCATGCAAGTAATACGCAATTTGCGCGAAGCAATTCGCCCGAATTTGTGGAAGGACAAAAACTGGCTTTTGCATCATGATAAGGCTTATTGCTTGTGCGCGAATTTTCGGCCAAAAACAACACACTAATGACGCCGCCGCCACCGTATTCCCCAGACCTGGCCCCCTGTAACTTTTTCTTGCTCCCGAAATTGAAGAGGCCTATAAAAAGACGACGCTGCGCCACGATTGGGGAGATAATGAAGGCATCGAAGGAAGAGCTGAACAAGATCACAAAAAGAGATTTTTTGAAGTGCTTTGAGGATTGAAAAAGACATTGGCACAAGTGTATAATATCTAATGGGGATTACTTTGAAGGGGATAAAAAAGATATTGATATATAAATAAATAATTTTTGAAAAAAAAAACAGAATTCGCGATACTTTTTGAAGACACCTCGTATGACTTGAAATGCATCAGTCATCAACAGTTTCGGCCCTAAAAATTCTTTCATCGTATTTCTTGATCAGACCTCGTATGTTTATGGTCTCAACAAGAAAACGTGTTTTCGGCTTACGAAAAATATAAAAATGAATTATTTTTTTTCTAATTAAAAGTTATACTCTACGTCCCGAACTCTTGCATCAGCTCCTTTATGTGCAAAATTCATTTTTACGAACGTTCGTGAAAGAAGAACATTGAAACTAAAGATTAGTCACGTCTATATTTTTGAGAAACGTTTTTTACGTTTGTAAAATGACTTAACGATTACCTTATGCAAAGCAATATCTTTAACTGAAATAAACAAAAAGTCCTATTGTTAATAATAACAAGTGCTTCTATAAATAATAAATACCAAAAATCCCATCATATATACAGAAAAAATCGAAGAAAACATGTTCATCAGTATGTGTTTTTTAGGTATCATTTATCTTGATGATAAAAATAGGCCTCAACATCTCGCCTTGCGAAAGGGATCAAAAATCGAAATTTATTCCTAAGACATTCAAATGCTCTGCAGACTTAAAACTCATTTAAAATTCACAAAAATTCGAATGTTATACCGAGAAACACTCCTTCAAACTTCGCGTCAAATCTGTTAGATTTATTGGAGAAAATACATTAACCTGCTTTCTTGTTTGATTTGCCGCACGAAATGGTAACTGATGAATCTCTTCAGTCACCGTTGCAAAACAGCGTACAGTTCTCGAATATATCAGCGTCAAAACGACTTTCAGTCATCCTTTGTGGATTATCTTTCACATATATTGTAGTATCTCAATGCTATCAGTAAGCTCACAAAACGAATAAGAAATAGACCCAGGATAAAATAGATGCAATGAGCAATGGTGTCTGAGAGAAGCTTATCGGTTCCGGCAACATTGAAAGGTATTTAGAACGTCAAAACGGATGCAAATATATAGAGAGAAATCAGAAAATCCGGTAAAGCTGATATAGTTGAGACATGACTGCATCCTTATCCTTTGTCGTTCCATTCGGCGTCTTGAATTTTTAGCCGCATCACTTCCAGAGCGATAAAGGATAATAGCTTAAATTTAAGCTTCCGAAGTATTTTCGATAGGTATTATCTAACACGCTGATGTGTGAAATTATCCTTTTTCCATGAAAAAAATAGCTTTCACACGAGTAATGCCTTCGTCTGTTTTTGATTCTTCACGACCATTGTTTCTTCGTGTGTAATTTATCATTCTGTACATTCCTAGAACTTCCATTTACGAAAATCCTGTTTCAAAACTGCCATGTACAAAAAACCTTTGGCACAAACAATTCGTATTCGTATTTCGGTCTTGACTCCACAATTTCTTTGTTTATATTTTCCGTTCAGCATAAAATCTCCAAATATTTCTGGAAATTCGGTGACATTTCTGTGAAAAATGGCTGTAAACGTTTGTTTGTTTGCATTTCCAGTGAAAAGCGCGTCGTGAATGAAATATTTTCGTTGTATTTGTCTGCTATGAGAAACACCTTTTGATCCGAAAGCTAAAACTTCTGAACTTCTTGCCTGCCGAGGAAATATGGTGTGCTGACCTAGAAAATTTTCGTCCTGAGTTTTGTCAGGTATAATAACTTTTGAAAAGATTCTCATTTTTTTCTGATGAATGAAGCACAACCACCTGAAGCTTGAAATCTGAGTGGTGTCCTTTTTAAACTTTTAAAGGAGATAAGTAAGATGTTGAAAGCATAGTTATGTCCTACTGAAATTTGGGTCGTTGAATCGTTTCAAATATTTTATGAAGTTATTGTTCTTTGGAGTGGGAAATTCCTGTTGCTATCTTGTTAGTTTTAATCCTGGAACGCTAGCCTACGTAAAATTTACTCACATTTACTCACATGCTAGACATGTAATGATATTATGCCGCTAGACGTAGAGGGACAATAATATAGATTATTTTGTCAATGAAACTAATAGTTTTAAGACGTCCCTTTGATTTCAGATCTCATTGTTATAAGAACGAAAAATATTTCATTTGAACTAAATATTAGAATATTGTTTTACTAACCAAGAATATCATGTGAGTAATTTTTACACAAGTTTAGCTTTTGTGTAGGCTAAAAATAATTAGGATTCTAGGATTATGTATGTATCAAAATTGGTTACACTATTAAAAAAAATGTGAACACAATTTCTAAGAAAATTCTTCCCCAGGAGAGAGTCCCTGTATTTAATAATTATCAATTTAACAAGTCGTAATCGCTGATTAATTTTCTTCTCTTCTTTTGCAGGTAAGCTAAACTCAGCATCAGAAATCCAAAATAGTGGTAAGATAATCAGATAAGATTGAACCGGAATTTAAATACATATTGATTGTCTTTGGTCAAATAGCAACGAATGTCGTATTAAAATACACATAATTCAGGAAAATTTAGACAATTTTTTTTGAAAAAATGTCTATTTCGCTGACTTCTAGAATTTTTTTTAAAAAAATTAGAAAACTATACCAAAACACTTTTTTTTCAAATGAATTCAGCTGATAACCATTTACACCTGCTGTAATTTTATTAGGAAAATCACCACTTGAATAGGGACAGCCGCTTCAAAAATTGTTTAACACAAAATTTCCATCTTCCTAGGACGGAAAGCAAAACTTAATATCGCAAATGAAAGGCTACTTTATTGCTCTTGCGTTCCGAGAGAAAAATTGGAGTCGTGATTAATAACAGTAAAATTGCGGTAACATTTTGCTGATGAACCAATGAACAGTATGTTCAAAAATGAACCACTGATAGGGCAGGAATACTAGTGAAATTTCGGCTTGTTTTTAGTGATGAAGTAGATTCTCTTTTATTTAAAACTAATTTAAAAATCCTGGTGGACATCGAGTCATACAAAGATTTAAGATAGTTTAAAGAAATTTCATCCCATGTGATTTTGATTGCCTCAGTCAGCTGGTTTCGAACTGTCTGTCATCTTTGTAGACTTTTCGCGTCAGCCATCCCAAAATATTTTTCATGATGTTTAAGTTCGGAGAGTACGGAAGCCCAGCCATCAGATTGACATTTTGGGCTTCAATTCAGTTTTTTTCTTATTCGCGCTGTGTGGATTGGAGCATTATCGTGCTGGGGCGTCCATGTTAAAGCATCCAAAATACGCTGACATTACTTTCTGGTGCGAGTTCGCGGTCATCCTTGTACTTTTTTGCTCTACTCATGACAATCAAAAATTTGAAATGAAAGGCAAATCAGAATACTATATGACTGTAGAGAATATATGGAAAATAACAGTTATAGTTTACTCGAAATATTGGGTGTATGCATTGAAAACCGGACTTTTACAACAGATGGCCCCATTAACACATGCGCTGTAACACTCCAATGACATATGTGTCATTTTGAAGTTCCATCGGTCAGCTGTCAAAGCCACAAAGACAATTTGCTAACATTGTGTGCGCATAGGTTTTTTACCCACATCAAAAACTTCGAAAATTGGCGAAAAAACAGCATTTACGGGAAGTATTGTTGAAATACTTTTTTGCCATCAAAACTTTTGCCGAAAGTCATCGTGAGCTGGTGGATGTTTATGACGACGATGCTCTATTTAAAACACAGTGTTTTCAGTGGTTTAAACGCTTCGAAAGTGGCGATTTCAACAACAAGGACATAGAGCGCCCTGGTCAAGAGAAAAAACTTGAAGACGAAGAATTAGAAATCCTTTGCAGTGAAGACTCGTGCCAAACGCAAGATGAGCTCACAAAAGCACTAGGCGTGACACAGGCAACCATTTCCAGGCGTTTGAAAGCGTTAGGGTTTATCCAGAAAGAAGAAATTAGGTGCCACACGAACTAAAGCCAAGAGATGTCGAAAGGCGATTTTGCATTTCTCAAATGCACCTCGAACGCAACAAACCAAAGGCGTTTTTGCATCGTATTATTATTGGTGACGAAAAATGAACACATTATGATAACTCGAAGCGCAAGAAAGAATTATTTAACAAAATAATCAAATTTTGGCAACCATTCCTTATTTTTTTATTTGAGGGAAACTAGGTTTTCCTATGAATAGCAAATATATGTACATCGAATTGTTTGCAACTAGACAATTTTTATGAAAGTATCATATGCAGCAATATTTTACGATGAATAGATCTTTGAAGATTTCCGTGAGCAATCTTCAAAAATTATTAAAGCTATTCAATTATTTAAGTTGTTATTCAGAAAAAAATGGTTAGCTTAGCTCGGAAGAAATTTGATGCAGCAATGTCCTACCGAAATTCTTCGTTTTTCCGATGTACTTCCAAATATTCACCCTAGTGAACATTATTATCACAATAAATAAAATTGCTCAAGCCACAAAACCGATAAATATCCAAAGACTTTTAAACTAATTAAATTTATGCAAATCCAATTACACCACCGCATAGCACGCAAATGATCCTAATAAGAAGTAATTCAATACTAATTTAAGTAGATAACGTTCACATAGCACCAATCCTTGCGTTGAAGGACACAAAATTCTAAGCTCATAATACGGAACGGAAAATTCAGAACATTTTTTACATAATATCATTCATTCATTATCGCAAATGTATTTCGATATGGCGTTGACTGTTCAATTATATGTTACGAACATGTTACATATCGTCTGCTTAAAGCGAAACAATTGTTTGTGTTTCTGAAGTAATTGCTAAGTGAACTTTTTGTTCGGAGGCGCATGTTCGTTGTAATCAAAAAAAAAATATGCCCGTACCTCTGATCCAATGAAATCAAAACCACAATACGTAAATGCATAATACACGTGGGGTTTCAATAGATTATCTCTGATTGTTGCTGATTGCCACTTAATTTGATAAATTTACTTAAATACGCCACAAAAACAATGTCCGTTTGGATCCAATTTGAAATGTTATGCAATCACAAATTGATGATCAATATTTTTTTGTTTTTCTTTTCGTTTTTTTTTTGGTAAAAACAATACTAGATCAGATCACTGTCTAGAAATTAAAGAATTATCTGAAAAACGATGGGTAAAAATGTTGAAGATGATGTAAAAATTCGTTTATGTCTTAGACTATTGCGATTTCAGTGGATCCAACAGAGCGATCCATGGATTTTATTGATACTTTTGCCTCTTACAATTTAAGTTTAGGTCTCATGGTAAAAATCGTATTTTTTAAACTTGTGTTCCAACAGATTACTTGTAAACATATTACACTCTTCAATTGGTAAGATTAAACACCCACGCTGGGCGCAGTTTTGAAATTTTCTGAAAAAGTCTTCTTGCAACAACAAGTGATGATTTTAAGAAAGTTCCAAAGTACACTTCGAATTTTGAATTTTTGGAAATGCTTCCGCCACAAAATGCACCCGAAAAGAGTCTGTTGCGAAAAATTTAACGTCAAAAGAAGCAAGAGCTAAGACTAGCGTTACTTCTTCGGTTTCTAGCATTTTCGTTCCGAAACTCCTTTTGATTATTCGTGCAATAAGAAAATTGACACTTGATCTACGTTGATTTATGAGTGAAATATCACCAATTATTCAAGGTCTGAATTATGATGTACATTACAATCTTATTTCCTTAATAGAAAAGTTCTAATACTTTAGAAGAAATAACATCAAAATGGACCCAATTTATACCGACTTCAAAAAAGCCTTTGATTGTATTAATCATGATGTTAGGTTCAAAATTTCGTAACTTGGAAATATCTGTGTTGTTACTCAACTAGCTTGATTCATATCTTTGAAAACGAACGCAATTCGTTAAATTTTAAGGCCTATCTCTAAAAGAAATATTCTCCATTTCCGATGTTCTTGAAGGCTGGCCTCGAACCTCTTCTCTTTAATATTATGTGAGTGTGATCGCTCATCTTATTGGACCTCAAAAGTACTGCAGCATCAGACGAAACCTTTCTTCAGTGTGAATTAACATCACTCGCACAATGGTGCACTCAGAACAAACTCTTTCTAAATATGAAAACTAACGAAATGTGAGCAGTTTCTTTCACAAAATTAATACAATTTACACTTACTTTCTTGGCTACCAGACTGTTCAAAAAATAAGGTACCTAATAATTAGAACACTTATTTTTTTGGCAAAACTCGATTTTATTCTTCAACATAATCTCCTTTTAGCTCGATGCACCGAGTCCAATGATCCTCCAATTTTTTTACATTTTCCAAACAATACGATTTGTCGAGCAGTCTAAAAAAGATGTCAGTTTCATATTTGAATTTTTCATTCGATTAAAAACGCTTGCTCGACAGCCATCTTTTGAAATTTGGAAAAAGATAATAGTCGCTAGCGGCCAAATCTGGTGAATAGTGGAAAAGTGGTTGAAAAAGCCTTATTCATAATTTTTTGCCTGTACAATGAACGATGTATAAGATGATGCATGGCTTCATGTAAAATGATTGTTTTCTCATTCAAATGAGGTCATTTCTTCTCCATTTCAATATTTAATCGATCCAATAACGTTGAATAATGTGCGTTAGTTCTCGTTCTTCCCTTTTTAAAAAACACCTGCCAAAACCTTCCCAGCCCATGTTAGCGTTTTTGGACACTGGGGTGGACTTCCACCCGGTAAAACCCACTCCTTCGATTCTTCTTATGATTCCGGTGTGCAGTGATGAATCCATGTTTCTTCCACGATGGCATATCGACGCAAAAACTCGGATCAATTCTTGTGAAATAGTTCCAAATTTCTCATAAAAATTGTAATGAAAAGGAAAACGCTTCGAAATTTCAGGGCAAACAGAATTGTACCTGGTGACCTGACCGACGTGCAGTCCCCGGGACGAAGCAACGAACCCTTTTGCCGAATTCGGGTCCGTCCTCTACCTGGCTAAAGGTTCGATGGCTGCTGGCAGGCCAGCTCAGTTCGGCGCGTAACGTCGTGGGTATGTTTCTCTAGCAGGTCCCGAATCTCATTTACAAGGATTCAGCCATCTACTTGCCCGATTTTTTAGCTTTTGCCTTTTCATTTTCATTTATAAAAATGTTTTTTAAAAACATATAATTGAATGAAAATGAAAAAGCAAAAGCTAAAATGAAATATGTGCCTGCGCAAGCGCTGGGTCGAAATATGGTGGGACCAATTTCAGGTTGTCAATTTCAGGTTGTCCAATATCATATCGTGGATTTTTGTAATCATATCTGGTGTTGTTACCTCAATTGGGCGATCTGCACGGTGTTCATCACTTGTGATCGTACGACCACATTTGAATTCAGCCATGCATTATTTAAATGTTTTAGCAAGCGGAAGAGATTCCCCAAAATTGTTACATTATGTTTACCCTTCAAAAAATAGTATTTAGTCACAACACGAAATTCACTTTTTCCATTGTGAGAAAAATAATCAAACCTGTTCAAATCCTACGGCTGTCACACAAAGCCTGTAATGCACAGCATGTCATGAAATTTGACATGTGGTCGCCTGAACGTTGGTTCTTTCTGGCAACAAAGAGATTTCATCACAGCTGATATTGTCGTTCAATGCCTAAAATGTCGTTCAATGTCTGAAATTCGCAAGACACGAAAAACGGAAATTTCAATTAACATCCAAGAATTTTGTAGAAAAATTCGGTTACAGATTCAAAAGGTGAAATAACTCTGAAAAGCTCTGCGACATGTATCTAACGACTTGCTAAAAGCTTGGTGAAGCTCAACATGAATGTTGCAAAAGTTTAGCCAAATGTATACGACGAATCGACAAAGATACATCGTCAGAAATTTTTCTGCACTTTCCATTCGGGCTGCCAGATACAATGGATTCGAAAAGCTTTTCCAACTTAATATATATTTCCAAGTTTTTATAACTGACTCCTACAAATACTGAAGCTTCAATAATTTCAAAATTCACATAGAATTTGTAACGTATTACGGATTCTTGAATAGAAATAATAAACAAAAACGCTGCATTCCTTCGATTTCACCATTGACAAAATCAGTTCAAAGCGATTATTCATTTCTTGAAACTCTGCTGACAATCGTTATGCAACTTTTTGATGTTTTTATTAAATTTTTCTTGAACATCATAAGTTTTCAACTTGAAAACTTGCCATTTTCCACGTCCGTTCTTCTATAGTATTCTAAATGTGCGCTCGGTTGACGCTTCAAAATGCCCATTTTTTTTTTGGCAAATTTTCAAAATTCTTGTCCAATTAGTCAAACGAGTTTTGGTGCGCTAATATACTACGTATATTTCGTTCGTTTCTATTTTTTCGGGATTCGTACAGTTCAGGTGGTCGGAAATTGCTCGTGATTTCGCGAACGAAAATTTCTAAAGTACACTTCGGAAAAATTTGGGGTTTGTTCGATTTTGATCGTGACGGGGAGAGGGGTTGGTGTTTTTGGCTAGTTTCTGCCCAGTGGCAAGTATGATTGAAATATGTACTTGTTTACGAAACAATAAAGAAAGAATTTCAAGAACGTTCGATTGGCAGGTTTCGCTTCAACCCAAATGTTCGAAATTGATTTGAAAATATTGTTTACAGCGTTTGTGGGATCGATGAGGTCGAATTTATCGTTTGTTCTGATTGTTATTATTGCGGGAGCTTGTTGAAAATATTTTGCAAGCAATATTCTGGCTGATTAGAAAATTCCTGCAAAGAAATTAAATTGTGTTGTCGCAAGACAAACAGTTTTTAATTTTTTTTAATAGTTTGATATGGATTTTTGTTTGCCAAAACTATCAAAAGCAAACCTAAAGATATTAAATAAAATTTAAAGTTTGACAACGATGTGAATTCTGAAGCGAAAACGGCTCCATCGGTCGAAAAGGACATGGCCACCGTTATTTGGGATTCGCGAGGCATCATCTTCACCGACTGTTTGGAGAAAGGAAGGACAATCACGGGACAGTACTATGGTGATTTTTTGGACCAATTCGATACTGAATTACGGAGAAAACGATCTCATTTGGCGAAGAAAAAGGTGCTGTTTCACAATGTTAACACACTGGTCGAATTACGCTAGAAATTACTGACACATTCAGCCTATCCTCCAGATTTGACCCTGTGCGATTTCTTTTTGTTTCCAAATATGAAAAAATCTCTTGGAGGGAAGCGTCCCCTTCGCTAAACGAGGTGGTCATTGCCGCAAACAGAGCCCTTTTGGCGGAGTTCGGCGGATGACTTCAAAAAAATTGAAATATCGCTGTACTAAATGTATCCAGCTGAAAGGTAACTTTATTATGAAAAACATAAAACAAGTAAAAAAAAACAATGCGTTTTCTTGCCTACCACGGGTACTTATCGTACAGCCCTCGTAAACAGAATATTTTTGCAATCAAAAAAAATATAGTTGCATGAAATTCACCAAATGAGCCTTAAAACATTTGCCTTCAATTACAACCAACTACAATCCAAGCCAGAGAAAAAATGTAATAGGAAATATTCTGTTATTACGTTTCTTCAATTTTTTTAATCAACAATAACTTTCATAATAACGTGGTTAGTTATTCAAAGATTATTTGCTCAATGTTTTAATGCATCCTTTTGACGTTAATATATTTTAATTTTCTAACTAATTGCCATCATCCAAAAAAATTATTCAGTCCTTTCTGTTAAAAGCATTCAATGTAGAAGTGACTACAAAAAATAATTATTTAAGACTGTCCAATACATGCTTTCCACTATTTGCCATATATTACCACCCAACACTATCATCTCACAAAGGCGACACATTTCGCACAGACAATCATAGCATGGGAAACACGTGTGGTTGCCGAAAGTGGTTCATAAAGTGGAAATTAGCTGATGGTGACCCGAAACGATTAATCACAAATGTCGTCCAAACTGTTTTAATGTCCTAGCAAACATGATGTGCTCACCCCTTTGCCATTTCGAATCCATAGCCGAGTAGTCAAAGCAGCTAACGCCAATCCACAATCCTTACTGCTCTTTGTGCAAGCGAATACGTATAGTCATCAAAATAATAGTCCTTCCTCAATTGCAGGACAACAGGAAAAGGTCCTTAATTAATATGTTGTCAGCAATTTTCGGTTGTGTTATGAAAATGTCAAGGATATTTTAGGATGCAAAAGCAACCGAAAAGATGGAGCGATGTCACCACAATAATGAATACTATTTCAAATCCTACAAAAGAATGAGAATGTCATTATGGTGATCCTTTTCCAGACTGCGTGGTAACGGTTTCCTCAAATCTTAACTAAGTTGTTCGCATTCCATCAGAAAGACCAAAAACGATGCAGTCATGTAAGGATCAAATAAAATTGATGTCGCCTATTTATAAAAGTCTAAACGGGTATCCGTACGCATTTGTTCGTGTTGCCCAAATTTGGTGCTAAAGGATAATGGAAGCCATGCTCTTAAGTAGACCTTTTCCCGAAATGCTCGTACTGTACTGAAATCATCATTTCTAGGAAAAGACAAGCTCTTGTTCGACACATTGTTATATAAACTCTCGGCAGGGGTCATTGACTGCTGGTTTTTTAAGGACAAATTTTCTATTGGAAATGGATTCACCTGGTTGAAAGCGAGTAAAAGGGTACGCTTAATATACGAACTTGAACGCACATAAAGAAGCATTTGTAGATTATGAAACGCTTTTGTATTGCTCCAGTGATGTTCTCATCGCATGACTGATTTTGATCCTTTTTCCACCAACTTTTCCATTTTGTGTCCGAAAGTAGGGTTTGTGCTGTGATGTGAGTTGATATTACTAGAAAGCGATTATTCGTTCCAATAACGCTGAATTGCTTTAATCCGTATGGCATTCAATAAGTGTTGTTACGCAAGTTGAAAAATCATGGAAGGTTTCTTTCTAATAGTGAGCCAGTCCTTAATTTTCCTTATTTAGATATGGGCAACTTTGTATAAAATGTGTATCGTATGATCTGTAGGTTCTTGGATTTCTAATTATTATGTATTTTAACTGCACGCCCACAGTTGTAGCAAATGCAAAAAAGGTCCTGTCTGACTCGTCCCAACGGAAGTCTTTATAACTACCCCGATCCAAAAGATGTACGTTCGAGTTCCAAATATGCGATAGTAAAAAAATGTTTTGGCCTCAGTCAACAATTTTGCGTCACATCATCATACCCCGTTTAAATGCCTGCAACTTCGGCCGAGTCGTTTCGGAATAGCGGCTTTTGCGCGCTTTCAAGGCCGACCAGAATCTACTGGTGGCAGCAATGTAAATCAACCGCCCACTTCCTGATGGCATAACATAGCGTGGCATGTCATCAACAAGCAAGCAAAGCAGAAGCTACTGCAGATGCACGCCGAGGGACGCTCCGCGCTATTTACCATTACGAAAAAATGCCCTGGCAGCTTGGGGGTGGAAGTGTCCTGGGTCTCACACCCCCGCATTAATCATGGACATTACGTTTCAGGACGATGCGAGTTGCAGTAGTGGCATTCGATTCGTGACCATTGCGCAAATGTAAACTTTTCAGGGTCTCCGAACATTCTGTGTCCTCGAAAAGTGGTTGCCAATGCAAATGTCCGGTAGTAATGCCGATTCACCACTTGGCCCGGGAAAACTATCTGCTTCGTCCTGCGACTGAAAGTTTAGTAACAAAACTCTTGCGAAGCATTTGCCTGAAAGTGCCATCGAATCCGGTTACCTGATGTCAAAGTTCTCCGAGGACTCTTCAAACGAAAATCGCCCACCGTTCAGTGTATCCCTTCGACATTGTCAGAATAGTTTGGTGGGACTAGAACGAGAATCTTCCGTGGCTGATAGTTCAGTTTCACATGATTCATTGCTGAGACGAGAAGCCATGGGATGGGGTTGGGGGCTAAATTTAGAAACGACGACCTGTTTGCCAGTGGGGGCTTTTACACCGTAGATAGATACATATGTGTATACTTCCAATACAGTCACACATGGAAGCTTTTCCTCACAATGTGCGTTTTCATGATAGTATGAAAATGCAAGCATGCCGACATGAGATAGAATTCAAGTTCAGTATCATGGAAAGCATTTTCCCATTTCCGCGTGGTTTTCTTTTTCACATTTGAATTTTGCCGCATGATGCTGATGAGCATGGAACGTAACTTAATATTGTGATTAAAGGCTCATGTGCAGCTTGAGAGTCCTTGATGTGTGAAATCGAAGGATGATTTTACATAAATCGGCCAAAAAACTCACGAAGAAAAATTCAAATCTATCAGAGAGGAAATTTTATGATTTTTTGAATTAGAATAGATTCAAAATTAATAATGAATCATATTTTCGATATCGTCCTTTAATACTTCACATCTTTTCTAACTTTTCTAACGGTGATTCAACGATTGCCCAATACTATTTTCTTCACTTTATCAATGTTTTCGTCTGTTGTTGACGTGCTCGGGCGTCCGGCACGCTGTTTGTCGTTCACATTTTCTCGGCCCCTTGAGCACATTTTCTACCACCGATAAACGTTGCTTTGGTCCACGTTAGGTTCACCATATGCCGCTGTCAACATTCGCGTACTTAAAGTTGTTTTTCACACAAAATTTGATGCAGATTCTTTGATTCATATTTTGGAATAGACAAAAATCGAAGACAAGTCAAAACACGTCCAAGCAAAAAAGCTGTCAAAAATTAACTGAAGATTCAAAATGGCCGAATTTGTCAGCATCAGTAAGACACATGAATACCAACATAACGCCACAAAAATATCAAAAATCGAATACACGCAGCCCGCAGAAATTCAAAATCCGCGATACTTGCTGAACAGACCTCGTATATGCCATATGAAGAGCGGCTTTTCTTGCTACAACTTCCTACTTTACAATCTCGCAGACTTCTCTTAGATGAGTGTTTTGTGTTCTGGCTTCACCACCATCAATTCTCTGACTTGTGATAATCTAACCATATTTTTTTCAGAACGCCCTGCCAGGTCTGATAATATATTTAGCATTCCATATGCTAGAACTGAGACTTTCTACCATTCGCCGATGTTGCGGTTGTTCTCCCGAAACCACAATATTCTACAACTTGGTCCGTTTCCTCACTCCACATTTTTATATAGAATGTAAAGCGTATCTTATCGAATTAGCTTTACTATGTTATATCTTTCTTCTTTTCTCTTGTAATTCGGCTATAGTCCGTAAGATAAATCCTTAATAATTAAGGCGAAAACAAAGATGCTCTATTAGCTACCTGAAACCTAACATTATCAACAATGCTAAAATCTGCAAACGTAGAAAAAAAATCTCCATAGTCTTTGCATCAAAATCATTCTTAGCAAAGTATTTGCCGCACGAAAACTTTCCCTCGGGAGAAATGCATTGAAAATATCTCTTCTATACAGTCGGCATCCTTTCTTCATGTGGAATGCGATTCCACCCCTAAACCCTGCCGCCATTTTCGAAGATTTCACGATAGGAAAAGTACAAGCATACAAGAGAATGTCATTGTCAGCTCTATCGCCATCCTCGTCATCATCATTCGTCGTCTACACTAGCCATCGAACCCACCCCTAAACACCCTTCGCCAAGCATGCAGAACACGAACGCATTCTGTAAATTGCAGAACTGGGATAAGTTTTTGCTGACAATGGCGAACGGCAGGATTGATTATCGTGTGGCGGTAGCAAGAACACAATCCTTGGTCCCAGTTCAGCTTGAGCTTCACTTCTCTCGTCCTTTCTCCGGGCGAATTTGATCGGAATGTATCCTTGCAGTTGTAAATTTCATGGCGAAATGATTTTTTTTCGTACTGAAGAATTGTTGGTTCTAGAAGGTCAGGTCATCAGTTTAAGGTTGTTCGGAATTGGTAACGATATTTTCAAAGTACATGATTTATGGCCACAATGCAATGTCGAAATCGCGTTCAATTCCAGCCATCCAAATTCGAAATGGATTGCACACACCAAGGATATGATGTTGGCGACAGTGAAGTAGAATGTCACGGTCAACTGAAATGTTGTTCTGTAAACAGAAGAAAAACGAAATTGGTTTGGAAAATCTACAGTTCATTTAACCGAGAGAGAAAATCTTAGTTAGTTTTGGATTGTTTGGAAAGATTGATAGCTTTCGAAATCGTATCAATTTTTTTGGCCACTGAAATACTTTGTCTCTGACAAGAAGTGGATGTTGTTTGTATCAAAAAATACAAAAATACTTCTTTCTTTTGAAATTTGGTAAGCCTAGGAAGCAATGGAATGAGCGCATTGATTTGGACCAAATTTTCGAGATCTTTTTTGTCCTTCACTTCTGAAATGTTAAAAAAATCTTACACAATTTTGCGGATTCTTTTTGGCTTACACACTTAGGTACACTTATTATAGTGACACGTTCGTATGTTTTCCCCAACAGAAGCGCTGATAATCAAATTTTTCATCAACATCATAGCAAAAGTGGGAACTTGGAGGAAAGACGATGTTTTTTCATCTTTTCGGTGCATGTCGAAAGGCTGCTTTATGATATTTTAGACAAAATTTCAAGCGATTTTGGGCAGAATGCTTTAAACAGTAGTTATTGAACAGAATAACGCCAGTATTTACACAGCATCACATTTGATGGCGCGATTAAATATCTAATTCTCACAGATTTTGATTTACCTGAAATCTCGCCGATCCTAAATATTCTAGAGAACCTCTGGCGATGTCTTTCGAAAACGATTTAAATGTATAGTCTTTTACGTAAGAGCGTGGTCATTGTTGCATGTAGAAAAAAAATCGTAGCGATCTATTTCTTTTTCTATGACATAGAGGGCACCTCAGTCCTCCATGCTTTATGGAAGGAATCAACTGTCAGTCGAATTCAGTCGTTCTTTCAATGGTTCTTCGAAATTAGTGCTGCCTACGCGTCGCGCATCGCGGCAATTTTTTCATGTTCGCATGAAGAAGGACCTAAATGAACGCAAGCAGCTGCTGCGAAATACATGGGGAAGCAGTCCGTAAGCAAGTGGGTGAATCGCTATAAAAAGGTCGGTAATGTCGATGATTTTCCTAATCGCGGGAGTGCAAACAAAGTGACAAAAAAAGACGAAAAAACATTGTCGCAGTGTTTTCGAAGGATCCAACTTTGACTCTAAATGAAGGTGCTGTAAAATTGAAAGGAAACTGTGTCGACATATCACACGGAACGATTCATGAGCACTTGCTTGCAAATAAAAAGAAATATCGGATTACTTTGGAAAAGCCAATGTTAAGTTAAAAACACGTTGAACAACGTGTGGCATGCGCAAAGGAAAACTTGGACCGCGATTGGAGCAACGTGATCTTTTCTGATGAATCTTCCTTTTGGGCATTTCCCAGCATCAAACACGCCTGGACAACCTCCACTAGTAGGCTACTCAAACGGACTGTTAAACACCCCGTCAAGGTCCATGTTTGGGGATGCTTCTCAAAAAAGGGTTTCGGAACTTTGTTTTTATTTACAGACAATCTGAATGCCGACAAAATGAACAAAATCTAACAGAAGGCTTTGTTACCATCTGCCAAGCAATGGTTCATCAGAAAAAATGAGAGCTGGATCCTTCAAGAGGAGAACGCCCCAAAACATCGAAGTCGAGCGTGTAGCTAGTGGAAAAGGCAAAATAGGGTTGTCACTTTAGATTGGCCATCTCAGTCACCGGATGCAAATCCAATAGAAAATGTTTAAGCTTTAATAAAAATGCTGCTTCGCAAACGCAAGTCATGTAATTTAGATCAACTTTCTGCACAAATTCGGAAAATTTGGACGTCTTTTCCAAAAGAATATGCCGAAAACCTCGTGGAAAGCATGCGCCGACGGTGTCAGGCCATAATTGATGCTGAAGCAGATTGGACTTGCAACTAAGGTATTTGCATTGAGTACTGGCGACCAATTAAACGATAAATGTGCGAATTTTTAAAAATCTATTGTTATAATTTAGCAGTGACCACCCTCTTATGTAACAGACTGTATATCTCAGGAGAAACAAAACTATAATTTTTCAGTGTTTTAGTTTTAGGAAAGAAAGCATTTCTTTTTTGTGCTAAACAATGGGCTTTCTTTTTTGGTGAAATAAATTAATGTTTTACACAGAAACTGAACTTGAATCCATATGAGATGCTCCAATTGCAATCCTTAGCCTTGTTTTTTTTGTTAAATTCAGTAACAAATTAAACACGAACTCAGTTTACACCCGACCTTGGCGATATCAAGCTCTATCTATAATCTATTATCTCTTGTTCTTTTGCTAAAATAAACTGATCGTATTCACGACTATATCAATATATTCCCCAGTCAACCCGTGGTCGGCCGAAAAGGATATCCTTATGTCTTTCTTTTCATACCATTCTCTACCGATTGCACGTTTACCCCGGTTTCCCTGAAAATCAAACATTTTCTATATATTTATTTGCTATTAATTACTGCCAACGATCTTTAAGCATTACCGGAAATGAAAGATAAATATCTATGCTTACAAAACGGTCCAACATGCTGAATCGAATTCTTATCTATGACATGCCGAAGCAACTAGCTCGTCGTTTACAACAAATCTCTATTTACATTCTTTCTAAGCTCGTTGTGTTTCATTCTGTCGTCCTGTCTCTCCTCACGCCACCCACTCAAAAGCTCCCGGAAAAATCTTATTTACTCCGAACGCCAGGACCTGAAATAGATGTATCTGAACAGTGGTGAGTTGTGTGTGCACGCGCTGCAAAGAATAGAACGAACGGTCGAAAGCTTCTGTGTATTCTGCTCATGTCTGAAACGACATATGTATGTAATAGCTGGGCCCGATTGCACCAACCCACTCGCAAACGTCCTTGCCTGAGATCATTTCACATCCACCGCCAGCAACAACAATAAAAGGCTTCAGCAACAGCTCCACCATCCACTGTGTGTATATAAGAATGGCTGCTCGAGCTTGTGCCGTCGCTCTCTCCTGCTGCATACAGTGTTATCTGAAAATATTTTGCCTCGTGACGTCTGGCCGAGCGTTTTCCATTTCAGTTTAGTTGACTTTTTCAGCGGCTTCAGTCGCCATCGACAAATCAAAACAAACGTTGTGTCGTTTTTTTCATTTTTTCCATTTCTTTTCCAAAAAGGAAAACACTTATGATTTTTCCACTCAGTCGTTTATTTACGTTCCTATTGAGTTAATCGACAGACATCCCGCAACAATTAGGGAAACAGTGGAAAACGCAACGCAATTGCTGAACCAAGTGCAAATTGATCTGCAATAAATAATTGCCGATTGAAGTTTCGGTTTATTTTGAAATCAAAAGTGAAAAATTGCTCAAAGTCTAAATGAAATTTTCAAATTGTTGAAGTAAAGTTGTAAATAGTGAAACCAACATATTTTCCGATAAACAAATGTCAAGCAACAGGAACTGAACTTGTGCATAAATAGCATTAGATGCAACAGAAAAAAAGTTATTAACTAAGATAAATACACTTCACTTCTCTATTGACTGTCTTACAATAATATTAAAAATAATAATAATATAATCAAAGCCTAACTATTTTACGCGAAAAAAAATTATTTAACTGGAACATTACAATATCAACTATATTAATTGTTAAAAAATGAGGATAAAAAACGAATTTCTACGCCAGCTGAGTGAAATATAAAACGCTTCCAGTATCTTATTGTTGATGTAAAAAAAATAGTGGAGAATATTTAGTTGTAAACGCTAAAAAAAGTGGTGATCGTCATTTGTTAACTTTATTGGTCAGTGGACTCTTCGAAATGTACTTTTTCAGTTATTTCATTTGTTTATTGACTTTCCATTTAACTATAAATGTTTGCAAACTCCTGCCGTGAAGTTCAAATTGAAAATTGAAAACCAACCATTGTTCAATATTTACAATGAAGGATCTATTTTTCTTGATTTTATTTCGAGCTGTGCTCATCATTAGTAAAGGTGCTGTGAATTAATATTCGACATTCCTTTCCAAACATACGCAGTAGGGAATCCTATTTGATATAAATGAAAAGAATTTTATTTGGATTCTTCTTGAATTTATTGTTTCAATATTGTTTCGAATCCGCAAGTTATTTTTAGTGGTTTTGATAGGATTTGTGCTGGATTTTTGTAACCATGCTTTAATGTGTGTGTGTGTTTATTTATTGGTTAAATTTTTTTAGAGCGTTTTTCCACACCATAAATCTGACACAGAACGTATCTTTCGTCTAGTTGAAAACAGCCAACAACCGAAACCATAATTACCGATAAAGAAGTTTCTTCGATTAATTTCTGGCTAGAATTTTTTCTCGAAATTCTTTATCAAAAGTCCTGGCGGATTTGTCTGAACTGTCTGGGCATTACTTAAAAATCTCTAAAACCTTAAAACAGTCGCAAATGATTGACTTTATTAGTGAGAAAATTGGATGCAAACTTTCCATGCTTTGGGATTATATTCCAGTGATAAAAAGTGGTTGTTTTGAGTGAAAATTGGAAGTAAACTTTGTTTATAGAATATTTTTCAAATTCTTGAAATACTGGCATGTTCAAATACACCCGAAACGTTCGTAATAAAATATTTTTTACGGAAAATTCAAATACTGTGACACTCTATCGAAATTAGTCGAAAATCTTTAACTTTTTCGAAGGTAAAAGTAGATTTCATGAAAAATTTGATGTACTTTGACAACGAAAATAATTGTTCAGTTGATCCTAGTTCACACTATTCGTACCAATTTTCTCTTAGAGCTTTTCGAAGCTAATACTCAAAAGTTAAATGGGTTGCGTGCAAAAACCACATCATGTGGATTTGCTTTTTCAATAACTCTAAAGAAGTTTTCAATTTATTTTGGCGAACAGATTTGAATAGAAAATGTCAGATAAATTGAATAAAATTTGAAGACTACGCACGGAAAAAAATTCTCTCCATATTTCCTTCCAAGTTTAACAAAGAAACTGCTAATTCGCAATCTGCTAAGCGATTCAAGTGAAACCATTTACAATTTTCGCTGTGTTTGACAATTCAATCAAATACAATGAATCCTTTTTTTGCAAGCTTCATAAATACTTGACAAATTGAAGAATTTCGACGGAATTTGAGAATAAATGATTGCATAATATTTACTGGTGCTTTTTAAATTGCGTCATTGGTTTTAGCAGATTTGCATCGATTATTTCTAAACTTAGTATTATCGATGAGACAAAAAATCAGTGTGACTCCAGTTTTTCGAGAAAATGAAATTTTATTGTATTCTGAGAGCTAATATCGATATCTAAATTGTTGCACAAAATAAAGACCAACATCTAAATGCTGCTGTTTAAATGCTTTTCTGTAAGCTTTACTCGAAGTTACATCAGTTTCTGGTTCTCTCGATGATATGTAGATATCATCCACCTGAAAAATAATAATAAAGGATCGGCTGAAAAGCCTTGGGTCTCTCAATGCAAATAAATGTTTTTTTCATTTATTTCTCAACATTATCTCCAGAAAGGCTTATACATGTGTCATGCTACTCTAGAGTAAAACTATACGATGCTAGCGTCTAACTGGCCTAGTGGCGTCATATCTGTGTGAGGCCCGGGACTTATCAGCCGACCCTCGTTTAATCAATAAAAGCGTTTAACGATTGCAAAATTGTTTCGGTGTTTGAAATTAGAAAGCACTCTCGTAATTAACACGAAAAATGTTCTCAAGGAATTTTATTTAAAAAATCGGATTTTTCATCAATTTTCAATTCAATTTTGGTTTTTCGATGTAAAAGATTCTGCCTCAAAACAGTTTTCAGCAACATTAAATGTCATTTCTAAAACATAAAAATATAGTGAAGTGAAACCACCCCTCAAAAATATGAAAACTTTCTATAAAAGCTTCGAAAAATTTAGTACAATCCACTTCGTGTTAAAAAATTGCCCATATAAAAATCCGCTAAGATTTCCAAATTAGTTTGAAAATTCATCAAATTGAAATTATGTTGAATTTTAATAAACTTAGTGTCCTGAATGCTACTCAAGCTTCAAATGTTTGATTTGTGAGAGACCGGACTAGGTTTTAAATGACATCAAATGAATGTTCTTTCAATTAATATTTTTTTACCCAATACTTGAAAATTTATTGTTTGTCGAAGAAAATTATTGCATCAATTTACTCAAGATCAATTTCATAAATTCAAAGTTATCTCGAAGTCCCATTCTATCACTTTCGAGCCATGAACAACCTTCAATTGCAATCCTCAGTCGCTTATGCCGCAAACAAATTTATCCTAAAACTCATTTCGAGGAGTACGAAAACAATCCAAGTTCGATCCTATACCATTTTTCAACTTAAATCTTTCGTATAGTACCCGTCTATCGACCTGTTTCCTCATGCTTCCCCCGCTACTGTCATCTAAGAGCTCTTAATCTTATTTTCGACAACACTCCTGATGCTCCCCAAAATTAGATTTCTTGAAACAGGCAACGCTTTTAATTACCATTCTCAATTGAAATTTGTGTCGTTTAGGAACATTTTCCCCGAGTACAATATATTGCAGCCCACAGAACCTCCCCCAAATGTACCTGCCATGCTATTCTTGACCTTCCAATGTTTCCACCCGATTCTGTTGTCGGGTCCATGTAAATCCGCATCAGATTCAAACATTTGCCGAATCCAATTTGCTATTGCCGAACAATTTGTGTAACCTCATTATAAATTCGCCACAACAGAAGTAAATTGTCCTTTTTGTGGACGCTCTTTTTTGGGAGGGTGGTCTCCACGTTTGACATTGATAGTCGACGCGACTCTTTGTGAACGTAACGAAGCTAATCTGGAATATCCTGCGAGGAACATGATGGAAGACTTTTCGTGGAAAATATGATTTTCTAATTAGCATTTTGAGCAGAGTGACTCTATTAGTCTGAAATATGGAAATAGACAGCTTTCGCAAAAAGGTGGGCATTGTTTTGTTGATGACTTGAAAGGATCAAACAATTTATAGGATAAACAATTGTATAACAAAAAGGTATTGAAATGTATGTAATATGAATTGCCCGAGGTATATTTCATGCTTCAAAAATCTCTAAAATACGAAATAAGTCGTTTGATATTTTAAGACCGATGAGGCCTTTTTTAGGCTTTTTCGAGGCTTATTTCCAACTCGAACCAAATCTCACTCATAAATATTATAATTCAGAGGTAAAAAAGTTTAACACCGAATCGGTTTAGTAGACTTAAAGATTCAACACACAAACACTACGACTTTTTGCAAAGAACGTAGAGGAAGAACATAAATTTAGAAAATAATCTGAATTTTTCAAAAGAGACGATCAAAATTAGTATTTATCTGGAAAGGAAAAGAACTCTCATGGACTACATCTATAGAAATTCCATTGCAAATTTTTACTTAAGTCCTTTTTTCATGAAATCAGCATGCAAACTCGCATTCAGATTGCTGAAAAAATTCATGGCTATTAAATACTTCTCAAGTACCTCTCCGAGCATCACCAAGGACATTAAACTTTCGCGAGCTCCACGAAATTCGACTATCCTCTTACTTATGCTCTCTCGGCGAAATGAAATTTTCGACAGCTCCGCTAAATTTTCATTTTCACGTCAACAAATTCCTTAATGAATAATGCAAACAGATGCTGATTGGTTTATGTGGCTGTTGCTGATGGTAATGACGATCATGTTGGCAGCACTTCAGGTGGTATAACAAATTATTTTCGTCAAGATGCCGCCGCCGGTGGATAGTTCAGAATCCTTGATAACTTTCCAAGAAGTTTCAAATCGGTCTTTCACATTATGCCATCATCCATCACTAAGTTTGTCGTATAAAATTTTCATAGATTTTCCTGCAAGAAATTAGAATAAACTTTGGTAATGAGAAAAACAAATGAGTTTGTCAAATTACGACCAAACACAGACAATACAAGGATATTGTTTGTACTTTGAAAGTTTCATCAGGTTAATTAGTAGCTACATCGATTTCAAACAGACGTATATCCCAGCAATAAATTTTTGCATTGGTCGTGTCGTCCTTATTTTATCGCCTATGTTTTTTTTGTGTCTCAAGCGGACACTTGTGCTTGTGTTTATTACGCTTTCATTCCACGTACACTATAAAAAGTTTGAGAATTTTCCTGCTGAAGTGCTTTTCCATATACATATGACCCGACACGATTTCAAGTGAAATTCAGAAGGAACAAATGAGCCTTGTCATTGTTGAGGTTTAAGTCTTTTGCGATGTACATGTTCAATTAAAGTCTAAAAATGGAACACGATTTGTTCAAAACAACTTCTTTTACGATGGTACCAAGAATTCACATTGACGTTTTTATGATCCTATCCTCTAATAAAAGAGCAAAAAGGATCGTGTGATTTAGTGTTGTAGGAGGAGAATAGGCAGAGTGCGATATTATTAACTCCTATTTTTATAGACCAATCAAAAGACAATCGAGCCAAACATTGCCCTTAGTCTGAAGATGTGATCCTTAATTGTATTGAATAAAAATGCTATATCTAGATGGGCAGCCAAGTTTATCTTTTAGATGTTACGAGGGTGGGTCAATAAATCCTTAAAAAGGTACGATTTTTTTCCTTCAAATGAGGGCTTTTTTCTGATTTTTTCGCTCAGATGACTAATAACACTTTCTAGTTATTGTTTTTTTTTTCTTTTTTCAAGTAATTGTCGTAGATGCTTCCGCGTGCATTCCAAAAACGCGTGGCCATCTTCTTGTCAGTTAATTTCATCGTTTTCGCCTTCTTCGGAGCCCATTGACATTCAAAAACCCACTGTTTTGAATGCTGTTTCGTATCTGGAGTGTAGTAATATATCCATGTTTTGTCCACAGCTATGTATAGACACAGAAACTCCTCAGAATCACGACAAAAAAGCACCAAATTAGCCTCTGAGTCGACTACACGATTGGGTTCATTCTCCACTGAGAGCAAACGCGGCAACCATCATGTCGAAAAAATTTTCAGACTTAATTTTTCATGGGGAATTTGAAAACTTTGTTCGTCGTTTGTTGATGTACATTTAATTTCATTTATCCAGTTGCAAACATAAAAGCAGATTCACCATGAACTGTATCGAACTCAGCTTTAATTTCTTGTGGTGTAAGACCTTAATAGAAATGTTTAATCACCGGCCGGGACCTAATTTTCTCCCTTGTTATAAATAAACAAAAGTTGTTCACTCTAGTTAGAAATTACGCTTACTGTGGAAAATATATTTTTTTATGCTTTGCACGCCATCTGGGATATTCGAAGGACTTATTGACCCCCCCCCCTCTTTCTCGTATTTCCCTGTGCGGCTCATTTGATACTCGTACTTTCAAAAGCAGTGCCATTTTAGTTTTACCAAATAAATTAGCGATTTTTTCAAAAATATCCTACCCAATATAGTTGCACAAACATTCTATGCTTAAAGTAATGCAAACCATTTATTTTGTAGAATTTATTCAAAGTCCTGGAAATTGGTAAATTATTTCTTTGCCGTTTACAAATTTTTATCACAATTTTCGACGTTCATTTTTCACTCCTTTTAAGCTCCAACCGCAAACATTTATAGTGAAAATACCATTTTTTAATTATGAATATACACATGCATATACGAGTATACGCAACGCATATGTACATTCATACACATTTAAAAAACGATTTTTCCATAGCACTGCAAAAATACTACGCAATAATATATATATATATATGCTTACTTGTTGTTATCGCTTTTCTTCAAAACTGAAGTTGTGAAAGCCAAAGACTATTATATACTATGTACTATTCAAATGTTGTTGCTGTTATTAAAATTGTTCCAAAAAAATAACATATATAATTCAATGAACGCCTATCATTCAACAAAATTTAAATATATATATACATACTAAACAATTGTTAAACATATATCTATAAAAAGTTATTAAAATTTAATCAACTTTAAAAGTTTGAGGATATACTAAAGTCTAACCATAAAACAACGCAATATTTATTGTTAATCGGTGTTTGACTCAGAAAAGAAACGCGGAGTGAAAAGAAAGCAGGGAGAAATATTTTCGACGTATTTATCAGAAGAAAGAGCATCGCACAAGCAACAATTGTAATGAAATTCTTCCAATAATGAAATCTAAAGGTTGTCACGTCTACGTCTAAAAATTTACACGAAAAGTTAAAAAACAAACATTAAACTAAAATAGAAGTTTTTAAAAAATATTCAACAATCTAACTATCAATTCCCTATTTTATTTTTTTGGAAAAAAACCCACTTAAATAATCCGCCAAACTGAAATCCACACTTGTTGTTTATCGGGTTAAATTAAAAGATCCCGACGGCGTCCAAAAACACGATCCGTTTAAAAGTGTTCGGCATTTGTCTAGATCGCGTAAGGACGAAAAGTGTAAAATTTCAATGACGACGACCGCTTTGAAGGCGATTGCGCCGAGTATACGGCGTCGGCGTCGTTGCGAGAAACATCATCTTGAATTGTATCGGGATCAACCCGATGTTGTGCCCTGTTGGGATCAAATTCCGGCACCACCTATTACGCCACCTCCAGCTTTTCTGGCGCCCGGCTTCAAACGTTCGTCTTCAGCACGAAAAGGTGAGAATTGATTGAAGGAACCCTTTCTTGCAGTGATTGGTTGAGTTTCATGCATTTCAATCAATGAAGTTTTACTTTTTTGAATTCCTACAAATTTTTTGGCTGAATACATAATGAAAATTTCGATCAATATTCCCTGTTTTCAGCTTTAAAATGTATATAAATATTTAAGGGGGAGTCTGGGTCTATTTTTTGAAAAAAATCGATTTTCTAAAAGCATGATACTATATATATATATATATATATATATATATATATATATATATATATATATATAGAATTAGGGTACAAACTTTTATTTCGGTCGGTAAAGCCGAGAAATATACATACATATATACAACGATACAATGGAGCATGTGTGAGCGCACTTTAAACGCGTTTTTTTCTAAAAACAACGTTTTTCGACCTAGCTGATACAATTTTGAAAAATCTATATTACCGATCGGGGTGAAATTTTTACCGAATATTCAGCACCTAGATAATTTCAGCTCCTACCAGATTCAGAGTTTTTAAATAAATTTTTAACTTTTTTATTAAACAATTTTGTCGCAAGAGGTCAAAAAATTGAAAAGTGTTTTGTTTTTTGTCCAAAATGTTTGGTTCTGGTACGGGCTATAGTCAATCGGTCATATTTTAATATTTTTTGATGTTTTTTTTTAAAATTGTTATGATTAAAAATAATAAAAAATTCTAAAAAAAAAATTTTTACACCCAAAGTACAATTTTTTTGAAAATCGTAGCCTAAAAGACCCCTTAAACGGGTTTGTGTCAAAACGACATTTTTTCAAACTACGGACAGTTAATCTCTGAATTGGCTTCACGGATTCTAATAAATCTTGATGCGATTTGGTTACTGACATATCCTGCATTGTTATTTACCACAATTTTGCGAAAAATAAACAGATTTTTTAACACGCCTAAAACTGTGAAAAAAGCCTGTTCTTTTAACTTTTTTTTCAAACATTCGCCATATATATTTTTGCCGATTTTACACTAATTGTAGTAAATTAGCCTGTCCGACACCTTCCTTTTTAAGAAACTTTTTGAATTTTCTGTTTCAGACTTACCAATCTCGAGATTAACTGTCCGTAGTGAGACAGTGTTTTTTCAAGAGCTTTACTTTGGCGTCCTCTATAAATTAGAAAAATGAAATCAAAATGGAAAAAAATTGTTATGTATTCACTAACAATAAAATAATGTTTTTTAAAAAACTGTGAAGATTTTCAATAAGACTGCTGAGAGAGAAAAATCTTGTAAATTTACGTTTTTTGGGCCTTCTGGACGGTAATAGTCCCTTAAATACTCCAATAAAGGTATAGTCTATAGTTAACCACGTTTTCCCATTTGTCGGGCATGAAGCGGATTCCTAGGTGAAAAAAAATCCATTCAATTTTGAGGCTATCCATGAATCGAGGTATAATCAGAAGCAGCAACGCGTGGTTAGTACGGCGGGTGAGATACAATAGCCCATCGAAGTGCTTGCAAATAGTTCGTGATTAGCTTTATAGCATGCAGTCAGCCATATTGTCGTACATCATAATGATTTTTTCGTGTCCTTGCAGGTATTCTCACATTTTTTTCCTTGCCAAAATGCATCATTTGTCGATCGTCAGAAATTTTTTCATATGGTTTTACAGCTCATAATAGATAACAACCTGCTGATCTCAAAGCATAGCCTTTGAACCATGAATATCCTGTTTTGGCGTTAATTTTGAAATTAATTAGATAATCAATATGTGTATATACACTCATTTCGTCTGGTCTGATACGACGTTCGTCAAGCTTAAGGTTATCTTAGTGCATAAATTCTTTATTATCAGTTACGACACAATGTAAACACCTCTTTCTTTGTACTCTCTGATGTTGCTTTTACTGGTAAAAAATAACTTTTTCGAATCTCTCTGACATGGATCTTCATCTGAATTCTTCCAAATAGCTCTTAATCTTAAAAACAGCTCGTTTCAATCGTTGAAATTGAAACATATTGACCATAAGCGTCCATCAAAATACAATGATTTTTGGCTGCACTTTTCTGGAAGTTAAACTTTCCTCAAATGTTGTTGTCCTGGCACGTAGCTCTACATTTGCTGACATCGAAACATAATACATGTGAAAGCTGCATCTTATCAATGTTAATTCGCATAATCGTGCTATCGATCCAATTCCAGCATTCATTATTGGAAATGTTTTCTGCGCAAACTTTCTTTTATGACCATCATCATCCGCTTGTTGATGCTCACGCCATGTCCTTCATTCAAATGGAAATCATTAGAATATATTTACTTTGAGTCCATTATCTGACTATATCAGACCACACCAACCTCTGAAATACCACTCCATTCAATCACCCGCCCTCTAGAAATCCTTTTTCTTCATTGCCTGGCACGTGTTGATAGCGCTATCGTCATTCGCGCGCCGCGTGTTATGCACCTATTGCTGCCGCCACCATTTTCAATAAAGGAATCAAACCCGTCAATCATGCGCCATCATCATTTTGAGGAAGGGACACAAGTGAAAAACTGACACCGTCATCGATCATCCTTTCTGTTAGACACAATCTCCTCATAGACTGCCAGCATCTAAGGATTTTTTTAAAAAAAAATCATAAAATTCTTTTTGTCTGGCACACCATCCATTTACCTCCTTGATCACCCGAAATCTTCTTCACTTATCCTGACTAGGTGGTGGACTCCCTTCCTATAATCAGCTTGCAAGAAGTCCTTTTTGTTCGCGAAGCAGTTCTCGTCATTCTAGGGAAACTTGTTGACAGAGCAGGATGATGATGCATATGATTCAATTTATTTCGCCGGAAATGGTGCATGGTTGAATCGTCAAGGATTTTTCTCGTCTATTGTCGCGAAGGCTACGATGTGTAGTGGTGGCACTTGATACTCTTTCATAGCAGGTTAACTGGATTGCGTTCCATTAGTGGCAGGCATATCTCGGAATTTTCACTTGGATTTGCAAGCAAGCCCACCGTCGTGGCACGACAACAAAAGCCTACAACATATTTTATGCGCGACAATATGAAAAGTTGGAGTTGGAAAATGCTTGACGACTTTAATTTCGTCCTGGCTCATACTTGACTTTGTGTTCTCGAGCATATGAAGTTCGCTCGGTACTACCAGTGTTGCCAACAGTTAAAACTCAACGTTGAGCACACCAAGTCTCAGCTCTTATATACGTATTTTTTGGGATTAACTCGACGATGCTAAATTATCCTTCACGTCTTGACGATTAATCTATCTACTTCGAACAGGTAACACTTGTAGGGTGGCAGCATTGCATTAAGGATATTCGCGGAAAATGGCTATGAACATTCCTATTGTGGAAAAGTTTGTTTAATAAAATGAAATAGAGTTGGAAAAGCAAGCAAATGGGCAAGTTAACGCTGAAACGACTTTTTTAATGCCCATGGCCTGATGCTATTTCTGTTTTCATTTTTCATTTTGACTGACCGGACCAAGCAGCCAACTGCCGGACTTTCCATAAAAAATAAAACTTTTTTGAAGTTTCCCCACTACTTTACTTCCGAATACGTTTTTCGCCTAGAACGAAAAATGTAAAGGCTCCTTTCTTCGTCTGCAGTTTTACAATTTAAGTTGTTTAGGCTAATGTTGTTGTTATATTAAACTCTTGAGTTGATTAGGAGGAAATACTATAAGTGGAAAGCTCAGTTTACAAGAATAGTTAAAAGAAAGCAACGATAGATGTCCTTGAGTTCATTGCAAACCATTCAGGGAAAAGTATTGTCTTGGAACAATTTTAAAATACATCATAAAATGTGAGCAGAACGCTTAAGAAATACATAAAAACCTCATATTTTCACCATTTTGAGTTCAATCGAGTTCTGAATACGGTTATTGTGCTTCTATAAAATATTATTACACTTCATCGCTATTACTTTTAACATTTTGCCACAAGCTTATGCACATGCAAGATCCCACTCAGTCACTTCTCTGCCTGATGTCGACTAAGCAGCAGCAGCAATATTGCTTCGACTACTTTTGCTTTTATTGAAGCCGCCGCCACTCTCTTTTTTTACTACTGCTCATTATCTGCAGAATTTTATGGTGGATGGAAAGGTTTCGATACGTGCCATTCCGAGTAATGGGCTTATCTTGTTAGACACACACACACGAGCATGTTTTCCACTAAAAGCCAGTAGTGTAGTAAGAAGTATTTCACGCAAAACAGATAATATTGAACAGTCTAAGATTACTTTCGCGCGTTCGATATATTGTTCCCTTCTCATCACGAATATCCTTGCCTCGTTCGGTATCATAATTCCGGTTGATTTCGTATGAATCTTCGCATTTAACAGGCATATAGACTTCTTGATGATGAGACCTTTTCAAGGCAACCGGGGACAAGCCACAATGTGAATTTAGTCGCAATTTACCTAGGAGAAACATGGAAACAGTTGAAGGGATAAAGTCGCTAGATAATGTTGGAGCATACATTCCCTAGGATGCTAGAAAGCCGGGAAATCTCTTGCCGTACGCTAAGTTACATGGGTGAAAGATTCAAGAAATTTATTTATGTCTTTGTCATGTGGGACAACCTTCTTAGGATACCATTTTCAAATGGCATAAATCTTTCATCGTAACCAAAAGGATTTTGGTTGTCTCAAGCGGTTTTTTTATTTAACTTGACTGTTTTCTTAACAGACAACAGTAAAGCTTATTTATCGTATGATAAATTTCTGATGTAACGCTTTTACGTGTGTTTTCTTGAAAAGGTAAAATGTCAACCAAATATCTAGTAAAACATCGCTGTTGTTTTAGGATTTTTCAATTAACATCTTTTATTGGGTATATTACCCTTTTTGGTGAAAAGATCAAATCTTGCGAGTTTAGCTGCCAAAGCATACATTGCTGTAATGAGAATTGAGGATACGATATAAAGAAGGATGCAGTAAATATTTAAAATAAGCAAGTGGGATTTGAAGCTGAAAAAATGTGGTGTGATATTATTTCCGTTCAAATTATAAATCTTGAAAAACCAATTAAAATTAATTTGACTATTTGCAGAATCGAAAAGAAGCATTTTTAACTTCCCAGTATATGGGAAGTTCTTGTAATCGCCTCGAAAATCGAAATTGAAATTTTCAACTTTTCTTTACGTTTTGAGGTCTATAGAGTATACATAAAGTGTTTTTAGAAAGGGAGATGTATGTGTGTGTGTGTGTACGTACGTACGTCTGTACGTTCGTGGACAGTTTTTTCTACGAGCATAACTCACGTAAACAAAGTCCGAGCGACTTGGTTGAGGTGTCAATCGAAGCGTCTTTGCAATCTTAAGAGCCGATTAGTTTTTGGAAAACTTAGGTCGGGGGGGTTTGCTGTTTTGCCCGTTTGAAGGTCATTTCTGTCATGCGCTATATCTCGCGAACCAAACATACGATTTTTTTAAACAAGGTGTCAATCGACGCGTATTGACGTTTGTGTGATTCTGTAAAACTTTAAAAAAAAATCTTGGAGCGGTTTTCAAATTTTTAAAAAAAAAGTGCAAAAAATTCGTTTTTTTTTAAAAAACAATAAATTTTAACCTTATTGTCAAGTCTTAGTAATCAATGTTTATAAAATTTATTTACTCCAAACAATGCCCGCAAAAACAACATCAAAACAACATCAAAACTTTTTCTCATGATTACGTAAAAAAAAAATTAAAAATTAAAAATCATTAAAAGTCATCATGATTTGCAAGGTCATTTTTATCATTCACTATATCTCACGAACCAGATATAATATTTGCATCATTAGGTGTCAGTTGACGTGTATTAACATCTTTGTGAAGTTTTTAACATTATAAAAATTCGTTTAAGCCGTGTATTTAATTTAATAGAAGAAAATGCGAAAAATTATGGTTTTTTTCATAGAAAATATTTTTTAACTTGATTTGCACAGCACAGTGATCCAGTTTATAAAATTTATACATTCTTATCAGTTTTTGGAGAGAAACCGGCAAAATTTTATTCCATGATTATGAAAGAACTAAATAAAAAATAAAAAAAAAATCATTCAAAGTTACCATGTAACGAGGGTTCATACGAGTGCTATTACTTTATATCTTTTATTCTAAACAAATTGTTGTAAATTCAATCAAAGTTTTAAGATATTTGCATAATTTGAGCAGATTTTTAATAGGTTTTGCAGTCTTTTAATTAAAAAAAACGGCTTAAATTTTGAAAACCATCAAAATTTCAATCAAATTTGCATTTGTGGTAATCAGCGCTTTGAATGGTAAAATGTCTTTTAGTCAATACTTTGCAAGATCATACGCTTTAAAAAGCTTTCATTAAATAAAATTTTTTAATTTTTAGTAGATTTTCAATTACTTCCTCCATCATCATTTGTAATACATTTTACTTTTTACGTGCAATTAAACCTATTTTTGACTGCATATAGTTTTAAGATATTTGCATAATTTGAGCAGATTTTTAATAGTTTTTACAGTCTTTTAATTAAAAAAAATTGCTTGAATTTTGAAAACCAACAAAATTTTTCAACACCAAAAAGGCCCCCACCGATTGATCCGCGTGAATATTCAATCTGTCCTCATCGACCAAAAACCTTACATAATCAATGGACCCTCCCGTAGAGGATATGATTCATATTAACTCATTCCTGTTACTATTACCTCTCATTGTTGTAATGTTGTTGATGTTTATGTAGATATTACTGGGAAGTTGACCGTGTGGACCTCAAGGGTCGCACCTCGCGGCTTGTTTTTAAATACTGACAGTGAATCCATACTTGTAGTTTTTAAATACAATTTTGTTAAATACGACTAGAGCTATGAAGTCGTAGTAAACTAACATAGTTACATCACAACAGTGGATTAACCAGTGAAATAAATAAATATTTTATTTCAGCTATTTTAATGATTGTGTTACAAGTATCTTCTTATCTGGGAATTGGTTCAATGTATTTTTTCTACATATAATCTATTTTTTTCCAACCGAATTCAATTTGTTTACCTTGTCGTTACTAAACATTTACAACGCTTTAAAATTAAATTGAAATTCATATACCATTTTTGTATCTTTTCAGGTAAGTGTACACAGTGAGAAAATGACAACGTTACAAAACTGATGGACTGTGAGTAAGAAATAAATAGTTTATTCGAATTAAAGGAATTTTTGGCGAGAATCATGGAACATGATATTTTTCCACAAAATTATACAACAGAGTTATGTAACATAGTCCCGAAAGTTAAATTTATTCAGTTCGATTCCTCCTTTGACCTTCAAAACTAACATTAAGCATCTGATTTAAAACCCAGTGATGCCTATGACAATTTTGATATGTTACAAAATTATTTGAAAAATGTTCGTCATCTTTAAAACATTCATATTCGACGTAAGAAATAATGGTATTCGTATTTTCACTTGGGTACAGCCCACGCTGGGCGCCAATTTCGACATTCAGCAAATTAATTAAAATATTTACTGCTTATTAAATTCAAAAAGAATTTCTCCTTGAAAAACATTATTTACGTGCTTGTCACTGATAATTAATGATGAAGAGAGAGAAAATTGACTAAACCTGTAAATATTCAGACTTTCAAAAAATTCACCAAATTTCAGAAATATTTTTTTGTCGCTCGAAACAATCTCGAGTTTAAAGTCAAAGTCAAAACATCCAAGGACGCGAAGTTTGGGATGTCTGGTTATATTTCCTTCCTAATGATGATGCCTTAAAAATCCTAAAGAAAAACAAAGAAACGATCTAATCACACCATCTTTCAATCAAAATCTTTTGTCGCAAGAACCCACTTATGGTAACTAAGCTTGGCATTTTCGCTTCGCAATTAATCGCCAAAATCCACACACATGTGCCAGCTTAAAATGAGTCAACAAATATATTTAGGACAAGAATTCACTGCGACAAATCAGCAATAGAAAATTTGACGATACGATGAGCTGTTTCGCGTAATATTTTCATCACTTTTCATTCTGAATTTGCACATCATATCATCGAAATGTCCACACCATCCCTCGTTTCGTTGTGCTATATTTTTCTGTTCTTGCTTTAAATTCGCGCCAATTTTCAACGGAATATTTTGACAATAATTATTTCTTATATATTTCTTTTTCTTGAATTAACTAACGGCTAAACTTTACAACTTGGAAATAATGAGGCTAAAATATGAAGAGGTTGAAGTTGGGGGTGCACTTAAATATTTGCAACTTGTGAAATTTTTGGCTAATTGAGCAATAGAAATGTTTTAGTTATACGAAATTTAGGAATTGTGGCGTAATTTAATGATATTTTCGATAAATAATGAAAGACTAAGAATTAATGCGATGTCATTCGAAGTATCTGAGGATTTCAACAAATTCAAAATGAGTTCTGAATTAATTATTTTTAAAATAACAAATGAAATCTTTCATTGGTCCGTGACGCACATTCAGTATGAATATCACTATCCTTGGGCAGAATTTCAAATCTAGGAAATATAGACCCAGGTTCGGCAAGCTGAAGTCTTTCGTCAAGTACATTTCCCACTATCTTATGTACATAACAGCTAGCTCGAGCGTTCATTTTGCCAAACTCGTGTAGGAGTGTAGTTCGCCTTTAACCCTGACCATTCGCACTACCTCGACAGTAACTCGGAGAGTTCGAGTCAAAATATTTATCCTGACACCCTCGATATTCAGCTGGCGAATATTGATGCTCTCGCCTTGCTTGAAAGACGCACAGCATTGATATTGGTTCGTCCGTGCACGGAGCGGACCCAATATTTTCATGGGCATCAAAAAGCTTTTACCCTTGTACCTTGACACAAGGTTATGGCGCATGCTAACCAAATCAGGGAAATTACATAACACGAGCCCGATTTTATATAACTCCGAGAATCCAGCCACCCATCCACCCACGTATATACCTACGTACGTACGTAAAGTTATGTCCTGCTACTCTCTCTGTGTCCTTCTCGCATATCTGCATTCTGAAACAAAACCAAAATCCTGCAGGAACATCGGGACTGAGAGAAGCTGACTGTCTCAACAACGTTTCTGGGCGCACGACGACAGAAATGCAAAGCACACATTTTAGTGTCGTAAATAAATAAGTACAAGTAGTATACAAACAACAGGATAACGAACCATGACACGTCGAAATGCTTTGCTCCTGTAGAAGAAGTGGGAACCCTGTTGAATTTTTTCGTCGGACTTATTATATGTAGTAGTAGCTCGTTCTGTTGCATATATTTTTGGCTTTCTTGTCGTTTGTTTTTTATAGCATAAGACTATGCAGCAATAACTGTTACATATTTATACAAGGATATCAAATAAAAAACTATAATTTGAAGAATATTTTAGATCAAATTTGAAAGTATCAGCAATAAAAAGTTGCTTCTTAATTTTTTATCCGTAATTTATAAACCTAAACGATAATTAAATTAATCGGCACAATAGGAATTTTTTCAAACTTGTACCCATTAAAACTTTAATTAAAATTTTCTTTAAGTTTACATTTGAGATCATTTGTTTTTGTTAATATATGTAGCAACTTTTTCTAATCAAGTAGTAGTCTTGCAACCCAAACTAAAGAAAAATATGTGCTACAATCAAAGCCTGCTCACATTCTTATCATATAGTGCGTTACCAAAAATCCCAGTCTCTTTATGTAGAAAACGCCTAATAAAAAAACCCCCATCCTTTCTTTCAAGCATCTCTGATTCGATTGTTATCGAGGTCGTAGAAAATGTCTTTACCATGTTTCCGTTGTCTTTCATGGTTGTAAGCGCATCACAAGAACCAACCGACTCTCTCTTAACATTCCCTTTCTTTTTGCTTTCTAATCACGGGTGGCAGTCAACTTTGAAATAGATAGGAATCCTGGCATACCATACTATGTCATTTTGGAGCCATTTTCGCTTCATGTCATGCTATTCTCTGTTCGTGATCTCTGTTCAACTCCACTCCGTTCGGTTGCTGTTCCCATGTCCTTGTGCCCATTTCAGCGAAAATTGCAAGGAAAAACTGTCTAACCTTCATGCGAGAAGATATTTTGGCGGTATGCCTAAGAGTGGAATTCCCTTTGGCTATATGGGATTTTCAGGACAGTGAGTAAGAAGTAGAGGTTCTTGTTATTGCAGTTGCTAGTATTGTAGTCATTGTTGTATATTTTCTATAGGATCCATTTTATTACTTCCATGATATGTGTCCGTATATTTGTATATTTCTTAGATTTCAACCGTGGCAATGTCAGTTGGTTTCAAAGTAAGTCCTCATTGGGTTTTCGAGATAATTTCTCATTTTATTCAGAACGTGTGTGGCCCAGAGGGCAAATTACAATTTCATTTCAACGAAAAATGATATTGTTCTGTTCGTTTCAAGAAAAACTTTGCTGGTGAGTGTTATGAAAATATATATAAAAATAATAAGTTGGAAATTGCAAAGATTAAATTGGGGGATGAATTGAAAATTGATTTTGGGTTGTCGTATTTTCTTTTTTTGTAAATTATGATGGGATCTGAATGTATCACTTCAATACAAGTTTATTTACGACGTAAACTGTGTAGGGGTTTTATTTGAGTTTCGTTTCACTTTTAAGATTGGTTTTGAATTTCGCTATTCTATTATTTGGCTATACAAAATGAGGTTATTAAAGTATGTATGTAGTGTGCAAATACACTAAAAAATGTTACGAAATTCTTATATTGGCCTGTAATATTTTTACACCTTTTGACAATTGTTTAAAAGCGTAGATAGTTTGTGCTTCATACACTTTCTAGTCAGACGATGTCATACGTATCTGTTGCTCTAATAAAATTCACAAAAATTCACATACATTACAGTAAATATATTTAAATGGTGGCACATTTGTTGACTGGTAAGTATCCTTTAAGAGAGTATTGCGGGGACACGACTTAAAACTTTTTGTTTCATTAAATATTTTGAAATTAAAATATGTTAACTGTAAATTGTGATAGTTTTGGCCAAAAAATCAAAGTATTTACTAACTTATAATCGAAAGAGTCATGCTTGCGCTTCACTCGACACATAACATCTGCTTTTGCCGTGCTAAGCAAAAAGGATGCATCAACATTCAATTAGCTTCGAGTTATTTCACTTTTTTGTTTCCACCTAGCCATACAAAAAACTCTGGAAAGGCTCTATCTTATTTTGTAGGAAAAAAAAGACATGACATAATCTAAACATCGTAGCCACAATATTGCCTTTAAAAATATGTTAAGTAATTGGATTATGCTAACTTTTCTCTACTGCATGTCTCAAAGCATTTCTGATAGATCTCATCTATACTCCTCCTACAATATGTGAATGAATAATTACTCCTTAGGCTACCTGCAAAGATTCAGTTATGCCTGTTGTAGAAAATGGTATCCTGTATAATCCATTGTAGCTGTCTTGTCAACGAAATTTAGGACAGATTGGATGCAGCTAAGCTATTTTTAATAGAATAAAGAAAACAGCCTCCGCACAAAATGTCTCTTCAAATGCGCTTAAATCGATCATAATTAAATTTAAATCCGTTTAGCTACTCAGTCGAACGTACCACTATGTGCCTAATTTCACATTAATGTAATTAGGCTCTCGCTCTTCATTTGGCGCTTATTTGTCTCCCGCATTTGAAAGCAATTCATGATCATTTGTCACGCAAAATTACATTAAATAGTTTTAAATTATTTGCCAAGATTGAAGATGATGTGAGTATTTTCGCTAGTCTCTAACTCTGAGGACATATTCTTCAAAGTTGATTTCCTTCTCGACTTACCGCTCAAAAAATAACTACCAGCGAAATGTGATTGTCGTCCCTGTGGAATACATTTCTTTCAAGATGCACGTCAACCATGTACCATCAACGTTTCTTTGGTACACGCAGCCCCAGAAGAAAACGCCACTTCTCCAAAAAGTATCATAAATAAAAGAACCAAGACGTGATGGATGTGTGGCGACTAAATGAATTTATTGTGGACGATATGTAGTTACATAACTCCTTCTTACCGCAAAATAGACAACGAAATCGGTGAAGCTTGAAGCAACCAATCCACCCTCATATCTTCTACTTTAGTACGGTCAAATTGAAATTCATAGCGTATTTCCCGAATATATGTAGACCGTCCGTAGTACGCAAAATGGTAGCAGCCTTCACCAATCGCTCCCACATGATGTCTGAGTTGGGGAATAGCAAAAACACAGCAATAGTCCGTTGGTACGTGATGGGTATTTGCCGCTTACAATGGTTCACTAGCCATGATAAAGAGCCTGGCATCAGCCAGGCCCTTCAGGCTAATTTATCATTTTAAGACTACCCACCAAGTTTCCATGGATATTTTCGACGAGCACGTGTAGCAGCCAAGAAGGGAATGTGTTTTCATCCTGGAAATGAAAAGCTTTTGAAAACAGATGCGTCCTTTTTTCGAAATTGACTAGCTGACGATTAACCTGAAATGAAAATTTCTAATAAATTTGCGGTATTTTTCAATGAAGTGTTTAAAATAATTGACGATACAATCAGAAGGGTTTCCAGAAATTTGCAGTGAATATTCGAAAAAAATAGTTTCTTGGTAGTTGATGTCCACAAAGGAACAAAACACATCAACGTGAACAAGATGATACGACATGATATTTTTTATGCAACTCATTCACCAAATATTTCCCTATAAAATCAAAAAATACTAACTTCAATACCTTCTTCCCAAAATATGCATTAATCCAGATCTCTTTAAAAATGCATCATCAAATAAAACTGAGCCAACATTTTCACATTCCTTGCATATCATTCACTATTCAAAATATCACCCAAATCCTTTTGAACTATTATCCCATTGCAAGAAGACATCCTTGAACTACTCATGTCGCTCTTTTCACAGGCACCCTGCAGACACACTCCCTTCCACCTTGTGCCGTGCAATGAAAATGTAGGACATAATTTCCTAAAGAGACAGGATGTTTTCCTTTTTCGCTCTGTTTGTTTTTTTGCACAGCTATTGAAACGTGACTTGTGAACATGCTGATCCTGCTCTCCTTCATAATTGGCTTCTAATTTTCCATGGAGCGCTAGGCAAAATAAGTTGGCTTGTGCATAGAGTATGAACCTAAACGGCGAGTCCTTGCCGGTGTGTTTATTCACTAGTGAGTCTCCTGGATGCACGACCAGCTGAGACTGCCTGACGGCATCAGACAACATTCTCGTATTCTCCGAGGATATTTCAATAGATTTTCAAGAAGACTATTAATATTCGATATGGCAATGGTGGCTCTTACAAAATGAATGGATTAGGTAGATAGTCCGCACTTCAGGCTCGTGGACATGCATGCGAATAAATTTGATGGGATGGCTTGAGGACTCAACAATTCGATTGGATTTAGGCTGGTTGCATGAATGCATGTTCAATGTCACTAATTGGAGTCACATGAATGGCATTAGTCAAACAAATATTAATTAGATTTTCTGATTTTACTGACAAACTATGGAAGCATAAATCTGATTAAGCGATCGAGACGATATATTTCACTGGTAAGATATTTTCAAGACAGTTTGGAAAATACTGTCAATGAATCAGAACAAAGTATGCACACATAAATCCAGTGTTGCCAGAATATGTTGCTGGTTAGAGTCAAAATTGAATTTATAAGTGGCCCAAAATCGTCAAAAGAAAAATTGAATCGTCCAAAATAATCGCCAATCTTTTTATGAAATAAAACATACGTTGTGTCGTCAATTTCAATAAAAAGATTGACGAGAAATCGCCCAAACTGGCATCGCTGCACAGAACAGCAAGCATCTTCATCGTTTTAAAAAAATAAAAATAAAATGACTACAGTAATATGTATTTATAAAAATCAAATATTTGACCTTCATTTGCAAGCTTCTATTTTTAAAGATATTTATTTACTATGTATAATTCTGCTTCCTCTACAATAACTGCGTCAACAAAATATTAATTTATAATAAATTAAATCAATCATCAAACGCTTCAAAAATCATCAAAACAAACAAAGTTGAAAAAATATTTAAGCGCAAAATTCATATTCACAATTTATCTAAAAAAAATCACCAAGCTTTTATGTTTCACACATTCATAATGAATTAAATTTTCGGATTGACAAAAAAAAGCATCAACGAAAAGGAATCTCAGATGAAAATTGTTTGTGACCAAAACGACATTGTGTGGGTGTTGTATCTGTGTTTCAATGATATTTTACAGAATTTCATAGATAAATCGGAATGGCGACATAATGGATAGATTATTCGGTTCAAAATTAGGCTGATGACGAGTAGACGTTAAAATATATATGCTAAAGTAATTGCAGTCATTGGTGGAAATTTGCGTTCATTGTTACGTAAAATCAAAAGGATGTTCAAACATATTTGAATTTATTACGAGTCATTGAAGAAACTATTTATGAATGAATTAGCTTTGTTGGAAAGCGTCCCCATTGTTTTCCATGGTCACTTTTGCAATTTAAGGATAATTGACACTGCCAATAATTACATCTTTGTCGAACAGCAAATTCAATGCGCATTGCTGACGTATTTAATCAGAAAACGATGTAAAATTGTGGAAAATGGATTTAAATGTTTGTTGTCAACTTTCATCAGTTAATTTATCCGTGAATCTAAGCAAACTGTGATCCTTTCACAGATAAGATCCCATCTTCTTGATCACATATCGCAATTTTCTACCTAGTATTGCGTTTCTAGTCTAGTAAAATGGTAGATCAAAAGTACGTTCAGGGTAGGCAGGCAGTTCTTTGCTGGAATGGGCATCAGTTTCTAGAAAGTAGGGGATGAAGATTATTTTTTTGACTTTGTAAAACAAACCATGCGTAAACTTGGCTACAAATACATTAACGAAAAAATATCAAAAATAAGAATGTGTAGGCGTTGAAGCGCCACAAAAATTTTCAATTCAGACTTTGTCACAATTTTGATATCAAACTAATAATTGCCTAGATATGTAATGCCGAAAAACCCACACCAAACTGATATTCAAATGACGGCCGAATGGGATGATGAAGGATCTCAGAAAAATCCACACCATTCCTGAACATAACGCCTATCCAAATGAACGGCAGTCTTCTACGTTGAAGACTTTTGCGTAGGTTTCATTGGGCATTGGTTTCAATACACCTACAAAAATGTGGACTTTAGGTTATAGGCTTAGAATTTATTACAAAGCTCCTGGAGTAGATATTAATGTAATTCTTTTTGGTTTCCTAAAGGCCGGTCCAGACGCTCCGATTTGCACAACCTTTTGTCTGCACAGTTCAAAACGTTGCAGAGAAAACGTTGCGTGTAGATAGGAAAACTGCGCAGTTTTGAAATGTGTGCGAAAACTGTACAGTTGCAGCGATAACTGAGCCAGAGAGCATAGATTTCCTTGAACTGTGCGGACAAATCGGCGCATGTAGAAGGTATTATTTTTCTTAACAAGACAATATGCCAAAATTGACCAGAGTAGTACCTCCTTCATGACGATATCACTGAAACTGTGCGAAATATACAGATATCTCTGTACCATGTGGACGCTCTAAAAATTGCAACGTTTTCATTCCGTCTTAAGACTGCACAGACAAAAGGTTGTGCAAAACGGAGCGTCTGGACCGGCCTTTAAATACACTGTCAAAACGTACCAAATTTATTTCATTGAATGTTTCTTATTATTTTACACAAAATGGCGGCATTTTCCTAGCCATATAAAAAAACGAATATTTAACGGTGACACTGATCCTGAAGCGAGAAGTGGTCGGAAGCAAGAAATTCAAAAAGGGGGTTTAATTTAGTAAGCCAGTGGCTATCGTTTGAACCAAAATTATACAGTTATGTACAATAATAACAAAATGGCGGACAGTTGAAAATAGCTTTTCGAAATTCGCGTTTTTTTGGTGATGTTAGGTTGAAAAAAATAGAAAAAATAAATATTTTGAAACGCTCGTGGTTCATATGATAACTTTGCATGGCTTCAATAAATGGTAAAAATTTCAGAAGGATCGGTTAAGTAGTTTAGAAGAAATGACTGTCACGGCATGAAAAAGGTGGTTTTGAGAAAAATGCGTTTAAATTTTTGAGCGAGATGATTTTCTTCCAAAAATTCAAAACATTACTTATATTCAAAATGTCGGATAGACAAGGTTATGAGTCCAATATTTTTTTTTTAAATTCAATACTACAGTTAATATTCTCGTTGTCATGTATCACTCGAACATCTATTTGCATATATAACGCTAAACACTATACAGAGGGGCGAGGTCTTACACAGCTTACAGGACGCGCGCATTGAATCGAGCATAACTGTAATAATAATGTCTGGATCTTTCTAACATTTTAACATGATATTTTTGAAAATATTTAATATTAAAAAATATATATAAAAAAGCTCACCCTTACGAAACAGATCTGGCCGCCTAAAAATTTCCATTTTCATTACCATTTTACTGGGAAATTCGTAAATTTTTGTTCCAGTAAAATGATGATATAACCTATAGATGAACAATCAATTTTTATGAATAACTGTATACGACACTCCTCACAATCCTTGTATCATTCAGAACCTCTATTGAATACATTATTAGATATCTATTCAAAAATTCTAAATGGAATATTTCAAGCAGAATTCTTGTCGTTCCACCACGTACTGCTAATGTTCAAGGACCGACACGACACGACACATCACCAAAAAGGACATTCACATGTCAGTCACGTGTACAGGTAGATAATACCTTCATTATCTGGCTGGAAATGTTAGACAGAACACTTGAACTTTTTGATTAGTTCTTTATGACTGTCATGGGAAATCAAGAGAATATAATTGTTAATCCTTTTGCGTTGAACAGTTCACCCAGACTTGAAACATGTCATTTAACTGTCGAATAAAATACAGATTGAATATCAAATGGCATGAAATCTTCATTTTTAATTGGATAGAAGCTTTTATTCGCTGATAATGCGTATCTGCATTAAAAAATCTTTAATGCTTCAAAGGAAACTCGTCATTCTGTAGAGGGATGAAATTTTGAGCGGCGGTTTTAATATCTGTTAAACCCTTAGTAACGATCGCCAGACGATTAGATGCCTTTTTCCTTGGAAATCAACTTTATAATTTCACCTTTCTGTGAGTTCCATTTATGATTTATTATTCATATGAGATGAAAAGTATGTGTTTATTTTAAATAAGATTTTATTGTCCATTTGATTTTTGCTTTTCTCATCAACTCGCGCCAATAACAACTTAAATTCAAAAAAAGCCACATCATTACTGGTGCATTGCGCTTGCTGTTGTTCAGCTCCGTAAACAATTCGTCTTCTTTATTACAGCAGATATTTTAAAATTTTCTCATTCCCACAAAATGTAAGCAATTTCGGTAGATATTTCCACCGTGCCAACCACCTTGTCGTGCAGAAAAGACACCCACGCAAACATGATGGAAAGTAGCGCTGTTTTCTTCATAACTCATCTGTAGATAACATGCATATAAGCTTTTGGAGAGAATATATTGGAGATGTAAGAAGGATTCATTCGAAAGGATCTAACTTTGACTTATAAGTCCTTATTTTATTACCAATGCTATAAGTCGCTTTTATATGTCGCTCAGAAGCTTCATAAATGATTCTTGGTCCTTCTTGAACTCACCCACATGAAAGATTATGCTGTTCCGCATTCTATCGTTATCAAACCCACATGCATAATATGTATTTTAACCCACATAGGCCAGAAACAACGCCCTCATAAATTGTATGTTATGTGCTAACAAGACAACCATCAACATTAGCCTTTCAAGTAATATGAGTTCCAAATGAATTCACTTTTTGGATTTAGTGTAAATAACTTTCTCATAGATTTATCAAAAATTCAACAGTTTTCATGTCGTTGACGTCATCATCGCATACTCATCGGATGAAAACGAGAAAACTCAAGTGACGAAGCGCACAAATAGAGTCGTGAAAATTCCTCATGAATGGACCGCTCTGTTGAATGTAGAAGCAAAGAAGTCTCGATATTTATGATCCAGGGATGGCGGGAAATTAATAATCAGTTGATAGTGACGTCACGACGAAAATATAAGCAGGCAAAACTGTATTTCACGTTGTAACAAACCTCATAAAATATGCATTGGAAAGCTATGTTTACTTGAATGGATGCGAAAATCCAGTTCTCCAGGGAAAGTGAAATATTTACTCGTTTCAGCTTCACGCCAGAAGAATCAACTGAAAATCCATTATTTATTGTTCTTTTCGTCGAATTTCATTCAGTCCCGTTCATTCTTAAGGTCGGTCTGATAATTCCAGATAGATTTACTACAATGACGCAAGCCACATCGCAACAAACGAGGAAATTCCATCTATGAAAGTCAGCCATTGCGTATTTGCAACCCCATGGGGTGGTTGCGATGATGTCTTTTTGATATTTGATCTCATAAATGTCTCCAAGTTTGCGGAAATATGCCAATCATTGATTTTTATTGGTTTTCAGTAGGAAGTAATGCGATTAAATTTTCATAACTCAAATGATTTCTTTAAATTGGACGAGGAGTTCGTGTTTTAATCATTTGGGACATGCAAAAAGCGTCCACGCTTTACCAAATATATAATTATTTGGGAAGTGAGAGATTGATAGCAATGCATTAATAGACCAGGGCGGATCTGTTTTCAGTTGGCCGTTGGGGGGGGGACACACTGATTTTTACAGGAAAAGTTGTGGAATAACTCGTATAACAATAATTGACTTATCCTCTCTCTCAAAAAAGTCGGGAACATTAAAAAAACCGAAATGTTTAAACATTTAAAAAAATCGTATTTTTCCTACTTTTCTCACTCCTAACTTCAAAACGGTTCATTTTAGGTCAAAGATATGTGCCAATAAAAGTTGCGTAATAAAATTTTGTATAAAATAGAATTGGTTAAAAATCTTAAAACATTTAACCCCTGGCGCAAAACTCCAATGAATATAAAAAAACGGAGAAAAAAGCCTCTTTTTTTACCCTTTAAAATGCACTAGACTAAGACTACTTGTGGGAAACCACGACAAAAGTTCCCCTTAACCAAAAATAAATAGGCTTGAATGCTAGTGCAGACCTCACGTGAAAAGCGTTCAATTCTCGCACCATTCGAACTGCAGCGCCAGTCGCATTGGCATCGTTATCGGTCCATGACGACCAAAATGTTAACTGCAGGGAATGAATCTCGAAATAATTTTTGGAAATAAACAAGAAAATTCATTACGAATTTCTTCAATAAAATATCTCCCAGTAAAAAAATGGAAAAAAAACGTCGTTGGTCACATTTTTTGGTTAACACTGCACCTTTCCATCTGATTTTTGCCATTCAAATTTTGTAATGAGTTTTTACGAAAAAAATATTTTATAAAAAAAATTTAATTCAATGATGAAAGAAACAAAATTTAATTTTCAAAAAAATATCGACACAAAATATTTAGAAGATAACATTGTGTCTAAAATCATCATAATAAAATTTTGTGAAGGAAATTTATAAAAAAAGCAGTGTGGCACTCTGGAGTGTCCGGTGGGAAGTTTAGCTACGTTTTGCAAATGATTATGTAGAGGTTAAAAATTTGTATATAGATAAATGCAGGAAAAATTCAGGAATTAATGTGACAAATTCAAAAATCTAGGATGCATATAATATGACAAAATATTATTTTTTTGTTTTTATAAACACAAAGTAACTTTAAGTAAAAAATAGAGGAAACGAGGATTTGAACCCTCTACCTCGAGAGCATGAGTCGGGCGCTCTGCTCACTGAACCAGCCGCTCTACTCTTATATTTGCACATCATTGCTATGTATTGTGCTCACTTTGAATTTTAAGACAAACCTCCGTTCGCTTTTTTGTTCAGTATGCTTTTTCCGGGCTCACTCCTCTCGCTCACTTTTCGTTAAAACCTCCGTGAAAGAAGCTAAACTTCCAAAAAATGTGAAAATATTAGTAACTCTCCAAGAAATTGTAGACTCATCCAAAAACACTTTGTACTAGTGAAATGTTATTTTGATTGGCTATATAGCCCAGTCAAAATAGGATTTTGTTTCCAAGTAAACGCAAGCTAAGTTTTCTTGTTACGTCTTGCTTTATATTTTATTGAACTCAATTTCGAAGTATTGTACGCGTTGCAAATTATTCAAGATCAAAGGTCAACAAAATCATATTTTGCAAATATCTACCTTTCTATTGATTGTATGCTAATTTTTGGTTCGGATAAGTTTTGTTGTTCATAAAATTGCTTTCGGAAAAAGTTAATATCAAATTTTACGCACGCCAGATAGCTTTCAAGATGTTAAAGGACTAGGGCTAAATATTACCATCCTCTCAACACCATCTACGAAAATGGCTTTGAATAACAAACAATGGACCGACATTCGTGTTCTCTTGCAGATATTTACTCGACTAAGATACACACAAATCTTTTCCACCTTTCTAGTGATTTTTGTATTCAAACTAATCTCCAAACTTAATATTTAAGTTTTGTTGGGCTTCCAAAAGCATCCTAAAAGCAATCAAAAAATGACCGTTTCATATTAAATCCATAAGCTTCTTTGCCAATGAACATTATGGACAAAGTCAAAGCCCGAGGTGTTCATTCATGCAAAACGATGTCTTTTAAATTTTCAATTAATATCTTTCTCCTAGTCTTAGTCATCTGAAGGACTCTAATATTTGCCTTTATTGTAGGAGCTCATAAAATGCTCTTCATTTTCTTATTTTCCACTGCTCATCCACATTTAAAACCCATAAAAGCGTATCGTTCATTATTTTAGACAGATTTCACTTCAATATTTTGTTCATTAGCTACATCAATCAATTTGTTTCGCGTCGATGTTATGACAGCCTTGTCGAAAGTTGTTAACATTTTTTTGTTACTTTTTACTTTCACTTATTCATTTATGCAGAAAATGAATGCTGCTTACCGATGGGAAAGAATTAACGTTAATGTTTAAATATTTTCGAGGTGAGTTTATGTGCTTATATCATGTTTGGCTGGCGAGAAAATAGGGTAGAAGTTTTGCTTATATTTAAAGCCTAAAAAATTGTTTGTTTGTAAACCAGCAAATAGCATACAACTCTTGAATTTATTTTGGGTCGATACTTCTCAAAATTTATATTTTACTTCACAAAGGTACCCAAACCAGCTTAAAAACATCGTTTTGTGTTTTTTGAAGTCCTTGATCGATTCTATCACCCTCTATGTCAGTAAAAAAGCGTATCAAAAAAAATATTGGACATAAAAATCTTTCAAACCAACGGTAACCCATTTACACAAATCAAAATGCCTAACGGTGAGATGTTTTTCAAGCATTCTGTAAATCTTTCGAAAATGGATTAAGCTGGTTTTGATACTAGACGCCTCAAATATGACTCCATGAGGATAGAAATTAACCTTTCCAAAAATATCTTCTTAAATCTCGATCCTATATGGAAATATTACTGTTTTAAATGCCACCACAAAAAATTTCTCAAAGCGCCTTCATATATAATACTCATCCCACATATTTGCAACTTTGAGAATTTGATTTTCTCCCGTAAGCAAAAAGCTCCTTTTTTTATATAATCGAAAGTAAATATTGAAAAGCGACTAAGTCCACAGGCAATGGTACACTTTCCACTTACGCAAATTTGTATTTATTCCAAAGTGGCATGATTCCCACATGGAATCCTTTTGCTCGTGGAAATGAAATTGCAACTAAGAAGCAGTTACGTGAAAATTGAAAGATATTAATAATATCCCTATATGTTTGGTGGATATGAACAAATAGGTTTCATTCAAGTTCAGATATCTCGAGTTGTTAAGAAACTATACGAGTTAGTTCGACCCTTATTTACAATTTGTTAGTTTTGAACAAGAAACATACAGTCTATCTTTTTCAGGGAATGATAAAGTGTTTGACGCTTTGCCACATAAAACGACTCGAAGAAGGTGTGATTGGTTTACCATCCCTAACGAGAGTGATTAAGAACTTTCTATAAAGATATATACGAGGTGTATAAGAAAAGTAATGAGACTGATTTTTCGTTTACCAAAGTTTTTATTTTTTTCAAACAACAATGTTATCCCTTCAATGTAGTTCCCTTGAGCAGCTATACACCGACGAAGTCATTGTTCGCACTCCTGACATCAGCGCTGGAAGTCTTCAACAAGTATGGGTTTTAGCTAGTCTGTCACAATCTTTTAAATGTTCATCAGAGTTTCAAAATGACGTCCTTTCAAGACAATTTCGGGAAAAGGAAAAAATCACAAGGACTCAAATCAGGTGAACAACAGAAATGCGTTTTGAGGTCAAAAATTCACTGATTGAAATGAAAATGTGAGGTTTTTCGGCACCATTTTGGCACAAATCTTTCGCATGCCCAAATCGTCTGTTAAAATTTAATGTACAATGAAAGTGTTTAAATTTAACAGTTCACTCAACATCCTAATTGTTAAACGACGTTCTGATCTCACAAGAGCTCTCACACGTTCAAAGTTCCGTCAGTTTTTGACGTTGAAGGTCTCCCTGAGCGAGGTTGATCTTCGACGTCTTCTCGGCCTTTCAAAAATGATTGTGCCAGCGGAAAACTTGTGCCATAGGCCTGTTTTAACTTTACAAAAGTCAAACTCTCGAATTCGTCAAGTATAACACAAAACTTGATTGCACAACGTTGCTCTAAATTCCGATGCTCCATTTTTGTAACGCACAACATAAACACAAGTTCACTGATGGCGCTGTCAAAAGCTGTAGCAGCTGTACGAAGTTGAAACTCGGACTGAGAAAATGTAAGGGATAAACAAACAAACCGATCTGGCACAAGCCGGTGGACGCAACGTTGCCAGATCGCCCACAGTGTTGCCAGTCTAATTACTTTTCTCACGAACCTCGTAAAATACAGCATAATTTACAAAATACCTACTAAATTATAGTCAATCAACTTTGCATACACTATGATTTTGAAATATATAAATATAAACTAAAAACATAGTCTCACAAAATTCAGAACGTATCTTGAAATGCACAATCGCCAGAGAAATGAGCCTAATAAGGTTTGTCAGTTGTTGATTACCAACAAAAGTTCTTTTATTGATTCGTAGGAAATTAAGACTGCTCAAAGACGGTTCCACACAATATTCCACGTTTTGCGTCGATTGATTCAACACGCTCTGCAAATAAATCACCCAATCATCCCCGTAGACATTGAAGAACAAACAAAACACTAGCATCAAGGTGAAACGCCTAGAATTCAATTCAATCAATTCGAACCGTTATCAAAAAGATATGACTGTCATATCAATTCAAGAAAATAATACGGAAATGAAAATGACCAGAGGAAAATAAAACATGTATCATTTTTGGTCGTGTATCGCTCTTAAAACTTTCGATTGCTTTCCATCCCAACTGAATCTTATACAGAATTGGATGGATGAAAGCGTTCCGTCCCAAAGATAAAAGATACAAGTAACACGATACGAAGAACATAGATTGACTGGCAGATGACTTGCGAAATAATTCATTTTCCATTCTTCTATATCCGATCAACGTACACTTTATATCCTAATTTTGCTAATTTTGCTCTCTCTCATTCAATAAGTTTTTCAATATGATCCCTTTTTGTCGAATGTCGTGGAAACACGGACCGACACCAAAGTAAAACAATGATGCTTCTGTTCAAACGCCATCGTCGTGTGGTCGTGTAAGGAAAATTAATTGATTTTCTTTGAACGAACAAAATGGAAAAGTTTAATTGAATTTACTGTTTGCCCAATTGAAGCTTTTGTTCGTGTTGAATGTGTGTGTAGGGAGCAAGAATATTGGCATGATTATTAATGAATGCAACATTATTATCCTTGAAGTGAGTTCGATTTGATCACGTCTTTAAAAAGCTTATAGGACATAGTGAAATTGTTAAGTGAATTGAAAACTAGACTTTATATTGAAATACGTTAACATTATAGTGTTTCAACGAATCAGATTTATGCAATCACAATAATGGAAGACAATTGATAAATTGAAATTCCTGGAAAGTTTGTGTTGAAAGTAGCACGCAATCCTAAAGTAATTTTCTTTGTGTGGGTAGAGGTGAGTTCAAATAAATTATAGCGTAGAAATTAAATAAATATCTTCAAATTCACATGTATTCGTTTGGAGATTAAAGTGACAACGTTTTAAATATTGTTGTGGAGATTAAAATATATCAAGGATTAATAATATAATCAGTGAAAATGGCTAAAATTAATTAAATTAAACGTTTCTTTCTTCGATATCCGGTGTACATTTTTATTGTTAAGCTGTGGTTCAATGAAAGTCGAACAAACTCAACTATTTACATACATATATGTTCTCTTTCATCCACATGATGCAAATAATCGCAATTCTTACGTATCATAACATTCAACATCTAAACGTAATTTCTGTACAAAACAATATATGTATCTATTTTAATGAAAAACCAATGGAAAATATCTCGTAAATTCGAATGAACTTGTATCATTAGTCCGCACTAAAATTCCTCCAAAATGTAGTAATACGCACGATTCTGATTGGACTAGAAACATCATTGAGTTTTTTCTCGATTTTTCACGCAACTGACGAATGATTTCTTGACGTCGTATAATAAATTTTTGGCAAATACGCCAGATATTATTATGTTTTGGTTTAGATTTGAATAAATAAAAACGCGTCGAATTAATGATAAGGAAAACACAGAATTGACGAACAATGCGACTTCAAGTAAAACTTTTTAAAATGATCAAAAAGAAGTATCCAAGAAAAAGATTAATAGTTTCAAATCATTTGTCTGCATTATCTAAATTCATTTAAATGTTTAAAAAAACTAACCCTAGGTTTTTAGTAAAATTAAACTTAAGTGAAACCTATTTTCTTAGATCGTCATTTTTGGCTCCTCGGTTGAACTTTCGTTTGTTAAACCCTCCAATGTCAGTCCATTGTTTCACTTAACGTTTTGGTGGATTTTATTTATAATGTGTATTTATAATAATAATTAATTTCGTACAAGAATATATTATATATATATATATATATATATATGTGTGTGTGTGTGAGTGTGTGAGAAACATTTTCAAGTTATAAGAGGGAGAATATTTTTGGCTGCACACAACTTTTTCTCGCAAAGTTATCAATACTTATAATATACAGGGTGCGCCATCTGGACGTGCCCTATTTCAACATTGAAAAATGTGGTCTAAGTGCGACCCTCGAGGCCCACACGACTAACTACCCAGTAGTTGAATAAAAAGCTATAATTTGCTTTTATTAGTAATTACTATTATTAATAATAATTATTATTAAACATTATTATTCTAAATTAATATAATTACTGTTACTATTTTTATCAATTTTTTATCTAACCATAAAAGCTTTGGTAGAGGAAGACGTCTCCACCACCTGGTCATCCTCTACCAAAGCCTTGGCAACCTCGTCCTCTTCGTCCTCATCACCCTTCTTGTCCTCCATCTCGGCCTCGGAATCCACAACTATTATTGAGGGTATTTAATTATTGTTTAAAATAATCATTCGTTATTAAGAATGTTTGGCCGTTACTGAATAATTATAATTGAATTTATATATACAATATCAGATTATAACTAATATTATTTGATTGTTATTAACAATATTAAATTATTTATAACAATATCCAATTATTAACTGCATTAGCGTCTCTACTCCCATTCACCCAAACCTGATAATAAAAGTTTGCAATTTTATAAATTAATCTTTTTTTTAAATAACATTTTTTACAAATTTGATCACAATTTTGCTAAAACGCACAATAATAACAACATTACTATGAAGGTATTTGGTATCTGCACGAATTAATAGTGCGTATCAACAGTTTAAAAATAAGCAATTTTTAGTCGTTTTTTCAGTTTTTTCATCCTAAATAAAAAACGGCCCAACCGATTTTGCCGAAAAGTCATTCAGTTCTAAGTTACGTAATTACGCGTCGTTTAAAACCAGTCCCACGTCAATCCGATGTTTGGTTCTTGAGATAATCGAGACGAAAAATTACTCCGAACGCACATACGTACATACGCACATACGCACATCCGCACATACGCACATCCGCACATACGTACATACACACTCACAGACATCTCTCTAAAAACGATGGATTTGGATTCTAGAGACCTTAAAACGTGGAGATATGTCAAAATTTGGGATTCGCAAAATCGACCCCATTACAATAACTTCCCATAGGGAACTGGGAAGTTAATAACTCCGCCATTTTTCAGTTGATTTTCGCAAATGAACAAGGTTTTTCTAGGATATTCTATGCCATTTATTTCAAACCAGGTTTAGAATACAACGTCGATTAAATGAGCACCCCATTTGAAACAAAAAAAAGCAGCTCTTTTGCGGGCATTCTGCATAAAATTGGCCAGCATTTCGGGCGTTATAGCAGCTATTTCAGCTCGTATATTAGCTTTGAGTTCGTCCATGTTCTTCGGCTTGCTGGCATAAACTTCACTTTTTAAATAACCCCACAGAAAAAAGTCTGGTACCGTTTAATCCGGAGAACGAGGAGGCCACTCGAAACCACCATTTTTTGAGGCAACGCGTCCTGGGAACTTGCTCTGCAAGAACTTGATCGTAGCGGCAGCGGTGTGGCAAATAATGTTGAAAATAGAAGTTTTTCACACTTTTTTTCTGCATTTGTGGACAGACAAAGTGCGCCAAAATCCAACGGTAGTGTGCGCCGTCGATGGTCTCTCCAACTTTGAAGAAATAAGGCCCGATGAAGGTTTTGATGCACACTCCGGCCCAAGCAGTTACTTTCTGGTCGTGCAGTGGTGTTATATAATAACGTGTGGGTTCTGTGTCCCCCAAATTCGACAATTTTGTTTATTAACTCCGTCGGAGAGGGTGAAATGAGCCTCGTCCGTCATTAAAATTTTGTCCCAAAAATCAGGCTCAGCATCGATCATTCTTCCAACAGTATTTCCATATTGCAAGCAACGTGGCATATCCCTTGGCAACAATCTTCGAGTAAGTTGCACTTTGTATGGGAAAAGAAGATCTTGCTTCATAATCCTCCTTAGAGTCGTTCCACTCACGTTTAACTCCTGAGATCGGCGGCGATACGACGTATTTGGATTATCGGCAACACTTTTTTCCGCTACAACCACTTCATTGGAGCGTCGCGGACGCTGTCAAATAGGAACCTGGCGAGTTGCTACAGACCCGTACTGAATGAAATTCTTCACCAAATAATGAATTGTCTTTTTTTGTAGGCGCCGTATGTCTGCCATATTTCTTACGATAAGCACGCACAGTTTTCACAATTGAACGATCGTTTTCAATGTAAAGCGCTACGATTTCAGCGCGTTCTTTCGGTGTCTATCGACTCATAGATAAAATGGCACCAAATGACGTTTCAGAATTGTGTTTATCTGTCAACATCGGCTGAAAAATGGCGGAGCTATTCAATGTTGAAATAAGGTACGTCTAGATGGCGCACCCTGTATTCTTTTGAAAACGCTACTCTCAATCAAAACTGGAATAGTTGCCTATGGCGCCATCGATTGCCAACTTTTTTGGATCATGTTTTTACGTAAAACATCTTCCCCATGTGTTTTTGAATGTTTCATATTTTCTTCTCGAACTATTATTCGCCAAAGATTGATTTGAGCTGTTATGCAATTGATATCGATTACTTACTGATACTGAAAATCACGGGTTAAAATGTATAGCGGTTTATGTTACGAATTCAAAATAAAGAACATATAGGGATGTATTAACAATTTAGAAAATGGATACTAATTGCACCATTTTTTCCATTTGATGTATTTTGTCCTTACATTTATTATGATTGGATTATAAATTAAGTACTATTAATTGTAAACCCTGCCAGTAAATAATTACCCATGTTTTCAATTTAAATCATTGTAAACTCTTCATTTTGCAAAGTGAGTAGCATGCTGTTATATTTACGACATTTTTTCGTCCAAACATTTAATGTATATCAGTCGCAATTTTCCTTGATTATATTGGAAAACCCTGATTCCTTATATACGTAATATTTATTAGACATTTCTTTTAGTCATTCCAAGTGAAAACAAAGCATATAAGACGCATAACACCCAATCGAAAATCAAATAAAAATTGAATTTCTATCGCGACACATAAAATTTTAAAGCCCATAAAATTCTAAAGCTCATGAAAATGCGTCATTTTGTTATCAGACTTTGAACTTGAACTGGTCGTGTCCTTAAAAAATTGGGAAAATTGATTATATCGCATTCAGAACGAAGGACATTTTTAACGGTCACAATCACTTTATTTTTTCTTGATTGTTGACTTATTGTCGTCTGTTGTTTTTTTGCTTGGAATTGGGCGGTAAATACTTATTATGAACTATATAATTTTATTTGAATTTGCATTTTAAAATTTGTCACGATAAGCTAGATTGCCTACAATTTTTTAGCTTGCTGCTTATATGCGTTAATTTTAATTTTTGATTGATTATGATTGAAATATGCCAAGCTGTTCTAAATATGTATATCTGTGAAGCGAAATTCTATTTTCAGTGTCATAAAGTTTAAGAAAAAATAAAAATATGACAATTATTGTATCTTTTATGCGCATTAAATTGTATGAAATTCTTAACTTAATTTTCAAATGTAGGTCGCCACATAAATTTACCTTTTATAAAAGAAACACAATTTAATTGTTTTATTTTTCAAAGATAGTTCTACCAAAAACATTCTATACAAATAATGTGTTTAAAAAAAACATCACTAAATCCATCCCCGAAAAGAACATAATCGACGAAATTAACATAAACACGCAAATTCTCATTCATGTCTTATATGACGCATGTCCGGGTATGACAAACATATACATATATAATGCATAAAACCCATTCTAGTGCTGATGATGAAGATGGTGATTATCACGATGAACTCTTTCAAAAATATTTCGAAAATCTCTCGACATGCCTACAAATCTATTTTAAATGTTTCGCGCCACATGTGATCGATGCCGCACTTTAGGGGCTTTCCAAGTGTTCGTATGATACATACATCCTTCTTTAGCTCGTTTCAGATCACTTAACGGACACTTTAAGATGTTTAGCCAACCTTTAGTCGAAAATAGAAAAATTCGTTATTGCTCTTGACATTCGCTAAATGCTGTGAAGTGTAAGCTGACAGATTTAGCTTGTTTCACGTTTTGGTTAATTGTGTTTCTAGGATAGAAAGATGCTACGCATGAACATATGAATACATACATATGTACATAGATAGAAGATAGATATATAGATAGACAGATAGAAAGATACAACAACAATTGAAATATTTTGCGAGGGCGGAAAGCAAAGCGAAACCTAGAAAAAAGGACAAGGGCGAATTGTTTCTGTAAGGATATTTTTGATGTTATGATGGTAGAAACTCTACTTTATTGTGTAATCAAATTTAAAAATAGAAAATCTTCTAACATTTTTAACATATTTACATTTTTTGAACGTTGATTTTCATTGATGAACGCATGAAATCAAGTTTGTAGCTCAAAGAAAATTAAGTCTACTGGATACAATATTATTGCGAAAAATATTTTTTTACTTATACGAAACTGAAAATTTCTTTAAGAAACAATATTACACATAAAGACTGAAATTTGTTTTTCAATAACATTCGCAACATTTCCTACTACACTTATCACATTTTTTTAACTTCTCAGTATATGGGCTTCTTGTAATCGCCTCGAAAATCGAAATTGAAATTTTCAACATATCTTTACGTTTTGAGGTCTTCAGAGTATATTTAAAGTGTTTTTAGAACGAAGTATGTATGTGTGTTCGTGTGTGTACGTACGTACGTACGTGGACAGTTTTTTCTACGGGCATAACTCACGTAAACAAAATCGTTTCGACTTCGTTGAGGTGTCAATCGAAGCGCCTTTGCAATTTTAATAGGTGATTAGTTTTAGGACACTTCGGTCCGGGGGGAGGGGGGTATGTTGTTTTGCCCCTAGAAGGTCATTTATGTCATGTGCTACATATCGCGAACCAAACATACGATTTGCATCGTTAAGGTGACAATCGACGCGTAATAACATTTGTGTGATTCTGTTAAATTTTTGAAAAAATTGTTACAGCCGTTTTATAGTTTATTAAAAAAAGTGCAAAAATTAGGTTTTGTCCAAAAACAATAAAAAAAATGTTTATAAAATTTATATACTCCAAATAGTTTTTGCAAAAAAAAGCAGCAAAACTTTTTCTCATGATTCCAAAAAAAAATTAATTAAAAATAAAATATCATTAAAAAACATGACCTCCAAGGTCATTTATGTCATTCACTATATCTCAAGAACCAAATATAATATTTGCATTATTAAAGTGTCACTCGACGTGTATTAACATTTTTGTGTTGTTTTTAAGAAAATCGTTTGAGCAGTTTTTTAATTTAATAAAAGAAACTGCTAAAAATTAGAGTTTTTTCCATAAAAAATAAATTTTTAACCTGATTTGCACTACACAGTAATAAATATTTATAAAATTTATAAATTCTTATCAGTTTTTGTAGAGAAACCAGCAAAACTTTTGTCCATGATTATAAAAAAACTAAATTAAAAATAAAAAATCATTCAAAGTCACCATGTTAAAAGGGCTCATACGTATGATATTAATTTGTATCTCTTATCCTGAAGACATTGTTGTAAAGTCAATCAAAGTTTATTAATATTTGCATAATTTTAGCAAATTTTGAATAATTTTCAGTGTTTTAATTTTGTTAAAAAAAAACTGCTAAAATTTTGAAAACCAAGAAAAAATTCAATCAAATTTGCATTTGTAGTAATCAACGCATTGAATAGTAAAATATTTTGTTATCAAAACTTTGTTAAATCATATGCTTTAAAAAGCTTTCATCAAATAAAAAATTGCAGTTTTTAGTAGTTTTTCTTTAGTGCTCGTAAGATTTCAATTACATCCTCCATCATCATTTGTAATAAATTTTACTTTTTACATGCAATTAAACCGATTATTGCCTGCATATTCAATGGTTTTTAAGACCAACTGAAGATAAGAAATAGTTATTAGCCTTATTGATGTAAAATCGTGAAAAATACAAACTCAAACTCAGTAATTATGCCGAAATGATGGCAATTTTGAACGCAACTATTCAAAATGGCCACCACGCGACAAAACCTCTTTAGTGGGCGTAATAACAAAAAACTGCATTCATTTTTGCTAGCGCTCTTTTGTCCTTCAAGCATCGATATGAAGAAATAAACAAATCACGTAGAAAAGGCTTTAAAACCTGCCTCCCCCCCCCTCCGATTGATCCGCGTGAATATTCAATCACCAAAATCCTTACGTAATCAGTGGACGCTCCCGTGGATGATACGTCTAATATTAACTCATTCCAATTACTATAATGAGTATTTCTCATTATTATTATTTAAAGTGGTGTTATATTCATAATTATTATTGTTGCTTAATATTTTTAATATTTATGTAGACATTACTGGGAAATTGACCGTGTGGACCTCAAGGGTCGCACCTGGTAGCTTGTTTATCAATGATTTTGAAGCATAAATTAAAGAGTTAAAAGTCTCACCAATATTTTATCCGCGATAAGAGACACATAACTTATCTCTAGCAATAAAATACAATTGGTTATAAAACCATGTACATGGTTCCCACCAAATACTCTTGGCATGCATACTTACGCAGGCTGGATGACTAGAGCTAAAGTTTACCAATTTTTGAATAAAATTTTCATAGCAAATAGTTGATAAACACACGGTAAAACACAAATAAACTTAATGTAGCCCCTTAAAGTGTCTGCATTCTCTTCATTTTTTCATTACATCATATCTAGTTTCGATAAAATACGATCGACTCTATAGAAGTAATAAGTAAAAATACATATTTTATTATCTTCCTAACTAGCAATATCACTTCAACGAGTTCATTTCTTTAAAAGACCCAAAATTCTGAGAAAATAAATAATCCTTAATGTTTGATACCTCGCCGATAAGATGCTTCCACTCCAGCGGCTCAACTTTCCGAACGTGCACTTCAATAACAGCATGTTTGCATTTCAATCCAACATTTTTCATGATTCGCCTCCAAATGGAACACTATTCATTCATTCATTTCCCATTTAATCATATCTATTCACTAAAGATGGCTCCATTCCTTCCGCATTCAAGGAAATGCGATTCTCTTCAAAAAAAACTAATAGTTCAGTAGAGTATACGTGCCTGATTCTATCTTCTTAGCTTGACGGGATCATCCAAAAACTTTTACTTTATTTTTTATAAAGTCCTTTCGATACTTCAGCTACAATTCATTGAGCATTCAGTTTTAAATTGAATCCTAAATTCCGGTCATTTTTATTTGTCTATTTTATTTTTGTTTTCTTCTTTCCTGGGCACGTTATCCTTTTCAATTTATTTCCTTGAAGCTATGCTCCGCTACTGACACAAGGATAATCCCTTTAAGATTGATAGTAGTTGTGTTATTTGATACGATTGCAATTAATTGCTCACACAATGATTGGCATTTCATTACTGAAAATCTCATTTCATTTCAAGTGTCCTTATATTTCATTTATCATTGGGATATTCTTATAGTGCAACTTTCCACAACTATCTGTTGTCTCTTTTGCAAATATATGCTTTCGGTGTTGCGTTATTCGTCTCAATTTACAATAAATTGTCAAATTATTCCTCAAAGTTTTTCGAATTTTATTTTATATTATATATAATTCGTCCTTCTTCTTATTCTCTGCTATTACACAATTTGAGACTGCTCTCATTTAAGACTAAATAAGTTATTTGCATTATTTATTTGACGAGTACAATGCTGGCTACGAGCCAAATAAAATTAGGATTGTTAAAATTAATTTGGAAAGCAAACTGCAATAATAATTAATATGTCATGGATTCGGAAATAGAACAAATGATTACTTACAATATATATTTGCGAGATGTTGTACATTATTATATAAAATATACAGATGGTTTTGAAGGACCGAAATTCTACATAATTTTCACTTGTGCATTTTTCAATGAAGTTCAAATACTTGGCAGTGTACTTATTTGTAAGAAATTATATTTCATTTATATCGCGTCTTTCATTAAAAAAAATTAAATAAAACAAAGTGTTTGAGATATCATCGAATTTTTTTTTTGTCGTTTGAAAGGCCTATCGATCCCATTAGGTACGGAATATTACATCGTTCAAATGTCCGCCGTGGCGTCTCTTGGTGGCGCGCATCCGAAATGTTCAATTTTACATGACTCTGGCGCATAAATCAGGCTGAATTTGACCGATGGCATGGATTATGTTGACTTTGATGGCCGCTGTGGCTTGTTATTTGCATAGAACTGCGACTTAAAACCACACAAGAAACATTCTAACGGAGTCAAATCGCACGATCTCGGTGGCCAGTTCACATCACCTCCACGACATGAGCTGTGTGGCAAGTCCTGTTGAAACCACATGTTGTTGGTGTCCATAACATCCAATTCAGGCCAAAAGAAGTTGATAATCATCGACCTATAGCGCTCGCCGTTGACGATGATAACCTGGCCAACGTCGTTCTCAAAGAAGAATGGACCAATGACGCAGCCAGCCCAAAATCCACACCAATCAGTGACTTTTTCGGGATGCATTTGACGCTCATGTGGAATTGTATCGTCCTAAATTCGACAATTTTGTTTGTTGACATACCCATTCATCCAGAAATGAACCTCATCGCTGAAGATGATTTTTCGATGAAAATTAGGGTCATTTTCCAACTACTCCAGAGCCCATTCACCGAACACACGTCGTTGTCTATGGTCGTTTATCTTCAGCTCCTAGATCAGTTGAATTATGTACGGATGCAGGCCCAAGTCACTGCGCAAAATTCGCCAAGTTGTGGTCTGCAAAAAGCCGAATTATTGTGAGCGACGCGAAATCGACTGCCTCGGATTCTCCTGCACACTCTCCCGGACAGCGGCGATGTTTTCGGCAGATCTTGCTTGTTTAATGAACTAATGGCCTCAAATTTATCTACCACACTGCGAATAATCCTCTCGTTAGGACGATTATGTCGACCGTAATTCGGACGAAGCGCGCGGAACGTTGCCCGAACATAACACCCATTTTGATAAAACAATTTCATCATTTGCACGTGTTGTTGAACGCTATACCCGTCCATGATGATTTGGCAAAACAGACTGAATGAATGACAGCTAATTTGACAGATGTAGCTTCAACAATATGGCCGCTATCAACTGTCAAAGTTTGGAAGACCCTTTATTATTATATTTTTTTTCCTCACTTTCAAATTCAACTATCCATTTTGCAACAAATTCAATATATTTTTAACATTTACATGTTTGATTCAACATGTTCCATAACATTCCACCTTCAAATATAAAATTGTAGAATTTCTATTTCTTTAAATCAAGATACAATAAATTATGATTCCCAATTGAAAACTTAACCCATTTATAAATATTTATTTGCATCAAACTTTCCAAATTTAATTTACATAAAATAGATTTCATTTCGATTGAATCTTTTATCAAGTCAAACTCATTTCAAATAAGGGGCACCTAAACGTACACATGAATACCAATTAGGGTCAACTTTTGATAGCTTTATCGTTTTCCTTTCACAACAACAACAAAAGCAAATTCCTGAGAATAATTTCAGAAATATTTCTTCTTTTTGTGTAAATTTTTGAAGTAGACTTCTCATATTTAAATTTCTATCCTTAATATAATCAACTTACAGAGCGAAATAGAAACTTTATAAATGATGCATCCTAAACTAAATTATTCAAATATTCAGGTCCCTTTTCACATGTTAACTAACTGCAAATTGAGATGTATAAATAATGGTTTTGTATTTTTGGTGAGATTTGTTTAAAAATTGGTAGGGTTATATCTTTTCCGGCAGTTTTTTTCACAAACCTGTCATTGAAAAAATAAGCAAACCATTTTTATTTAAAGAAACCTATTTAGTGCTAGCAATTTTTTGAACTTTCAACATGACCTGAATTCAGAGTTTATTTTCAATCCTGTTGGTTTATATAAATCATTCTCTTGCCATCTTCAAATTATGTTTATGAATAAGTATATCATGTGGGCGGTAAATAATATGCCCACTAAATAGAACCTAATCGTTTCTGCAAAGCATTTAACGTTTTGTCAGACATTTTATATCATTCACTTCTATTTTTTTCTGTTTTATTGCTCTTGTCCTCCCTCAAATTTACTATATGTTTTCGATACTCTAATAAATTATACCGCACGAGTGAATCGAGGACATTGACCAACCAAGTATTTTCTACGGCTCTTTCATTATTAATAGAGTATCATAACATGGACATGCAAGCTTGTGTATTTTACATTAAATAGTCGCCCAACAAAATCTCAACTCAGTCGGAAAATATACAATTTTCCATTAATTTTATTAGCGTGCACACGTGACAGTCTCATCTGTATCCATTGAAAATCAGATCCAAAAATTTAAATCGAAACGACGGCGCCGTTGGTAGAAGACTCTACAGAATATGTTTTTGAATATTTTGCTAACATCTTTAATCCGTTGTCGTGTTGTAAATTATCGATTGAACACAATGTTGTGGATTTTGTAGTGATTGAATTTTTTTTGTATAATTGCAGAGCCCAGGAAAGACAAGACTGATGCCCCAACTGGTGGTAATGGAACATTATCACCAAGCACCGAACAATCATGTCAAGGATCCATATTACCTCCTCCGGGCGGAGGTAATATGGACACAATGCAATCATCGAAGCTGGAACGTCCGAATTCGCTTGGGCCCAACAAAATATCACGTAGAATGATATGTTATCATAATGAGCATTGTAAGTATTTTCGATATAAACAAAATGCCTTACACCACTTTTTAGTTAACAATAAAGCAGAAATGATAAATAATTTTCAATAAATAAAAGCAAATTTTCTTAGTTGCATGTTTTTTTAAAAAAATACCCTTAGAGGTTTGAAACAGAAAAAAGCCTTCATTACAAACACTTTTCTTTTTTATCCTTGTATTAAAAAACTTAAATTCTAGGTTGATTTACAGTTTTTTATCCTCAATATATTATTCACGAACGTGAACTATTTTTTTTAATTTTTAAACGTAATAGTCACGAATATCAATCAGACATGGTAAAATTTCTTTCCCTATAATCAAAATCGCAAGAATATATGCTTTGGTTGAATAGTTCCATTTTCAAACTTTATCGACAACAAAATTCCATCATAAATTAAGTTGATTGGCCAATGAACCTCATCTGTAATATATACAATTAGGAATAAATCGAAATTTCTGTGCTACGAAAAGTTTTCTATTTATTATTCACAAGAATAATTTTGCATTGTTATTTGTGACGCAAATCAACACCTTACAAGTTTTTTTCCCCAAGTAATTTCTAACCTTTATTTAAAATTTGCATAACTTTAAACAGCATTGCGTTGATTCATTCTTAGAAAATCGCCCTACATTAAATTGTCACTTTTTCTGGTAATATAATGTTCTTCTTTAATTAATCTTGTGAGTAAATTTTTTTTATATCAGCACTAAAAGTAAATTTCGATATGGTCAAATTTATCATCTCAATTGCAACTTTCTATCCAAAATTCATCTTTGGATAGTTCCGAAAAAATTTACTTCCAATCATCTTGAATGGTTTAAATCTGAACCCAACTATTGAACGAACTCATTGAAAGTAATGCAAATTTGTGACATGAGATTCAAAAGATTGGACATTTTACGAGGTGTGTTCAGAAAATAAGGGGAATTTTTAAATTTCGCGGGCTTGGAGAGTCCAATTGTCAAAAAAAGTATGGACATGCCGCTGAAGTATGATAAAATTTTGCATCTATATACATTGTTTATTTGGTCTGTGGCAGCCGCTAAGGTTAGACGTGGTTTTGAGAGCTCGCCGATTTTTGTTTATTAAAAACAAATGGATCAAAGAATTTGTATCAAATTGTGTGCAAAACATGAAATAAAGTGTATCACAATGTGTGAAATGTGAACAAAGGCCTATGGTTGAGTCTGCTATAAGTATAACAAGACGTTACGAGTGGTATAAGCGTTTCCAAGATAGTCGTGAAGACGTTGAAGATGACGAACGCCCCAGCATATCAACAACCGATGAAAACGTGGAAAAAGTGAAAGAAATGATTATGAACGATCGCCGAATCAAAATCAGAGAAATCGCTGATGATGTTAGCATATTGATTGGCTCATGCTATGCAATTTTTTCAAATGTTTTGGGTATGAACCGCGTGGCAGCAAAATTTGTTCTAACATTGTTGAATTTTGAACAAAAACACCGGCGAATGGAAGTTGCGAGGTCAACGACGATGCAGAATTACTGAAACGTGTTATAACAGGTGTCGAAACATGAGTTTACGGATATGACGTCGAAACTAAGGTTCCATCGTCTCAGTGGAGGCATTCTGGATCGCCAAGACCGAAAAAGGTTCGACAAGTGCGGTCGAACGTGAAGGTTATGCTCACTGTGTTCTTCGATTGTAATGGCATAGTCTCTTGCCACGAGGTCAAACAGTCAATAAGGAATACTACCTACAAGTTCAACGTCGTTTCCGTGAAGCAATCCGAAAAAACGCCCGGATTTGTGGCAAAATAATTCATGGCTTTTGCACCACGACAATGCACCTGCTCACATTTCATTGTTTGTTCGTGAATTTTTGGCCAAAAACAATACTGTTGCGATGCCCCAACCTCCATATACGCCAGACATGGATCCGTGTGACTCTTTCCTGTTTCCAAAAATAAAGAGAACCTTAAAAAGACGTCCTTTTACAAGCATAGATGACATTAAAAGCGCATCGCTGAAAGAGCTAAAGGCTATCCCAAATATCGAGTTTGAGAAGTGTTTCGAGGATTGGAAGAAGCGCTGGCACAAGTGCATAATATCTAATGGGGGACTATTCTGAAGGCGACAACATTAATGTAGACGAATAAATAGATATTTTTTTCAAACAACGAAATTTCCTGTTATTTTCTGAATATACCTCGTTCAAATTTTTAAAGGATCCTTTATGATCTTGTCATTATTAAAATTGGGAATAACTTTCAAAGCGATTCTTTGATATGTAATATTGATATCGAAAGGCAAGGTAGCATATTTGTTTAAAAAAATTGTTGCTCGCTAGTGACGCCCTTATGCTTTCAAACGGAAATTTTTATAATCCCCACAAGTGAAATTTTTCGATTAAATTAATTTTTGCTTGACTCTTTCTTTCTTTCTTTTCGCCCTTACGTCACTGTTATATTCTATACACTAATAATACGTACATATATGCATATGTTTTTAAGCTAAAATGATCCGTCGCAGAGCAGTTAAAAAAATAACATATTTCTATTTTTCTTGCAGATCCTGAAGGCGGTGGTGGTCCACCAGGAAGTACCCCCCTTCCACCTCAAGGTGATGGTCAACAATCCCTTCCAGGGCATATTTTATTATCTGAACTTCCAGAGCCGCCAATACCATTGTCAGAGATTGGACCAATCCCACCGCCACCGATGTTCTCTACGCCGAGTCCAACGCTGATAGCTGGTCGCCCTCATGGACCTGGTGCCATCAATGATCAAGACTATCAGGATTATGATTATGATGGTAGTAAATCCTTTTCGTCCGAACACTAGAGTCAATCATGCTTAACCAAACCGAAACTCTTTTTACATTCTAGATCAGGATGGTGACCATGAGGAAATCGATTCAGACGATGAATATATTTTCACAATGCCACAACCAAATCCCAGCATCGATACATGTCGAATTGAGGAGATCCCAGCAAAAGAACCAAAATTCAATGCAGTTCCTTTGAAATCGGCGTTAAAAAAGAAACCGGGAACGCATTCAAGTCCTGGCACACCGACCCAAGAGAACACCAACGCAAATTCTCGACCATTGGTTGTGCGACAAGAAGCTAATAACTATTTATTAAAGTGAGTATGATTACGGCTAACGATATAGTTTAGATGCATTCCTAATTAGTTTAAAACAATTTTAGTTTGATGTTTTTTAGAACGAAACGAAAATAAGGTCTAATATCGATTTTTCTATTTCTATTCTAATTTTCTTATGCGAAAATAAATTTCATGAGAAAATCATTGTACCCAGCAGATTAAAATGATTTAATTAATATTTTACTGTAGTTACTAATGAGTAAAAACTGACGTTACTAGATCGAAAAAATTGCGAGCAATAATTTAAAAAAAATATTAGAATTTATATTGATGATGGACGCATTAGAATTATACGAATGTCTATCACAATCATCAGTTCAATTTGTTAGAGATTCCATAGCGTTATACCCTATGTAGATCTTACTGAATAGGACGTCAAAACTATCCTATAAATAGCTTTAGATTCGGAAGATTCTAAAAAAAATTTGTTAATGTTCAGCCCGATAGAAATCGTTCTTGAACAACTTAGCTACGATATTTATTTTGTGTAAATTTGTTTCAAATTTGATATTTCTAGTTTGTTTTCTTCTTGTTTTTGTGTAGCATCTAAGCATTTAGTAATTATTAATATAAATCTATAACATTCCTAGTATGTAAAACAAAACTATCTATGTTACATTCTAGGCCCATCCTCCGACCGCGGATTAGGATATGGTAAAGAAACTCATTTCTGAATTTTACTCTCCTAGACATTTCTTCATAAATTAACACATCTAGCAAATCAGTGATTGCATAATTGTTATCAATATTAATTTTAATTTGCAACATCTATATATATATATATATATAAAAACTATTGATTTGTCCTCGATATTGATTTGAAATGAATTTGGCCGTGATTTATGCTTTTGTTCACATTTTCTTAGGTATTTTTCCCAATGGAAATTGGCTTTTTGTTTGTTTTTGCGCAAAGCATAGAATTGGCATGATTGTGTGATGAGAAGAATCTTTGGTTCGGTTCGTACAACACAACCATCGATTCTTCCAAAGCGAACTATCAAAATTATCTGATTGGCATTTAGGGGAACAATAAAAGTTATTCGTTATGTTTGATACCTTCTGTTCATTAATAATGTCACGTGTCGCTTTAAATTTTACTAAGACACAAGTACGTAACACTCGTATAAGAGATGATAGTTTAAATAAACAAATAAAAGCTGTAGGATGTTTTTATTAGTATCCCAAATGACGATCGAGAGTGAGTCGAACATGTATTCAGTCGTATAGATAGATAGCATGCTCTGGTGTCCTTTATTAATATCCTGCTCTTGCATGCTGTCATGTTTATATATGTTTGTTATTTTTTGCATATCAGATTATTATAGTTTCCATGTTTCCTTGGAAAATTGTAAACGCCAAAGGAAGAATGAAAAACATTACACATCGTCCTTTTCGAGCATTTATTTCCGTGGAAAAACCTGAAACGAAGAATGAATGCATATAAAATATTGTTTGAAATATTTTGGTCTTAAATTTCTTCACTCAGTTCTTCATTTGAATCCTCTTTGCCGGCAATTTATCCACGAAATAATTACTATTTCCGTGATAAGCTGGCTCCATGTTTAATAGTATCTCATCTATGCTGCCCATGAATGGTTTGCAAAACCCTTACAGCATTTGCAACTGTTTAATGAATCATCTTTATTGCTTGAAATGCAAATGGGTTCCTTCCCAGCCATGCTGTTTCCATTGTGCCATAGTGAATTTAAAAAAAATTCCTAATGTAATTGCTCATCTCTTCGTTGTCATTCTATCTAAGCAATTTATCATCATAATTAAGGAACATATTTGGTTTCCTCTGAAATGTTCCACTTTTATTCGGTTGACGAAAATTAAGGATGAAAATGATGTTTACGCTGCTTGTGTGCTCGTTCTATCAACGCGTCTTTTTGCGATAAAGAAGAGGAATGGAAAGCGAACAGCTCCATACATTATGGTGTCACATTTCTTATTCATAACACACGAAGCAAGCTTGGCAATGATCACCATCTTCTTTAGCTCCATCCTAGAGGATATGATACAGTTTTTCATCTGGCAATCAGTAAGGCAAAAGTTAATTATTTTGGCGCGAAATGCAAAATTATCGTTATCGTGGTTTGCAGAGTCAAAGTCCCTTCTGCACAGTCGATTGTGTATGCACAAGAACCATGAGAATATCCTTGAAAAGTCTTTGGTGAATATGATGAAATATTGCTTTTATTCGCGCTCAAATATATGAAGATGTAAGCACAGCCTAGCCACATATGATGGTCATGATTTGATCTAGCTGAACACATAGTCTTGCTTGTTCGTGCCAATTATTACCTCATATAGAATCTCATAAAATGATTGGTTGGATTCCATTCAAATGTTTCGATTAACTCCGAACTCAATTGCTTCGCTGCTTGTGAAGAAACGAATATTATAGATTATTTTGAAAGAAAGAGGAATTATTGCAATGGCGAATCAAATCTTCGAATTTATTTTAGTGTGACTTATAAACGAGTACCTACATTTAAAAAGGGCGTGGATGCTATGCAAGAATCTAAAAAAAAAGTCGGAAGAAACAAGCTTTTCAAAACGGATTTCACAATATTTGCTTGTTAATATCGAATAAACACTTTTGGTAGCTCAATTACTTTTGGATCGCTTCAAACAAATTCTTTATAGATTTTACATAAAGTTTAGTTCAAAACTTTTCATATTGGCACTCTTTTTTATGGAAAATTTTGCAGAATCGTACTTGCACCACTGAATAATATTAACTTTTTGTGCATATATTGCAAATTAAACAATGCAAATAATTCACCTTGCTTACCTATATGTTTGTATTGAGCATGGATAACATGACGTTTTCAATAAATATTTTCAAAATGCCAACGCACTAAAATAATGAATCATATTTTGGATGCAACTAAAAAAAAGATGATATTTGTATATATATGTAGGTCGATGTTCCTCATTTCCTTTACTTTAATTTACAACACAGCATTCGTTAAATTGAGTCTTGAACGCTCTTCACTCTTTACAATTGATTCGCCTGATTTATAAATCTGTACTTCGATCCAAAAAAAAAAAATATTTTTAAGTTGGTTTCATGATATTTACAAACCACCTTTCCTCATGAACGTTTTCACAGCCAAGCATGCAACTGAATTTATTTACTTTCTTGCATATCCTTTTCACTGAATCAAAATAATAATAATCATTGTAACTAGAGTTGTAGATGTTGTAACACTGTATTTGGTATCGTCGATAAGTTAAATGTAAAAACTATTATTAACTACTGGTGTTTTCTTATTTATTTAGTAGTCGACCTATACGATTTGGTATCGGGTTGCCGTGCACCCTCGAGAACAAGGAGAACGCACGACCATATGTGATACGTGAAGACAATGATAGTGATCAAAGTGATGGTCCAATATTGTATCGAGAAGACGACAACGATCGTCAGGCGAAAATCGCCCGAAAGGAGAGTCTATCATTGAAACTGCAACTTCGGCCTGATCGACAGGACCTGATTAATCGTAACATTCTGCATCAGCAATCGGACAACGAGCGCTACGAATCGAAAGAGGCAATCGGAGCTCGACTAATACGTCGACTATCGATGCGTCCAACCGCCGAGGAGCTAATCGAAAGGAACATCCTGAAAGGTATGTGTTTTCAATTTTCTTTCAAATATCCTGTCGGCTGGAGGATCATCATTTCAAATTGAAAATGTACTGTAAAAATGTGCTAACTGGTCGTTTTCAATTGCAGCACAAACACCCGCCGAAGAGAAAAAACAAAAGGAGGAGAAGAAACGGTACCTATTGCGGAAGCTAAGCTTTCGTCCAACTGTCGATGAACTTAAAGAGAAGAAGATCATCCGCTTCAATGATTACATTGAAGTTACACAGGCGCAGGATTACGATAGGCGTGCCGACAAGCCATGGACAAGACTGACACCCAAAGATAAAGCGGCCATTCGCAAGGAGTTGAACGAATTCAAAAGTTCTGAAATGGCTGTACACGAAGGCAGTCGGCATTTAACAAGGTGGGTTTTTTGTTTTACTGTCGTTCGAATATAATTACAAATGGCTAATCTGTGCCCTGAAATATATATGAGCTCGTTAATCGAGAAAATTGGATGAATGACTTAATAATAAATGCAAGCGTAATACACTTGCTGCGTGGAGAAAGAGATGTATCTTCGTTGACGAGTTGCTGTAATCTTGTGAGCAATATGCTCCATGTTTCATTATCGCCACGTTTAGAGAATTAACCGCTTTAAGTGCCCACGTAGTACTCCTTCCACAATATATCCACTCCTTACTAATTCAGTAATCCCCTAACAAGCGTGCCGCATGATGGATCGAAAAAATTAAGCTCATCACGATTTCGTATTGCTCGCCATAAGCACGCATGTTTGTAATTTCCTTTTCGCTCCTTGAAAATCATCTTTTCCCGATAATTGGCAAATAAAGATCCTTTCAATAAATAACAGATGCTAGTCACGTAGACAGAGAAATGCTTTATCTTTACTGGGCACGGCGTGGTGAAATCATAGTGCATAAGTAGGCTTGATTGATTTTGTACATTTACATATCATACTTGCAAACGAGAAATGGATAATTAGAAGAAGTCGGTGCCAAGCAAAAGAACGACTCCATATTTCGAATTTTTGGTGCGAAAATTCATTTTGAGAGTAACTGCGTAGGCACTTTTAAATTTAAGAATCATTGAAATACGCCTTCCTTTTCATGAAGCGAATATTTTCAATGGCTTGAAGCGAACAAAATAGCGGTTCTGATAATCGTCTAAAGGTTTTCAATCAATTCTACATTTGGCATTAGCAAAAGCAAGTTTTTATTTATAAAAAAAGCCCACGAAATATCATTCAAAGAATTAATTTTATAATAACTTAATTATGGATATTTCTTAAATAATTTGCACATAAACAATTTTAAGCAGAAATCAACGAAAACAAATATAGGCCTAGACCTAGACAATACTGGATGTAAAAGTATAGCCGGTATTTTGGTGAAAGGGAAGGGGAAATATAAGCTGCGTTTACACCTGCGGGGAGCCGAGAGCACGCTTCAATAAAATCGGTATACCTCGGGATTGGCTTCGAATTTCTATTTAATATTTTTGGGAGTTATTTTTCAAGGTATAAGTAATCGAAAAATGTAAAAAAAAACATTTTTTTTGAAAATTCTAATAGGGAATATAGTACCTTAAGGGGGGAGTACTCTCTTAAAACGGCGAAAATGGATCTTGTTTGAAATGTATATAAAAAAATAAGCTATTAAAGATATCGACTTGAAATTCGAAAAATTAAAAGTTCAGATTCATATTATTTTTTTAAAAAAATGGCGGCCATTTCGACCAAGCGTTTGAGCAATGCCAAACAGATAATGCGGATTGCACCTCGTAAAACCCTGAGAAAAATATCCATATGTGACCGTATACTAAAAAAATTCTATTCGTCTCGAGTATAAACTACTGCACTGGCCTAAATTTAGGGCAACAAGTAAGTTTTTTTGCGATTAGATGCACGTTTGAGTATACGTGGAACGATTTTTGACTCTTTTCGATTGAAAAAAGTGTTCTAGAATCGTCAAAAAATTGTTTTGCTCTAACCTTAGGTCTATGCATTAATTAAATAGTTAATAAGTATGTGTGGGAAATTTCAAGAAAATCGAATGAGTAGTTTTTTCACAAAACTACGACGCGCACAAAAACGTATGTTTTGAGGAAAATGCGTTTAAAGATTCTTCTGTTTACAAGAATTATCTCGTCTTTTTCGACTTGAAAGCATCTTCAATCACAATTTTTGTTGTTTACACTGTGAAATTCGAATATGCACCAAGTTTGACTATGTAATATAGCTTGTATGTATTGTATTACAGAGTAAAATAGTCGACTAGTTACAGTGGGCGGCAAAAATCTACATACGGCTTCTATTTTCGCTGCTTGACGAGCCCCACGACACTAATTGCAAAAGTAATGATACAATCTTGCTTATAATCTATTTTTTTGCCATGTAACAAAAAAATCTTTCCCCCCAATATAAACTTAACAATCTATTCACAAAAATAAATGAAAAATAGCATTGACAAACGTCTACGTACGATCATGATGTCCACCAAAAATCTCATGAAGGAATTTACATTTCATTTCAAAACTTAATTTTAATATTTTGTTGGCCCACCATGAGCATCTATAACTGCTTGCAAGCGTCTTGGCATTGATGCAACCAAATTTTCTAACTCGTTAGGCGTTATTTGACCCAATTCCTCAATGAGCTTCTCTTTTCAGCATTGTAGAACTTCTAATGTCGTAGTTTCTTATTTTTCGATCCAGAAGCTTCCAAACGTGCTCGATGACATTCAAGTCCGAACTTTGTGGGGGTGTATTGAGCTGTCTTGGAGCATAATATAGTAGTCAGTCCTTCACGATTTGGGCGGTACACTTGAGATCATTGTTTTGTTGGAATATCCAGCTCTCACCAAGGTCCAACTTATCTACCGATTCCATTAAATTGCGTTTTAAGATGGTTTTGTAGAGATGGCGATCCATTACACCATCAATGAACACCAAATTTTCTACATCCGACGCTGCGACAGCACCCCAAACCATCACATTGCCACCGTCATGTTTGACTGTAAAAAATAAGGTGTTTCGGGTTCATTCCCGTGTTTTTCTTTCTCCAAACTTTAGCTCTACCGTCACTTCCAGATATGTTATACTTCGATTCATCGGTGAGTAAAACCTTCTTCCGCTAGTCAAGTCCTTTGTGTAGATGCTTTTTAGCAAATTCTAAGGGAAGTTTGCGATTTTTTCGCTTATAAGGGTTTTTTTGCGTGATAACTTTTATTATTTAATGTTCTTTGAACTGTTCTTGGATGCACCGTGGTTCCTTCTCGTTTTGCCAATTTTGTAGCATTCGCCTTTGGATTGCGATTCACTTCTTTCAAAATAAAGGAAAAATCTGTGCGAACCAGCTTCTTCGGTCATGCACTGCGTTGCTTGTTTTCAACAGAGAACCTGCTTTTGTGGTCGTTGAATATTGTTTGAACTGTCGATTTACGTAAATTCTCTCCGCAAGATTTTCTTTCGTTTCGATGTTTTACAACCAAGTTTCGTACTTCTGCTGAGAAAAGCTCTAGCCTTATCGAAACTGCACTAAATGTAGCTTAACGCGAAGCGCAAATGCTAAAACTTGATAAATGGTACTTCCCGTTATAAAACAGAACCCCACAGAAAAATGATTTACCGATTCAGCCGTATGTAGACTTTTGTCAATGCATTTTTTAGTTATGTATGAATAACTTGTAAAGTTTATATTGCAGAAAAGATTTTTTTGTTAAATATCAATTAGAATAGACTTGGAATACAACTGCATCATTACTTTCTTAATTAGTGCCACGGGGCTCGTCAAGTAGCGAAAATAAGGGTCGTATATGGCATATGTTGAAGACCGCTTGCGCTCCAAAAAGTATAGTAAGACGGAGGGGGACTACGAGCGCTATAGAATGAAAACCAGTTTAGATATCGATATAAAATTTTGTACACGTATTTTAAGGTACTTTTCTAACGAAATATTCCAAAAAAAAATTGAATTTTTTTAACGGAGCACTCCTCCTTAATAAACAATTGGTTTTAATCCTTTTCTAGCTTCTTTCAATATTTTCAGATTCATGGAAACTGGTCTCAAGATCAAACAGTTTTTTCATAGTCCTGGCATTCTACTCTGATAATTGCAGTTTTCACTTTCTTTTTGGAAGCTCAGTTTACTTTCCCTTTGAAAAATAAATGCTTTTCGTAATATCGACAATATCTTAGAAGCTCTATCATACCTGTTCAATTGTTGCTATCAAATCGTGATTTATGTTTGCCGTTTTGATGCTTTTACAGTTGAATTTGCTGTTCTGAAAGAATGAATTTCGATGTCTAGGATCCTTCGTTGAATACTATTGTGTTTCATCTCAAGGACAATTTTATATTTTTTATCTAGTCGCATATTTATGGTTCCAAAATACTCTATTTTCAGGAAATACAATATAATGCTAGCTTATCCAAAAAAAATTGCACCGCAATGATTAAAACCTTTCCCGTTTTATTTTTACAGATTTCATAGGCCATGACAGTTGCAATGGACTACAAAGAATAATAATAATCGTAATTATGAATTTATTGCGCAAACCACCAAAAATACCATTTCCTACGATCATCGCGTACCAACTTGCACCCGTTCTACTGTAAACGATCGAGGATCCCAGCAATGGATCATACATAAGAGTGATGTCTATGCCATCGCGTCTTACAACAATTTTTCTGCCATTCTCCATTCTTCAAAAGAAACTGTCTGGCCAAAGAACACAACCTTAGTACTAAATATAATTAATATTACAATTAAAACTGATAAACATATGTGTACAGAGGAACGTGGCGGCGACGAGACATCACGCGAAAATGCAATCGCGATGGAAACTTGTCGGGAGCAAAGCTTGCTTGTTGCCGCCATTGTTGCTGCTATGTTAATTGAAATGATGATATCTTCCAAAAACAATGAAATAGTCCTAAGAACTCCAGCACTAGTAGCATTCAAGAAGATAATACTTTAATTATTATCCACTGTTCAACCACAGTATGTGACATAAGTGGAAGAATTCCTTTTGAGAAGGAAACGGATGTGAAAACATAAAATTTGATTGAAACTAAACTGAAATAAAAATAAAACTGGCTCCAAGTAATTGTATGCACCACAAAAAGCAAAGGAAAATGTGTAGTCAGAAGAAAATGCGGGTGCATAGTACAAGGTATCACGTTTGAAGCATCCAGGACATGTGAGATGTTACCGACAACTGTGGTCAGCTTCCGACTACCATAGCCACCAGCACTTGACGTGCACTTTGATTGGTTCACGTGAACAGTACCGTTTGGTTTAGCGTGAATTTAAAAAAAAACGAAAATGAAAAATCAAAACAACTTATCAACTACCATACAATATATGAACACTAAACAAACATACACATTCATTCTTACTATAATTATCAATTCTGAACTACCACCACTTGAACTTTAAACCAAACTTACTGGACATTGATTTTAAAATATTTGTATTCACGAAGCAAGCTACTGTGATAGACCTGTTGACGTTATTAGAAATGTTACCTAAAAAAAATTAAAATAATAAAAATAAAAGCGAAATCTTGTTTTACTTTGAACATTGAACAGACCGGAGGGAAACAAAACAACAGCACTTCCCTCCAGTTGATAAAGACAAACATCCGAAAATCTAAAATAGTATTCAACTGAATTTTAAATGTGAAAAATCCTCAAATCTTAATCTTAAACCAAAAAACAAGCTGTAACACAAAAATACAAAAAAAACACAGGAATTAAGACGACACAAACTCAATTTCAAAAAATAAACTCGTTTACTCGACCACACTCTGGACTATGTAAATTTTTATATAAGATTATGGCAATAGTAGCATTGTGCAGGATATTATCAGAGCTGTGAAGATTCGTGTTGTGAGGTTTCCATGGATTTATTATAAGCCAACCTACGCGACTTGATCATGCTTATTGTTTCGCATTACTACGGTTTCAATTCACGCCGCGCACACATTTAATTCATAAATACCATCACTTTGCAAACAAAAGACACACTTTATCCACATAAAGTTTACATCTCCACACACACATTGATAGCGTTTGAATGATGCAAATCCGCTAACCGTCAAAGATTGAAGCACCGATGAATCCAAACCAAACCTCCACTTCGCAGTATTTAAAAAAAGATTAGCTCATTTCTGCTTTGTATGTATTTTATCCTAAAGCTAATTGTTTTTTTATAAAATGTGTATAAAAGATAGTTACAATTTTTGTATGTATCGCTGTATTCCATTGTTTCATGATGTAACATTTAATTGTCTGTACATTTTAGTTGTCTACGTTTAATTTTAATTGATTAGAAAAAAACATATGGTAATAAATTATGTTTTAAAAGTCAATATATTAATTTTTGTTTATGTTATTCGTAATCTGATCGAAAATGTTGAGTAACAATGCCCAATTCGCTGATTTGTTTCAACAAATTTTGGAATTAAAACTATGAAAAATTAATTTATACAAAAAATCAATTACAATCGGCGACAACAGTGTTGAACATTTAAACAAAGAATAATAACCATTCATAACTAAGTAAGACAAAGGAAACACTTTCAAACCAAGCATATATTATAAATCAATGAAAAAACTAAACCAAACAAATTAAGTTTAGAAAATAAAAATAAAACAATCTTTGTAAAAAAAAAACACACACACACACACAAGAAAAAAATTCTTAATACAAATCAACTTTTGTATTTGAAATTGCAACAGTTCATATGTTAAAGTGCAGTGAGAATAAATTGAGTAGCCGATGATTAATTTGTAAAAATGGGACGAACTTTAAGAGAAAACTAACTGATGATAGAGCGAAGAATTCCACACAATTATAACAAATGATTATTATTATTATGATAATGGTAAATGAAAAAGTAAAGCTATTGATAAGGAATGTATTGCCTAGATAAGATACTTGATGAAATGTTAGAGAGGATATGACGATGAACGGAAAGAATTGTGAAAAAAATGAATAAATTTGAAAAGCTCATGAAACTATTCGATTTTATATTGCATTAATATTATGTAAAATAAAACAATAAAGTCAAACATATTAAACACTACTTATTGTCTTTTAAAATTCTGTATAAAATAACTCCTTTTGCCAATAAATTTCCCGATAAGTTTCTTATCAACTTACATTGTAGTTGTTAGAATTGTTGAAAAGAAAAGTTGGACAATAAATGAGATTGGAATCAATTTCTACGTCAATACATTTCAAGTGATAATGTTTGTTTTTGCGGCTGTCCTCTCCAGCTTGGCATACGATTGAATGGAAGTGCAACTGCGATTATCCCTTTTGATCTAAAATTTCAGAAATTTGGTTCCATTTTGTTAGAATATTTAAAACGAATCACAAATCGTTTGACTTGAATCTTTTAGAAACACCCAACAGCAATACTGGTCAAATCTAGATCTCCTACACGATCATGATACGATAAGCCTAAGATCACTTGGTGCAGGAAGAGGTCAAGTTAGATCCGAAACTCAGCACAGCACTGTCCTACTTATTCGTCTGTAAGAGTGAGTAGTGGAATACCATTAAAGAAATCCAAAAGGCTTACAAAGTATAATACACAGTGGGAAAGTAATTATTCCTGGTTAAGACCGGTAAAAGATAATTCATACAAGGCTTCTTGTCGTCTATGTGATAAATATTTCTCTTGTGCTTATGGTGGAGTTACTGATGTAAAGCAACATGCATCTACAAAATCTCACTTAACTGTTGTTAGCAATAGAGCATCAAGAAGCCTTCATAAATATTTTTCGAAACCTAGGACATCTACCTCGGAGATGGAGGACAAGATTACTGCTGGAAAACTCGCATCAATTTATCACACGGTAAAGCTTTCTCTTAGTTACAGTAGCTTGGATTGTTCACACAAGTTGTTGCCATATATATATGCAGCGATTCAAAATTCGTTCAAAGTTTCAACTGCGGAAGAACAAAAGCGGAAGCTATAGTATGTCAAGTATTAGCCGAAGAGTCAGTTAAAAATATTTTAAAGACCATTCAAGAAAAAAATCTTTACTTCTCGATATCAACTGATGCAAGTAATAAAAATAAACAGAATTTTTTTTCCCAATTTGCATATGATCCCGGTATTGAAAACCGTCTACTTGACTTTGCAAAACAAAATGACGAATGTGCTTGTCAATGAGTAATAAAAACAATTTAAAATACATGTTTAGCATTTGTCCCGGGGAAGAATTTAAAATCCCGTTTTTTGCCAATATGTATATAAATTTTGTCAAAAATGAGTTTACACATAGGAAAAAAATCAATTTTTGTTCTTTCTAATTATAAAAAACTACTTTTTATTAATGTAAGTGAATTTTTTTCTTAATTACATATAGTTATTTACAATATTTCCAACCGATATATACAAAAAACAATACAACTTCAATGCAAAAAAACGAAAAGAACAACGAAAACAATTATTACAATTCTTGAAGTTTCAAGAAACTTTTCACACAAATAATTATTATATTTACATATTTTACAGGATATTTAAGATTTATTTTTGGTATATTTAATATTTGGTATGGCCACCTTTGGCCTCCACCACGCATTACAACCGATTTTTCATTGAATGAATCAACTTTTGCAGGTCATACGTGGTTGGTATTTTTTGCCATTCTTCGAGAATCGCAGTTTTTAAGGCAGTTCGGTTTTTGGGGTTGCCTTCTAGCGACTTGTTTCTTTAAGTAGGCCCATAAATTCTCGATGGGATTTAAGTCAGGACTCTGAGCTGGCGTATCCATCACTTTTCCGCAGTTGTACAAGAGCCGCATTCGCACCATGTGCGCCTTATGTTTGGGATCGGTGTCCTGGTAAAACTTAAAATTTGGTTTGTTTGTTAAGCGTAAACCCGAATTTCTGCGCACTGCTTGTCAAATATGTTTTAAGGATATGCAAATATTGTTTTGCGTCCATGGTTGACTCGATGAATGCCAAGTCTCCTACTACTCTACTTGAGATGCACCTCCAAATCATAACGGATAACTTACCAAATTTTACAGTCGGAATGATATTTCGATTTTCCAACGATGTTAAAGGCTTGCGCCACACTTTAGTCGGTCCATCATTGTAGTACAACATGATTTTCGTCTCATCGCAGAATATGACGTCGTCCTAAAAGTCAACGGGTTGAGAAAGGTGCATCATAGCGAAGGAAAAACGCTTTTTGATGTTTAGTGCAGAAAGCAGTGGTTTCTTTCGTGCAGCTCTTGATGAGAACTTATTTCGTAGGATGACCTGTCGTACTGTCTCGTAGGAACCAGCAACATCACACTCTTCCTTGAGTTCCCTAGTAATTGTTCTGATCGAAATCCAGGGATTTTTATCAAGTTTCCTTACCATAAGGCACTCTATATGTTTAGATATTTTTGGTTTTGGGCCACCTCGACACTTTGGCTCCAATCTATCCTCATTTTCAGCACGATTTATAACGTTATAGACTGTCTTTCGTGCTACACAAAACATTTACGACAGTACCTGCGCACTTTTACCTAATTAGTGATTATAGTATATCATCTGAACCAACTCAAAGGATAATCTTTTGCCTGGCAATTTAAAACACAATATCTCACTTAATTATGCGTACTAGCCAAGAATTAATCATCAACTAATGATCAAATTCATAGAACTTCACAATACAGACCAAAGATTACCGTAAATTTACCGCATCGTTGCAGTAATGCAAACAAAAACAGTTGTGTAAAGAGTTTCTTGACACTTCAAGAATTGTAATAATTGTGTTCGTTGTTCTTTTCGGTCTCGTTTTGCATTAAAGTTGTATTTATCGGTTGGAAATAATGTAAATAACTATAAAATTCACGAATGACATGGTACAAAGCACATTTTGCAAAACGGCACTTGGCACTCGTTACAGATTGGGTGCACAGAAAAACGTGCTCACGGGGCATGATTTCTGTGCTCAGCCTTCATTTTGTAGCAACGCTGATTTATTTGGCAAATCTAAATTAGCAGGCATTTTTTATTACCATTACGGTTGCCTGCTGTGACGTCAGAACTGTCACAAGTTTGTTGTGTATCATCCCGGCGGTTATTTACTTGTCAAACGTCAAACATCGCGGGCCGTTTTCGCCGCACTCGGGGTGAAACTTTTATTCGTTTTCATGGACAACATTTGCGTTTTGGACAATGGAGGCTGTACAGCGAAAGTGGGACTTGCATCGCAAGAAACGCCACAGTTTGTAGAGCAATTCGATAGCACCGTGCTTCCTGTTGAAGTTTATTTCGTTATAGACTGATCCCGAACTGCATCATGAAAGCCAAGTCTGAGAGGAGGCGAGCGTTTATCGGCGATCAAATCAAAGAATGCCGTGATATTTCCGGTCTTTACTTCTTGCTGCCCTTCCAAAGAGGGTTCCTTCTGAACTGGGACACGCAAGTGAGTCGAATAAATCAATATGTGAGTGAAAGAATGTATGACGAGCTCTTTTGCCCGTAGAAAACCGTTTGGGATCACATTTTCAGCCCTGACGGCGCTGGAATCAATCTGAGCGAAAAGACTCTCATCATAACCGAGCCCCACTTCGATTTCCACTGCATACAAGAGGCGCTGACCGAGATCTTTTTCGAAGAGTACGAATGTGACGCCATGTACAGGACGACGGCGGCAGACCTGGCCGCCTTGCACTATCGGAAAAACAACTCGTCTGCAGGCTATTGCTTGGTCGTGGACATGGGTTACAGCTTCACTCACATTGTTCCGTTCGTCAAAGGTGAAAAAGTGAAGGATGGCATCCGAAGGATAGACGTTGGCGGAAAAGTGCTCACCAACCATCTGAAGGAGCTGATTTCATATCGGTAGCAGCCATATGTGCATCTGAAACTCAGGTAGCGCCTTCTGAACCGGGTTTTCTTTGCAGACACCTAAATGTGATGGACGAGTCTTATGTTGTGAACCAAATCAAAGAAGACGTGTGCTTCGTGTCGAACGACTTTCAGCGAGACATGAAAATCCAGGGGCTGCAATATCCCGAAAACACTATTATTCAAGAGTATGTGCTGCCCGACTTCACCACTGTCAACCGAGGGTATCTGCCTCCACGAAGCATTCAGATAACCATAAACATTTTAAATTGCCCACTTGCAGCTATGTTCGCAAGCCAACCGACAAAGTCTCTGAACAGCAAACTGTGCGGTTGAACAACGAGCGCTTCACAATTCCCGAGCCACTGTTCAATCCCTCGGATGTGGGCATCCAACAGGTTTGCTCGTTGCTGCAAGCCGTTGGGCGTGTTTACTATGTTTACTTTAACTAGATGGGTGTGTGCGAGGCGGTCATGAATGCATTGGAGAGTTGTCCGCCACAAGTGCATCACCTGCTCCTGGCAAACGTCGTCGTGGTTGGCGGGTGCGCCCTAATCCCTGGCATTCGAGATCGTATTCAGACGGAGCTGCGCACGCTGGCCCCGGACGACATGGTGGTGAATATATTCATGGCGGACGAGTAGGCTCTTTCACACCCAGCATTTTGACTGCATTACAAGCATCTCGTTTCAGTCCGATAACGTACCCGTGGTTCGGTGGCAAAGTCCTTTGCCAATCAGCAGACTTCTCGGAAATGATAGTGACTCGCGAAGAGTACGAAGAGGAGGGCGTTGCTGCATCGACAGAGAAATTCGACCCGTGAACATTTCAACTTTTATATTTCCAATAAAGTAAAATGGATAAAACATGTGTGACGTAGCTTGCTGCGTGTTAAATACTTAATGGGGAAAATGAGATTTTCGAACGACAAACGGCGAGTTGGCGCCACTTCACTGGTATTGGCGTCGACGAGCTGCCCTTTGCTTGTCGAAGCGCAACTCCATCTCTTCCAACACCTTCGGCGTGTAGCGCACGACGAGTTTAACGGAGCCGATCGCTTGCTTTAACAGCTCCACGGCCTTTTCGTGGTTCTCTCCTTCTACCGACTGCAAGAGACATTTTTGCATTACTCTAGTGAATCTATGAAATGTTCGCTTCGAGCCACTCACCACTCCGTTGACTGATAGAAGTTGATCACCTCGCTTCAGCCCGCCGTGCCTGTCTGCAACTCCGCCCGGAATAATCCGAGAGATATATATCGGCGAGTTCTGCTCTTTGCCGCCCATCACATTGAAGCCTAGCCCTGGAATATGTTGCGTTACAATTCGTTCATTTTCCACCAAATCAGCATCTAATTTTGAGTTCCCTACTCAGCTCGCACGAAGTGGGGCAATTGCGCAAAAATATTTATAGATCGTGTCGAAAAGTACGTTACCTTCGTCCGTTTTGGGCAGTTCAACGACGCGAGGGTGAGCGTGTCCTTCGCTCGCTGCAAACGCGGCTACCGTGGCCTTGGCCGTCGCCGACGCTCGCACGTCCTGGGATCCTTGGATGTCGACCGTCTCGTAAACGTGCTCGTACACTTCCCGCACCGCATTCAGGAAGTCACTTTGCAGCACTTTCTGCAACGCCGCCAGTTTCGTGGACGGAAACTCGCCGCTGGCTTGGAGCTTTTCCAGCAGCTCGATTGATCGTTTCACATCTAGAGAAATCAATTTCCATTCATTCATTGTAGGGTGCGACCGATTCTTTGAGTAGATTCCAAACCAAATCATGACATATTCAATTACCTTTTGCCAGTGTTAATGGTTCACACATATTAGACATGATGCAGATTCGCAGTCACTTATCTTCTCAGTTTAAAGAAACTTAATGAAACGACGACTGGCCGTCAACTTCCTTCTTTTCTTCTGACAAACGACTTGACATCCTCAAAAGGTCGCTTGCCAACCTTACAGCGAGAAGAGTGCTATTAGTTTCTAATCGGAGTGTACCTAATTCTAAAGCCGGGCTCCCCGTGCACCACATGTGCGCGTTTCGTAAAATTTTCGTACATGTGGTGCCGGGCGTGCATGCGGTGCGTGCGGAACACAACCAGGTACATGCGGTGCACGGGATGACATGCGGAACACCGCCAGGTACAGGCGGTGCATTAAACACATTAAAATTTGCAAGCTCCTGCAGAAGTCAAAATCAAGCGGATACTTTCATTTCCAGGACATTAATTTGGCAACTCTTCTGTTTGTGGTGCATTGGCGTGCTGTTGCGTTTACAACACGTTACCCAAAAAAGCAGCAAGGATGCTGATAGGTCCCAATCCTCACCAAGGATTATGAAGAAGTCCAGGCATGCTGGTTGACCAGCTTCATTCGCCATTGTAACGGCTCGCTTATGCGGTACTTCACATTTTACATCTAACAATAAGTTCGATCATAGCATACAAAGTATATATAATCTTTATGCTATGTGTTGAAAGAGAAATAGAGCTTAACTTGCAAAGAATATTCATTTCATATAAACACAATCATATCCCAATAGATTAAAAAATTTCATACGTACGGCATCTTGAATTGGAGCCAAACTTCTAAAGGTAACCTCATGATCATCTCAAAACAAGATCCAAAGCGTATAAAACCATTTACAATCTCCCTATGCTAACTCCAACCAACAAAGTTTACAAAATAGCCCAAGAATTAAATTAGCAAGGAATGATTTCCATGGAAAGAATTTATACCGTAATAAATACACCACAGTGAAATTAGATAGAATTGAGGGGTGAAAACACTTACAGAATGAGAAACATGAATAACATTGCCAGAACTGATCGACTAAAAGAAGACCCGTTCAACAGAGCAGCTAACTTTTTCATACCGGACAAAATTAAAAACATAGCGAACCCAATTTCCTTTAAAACGACACTAAAAAATTCCTCTTGCAGGATCAACATTCGAAGTAACTTACAATTACAATCAGCTCCACTAAAATCAAAGCCACACATGTAATCAACAGGAAATAATTCATGAACATATGGTCTGAATTAGTAATCTAACTAAAAAGATACTAACCCACAAATTTGGTACTATGTCTTATACAAATTCTTATCGTCTGGGAAGTACTATGTACTGAAATATAAGTACGGAGAATTACTGAAAATTGATGGAGGAAGGGATTGAAGGAAACGGAGGTGGTTTTAATCGATAGAAATCTGGCATGCCGAGAAGCAGGAGCTGATCGGTATCTTTTGAAGATTTCAACCTTTCAACGTCGAAAAAAAGATCATGAATCGATTTCTGTTCAGAAAAATCGAACTTTGCAAATGGTGGAAATGGTCCGCTTCGGTAGAGATCTCATCATTTATAGAACGCATATTTTTTTTAAAATAACCACCAGTAAATAACGATAACATTTGATTCCTTGGAAAAAATCTAGCATAAAATACTTTAGCATAATTTTCGAAGATATGAACAAATGTTCACAATAAAATTCGTTCAAAATGTTAGTAGGAGCTAATTCGAGGAAAATATTTACGTTCGAGGGATATTTGTAATTTACCAGGCTGGTAAAGATTTTCAGATCTTATTCAAGGCCACACTGTCCATGATATTCTCTCCTTCTGACAACCGTCCCACGCCAGTGTAAAGGAGGAGGGATTCTGACCGATCCTCAGAACAACATCCTTAAAACAGGATGCTGGGGTAAAAGTGCGACGAAAAATAGGGTGGCATATAGATAAATGATGATAAGCCCTAAAATACGGAGATCAATCCGGAGCTTTGCAATGGGGCTCAATTGAAGAGGTTGTGTCTGTGCTTTCTTGAAACCTTACCAGGGGTATACTGGTGCCAAAGGATCCGGAGCTCCAGGGGCTTACCTGCCGGTGTCGGTGAGAAACCAGTGGAGGTGGAAACTTGGTGGCTGTGGTTGTACACTCATTAGCGGGTACTTTCATTTTTAATACAGTCTGGAACCGGCGTGCTGTTGCGTTTACGACAGGGGTGCCGTTACCCAGAAAAGCGGCAAGGATGCTGATAGGTCCAAATCCTCACCAAGGGTTATGAAGAAGTCCGGGCAAGCTTTAGATGAGATCTGGAACCTATACTCAGAAAAGCAGTACTCATACTTAGTTATGGACTACTGACTAGTACGTTTATGGGGGTTTTGGTGCGAGCTAACTTCGTAACCCTTGGCTTAAGAGGCCCGTGTTTTAATGATAAATTTCGGGGAAAGAACGTTAGATCAGGACTTAATCTGTCCATGATATTATCATTGTACGTTCATCTGAGCAATCTGAGCAACGCTTCACTTGCATTTTGTACACCAGTGAAAAACATTCAATCCCAGAAACTAAGAACCGTCAATTTATTTATGTGCTATATCATTCATCAACTTCTCATTTATTTTGAAAACTGAAATCTTGCAATTTTATTTCATATGTATGCTATTTCAAGTCCTACTTGTGACATTCTCAACTTAAACAGAAAATCATGCTGACTTTAAATTAACAATTTACATTTTTACATAATTGTCAATTGACATTACATAGTTCCCGTAGTGTCACGAGTTGAGTGCTTGTAGTCTATTCATTGAAAACAATTGTTCGAGGTGCACAAGAATTCGTTCAACTCAGTCAACAGCTTACGTACTTATCTCATTAATCGATATCATGTGATCAAATACATTTATTTATAAGCGCGGCTATGAACATAATAAATGGTTCATGTGTGCCAAATATTAACGGTAGGGGATCTGTTGGGAAGAGAATTTATTTAAAAATGCTTCCACTTTAAATAAATGTGACATGAAGTTATATTCAGACTTTGGCAATTGATAAAGAAACTCTTAGTGCATTTGTTGAAAGAAGGTAACGTCTAACGGCTAGGAAGATGTCGCAATTGTCTAGATTTGCTCAACTTACACGAGTACAGTTGCCCGTACTCACAGTTTCAAAAGAAAACATCAAGATTAGTGACTCATTCAAAAGGAGTAAGCAAGGAAGCATTTCATTTTAAATAACCCAGACCAGAATATGCTTCCAAGTGATATTTCCAAACATCTGATTCGATTGGAAATTGAAAAGAGAGTGTCATGTTTAGTCTATATAATTTTCATTTAAAGTTTACACAAGGCAGCTAGGCATAAGTAATAAGGTAAATTTATATAGAGTCAAGGTGACGCTGGCAACGTACACGGCAATATTGACCTAGGTACTGTTCAATACATACATATATAGATGTGAATATCTTTTACCATACAATTGTTTACATTCAATTTTTCTATTAACTCTTTTCATAGTTCTGCACGCCAATAACGTCTTGCTAACTGTCCGCAATATTTTCTAGGTGACTTAGTCGGCAGCATTAGCAACGTTCGTTGGATACGCGCTCGAAAGGTAACCGATCCTTTGATTGAGTGTTCGATTCCAAATAATATTCACTTGTTTCATATGTTTCATAATATCAAAGGTAGGAGAGGATTGCTTTACTTAACGAATATCTTTTTCCTATATATTATAACAAGAGATTGTATGATTTACTATAGTATAGCTATGCTCTTTTCATAATATGCATATTTTACGAGTATTTTGTAGTATATTATTCCAAAGCATCAAAACAATTGAATCTTTAACTTGAACACTTCCAAACTCGTCTCGAACTCAATGTACTCTAAACTAAATTGAAACTTATGAGTATCATATCATATCATATCAATATTCAAACCAATGTGAATAATACTTTATCAACATCATAATTTAGTAAATCGAAAGCCAACAACTAATAATATCACGCGACTATAGTGGATAGCGTTGCTCGGAGTTTACAGCTTACAATTTATCCATGCACAATTTTAGCCCTTATAATATCATTTCAACAGTCATCGGCCCCCAACATATTCGGAAGGTTTCACTCGTAAGCTGTAAGTGAGTCTATAAAGATGTCTCATTAACATTTGTTGGTGTTTACCCAGTCAAAAAAAATATATAGCTCTGGCAACCAAAGCTCACTAATTATAAGTAATAACTACTGTTTCAAGAGTTTTATGCGTTCGATTCCTTCAAGTCTTGCAAGCGTGCTAGCTGGTGCGGAGCTAGCTCCTCAGGTATACTAGCTCGACCACCCACTACCTGTTTCGGAGAATCCGTCTCATTACCAAATGCATCGTCGAAGTTCGCGTCAAAGTTCACTTCGAAGTTTGCTTCAAAATGATTCTCGTCGGCAGGCTGCTCCTGCATTGCCGATTCTGTATCATCCATTTTGGCCATTTCTTCTTCAGGTGGAGGCGACGGCGACGGAGACTGTTCTGTGATGATTACTGATACTTCTGATTGTTGCCCAGTTGATGGAAAATCATCAGTACTATCATATTCAGCCTGACTATCTTTGCGTTGCCTACTACTCGGCTTTTTTGTGGTCGACACTGGATTCTTCGATTCGTCTACATCTGCTTCTGAGCTGGTGGAAGCCACAGCAACTTTAGGCGGAAACGATTTATCACTATCGTCAACCATTGGTGTAGCTGCTGTTACAATGATTTGTGCCATTGCGTCTATTCCCAGATTCATTGCTGACTTGCTCGAATCGGACTCGAATGATTGGGAACTTTTCCGTTCGTTGTCCAAGAACTGCGTAGCACATAGAAGACAACAAGAAAAAGTGTTACATTTTGAAATTGCCTGCTAGGCATAACTGAAATAAGCAAACGATTCAATTCAAATAAGCAACCGAGTGGTTTGAACTGAACGGTTCCTCTGGTAAAACATTAATAAATGGCAGACAGTGCCGTGATCTGAGATTTGTTCGGAATTTTAGTGAGTAATGCATTCTGCTTTGAAAGCTCACTTGAAAATCAGTTACAAATTTCACTTATATCAGAATGTTGTCAGCGAACATAAAATTGAATAACTAAATACTAGTTTACTAGTTCAACTAATTTCGAGGGGGTTTTCAGTGCTTCCCTAGAAATTATATATATTCTTTATGCGCACTCTATACTTCGTTCATGCAATACCTGTTCGTCTACATCTTCCTCGACAAGTACTAAAAATGCCAGCATGTAAAAGTTTTCGTATCACATAAAAGCTTTCAACAATTTTTTAAGTAGTAAAACTTTACCTGGTGGTGGCATTTGCGGCACATTGTCGAATTCTTCCTCTGACTCTGAAATATCAACAGGTTCGCATGAAATTGTGCGACCTTTCCATGATATTAGGCTTACCTTGAAAATCATGTAGATCTTGTAGCTTTTCACTTAAAGAGTCGGCGTATTCAGCAGGCAATGCAGGCGGAGCTGGAAGCGACAGACCTGGAGGCAAATGCGACACTGGAGAATCCGCCCCATCCTCAGTTAATGGATCGCCATTCTCGTCACACTCCTCGACAACCAACGATGGGAAATTGCCAGCCTTGCCATCCAGCTCACCCTCCCACCAGCCGTCATCAACTCCATGCGCAATCTTCGTGATTATTTTTATGATTTGTCCTTCCTCGAACGTGAGCTCATCTTCAGCAGTGGCATCATAGTCATACAATGCTACACAATATTCTTGACTGGATTTCTTTTTGCCCGGCGCCATTATCACGGACACCTGGTCCGGAGATTGCACAGAGTCTTGTGTGGGATCCTCATTGTCGACCGTATAGTCGACGGAAGAGAAGGAAATCTGCGTTTGAAGTTGATTGAGTTGCCCGGTCTCTGCCACAGACTCCTGCTCCACATCTAGATAATTGTGAGGCACGTAGCCTTCTTCGCCTTTGTAATTTCGCGCTCGCAGCCAACCATCTCCATCCCCTTCACCAATCACTTCCAGCTGTTCGTTTTCAACAATCGATAGTTCATCTGGGTTTTGAGCCTACAAGCGATATTCACGGAATCAATTAATTGATTTGGTAATCTTCACAGCCCCATCTTACCGTGTAGCTGTAAATGGCAGTGCATTTGAATATGGGATCCTTTTGTGTTGCGACCACTTCAGGAACTGTGGTATCTAAAGTGCTCCAGTCAACTTCAGTGGGATCTTCCCAGCCAGCTGTTAGTTGTTCGATGGTCTGTCTTTCCTGCTCAACTGAAATCGTACGACAAAGGTTTACTAAGCCAACCAATCGAAATTGAGTCGCAAACCCACCGTCCACGTCGCCGTCTTGCGATATTTGGTCCTTTATTTCTCTCTCCTCCTGTGGCGCCGCACCCGCTGGCTGCGTATCTTGCTCGGCATTATCACTGTCGTAGAATGAATCAGAGCTTGGGTTCTCCTGCGCAAATACATAATCCCATTAATTCCTGAAACCATCTCAAATGACTCGTTGTTAATATGAAGTCAAGCCACGCCCCACGTTTTCATGTCAACAAAAACAAACCCATAGATAAAGCTCCCATTGAATGAGTCGCTTCAAACTTACCCCTTGCCCTGATGCATCGGTTCGCATCGATATCGAGCTGGCTGAACGGGTGAGCTCGTGCACGCCAAGCGTCTCAGCCTCTTGGACCCATTCGTCGACATTGATACCCCCCGCGCGGAGGCATTCCAAACAAGCTTCAGCTCGAACCTTCTCCGTTTCCGCCTTTCTTATTTGCTCCCGGAACTCCTCGATCTTGGTGTCCAAGTCTGAAGAAGCAAAAGAAGAGTCAGCTAGTGAAGAGCTGCCAAAGTCAAGTCGAGTGATCAGCAAACTCCCCACAGACATTGGTTTGATCGAGATTGGACCGATCAGTTTGAGACAAGAATTACTGACTCACCTGGCCCGTTGGGGTCGTTCGGATCCGTTTTCTGTCCAGAATCGCGCATCGAAACACAGATCGCAAGCTTCCTAGCGTTTTCACGCACCGAATTATTCTCACGAACGACTCGGGCCGCCAGAGATTTCGCTTCACGCGCCAGCGTCTCGGCAGCGGAATCGTGTTCGGTCGTTATTTTGGTGACGGGATCGTTATCGCACGGCTCATAATCATATTGGATATGCTGTTTCAGGACGGGGTAGAACAGGTAGCAGCACTGCAAATTATATTCCCGGGATAGTTGATGAGCTTGGTCGCGGATTTTGCCAAAGGAGTTCTGCGTTGCTGAGCAAGTCAATAGCTCGGTGCGTCCCATTAACGTTAAATACTCGGCGACTCGTTCGAACACATAGTTTTCCATGTTGGTCATCGATGTTTGTAGGTCCACGGTGAAATAGTGGTTTTGGTGAGCATTGGCTGATGCAAGACTGAGAAGATAGTCGTTCCTTGCCCCGGTTGACTTTTCCTCCAGCTGCTCCTTACGGGAAGTAACCCTCGCGCTATTCTTTTGTAAAGATGTGATCGATTGGAAGAACGAGCCCTTCTTTTTCTTCAGCTTCTCCTCTATATCACGAGCCTTGTCCCGCACATCGTGTGCGCAGTGTTCCTCATCGAAATACTGCTTCTTGGTCTTGTCTACTTCGCTTACTGTAACTTGGAGCTCTTTTTGGATGTTCGTCAGCTGGTTTATACATTTCTTGCTAATCTGGAGTTTGTAGTCGCGCAACACTTTCGCCTCGTCGGCTATCTGCTGCTGAAAGACTTCGATAGCAGCAAGTCGAGCCCTAGCTAGCTTCTCATTCTCTTCCAGAACTGTTCGCCAAACACTCCACATATTCCTGCAAATAGACCAGACATGAACAAACATACGTAGCCCAACCGTTGTTGATTGTGACGCTCACCATCGCTCCTCCATTCCATCAACCTTGATATCCGGTATGTTGGGGATCTTTTTGTTTAAGTAAGCCGACGATATCTTGAGCAGCGCCTCGCTGTAGGACTTTTCGATGGCCGATCGCTTGATGGTGAATTGGCGAATGTCCTCGAGCAAATCGCACTCATGTTGATTCTTGAGTTGCAGCTTAGCAAGTTGCTCAGTGTGGAGGTTCTTCAAAAATTTCACGTAGTTGCCCTGTGGAAAGGAGAACCAAAGTTAGCTTAAACGTGCGCCAATTATCCTCGAGTCAATCTGATATCGGCTTGTTCAGCCAAGCACTCTCTACTTCGATTTCTGAATGCCTCCCCTTCGTGATTGCCACTGCGAGTTGTGCGTAACCAATATACTTGAGCAAGTGCTAATCGAATGCAAATCACTATCACAAAATACTCACTTTCCGTGGCGGTGGCTGCATGGCGTCTAACTTTCTACTCTATGCCAAATTTTGAGTGAATTTCAATTAAGATTGCTAGCGAAATTATGTAATGGAATGAAATGTAAGAAGCAATAGCAGTCCAGCAGCAAATCACAAACCGCCCCCAAATCGAAGGTGATTATTTGTTGCAATTGGAAAGCGACCGTGCAACAACTATGAATTAAATCGAGCGAGCATCAGCATCGTTCTTCGCCAAGCACTAAAAATACCGAGAAATGCTTAAACAGTTAGCAAGAAAACACGAAACAAACACTTTTCTTAGACATCCCTCATCCACCCCAGCTCGAGTCAGAAGTTCTGTTATCGATTCTTTTTCACGTTGAGCACAAACGGTCGCCGCTGTCTTCCTGCTCTTACTAACAATGTGTTGCGAGGGTTGTTGTTGCGCAGTAGACGACGTGTTGTTTCGCTCCCCTTCGGATGATGGTGTCTAATTGACAATACGATTGCGAGGGTACATTGAAATAATGGGGAATCCTTTTGCCCCATCGCTACGTCCGGTTTACAACTAAACGGTTACTAGAGTAGTCGAGTGTTGTGCTGATGCATTTCAAATAGTCCATTTCGAAATAAGCTACTATACTGAGGTTTTGCAACTCGTAGTTGCTCTGCCCTCACAAAAAACCGTTGAAAATTGGGTCATAATTTCTATACGATCAAATTAGATATTGATCAGGATTCACATATAGTATATGCATAGCCACTTTGGTCATAAGAAACTCGACGTGTACTGAAGCAAAGTTCAAAGAATATTTCAAAGAGATGGAAGTACAGTAATCCCTCGTTAACACGAACTACTCGGCGGCGAATGAAACGTCCTGCTTAAGGCGAATTGATTCGTCTTATCGAATGTCTGGATTTTGCATTTGAAAATCAAGGGTAGGTAGTGATCTTCAAAGAAAAAAACAACAAATATACCTTCAACTTAACGAGTTATACTTTTTTACCAAATGTATGAACACTCGTTCAACACCGTCAAATTCACACAACACGATTTCTATTAGAAATCTCAATAAAACATATTGCTATTCATATTTAGGAAACAGTAACGAACAAATCATAAGCAGTATAAATTATTTGCTACTCACAATGTATCCGGTCATTCGGAAAGAATTTTGATGATTATTTACAATGCAACAATCCAGTATTGGTCGGAGTGTGAAATCAGCTCCTGGTTGGAAGCACTGCAGTCCACTGAACACTCCAGTTTGTCCTCAATATGATTTCTTAACGATTTTTTTATCTAATCAAATCATATCGATAGTTACTCGATAAGATAATAAGCAGAAGGCCTACTACACTATTTGTGAAAGATTGCAATTTGCTTCCTGAACGTTTCAAGGCAAATTCTTAAAGATCATTCAATTTCGTTCTGCTTAAAATTATATAAAAAAAATCATGAGTATGTTATCATGCTCAATGGATATTATCTGCGGATGCTTTTTTTTTGATTTTATTTAATTGTTCATGCAGAATCGTTATTGTGATATCTTTACGCAATGGAATCGCTACTCGCAAACAAAGAAAAATAGGTCTAAGAAAAGTGCTGCTATTAAAGAAACGCTTGTGCTTGCTATTTCCACGTTGCGAATGCCATATTTATTTCTGTTTCGGAAACAACAAAGGGGAAATCCATGCAAAAATATCTTTTATTTCATTACCATCATCATCAATGAAGCAACAGCCCAAAGCAAGCCTTTACCTATCTTAAACATCACCCCCATCGTAAAGTCCAATGACCGTGTCCTACAAAGGCCACATAGGCCAGTGTACTAAATATATACATATAGGGCAAAACACACCTCTTCCAGATATTGAAAGGATTTGCATCAAATATCAGCCGAAAAGATGGGCTCGTGGTTGCATGCTTGCGAGCGACGTGTGTTTATAGCTAGTATTGATTCCCTGCAGCCAGCGTTTGGTCTACTGTAGTAGATTGGAGCTAAGATATAAACTACATTGTACAATTATGGACACATTGTGTGCCAAAAAAAGTGCGACAACAGCTTGAGATATTGACCAAAATGTGAAGAAGTTCATAGTAAGTGGAAGAAGCAGCGGGTAGAAGAACGGTGACTTCCTTCTGTGCTATTTTATTACTTTTGTATAACGAATGATTACTGATTACTTCGACTTAAGAATTTGGTTACTTGTTTTTTCTTTGGGTTTTGATGAATGTATGACGTGAAGTTCTTAAGTGGAAATTGATGTATGTAGTGTGTATTATTTGATAGCTCAAATTAGAGAAAAATAAAATAAAAGTCGTATAATTATAAGTATGGATGTATATTCCTTTTTATTTTCCTTCGATGAGTGTTCAAATTAATATCGTCAAGGCAATGTAATAAAAATTCGAAATCTTATACACAAAAAACTCACTTTTCGAATAATTCATAATAATGAGGACACGAAACCTTATTATTTAATAGCTTAGAACTAGCATTTAAAAGCATATTTTTTTATACATTAGTAGTCTTCAAGCGATTTCCTTTTTTCAGAAATAACTAAACCCGCTTTTGAAAATATTCTCTCGCACGGTACCGATGTAGCTACCATACCTAAGTATTTTCGTGCTAACTTAGCAAGATGTGGATAAATTATTTCTCTAGTCGTCCACCATGCTAATGCATCTTGTTGGCGTGGGATAACTTGATCTTCAGTATATTGCCGTATTTCTATTTTTCCTACAGACAATGGCGTAGATTGATCATATCCCAGATCATTATCAAATTCTCCCCAAATAAGATTTGGTTCTGTACCTACACTTAAGTAAGCACTGTTTTCTGCAGTAACATCAACATCTTCCCTTCCCGGGCAACTTCTTATTAAATCAGAAATTTCTAGACGCAGAGTTTGTTGGGTTTGTTTAAGTGCTTTAGCATCGTCAAATCCCTTCATTTTAAAACGAGGCTTCAAGTATGTTGCCTTTGCACAAATTTCAATGTTCTGTACACGTTCAAACCGACTATGCACCCAGCAAAAGCGAATTACTTTTGTTTTCATTATTGCTTTTCGCAATAAAACCACCAACGGAATCACTTCAGATACAGTAACTGCTTTTTCAGCGCTTAATTTCGTTGTCATAACTTCAAAGAGTTTGAGTATAAAGCAACATTCCTTCAAAATACTCCATTCCTCCGCTTGTAGTGTTTCAACAGCACTGTGCAAAACACCAAAACTCTATTGACTCGTCAATGGACAGAAACCTTTCGAACATAATGAATGTTGAATTCCACCTCGTCATGACAACATGGATTGATTTTAACGGCTGCCTATGTATTACTCCCAATTTGCATTTGCAACGATTGTCGTTTCTCAGTAGCAACAACACTGCAATGGAAATAGTCGACAATAATGATTACTTCTTACACACGATGATCTATCACTTGAATAGATAGATTAAATAGAAAATAACGAATGATTACTTTTTGCTCACCACTACTTCCTTCCTCTACAGTGTGTATCACATTACATACCTAACTTCTTGTGCGTAAGCAAAGTCAAAATTATATATTTCTGTTATATCACAGGAACGAACGTAGCACTGCTATGTCACATCATACGTAACTGAGTATGAAATTGAGAGTCAAATGTGAGTTATGGCTCCATCACACTCACATCACACACACGGCGGTCGATATCATCTTTTTCATTGCTATCTTAGTATGAATACAAATGAGTACACATTTTTTAAGTTATAATTGTCCATTGTTATTTCCTTATTTGCGCCAGGTTTCTATTTGATTATATGCTTTGTGGATATTCAACCGTTGACGGCAGTGAAGAGCGCAAGACGCTATATCCCCCACATAACAGCATAGACTAGTACCGTTCCTGGCATTACTTGCTTGTTGAAAAACCCTGAAACATCCTTCACTAAAAGACTTCTTTAAATGAAAAGGCCAATATAATAATACGCACTTTCTTTTATATATAACATGTATTCATTCATATATTATCATGTAACATAATACATTTGTTCTATTTTCAATTTATAATTGTTATTATTGAAAACAGGAGCAAAATACATCGTTTTCGCCGCCATTTCTTCATTTTCTTTCATACTCTTAAATTTGTAAATTTTTCAACTTATACGTACATATTATTTACAAAGAAGACGAAACAACAAAAATGTTCTAGTTTATGCGATTCTATTTTTCCTGTTCATTTGTCAGTTTGCATTTTAAATTTATGTATAAATACTTTTGATAAATATTACACGATTATATAGGTTAAATACAATCCTTAAAAGCTATTAGGTTTCACAATTTTTGGATTTTTTCATTGTTTATGTTGTTTTTTTCTTCCTTCCTTCCTTGGTTTCTTTTATACAAACATATCTCGTACCGTAACACTTTCTCTTAGTTCATAGTCAAGAATATTTACATAACGGATGAAGATAAAAATATCTTGAGTATTTTACTCACAGTAATGGGTGTATAGAAAAAGGGGTAAAAAACAAGTTAGATGTCGCTAACAACTATCCATTTCGAATTCTATTTTCCCCCGAATGCGGGAATATTTGCTTCGAGACAATTTTATAAAATTCTATTACACTTTGAAATTCTCTACTAGTCTCTAATAATAATTTAATATTTTTTTTGTGTTTTTACTACGGCTAGTTTTCATTATTTTCAGTGTAAGAGTTCGGAAGTCAAAAGAGGATATACTTCCTAGAATAATATGCATATATCAATTGTGGATTTGCACATTTTGATAGTCTAATGGGTCCAATGCAATTTTGTGATTTAGAATTGGAGTTTTTTTCTCGATAGAGATTATTTATTTACTTAAACTAAATGTTTGTTGCAATTTTTACACTACATGTTTATCATTCACTGTCGGCTCACGGTCGCGCAATCGTAGTCATTATTACTAGTGCAGTTTGTTCCTATGTTTTGTAGATTACATCTGCTGCTTTGCTATTTACACCTACCCTCATTTTACATAGCTACTGTTATTGCATATGAACTTAATATTAATACAAATACAAAAAAGGTCTTTAATTGCCGAATGAATCAATCGTAACAATATCCGAATGCTATTTGTGTGGGAGTACTTGGCGTCACTTCCGGCATATTGTTATGAAAACTAGCTCACGTTTCTCAACCGACAAATCACTTTGTGCGTTGCAAACCTGACCAAGCTGAAATTATTCTGGACTCTATTTCAACATCGATAAATCGATTGATAAATGCGAATCCCAAGGCATTTCTTACGATTCTTTGTGATCAATTTATTTCGTTTACAAGTTAAACAAAGTATATTAAAGTTAGTAAATTATTCTAGTGCGCAGTGTCATTTATTGCTGTTTTCATAATTTTTTTTGCTTATTCTTCCAGGTTATTTCATGTTATCTACAAAACTCTTCGGCGAATGTAATAACGCTTAACTTTTGTAGCTTATTTATAGTTTTTTTTCTGCAATCGAAGATTATCTTATTTTCTCAATTTGATTCATCCAATATGATTAATTGACATTTTTAGAACGTTTCCATTCGATTTATATTTGAAGTTTATTTTCTGTGAAAGTTTTATTAATATACTGTTCATCCATGAGTTACACAAAAATGGTTCATTGATTTACGCCGTCTCCTCTTAATTCTTCTTGTTATGTACAAATCTACCGCTAAACTAGTAATCATTTACATTGCGTTACATTAATTACACTGCAAAAATAAACTATCTGCAGGCGTGGGGCGTTAGTTCTATTGTAGTTTTTTTATAAAGTAGTTCAACCTGCATGTCAAGCAGATTCTCACTAGGTCTCTCAATGCGATACAATCTAAGAATTATGTATGGGATGAAACTATCAACTTATTAGAACTTCCAGTATACCTTGAATGGCATAAAGTGGTATTATTTTGAAGTCGACTCGTGTATAAATAAAAAAAACATTAAGAGACTGAATAAATAAATGCGTTCAATTACGTGTCAATTAATTTACGAATTACATCCAAGAGACAAATAACTATGTATCAATACCGGACCCTCTGAACAAGACATCGCGAATGTGCTTCATGGTATTCTTAGGCTTCTTCTTGCTTTGTTCCAGTACCTTTCCACTTTGTATCTATTGTTTGAAGAAATTATCAAGCACTTTTAAGTTTCCAACAAGTAATCTACTTTAAAAAGAGATCGTTTTTCAGATATTGTAAAATAAAACGATAGACTACAGGCGATTTGTATTCGTTAATTTTGAAATTAAAACTGCTTCAACAACATTCCAGACCTATAAATTCTTTTTGACATTTTGCTTCGCATTGAAAAGCAAAAATCTAATAAACGTGCACATTCTCTCCCTATATGAATTAATTCAGATCGACTTAACCCAAAAGTTGTTTTTACCAACCATAAAATGTATTTAATAGCCAACATAATCATTTCCACTTTTTGGCGGATGATTAACGCTCATGTACTTTTTGAAATCGTCGCAATTCTATTGGAAAGGTTCTGTTGAGAATTAAAAGTAGAGTTTTCTTAGCTGGCACGCAATTTGTAAGAAAAATAAAAGTTGGTGCAACTATAGTATAAGTGTAACCAGTAACATTTTGAACATGCTTACAAAGCAGCATTTCTCGGTATAAAAAAAACATCGAAATTGAAAGGCTTGAAGTTCACCTAGCTATTAAAAGCAAGAACGCTCACGATTCTACTTCCAACTGTGAATACTTTTTGATAGTGTTTAGCGTCTCGCTACTACCAAATGAAGTTTTGGCTTCGACACATCTTTCACCTTAAATCATCGTCGCATTGCGATTTAAAAACTACAGTAGAAAATTCCCCACCTTTCAAAATAAATCAATTTGCAATTGATCAACATCACCTTCAGTTCATATACGAATTAATATACTTTTTATTTTTGCAAAAAATAATAAATATAAAACTACATAACATTAATTAATCACTGTGAAATATTGAGTTGCGACTTCTCTTCTTCACTTTTTTAAGTAAATTATCATAATTTGCATTTTGATATATATAAAATTTGGAAAATATTTGCATCGACAATGAAACAACGAAACATCTACTATGTGATTGTTTGTAGAACTAGAAAAATAAAAAAATGGTTAAAATAAAAAATATTGCATATTTCTACCGTCTCTTTTGTCACATTAAATTAAAAGCTAACATTCATATAGCTTCTTACATTATATCGGACAATGAAGAATCTTTTATCAGATACGTATTCTCTAATTTCGTTGAAAATGAAGCAAGCTTGAAAACAACGGCGTTTCTTAGTTAAATCATGATTCCCTCGTTTTCAAGATTGATTGTTCTTTAATTTAGATGCATTTTCATACGCATTATTACTTTAGTCATATATTTCGTTATTTATCCTTTATCTTACTTAATTTAATTATATTTTAGCAAATAGATTTATCTTCTTAACTACCTCACTATCTTTCAAATCACTTTTAAATAGTTTCTAATTTACAATACTTATGTAATATCTCCTCTTTTTAGCACTATTTATCGCCCACCTTTCATTAAAATATCTTTCTAGCTAACTAACATCATAAATTAAGTGCTTCTTTACATGTACAATTACTGCTTTTCTTTACACTTAAATTAGAAGACAGTAATAGATGAACGTACGACGCAACACATCTACAACATAATTTATCAATTATGTACTTAAAACACTACAATTTCTTCTAGGGCTACGCTTATTCCCTACACGATTCAAATGTACAATAGTTTATCTTTTCCGTTAGCTATATACAGCATGCATGTGAATTGAAAAGTGTTCGGAGTAGGTTCTCAGTTAAATCGAGTGTTCTTTGCAAAGCACATCAATTATCATCTAACTTCGCAGTCTTTGTTTATAGGAAGTAGGGGACAACCTTTGGAGGTCTTCGCTTGACCGCCTTTGAGATCGCTATTGGCCTTATTAGGAGCCAAAATTTGAACATTCATAGTGGATGTGTTTTCTGAATTGCTTGCTGCCAAAGCTGACGCGTGATCGCTATCACCAGCCAACGATGAGTTCATCAGCATAACGACGCCATCAGATTCCATCGGGCTATTCACTTTCTCCGGGTACATTCTTTCTACGCCGTAATTACATCCACTACTCCTATCAAATTCCTTTTTATTGTTATAATTAGGCGCCATACCGCTCTCTTCGGTTCTTTCCTGCTGCTGTTGAGCGATCATTTTCGTGTCAACTGGACCCAGTCGTTTTGATTTTCCAATCACATAGCCGCCACCGTCGGAGTTTCTTGCTATTTTCAATTTGATTGGCATTAAACTTGGACTTCCTGTCTGCTCAGGATTTGTTACAATACTATTTTCTGACGGCTCCTCCATACCGGCTCTCATTGTTGTGGTCGGATCAACGACAACGGTGTTCTCGCCCGCCGCCGACCCACCTCCAAAACGTATTATCAATTTGGGCGCTTCAGCCCCCGATGGATTTTCTACAATTTGAGCATAATCTCGCTTCTCCTTTTTCTTCTTTTTGTGGGATGAAGTTTTGCTGTTCTTTTTAGGCTTTATTTTGAATCTCTTCACCTTTCCACCTTCCTCATCATCGAAATCAGCCATCATTTGTTTGCGGAAGTTCATGCAATCGCGCTTTAGGATCTCTAATGTGGGTACTGGCGGGTTCGAGGTCGGGCGTTTCTTTGGCGGGCAGCCAATCATTCGATTTCCGTCCGATGTTGTCGGGATGTGATTGCCTATTTTAATTTTAAGCTTGGGTGCTTCTGAACTATTCGGCGAATCCAACTTGGTCTTGTTTCGCCGCTTCAAAGAAACTTTCAACGGATCTACGACGTTATTTACAGAGATATTACTACTACTGGAGCACACGCTACGTCGCCGTTCAGGGCGGTCAGAATCGTACGGTAAATCCAGTTGGCGGAGCTCACGCGACAGACCTTGTGAGCGTTTTCGCTTCCGGGGATCCATAGACGCATAGTCCTTATAATCTTCTTTTGTAGGAATCGAACTCATAGAGTCCACTGCTTTAGGAATACCTACACTACGACTTAATATTGGTTCATTAATTGCCTTATTCTCTGTTGGTGCATGACTAGCTCCGTCGTCCATATTCATGTCCTGTGCACAATACTGCCGCAACAGTTCCTTCTTGCGCATTCTACGCAAGCTTGAGGTGCCTGTTGTATTGCTGGACGACGTCAAGGTAACATTTGAGGCAGAAGACATTTGAAGTCCCAAGTTATTCGAACTAAGATTTTGAGCCAACGATCCGCCGCTTGCTTGGCTTATGTAGTTGTCGGGCCGCGCTAAGGGACCCTTTATCTTCAGTTTCAGCTGGTTACGCGAGTCAGATAAAGATACTTTACTAATTGTGTTATCCGAATCGATTGATATTTCTTCCGACGTCGTTTCGATGGAAACGTGCGATTCAGGAACAACGATGTCGGCCACAGGTGTTTTTGATTTATAAGTGCCACTTGCCTTCAGGTCCGACTGCAACTTCTTTTCATCCTCTTCGTCGATTTCATTCAGGGTTTGGTCAGCCATCCCGATCGCGAATGCTCCTAGCAGGTGGTTATTGTATGCCTCCTGGTTGGCTGCCGATTGATTCTCATATCCCTGATTATACGTCCTCATGTCTACTGGCCCAGGTAACACGGGATGGATATTTGATAGATACGAATGTGATGTATGCAAATCTGACTCGTTCGAGCCCATATTGGGGGACTTTACATTCGACCCGGACTTCGACGACATCATAGCATTCCGGAGCTTGCCTTGGTAACCAGGACTTGTGAACTTCTGCTCACATGATCCCACCGCATTTCCTCGGCTGTCGAACGATCTTCGTCTGTCTCTCAGCGATTTCAAATCAACACTCGTCGAGAGGTCCTCTTCAGTCCAATCATACACGGTTCCAGCTAAATTGTTCGGAAGAGTTCCCATGGAACTTTCAAAGTCCAAATGTTGCGCTGCTGGCATTCCCGCTACCATACGGCCGCGACCTCTGCCACGACCTCTCGCACGACCAGAGCCGCTTCCACGAGTGGATTTCGATTTCGGTCGCTGACTCGCCTCGTATTTGCCTTTTTGGTTATTGCTTTGACTGTGCTGTCGGCCCATTAAATCCATATTACGAGGGCTTTTGCCAGGACTCTTATGCAGAGACGGAGATTTTATTTGGTTGAAACGAGCCGAACTTCTTTTCGACGGAGAGTCCTTTGCGTTTACATTGTTATTTGAGATTACTTCGCAGTTTATCATATGATTGAGGGAGTTGGCTGCATCAGTTGCATTATTTCTCATGACACTATCCACGGTCGCGGCCATGCTGTATGCATTGTTCATGATTTGCGCGGTGGATAAGGGCACATTGGCGACATTGTTCGTAATTAATTCTTGAGTTAATGCCAGATTGTCCGTAGATGAGGTGAACGTCGCTGCGCAAGGTTGTCGTAAGAGAGGATATGGCACAGTTGCGTCCGTGTGCTTTTGTTTCTCGACAAGGCTGAAAATCAAACCGGCGGAACTCTGCGTATTTTGTTGTAAAGGCATCGGTGCCCCTAAACCAGGAGGGAAGATGGGCGTAGACAGGGACCCAAACGGCGGCATTTGAGGATTCATGTTTGAAGGAACCGTTTGACTCGCGAAAACACTCACCGGTCCATTGTAGTGATTGTTCTCCGAGTAGTTGTATGGCATGACGTCGGCTCCATTCATGAACGCCAGTGGGCCCTGCGCATGCTGTGCTAGTTGGTGCTGCTGCTGAAGTGATTGCATTCCAGGCGCAATTACTTGTTGGTGTGCTATATGTGTTTGCATTGGAAATTGCGATTGAGATATATTCGCGAATGGTGACACGAGATTAAAGTTATTCTTATCTACTCTGCTCTCTGCATTGCATGTCATTGAAGTAAGAGTATGCTGATGCGGTCGATGCCGTTCTTTGACTTCATGGTGATGCTGAAGCACATCCTCATTCACTTTGCAAACCGACATTTCATTCAGACCAGCGTTCGCTCTCGGCATTTCGTCATTTGATTCCGATATCGAGGAAGGAGACGAAGAAACGGATCTTCTCGTTTGTATTAAATTGTTTTCGTTCCAAATATTTACTGGGTTGGTATAAGGCGATTGCATCCTGGTGTTTTCATCATACTCACAGTCAACGACTAGCTTCGACGCATTCGTACTTATGTTCAAACTGTCTTTCTCGGAACGCATGTCGACGAAATCGCCCTTGAAGAAATTTGAATGGGCTAATGTGTCGAAGGAGTCCGTCGACTTTTTCAGATTCGTTTGCGCCTTCTCGACTGATTTCGGAGACACAAACATCGGAGACCGTTTGTCGGAATCTATGACTGCATCTGATTTACTGGCTGGCACCAATGAGTTGTTTTTCAATTCAGCCAGACTTCCTGCCGCTGGTGCTAAGTTTACGTTCAGTTCAAGTGGAATTTTTGACTTCTCGAAGAAGCTTATTGCACTATCAGTTTTTGAGGCATGCTGCTCGAACACGGAAGACTCTTTTAACATTGGCGTATCCACTTTCGACGTCACATCTTTGTCAAAAACGGACGATTTCTCCTTATTAACAGGTAAACGTTCTGCCGACGATTTCATGTCATGGGTTTGTTGAGCTCCAGCAGCGAATATGTTGTATATACCCGAATTTGCCGACTTGCTCTCGCTGTCCCGATTTTCTACGGTGGAAACTACAGCATCATCAGGTTTCGACGAACTCCTTTTGTATTTTTGTCGAAGTTTTTCTACGAGATTCATTGTTGCGCGAGCACTATCTTCTTCGCTAGGTTTCGCTTCGAAGATTGGCTCTGTGGGGAATTCACAAACTCCTTTATTGTTGTTAGCTGTCTCTTCTAATGACGCATTCTTCATCGGCATATCTCTTTCGAGCTGTTGCTCATACGGCACTGGTGATTTGTGTTTGTGCTGCAAAACATCGTTACGAGCCGTAAAATCTTTGTCGATATCTGCCGGCAAAAACGAGGCAAGTGACAGAGGAATCGCAGACGAATTTCTTCCAGATTCAGCAGCCCTAACATCTTTATATGCGGCTTGTTCCGATTCAATTTTACTACGGTCGCTTTCCCCAGACTCCGAGTCGATGTCGATAACTGCAGTAATGTTTTCACTCTTATTTTCAGGCTGCTTGTTCAGGGATTGCTTTTGATGAGAAGTTAGTTCGTGTTCGATTGGCGACCTCGCTTTGATATCTAGATCGTCATGCATCTTGATCGTGTCATCTATTTCCATCGAATCCGATCCCTTCTCGTCATATTCTTGTTCCTCCCTTTCTCTTTCTAGTTTGTTCAGGAGTTTATCCAGCGATCCGGTACTATTGTGTGAGTTATTTTTGAAGCCTCCTAGCTGGAAGCATGTTAAGTCAGCTTTGCGCTGAGCCATTTCTTTTTCAAGTTTCTGAGTATTTTCCTTTTCTGAGTTTCGTTCATCTTCTACATTACCACTGTTGAAGATTTTTTCCATTGTGTAGTTTGTCAACGGAGGCTTCTCATCCAAACACGTACTTTGGTCAATCGAAGATTTAACATTATTTTTCGTTCGTAGCGCCATTTCAATCAAATGTTTGTCTTCCAGTTCGGTGACCAGCTCTTTGTCGTCGCCATGCGAAATTTGCGCACTTTCCATGTTTACAGGTGTATTGCTTTTCTTTTCGTTCATTTCAGGTGAATCGTCTATACACAGCACATCGCTGTCGACAGTTCTCGGCGTTGATAACTGAGTCATATTCCCTGAGTTTTTAGTGTCATCTGGTGTAAGAGGGAAATTCTCATTTTCGTTTGTTATCTTAGGTGATTGGATCCTTTGTTCATGAGGTGAAATTGGCTTGATATCCTGATCATCTACCAACGTCCGTTTGTTGCCCACACTCAACAGTTCGTTTTCTTCGTCACTCTCGGAAGACGAACTGGTACAAGATGAAGACGAGCTCGACTCGGAGCTTGTGGACGTTAAGTCAATTCGATGTGTTGATCTTCTCCTAGCTTGGGCAGGTTTTGGTCCTTGTTTGTCTCTTACATCTTCCACTGATGCACTTCCGCGTGATCTTCTTTCGGCGCGTTGCATTTGTACGTTCCCCGCTTTGGAAACAGTCACAATTTTGTCCTCTTTTTCTGAGTGTCTTGTTTTCTCCACGATCTGGTCAACATTATCACACTTTGCATCACGGAGTTTTTCCTTATCTTTGTCGCCTTTCTCGCGACACACATCAGCTTCATTCTTCGCTTTGTCACTCCTGTCCTTTTCTGATTTGTCCTTCTCCTTCAACACGTCCTTTTCCCTCTCCTCGGGAGGAATTGCGGGGTCCGCCGTATTCGATTTGCCCATTCCACTCTTTATATGTTCCGCTGCCTTTTTCGCCGCCTGCCGCTGCGGAACGTAAGCCACCATAAGCTGACTGTCTGATTTGTCCAGTCCTTTAGGAAGCTCCTTTTCGCTTTTCTGGTGTAATTCAGGTGATGTCTTTATCTGCTGCTGTGGCTCCAATCGGGATTTCTCCTTTTCTTTGACCAGTGGCTCTTTTTCTTTTTCCACGATATGTTTTTCCTTCGACTCATCTCTCGCTTGCTTCGGTGGTCTGCCACGAGGTTTGCATTTTTCTTTATCTTTTTCGCGGTCCTTTTCTCTGTCCCTTTCTCCATCTTTGTCCTCATCTTTCAACTCCTTTTCTTTTTCTTTCCACTTATCTTTGTTCTTCTGAATTGCAACTTCGATTTCTTTCTCCTCCATTCGGCCGTCACGGCCGTCCTTTTTCTGTCCGACCATGTTTGCGTACGGATTTGTTGAACGCATATTCTCCGACGCTTTCTTCGCTGCCTGGCGCTGAGGTACAACCAAAAGATCAGATGGAAACTTCTTACTATTTGCATCCTTCGTCATCGGCCTATGTGATGAATCGATGTCGTTCGGTTTTTGCTTTTTGCGTGATGTCTCCTTTTTGTCGTCCTTCTCTTCCACATCAGACTCCAGCTGTACCTTCGGTTTAGGTTTCGCCTTCAATACCCTTTCCATATTTCTGCTGTTTTCCAACGGCGCTTTACTCTTATTTAAAGCACCTTGCACTGTCTTTGTAGTGCTTTTCGTTGGCGCAGACAATTTCTTTATGACAATCTCCTGTTTATGTTTACTAGCGGCTTGTTGGAGCGAAAATTCTTTCATAGCTGCCTTTGTCCTGAACATTTGTTGTTGCGAATCACTTACGGTGTTGTCGGTTTTCTCCTTATCCGTACTATCACTATCCGAATAAATGGGCTTCTGCGATTTCTTGCTTATAAGCTGATTATTTGTTTGCCTGATCACGAGAAGTTCGCTATCATCACTTGACGTCAGCATCTGATCTGCATCCTTTGCCAGTTCCTTCTCCATTTGATGAAGTGAAGGGTTCTTTTTCGGACCGCTTCTATCTCTTTGGATCTCATCTTCATCACTCGAACTGTCCACTGCTATGGATGACGCTAAGCTTTTTCGTCGTTTGTGGTTCTCCAATATCTTTGAATAACTTTGTGCTTTCTTCTTCGATGCGGCCGAATTTGCATCGGGCTTTAGACGGTATTTTTCTGCTTCCTCCGAGTTTGAAGATAGACTGCTATCTTCATAGACACTGTCCACTGCTTTTCGATCAGAAATTCCATTCAAATGAATTTTCTTGTAACTATTTCGGGATGAGGAGTTTGCACTATGCTTGACCTTGTCTTCGACAGTGCTTCCGTGAGCAGAAGCAACTGCCGACAAGTCAAGCATTTGTTGTGCTCCCAATATTCGTTCCTGCAGTTCTTCAACATTTATTGCTGGCGAACCTAACGACAAGCTAGAATAACATTTATCGTAGACCGAAGAACCATTATTTGCATGAATTATAGCATGTATAACACTTTCGTCGTAGTTCCTACTTGAATTTTCACTTAAAATTCCTATCTGCTTATGGAAAATCTGCTCACGCATTTTGAAAAACGTTCGCGACAACTTTTCTCGTCTATTTACCATATAGCATAAATTACGAACCCGCTCCAAATCCTGACGCAAATGCACAAACATTATCTTCTTCTCTATATCTGCTTGATCTTGCCGGTTCGGAACCATATCAGCATCGTCCACTTTCGGCGGGATAAGTGGCCGATTGTTTGCTGATTTCCGCTTCAGAATCCAGTAGTTGTAGATCGCAGTGATCGCCTCCTGATCAACATCCAGCAAATGGCAACTAATATCCTTCACATTCACGTGCTTGTCGAACTCCGCTTCAACTTCCTGTTTCAAAAGAATGGAATGATTATTAGCATTATTGGCACCTGCAATTGCAACTTATAGAAACACATGTTCATCGTCCTTGCAGAAGGAATAGATGCTAAATATTGAAGATATCAAAAACAATAATCTCGTTTTAAGGATCTTCATATCAACATTGAAATCGAGCGAAAATTTAAGTAGCCCAAGCACGTCTGAATCGGACTTACCTTTGATCGCAACAAACGTGCTTGATTCCTCTCTTCAGATGTCATATCAGTGCGGATTTTTCGTCTGCGGCAGTCGTCATCCGACCCAGATCCGTTATTATTTGTACCTTTTTCCTTTTTTCCTTTTGCGTTGCAATGTTTTAAACAATACGAACGCAATTTGACACCATCCTCGGCGTTGCCTTCTTCAATAATTGCACGCATTTCCAGTCCATGCTGGAAAGCACACGTCACGTGATACGCTGTCTTGCAAGTGCTCACGGAGCACTGGATGCACGCCCCCACACGTTCACGACATAAAATGCATAACAACGACCAGCGAGTTTGCGGAATGCTTGAAATTTTCGTAATGGGCTCCATCTTGTCCACACACCCTATACTCACTTCAGGGATCCAAAGTGCACAGGATACGTGCGCCCACTTTTTGCCGGAACGTGTTGATTTCATGGCTCCTCCTTTGTTCGGACAAAGCGCACAATCAGGCTTCTTGCCCATCGAACAAGTTCGGCACAACCATTGCCCTGAAAATTTGAAAACATCGCACTCAGCATGGGCTGTTGCATCTTTGACTCCGAATTAACTCTTACCCGACGGAATGACTGTAATCCCATAGCATGCCTGGTGCACACAAATGTTACAATTATCACAGAATACCATTTCGTTTGCCTCCTCCGAATCCGGCGAGCGACAAACATCGCAAATAACATTTTCATCGTATTCGATCCCAAGTCCCTCCTCATTTCGCATTATTGCCTGAATTCTCTCCCAACATCGGACCTTTAACGAAAATCATAACAAAAAATACAATTCCAAGGATCCAATATGATGCTGCCACTATCGTGCTACAAAAAAGTTCGGTCATTTGCACAATCGGTCCGATTCGGATATATTATTTTACTTGAAAGCTTGTAATTTCAAGCGGAAAGTGTGGTTTATTTTATTTAAAGCCATCATTTTAGCAGATACTAAGGATTTTTTCTTGGCGCTTTTTTCGGATTAACCATTTTTTGATTGCAATGCTTATCCAAACCGATGCTATGAAGTTTTCAAGTTACAAAATGCTTGGAATCAAGCACTCCATTTTACTATGACCGTTTCCTTAAATTTATAGTGTGGCGTCATGTTAGTGGACGGTGGAGGAGCCTTCTATAAACACACAGCGGTTATTGTTTTGAAATGCCTATGAAAATAGCATCCACATTTGAAAATTGTAAAAGAGGAGATCCAAAAGTTTCTGAGGGTATCCGAAGTTTTCTTGTATAACTTGAAGCAATCTCATGCTTGATGTTCAATTTTTTAGACAGTTAAAAAAATATGAAAAACATACTGCGCAGTTAGAATATTAAGAGACAATCCGTGCTTGAAATACGGAATGGAAAACAGTAGTCTCCATCAAGTGTATCATCGCTCTGCGTATCGAGCGAATGGAATAATGGAGTATGCTTCAAAAAGATGGCTTTGTCAATGACCGTATTCAAAACCGATCCGGCTAGAGGACGGTTAGTAGGAAATACGCGCAACATTAAGAGAGCACCATGAACTTCAGCTTTTTAGGAAAAGTGTACGTAGTCTACAAAATCGTAGAAACAAGTTCAATGTGGCAGGTGTAGGGAGTAATAATCTGTCACACCGAGTAGCAGGAGCTCATCGGTATCTTTTGAAGGTTGTAACCGTCCAACGTTGAAGACACTTACCTCGAGTTCTTCGACCACTCGTTCAAATTGCCCTTCCGTGACGGGTGGCGCACCACACAATGCTCGCTCGTTGTTCACCAGCTGCAACCACACCTCGTCCACTTGGTCCAAGTCGTAGGAGCACGCCGAATCCGCCAGGACTGGCGCATTCGACAAAAAATGTTGCTCCGATGAGAAGTGTTCATCTTTCGTGATCCTCAGGTATTTGTTTTTCGGACTGTAAAAGCATCATGCATGAGCTTGCGATTAATGCGCGGCCAAAACCCAACTTACAGCTTAAAATCATGCCTTGTTATTGCAATAGGGCTTGGTAATTGCTTTACACTCGGCTCGGGCAACGAATCAGGGTTGACGGGCACCTGGACTCCTCGTTCCCACTCCTGCTTCCACTGATCCACAATGACCCAATACTCGTCGGTTGATAGAGGTTCCGAGTCGGGAAGTTTCATAGCACTAATAAGGTCTTTCCTGTGTGTAAATGTTGGTAAGCGTTAGTCTCTAGGACGTGCCCCACACGATCGCTGCACCTGATGGATGCACTTACCTGAACAGCTCAGCAGGTGCTTCCGACGAGTTGCGGTTGTAGATTTGTGGCCCGGTAATAGGTCGCGCCTGCCACATCGTAGACGACGATGAGGAGGCCGCCGAAGACAGGTTGGGCTGGACACCAGCCGACACGACGGGGATCGTCGTCGCGCTCGTCGACATTTCTTGATCCGGCTCGCCATTGGACGACGTTGGCGGCCTTCCTTTGCGGCGCTTCGACGGCGGCTGTTGCGTCTGTTGGTGCGCATTATTCTCGTTATCCAAACGATTGCCTCTCTTACCCCGTTGTGACATTTCAATCAAACAAACGCATTAAAACGCTCCTTTGGTACAATTCATCCGTTCTGAATGAAAAGAAAAATTATAAACAGCAGCACCGCCGTTCGTTGCGAACATAACAAGCAGGCAAGTGTGCTAAGAATAGTGTCATTCTTCCGCGAATCGCGGAACGCACCGTCACTTGCATCAATCTCTATGATGATCCCTAATCGGAACACTGTACGACGTGAAATGTTTTCAATCGAGATCACAACAACTTCCGCGGAATCCGCGTAAATAACAACAGAAACGTCGGCACATCGGCCACCAAGCGGTGCCCTCGCATATCCTGCCCACTTTAGTGGCAAATTCGTCGCCGTGTAGCCACCGAAATGTCTTCAACAAGGCGACGTCGGACGACACAGAAACAGAGTCCCCGTGTAAAAGTTTCACCACTGTCAAAACTTCTTGTGCAAACTACCAGTAACCTGCCCGCAAATTGCCCACGCAAACGTTCTCAAAACCTCGTCCTGGCATTTAGCTTGCTGAAATTCGTCTTACTAAATCCACACATAGCTGTCAAACTTTTTGTTCAACAAATATTAATGTTACGGAGTAAACAACTCGAAGACTCAAGTGATCCCCGCCATAGTTCATATCAATTTCTAATCCGTTTCCGCACGTTTGCCGCGTAAACCATAGCGAATAACTTCCCGGCCGCCCTTAGTAGATCGGTTTTCACGTTTCCGATGCACAATTCGCCAGGAGACAATTTTTAAACTTGTTGTTATCTTATTTTTAATATTTACTTTACAAGACATAGACGACCGCCATTATTAATTCGACTCCATCTTTGCTCTCGACTTTTGCCCCGTTCCCGCTAGTGCCCAGAGGTGGCTCTCACGTCGGATTTGGTAGTAGTCAACGCGAGTTCTAAACATTTGACACTTGGTACAAATTCATTTTTCGCGAAACCCCTATCTTATTTTCATGCATTTTCAGCAAACGGAGAATTTTCCCCCCAAAAAAGAAATCTTGCCGCAGGCATTCCAAAGTGAAAAGCTAATTTTTTCGACGTAAATCACGCTGTCAAGCGGTTGGCTGTTCACGGCAAAAGTCTAGGTCTTCCGCAGAAATCATACATGGATCACTTTTTCATAAACAAATGACAATATCAGATTGATTTCGATGAACATTTGCAAAATTCAATGCATTTTCCGCTCGATGTACTAAACATTCCTGTATTGACGCCACTTCGTTGCCGCCAGGGGTCCGCCGATGAGATCTCATTCTGGTCGGGAAGAAGAAGAGCAAACATCAAAGAAGTGCACAAGGCGCTGTGGGGCCTTCGAATTTGTCTGTGTTTTATTTTGATTGCGAAACAAGTGCAAGCCCGAAAATTCCATTTATAAACTGGGTGCCCCCTCGCCAGACCTCGGGACTTTGTTACTTCTTTCGCACGTGCGGCATGTCTTCGCAGAAAAACAATGACAGTTACAGTAGCAGCAGTAGCATCGAAGAGTACAATGACTGCGACGGCAGACGGCGACGAATATTCAAGAATAGATCAAGGTAATCGCTTCCGCCAGCCACTGGCTACTTAGCTGCATTTTTGCGGCCAATGAATATTGTCCTGATTGTTTTCCACCGTGACAGGAGCTACGTTCAACAGAAAAGCAACTTGGCGATTTCGTCATCGTCCAAGTCGCAGACGAGTCAGCGGTCAATGAACTTTGGGGCCGGGTCATCTCAGCCCGAGAATGAAGTTCTTCTGGCTTCAGGGTCGTCTTCGAAAACGGTCGCGTCATGTAGCAATGCACTGCCGCTGATGGGCGATCGAATATCGCTCCTAGTGGATAATACGCGCTTTGTAATAGACCCAGCGCTGTTCACGGCGCATCCGAATACCATGCTGGGTCGCATGTTCAGCTCCGGCCTAGATTTCACTCACCCCAACGAAAGAGGCGAATACGAAGTAGCCGAAGGCATTTCTCAGTCCGTTTTCCGCGCAATTCTCGAATACTACAAAAACGGAGTAATCAAATGTCCGCCGACGGTTTCAGTGCCGGAATTGAAGGAAGCCTGTGATTACTTGTTGATTCCATTCGACGCGACCACGGTGCGCTGCCAGAATCTCAGTAAGTTGTAAAAATGTAGTCGATCGCGGATGCTTTTTCCATTTCTGACCATTCTCTAAGGAGGACTGCTACACGAACTTAGCAACGAAGGCGCTCGTCAACAGTTTGAGGTGTTCTTGGAAGATTTGATCCTGCCGCTGATGGTAGCATCTGCCCAACGGGGCGATCGGGAGTGTCATGTCGTTGTTCTGCTGGACGATGATGTTGTCGACTGGGATGAAGAGTACCCGCCGCAGATGGGAGAAGAATACTGTCAAAGTGAGTTGAAAACCTCAAAACTAGTATTTCCCACATTCATATAATATAATAATGTATGTTTTGTAGCCGTTACCAGCACAGCAATGCATCGCTTCTTCAAATATATCGAAAACCGAGATGTCGCGAAACAAGTAATGAAGGATCGTGGTCTAAAAAAAATCAGGTGTGGCATCGAGGGCTATCCAACACACAAAGAGAAGATCCGAAAGCGACCGGGCGGCAGGGCGGAAGTAAGCCTCCAAATCGATACGCTTTTCCTATTAAACATTACTCCGAGTACACTTGCAGGTTATATACAGCTACGTTCAACGGCCGTTCATTCACATGTCGTGGGAGAAGGAAGAAGCTAAAAGTCGCCATGTGGACTTCCAATGCGTCAAGTCAAAGTCGGTTACAAATTTAGCGGAAGCCAATGCGGACCCACCCCTCGTGCTGGATGCAAGTACGTATTAATTTCATTCCGGATTCCATTCATTCGTCATCAAATGCGAATCGTTGTAGGCGGCAACCCAATACCACCTCCCCCGATCGCCAACGAACAGGAGGCTCGACCCGCAAACGCTAACAACGATATCGAGGACAATGCACTCCATGGAATTTTGAATGAACTCGATCCGAACGCACATCCAGAAGAGTAAAACCTAATGTGTCCGTAATCCACAGACTCTCACGCAAGTCAAACAATGTATCATTTCCCAGTTACTGTCTGTTGTAGTTTTATTCGATTTGACGATAAAAAAATGAACGGAACCAAGTTCGCATAAAGAAACATTTTGGACATTTTACGGTGATAGTAAATTTCGATGATCGGATGACGACGAATCCCATCCGAGTGATCGCTCAACTGCCATCTTCCACTTTGTATATCTCATATCACGTTCATCCTCACTGATCTGTGGTTCGTACACGAAATCATCTTCGGAACCAATCAACGATTCTAAACTAAAATTCGAAATCGCATAATACGCTGCTATTGCTGCTCCCTGTTTTCATGTTGTGTGGATGTATATTATTATTGGATCAAATTGATACATGATATTTTACTAAAATGAATTTAAATACATTATAACGAACAGTAAAAACTTACCAGCGCTGTTGTTTCGGTCATGGTCGGTTTTATCACATTCAATCCGATAAGGTCCGCCTGCAATTGGAGAAGAAGTCGATTCGCGGTCATGCCGCCATCAACCTTTAGTTTTGTCAGAGGAACGCCACAGTCATTGCGCATTGCTTCCAGAATGTCGCGCACTTGGAAGCACACAGCTTCGAGTGCCGCCCTAACGATATGTCCCCTCTGCACCTCGTCAGTTAGACCACATAGAATGCTATAGAACAGCCAGATCAGTACGTCACGTGGAATATTTGTACTTGGTCTACTACTACTCACCCCCTGGCTTCTTGGTTCCAATATGGTGCATACAAGCCGCTAAAGGCAGGCACAAAGTAAACGTCCCCGCAGCTGTCAACGGACTTCGCTACCTCTTCCACTTCCATAGACGAGTCAAGTAGGTTCAGGTTGTTCTTCAGCCAACTGTAAGCATACATCTGGAGGTGTTGAGTCTCCGCTTTGGTCAGTTCACATACTCACCCTATCGCTGCACCAGCTATCGCCACGCTGCCCTCCAACGCATAGACGGGATTGGCATCTTTACCGAACTGGTACGCCACAGTAGAGAGAAGTCCATGCGTGGAACTAACTATTGAATTGCCGGTGTTGTACAAAAGGAAGCAGCCAGTGCCAAACGTGGCCTTGGCATGCCCACTGGAAAAACACTTTTGGCCTACTAGAGCTGCTTGCTGATCGCCAATGCAGCCGGAAATCGGAACGCCCTGAAATCATGATAAAGCTTAGCCTCAAGTCATGTGGAGCTCACGTGCTTGCTACCTTTAACGACGTCACTTCCATACGGCCATAGATCTCGGCGCTCGATCTCACTTCCGGCAAAATGTTCTTTGGCAAGGCAAAGAATTTCAACAAGTGCACATCCCACTGGAGTGTTTCGATGTTGAGGAGCATGGTCCTGGATGCATTCGTGACATCAGTTACATGCACACCGCCGTTGGAGGCACCGGTTAGGTTCCATATCAACCAGCTGTCGACTGTGCCAAACAGGCAGGTGCCGTCATCCATCGCCTCCTTCACATGCGGCACATTGTCCTTGAGCCAACGTAGCTTCAGTGCGGAAAAATATGGCGACAAAGGCAGTCCGCAAAGCGGTTTCAGGTAATTTTTATTTCGGGAGTGGTTTGGCACGATATCCAACAACTGATCAACGGTGGTCGAGGTTCGCATGTCCAACCAAATAATGGCATTGTGTAGAGGTTTTCCAGTTCGTTTGTCCCATACAATCGTTGTTTCGCGTTGATTTGTTATTCCTATAGCGCAAATGTCCTTATCCGAAGAGAAATTAACGTTTTAGTTGTGAATTCGTTTGGAAAAGATTATCAAACATGTTTCATTGCGTCGCTTCCTCAATCAGGCATGGATGCGTAATTGCAATGTGGATTTTCGTAAATTCTACAGATTCTAGCTTTGCAACACAATTGGGAAAAAAAGTTTTTCATATCTACTTATCCAAGTCATTTCTATAGTCTCGTGTGTATCGTTTGCAAATTTCCTTACACCGTTTCGACTCGGTAAGCCGTTTACGAAACAACAAGTGCATTAATAGCAATAATCGTATCACAAATTCACCTGTTTACAGCCGCCCAACTCGTCCAGCTTCTTAAGCGCGCCTTCAATGCAGTTCAACACAACCGACAATATTTTGTTGGGGTCTTGTTCTACCCACCCCTCTTGCGGGTAGATTTGCGGCACTTCCTCCTGATGATAGCACACCACTTCCTGACTCCTCGCCTTGAATATCATGAACCGCGCCGAGGACGTGCCTTCGTCGATGGCGCCAACAAGTGGTCCGAACTTACCTTCGATCGATGCCATCGCTGTACACAAAGTCGTATATTTCATACACCTTTAAACTTTGGGCACGCAACAAAAATCCTTATCAATAAAATCGTCGGTTTAAGGCCACACAAATCGGGATTGATAGTAGACTGTTATCAGCAGCTGTTCCCAACAGAGCCACTGCAGAAGTAAACGTCAGTTCTAGGCGTTCATGGCAAATTTGCAAAAGGGTTACCATACATGCAAAATATGTTTCAGATTGTTTTCGCCAATACAATAAAATACTTACAGTAGAACCTTGATTAGTCGGGGTTCGATTATACGGGTCTTCGATTAACCGGGGATTTTTCCCCTATTCGTTTTTCCTTTAATTTTTCTGAATAACCGGGAATTTTTTTTAATCCATGTACATATTCATTTTGTCTTCAATTTTTCAGCGTTGTGTTTGAATGTTCTAATAAAACTTAAATGTACCTGAACGGCGAAGGAATAAATACTCGTACATATGAGAAATGAATCTGTTTTAACGCGGCTGGGACACACAAATTAAAGTTAGCTGTAATAGGAAAAACTAAAAAACCACGGTCATTTAAGGGAACCGAATGAGTTTTTTAAGGGAATCGAGGAGTTTTTTCGTCAACGCTGGAAAGTGGAAATCTTCATAAGATCCCGATCAGCTCCTTCCTCTCGACATGCCGGATTCCTAGCGATTAAAACTCCTCCGCCTCCTTCAATCACTCTCTCCATTAACTTTCAGTTGTTCTCCGTATTTATATTTCGGTACATAGTACATTCCGGACGGCAAGAATCGGTGTAAGGGACCGTGCCCAATTTTTGCGGTTCATTATCCTGTTAGTTAGATTAGTAGTACAGAATATATGTTCATAATTTGATTTCATATTGATTTCATGTCTGGCTTTGATTATAGTGGGGATGATTGTAATTGTAACTTACTTCGAATGTTGGTCCTGCAGGAGGTGTTCTTTTAAGTATTGTTTTAAGGGACTTTCGGTTTGCTCTGTTTTTTATTTTGTCCGGTAATGCAATGAAAAAGCTAGTTGCTTGTTGCAGGTGTCTTCTTTTAGTCGTTCAGTTCTAGCGAATGCGAATGCTGTGTTTCTTTTCGCAATTCTATCTAATGTCACAGTGCTGTATTCAATATAAATGTAAATTCTTTTGTATGAATGCAGCACTTTCCATGGAAATCATGCCTTGCGAATTTAATTCTTCGGCTGTTTTGTGTACTCTGCTCGTGGGAGCTAGCTTCTCTTATTTGTTTCAATATATAATTAATTAAACTTTCAGGAGAGTGCAAGGATAAATAAAATTTGTAATGATGTAAATTCAATTTATAGTTATTTAATTTTCCAGGTTGAATCAATTGTTTAATTTAATTATTGTGCCATTTATCAATTTAAATTGATACTTTCTTTGCGATGAAATGTTGATTAAATAGTTAAAAGTTTCGCATTCAATTTTTGTCCCCGTGCACCACATGTGCGCGTTTCGTAAAATTTTCGTACATGTGGTGCCCGGGCGTGCATGCGGTGCGTGCGGAACACACCTTCGCACATAGGAACGACAGCAATGAAACAAATTGTTATCCAAGAACATGAAGCAGAATTTTGTCTCGAGAGCTACCTTTACGTATGAATCGAGCGAATATGGGCCCAAGAAGGAGCTCGATGCAAGCGAAAAGCACAACGGAGACGATAATAATCGAATGCAATATGGCGTCCCGTCAGTGTTGTGCTGTGTCGTGGTACGTATTAATTCATTTTCCGAAAATAATCAATTGAACTGTGATTTTAACGTGGCTGAAATGTTATTAAATTGAAGCAAGTTGATCCCTTATCGCCTTTTCATATCAACATTTTGAAATATTTCTGCGGTCTCTGTGTAAAAGTTGCGAAAAGTCGGCCTGAAGTGTGTGCTGGGATGTCAAAAAAATATTCCGGCCCGTGATAATTCCCTTCTGAAATATGTCACGAAGAATTCCTGTTTTCGGATTATTTATTGTTTGCGTCGTTGGAAAGTTCGCGACCATCCTCATTCCATAGATATGAGTATCGTCGGGATTAACGATTTTCCATGCGGAAGAAATGCGTAGTCCCTTCAGTATGCGGCGGCCGAAGAAAATTGAAATCACAATGGCTCTGCAATTGGGGATATGCTAGCGCTACGACACGGCTGTGTCGGCTGAGTCGAGACGGATGCGATTTAGCATGCGACTACGGGTGCAATTGGTGCATCTTCGAGTTTGATAAGCGGCGATCGTGGTGCTGCGACCAGATATCGGTGCCCAACAACCACCAGGGTGAAAATAAACGCGAGTCGGGTGCCAGTGCGACTCTTTTTATTTGTGTCGTAGTTCCCGTTATAGTAGAAATTCACGACGACCGGGCGAATAGAAAATAGAAAATGATTAAACGTCATAGGTCGCTTTCGGTGCGTGGGGCCACATTTTTTTTGGTTTCTCGTACTTTGTTCCGCTTAATACATTCGGGTTCCTTGTGACCAGCTGCGGAATCGGTCTAATTAATATTAATTGTTCGGCGGCCTTGCTCGCTGCGACGACTACCGCTTGAACTATACCTAGTTTAGTACCCGAACCGGATTTCTATTGGTTTTTGAGGCAATTCCTCACTCAAAAGTCCCGCATGTGAATTCTTTGTCCACTTGCCCATCAAATTAGCTAGGCTAGTGCGGCAGACAGTTGGTCTGTCCGTCGGCTAACTCACGAAAATTGTGTGATAAGTGTGTGCATCTGACTTGAGTATCGACTAGACTTGTGGTTTGGGTTGCAGTAAGGCTTGTGTCCCTTCTGATGAGCACCCCCAGAATGTGACTACAGGGGGAACCAAAGCACTTTTCTGGACGTCTAGTGAAGAGTTTTGAGAATCATTCAAGAAGAGATTCGCCCGATCTGTTGGGCGAGCAACAAGCTGGTACTTGTAAGGCAATCCGCATGAGGCCGACAGGGAACACCAACCAATGATAGAAGTGAATCCGATGTAAAGAATTTTGGACCGTTGCTTGTTCACCGTTATTGTAATCCCATTAATTGAATCTACGCCGGCCCAGGTACTATTATAACGGTAATAACTCTAGAACTCTTTCGTTATATTAGAATACATTTCAACGTTGGGAGGTGGATATCTTCAAAAGATACCGATTCGCTCCTGCTTCTCGGCATGGCGGGCTTTACTTCACCGACTTAAACCACCTCTGTCCTCCAAGCCACTCTCTCCATCACACTTTGCTTGCACCATCCGTGTGCCAAACACAGTCAAAATTTTTTTTTTTTTTTTCAACGTTGGGAGGTGGAAATCTTCAAAAGATGCCGATCAGCTCCCGCCTCTCGGCATGCCGGATTTTTACCGGCTAAAACCACCTCCTCCTCCTGATCACTCTCTCCATCATTCATTCATTTTCGTTCTTATTAATTGTCGTACCTTGGTGCTTCCCAGACGATGTAGATCGGTATAAGGGATAGCACCTAACTATCAATATTTAGGTTCATTTATTTTATTTTATCATTCATGTGATTTTGTTGTTTCTGTTTGATTCTTGCACCATCCGTGTGCCAAACACAGTCAAACTTCCATAACTCGAATCGACTTATAGAGACTTCGGCTTAGAGAATATTTTGCCAAAACCGACGGATTCATTTCAATCAATTTATTCACATTTTTATTTACGCCAAATCAAGTACTGCATACTAGTTTTTTTTTGGTCGTTGGAAGGTGGGAATCTTCAAAAGATACCGATCGGCGCCAGTCTTACGATATGCCGGATTTCTACCGACTAAACCCACCTCCGTGTCCTTCTAGGCAATGTATCCAAGACAATAGAAATATTTATTTATCCATCCATATTCTAAAAAAAATGCTTGGCACTTCGCAGACGATAAAGATCGGTATAAGGGACAGTACCAAATTTTCGATATATAAAGTCATTTATTTTCGTTTATATTAACATTTGTGATATTTTTCTAATTCCTGTGGAGATTCATTATCAGCTTTGAGAAATTCCGGAGCTGATGTATTCATTTAAAGTTTATTGTAAAAGCCAGCTGCTTTATTAACAGGGTTCTCTTTTAGCCGTTCCGTTCTAGCATATCCGATAACTATATCGTTGGCATTTCGGACATTATATATGTTTTTATCCGAGATTTTCTCTAGGCTCAATGAGCTATATTCTTTTAGATTTAAGTGTTTATATATGAATTTCGCTTTTTCCATATGTATTAGGGATTTTAGACTTAGCTCTTTAGCTATTTAGCGGTAGCGGTCCGCATAGGGAGTCTGTATATAGTTTTATAAGCCTTGGTTATTAATCTGGAGATAGCTATTAGGTTACTTTTTGAAGTTTGACTCCATATCAGTAGACCGTAAGTAACTTTTGACAAAATATGGGCAAATATAATTTGAACTTTTTTTGCTAGTCGGAAAGAAGTTGAATCCGCGAAGGAGACCTACGACGGCTGCTATTTTTTTCTAAGTTCGGCTATGTGTGGCGTCCATGTGAGTTTATCATCGATTGTGAGTCCCAACTAATTTATTTGTTGTACCCTTTGAAGATTCGTGCCATTTATTTTGATCAGTGGTTGGATTTCAGCTTTGTTTTTTTGTTTAAAAACGATATATTTTGTTTTTGTATAGTTCATAGATAGTCTGTTTACCAAAAGCCAGTGCCAGTAATTGATTAGGTCAGTGTTTACCTCGCGTTCAATGTCACGTTCCGTTTTTCCATAGTAAATGAGTACCGTATCATCTGCGTACATGACCACTTTCCCAGTAAGCTTAGCACTTTTTCGGAGTTCGTGTATATTAAGAAAAGATTTGGTCCCCAGATTGATCCTTGCGGAATCCCAATGCTAATTTTTTCAGGCTTGCTGTAGGTAGTTCCGATGGAAGTTGTTTGGTACCTATTTGTCAGATAACATCACAGAAGGTCTCTTGCTTTCCCTATAATTCCGTATTCTTCTAGTCTAGTCGTCATTGTTTCATGTATTACGGTGTCAAAGGCTTTTTTGAGGTCCACGAAAACAGCAGCAACATATTGACCTTGATCTAAAAGTGTGTTTATGAAACTAATTGCATCGTCTTTTGTGCTTTTACCCTCCTGAAATCCATATTGGTTTCTATTTAGAATATCATTTTGTTGTAAGAAGTTTTTGATACGGGAGTCCAAGATTTTTTCTAATACTTTACTCAAGGAGTTTAGAAGTGAAATAGGTCTATAATTGTTCGGGTCAGTTTGATTCCCTCCTTTAAAAACCGGTTTTATCATTGATATTTTTAAATACTGCGGGAATTTCCCGTCCGTGAAACATTTGTTTATTAAATCTACAAGGATATCAACTATATGTTCTTTGATCATTTTAATATCGTCAATGCAGATACCATCAGGACCCGGGGCAGCATAGTTTTTCAAGGAGTTTATTATGTTGATTACTTCCTGTTTATTCGTTTTCCTCAGATGGAAAGAAGAACTTGGGAAAATATTAACAGGAGGTGGTTAAATGTTTGGGAGTTCCGAAACAATTTCCTGATCTATTGAGGAAAAATGGTGATTAAGGTAATGGGCAATTTCTTCCGCATCAGATACCATTCTATCTGCGAATAGTAGCTTTTCTACGGTACATTTAAAGTTACCGTTTAAACTACCTTTGCGTAATACACCGTCCACTAAGTTCCAAAATAGGCGAGGATCCTTACAGAGTTACTTTTCACTCCGCGCTTAGGCCCAAAGCAATGATGAGCAAGAAAATTGTTAGCCTCCCAATCAACTGAGTTTCTAGTTCGTGTCCAATAGGCTTCAACGCAATGTTAAAATCGCAGTTCAGACGATTGTACTATCATACCAGATTTATAATGTTCACCTTTTTATATGTTTGCAGCTTGTGTAACTAAATCTTCGTATAACATCACACATTTCATCAATACTGCGTTACAAACTAATAATCTGATTTTTAGAAACAAACCAACAACCAAACAACACTTTCAACCAACAGCAAGTGGTCGTAAAGAAACCATTACACAAACTCATCGTCATAAGTTTTCCTCCTTTCCTCTTTAATTATATCGATGAACTACCAATCAGCAATTATACGTAAACGCGGATGAAACGATTCTAGTTACCGGACACCATTCAAAACTTTGTATATCTTTCAATAATACATACCGTCTTCTTTGATGAATTGATCGACTAGATGAACACAGTCAACAAAATATCGCTCCATGTTCCGAAACAATCTTGAATTTAGACTTTTAGGATAACATGTCCGTTCGAAGCTCGTGAACGGGCGAACGAATGCGTTCGTGTCGTCGGGACGGCAACAGCAGCAGCAGCATAAACAACTAAGCAAACAGCAACCAAGAACAAGATCAGGAAAAATAGTTCTCATTTAGGATTCTTGCGCCAAATAAAAAAAAAACTTTAACAAATTTCTAAATACAACCACCCTTACGTGATAAAATATATTGATTCGCATTGAAAAGTGAACAGTTTTTAAGTTATATAGAAGATACTACGTGACTTAGAGAAATACACACTACGTTTAAATACAGCACTCACGGCTATCGAAGAGAATATACACAGCACTAAAAATCAAACCAGTTTTGTTCCATAAACAAAATCAAAATCAGTTTCAAAACCCAGTCGTAATAAACTTTGATAAATGAAAAGTGTAGTGGTAGCAGCAGCAGCAGCAGTAAATCAATATTCATAGGCTAACTAAAAAAACGAACCGAAATGAAAATAAAAAGAGTACAAAATATAATTTCAAAGCAGTGAACATAGAAACTTAGTGATCGAAACTCTATGGAAATTTAACGCTAAAATATCTCGAATACCATAATCAATTCACCAATTTAAAATTGTATATAATCCAGCTTAGAAAAGGACAGAATTCAGATTAAAAAAAAAAAAAAAATTCAAAACAAAAAAATACTTAAAGCATTTTTATAGAAAATAAAAACTGAAAAGAAATACTAAAAAATTTAACACCTGTGATAGTACTGTAAATTTACTAAAATACATATGTATATGAATACACACACACACACACAAATAAAAAATAAAGAGAAACAAATTGAACGAAAGCGTGATATAATAATGGACTTGAAACATTAAGATTTATATGTAGACAACTTGAAATATAATGGAATATACAAAATTAAGTTGAAGCCGTGCGAAGAAAAAGTAATCGGGAGAAAGTTTTCATTAATAAGTATACATATATGTAGTTGTTTTTTTAATAAAAAGTATATTTTTAAAGTTTATAATAATTGAAACATGAAGATGTTTATAAATCAATCGACAATATAAGCAAATTACGAACTTTGAAAGTGTAAGCGAAAAGGTAAATTAGTTACGACAACGCGTAAAAACTCTTTAGAAACTGCGAAAATATTTTTAAACATAAAAAAACAAACACTGCACTGTCCGCCATTTAAAAAGAATACGTTTACAACTTTAATTAACCTTGCGTACAGCTTACTGTTTCCTGTGGACATTTTTTTTATATAAAAAATATCTCATCATAATCATATATTCTACTACGCTGAGCAAAACGTATTATTGGCATCTATAAGGAAATAATCGATAGAATCGGCGCACGTTCACTTGAATTACGGACAACGAGGATCACGCACTATGGGTAGCCAACCCAAAAACTATCGCAACGGCGAAGGTATGTTACACAAATAATTGATTGTTTTGATTTTGATAATGCATGGTTTTTGTAGTCATCTGTCTTGCTTTCAAGCTATTTGCTAGATAAACGTTTGGAAAAGACAATGCGATTGTCTGTTGATTTCTAATGTAAAAAAAAGTAGTACACACCGAAACTCCCGATGTTTCATGTATGAAGAGGTGCGATTACCTCTGCAACAACTTCTTGTAGCTTCGTAAATCCATGTTCAGTTGCAGTTTATTGCTTCGCGAGTTACTTTGTCAATAATATAATTAAATACTTCTCCTATCCAGATAACAATTAATTGACAGCAACAGTTGAATCTTTTTTGAACCATTAGTTTTTGTACTTACAAGGAGAGGACACGGTCTCAGAGTTGGATGAAATTTGGCACATAAGTAGAAGACGTCAAGGATATTCGATCCTTAAAATATTAGACCGCAAACCCTTCCTCTCCATTTTTGAGTAAAAAACGCCTCTAAAGTTTTTAGCGTTGCTTATGCATTAGTAAGTTTTTGCAACTGACAGAAGCGATGTAGTGTAGCAAGCAGCGCGACTAGCTCGCGATCGTGAGGTCGTGTGTTCGATCCCCGAGTGGTATTGTTTTTTTTTTTTTGAATAATTGTGGATGTAATTAGTTTACCTTAATCAGTAATGTTCAACTACAAATACATTTATTTTTAGAAATCTTCAAATTGTTCGATCATTTAGTTATGTAAATTATACTAAAAACTCATTGTTGAACGGATGGATTATTAAAAACTGTTGTAATCGAAGCAATATCATAGTTGACGTTAGGATCATCTCTTGTTCCTAGAATCAACCCTGCGTCCTCTTCGTGTCTCATAGCAAACTCGGCAAAAAGCAATAAACCAAGATGACACCCAACGTGGCTAACCATAGATGCTATGGTGCTCAGTAATTGGTCCATATAGTAAATGCTAGGGACGTGATTGTTTAATAATTCCATGATTTCGGGTTGCTGTGCTCGAAGCGAAACCCTTGCCGGATGTTCATATGGTATGATTCGCACTAGTAATCTAACGAACCAGGAAAACACCATAAAGACTAGCTCTTGTACATATTCGCACATGCATCCTTTTCTTAAACTGTAGTAGCATCCTAGTACATTTTAATTGTAATTTAATGACGATGAGTGTCACCGTCCTCTATTTCTCTTATTGCTATCCAATTTCACACTGAGGCAAGGAGACAGCAAAGACTGAATTCTAGGAACGAAGGATTATATATATATATATATATATATATATATATATATATATATATATATATATATATATATATATATATATATATTCGACAAAGATTTTGCTTCAGATGCAAAATCTTACTGAACTACAAGCGATGCTAAAAACTTTAAAGGCGTTTTTCTCAAAAAACGGGGTGTGTTGCGGTCTAATACATTAAGGATCGAATATCCTTGACGTCTTCTACTTATGTGCCAAAGTTCATCCAAATCTGGGAGGGCGAGACCGTGGCCTCTCCTTGTTAGTATAAATGCGATTTAAAAATCTTTCTATTCGATTTTGCCGACATAATTGTTCTCTTTTTTCATCCATTTAAAAGTTAATTATGCAAACTTTCAAATGTCCTGCTGATCATCAAATAGGATCAGAAAATAAATTTGCGGGATGCCTTGATATCAATTTGTTTCTAACAAGTACAAATGCTTGCATATCCGGACGAGCCTTCAAAATGCATTCTTGTAAACATTTCTGTTTCGTGAAAAGCCTCGTGCCTCATCCAATATCATATATTTGTCTGCATTGAATGACATTGCTATTTGCATAGCATTTTAACGAATTTTCAATGCGTAAAATGATTCATCCAAACATTTTTCAGATCTAGCAAAGCATGCGACAGTCAAAATTTATGTTTCTCATACATTTCATATGCAAGTCTTATTTGCAGATCGTACTATAATAGCTCGTATCTACTTAAGCAACGTAGAAACTCCAGCTGATTGGTAAAAAAGTAGAAAAGTAGTTTTACTTGCTAAATTCTCTTAATATTCTAACCAGCATTCTATTAGCCGCCACGAATATTGCACGTCTTGTATTCGATATAGTGAATTGATTTGGCTTCGAGTAAATAAATAGTTTTTCGTTCGATTCTTTGTTAAATAGTTTGTTGACTTGGAATTATTGCCGCTGTACAATTTTAATATGTTGACAATTGTTTGCAATCTTTGTTTTATTTATTTATTGAATGATTCTGTGATGCAGTTGAATATTTAATTAGAGCGACATTTTTACACGCGAAACATGGAATATTGATAGAGAATTTATTCTTTTTTACCATTGCAGAGATTTACGATAATGAAAATTTCTTTACTTCTCTACGTAGTACATTTCCTCCAATTGGCACTTTTACTTTAGACTCCCCAAATATTGGTCCGCCAGCAGCACCACTTTTTGATAGCGACGATTCGGCAATATTTTCACCTAGCATGGCGATTACGAATGGACTCAATTCAACAGGACCATCATCTTCCTTCAACGCGAATGCGAATGATACAAATCAGGCAATCCGAGAGACTGGTATTATTGAAAAACTATTGGTAATTGAAGTGGCTTTGCTTCTGTTAACGTCGGTAATAACTGTTGGCAATTGCAGCACTCGTATGGATTTATTCAATGTTGTGAGCGGCAGGCGAGGCTTTTCTTTCATTTCTCGCAATTCAGTGGCAATATTGATCATTTGAAAATTGGCGATCCGGTCGAGTTCGAAATGACCTACGATCGACGAACTGGAAAGCCGATTGCTAGTCAAGTAACGAAAATAGCGCCGGAAGTAGTAAGTATGACCTGCCGCTATTTTGAATATATTAGTTGTGTGGAAGAACACTGTAGCTCATTGTCCTTTCATTTTGAAAATGTGGCGTTCGTTCGATTAATTTGAAAATCGATTCACACAATAAGGTCCTATCTGAAGAGCGTGTAACTGGAACGGTAACAACTGAGCTACGGTCGGCTTCAACGAGCAGCGTATCATCCAATGAGACGACTGGACGTATTAGTTATGAGAATCGCGGAGAATGTTTCTTTTTGCCCTATACCAAAGATGACATTGAAGGCAATGTAACGCTAAGCGCTGGTGATAAAGTGAGTTTTCAAATCGCAACAAACCAAAGGTATGATCGCTACATTGGCACTAATGAAATGTTTGAGGGAAAGATGATTCTAATTACAGAGGAAACTTGGGTGCATGTCATATTCGACTAGAAAATCCAGCGCAACCGGTAAGGTATCGCGGCGTGGTGTGTTCAATGAAAGAATCGTTTGGATTCATCGAGAGAGCCGACGTTGTGAAAGAAATTTTCTTTCATTTTTCGGAGGCGGAAGGGTCAGTCGACTTACGACCTGGCGATGATGTCGAATTCACAATTCAAACGCGTAATGTGAGTATTTTGCACGTATGTAATGCTTAACGGCGCCAGATCTTAGCAATTGTCACAAAAAGTCAATCTAACTTTCCATGTATGAATAGAAGGGCAAAAGCAATATCGGAAAATAATTGAGCAAGTGCGAGCCGCACTCGCGTACTGATGGTTCAACGTTATGTAAAACTCTGAAAAGCATGTGTAGTCGCCTCTCGTATAACACAACCCCGATCTACATGGTTTGATAGTTACGCGCTTTCCTTTTTGCGACTAGACTTCCAGGATTTTAGAAATGAATCTTACAGAAAATTCCCTGTTTTTGCCATTCATTTTTCTGTACAGTTTTTTTTCTAACGAAAGGATTGTCGTGTTCCCTAAAGCGTTATCGACATAAATAATCTAACAATAAGTGAAAAACGCAGTGATTAGGAAAACACTCAGGGAAGAAAATTTTGTGATAAAAATTTCAGAAGTGAGTTCAAACAAGAACATCCCATATACTGGAAAGTTAACAAATTCGTAGGGAATTACTCTCCAGAAAAAATGATAAACCATGAGAGATCCTTACTTTGAAAGAAATTGTCGACAACCATTTTTATCAACTGTGAACAAATCGGCTCAACAATTAACCTTCATCGCAGTCAAAGACCGTGCAACATCAAGGTACATAGACTACATGGCATGATCTTCCGTGTGTCCAAACTCGTTCGGGCTGCGATGTACGTAATTGATGTGGAAAAATTCCCAGTGCAAATTTTCATCTCGCTTCGATGAAATTGAAATTCTATTCCACTAGAAAAGTTGATGGATATGGTATTTGCAGAAGTAAATTTTATATGAAAAGTAACGAAATTCATGCATGATGAATAATCAAATGCCAACGATGACTTTGATGTGCTTATACGATTAAGCATCTTCAAATCAACGGGTATGTTAGGTTTCTCGGGAAATTATGGTATAGATTGAGACACCGCACGGTATATAGAAATGAATCCTGCAGAAACGTGACGAATAAATTCAATACCAATAATTGACAAAAGCGAAGTTTAGTTAACAGTTTTATTATATTTGCGTTTTGTTAATTCGCATTTGTCTGATAATTGCTTATTAAGAATTCTTATTTTGAAATACATTTTACACCTAAAAAATAATTGCTTGAATAAAACTGGTAATTCAGTGCAGGTAGCAAGGTCTATCAGAGACTGAATAAATTGTGGCCCCACTTGCAACCAATCCGAGTTGAAAATATCAAAAATTCAATTCCTTGAGTTTCTTAACAAACGTGCAAGTTGGCCTTCGAAGTCCCCCTCCGTGATCTGATCCACCCAGGTGACGCTGGAAGTCGGTTCTAAATCGGAAAACATGCTGACCACATCTGGGTGGCTCCGTGCGAGGCGATGAAGGATGTAGCCGCCAAGATATTCTAGAGCATCGTACTCTAAATCAGGCATCTCGTGCGAGAGCTCTGCTGGTATATCTTCCTCTTGCACTAAATTGCGAAGCAAAATCGAAGTTAGCGCATCAGTGTCGTCAGTTGTCTCGACGGATCGATTCCCTTCGGTGTCGAAAATGGCTGTAGCAACTTCCATGGGAATATCATCTACGACGTAGTTTTCTGTACTTGTTGATTCCGAAGGGATTCACTCATTGCGGCCCAACAAGTTACTACGAAGCCGATATCCGAAGTGTAACGCAGATGGATGATCGTACAGGCCTCCTTTTGCTCTGGTAACGCCAAAGAACATTTCGAGTGGATCATGGTTAAGACATTTGCATTTATTGACGCCTCGATTCTGGAGGTAAATTGTCGGTCAGTACACAATTTAAAAGTCTAAAATTTAAAGGCCTACTATACCTTTCGCCGAAAATTTCCCGGTCAGCGCTGTGGTCCGTTGCTCGCGGTGAAAGTGATTTTTCACTTGCAAGTAAGCTGTAAAACATGAGTATCGTTATCTCAAGCAATAACTTAACCCGTTCTGGCAGTGAATGTTTTGTAAACCTCACCATGTGATATAGCCAGTTGTCTTAATAATCTAAATACACGTTCCTATTCCAATACTTACGGTTCAATTACTATTTGTATGCTATTGGCTGCATTTGACTGCAGTTGCCCTTCTGGTGGTGCATCGCAGCGCTTTGGGATGCAATGTAGATTTTCAGTTGGAATCGCATCCGTTTTCAGGAGCCTACAACACTTCCGCTCGTAATTTTGCAACACATTTTTAATGTCCGGACTAAAATGTTTGGAGCAAGCAACCGGATATTTCACTCCGTCATTTTCGGCTCGGCCACACTTTTGTAGTCATATTTTCGGGAGGGATACGTCCCTTGGGAAACGGAAATACTTTACACGTTCTCCTCGTTGGGGTTTTTATACCTTCGCAATCTTTTGTCGTTATTTTTTTACACCCCATCAGGACACAATTCACCTTTTTCACTTGTTTTGCGTTTGCCTTATAATTTTTAATTGTAAACTGCACGCAGAGGTCCCACAAAAACAATATCTGCTAATGCAATTGCATGTTCGTGATGAACCATTTCGCACTTCTTTTATTTCTTTATTTGCACACAATGCTTCTTCTGCATGGTAACACCAATGCGTAAATTTCTTGTTTTATTTCCATTACCAGAAGCGGCAGCCCCAAATATTTATGAAATTTATTCGCCGATCAGTTTCGTCATTTTTAGAACGAGGTAGGATGAGAGGGTGCGCATGATCATACCTGTAGTCTATATACCTTGGTGCAACAGGACTTGCAAACGAAAACTATTTGTGAAGTTCAAGTATATATCTCATTTGGTTTAGGAGTAAGAAGAGTATAACAGACATACCGACAAAGTTGCCACAATAATAGGGTTCCGTCAGACGACGCCGACGGTATGGTACACTAACTACTAATAACTAGAACTCATTCTAGCACGACAAACTCAACTTGGACATTTTCGTTGTTTTGCATTGGGGATTGTATACATATATAGCATTGAATCCTCAAATACTTAGTCTCGTAATTGGCAAATTGTGCGGAATATTTAATGAAAGTGGTCATTTTTTATCGAATCAAACTATTAGCATGTTTTCACAACACATATTTGCAATTTAGGGAAGAGAGTATGCTTGCAACATCAGTCGGTTGACACCGGGATCGGTTATATTCGAGGATGTCGATACGACGATCTACAAAGGGCAAGTGTTGAAGCCATTGGATCGCGACAGCCCGAATCGGCACAATAACGATCCACTACCCGGGCGTATAAGATATCGTGCACCTGATTATTCTGAAGTAGAAGTTCCTTTCGGAGACAAAGATCAAGTACTAATTTTGAAACGAAAATGTTTGTTCAATTCTCTGATGTTGTATGCAATTGAAGATGGGAGATTTTACTTTGCGACATGGAGACTGGGTGCAATTCTTGTTGGCCACCGATAGAAGAGATCAGCTGCAGCGAGCTACATCTATCTCATTGCTTGATGAGACATTCAAAGTATCGGGCGAGCGGCGAGAGCAGGGCGTCGTATCAACATTGAAGGATGGCTTTGGATTTCTTCGTTGCGTGGAGCGCAATACAGGATTGTTTTTCCATTTCACTGAAGTGTTGGATACAGTAAGCTAATGACTTGAATTAAATTAAATGACTGCTTCCGTATCATTCCAAATAAACTTTGTTTTGCCAGAATCGGGAGATTTGCGTGGGAGATGAAGTCGAATTCACAGTGATACAAGAGCCGCGACTAGCCTTTGGAAACAATTCGAGACTAAGTGCTATTCGAATCAAACATCTGGCCACAGGCACCGTGAAGTTTGAAACATTAGTAGTCAGCAATGTTGAAGGTGTGTATGGCAGCATACGCTTCCGCATTTCAAGTTTACGTGTAGGACAATAGATTGAGAATTGAAATTGAAGCAAACTAGCCACACCTAGCCACTTATTTTTAAATGCTATTTCATTCGTGTTAACAGGTGTAATAACTCGCGAAGCACCCAAGAGCCCGGTCAAGTCACAAGAACGCGTTGAAGGGGGAGTTATTAGTTATGCTCAAGGTGATATATTAAAAACAATAATGTATTTCTTAAAAGACTGCGAAAAACCACCACGAATGGGAGATAGAATTCGTTTCGACATTTGCTTGGTAAGAATTCGCGTAAATTGAATTTAATGTCGCGCCAAGTGATACATACTGTTTTGGTTTGCAGGTCAAATGGAATAAAGAACTAATTGCCGTGAATGTTGTCATCATAAACAATTTAACAAGTAGTCAATCCTCCAATCCTGAATTTATAACGAACGGTCAGAATGGATTCACAATGACGAAAGAAGACTCTAATCCCGATAACAATAACATGCTTTCTAATGCACCCACGGGAACGACATACAGTGGCTTTATTGCTGTACTCAAAGAAAATTTCGGGTTCATCGAAACGGCCAACCACGACGAGGAAGTGTTTTTCCATTTCAGCAATTTTTTGGGGAATCCTAGCTGGCTGGAACTGGGCCAAGAAGTTGAATACACGCTTGCACGTAACAGCAACACCTCGGCTTCAGGAAACTGCCTGCCGGCCGAGAATGTGAGAACATTACCCAAAGGGTCGATTGTGGAGCCAGCAGTTTTGGAAACTGTGTACAACGGTGTGGTAGCACGACCATTGAGGTGCATTAATCCCGACCAACAAGATTATGCCGGACTAATTGAGGTGTTGGACGAGAACAAAACCATATTGTCAACTCATGAGTTTGGAATAACCAGCTTGAACAACAAACGCGACCTGCTGCAAAAAGGGGATGTCGTTATTTTCAAAGTAGATGAGTCTGGACGCGCAGCTGATATAACAGCCGTCCGTCAAAAGAAGCGATCAACGGTCGACTCGATACGCGGTCAATTTGGATTTCTCAATTATGAAGTGGAAGATGGCAAAAAACTTTTCTTTCATATGTCCGAAGTACAGGGAAACGCAACGTCTTTGCATCAAGGTGATACTGTCGAATTTTCTGTAGTAACTAATCAGGTAAGGGCTGTTCGTTAGATCACATTGCGCGAGTTCAATAAAATGCCGGTCTATTCCGTTACAGCGCAATGGGAAATCTTCTGCTTGCAACGTGGTTAAAATTAATGATAGACCGGATCGGTTGATCTCTAGATTAAAATTAAATTCCATCGATGACTCAGTTCCACGTCTGATTGTAATTCGGGCTCCGAAGGGGCCACAGGGCAAAGGTTTCTCGCTTCAAGCTCGTGCAGCAAGAATTCCAGGTATAATGTCCGATGGAATTGTTTTGTTGAATCAATCAATTTAACGCTCGACATTATTTTTTTTGCAGGCGTAGTCTAATGGCAAAAAGAGTTAGCGATACGATTATAACCACACTGATGGATGCATACCTTATAATATTACGCTAACATTCTTGGCACTAAATACAATTTTAATTGCTAAAATAAAAATAAACTTGACATCGATACATAAAAACAATACTTGAAAAGTTGATTTTTTTTTAATTGAGTGGATTTAATTTTTCAGTCAGTTTATTTTGTTGGAAAAAACATGTATAAATATAGTTTAAAATTAGAACGATCAGTTACAGTTAAAGCATTGTATACAATAACTTTCACTATTCGAATAAATCAACATAAATGAAGTCGAGAACAAGAAATTTACATGTTTTATGCGGTCCGTGTTTGATAGTTGTACAGAGATATTTTGAATAATCGCAAATCAGTGGAAGAGGGGGAGATATTTAATACTATTCGCATTTGCTTCCTATGTTGCGCTTTGGTTTGGTAATAGATATTTTATAATTGTCGTTTGAAATATGAGACTATAAGAGCCTTTGTTGGTTGGTTGTAGTGGCAGCCCCCTTTAGCCAAGGGGGCCACGATAGGCCCATTGTAATTAGAGCCTTAGATCTCTTCAATATTATTGTTTATGAAATATTTACTGTAGACTTTAAAAGCTACATTGGAGCATAAAAAGGCGTACATCATTTTGATGTTGGCAGTCTGAAATTTACTTAAAATCAATCTTGCTCTTCTTTACCCTTAAATTGTGTATTGTAAATCGAATGCAATTTCTAGCTTTTATAGCTCTCGACAAGGCATTACTATTCTTCAATGCTTTCGTCAACTCTAGTCCGATCATCAATATGTGCATGGAACGTATTTTTCGCAACTGAAACGTATTTCCATGTTTTTTGTTGTTTATTGTAGCCTCTAATGAAATCACAGTAATTTTCAGTATTAAATTGAATGTGCTCATCTTAATACTGTAGATGCGATCTAAGATGGATCAAATAATAATTCTCCATGTAGGCATGCTGCGAATGGCTTATCCCATCAGTTTTTATTGGAAAGAATCTCATATTTCGAAAATCGTTAGACATGATTTGATACGCCGCAGGAGTATGTACGAACATTCAGTTTCGATCGTCATGCAGAGTATCATCCAATGTGTTCTGTCTTGCTTGTATTCATCTTGAAATCGGGGGTGAATGTGAATTCTTATCACGAATTATTTGCCCTTCCTTATCGCGAGTGTGCCACCAGTGTTGTGCTATTCATCTTCCAAGTGCATTTACTGTTCAAGTGCGTGTAGAATAAGTTGGTTTCTTTTGTGTGCCTTATCAATTCGCTCGGGCGGCAGTGTCCAGAGTAAAGTCTAGAAACGAACATCCTCCGAATTGAATGTGTCTAGTGGTGATTTTACTGAGGAATACCTGTCTTTAGTGCTGAATATGATTGAATGTTCCAGGTCCGTTTCTCGGGTATTTTGCCTGCTTGGTAATATTTTGGTCGATTATTCAGTGATCTTTGAATGATATCCCGAGCATATGTATTCCTTATGAAATTAGTTCTGGCGTGCACAGTTCTTTCTTGTGAATTGGATCAAACACATAATGGTTGCCGCATTGACAATGGAGAGTGCAGCTGTTCATTTGGATGTAAATCAGACTTTCGATACTCTACACGGAAAGAGTGTGAAGATGCTTTAAGGGTAACGAAGTTATTCATTAAGCGAAAATTGCTTAACGTATGAGCAAAGGTTTAGTGAGAGAAGGGTTGTTCAAATTATACATAAATGGCTTTTTTTACTGATAAAGCTTAGTTTTTGATTAAATAAATATATATGTATTATCTCAATTTAATGACTGAACAGTAAAAACAGCTAGCAAGGATTTGTTTTCAATTAATCCAAACCATATATGTACATGAGGGCATGTGACTATTAGTTGCTGAATTGAGTATAATATTAATAAAGTAGTAATCGGCCAGACTGTTTCATATCAAGATTGAATGCATTTTGGACCTTCGTTCATACATGTTGATTGTTAATACTCCAAGCGAGGTATGTCGCCGACTTTAGACAGCATCCTTCTTTCTTTTAGGGAACTTCCAACAATATATGCCATGCAAATCGCTGTCAAAATGGAGGATCATGCTTACAAATATCACAAATGCCTGGCTACAAATGTCGCTGTGAAGGCACAGGATATTGGGGTAGTCGATGTCAAAGACGTAGGCACCATTCATCAAGCTACGATTCCAAAGATCGTACTGTATTTTCTTTTCTTCCACTTCAGAATGCCCCACAGCGGACGATTTGCCAACAGTGCCGATACCGTATGAATGCATTATAATTTAAGTGACGATCGAGAACAAGTCCCGCCATCCGCTGTGCTTATCTCAACCGCATAATATATGGACAGCATAACAAAACGTTATTATCTCTCTGCACACAATTCGCTTTCATTATGCGTTATACATATCGCCATCGCATTGCCTCCTACATTCATATCGTGTAATATATCAGTAAGTTGTAATTAAATGTTCATCTGGGTTATTGACCTGATCTGAGCTTCAACGCGATTGCGTGGCAACACAATCGGAACAGATTACCAATTACTCCATTTTTTAACAAACGCAATCGCTTTTTGTGAATAAAACGTTTATATTTAGCTTTAGAATTTCAATTATATACTATCTCATAAATTACATTATACGGTCTAGCATAAACGGAAAAATTGTTTGTTTGCACGTCCAATCGGAACTTGGCCTCTGGTTCGCAGTCTTCGAATTGCTTCGCGTAGATGCTTTGGCTGCAAAGCACCTGCATCACCGGTTTCTTCCATAACATCAAGTGCTGCGTGGGGAATAGAGAAAATTTAACTTCCACTAATATTTTATAAAATGAAAAGTATACGTATTTATCCGCTAGCTGTAGTATAATGCTGTTCCATTTAATTAGATACTATCTAATTAAAGTCTTAATTACAATTAACCAGTGAACTTTTATAAAGGAATGTTTCAAGAACCGTCGTTGAAGAATATCCCTCGCAACAAGGCAGAAATTAGGCTTAAAATATCATTTTTCTTCACGATTTTGGTAGAGATAGGCATGTTGTTATCGTTCACAAATGTTGCAAGAGTTCAGTTAACACATAGATGCACAATTGAGTTACATTTCTGATCTGATCTTGAAGACATCTGCTGCACAAACTTTAAATTGTTTTGCACTTGAAACCGTTTGAAATGAATTTTAACTATTAATTATTGACCATAATCTTACAATTAAAGCAAACTACGAAGCTTTGATACTAGGAGATTGAAAAATATAGAATCCATTTGCGAGAAAGTGTACTGAAAACATTTGTGCGCCTAACCATCGAAGCGAGACAAACAAACGGGGTGAGTCACTCTTTGAATTCATTCTGCTGCATGACTTAGCCCTAATTAACAAAGTTGAGGATCCTACTTTCATTACGGCAAGCCGTAGAGAGGTTTTGGACATCAATCTAACGAATGAGCACTTCCACCAGGCTTTCAAGGCTTGGCACGTATCACAAGAGTGTTCGTTCTCCGACCATTTATATATAATGATCAATGTGGTCCTGACGCTCCAGTAAATCCAATCTTTACTAACAAAAAGAGGATGGATTGGGTCAAATACCAATACGTTTTCGGGTCTGCGCTTGCAGGTGGACCTCCAAAGATTAAAGGCATATGCGGTCTCGAGGAAACCGTTGCGACCCTCACATCTGCCTTCAATGAAGCAGCAAGATCTGCATGTAGTCCAATGAAGCCTGGGGGGAAGTATAAGCCTCCATGGTGGAACAGTGACATTGCGAAGCTGCGGAAGGAATGTAGGAAGTCCTTCAATCTGGCTAAAGAATTCAATGACTGATCTTATAAACTAAAACTGAAGGAGTTCAAATGCTCTATCAGAAAGGCTAAACGCACCTGCTGGAGAAGTTTCTGTGCAGAAATAGAAAACTCCAAGGATGTCAGTCGTCTGTGAAAATTCATGACGAGCTTCCCCTTATTTCTGGGGTCTATCAAAGATGCAAATAGGGTCTGGACTAAATCCAGCGCCGACATGCTATCCATTCTCATGAACACGCACTTCCCGGGTAGTGAGAATGTGGCTGACAAAGCTGATTCACATACGCCCCCGACCTGCCTGTCAACCACGGTGCCGTTAAAGAACAGGCTCATACGCTGAGCAATCAGCTCATTTCAACCTTTTAAATCCCCTGGAGTGGACAACATATCCAGCAGGGAATCAATTTAGCACTGCCATGGCTAAGCGCCAATTTTATAGCATATCTACGGATGGCTTACATTCCACAGCGGTGGAAGGAAGCTAAAATATCTTTATACCCAAAGCGGGCAAGACATCCCACTCCTTACCGAAAGATTATAGATCTATCAGTCTCACCTCTTTTCTGCTGAAAACTCTGGAAAGGCTGATAGAGATCCATCTGAGAGCTGCTCTGAAAGCAGTCTCAAAATGCGCAGCACGCATACACAAAAGGAAGATCGGTTGAAACAGCTCTTCACTTGCTCACCAGCTCCATCGAAAAATCGCTAAGCGTCAAAGAATATACGCAAGCGGTTTTCTATACATTGAAGAGGCTTTCAACAGTGTCAGCCATAAGGCTATTGGCAAAGCACTCAGGGAAAGCAGTGTCGACGACAACCTCATAGGGTTCATTGGACAGCTGCTAAGCAGCAGGAATATCAACTCCACACTAGGAAATAGCACCTTAAGAAGGTGGGGTGCTATCACCCCTTCTATGGAACTTAGTGGTGGACAAGCTCCTGTCAAAAATAGAAGCGACTGGCTGCAAAGTCGTAGCCTATGCCGATAATGTTGCAATAGCAATATCGGGCAAATTCGTTAACACCCTATCTGAAAGACTAAACTTTGCCCTGGGTATTCTTACCCAGTAGGACAAAGAGTGCAGTCTAAAGATTAATCCGCAGAAAACGGAATTTGTGCTCTTCACAAGAAGGTACAAAAATCTCTGGCAGGAAGGAGATATTAACGTTGACTAGGTTGCTAATGTTTATTCTACAAAGATGAAACAAAATTGGAAATATTGAACTGTACTGAATAAAAATTGTTGAGATACTGGTACTATCCCCTATACCGATGTGAATCGTCTGGGAAGTGATAAGTAAATAAAAAAGCATTCAGGGAATATATTGCACACTGACAGCGATGGAATGAAAGGTTTGGAGAAGTCAAAGGTGATTTTAGTCGGCAAAAATCCGACATGCCAAGAAGCAGGCGCAAATCGGTATCTTTAGAAGATTTCCACCTCCCAACGACGCAAAAAAAAATTATATTAAATTTCATTCGAAAATTAATCAGTTTCTAGTACTATTCTTTATTCCGATATTAATCGTCTGGGAACCAATCAATAAACAAACAAATAGGCTGTGAACATATCGCACACGGATGGTGCAAGCAAATAGTGATGAAGACATTACTTTGGAGGACTCGATTTTAGTCGGCAAAAATGCAACATGCCGAAAAGCAGGAGTTAATGGATATCTTCTGAAGATTTGCACCTTGCAACTTTAAAAAAACCAACAGATTTACTGTAGAAACCTTACCCTCTTCCACCACTTCGCCGGCAAATACTTTCGCGATTCCCGCCATTGCAATAACGACATTTTGCGATACCGAACACCCCGTTATTGTTTGCATTAGTCTTTTCACTGCGGCTTTAGGGAATGCAGATCGTCTGTACATTTCATATCGATCTAGTTGGTCTTCGGTAAAGTTGGACACCAGAACTCTGTAAGCAAGAAAGTGATTTAGGTCCACTCGGAACATGTTTTTTGTATTCACAGCCACTTACTGCATTTTCTCGCGCTCTTCTTCTTCGAGCTCCTTTTTCGTTTTCAGCTCTTTTCTCTTCTGTATATCACGCTCCTTTTGTAGTTCCTCCAAAGTCATCTTGCTATCGTTTCTACCGTCCAAACTATCATTTAAGTGATCCAAGTCGTGAAACAGATCTTTGTGCGAATCGGCGTCGGCCTTCGAGTCTTCCGCGTACTGACTTTGTAATTCGTCGAAAAACTGCATATCGATAGAGTCATTTGATGAGGATCGGCTCTCGATTTTACATTCAAAATCGCCTTCGAGGATATTTTCCATCGCAATCAACTTTGTAAACGAAGTAAAATCCTTTGCATTCACTCGATTCGGACTTGTGTTTACTTGGCTGATCCGTTTTGACAGGAGAAAGTGTTGTGTACGAGCGAAATAGCCGAACCTTCGTCCAGTGCTGTTCGCTCCTACAAATTATGTGACATTCATGTCAGTGGCATTGAACGTGCTCGGTGGAGCTTCTGACGAGCGAATATTTTGACGTAAGATGGTTTCTGCAAAAAGCAAGAACTAGGGCTGCTCGTTTTATATCCGCATCTTCTTGGCCGCTAGAACGTGATAAAGTGTGTGTTGGGCGCTGTGATAATTAAAAGCCAAGCATTCATTCGCTGCCAAGCCGTTGTAAATTGCCTCCGCAATGAGTTTTGACATTTAACATGGCTGCTTTGTTAGAAATTTAATCGTTGTTGCCTTGGAATAAAGCGAGCGAAACAGCAAAGATAAGAGACATTTACTTGTAGATTTAATCAAACAGGTTATACAGTGTTCGAATTCACCGTGGATAACGTGAGGAAAATGACGACGGCCGAAAATACAAATCGGTTCAGTGATCATACATTAGACAAGGCGACGAAGGCCAAAGTAACTCTAGAAAACTACTACAGCAATCTGATAACGCAATGCGGGGAACGAAAGCAACGTCTTGCCAAGCTCGAGGCTCAGCTGAAGGACGACACGCTGTCCGAATCACAAAAGCAGGAGAAGCGGCTGCTGCATGCACAAAAGGAGACCGAATTCTTGCGATTGAAACGCTCGCGCCTCGGGGTGGAGGACTTCGAAGCGCTGAAGGTGAGTTGCTGCGTCAATTATTCAATGTTCGTGATGCAAACTATGAGAATCCGATGTTGGACGCAGGTAATTGGCCGCGGGGCGTTCGGCGAAGTGCGCTTAGTGCAGAAGAAGGACACGGGACATGTGTACGCGATGAAGGTGCTGCGCAAAGCAGACATGCTGGAGAAGGAGCAGGTGGCTCACGTGCGGGCCGAGAGGGACGTGCTCGTGGAAGCTGATCATCAGTGGGTCGTCAAAATGTATTATAGCTTTCAGGTGCGACTTGTTGCGTTGTTTTTTCAACGATTGATCCGTATTGATATGCTTGCTTAGGATCCAATCAATTTGTATTTAATAATGGAATTTCTGCCGGGTGGAGACATGATGACGCTGTTAATGAAGAAGGACACCCTCTCGGAGGAGTGCACACAGTTCTATATTGCCGAGACAGCGCTAGCAATAGATTCAATACATAAATTAGGTTTCATTCATCGTGACATCAAGCCGGATAACTTGCTGCTCGATGCTCGGGGGCATCTGAAGGTAGATTACATAAGTGATACTCTAGAAGCTGGTCAGTAAAAATATGTATTTGCAGCTATCGGACTTCGGCTTGTGTACTGGGCTGAAGAAGTCGCATCGAACTGACTTTTATCGAGATTTGTCTCAAGCAAAACCTTCAGATTTCCTTGGAACGTGTGCAAGGTGAGCGAGAAAAATTTAAGTTGTTTTTATTGTAACAAATCAAACATTCAAAACAATTCAAGCAATTGCTTATGCCAAACACATATGCATGTTTTTTCTCCAAGAGTTCAATAAATCGAAGCAGAAATCTAAATACGAACGTCCCATCTCTAGAGATCATCAATTGTTCATATTCATAATACAATGTCTGCTTTTTCCGTAAAATTGTAGCCCAATGGACTCGAAACGACGTGCAGAGAGTTGGAAACGCAATCGCCGCGCATTAGCCTACAGTACGGTCGGTACACCTGACTACATAGCGCCCGAGGTGTTTCTTCAAACGGGCTATGGTCCAGCGTGCGATTGGTGGTCGCTAGGAGTAATAATGTACGAAATGCTGATGGGCTATCCACCGTTCTGTTCCGATAATCCCCAAGACACATATCGTAAAGTGATGAATTGGCGTGAGACGCTGATCTTTCCGCCCGAGACACCTATATCGGAGGAAGCTAAAGACACGATAGTAAAATATTGCTGTGAAGCTGATCGTCGGCTCGGATCGCAACGGGGCATCGAGGATCTAAAGTCAATATCATTTTTCCGTGGTGTTGACTGGGAACATATCCGAGAGCGTCCGGCGGCCATACCGGTCGAGGTGCGTTCTATTGACGACACATCGAACTTTGACGATTTCCCAGATGTTTCCTTAGAAATACGTAAGTGAATTTTAATTGTTGCGTGATTTGCAAAACTGTTAACATTGCTGGTTATCCTTGCAGCGTCGGCGCCCATTCCGCAGGACGGTGAAATTCTAAAGGATTGGGTCTTTATCAATTACACATTTAAACGCTTTGAAGGACTCACGCAGTCTGTAAAAAAATAAAGTAGCTATTGGAAGATGTGAAAGGAAGAAAGAAACAGCAAGCTGTACACAGTCTATTTAAGATGCTTATAAATGTCGTCCAAAAACATAGCAAGAAAACCTAATGTAACTTGAGCAGATGCAATTGGATAATATGAAAATATGATAATCTTTTTTTTAGAGAAGAATGCATATTATTTTAAGTAAAATGAAAGTTTAACATGAACAGATTTATGATTCTTATTACTAGTACAAAAACCACAAGAAAATTATATATTTATTTCTTATTTTTAAAAGAAAAAAACGCTAGAAGTAGATAAATGTACGACTTAAAATAGAGAGCGGGTTAAAGGAACACAGTAACAGAAACTGATGAAAAAATGCTGTTGGCAAAAAAAGTTTGCTTTATTTCTTGATTTACAGAAGTTTGTAGATTGAAATTCCGCAAATAAAAATTGTTTCGTTTTCTTATTTAATATTGGTATCTTCACTATTGTCAGCCTTGCAGAATGTTTGGTTAAGCGAGTCCTTACAGCTAAATAATTTTCGAAAACATGAAATGCTGAACTCGGTATTGGTGATATAAAAATTTCCACTATCTGTTTCAGTAATCTACAGAATTTTCTGCTGATCTGATGACCCAGGATGAAGCAAAGTAGGCGCATACAACTTGAAAGCGAATAACTCAATTTTTGGGTAGCAACTACCTGTGTTAAATATGTAAGACAATCATTTAATTTATATCAAGAGAGAACACCATTCCTGCTACCACTGAGGAGGAGCCTCATCCTTAGCTGCACGATTGTTGGTTCGTCACAAAACACTTGGCAAACTGCTTACCCCTTCCTCAAAATTCAAATAGATGTTGCAATGCAAGGTTTCTATTCTACTATATTTTTCTTTAACTTACCACGGCCCACACACTTTGAACTGCGCATCAGACAAGCCTTGGCTGTAGTGTGAATGTGTGAAAAGCTATGAAAGACCTGTTGGCTATCGTTGTACCAAGGACAAAGCAGCAATCTGATTTATTTTCCTATAACATTACACGTTTTCATGGCAATGAGCAATACTTACGCGCTTATGAGGACGCTACTATGTACTCCATATAAAAAATTTAGGACATGGACGATTTAGGACCTGAGTAAAAAGTCATGCAATAGCTTTTTAATGGTTACCACAATTCCCTTTGCCAAATGTAGCCGGCTAATACAAGAAGCATCATTCGAGTGCGGAAATAGTTATGCAATTGCAGCTGCGTGTTTATTTTACATTGACCTAGTCCACTAGGTGACCTAGACCCCTATTCAACGAGTCTCGATTATTTTCCATAATGGTTCATACCGTCCGTTGAAATCGGAAATTTTTCAACGAAGAGTTTTCGTTGCCAATGGAATTTAAATATTTTACATGCAATTTATATTAGATACATCGAAAATGCACTATTAATACATCAAATCCAATGCATTAAATTTTCTTGATCATTCATTTACTGTGAATTTACAAACATTAATCTATGAAAAATGTTTTAGGCATTCCGCTAACATCAATAATTTATAAACAATGGATGAGCAACATTGGTGATCACACTTTCCTGATAATCAGGTTGCGAGCTCTAACGTGAGTTATCGGTTTGTTGTAGTACATTTATGATTCCTCGGATGTTTTTTTAAGTGTTTATTGATAACAGTTCAATGATAACGCCAAGTCAACATTTCGATTAATAAATTTCCGTACAGCAAAGCCTTGCTACTATTGTCTAATAGTTTTTGTTTCGAAAGACGGTGACAGTTTTGGTAATCAAGAATTGCATATCCATGGTTTTTTTTATTTAAAATTCAATTCTATCGGAGTTGTTGAATTTTAAACTATTTATCATCACATTTGCACCATACAGTATTTATTATTCAGCTTTAAATGAATTTTGTATAAGTTGTGTAGCAAAATGCAAGCAACAAAGAAGTAAAGTGGCCTTCCCGATCGCAAAGCCTTGCATGTTCGACAACTGCCTTTTATTTATTGAATGTTGCAATATTTTAAAATTTGTAGACTTTAGGTAGGCATTATGATGGCTCGCGGGTACGGAGCGACCTTAGCCGTTGACAGCATTGAACGGAGGCAAGAACCTGGCAGAAGACGTCAGATGAAAAACATGTAAAATAAGGTTAAGTTAGGAACGTGTGTTAGGAAAATCGTGTGCCAATAAAGCTGAACAAGAGAATAGAAAAACTGAAGATTACAACTCAGATGTGGGGTACGCCCAAAGTGAAAAAGCGAACGATTTGCAAACAACAGACGCCATCACTGCCAATTAGTGAAAAACCGACGCCCCGCTGCCAATTAATTGACAGCCGACGCATCCGCTGCCGATTTGCGAACAACAGAAGACACCATCCACTGCTAATCAACTCGAATATGGTGAAACGAACAACGAGGAAAGATGCAGCGGAGATGTTACAAGACACTGATGCCCTTGCAGAAACCGCGAGAACTTCTGCTACTGCTGCCATCGACGCTCCCAAGAAAGAGGGTCCCGGGGGATTCTTGACTTGTTGCCGGGCGATTTCTTTATTCAGTATCTTTCGAACGATTTTTTGCAGCGAATTGGTTTTTTGTTGCAATTGATTTAACTGTAAACAGTTAGCAAACATTGTATCCTTTCTTTTGAAATCCATTTTGTAAGGGTCCCTTCGCTAGTTGTTGTTGTATTCCCTTTTTCCTGGGAAATTCTTGACTTGTTGCCGGGGGATATCTGTTTTTCAGTATCTTTCGAATGATTTTTCGCAAAGAATTCGATTTTTGTTGCCGCTAAGTTTACTGTAAAACGTTAGCAAACTTCGTATCCATTCTTCTGGGATCCATTTTTGGAAGGATATATTTGGTAGTTGTCCAGATTGTTCAGCTTTTTTGCCGGAGGATTCTTGACTTGTTGCCAGGCGATTTCTGACTTTTCAGTATTTATGAAATAAATTTTTCGCATAGAATTCGTTTTTTGCTGCTGCTTATTCAATTGTAAACAGTAAGCAAATAGTGTATCCTTTCTTGTGAGATTCATTTTGAAAGGATCTAATCGCTAGTTGTCCAGAAAAACCATTTTGCGCATCTTGTTTATTCACAGGGGATTTCTGACTTTTCAGTATCTTTCGTTTTTTTCGCATTTCGGGGAAATGTGCCACATTTTTTTATAATTATCTCCTTGTGTTGTCATTGTGTAACGATGTAAACATTTCTTTAAATAAATATATGCTAAATTCGTAGTGAAATTCTTCAATAAACTTCTCAACGCTGCCGAAGTTATTAAGGTTTCAGTTTAAATCCGAGTCCCTGGCTTCTTACACGTAATAAAATATTTAAAAGATGTAAGCAATACATATCCATTTGAACAGACAATAAAAGAAACTTACTGGATAAAAAAACTTGAAGTGTAACTGAGGTTTCGCAAACACAAGCTTTTTTTTTGATTTGATTTCAATGCAAAATAGTAAAAATTAAGTGTAATAAAATAATAAAAGAAGCAAAGCACTACTATTATACTATAAAACTTGAGGAAAAGTAAAAAAGTGAGAAACACAAACACATCGACAAACTATCTTTTTCGAACAAGATAATCAGTGAACCGGGGGGAATCGCCAACTGCATTAACTACAATTTCTCAAAAATTGGCCATGAAATCGCAACGAAACTACCGCCGATACTGAAATCATTGTGCCTAAACACATCCCCAATTTCTTCTTTTCATTTAAGAACAACCAATAGAACAGGATTAATGGAAACTATTGATTCTCTACGAAACCATAGTGCACCAGGTCGCGCCGGTATTTGCGTTGATGACCTCAAATTAATCAAAGAAAATATTGCAGATATTCTTGTGAAATTAATAAATAAATGTTTTAAGGAGGGAACATTCCCGGGATAATTTAAAACTTCTACGGTTATATCGATTTTTAAAGGGAGTGATGAAATTGATCCAAACAATTACAGACCAATTTTTTTGAATTCTTTAAGTAAAATCTTCGAAAAAAATGTAGATTCCCGAATCAAAGAATGGTCAAGGTTAAGATTATGGCCCCCTCGCCGAAATGGGGTGGGAATAGGGAAGATCGAAGGGGTCCCCTACTACTATGGCATAAAAAGTTTACGGCGGCCACGGCGTTTCAACGTTGAAAAAAACAATTTTGCTAGTTAGGACTACAATGCCTTAAAATTTATATTCAATAATTTTTGAAATTTCGCGCTACACCATCGTACACCACTAAATCAGCGAACTGAACGGCTGCCAGGAACGTCATGCGGTTCAAGTCCGTTGAAAGACGTACAGTGAGTACGTCTAGTGCTGACGAAATGAAATGTCAAAGTTGGCATAAGTGGAAAGCAGACGAGAAAATTTTCCGAGCATTTTCCAGCGCGAACTGAAGTCTGTCCAGCTGAAAAATTCGTGGTGCCAGGGGAAAAGTTCCAGCATTTTGTGTTGCAGAATCGACGAGACGAGAATTTGCGCCCGTGTCCATAGAAATCGAAGAAAACAAAAGCAAGGCAGAAGTCCTCGTCCATGGCCGATAAAATGTGATGACTATATCGTTAAATGATCAAGGTACGAGTTGTGGGTTGTGAAATTGCGAAGACTCGAGTTCTAGTGTTGAAGTGCTGACGAATAGCCTGCGGAATTTGGTGGCCGTGGCGCGGCAATTTGGCGTTTTCGTGCGTGAAGCGGTTGCGAAAGAACGAAGAAGACGGACGTTGACGACGTCAACAACGGGCCCGCGGCTGGGCGAGTATGAAAAGTTGGCGAAGCGACGTGATTAGACGCTGATTAGGTAGCGCTTAGAGTGCGAGGGCGAACGCGCGAGCGGCCAACAACACCCAGCCCCTTTGCGAATTCCAATTGCGTTGCAACGGGCAACCACTCACGCAGGCCGTGATGTGGTTCGGGCGAGTTGCTCACGCTTTGGCTTGGAGTGCAGGAAAAAATGTTGTCTAGTTGGCACTTTCATTGGCGAACAGCTCCAACCAGCAGCGATGACATTTGACCAAGTTGCTAAGTCACCCTCCTCCTCTCCGGCTGACCAGATTGCTGTTGGTTGCGATTCGTTGCATAGTCGGTTTGACGCTCAAATGCTTGAAAGTGGTTGGGGCGGGCGTGGGACGTGGCCAGCTGCAGCTCGGACTGTTGAATGAAGAATCTTCGCGATTGGCAAGCTGGCCACTGCATCGTTTCCCGGCGAGTGTGTGAATTTGCCACCTGCCGGGAACATTTGCCTTGGCTCCTAATTAGTCCTGTCTACTTCGATTCCCTGTGGCATATGGTGTCCAAAGGAGGAAATTCGATACGCCTGAGTTGCAGAGCATGCAACTTTCTAAGGCGAGCAGTGGCTAGGCTGCAGATAACGAAACCTTGCCTAGCAAGCGCTTATTCGTCACCACCAACACCTCATTCGGCTTGAGATCGGTTGGTTTAAAGCGGAAACCATATGCTGCATCATTGGTGGTGCAACGTCTGTTGCATGTACTGCAAAAAGTTCCACCAATGCTGTTTTTTTCAACGTTGGGAGGTGAAAATCATCAAAAGATACCGATCAGCTCCTGCCTCTCGGCATGCCGGATAAATGTTAGATCGGCATTCTTTTAGGCGCTACTTTGGCGCATCCTATTTGTAAACTTGGATATCGTATTGTGAGCGCGATCACTTTGGACTGAAGACACTGTTCACTAAGCGGTTGTCAAATGGACCGGCACCATACCAAAACAATTTCAGAACTGAAGGGATTTACACCCCCATGCACTTTACCCAAGTGACTCACTCGACAGTCGTCATCGTCATCAAGTTCGTTGATATTTGCTGCATTGATACGAGCGCTCGCTCGAGCGAATGCAAACGAAACGTATGCTTCACAGCTAGTCTCTCGCCAGGGTCACAACGCCTCGAGAAGAAGTTCGAAAATGTTACCATATTTTGCGAAATCGTCTCGTTCGCATCCCGAAGTCATATTTGATAACGTATCGTCGCGTCGAGAGTATCATCTTAAAGGTCAAATCGAGCTGAGACTAGTCTGGATCAGCTGGGGACGTTGTGTACCATTTTTGGAATATAATTCGCTGTGTTTTACAGCCCACTCAGCTAAGGATTGGCAAACCCAATAGAACATGAATGCAGCCAACCATATCCTCTACTTACTTACGGTCCAAAAAGAAACGCGCCACACGCATCGGAAGAGTGCAGCCGTTTTGACTTGAATTCCCAATGTTCAATGTGAATTTTCTATTGAAGCTCGTGGCATTGTCTTGCAGTGATTTACTTTCGATTGCTATGCATGCAAGTGTGCCAAGTACTTCGATGCTACAACTCAGGTAATGGCTGGCTGATTCATGATATTCTCAGATGTTTGAAGCATACACGGTAACTTGCGGTGCCACTACGCACTTTATTCGTACATATGTATATGCTTTCGTAGAGAATACGGTTGAAGAACGATTACTGCGAGTCAACTCAAGCAATATCTATTTGCAATTGATTATCCTAATCTTTTGCCCAATGTAAACTTGGTCATCTACAAAACGCAAAACGCTTAACTATTAAATTGAGAATTTTTAACACTATATATTCCGAATAACTTCGCCTGGTTACCTATTACAAACTCATTGTATTTTTTTTATAAAAAATCTCTTAAAAATATAAGCTGCGAAAAATTCCGTTGAAATTCTGCAAGTTTTGAAAAACGATACCGCGTTAATTTGTTGATATTGCTAAAACGATCAAAATTATTTCGGAAATAGTTAACTGACTCCAACATCGCGCGATACAAAAGATTATAAACTTAACAATCCTCAGCCTAGCTGAGATTATTGACGTGATCGTTAAGCTGTTTAAAATGATTTGATAATGATCGATTGACAGTGAGTGTGACAATTGATTTTCTATTCAATTGAGTCATCTCTTATTCTGTGATAGCAAATAATGATTTCTAAATAGGAGCGGATTGATGTGGGCCAAACAGCGTAGATGAGTAGCATCCAAATGCCGTAAACTTTATGAATGATTTTACAAAGTGGCCTCATGAATATCTGCAAACAAGCTTCATAGAACGTCCTCTGCACTAGATAGCATCTGCATGATAATGAAAATATTTACAGTGATGTTAATCAAAGGTCGTTAATAAAATGCATTACAAATGTTTTGTTACAGAATGCCAATACAGGCGCCCCAATGGACAGAGTTTTTGTCCTGTCCAGTCTGCATTAATGAATTTGCAGCAAAGCAACGCCCTCCCATAAGTTTAGGGTGCGGCCATACAATATGTCGCACGTGTTTAGCCACCCTCCATAATAAACAGTGTCCGTTCGACCAAGTGAGTCAATTTCATTGGAAACATTAGATGACATTTGAAATAAACGCACTTTTCAGACATCCATAACAACCGACCTAGAGAACTTGCCGATAAACAATGCCCTGCTGCAGCTGGTGGGTAGTAGCTCGCAGCTCAACGCGAGCGGATCCAGCGAGTCGGACGCCATAAACTCGCCAAGTGTGCAGAACCTCCCTACTGACGACTTGCAGCATTACAAGCTCGCAAGCAAATGTATCGAAGAGCTAGCATTGTTCCTGAAGCCGTTTGCGAATGGCAGCTCGGGATGTTTGTTGTCGCGGCCGATGCAGCGGAAGCTGGTGACCCTAGTAAATTGCCAGCTGATTGAAGATGAGGGTCGGTCAAGGGCGTTGAGGGCAGCGCGCTCGCTGGGCGAACGTACTGTGACGGAATTGATCTTGCAGCACCAGAATCCGCAACAGCTAAGCTCGAATTTGTGGGCTGCAGTGCGGGCACGAGGATGCCAGTTCCTGGGTCCTGCTATGCAGGAAGAAGTACTTAAGTTAGTTCTGCTGGCACTGGAAGATGGGTCTGCTCTGTCCAGGAAAGTGCTCGTGATGTTCGTGGTGCAAAGGCTGGAGCCACATTTTTCACAAGCGTCAAAAACAAGCATTGGTCATGTTGTGCAGCTGCTTTATCGGGCAAGCTGCTTTAAAGTGTCGAAGCGGGATGGCGATTCATCGTTGATGCAACTGAAGGAGGAGTTTCGAACTTATGACGCGTTGAGGCGAGAGCACGATGCTCAAATTGTACAGATTGCTACTGAGGCTGGACTGAGAATAGCGCCGGATCAATGGTCTGCTCTCCTGTACGGTGATACTGCGCATAAGTCTCACATGCAAAGCATCATTGATAAGCTTCAAACGCCACAATCGTTTGCGCAATCTGTGCAAGAGCTGGTAATTGCGTTACAAAGGACCGGCGACCCAGCCAATCTTTCCACACTACGAGATCCCTTGAATCATTTAGCAAACATCGATCCGGGTTGGGAGGCGAATGTACCGTGGAAAGAAGTAGCTCAAGCGCTAGAAGATGTAAAGCAAGTGGTAATTGGCCTGGTGGAGTTTGTTCAGCATCACGGCAATCGGAAGCTACAAGAGTCGAATCAACCAAACCCGAATGCTAAGTATAAGATCAGCTATTGCCGCGATCTCGCTGTGAAACGGATTTGTCCTCGTGGTGCTAGTTGTACCTTCGCACATTCAGAAGCTGAACTAGAGAAGTATCGGTTGAAGAGTCGTAAAAATAGTACAAAAACGCCAATTGTTGTTAACACAAAAGAGACTGCTGTTGATTATTTGGATACGCCTAACCATACCCATTCACATTTGCCATCAGAAGAGACTTCGCCGATGCGTTTCGCGGGGGCTGCGGGAAAGGTGTCCGGGCCCCCGCCGCCTCCACAAAATATATTACCACCGTCTTATATCGATATAATGCCACCAATGCATACACCAAGTCCTATACCGCCTGGAGGGACACTGAATCCGGCAGGGATTTTGCCAAATGTAGCTTCTAGGCACCAATATGACAGCCTTTACAATATGAACTACCCGATTAGGACTCCAATATCACATCGTCCTCCCCGGCCGAACTTTGCATCAGGCCCACCGGCAGTCTCGCCACAACAACAGCCTGCGCCGGCGACCCAACAAACGCCTAATGCAGCGATGTACCATGCGTCCATGAACAACTTGGGCAACTATGCTCCATCAGATATGTACAACACAGTCAACGCCGCAGCAAATGCCGTCGCGCAGCCACAATTGCAACAAGCGAACAACTCGCAAGGTAAGGTCCCTGCGATGCTGGCTGGCAACAATGCGTTTTTCGCTCAACTCGGCAGCCGAGTCAACGATTATTCGAAGCGAGGGGAAATGATACGCCAAACTATGTTGTGGGACCAGCAGCTGCAGCACGCCCAGCAACAGCAACAAAATCAACAGCAGGCTGTTAACATGAATTTAAACACTCCGCCCAACAATTCGCCGTATATGAATTCGCCAAATAACAATAACAATAAGCCAAACACAGAATTATCAATGCGACAGCTGTACGAATGCCGCAAGCAGATGGAACTGAATCTGCTGAACAAGAACGCAGGCATGAATGGGAATATTCACAAAGGCTTCAGTGGACACGCACAATCGACCCACCAACAGCTTGTTCTTAACAATAACATGCCAAAAGATGATATTTTGACAAATTGCTGGGCCCTGCCCGTTCCACAAATTGGCGGATCATATGGGCTAGATTCTGCTGCAGCTGCTGCTGCGGCATCGAGAGATGCGTTCGTTCGATCCGATTCCATCCTTCAGGACGACGATTATATTCCTTTCGAATCAACAACAATAACCAGCAGCAAATACGGACCTATATCACGTATGCAAAAGAGGGCAGGACATAACTCGGGAATGATGCAAATGCCGCAACACCAATCAGCATCTCTCTACAGCGATAACCTTCATCTATCGAGTGTCTCTAATTCAGCGTGGCCATACTCATCTCCGTCGCCGACCTCTCAAATGATGGGGTACGATCCGCAAATGTTTGAAACGAATGCGGGAGGAGCTGGCGACGAGCAAAGCTCGAAAATGCTCGTAACAACAGCTAGTGAATTCAATATTCCTGGTTTGAGTGCGCAAGATGACTTCCTGTTCTCGAAAACGAACGATATTGGCGGTGTGGTAGGTCGTGGCGCTTCCAGTGGGGTTCCGATGATTGGTTCACAATCTAAAGGTTGCGGCAAGTTGGATGGACCGCCTGCTGGGAATTTTGATTTTAACGTACTGCGAATTGCAGATATCGATAAGAAAGATAAGGATACTTCAACCCCGGTGAGTAATATTAAAATGCCAATAGGATATGCGAAAGCAAGCATGTATGGTATCATCAACTAGTAATATTTCCCATAGATGCATGTCAACTTTTGAAATTTGACAGCAGAATCTTGTTTGATAGTTCAGGCTTCTGATTTTAACGTATTTCCAGAGGCTTTATATTCGGAAAATCGACTATTATTTCCTTCAGACCTTTTATATGTATTTCATAATGCCATATCCAAATAAAACCAATATTGTTGCAATTGAAGTCGCATAGCCCTGATTTCTACGAAACTCACAAAATATTGAGTTAAAACGTTCCTTTAAAACCTCAACCCACAAAAAGTATTTCTCCTTAGAGACTTTTGGATATGATCATACTAGAGATTTTGTTTGTTTTCTTTAGTGTTTTCTTCATTTCAGCCCAATGTCTTTCGATTGGTCGAAGTTCTGGACAGTTTAGAGAGTTAGCTGCTTTCGGTACCACAGAGATGTTGTCCTCATACCACTTCATTGTTGATCGAGCGTAATGACTTGTCGCTAAATCTGGCCAAAATGCCACAGATGCATCTTGTTTCTCGGTAAACGGTTTTAGTCGCTTCTCTAAACGTTCTTTGATGTATACTGCTGAGTTCATGGTACCCTTCGCTACAAATTCCTCTGATCTGAGAACACATCGACATATTGCCTGCCAAATCATATACCGCTCGGGGAAATTTGGTGGTTTTTTGGTTTTATGTTTTGGGCTAACACCACCCTTTGATCCTGCTGTATAGAAGTCCTGACCAGGCAACTGTGCGAAATCGGCCTTCACGTATGTTTCATTGTCTAACACAACACAATCGAATTTGGTCAAGTCAGCTTTCGAGCCCGATTTTTCGCTTATTTCTCCTTTTCCTCGGATCGATCGGGTACTTTTTGGACTTTACCAGGTGTAGAAGTATGAAACCGGATTTTTCTTGTAAATATTACACGTTTGTTATTTGAAAATTATAAAAATACTTTATTCAAAATAGTCTCCATGGAAATTTATACATTTTCCCCACCTCTGCAGCAGATTATGGATGCCACGTCACAAAAACAATTCTTCCTTTGAAGCAAACCAATTGTCGAGCCATTCTCGTACATTTTCATACGAATCGAAGTGTTGTCCAATGATGTGAACAGATGGTAATCGGACGGAGCCAAGTCTGGAGAATAAGCCGCGTGCGCTAGTATATCCCGATTGAATGCCTCGATCGTATCCATGACCCGTTTTGCTGTGTGTGTGGGGCATTATCATGAAGCTAAATGGCTTTATGTTGCTTTTTGCATATTCCGATCGTTTTTCACGTATTCCTCGATTCAAATCGATCATTCAGTTCATGTGGGACCCATTTTCCCCAATTTCTGAATCTTTCCCATAGCTTTCAGACGAAGAGATACTGCTTTCTGCATCACATTCAATTGTTCCGCGAGTTCTTGTAGAGTCTGAATATCGTCTTCATCCAATAAGGCTTGCAAGTTCTTGTCGTCAAACTTTTTCGGTGGTTTCCCATGCTCTTCGTTTCTCACGTCAAAATCGCCATTTTTAATTTTTTTTAAACCACTCGAAGCACTGATCTTTGCCAAGAGCATGTTCACCGTATGCTTTGACAAGCATACGGTGCGATTCTGCACCAGTTTTTTTCAAATGATAGCAGAAAATCAATTCTGTCTGCAAATCATAGCTCGTAGCTCGACATGTTCGAAGTTATAGAAAAATATACCGGTGTATGAAACTACGGTCAATGCGTGTTGACAAACTTCGTCAGCTACTACAGGAAGAAAATGGCGCCGAAGAACCGGTCTTCCCATTCTTAAACTGATAGCGAGCACTATCTATAGGGGTATTCCGGTTTCATACTTATACACCCGCTATATGATCTAAGATTATAATGCATCTTCATCCCCTGAATCATTGCGTTCGATGTTTTCACTTTTTGAGCCATATCTCGAATGGATGTGTTAGGACTCTGCAAAAATTTCCTCTTTATCTTTCGGCTCAAATTTGTATCAGATGGACCTTTTTTTCCTACCTGATCGAGACTTTCTAGCAACAGGAAGGCCCTTTTTGTACTTTATAATCGTTTGTTTCACTGTTGCGATCGACGAATTGGTCTCCGTTGCTAGTGCCGAATATTTACGAAGGGGATTTTCCAGGTATTTGCACACAATTAAATTACCCACTTTTTCTTGATTTGATGAAATCTTTTCAAGAGTGATCTTACAATACGAATGGATTAGACAGTCTTTTTTGTCGCATTTTATAGCTAATTTTTCCATTCCTGATGAAGACTTGAACTTATCCCAAACAGGAGCTAGACAGGAAAAAATAAATGTCATTTTTTCCCGATACAGTCCTTATAAATTGGAATTGGAAGTCCTGGAATATATTGTAATACATTTTTTTTGTCTTTACAACTGAGTCAAGATGTATAGCAAAAATGAACAAAACCGGTTGTGTTCAAATTGAAAACACAAATTGAATGATATTCCAATTATTTTTGCAGCTAACTCCGATGATAACTATTTGGAAGAATAGCAGCGAGGCGAAACCTCTTAGTCCCACCGCGAGCTTTTGGAACACATCAAAAGAAACCACTCCGATCAAAAGTCAGGTTGCCGAAGATCGATACGACGACCGCATTGTGAACGATATTCGCCAATTGGAGCTGCGTCTTGAGTCTGAACTGGCTGAATCTGAGGAGCTGTGGCCGCCACCTTCAGAAGAGACGACGAATGCTCAACACAATTGACGAATAAGTGAATCAATTGAAGTTGTAATACGATTGCTATTGAACAACGACACCTAGATCGACATGCTAAGCGGAACAGAACACAGTACCAGCATATGTAGGTTGATCCATTGGGCAACATGGGCGGATATGCAAAGCAGACGGAAGAAAGAATTCGGATAGAGAAAGTAATAAAAGGTTTGTTGTATCTAAAATTTATAGCAATTGAATGCTGTCTTATATGTACGTAGAGGAATGTGTGGTTGCGTGTAGTATGAGTGACAGATAATGGGGAGTGTCGTGAGGACATGCCATTATCGTGACCGTGTGCTTGTTACAGATTCTCTCAGAACACGTTTTTATGTTTGGCTTTAAGATTTTTGCTTAAAGTGCGGGAATATAACTTTTACTCCTACCTATCAATGATTTTAGTTTTAACTACGTAATTTATCAGTTGAAATGTAAAGAATTGCGAAAGTAATATTGTTATCACTGTTATTGAAAAAACTATCAAACACTTTATTTTATATATTACAATCAGGTAATAATGTGGAAACAACTATATAGATATCTGTTTGGTGTAAGGCTTATACCATATTAGTATAAAATATATATTTTTTATTATTTTCTAATGTGTATCTAAAACGATGGCTTGTGGGCCAATAAAACTTGATAATAATTAGCTAACAGATATATTATCTAACTAGATATTTAGAAGAGATAAGCTTAAATGCGTCATTTTGGCTCGAAAATGATGCGAAAACTATTCAATGTACACGCGTGAGGTGTGCAATAATGAGTATAGGAACAAGATAAATGTTGTGCGAATTGTTATATTTGATGGTAATCGATCATTTTTTCCATATGAAAAAGCACGATCAAAACACTATGGTTTTAGTTGAAAGATGTTATTTTGCGAAACTGTTACGTAGCCTTTTAATAATATTTAATAATGTAACAATCAAAATACGATAAACATATACATAATTATTTATTTTTTATTGTGTTGTTGCCTAGTATGTTGATGTCATTGACAGCAATTGATTTTGCTTAGCTTCATTTCCCTGTGAATGTTTTTAGTAGCAATAAACTGAAACTATTTGCGTGTATGTCACTCATTCGTAGTCGATTGTGATTTTTTTGTAAAAATAATTTTAAAACGGGCGGGTTTTTATGTTGGACATCTATATCATAAAAACGATTATTGTGTAGTCTTATTTGAGACTTATTATAAATTATGAACATATATATATATATATTTAAATATATAAATATTTTAATTTTCTTTTGTTAAAGAGAATTTCATTGAAATAATGATGACTATGTATTTTTAGAAAAAGATGCGATTTATAGGAGCATCTATATAGAAAATTGAAATGAAACAATGTTGAATGTTGTTACCATAAATAAAATAAATGATTTTTTTTTAAATTTTGATTTAACCGATAATTTTTTATGTTTCCCTCGTAACTTAAACAACGCTTTGGTAGATGAAAATGTAATCGAAAGATTTGGATAAATATCAAGCTTGTTTGTTTTTTGAGAAGTATGTTCTTTTTATTTTTCACTCAGGAAAGGTATTTGCTAGTAGTATTTAAAGTGACGATTAATTTCGAAAGGTAGTTTGATTGAAAAAATAATCGTGTATCTCAAACGTTGGAGGCGTTCAAAAAATTATCTTTTATCGATATAAAGAACTCAAACAGCTGAAAATAATGATAAATTAGTTTTCTTAGCAGAAACCCTTATTAAAATTTACAAAATACATTTTACAAGCATCGTGATGCGGTTTTGGATCTATTGTCCTGTTTGCAGATTCCATTTTAAATTGATACAATACATGCATTGTAATAGAAGTCAGCTATCTATGTTGAGTTTGTGCTATTAATTTGAGTTGAATTCTTGTCAATTTAAAGTTGATAGACTAAATGTTGCTTGTCCATGATTTTCTTTTCTGTCCATGATCTAGAATTGTCATTCGTTACGTTCCGTCGGGAAGTTTTAATTTATTCCTCTTATAAACATCTGATAATATTCTTAGTTAGAAAGTTAACGCGACAAACGATTCGTAAGTTTTTATAATATTAAATTACATTAAAGTTAGGTTGTTTATTCGTGTTTCACATAAAGCAACCATATACATATTCAATCGTTTCGTCTAGATATTCAATAGCATAGTCAAATGAAAGTGTTATCGCTATTGCCTTGCGAATTGTAATAGAACTGTATTTTTTCGGTATCCCTTAGTCTTTTGTTGTTGTTTTTAGCATGTGTTTCGCGCATTTTTTTTATAACTCTGCTGTGAACCATTTCAAAACACTCGAAATTTCGTAAAAGTTTTCAAGCTTTCAATAATTTTTATATGCCTGAATCTTGGTAGATAGTCAACATGCTAGTAGTGAAAATATATAAACGATTATCACGACCCGTTGCACTCACCAAATGAGTAGCAAACATAACAACTACTATTGATATCGTGATAGTGAATACACTTTTAAAAACAGCAAGCTTTGATTTTTTCTATATTTTATTTTGCTTAAGCAACTACGCAAAAACTAAAGTTATTCTAAGAATTTCACTTAGATGTTTTTGAAACGTAAAAGAGATGAAACTGATGTATAACAATTCGCACACCGAGTGTTGCGAAACCTCTTAAGCTATTTCAACAATCCACATTGAAATATTGTATAACATGTAAATGCAACTCAGTTAGTTTTTTCCGCATATGTATATTGATTATTTTGTTGGTTTTACATTCACGTAGTTTTCCATCGACTTAATTCAAATTAGATCAAGTCAAGTCTTCTACTAAAATACTATGCTGTAGTATTGTTTTTCTAAAAAAATAAATGTATAGCTGTACACGACCTAAAGTATTTTGCAAAAAGGAATAGGTAAAGAAATGATCGTAAAGTAAAGTTTGATTTGGAATAATAAACGATGGGTAGCTGCTACACAAAATTATGCTTAATGCAATATGTAGATGAAAAGCAAACAAATATGAAGTGTATGAAAATACAAGAAAATCTTTTATAAAATATACAAAATGGACGTACATATACACACACTCACACATGGATACATGAAAGTATATATTTTATGAAAAAACTATAAATATTTAAAGAACACAAAGTATATATATATAAATAGCATGATGTAAACGCAAAATGTAAGGAGAATGTAGAACACAATACAGATTATAACTGATGACAAGATTTTTGGGCTGTCGAATCACAATATATCCCTCATAGTCTTCTTTTAAATTTTCTTCATCTGATCGTTTTGAATACAAATTGGCCGCATTGACTAGCTGTGATTGAGTGAAGACCGATTTTTAAGATTTTTTTCCTACTTGAGTGCTGTGCGGCTTCATAGTTTCAATTCTATTACTTATAATTACAATACTATTCTTCCAGTTTCTTTGCGTGATGTCTAACTATCCAAACGACACCAACTTTTTAGAATATTGAGTAGACTGAAAAAGTATTTGATTGATGGAAAATTTTGTGGATGCATTTATTTCTTATGTTCGAGCGATTTTAAATGATGCTTGCAATATACGTTTGAACACATTGATTAGTGGAATATTTCAAGTAGACGGCGAAGGCTTCGTTACTTTTCCAACCCAATTCCTCCTTTTCCGGTGAGCCACTTATTTGATTCTGTACAAAACTGAAACCTTTACGACCCGTAATAATGGGTGGTAAAGGTTTGAATGTTTTGTACTATTGCATCACAAGCTGGGCTTCTCATTATTATTAAATAGCGTTTAAACTACCAACTCTGGAAATAATTTGAGGAAGAAGCTGATTTCGTTTTTAATTTTTTCCACAATTGTCTTGTATCGTTTTACTTCTAAACGACTTTGAACGGAGTTGATAACAACTTGGCGAATGCTCTATTAAATATGCTCAATCAATGAGTGCAATCCTCTATATCGTTCGAACTTTTTAATTCAGCTAGTCGATCAAACGTTCACGTTCTTTCTACGAACGAAATAAATTATGTCCTAAAGACTTTAATTATTTTATTTACTTCATTTGAATGTGTGCTTATTTTTATAATATACATATGAGGGGTATTGGTGGTGCAGTTTTATTTTAAACCCAATGGGTTCATGAAATGATATTTTTAAATATTTTAAAATACATTGAAACAGAAAAAAATATTTAAAAATAAATAAATTAATGAGCAAATTTCTATATAAAGAGAGATGAACACATTAGAGAACGATTAAAATTGATTGTAATTAGAAAAGAGATTAATGAAGACGTATGAAGATGACGAAAAACAAAAATATTAGCTACTATACCTATTAATCGCAATAATTTAATACAACAAACATACGGAATGTAATGCAAATTGAAAGATTCAAAATGGAAAAAAAAGATAATATATATACACATTTGAAAGAAATGGAAATGTTTTTTTTTGAATCTAAAGAGAAACTTTATATAAATTGTATATTCTAAATACATGGGGAAAAAATTGAAAAAAAATATCCATAATTGAAACGATAAATAAATGTAAAATGCAAAAAGTTAACATATATTATATATTGCAATTATATATATGAAAGTATAAGGTATAATCCTGTATTTTATATTTATGAACAAATTTATATGTATGTGGAAGCAACCAAAAAGGAAAATCATCAAAAATTAATAAATGTTCAATCGATTTGACTAAACACGTTTCTATGTAATCCCGTCATTCTGTTTCTACACTATTTCATGCTACTTGCTCGGGATAAGCTATCCGATTGATCCTTACAAGGTGGGAAAGATAGACAACATGCAATGTTGCTCTTAAATAAAGGAGTTTAGCGTGGCAATAGTCGGAAATGTTGGGATCCGAACAATGTTTGTTTTGCATTAGCGTGAAATGTGATATCGACATCATAATTAATTCATTTTATGGCACATAAATGGGAGTAGAATTTGAAAAAAAAATGAATATTTTTACTATATTTAAACAACAAATTAAACACGAACAAATTGAGCAAATATATGTTTGAAAATATCACATTTCACGTGACGGGATGAGACGTAAAACAGAAAATCTTCAATTGTTCTTCTAATGGAGCCACGTTTTAAAAGTGAAATTTACGCTGCTAATATTATTTGATACTTATCTCTGCAAAGTTGAACACAATGATCTAAAATTGCTCCATCTAACTAATGCATAAATATACACTTTACATTTATTTATGTGAAAATTAGTGGAGTGACTTAAATAAATAGATATATTATAAATATTGAATGTAAACAAACGGAAGATATCACCGATAATAAAAATACTTCTCAAAGATCAATTCATAAGTTATATCCTAAGATGAGATAAAAGAAATAGAGAAACAACTTTCGACTTGTGATGTGCAATTTAGAGTTAACATATCTCCAGTTCAATGGAGACATTCTATATGGACGAATTAAAACAAACACAAAAAAACATGATAAATAGTAGACAAAAGTATATATTTACATTGAAGTAAACTAAAATGGGGGGGGGGGGGAATGTCAAGCAAAGAGCAGAACTAAATGTGAATGTGTCGTATACAGAGAGCTGCGTAACAATCCGGTAGAGTCATAGTAGCGGTGTTACCTTCGAAAGGAGTAACTTTGGATGTGCGCGAAATGTATAACATAATATGTAATTTTTAAAAACTCATCTCCGAATAGAAACCATTTGAACATCCATGATGTAAATGTAAATGTAAGTGTAAGTGGATCAGTTAACATTTTATGAGGTTCTTTGGCTGTTTGTATACATATACTATTTAATTTATTGATAAACCTAACTAAAATCAAACTATATAATCTATACCTTGAAATAAAATATATCTGAATTTATACAATGGCTGCAAATTAGCATGCGAGTCTAATTTATTCAATAATAAAATTGGATAAGAAATGAAAGATAAAGAATAGCTTTTTCGAGTTTAAAAATACAACGTGTATTATTTCACGTGTAATAAAAAGCAAACACTTGGATCGAATGTCGAATAATGATTTAGAAAATATACATACCTTAGAATGGCTTAGCATTCGAGAAGCTTTTTTTGAATTTTCATCTCCAGCTAATAGCAATTTATCGTTATTTCGGTTAAGCAGTTCCCAATGAATACATAAAATAAGAATCCTCAATGTACGCACATTGTGAATCTTAAGCATTATTAGAAGACACGTGGGAAAGCTTATACAATGAGAAAGTTTTATAAATCGACTGTTTAGTTTGGAATTGCGTATTAACCATTTGCTAATGTTTCACATTGAATTGTTTAAAAAGGGTAGAAAAGATAAGTGAAGTTTATTAAAACCATACATTGATTTGCTAGGATTTATTCAACATAACAATTATTTCAAATGATTTAAGTTTGATAGGATGTGTTTGATAACTACCTCATTGATTCATCTGATCTTTTTCGTTCTAAATAAAATCCGAAACACTTTGAAAATAATACACAACCACATTAAATTTAATACGTACTCATTCTCAATCGAACATTAGCCAAAAATATGCCCACTAACCGCCATAGACGAAGATGGAGAGTATCAAATCAAAATTAACTGGAAACAACTCCCTTCTGACAAAATAAATTGTATGTAAATGCATGTCAGTAGAAATAAAATCAGATGGCTAACATTTTAAATATACAATATGAAGCTGGTATGCATCCATTTTCAACACTACGAAATCGTTCGGTTAGATCCAACCAGCTGAATACATGCGCAATAAAAGATAAATAATTCGAGTTCAACCAAATCATGGGGATGCTTGCTACCTAGTTTTCATATCGACTTGCAAAAATAAACACAAACATTAAGACAATCATATTTAACTCTACAGAAACGTAGATTAGACACCAGAAACCGATAAACTACAAAAAAATTGATGTACATGTAAATAGTCTGCAACTAGAAATGATATTTGCTATTAGCTGGCAATCAGATAAAAACTATTTTTAAATGCAATATTGTGTTTATAATTTTTTTTCTTCAGTTGAAAGATTAAAATTGTCGATCAAACTCAATGTAAAAATACTTTCTGTTCGGATAAACAAAAAGAACGTAAAAACGAAATAGTTCAATATTGGATGAAGAGATATATCTCTTAATTTATCTCTGAAAGCATTAGTTCTATGTAGATTTTAATGAAAAATATGTTCAAGACATTCGCTTGGAAGAAAATTGTGTAAAGTGTTACTACTCTGTTTGAAAATGATACATTTGTTGGAATTATAACGAGTTCTTCGTGTGTCGACAAAACATCCGTCGGAAGAATATAAACAATTCCAGCAGCCAAATTAATAATTATATTAGAATCTAGATGTGCTTCAGTTAACTTTGTGTTACTGCCTCTAATTGGTCGTTCAATGGACATTTCGAATAAATTGTACTGAACATAATTTCCGCAATTTTTAAATTTGCTATTGTGACCTACTGTTCGCAAACTAGCCAACGGTGATTATATCCAAGTGTTGCGTCAATTAGAATATTGTTTATATGTTTATTTGAAATACAAATGGTTTATTTCTTCCAAAATGAATTAGTCAAGATGCCATTGTTCGCACTTTCTACTGAATCGTTTTTTTTTTGCAAACATATATAACAAAATGCAGAGTATCAACTAGAATCCAATACTAATATGAAACGAACAACATGAATACGTTCTTTCTTTCGAATATTCTTTTGACCTTTTGAATCAAAACACATATATTTATAATCAAATTTGACTTGAAGACGTCTAAGATTTAACAAAAAAAAATATATATATTGAATTCATAACATGAATGGATCTTACAACAACCAAGCAATTCTACAAAACAAATATTAGTCGATAAAATTTATGACAACTAAATTAAGATAACAACAATTATACCGGCCATACATTTACAGATGATTTATTTATATTAAATTTACTATAAGTAAAAAAAACTAAAGAAGATGAAGAAAAAAATAACAAAATGGGTATTATTGAAATTTAAAAAGCTTTTGCTGACACATTTTATTTTTCACGATAGAAATGAGTATAAGTAGTAATATTTATTAATTTAATCATAAAATGCGTGAACGACCCATCTTAAATGAAATGAATTAAAATCATATTTAAACACATCTGAACTGTAAAAATTGATTGGGTGTGAGCCCTATTAATGCATGTACTATATACTATACTAAACAATTGTATAAAAAACTAAATGATCTAATATGAACAAAATGGAAAACATATGAAACATGTTGCACATGTAATATTACCCATATATTTAATTAACATAATACTGATTACATTAATCACGATATATTGTATTTGGTGGAAGTATATTAATTAAATATACGTAAAAAAATAACATGTAGTATTTGTTTTATCTAGAAGATGTGCCCAAAATTTTCAAGAACATCGTTCGAGGGTGGAAACGCTGATTTTTGTCGGCATTTTATCATTTTCTTATTAAGTGGTTTTTTTTTGTTAAACTGGATGTATCATAAGAAGTGCAGTGAACTGAATATATGCTGGTTTACAGTGATGGACACATAAATAGGCCAATTCAACGCAAGACACCTTCAAATACAGCCCTGATACAATTCTATCAAAAGTATGCAAGTTCGTTGAATTGCTGGAATTGCTTTGTTTATTTGCAGTTAGCAATAGTTTAAGAGTAGAGCTATTTGCAGTTGGACAATTAAATAGGCCAGTGCAATTATTTTTGTTAATACCAATTTATTATTACACAATTGGTTTGGTATATTTATTTAAATGGAATTTAGTACCGAATTGTAAAATAATTTTGATTCTAGCCTTCTAAAAACATGGGAAGAAGTGCACACTGTTCTGAATCTGTACGAGCGAAAATTGTGTAGATGAAAAACGAAGGTTTTAATATTTCAGGCATCGTGAAGCATTTAAATTGTTCCAGGCATATGGTAAGGAATGCACTTGAGCATCACAAAAAAAGAAGAAACCGTAGAAGACAAGGCAGGAGCTCCTAGGCCTCAAAAAACATGTCAATGTGAAAATAAAAACATTACGCGTCTAAGCAAAAAGGAGCCATTTTCATCCTCTAGGAATATCCAACGGAAATTAAAAAAAGATTACAGAAGTGATGTATCCTGCAGAACAGTGAGACGTAGATTATAAAATGCTCGACTAAATGGTTGTGTCGCGGGAAAGCGACCTTTAGTAACTGCAAAGAACAGAATTAGTCGGATGCAGTTTGCCAGAACCCATCTCAACAAACCGCTCCATTTTTGGAAAAAACCAAAAACCAAATTTAACAGAGTCGGATCAGATGGTAAAATTTATGTCAGACGTCCGAAAGGTGAAGCAAACAATCCCATTTACACTATTAAAACAATTAAGCACGGCGGAGGCTCTTAAAGCCCAGATTTAAATCCTTTAGAGAATTTGTGGCAAATAGTAAAAAAGGAAGTTGGAAAGAAAAACCATAGAAATTTGAACGTTTTGTGGCAAACGGCTAAAGAAGCATGGCAAAATATTCCGAGCTGTATGTGCAAGAAGCTTGTGGAAAGTATGCCAAAACGGTGCGCTGCTATAATCAAGAGCAAAAGATACCCAACAAAATATTGACCGTTTTTTTATTCTAAGTAAAGTTTTTAAATTTTTTTTATATGAAAATTTAAAGTGTCATATTTATGTGACCACGTTATTTTCGACTTTATTACTTGAATTACTATTTTATTGTCTTTATGTTAACATTGAACCAATACTAACACACCGCCTCCACCAGATACCAATACTAACACACCGCCTCCACCAGATCATCTCCAAGGCATGGGTCGATGAAAAATTACCTGATGATTGGCGGACGGCCATCATATGTCCCATACATAAGAAAGGAGATAAGCTTAGATGTGACAACTACAGAGGCATTTCACTGCTGTGTACGTCCTACAAGATCCTGACCAAAATTATTGAAAAAAGATTGACACCGTACACTTCCACAATAATTGGCGAATACCAAGGCGGATTCAGATCCGGTATGTCGACGATAGATCAACTATTCTCAGTAAAACAGGTGCTGGAAAAATGCTGGGAATACAATATTGACGTGCACCAGGTCTTCGTAGACTTCCAACAAGCATACGATAGTATAGATCGAAATATACTATATAAAATAATGCTTGATTTTGGGATACCTATCAAATTAATACGAATGACCAGACTAACGATGACCGACACACGATCTAAAGTCAGATGTCAAGGAGATCTGACTCAAAGCTTCGACACCAGCTCAGGTCTTAAACAGGGTGATGGCCTCGCCCCCACACTCTTCAATTTGGCCCTAGAGTATGTCATCAGGAAGATTGCAGTAGACAATGCGGGAACGCTACTCTTTAAGTCTACTCAAATAGTAGCGTACGCCGATGACATCAACGTCATGGCCCGATCTCTATCTCGTGCCAAAGAAGCGTTTACTGAGCTGGAGTCAGCGGCTAGGCAAGTCGGCCTAAGGGTCAATGTGAACAAGACCAAATATATGACCCAGTCAAGGAAAAAGACGCCAAATAGACAAAACATGACGATAAATAACTACAGTGTGGAAAGCGTTAACTCTTTTATTTATCTTGGTGCCAACCTCGCCAAAGACGGGAATGAAAAGGACGAAATTGAACGGCGAATTGGTCTAGCCAATAAAATATACTTTTCAGTCCTCTCGGTGATTAAAAGTAACAAAGTGCACCGAAAAAATAAGCTGCGCGTCTATAAAACGATCATCCGTCCTGTATTGATTTACCGATGTGAAACATGGACTTTGACTCAAGCCTCAGAAAAAAGGATTGACGTCTTCGAACGCCGCATTTTGAGACGGATTCTGGGGCCCGTGAAGGACGGACCGGACTGGCGAATCCGGTACAACCATGAGTTGTACGCTCTTTATGACGAGCCACCAGTATCGATTCTGACGAAACTGCTACGACTTCAGTGGGCTGGCCATGTGGAGCGTATGGATGACAGGCGAATTCCCAAGCGCTCCATGAAAGGCCGAGCAACAGGAAGCCGCCCACCAGGAAAACCACGCAAACGATGGGAGGATGCAGTTGACAACGACAGCGAATCCTTGCTGGGATTCGCTAATTGGAGGACGCGGTCGCTGGACCGAGACAGTTGGAGGCAGTGTCTTCGGGAGGCCAAGGCTCGATTTTGGCTGGTGCGCCATTGATGATGATGTTAACATTGAAAAGAAGAATTTTAAGTATTTTGTTTTTAGAATACTAAGGAGCTTATAAAATAAAAGTAGTTATTTTAATTTGATTAATGTAGTTTTGGTGAAACAACATTAACTTAAATTAAGCGAAAGCGGCTTTATTGTGAGTCCACCACTGTATTTATCTCTTAAGTGAGATTCTCCGAAATTCAATGGAAACGTACCCAGCAAGGTGGTCGCTCCATTTTTAGCACATATGGTTGGTTAGTTGGTTGTAGTGGCAGCCCCTTTTTTATCCAAAGGTAGCTCACTCAGGCCACGAGAGGCCCATTGTGATACCACAGAATTTAAGGGCGGCACTAGAACCTGTGGGATGACGAGAACCATCCAGATTCTCGAATAAAGCCGGCTATGCAGTCAATGTCCAGATCAGCTACTTCCGTGAGGTTGTCTAGGAAGGGCGTGCCCAAGATTTGCATGCGCTTCCTGGACAGCGCCGGACATTCACACAGAAAGTGTTTAATAAATTCTTCCTCTTCCTCCGATCTGCAACTTCGGCAGAAATCATTGAAAGGGACACCCAATCTTTCTGCGTGTCTGCCGATCAGACAGCATATGCACATATGAGTTTAGTTAACTTTCCTGGCAACAGTTATGCGTATATTACAGAATATTTTTCGAAATTATTAGAAAAAAACCGCGTGAAAAAAGTGCCAAAAAATTTGTTTTATTGAACTATTATTATTATTTTATACAAAATTCTCCTAGCCATATAAAAAAAATGCATATTAAACGGTGACAGTTATCCTGAAACAACAAATTGTCTGAAACAAAAAAATCATTAAAGGTTTTATTTAAGGGGCGAGTATGGTTTTTTCACTTCAAGAGTATTCAGTTAAAATTTTAGGTCGATTGGAGTAACATTGACGGAGCTACAGGATTTTAAAACTTTGCTTTTCGACGCACTATAAACTGTAAATCGACTGTTTCTCTTTTTTTTAAACGCGTTTTCCCAACACTTAGCTTTTTCAAAGTCGGTGAACGCTCTAACTTAAAATCTATTTATCCGATCCTTTTCAAATTTCGCATACTTATTCTGTACGTAAATCACGAGGTAAGCACGTCGAGATGTTTTATTTTTAATGATTATAATTTGTTTTATAGCCACAAATTAATCGATTGAAAAATAGTTTTAAAAAATATATCTCGACGTGGTTACCTTGAGAATATCATAAACTAACGAAATCTTCTTGGTTTTTTGTCATCAGATGATCGAGTGATGAGTTATGCGGTGCACCGCAAAACCCCCTTTTTTAGGTGTTTACGAAAATTTGCTGTCAGTGGCTTAATAATCAATTTTCCATTCGGGTTATTTTTTGTGGTTTTTTGGTTTAAAAAAATAGAAAAAATAAATATATTGAAAAGCCCATGGTTCACACGTTAACTATACACGTGTTCAATAAATGATAAAAATTTCAGAAGGATCGGTTCAGTAATTTCGGAGACATGGCATGGAAAAAAGTGGTTCGGAGAAAAATACACTTAAACTTTTTAGAGTGATGATTTTCCTCCAAAATTGAAAACATTACTAGTATTTAAAATATCGGTTAGGCAAGGTTATGAGGCCAACATTCTCTTTTTAAATTCAGTATTACCGATAATATACTTGTTTCATGTATCACTCGAACATTTTCTGTGTATATAAAGCTAAACACTATACAGCGGGGAAGTCTTACAGAGTCGCGTGTGTCTATGAGTATACACAGGGCGCACGCATTAAATCGAGCCCAACTATAATAATGCCTGGATTTTTCTAAAATTTTAACACGATAATTTTGAGAATATTTACTATAGAAATAAGTTACATAAAAACATCGATTTTTAAGAATGTGTAAAGCCTATTACCCCCTTAAGTCAGTGTTTAAAAATTATTACCATAAGACGACCTCTTCAGAGGGATATTAAACAGCTCCAAAACCTACACGTCGTCCTCAAAATCAAACAATAAACTCCAGAATGCACCAAAAGTTTCGCATTCAATTTATTAATAAATGATCTCGCTAACAAAATAAATCTTACAATTAACACCTGAGGGTACATAGCTTTTAGGAGTTAATGCGCTAATGTAAGTACCGGTACGTTTTACTTCCTTCAACATATCGAAGTTATGCACATATTTCTTTGGCTCAATCGCAATTCAATTATTGTTTTTGGCCTTCTTTGCTCGAGGCTCGCCAACATCCAATGCGTATTTTGCTGTATGTTCGGATGCATTTTTATTGAACATCTCCTTATCGTGTTTGTACACATCCGCTATGCTGCTCTGTAATGGATCATCAGGATTCGGGGTATCCAGTAGCATTTGTATGGATAATAAAATCGATTCCAATGTGAGGGCTGGATTGTATGAACCGGTTGGTGGCATTCGAAGAATGTCCAAACATATTTTGCCGACTACAAAGAAAGAAAGGTAGTCAATTGCCTTGCATCTGAACCATAATGCGGAATGTTCTTTTAAAACTTGGTACTCTTTGTTCTTAACGGCTAATTTGGCAGCAATATACATGAATTGAACTGTTTAAGGTGAAATTAATTGCATGACGGCCAGAGCATTGCATACGCTTAACAAGTACACCGTCAAACAATTATGAAGCTCACGTATATCCTTTATTTAGTAATGTGAAAAAGAAGCGTGGCACACGAAAAGAAGGAAATCGGAGAAAAAGTCAAAACTTCTCTATTAATTGCAACTTGCAGGTGAAACCTGGGGAACCACCACAACCCAAATTCTATTAACTTAACAACTATACAATATACCATTGTCGATATTTGGATGATAGACGGGTGTTAAAAATTTTATCACAGGCGGCTGGAATGGGTACTGGCTAGTGAGCTCTATTGACACTTTGAACTTTCCCTTCTCGAAAGGCGAGCCCTTTGGTCCAGGCACAGTAGCTGTGAGTCTAGTGTAATCGTCATCGGTTACCAAGCTACACTCGATATCTGAAAGAAATAATACTTTATTGTAACGTCGAATAGCCAGACAAAATTGATTTGGATTACGATGACTGGCGTACGACAGTTTCAATCGATTCAGTTCTGTAGGAACCCGTTTCGTCCTGATATCTGGTTTACTCATTTTCGAACGTTTGAGCTGACATGTGCTCGAAGGCGCGAAACACTGCGTGCGAAAAGAACGGTCGTAACCGAGCGGGAAAACCCTGGAATTGTGTTTAAAACAGAAAACTATTTCTATTGTACAGATATTTCAAATTGCTGTCAATTGGATAGAAACGTCAGTCCGTTTGTCAAGCGCGTTGATAAACACGACGGAATTTCTAGTGCATTTTCAGGAAAATAATAGTTTTTCGCTAGTAAGTGAATTTTAAGGCAGAACTTTAATGACAATTAGCTTTTTTATGATTTTTTTTCCAAAAAACTATTGAATTTCTTTATTTCTTAGCAAAGTACACATATGAAGTATTGTTTCAAGAATATACTGTAAAATTTTCAGAACAAAACAACATTTCCAGCGACAAGTTGGCGGCAACATTTTCCAGCGACAAGTTGCCGGCAACATTTTACGGCAACTTGTATGTTGCTGGCAACATTTCGCGGCAACTTATATGTTGCTGGCAACATTTCGCGGCAACTTATATGTTGCCGGCAACATTTCACGGCAACTTGTATGTTGCCGGCAACACATATATATGTTGGCGGCAACATTTAGCAACAACTTGTATGTTGCCGGCAACATTTTCCAGCGACAAGTTGGCGGCAACATTTTCTAGCAGTTTTGCTCCGATTGACTTGAAACTTTCACAAAATGTTCTTGAAATTATCCTACGTTCATTTAAAATAAATCGAAAATTTTGAAAATTACAGAGTAGGCCCGTCCCCTCAATTACTATGGCTTAGGACATTGTTGTAAAGTGTTCGATTGATTTGCCTTCTTGTGCCGTAAGATTCCCTTCTTAAATATACATTCACCGTTTTTAACTTATCATGTAAGTTATAATTAGTGCAAATGTAAATGTTTTCGAAACGAATTTTTTTTTTTTTGCTTTTTAGCCATATTCTCACGGTGGTGGTCAGCTGCATGGCAAAAAATGGTGAAATTTGTTTTAGAAGTTTAAATTTAACATTAATATAACGCAGGCAGTCCAATAAAACAATGCCGCCATAATTATGGCTGCTGTAAATATGAAATTTGAAAAGTCATTGCGTTGCAGCATTCTGGACCGACCTTAAAGGTTGCCATCATTCCTCCGGCTCATGTCACATTTCTAGCGCGTTGTAAGTTTGACCCACGTGTGGTGTGCAAGTCAACGTTTTGTAGTGAAAATCATTAAATTCAGATGCGAAGTGATCGTGAGATGAGCATCATTATCGATTGAAAGTTGAACATCTTAACGAGTATTAGTTTAGGTGTGTTATTTTAGGGATTACAGTAACATAGGGAACTAGTGCCTCATGCCGGCGTTGTCATACTAGATAGCGATTGTTTGTTACAATTACGTCTTGCAGGAAGTCTCTGGGAAGGATTTATTTTCCGTAATTGCCGGTATTCTGCTGGATTTTGTTGATGGCTTGGCGAACGCCGCGATGCCGGCATGCACTCCGCCCGCCATTCAAATTGTACAGGAAGCCGGGGCAAAGATGCCTACTACTAATGCTCGAAAGCCAGCAACAGTTGAGCAAACAAATGAGAAGCATATTAAAGGAAAATGCCTTGTTAATGCGCTGAAGAGCTACAGGGAAAACAATATCGGCAGGCTAATTCTGCGATTCAAGAATTATTATTATTTACACGTGATTGTGCACTTCCGATTTATTGGTTTCTTATTTCTCCTTACACATGATTTTTATTAAACTATGTTGCGTACAAAAAGATCCATTTGTCTCGTTTACTTCTAGCGATCTAGTCAATCATGTCGTCATCTGAAAGCGACTCCGACATCAATGAGGATCAATTCGAGGGCGAAGAAGAGGACGACTCGGATGGCAGTGGCAATGCCGGCACTGAGGAGGAATGCGACGATGAAGATCTACCGTTTCCCATCAGCGTGAATACAGATGAGTCGGACGATGATGATTCCGATGACGATTCTGAGGATGCTTCCGGTGATGCTCCCGATGATGATCCCGAAGACGATTCTGACGAAGATTCTGACGAGGACGTGCAAATCAATGTGAAGGATCTAGCGAAAAAGCACGTGAATCCGCCCAAAAAAGAAAGGCAAGCTGCTCTTCAACGGGTAGTTGACGAAAAACCGAAGAAACGGGTGCAGGATGAGAACCCAGCAGCAAAAGTCAAAGACAAGAAAGCGAAAATGGAAACTAAAGCTGTTGAATCGCCCAAGAAGGCGAAAGAGCCGAAATCAAAGGCTACAAGAAATCCCGAATTGTTGCAAGCAGATGAATCCAATGTAAAGATTCCGTTCGAGCGAACTAAGAAGGATATCAAGCAAACGTATGAAAAACGCCGAGGCAAGTCGTTGTGTGTTCGATTCCCGAAACGATTACCCACCGAAATAGGGGAGATCTTGGCTATGCTTAAGGAACTATGCCCGCAAGTATTGAAGGTGCGCCGCCCGCGGCAGCCAGCTGCTCGATTTTGTTTGGCCGATTTTCACAGCCAAGAAGATTGTAGAAAAGCCATCAAAGAGCTGCGCAAAGCAAAGGTGGACGGCAAAAAGTTGCAGGTTCAAGTTCCGAAGACCGATTCAGAGGATTTCCTAGACGAGTTGCAAAAGCGGCGAAAGAAAAAGTTGGCTGAAAACCGTGCTAGAAATAAGTTGAAAAAATCAGTTGAGCAGACGAAAGAAGGAGAAACGAAAAAAAAGATTTTCACGTCAACCATTATGGTGAAAAATATTCCGATTGGTGCCAGCGCAGAGGACATCAAAAGCCATTTCCCAGAGGCCATGGAGTTTAAGCTGTTGTATAACAAGGACACGCAAGAAACCAATTCGGCGGTTGTAACGCTTCCCACGCCTAAAGATGCGACGGCGGCTAGACGGAAAAGGATAACAATAGACGAGCACAAGTTAACCATCTCGTTTGCCGGTCAGTCAAAATTACCTAAAATGAAAGGTGGCAAAACACAAAACCCGGCAGAAGGGGTTGCGAAACGAGCAGCTGAGAGCGAACAAAAATCAGAGGTGAATGGAAAAAAACAAAAGAAGGACAAGCGCAAGGCGGATGCTCTTCAAAAGGACACTTCGCCCAAAAAGAAAATAAAAATTGAGAAAGATAGTTCGCCGAAAAAGAAGATTAAAGTTGAGAAGGACACCGCAGCGGCCGACGATCGGAAGCAATTCAAAATTAAAAAAGAAATTAAAACTGAACCGGAACGTCAGCTAGCCACGAATAAATCAAAAATGGGCAACGATTTCAGTGGAAACATAAAAGAAGAGAAGATGAAAAAAAGGCAAAGGGAGGACGAGGACGAGGAATTGCCAGCATTGGCCAAATTCAAGGGCACGAGCGGCTTGTATGGCAAAATAGAAAACGTTTCCGGTTCCGCTAGCTCTGAAAATAAAAATGCGAAAAAGAAGAAAAAGAAGCAGAACATAGGCCCGGGACTAAAACAATTCAGAGGAACTGGTGAGACGGAAGCGAACGTTGAAGAGAAATTTTCACTCAATAGGAAAGACAAGCCTGGGAAATTTTCGGATGAAAAAAATTACAATCCTTCGAAATTCTCGAATCAAGGTGCTTTTAAGCGAAGAGGCGGACCGAATAGGAACCAACCGGACAGGGGATTCCAGGCGAACAGGCAGAAATTCAGCCAGAATAAGGGTGAGTTTGGCGGCCGAAAGAATTTCAATAAAAAAGGAAACTTCCATGCAAAATCAATGCGACCGTAAACAATTGGACAATTGCACCCTTAAAAGCAATGCAACACCTCTATTGTCTGTTTTAAAATAAGATTATATACATAATATAATGTAGACGTTGCGTTTGATTTTAGACTTGTACGTATGGGAAAGAGGAGTGAACTCAGGATTCATATTAGGTGTTTCCTAATGGAAAATAAAATGCGGATAATAATAAAAAATAATCAGAATTATAATTTTTATTTTTTTGTAAACTTTTGGCGCTCCAGTTGAAACCGACTGACACATGGCCCCAAAACAGTTTGAGAAGCGATGTTAGCGGCTGTCACTCCGTACTGTTTTTATTGAGCCCCGCGGGTCTTCGCTTTCGTTGTTAGCAACTTTTCAAGGAATTTCGGAAGAATCGTCTGACACTATGTTGTTATCGCGCGCTTGGTGCATGTCGCGCCACCTGACACAAAATCCTAGTCATCTGGCTCGGACTGTGTTCAAGTTCAATGTGGAGCGAGGTTATGTGTGCGCCTTCAGGACCGCGGCAACGGAGTCCCATTCAACGGCGGACAACACGGAAATCGTTTATCGGGGATATTTAACGAACAGATTGAAGGCGGTAAAAGTGTTTTCGCTGACGACAAGCATCACTGGCATAGCCGCACAGCCGATAATTTACGAGCATGCCACAAAATTGGGTGGCACTCCTGTGATGGTGCTGATGTGTGGATTTGTCGGGTTCTTCACGTTCGTGACGCCCATTTTGCTGCATTTGATCACGAAAAACTACGTGACGAAAATATCGTATGAGCCCAGCACACGTGAATACACTGCAACGACGATCACGCTATTCCTGACGCGCCGAGAGGTGAGCGAGTAAGTTTGGATGTGATCGATGTAAACCGGGTATATTTTCAGACAAAGTTCAAAGCGACCGACGTGAAGGTGCCAGATGTCCCGGGGATGTTCACTTCGTTCCTTGTAGGCAAGGTGCCGCTGTTTGTCGAGCCCACGATGTTCACCGATCCCGAGCACTACGTGAAGATGATGGGCTACGACAAACCAATTGATTTTCGATTAGGGAGTGACCAAATCACGACAAAGAGCATGGACAATAAGTCGAAACGATAATATTAGTATAGTGATAGTTGAATAAACTCGTAGCCTCTTAGGATCAGATCTGTTTTAATTTGAAATTAGTTGGCGCTCAGCAGTCGATGCGATGAACGACGGCAAGCTTCAGAGCATTATGATGGCAACCGAGCTGTAGGTTATGTACAAGTTTGTTTATGGGTCTTTGAATATAACTATTTCTCCTATTATCTATCTTATGAAAATATAAATGGGAAGCCAGGATTTAAAATTAATATTGGAGTTCGGGTGAGCTTTGAAATATACGCCCAATAGGAAAAAAAATCATTAATCAGTCTCTTCTCAGCGGAGGCGCTGAACTGCTGTTCGAAAACATAAAAAAGCGGGACGTTGCGTTGAATGGCAGCAAGCGGTGTAAGCGAACCAGAATTTTGGAAGAATGGCTGAATAACAGCATAGAATACTTTCAGGGACAATAAGAGATTTGTTGGAATGGATACGGGACAACTTGCTGAAAGAGCGGCCCGAACTATTTCTGCAAAACGGCTCGGTGTAAGGAATCACATGTTTTCCCTTGAATGATGCGATAAAATATACATTACAGGCGTCCCGGGATTCTTGTACTAGTTAACGATGCTGATTGGGAACTCCTAGTAGGAAAATACGTGTTAAATAACATGGCATTCAGTAATAATGTGTTTTTGTAGGGTGAGTTGGAATACGAACTGCAGCCGAATGACAATGTCCTGTTCATATCGACGTTGCACGGAGGATAAAGTTTGATTTTGCACATGCGTGGTGCGGAAACACGCGGTCATAAAGTTGAATAATTCTGTATGATTTGATGTGGGAGTGCATGCGACAAATACATGATAAGAAAACAAATGCGTTGTTGGGATAGAGTATATGTTAGTATCATTCTTGCTTATGTTCGCGATTAATATAATCAATCAGCATAAAGGTTTGAAAGAAACAAACAACACCAATGTTTCAATTTGGTTGAAAACTCATCATTTCCATTTCGGCCGATACGAATGGTTGCTGTCTTGGCTTTGGTTTGGTTAGTGTCATGTATCAGTTATTTCGCATCGACATAATTCATAGATACAATCTAAAAAACTTATTGTATTAATAGCTTGATAAAATGGCACCCACAAACCGTCGGTGATGAAAACATTTTTCCTGACTAACTGAGGGCCTTGCTTTGCAAGGGACGTAATTCTGAAAACGGTTAGTTTTGCAATTGATTTTTGATTTTTTCCGCAACTTCACTTGGAAAAGAACGTGAATCCTTCAACAGGATATTACTTTGTTCCATGGTGGTTGAGCTAAAAACCCCGCGAAATAAGATCGCAATGGCTCATTTTACGTTATGTAAGGACCGCCATCTGTAAAACTAGTAAACCAGGACAAGAAGCTCGAAAACCTTGGAGTTTTGCACTTAAAAGCCGGAAATTTGTGTTGGAAAATTGTCACCTTACTAATAACACAAGTTGTGAAGTGCGAACCTCGAGGTTCACACGAACAACTTTCCGGTAATTTGTACGTAACTATTTAAAACAAAAAACAAAAATCATAATACAGTAAAACCTTTCAATAACGGAATCCCGTGGGGAATTTATTTTTTCCACTATTGACACGAATTCCACTATTAACAGGTTCCATTATTGACAGGTATTTGAGTCGAACCAAAATGATTTTCCATTATTGAGAGTTAAATAAAATAAAAATCAATGCATATATTCTCATGGCCATTTAATGGTCAAATTAAGTGATATAATGAACGTGAAAAGGAAATATGTACTGAGATAAAACTATTTTTCGATAAATGAATGAAGGAAAAACTGAAAATTAAAAAGGCAGCGAATGACAAACATTATTATTGAAAGTAATCGGTAATCGAAGACTGTTTTGTTTTGCTTGCAATCAAATCATCCTGTACTAAATTGATGGATTCTACTATTTTGTCCAGTAAAAATGTATTTTCCACATTTTGCGATGAAAGGTATTCGTCGATAATTTCTTTTTTGTCTTTAATAACCATGTACACAGCAAACTTGCCACATTTGTATTTTTCTTTCAAAACTTCGATTCCAAATTTTGGCTTCATGATTTTTTATCAAATTGTACTTTTGTTTCAACGTGAGACGTGAACGTTGGATTGGTTTATTATCCTCCTTTTTACGATTCATTTTCAATAGCGACGGAAATTTTTTAGAGTAATGAAGTTCTAATTGTGTGGTCAAAGTGTTTTTCGTTCAAGTGCAATTGACGAACTGAACAATCTATGGTCGCACACACAAAGACAGTGCATAATTCATAGCTATCGAAAACTGAATTTCGATTTCTTAGAAGTTTTGATTACACGATGCTGTCCAAACAATAAAGAAGTCTAAACAATGACTCGAAATGAGAAAGAAAACGATACATTTTTTTGCGATGCCAAATTGCCGCAACAGAAGCGATAAATTTTGCATTTTACGAAATGAAACAGTGATTTCGAAACGATTTTTATAATCATTGGCTGTGATATTGGAAAAAAAGACGAAAAATAGACGAAATTTTTTTTGTTTCCAAGAATTTTTTTCCACTATTCGGAGTTTCGATTTTCCGTTATTGACAGGTCAATTTGTATGGAAGAGCTCAACGGCCAAAAAAATGCCACTATTGACACGAATTCCACTATTAACAGGTTCCGTTATTGACAGGTTTTACTGTAATAGCATTTCAAATAATGATAATGAGACATTACTGTAAGTGGAATGAGTCTGTATATCTTTATATGAATATATGTTGCAATGAAAAACAGATTATATTTTTTCTGTTTGATAAGTATTTTTTGAATCATCCGATTTTCTCAAGAATTGAGTTTTTTCAGTGTTTTTGCATTTTTAAATTGAAAAACTGACTGTACTAGATTTAGTAAAAAATTACCATTATTGATTCTAAATTATGTAATATTATTCGTATCAATTTTTATCAATTTATTTTACATCAATACTTTTTTGTATTACGAAAAATCTTTTAATTTTGATTACTAAGGTCTCTATGCATCATTTAATTTTGTAAAGCATTGGTTGCCAGAGGTGCAAAATTATTTTTAATTTAACTTTTATATAATGTTTTAAAAGTCTTTTTTTACAGTTGTTTTATTGAATTAAAAAACGGTTGTATTCAATTGATTGAAAATTCGATTGATTCATTAAAATGTAAACGAACTTTGATTGACATCTCAACGACGTTAGTAAAACGTTTCGATCATGACATCTGACACGAAACAGAAATACCTTGGATGTGTCAAAATGAAAAAAAACTATCATACTGAACCACCTCAAGACGATACGACTTTGCTTTCGTGAGATATCGTTCTGGAAAGAAATGGTATGAGCGTACGTACGTATGTACGTACACACATATATACATACTTACTTCTAAAAACGTGAAGGTATGTTGAAAATTTCGATTTTCCGACCAATTACAATAACTTCCATACATACTGGGAAATTTATATATACTAAGAAGTTAATAAGCTCATACTTTTATCAATTATTATAAAAAATATACGAGAGATGTCAACGCATTACCAAAACTTAAATTAATTTCTATAATCACTACAAAGCATCAGTATGAATGCATGATTTAGTTTTAATTTTTTTTTGTAGAAAGTAAGGCTAGAAACTCAAGTGTTATCTAAGATCTAGCGAGGGTCTTCTGAATGCCCAGCGAGAGTCTAGAGTGTCTAGCGAGAATCTTGAGAGTGTCTAGTGAGGATCTAGAGAGTGTCTAGTGAGGGCCTAACAAGGATCTTACAAGGGCCTTGCGAAGAGTTTTGCTTCTTACACGGTTGGTACAAGTGAATAAACTCATAAGCCTAGACGATATGAAGGGATTCGTCAAGGAATATATAAGCTAAACGTCTACTGTTATAAAGGAGGAACAGTTAAAATCAGTAAAGAGTAATAAAAAGCTATCAATTTCTGCACAATACAAAGAAGGGTGGTAGTGAGAGTTTGGGATGGTGATAGAGTGAATAAAGATTAAAGGATTGGAGTAATTTAAAGATGCTGCCCCTATTTTCCAAAGAACTGATACAAATTAGATGCCATTCATAATATGTAGTTTTAAATTTTGTTTTATCTTTGAAGATGGCTTATTTTTATTAACTTTGTAACACAATATGTAACAGTCAAGCTTCGTTTCTGATCAGCTAAAGTCGATAAAAACTATTATCAGAAGTTAAATGTCATGGATCTTAAGCTTGGAAAAAATACCACATGACGAAGCATATCGAAAGCATACTTGATGTTATTCAATAAAAAAATCTTTCAGCTGACTGTGCAAAGATGCTTCAATCAAAGGAGGTTCTCAAGGGTTCAGATACAACCTTGGCAAGAACGCACTCGGGTGATTTTTATCCATCCCCGAGGTAAAATTTCCTGAGAATCAGCTAGGTGACAATGACTTTCATATTGAGGTATCCATTCGATTAGAAAGGAGTGCAAATTATTAGTGAAGCGTAGATCATATCAGAAATGAAGTCCTTAAGAAATGCTTGTATTATTCCTTCTGATAAAATGCTCTCCGGATTGAAGCCGTTCTACATGCCTGCCAAAATAGCACAGCAATATTCTTTAAGGAAGTCGTTTCGGTCGATTAACAACGATACAAACACGAAATATAACAATCTCCAAAACAATATTTCTCAGTTTTTATGAGTGGGATAAATTGAACGATAGTCCTTCAACTCTGCAACGAGTGAACTATCTGAAAATCATCAACAGGACGAAAGGTGATCCAAGCAACTGAGGTAGTATGATTGTTCAACAAATTCTCGTCTAATGTTCACACAAAAGTATCCTTCCCTCCATATCTCTGTATCGTGTCAATGGTCTTAGACTTTGTTGTAATGGGCTTTAAAAATTATTGGTTGAAAAAATTGATGAGTGAATCAAAATTTTGTCCGGCATTTTCACTTCAAACGATAGATAGGCAGCGCAGCGTTAGTATGGTATATATGTATTAAGAAGGGAGTAGTCTGTTAAAACGGCAAAAATGGATCATTTTTAAATGCATATAAAAAATAAGCTATTAAAGATATCGACTTGAAATTTGAAATGTATGTATATTGAGATTAAAAGTTCAGATTCACATTAACACAAAAAATTAAGAAACAAAATGGCGCCCGTCCCGACCAAGCGCTTGAGCAGTGCCAAACAAAAACTGTGGATTGCGCTTCGTAAAATCCTGAGAAAAATATCCATATTTGATCATATATTAAAAAAAATTTATTAGTCTTGAGTTTAAAGTACTACGCTGGCCTAAATTTAGGGCAATAAGTAAGTTTTTTGCAATTTGGTGCACGTTTGTATATACGTGTAACGATTTTTGACTTTCTTTCGATTGAAACAAGTGTTCTAGAATCGTCAAATTTTTTTTTCTTGCTCTAACCTTAAGCGCAGGTTAAAGAGTTAATCGGTATGTGTGGAAAAAAAGCTTATTTCTTCAATCTTAAATCACAATAACTTCACGCAAAAACTGCAATGAATCCAAGTGAAAGTGATCATACACGCTACAGTGTAGGTTAGTGGCTTAGCCGTTTCATGGTCATCTTTCACTTCATTGGGGAGAAAGATAGGGCAGGCGAATTGAGACTTTTTAGTAGGGCAACAGAAGTGGCAGCTTGGCTGTGAGTAAAGAAAAGGAGCTTCGGAATAGGACGGTTGCGGATGTTGAACTTATTAATTTACATAGCAAATAAAATATTCATTCAATCCAAAAAGAGAAAAATAAAGTCATAAAAGAACTGATTTGTTAGTAAAACCTAATTTGTAAAAAAAGTGGAACTGATCGTAGATATACAACAAGATATAGCAAAACAAAGTTATTATGCAGCGAAGGTTGTATGATTCCGTAGTAAAAGCTAAGTGGATCGGTAATTTATCCTTGTCAACTCTTCCGGAACTCAAGGCAAAGTGATTTCTTTTCTGGTTATATTCAATAATATACGACTGTATCAATACATTATCGTTTTTAGAGTTCCATATCGTAGGGTCTGCCGAAAACCTTAAAGTTGGTCGAAATTCACTGCCAAATGCCGAACTGGCAAGTCAGATTGCACCTAATTCATTAGCTCTGCACACCGATGGCTCTTGCAACAGTAAAATTTTCACTTGCATAGTCTTCTAATGATGTAGCTTCTGCTACATTACGGTTAGCTCATTATGAATCAGATTTAGCTCATGTCGAGCTCTGGTCAGTAATGTTATTACCGTCCAAACAGATGATCTTTCATTTGCAAATTTGCACCGATTATAAGAGAGCGACGATGGAAAAGTTTACTCAGTTTCTACCATAAGAAAATGATGCAGAAAAGATTGCTCAATGAAGCCAATCTTAGTGAGGGCCAATTTGCATCAGATTTTATTATTATTAAAACTTATGGCGATCGAATGCGAAGTTGATATGAATTTAAATCATTGTATTCAAAACGTTTTTATAAACTAATACAAGATTCTTCGGCCGTACTCTGCGGGATACCCAGAAGGTTCTTCGGCAGTCTAAAGTGGTGACGCTTTTTGTATGTATGTTAATAACAAAGTATAATAAATAAGTTATTAGCTCTATTGAAGCTCTCCATTGAATTGCATTCCACCAATTTTCGTAATGATTTTTTTGCCCAGTTGATGGCATATTTTTTTAGTATATTGAGTTTGTCGACAAAAAAGACTGATATATTTTACTTCTGCGTAGGGTAATGAATAAAATAGCATTAAGTAAAAATAAAACCCATTGATGTTATATGTTCCGGATTCAGTCAGTGTTTAAAGTAGTTGGCCTTTGTGCCCTCGGGTAGATTTTCATCGCAATATTTCTTGACTCATGCGGGAGATAATAATGTATACTATTGATATGGTTTGATTATTATTCTGATTTGATTTTGACCTTTATGTGTTGGTAGTTTTTGTAATCAGTCATTAAGGTGACTGGATCTCAGATAATGAGATTGAGAGTCTATACCAAGCGTTGAACTGAGCTGGCCTGCAAACAAATATTACCCCTTTAGTGTTCAATGGGCTCAACGAAATTCTTGGAATAAAACCCTGCAAGTCATGAAAGTCGCAGAAACTAAAAAATAAACTCATTACTGGACATATCTATGTACGAAATTGATTAAACAAATCCTTTTGATAACATACTAGCTTGCGATTTCTAACCCCAAGTTATATAATAAGATCGACCTGTTTATTATATTTATTATCCATAATAATTGCGTAATACGGCTGACAAAACGTTACGAATTCCAAATCCTGACTTGTTGCATATTTACTCAATGCTTGCTCGAAAGCCATCCAACATCCACTCCAAGTTCCTGCAGTTATTGCTCTCTTCAGGGCCCACTTTCCACTTAACATGCCGTCGTGATGTAATTATTATTATAAAAGTTTTGTTCTCCGCTTCTATTTATTCATTCATTTATTCACATTTTATGAATGCTACGAAACTTTGTCTTGTAGTTAGCTAAGAATCGACTGTTTCAGTGTGTCCTTTCTGCGTTATATAATTTGTTGGTTGGTTGTCCTTGTCAGCATCGTCGCTAGCCCCGCCGTATTGGCTGAGTAGGGTTGAAAACGTGACGACGACCTATCATTCGCCTGTTTGCCTGACACGGGACGTGGAAATACACAAAATGCGAATTTGATTTCGAGCTGTGCTGATTGCATATCGATTCCATTTCTAAGAACTCTTGGCTCGGATATTTTGAATTTGTGGTAGGTAGACCTACTTTGTTCTGTGTTATTCCCGAATATGCCGCATGACATTTAGGAATAAGGATTATTATGTAAAATTGGGTATTTTAAGAGGCTTGAGAGCTGTTTATTTTGGATGGATTTCAGTAGAATTTCAAGAGTTTTAAGGTTTCATGAGAATTCTGAATTGTTTATCAAAGAAGTTACAGGACAGATGGTTTCGTGCATTTGTAAATTGTATAAAAGAAATTTAAATTCATTTCATGGAGGATAACCATAAACAAACCGTATAGTCAGTCACTAATGTCAAGTTAACTATCAATTTGATTATGAAAAAGTTTATATATTTTCACCAAATTTCATTTTGATTTTTTAGCGCCCAACGTGGGCCAGTGCCAGTACATTATTTAAAATGTTTGGCATTTGTGGATTGTTTTCTGCATAAAACTGTCTATCTTTGTCCCATCCCTAATTTAATCCTACTAAAAAAGAGAAGGCAAGCTCATTATATCATACATTGTGTACTAACCACCATCATCCCCTCAGAAGCAAATGGAAGCTAATTCCGAAAGCGACTACCGAAGACTTGAAATGTCCAGGCACTTGCATATCGTCATGCACAGAATCATCAATTTTTATTATAACAACGAGTACCCTGCAGTAGTATACCAAGAAAATGAATCTGTGCAGATAATCGAAACGGTACAAGGACATTGCACACAGATGGAACAGATGCAGTAAGGAGGTACGAAGCAATTCCCGATGATGGCAACCTGAATTGAAGGTATGTAGAGTGGACTTCCTTGCCACGTGATATTATTCACTATCACGTGATGCTTGCACACGAGTCGTTTGGATTAAATTTTTCCTTCGCTTCAATTAAATTGCTTTGGTTTTGCTGCTGTACTCACAATTGTTTTCATTTCATATGATATCGGAATATGTTTGCAAAGATCCATATAATATTGCACTGTGGGCAGGACTAGATTGTCAGGATTCCAAATTCTCGATCCAAATAGCAAAGCAGAACGTTACTAATTACGAATGAGGGAAGGTATTGGTATGGTGTACATCAGTGTTTTGCTGTTTGTCCAGGACAAATACAATTTGGTCATTGCTACCATTGAATCGTTGAGATTAATCCCAGGCAGGATAATAGGGAATTGGAGCCACGTGTATTTGCTGTATGCAGCTTTGTAATACTTTTACTCACAAATACAAAGCTTTTAAGTAGTTGAATACTGTTAATTGTATAACTTCGTTTGATACAGTTATTAGTTGCAAAGTTTCTGTTAATTATGCATTCAGATTTACGTTTGGCTACCAAAAGGACATTGTGGTATACATATACAAGAGTTTCAATGTGTTTCTTCTATGCAACGTAAGAGTACTGAGAAGTACCTTCACAGCGATTATATGGCATATAAGGATATTTATTGGAAGACTCAGAAGATGGTTTATCCTGAATGAAAACTGAAAGTTTGCCTTCAATTCTGGATGGTAGACCGCTTTCCCTGAAAAATGAAAGTCACACGAAGCTTCACAAAATCCAAACATATATATAATGTAAGTTCTTTAAGAATAACATTTAACAATTTCTGAGTCAGGTTCATCGCCATCTGCATTATGTCGTAAGAAAACCGTCTCAAAAGTTTCCATCTTGGTTCAGCCAAATCTGAGCAAAAGCTATCCCAGAAAGTTGAATGGAAAGTCCGGGACAATGAATACATCAATCTATATACTGTGCTGATATAGGATTTCGCCAAAAAATAGTTTCAATCGCATTTACGAAGAAGGGTGACACAAATAAATGAATTGTTTGCCCGAAAACCTGAAATTTTTTTCCTATGCATAATTTATTACTTACGTTACTCCTTCTATCTGGTCGTACCTTGTTTTGGTTGCAGCTATTTAACTTTATTAGAATTCATGATATGAATATGTGTGGCAGTCTCCTTGAAATAGAGTTCGATAAAACTTTTGTTAAGCTTGTGTGTTACTTGGATATGAGTTCCTCTTTCTATAAGATAAAAATATATGATGCCATAATCAAGCACACTATAATGTGTGATTTGTAAGAAAAAAAATCTCAAAGTTCTTAATTTGGATCTGACTTTGTGCAGACAATTATCTATGCCTTGATTTGGCTGGTATTTTAAATTTATTACAGAAAAGGTTTTCTATTCTTTACAGTCTCAATAAGTGGATAATAGTCCCATCATGTAGATTATTGTCAACTGTAGATAAACTAGTAGTTGATGTAAAAAAATAATTTATCTAAGAATTTTCCAGCATTTTTTGAGCATTTCAAATAACAATAACATTTATAAGAAATATTTTCGTAGTTATTTTTATGAAAATATGGGTTTGGAAATTTAATAAAATGTTCTGTGATCATCCGAATTTCGATAAATTTCCACGACAATACAATGATTTTAATCCCAGGCAAAGTGCATTGATAAACCTTGCACTGTAAAGCTTCTCTAAATATTTCGAGATTTATTAAATGAAAAACTGTTGATCAGGAAAATATCTGGCAGCATATGAAATTTGAATTTTCCACAATCTTTGTTTCAACCTAGACCCTATGTTATTTGTTACCATTTTCGAGCCAAGAAATTCAAGCAGTTAATGCAGAAGCAGATACAATCAACCGATAGGAAACATAAAATGTTTCATGTGAAGTGTCTCTAATTTGGCAAGGATTTTCCTACGAAAACAAAAAAAACTTGTCCTCGACTCATTTAATCTCTTATTTGCTGCCGTACATTCTAAAAACACTTTCAGGATTATTGCTGAGTTTAAAGGAAAGGAATTACCACGAAAAGGATAACAATGCCATCGGGTCTTGTAACGTCGAATAAACTTGTCGCAACAATTGCCACAGACTTGATTAGCCAACCAACAATTATCGTCACGGATTTAACCTTTTTTCTGGCCAAAAGAAAACAACAAAAACAACAGAATCAAGGATAAAAACATTAGTAGCAGCAACGACAACAACAACGACTAGCGTGGCATTTATCTGGCACCATAAGAACAATGTTTTCTAAATTGGGAAAAGTGTTGGGCGACAATCACGTCCCTTATTTAAATAATGGCAGCTCAAAGACACGGATTAAAGGGATTTTTGGCTCGGATGGAGTTCATTCCGAGTCATATTGTTGTGTGATACATCGACATTCCTGCAAAATGCGAAAAGATAATCTTCAGTTTGGAAGTTCAGGATGCATGCCAAATCTGTAAATGTTATCGTTTAGACAAAAAAATTGTGGAAGAGATTTGAAAATATGGATTTAATTGGACTTAGCAATGCTACTGAATTATACTAAAGTTTGATCAATAATATCAAATTATCCTGAATTATCTGTGATTAATTCATCCTACAATAATTTTATTCACATGTAGTAGTGTTCTTAGCAGAAAGATTTAAGCAACGCATTAGTTAATCAACAAAACCTCACAAAAGTGAATTTATTGGCATTTAATTGTTCAAATAATTAGTATTGAAAACCAATCCAAATACTTTACAGAGACTACAAAATGCGAATGATAGATTTTTTAAACTTTTAATTGAAAAAGAAATGTATGTACGGAATATGTTGGTTGGAGTGAAAGAAATGCTACTCAGGTGTGTTGTGTTGAATTTTTGTTATCATCATTGTTACTTTTTGTCGAAATTTTGATTTCAACGTTTTTCTCTAGCAAAGCTCTGTACATTTTTCCTTGAAAATTTTTATGCTTCCGAGATTTATTTGATAAAATCAGTTCGATAAAATATGATCAGATTTAAATGATTTTTCATGTCAACTAGTTGCCATTTAATTTGTTAAATGAAATGTTGTATATTTTTATTTTTAGATAAATTAATGTACTATCCAGCTCAAAAGTAAAGAACCCTGTCTGAATTAGGGATGATGCCCAGGTTATAAAAAATACATTACCTATTAAATTGGAAATAATTTAATTTATAAGAGCATTGTATAATGGGTAAAAACTTGTCATGCCAGTGAAAAAGTTATACTAATGTTTTTCTTTACCTCAGCATCAACGTACGTACAGTCCAAATTAGGACTGTGCCTTGATGTAATTTAGGGGTTACTTCACTACTTGACCAATGAAACACTAGAAGGCGAAGTGGTCAGCAAAACACCGTCCTTGGTTATTATCTTGGTTTGGACTCAGGTAATTATTTATAGCTGAGTGATAATATTGTAATGTAAGGATCTAAGTTTAGCCAAAAATTAGTGAGGAATTAATTTAAGTTACTTTTTTTTCTTTTTGAATTATGTTCTTAAATCTCTGAGTGGAGTGCATTTCAGTTTTCTGTTGGTATTAATAAGGAAGAATTAAGCTTCAGGTATCTTAATGTTTCGAGGATTGTTGGCAAGGCAGTCTCGGGGCCACCCTTTTCGTGGGTGGTCGCCAGGTGAGACTACTCGAACTGTGGTCAAAATTGGCAACGGATACAAAAATGAGCATAATTGGATGCGTAGTGAAACGCCGAGCAACTGGAAAACAACCCTAGGTGAATCAAGTAAACGTTAGAAGGACTCAGTGCACGCAGTTAGCAAATCGTTAGTAACGTTCGTAAATTGAAGGACGCAGGCAAAGAATTAAAAAGATTAATGAAAGTATCGTTTCTGACTTTTTTCCCGCAGATAAAAATTGTTTCGTTCGCCACGCAGCGTGGTCGATGCACGAGCCCATAAGGACAAAATAAGGGACTGTCCTGCCCCTGGAGACCCCAAACCACCGTCTGAGCAAGCGCGGTCTATTAAAAATGTTATACTCGGGCCACCACTTCACACAAGCAGGTGACTAATTAATTATATTGTAAGTCATTAATGAAGTATTATAAATATAATATATATATATATATAAATTAGGGAGTATATCAATTTAGGTGAAGCTTATTGAATTATATAAATATGGAGGAGATTTATGTAGGTTAATGTTATTGAATCATGTACACATATATTGGGCCAGATAGATAAGTAGGAAGTAATGTTGCTATGGAGAGTTTGTTCCTGATCGTGCACGCGAAAGCTGCCCCGAGGTGCAACACTGTGGCCAATCGCACAGAGATTAAATTGCCAGTTGACGTGCGTCGGAAAAGAGCATGAAATCAGTCCCAAGCAATGAAAGCTTCAACGAGTTCAGCAAACTCGGCTGGCCGTTGACCGCCGATTCAGCAAAAACGGGATTGGTGGATCCTATAACTATCGCCGGGAGAACAGCTGGTGGGACTGTTCAGTGCTGAGTCTTCTTGGGTTCTGTTCTGGGTTCTGGTGGATGCAGATCGCGGAAAATTACGGATTTGGCGCGAAGATTCAAAGGAACTTGGCGGCATCTTACTCATCATGAGGAGAAGGAAGAAAAGGACGACAAACGGCAAGCAGCAAACGAACGGCAAATGGCGTTAGCGATAAGACGGAAAAATTGTAAGTAGAATTAAGCTTAGATAGAGTTAGCTGGGTTTAAAAAAAATAGTGCATTAAAGTTGAATTTACGCTTATTTGTGTGAGGTGCGGACGTCGCGTTCTGGCTCTTTGTGTGCATTTGTTCCAAATCCCCTATTCGGTCGGTTCGGTTTTTGGTCGTCGCGAATCCTGCTTCCGTTTTCGGATTTGCGGACAGGTCAGTCCCGGCGTAGAAACGGGTGGCGTCCTTTTTTAAAAAAATATTGCCACACCCCTCTTCGCGGGTTTAAGCCGGGTGGGATTGCCCAAACCATGGCCAGAATCGGCTGCGGTGTAGTAGCGAACGTTGCACGAAAAACAGGTGTAACAAAGTGGTATAAAAATTCAAAAACTATTATAATTTTTTCAAAGTTAAGTCAAATTTAACATTTTTGTTTCGAAGTTTTTAATCATCAACATATTTTTTTTATTTTCAAAATTTGCTTTTGAAGCGTGTCACGCTTAAATGTTTTATGGAATTGTCGTTGTCGGAAAATTATCCGTGGAACTGTGTCCAACAATCCAACTGATAAATTTTGCTGCATTAGAAACTTTTTGATCCTGAAAATGTAATTGTATTCAAAATAATAACATGCAGTAAGTTTAATTTTTTTGAGAGAAATGCATGTAAATATTTTTGAACGTATCTCGACAACTTGAACACAAACAGCAAATCTACGAATACTAAACTAATTAAAACGATGACGAAAAGTATATATTGCATTTTTATCTGTAATATTTATTTTACGAATATTCAACCATAGGAATACAGAAAATCAATCAAATTCAGTTCGGATTGAATACTTTCCAATTCATACGTAACACGAAGTGGTGGGTAACGAATCCAAATGATTTATTCAATGCAGAAAAATGAATAAAACAGTGCATTTCATTCGTCCGGAGGAGATGAAATTGCTGAGATGAACTAATTCGAAATAGTCATGCACGGTAAATATCGAAAATAGCAAAAACAAACGAAAATGGCACGAATTTGTTTGTTCGATTCCTGTCGATTTGAACGTAACTGCTACTCGAAACGTCCTTCTGGCTGTTTGCAACGGCTTGTACTCTATCTAACAACTCTTATGTTGTTGCTGCGCTGCTGCTGCTTGTGCCATTATTCCTGATGCTTCTGGATGCAGACAGGAGGAGCAGTGGAACTTTAATGCTTACGCGAGGAACAATAAATGTCCACCACAATAGCCATCGTCCTATGGCCACCGTAATGACGTCAGTTAAGCGTCAAATGTTCTGTACTCACTCCGTACAATGAAAGCAATAGATTTTCTCCCGATAAGCCAGGAAAAAGCTAGCAGTGAAAGGTTGAACAAATCGGAAAAAACCAAATCAAATTTAATCCTAGAAACACAATAATCTGGAGGTTTGTTAAACAATGGCAAAGCCGGACTAGTTGACAGCCAATGGCATTTGGGAATCCTTTTGACGAGAATGGTGATGCGAGATCGATTTTAATTGTAATTCGAGATTAAGCCATAGATTAACAAATATTTTAGAACAGATTGTTCTAGCAAAGCTTTTGTTTTGGGTTCTTCAAATCAGAAAGAAAAAAGGCCATGAAAATGAGATAATTATACTCTTGTAGGATGTGAAAAACGATTACAAAGTTGCTTCCTTCTCATTTATTGTCCGAAATATTTCAAAAGGATCTTACTCATTCAGACATTTTGTAATGACTATCTCGATTTTTTGAATCAAAATCAAAACGCATCACTAGAATAGCCATAGATCATAGCAAGAGATCTCAGCATCGAATTAGCATGCTCCATCATTATACCCATATTGGAAAACAGAATTTCGAGCGAGTCAATCATTACCCCTTCACTCATTGGCATTAAAGCGTTTTGTTTGGATTTTGGAAACAAAAAATTAGAATCGGTTCGTCAGAAAAACGAAATTTCAATCCACTAAAAAATATTTGGGGCTGGTAGTTAATCTATTGATACAAAATTGTGAGGACTAAATTAGTTGAATCACTGTTTTGTGAAGAATTGAAATTCTTCCAAAATTAAATATTAGGATGGTTACTAAATGTATGAAACAATTATTCATAGGCTTTACTCAAGAATACATAAGCAGTCATCATTGCTATTTCGGGAAATACAGTGGAAAATATTTTTCTCGTCTAATTATTATCTTTTAGATGAATAACTTTGTTCTTTACTTTTTCCGATAAATGATATACATAGTTCCGTTATTCGAAAACTTGGTTTTTTTAACAGTTTAGTCGTTGTTTCTTCGACATCATTGCAAAATAATATTTCTCACCTGAAACATGGATAGCAAGAGGCGAGCAAAGCGGGTCATACAGTCAGCAATTTTCATTTGTTTTGTCTTGTGTTGATAGTCTAAAAAAATATGAAGGCATTATATTGTTTGTTAGTAGTATAAAATCCTTCATTAAATTAAACAAAAGCACACGGGTAGTAAATTTGGGACGGGCTACATGAATGGTGGCTTATGGGCAATGCTTTCCGTGACTTTTATGTTTTGGTGTGCATAGGCAATCCAAAATACAAATAAAAAATACAAAATTTTTGTTGTTACCTCGTAATTTATATATAAAGTAAGTGTGCGAAATTTGCGAATGATCGGATAAGTGGTTTTTGAGTTACAGTGATCACCGACTTTGAAAAAAACTAAATCTGAGAAAAACGCGTTTAAAAATTAATAATAATATTAAAAGTGGTTGGAGAGCATATATTTAAAATGGCTTTATCTGCGTCGGTTTTGCTCCAATCAATCTCAAATATTAACTAGATACTCTTGGAGAGCTGCACTGCACAGTTAAATAAACAAAACAAACAAAAAGTACAAAGAAAAGAAAAGAAAAACCCTGCCACCCTTAAGAAGGAGCGACACTGTAATCGTATGGTCAAATCAGATATGATCCAATACCAGGTCTAGGTAGGTCCAGAAACTTTTTAAAAGTATATGAATGACATAAATCTAAAAATAATTGCAGAAGAATCCGCTTATCACAAAATCGGTGAAGATGATTTTTGAAACAAATGCACTCGGAAATAATGTATGCTTCAACAACCGGGTTGACTAGAAAACACACCAACCTACTTACCTGTTTTTGTCGTAAAAAAAATGCATAGCCGATACCTCTGAAGATAATTTAACCTGCAATTCAAAATTTATTTTTAATATGTGACTTTTTATTTGATTCTTTAAGACAGTTGTTTGTTGCTTGAATTACTCTACGAGTATTTCGTTATATTTTAGCATGATTTCAATACATTACAACCAACCACCCTTTTGCAGCAACTTTTTCGTCTAGTGCTATTGAAAACTAGACCTATGTTAGCTTATCAGCTGGTTTATGCTGCAGAAATGTCAACCAACTTCAAGTTGACATCCATTAATGTTCCAATCAGTTCGGAAAGTCGTTTTGTGACACTGAAAGATTTTTTTCTTCCGGTTACTGGTTACTATATCAAACTGGAGTCTGTGGCTATTTCTAGCGTCCAGAAATCTAGCTGGCCACAAAATTTGATTCAAAAATTTGGAAAATGATCTTTACGTAATTAATGGGTGCTGCCTTGTGAATCTCATGGAAATATTTAATACTTCACTGTTTTTGTTTGATTTATTCTTCAAAAGCAGATCAAAGCGTCCAGAGTATTATTGAAACGATATTCGGATACATTTTAAGAGTAATTCTATTATTGGATATTTGAAATACCAGTTCCAGTCAAAACAAAATCCTGGCTGTATAGGAAAATACGAAAACTTTTCCATTCAAAATCTGTTTTCGTAAACGCTTTCAAATTGTCACGGACAAAATATAAAAATTAATCTGCAATTATGTCTCTGCTAAAAATTGGATACGTTCCAAGTAACTTTAATTGCAAAAACTACCATTTCTTCTGGACAAAGACAAATGAATTGGTTTTATTCCATCTCCAATTACTTTGAGTAAATTCACACTAGCGCGGAAGCGAATATTGAATGGAAAAGCAACTCCAAGTAATGAGCGAAAATACAAACAACGAAAGAAAATCACCTCCGATGGCGAAGATGGAAGAAAACACCATCGAAGCAAATCAAATGGAGGGTATCGATGACGTGCGATCGATCCATAAGACCCCTAAAACAGAATTAAAAGGAATTGATGGTAACAAGTCCCATCATCACGTCGTTGTTGTGATAAAAGCTTCGTATTACACATTACTAAGATGTCAGACAATGTACACACTTTGTGGGGGTGGCCATTGGATGCGAAGGAACCCTATCTGTGGGGCTGGGCGGCGACGGCGAGTTGGGTTGGGTTGGGTTCGGCTGATTTGCACTGGCAAAGCGTGTTTCAATGGAAGAAAGAAAAACTCCATTAAGGGTATCGTATTTTGCTATTTTCTCTGCCCGAAATGGACAAATTTCAATTAAGTCGGCGTAATTAATCGAATGTCTTCACTTCGCTGTTCCAGATAAAATCAGGATATTTGTATCCGGGGCTGCATCTACATTGTGTATTCTGTTCGTCGGTGGCAGTCGTTATGGCTATTTCTTTGAGCGAGTATTGCCATCCGAGATGAATCGGGGAAGGACCTTGGACGCACACAGAGGTATGTGGAATCTACCAGGGGCTTTAAATAGTTCAATAGTAAGTTTTGTGGATATGCAAACAGCTATTGATTGACTTTTGAAAAATAAGGATACATATGCATATGCTGCAGATAAATAACCATACAGGAAGGGTTGATCATCTAAGAGAACTTAACTGCCAACCCTAGCAGAACAGTGTCATTGATACTACCCAGTGCTGATACCATCTGAGCATTATTTCACTATGGTTAGATAATGTGTGACTTACCAGGAATTACTGTTTGGCTGAGGAATCTCAGGCAAAATTAGATATGCATAGACGAGTCAAAGACGATGTGCCGTAAGGAGTATCTGGCACGAGTGGACTTATGTCACCTTCTATGAGATTGATTGTAGTGTGATGGATGATACGGTGCTTCGAGATAGGACGAGATGCTAGGAAACTGCTAAAATAACTGGGCACAAAGGTGTTGTTGAGCTCGCCCTGTTCGGCTTCTAGGACTATTGCTATGCCGGATATCATGTCTCACACGTTCATTGTACAAATATGCTAGGTGATACTGTAGCCTATAGTGCGGGACTCGAGCCAGTTGAAGTAGTTGTAACGTTATCTCCAGACATGATTTAATTGGAAATCAGAAGTGGAACAATACCTGAACGGAATCCGGCAGGAACGTATGCAAGCCAAGTTATTTGGTGACACTAATTGCGTACGTTTACGAGCTCGTAAATTTCCATGTAATGTGTTGTTTGGTGAAAACTCGATATTGGCAAGTATGTATGTTGAAGGGATTTTAAATAAATCTGAAATCCTTAAACAAATTTGCCTAGATAATTGTAAGCTGCTGTTTGAAAGGTATTCTAGTAGAGCGTATTTACTTTCGGTATAACACAAAATTTAAAATAGTCTTGATTGATATTTTTATAATTAGTTTTCAAAGAAAAAACAGGTAAATTAAGAATCCAATTTATTAGAAGGACATTTATTGCATCATGTAAAATTTAAAACAAGCCGCGAGGTGCGACCCTTGAGGTCCACACGGTCAACTTCCCAGTAATATCTACATAAACATCAACAACATTACAACAATGAGAGGTAATAGTAACAGGAATGAGTTAATATGAATCATATCGTCTACGGGAGGGTCCATTGATTACGTAATGTTTTGGTCGATGAAGACAGATTGAATATTCACGCGGATCAATCGGGGGGGCCTTTTTGGTGTTGAAAATTTTTGTTGGTTTTCAAAATTTAAGCAATTTTTTTAATTAAAAGACTATAAAAACTATTAAAAATCTGCTCAAATTATAATAATATCTTAAAACTTTGATTGAATTTACAACAATTTTTTTAGAATAAAAGATATAAAGTAATAGCACTCGTATGAACCCTCTTTACATGGTAACTTTGAATGATTTTTCATTTTTAATTTAGCTTTTTCATAATTATGGAAGAACATTTTGCCGGTGTCTCTTCAAAAACTAATGAGAATGTATAAATTTTATAAATTGGATCACTGTGCTGTGCAAATCAGGTTAAAAAATATTTTCTATGAAAAAAAACATAATTTTTCGCATTTTCTTCTATTAAATTAAAAAAACGGCTAAACCGAATTTTTATAATGTTGAAAACTTCACAAAGATGTTAATACACGTCAACTGACACCTTAATGATGCAAATATTATATCTTGTTCGTGAGATATAGTGAATGATAAAAATGACCTTGAAAATCATGATGACTTTTAATGATTTTTAATTTTTAATTGATTTTTTTACGTAATCATGAGAAAAAGTTTTGATGTTTTTTTTGCGAACATTGTTTGGAGTAGATAAATTTTATAAACATTGATTACTAAGACTTGACAATAAGGTTAAAAATTTATTGTTTTTGAAAAAAAACCTAATTTTTTGCACTTTTTTCTAAAAATTTTGAAAACCGCTCGAAGGCTTTTTTTAAGAATTTGATAGAATAACACAAACGTTAATACGCGTCGATTGATTCCTTGTTTAAAAAAATCGTATGTTTGGTTCGCGAGATATAGCGCCTGACAGAAATGACCTTCAAACGGGCAAAACAGCAAACCCCCCCGACCGAAGTATCCCAAAAACTAATCAGCTATTAAAATTGCAAAGATGCTTCGATTGACACCTTAACGAAGTCAATCGGACTTTGTTTACGTGAGTTATGCTCGTAGAAAAAAGTGTCCACGAACGTACGTACGTACGTACACACACACACACACACACACACATACATCTCCCTTTCTAAAAACACTTTATATATACTCTATAGACCTCAAAACGTAAAGAAAAGTTGAAAATTTCAATTTCGATTTTCGAGGCGATTACAAGAACTTCCCATATACTGGGAAGTTAATAAACGGTTCCCAAAATACAGAAAAAACAGCGGTGAGGAAGTTAAGCTTTGTTTTGCAAATGATGATGCAAAGGTTGAAAAGTTGTACGTAGATAAATGCAGGAAAAATTCAGGAATTAATGTGACAAATTCAAAAATCTTGGATGCATATAACCTGACAAAATATGAATTTTTTTATTACTTTTACTTTATGTGAAACTAACTTAAAGTAAAAAAATATCTTAAAGTAATTTACAGTTCTTCTACTCCATTTTCTACAGAATCCTCTACATTTTCAGCTGAATTTAATTCAAGAAAAAATACAATAGGTTTGTGGTAACTAAAAATATAAAACAAATGTTTGCGATTTCAATTTTGCTAAATATCTTGAAGAGACAGCATCAATGTTTGTACCATACTTTGTTGTGGGCTAAAGTAATTTTTTCCTTAGTATCTGTATCAGTTTGTGCGTTTTTGCTCGCAAAATTACTTCAAAAAAAAATAGGTAAAATATTTCTAAAAAAAGAGGGAGCAGGGATTTGAACCCTCTGCCTTAAGCGCAAGAGTCGGGCGCTCCGCTCACTGAACCAGCCACTCTAGTATTAAGCTTGCACATTACTTTTAAGACAAACTTTTTGCGCGCGTAGTTTGTAAACAAGAGGGGAAAAGAAGAGCGTGCACGCATAAACACAATAAATATATGTAGTGCACTATATACGTATATTCTTCTCCTTTCTTCTTTGCGTTTGCTTTTTCTTTTGTACGTTTTTTCTGGGCTCACTCCTCTCGCTCGCACCGCGTTCGTCTTACTTCCGTTCGCTTTTTCGTTTGGTACACTTTTTTTGGGCTCACTCGTCCTGCTCACTTTTTGTTAGCACCTCCGTAAAAGAAGCAAAATTTCCAATAATGGACTCGAAACTTCTGTGGAAAATTTATCAAAAGTAAGTAAGCTGAAAAAATTACAACTTTTGAAACTTAACTGATTTTTTTGACAATGGTTTGATTGGAAAACATCTACCATATAGAACTTGTGTCTTTTTGATTTTTTTAAATATTTCAAATGGTCAAATCAGAATAAAAACGAAATATAAAGTCCTTAAGCTCATCATTGAATTAAGGTTTAATTATTTTTAGGAATCGTATCTTAAAATTAATGTTCAATATCACACGAAATATTCTTCTTGATTGCAGACTGTTTAATTATGTGCTAGTGCAGCTCCTTAAGATGTTGACTGAAATTTTTCGCTTCCAACTCATATCTGTAAATCATTTGCCATTTAATCCATCCAAGAGGATCAAGTACAACTCAGTGATGGTAATTCTGCTGATTAGTGCTCATATTATTGCTGGAGCACTACACAAAATACTGTCCAATAAGTGATTAATCACAACTACTATCTCTGACGCGTATGCATGCAATACATTTGTATATCCAAGCGCGATGAAGATACTTGCTAACCAGAAGAGATACAATATCAATCCTTGTGACGGATGATTGTGACATGGACAAAGTGGTCCAATTATAGTGGAAAACGAAAGATGTCATCCATTTAAATAATTAGCTTCTGGTTGCAGCTAGCGAAACGAGCGCTTCTGGTGTTTTAAGAGCAAACAGCTTGGTACAGCTTCGTGTACATGATGTATTATTCCTGGTGCAGTAATAGTGATTTCACTATGCTTCGCCGAAAATACTTTCCGGGCATGTCCTTTTTTCGAAGCAGAGCAATAACAGCGAAAAAAACCTAAAACTGAAGCGATTCAGGGAGGGAGGTAGTGCACAGGTCGATGAAATAGTATTCATGTTGACGGTGGAATGGAAGGAAAGTATTCCCATTACTTTGACTAATATCTGATGGACCGCCATGCCATTAATCACGTCACGTCGAGAGCTTTAGCGCCAAAACGGTTGCAAGTTAATTTTTATTGGGTACTAGTAGATACAGATGCACACGCAAAAACATGGTGGAGAAAATCGTTTCGAAGACATTTCAAAGTGACAATTCAATTAGATTGTGATAGTGTTAGATGCAGCATATTGATGGATGAGAGTGTTAGATGCTAGAGTTGGCATTTGTTCCGGACCAAGCTTCACAGAAAAAAACAACTATTAGTTTTTTGATCAATTTATGGAGGGTTTTCACTCATTGCTAGTGTGACAGTCAATTTGCAAAGCAACGAATATATTTGTATCGCTTGTAATGAATTGAAATGTGTGTAAACGAAATTATAACTCTTCTGATTGACCTCATGGACGTTCAGTCCCGGAGATGAGGCAATGAATCCTTCCCGTCGTGACGACTAATTCGGATTCAGCCTCTTCACAGCAGGAAGTGTGGTGACTGCTGGCAAGCCAGCTCAGTTCGGGCCGTAATATTGTAGGTGTGTTTTCGAGCTGTGGCCCCGAAAACCACTTTAAGAAATTCGGTCATTTAATCCAAAGATCATAGTTTTGAGGCTAAGCCTACTACTATAATCAAAACCCTTACGCGCATAGCAAGAAAGGATTGCGAGCAGGACTTACCCAAGGGTACAAACGTCAAACTATTTTACCAAAATGGAGGAAAGTGGACTTAGTCATGATATTAACGACCGGGAAAAAATGGATACCACGCAAGAAAATCGGGTGGAAGTGGAGCTCGCGAGGTGCTAATGTAACAATCTGGTCTTAATTTACCATGGTGTAGGCCTTGGGTATCGGCATCTGCTTAGCGCGCTACGTTTACTAATACTTTGTAGTGGAACCACAGTTCAACTACATGTCCATCTGCACTCATCCATGCGTATTATACCACGCATGACCGTTCATACTCATTTAAATTAAGCCATGCATACCCAGAACATACCCACGAGCAACATAAACACATAAATTACGAAAGGCAATTACTATGAATTACATACAGAGCCATGCCAACCCAAATGTGGTAGAAAAGTGTCAAACGGACACGGCGCTGTTTGGCAAGGCGTTGAATCCTTGAGATGCGTTGTGGGTCAACGTGTGAGGTACGGCATATGATTGCAACAACATGTGTTACCATTAAAAAATGAAATAAATTATCGATTTATTGCAAGCATATGCATCGGTGCTGTGGGAAAATAGTTGTAAGTTAATGTTTTGTAATTAGAAATTAGGCTGATTTTTATATGGAAGGAGCAAGATTAAGTGGATACATTAACATTCATACAAGAAAATTTGGACTGCCTACATCGGCATCCTTTTCCTTTTTGTTTGTTCGTTGCGGCGCTTGCGCTATGTTAGGCATATAGGCAGCTTTTGCATGCCATCATCTTTGCCACTTGAGACGATACGTAGGTAAGATTTTAAGATTAAAATAGATATGCAAAGGTTAATCCATTTCATGGCGGTCCTACCAATAAACCCATTTCATGGCGATCCTGCCAACTAACGCATTTCAACTTATCACAGTGGACTTGGCTTACTGCCAACGAAACTGGCATCTAAAAACATTTCAAAAACTAGACCAGATCATGGATTTGAGGTTTTTCCGATTTGTTCACTCGCCATCAATACTTAAAGTACCGATACATTAGAGCTCACAATGAGCCCGTAATTCATTATGAGCTTGTGTATGTGTACATAGTGACACTCTTCGTGAAGCTCATTACATCTATCAGTTGAACTGTCATTTGACAAAAACATATGTTGTGCACAGCTGTGATTGACAATTGAACTGTCATGGCAATTTTTGAAAGATTAAAAACAATTTAAAGAAAAAATCAAACAACTTTTTGTTTCGTTTATTTTCTAGAATTTTTTGTGTGTATTTCATACACATCATATGTCAGTTACTTTCCAATGATAAAAATATTTTACAGGGTTGATCAAATTATTAAGGTGGAAACTAATAAAAGTTTTTCAGACTAAAGACTTGTTTTTTCGTCAATTTAAGCCAAATTATTTTGCGATCATCTGAGGTTTTCACGGTTTTTCCAAGAGCATCAGTAGATTGATTTTTATGCAATTATTCTAGTTTGTTTGTAAATTGATTCATTTAGACAGAAGTGTGTAAGAGGAACATATAACATATCAATCTCAGCGCAAACTGAAATATAAAATTGACAGCAATAATTTTTAAGTCATCCTTACTAATTAATTAATAAGCAATATTATTTAGTCACAGAAAACATTCTTGAAAAATAATTAAATCAACTATAGGTTTATTTTGATGCATTCTTTAAATTTCAATCTAAAAATCCTAAAAATATTTTTCGATAATATCATTATTAAATTTACTTCTTTTTGGTCCAGTACGTTTCTCTTGATTTCCATCCTTGCATAAACCATATAAACATACACATGTGCAAGGATATTGCTTAGTCCAAAAAATATTATATTAAAATGAGACATGTGTCATTCATAAGAGTTTTTCTCGCAGAACGAGCAGAATACCAAGTAGATGTATTTCTCATGAAAAACTTGAAATATTTTAATGGAATAAAGGAAGAAACAATACTTTAAACAATTTGAAAAGTTGATACCAAGAAGAATGAATTTAAATTTACATTGACAGCGTTTATCGGAGGGAGGAGTTAGCATTCATGCATATTTTATAGTTTTGGCTATGAATATCTGAGAACCTGCATTGAATGTATTTCAAAACCTAAATAAATCTTCAAAATGATAAAAAAGGGCAACAGATGTTACATTTGACCCAAAATTGATTCAAAAATTAGCGAATTAAGTTTTATTTTGTATTTATTTGAGGCATTTTAAAGTAGGTTTGAATTTGCAAAATTGTAATTCGTAACATAACCGAAACAATATTTTGATACTTTTTTAAACATCTTACTTTTTGATACTGTTAATATTATTTGCATGCTATAGCAGGACAATAAAGGACTTGTGATGTTAAATCCAGAGAGATTATTGCTTAGACACTTTTTCGACTCAGATGTCCTTTCTGAACGACAAATCGAATAAATGAAACGTGTTTCTATTGTATATCACCTTAATCTTTCACATTTCAGTAACTTGACGCGAAAAACAGTTTTTGACTGAGCACTCGAAAATGAATCCTAAATTATACTAAAAATTAATGAACTATCTTAGGCGGAGAGTGCGTTTTGAATTTTGCCCCGATTATTTATGTAGAATATAAATTTGAGACATTTTCACCACACAAAAGAATACCATATGCTAACTTAGCCTTGAGTAATTATTTTCATTCGGAAGAATTTTATTATATCATTTTCACCACACAATTATCTCCTCGTAGAATCTGTGAGAATAATAAATTTGATGATCCAGTCTTAATAGAAGACAATTTTGTTGTTTGATTACATGGCAACCTTCATTCATTGCAAGGCGTCTTTGAATGAATTAAAGGGGTTGTTGTGGCTTTATACACCCGAAAAACTGACATATTTTCAAGAATTTATCACAAGGTCCCTGGAGTAGATATTAATGTAACTCTTTTTGGGTTCAATTAATACACTATCAAAACGTGCCCAAAAAAAACATTTTATTGATTTATTATTATTATTTTACACAAAATGGTGACATTTTTCTAATGCATATTAAACGGTGACAATGATCCTGAAGCGACAAATGGTCTGAAACAAAAAATTCAGTGAAGGTTTTATTTGAAAAGCTAGCGACTACCATTTGAACCAAAATTACCAAATAATAACAAAATGGCTGACAGTTGAATTTTTTTTTTGAAATTTGAGTTTTTTTTGTGATTTTTTGCTTTAAAAAAATAGAAAAAAATTAATATTTTGAAACGTCCGTGGTTCGCACAAGAACTATAAATGTCGTCAATAGTTGGTTGGTGGTAGTGTCAGCCCGCTTTGTCAAAAGGTGGCTCACTTAGGCTACGATAAGCCCATTATGATACCACAAAGAGATAGGGTACGGCACTAGAACCTGTGGGATAACAAGAACCATTTAGATTCTCGTATGAAGCTATGCAGCTAATATTTAAACTGGTTATTTCCGTGAGGCTGTCCAGGAAAGGTGAGCCTAAAGTTTGCATGCGTTTCCTGGATAGTGCTGGGCATTCGAACAGAAAATGTTGGATCGTTTTCTTCTCTTCATCCGATCTGCAGCTGCGGCAGAAATCGTGGAAAGGAGCATCAAGTCTTTCTGCATGTCTGCCAATGAGACAATGTCCCATTAGGACGTGTATGATGAAACTTAATGTTTCACGGCTCGTGTTGAGGAGCTGCTTGGTGGGTTTTGAGCTCAGTGCGTGTCAAGTTTAAATGGTTGTCTTGTAGGATTCTTCCAGCAGCCAGGCACTGCTTGCAGTCGCCATATAATACTGCTTGAAACTTAGCTTGACGGAGGCCAATGGATGGCCGACTTGGGGTGCTAGCAGGGAATCGGAGGATTGAAGTTTACTTTCCCTGGCGTCAGTTCATCCCTCCGTAATATGGTGAAGTGGTCAATATTTCCCTCATGCCAGAGATTTAGAGCTTTCAATCGAATCGCAAAAGACTTGGCCTGCTGTTGCGTAAGGAGCTCCGTCGGAAGTCAATCTAATAGCATAAACAATGCCTTTGTCGGGGTAGTGCGTATAGCCCCGGAACAGTTTTTTAGTTTCGGAGAAATCATTGGCATGGCATGAAAAAAATGGTTGTGAGAAAAGTGCGTTTAAACTTTTGGGAGAGATGATTTTCTTCCAAAATTCAAAACGTTTCTAGTATTCAAAATATCGGTTAGGCAAGGTTATGATGCCAACATTTTCTTTTTAAATTCAATATTACAGTTAGTATTCTTGTTTTCATGTTTCACTCGAACATCTATTTGTATATATAGAGCTAAAAACAATAAAGAGGCGCGAAGCCTTACAGAGCCACGTGTGTTTACGAGTATACACAGGACGCGCGCATTAAATCGAGCATAACTATAATAACATTGCCTGGATCTTCCTAAAATGTTAACACGGTATTTTTGAGAATATTTTCTATAGAAATAAGTAAAAAAATGATTTTTTTTGGAATGTATAAAGCCTATAACCTCCTTAATATGATATGTGTTTCACTTGCTCAGCGATTTTCTTGAATGTTAATGGTCAATTTTTCACTTCATCAGCCATCCACAAGATACATTTTGTTGAATTGTTTAAACTATTCTTCGGTAAAATCTGTACTGATATTATTGATACAAAAATCCTTTCGTTTTCATGCATATTTTCCAAATTTTTTTTCAGCACTACACATCCAAACATAACTAACGACCCTTACACATGCTTGAATGTTGGACGACATTAAAAGCACTTTGCCAGAAGATTTATTGACCACGTCCACGCCCTCAGATGTTAATTACGATCTAGTAATGAACACGGACAATTCGGTTTATTTCCGTTTATTAATTATTAATTAATAAATAAATTATGTGTGGAAAACGTTGGCATCCATTAAATTACCCAGCACCCCGGTCCTCAAATTCAATTCTCTCGTCCTTGGATTCGTCCGTTGATGAAGAGGGGGGGGGGGAGTGGTTAGCTTGAATAAGTTTTGTCGCGAGCGTATTCATTCATTTGGCATCCTTTTGGTTTTTGGCGTTGAATCTGGTTTATCCACCACTGGCCGACGCCATTAAAGACGACGCTGCTGAGCTTATAATCACGAGGTTAGTGGAGAGGTGTTAAGGGAGCACCAGTAATTTATGGGACATTACAGAAAATTCTGGATGGGGCTGACAATATTAACAGGAACAAAGCAATTTCGGGTCTGGCGCGATGGCCAGTATTTAACGATATTTCGTTCATTTTGGCGCGGGAACAACAGCCAAATAAACTGAAGGTTTTATCTAGGCCTAAAGGCTATATGCCGCTGATAATGGTTGCACTTCGGCCGGCGTTTTCGAGAAAGGATATTTCGCTTTGGCTGGCTATCTTGGTGGAGAAAATCAACGTGTGGCCAAGGATAAGGTGGACGTGAAAGACCACAAGTGGGCTCATTGCTGTTGTTTAACGTGGCTTATTTCGAAGGGGGATTAGACCATTTATTATATCCGATATGAGAGTTTTGTTGGTTATTTTCAAGATCCTGAGATATATACCGCAATTTAAGTGAGTAAGGACGTAGCCTGGGTTTACGAGAAATAAAAAGATAAAGTAGCAATAATTGCACACTGATAATATAGGCAAGGTACAATATGAACGGGGAAGATTGAATGTGTAATTGAAACACTTATAATAACAATCATAAAAATAAAATGCTACTAAATTAGAATTTGTAGGAACAAACAAACACAAGTGATGTATTTGAAAAATACTATGAAAATAAATTTGACGACTAATAAAAAGTGGGAAAGACTGACGCTTTGTAGCAGAAGAGAATTGAAGGTAAATGCTGATATTTTAATTGTCACACTTAGACCATTTCAATATCTGGATATTATTTCTGGGCAAGGCAGTATTGTTGGCAGAAAGTAAAATTAAAATTTTAAAACTATCTTCTCTCTGAGAATAAAACATTTGTATACATTAAAATGTCCAAAGTCTCAAATAAAAAATATATAAAAGACTAATTCTTCTTCTTCAGTCTTCGCTCCCAGGATAAATATTGTCTACCGCTTTACATAAATCCAAACATGAACGTATTAAAATTATATGCTATCATTTAAATGAAACATAAGCACACTTAATTTTCATATAGACATGCTTCTAGTCGAATCATTAATCATACTTAATTGTTCATTAAACTTCCGTATATAACTTTATGCTCTACGAAAACACTTATTTGTAGCGCCCCAACAACATGGGATAGGAAAATGCAAACAAAAGGATCACAGAAATTAAAATGAATTTCAGGATGAAAGAAGCTACTCAATGAATTTTCTCGAATTTCCCTAAGGATTATCTCACTTAATTTACTAGTGGCACACAAACACAATGCAAACACTATTCGAAACAAATAAGCAAACAATAAAACAAACAAGTGCTAGGAAGAAGTCCTTTTGGCTAGATGTATAGTGGAAATTGTGTAGAGAAGAAATGTGTATGAGAGTATAGTGCTTTGAAATTGAGCGTACGTTGCCTATCATTTCATTTTTAAATATGATTTTAAGCAGCTCGAAGTATCCTTGGTAAATTTTCACGATTGCCTTTCCGTAGGGATATCGTTACTATATTTATGCTGGAATTCAATTTCATAGCTGACTTTGGAATGACTTTGTTAAATAGTGTTTGCAAGAAGTTGGTTTGGATGAGCGGATTGCACCGAAGGGACTTGGAACGTTGGGTTGATAGTTTTAAATGAGCCTCTAGATGCTTGGCAAGTATTAAGGACGAAAAGTGGAACAAACTTAAAACAAAACAACGAACATAATAGGATTGACAATGTTGTTAAGAAAGACCTTTTGTGTAGTTTGATGTTGTATGGAACCATGAATCGCTATCGTTTTCCAGAAAAACTTTTAAAATATGAACTCGATCTCAAATGAAATGTTCAATATTAAAAATATTTTAATTCAAAGCAACGGAATTAAAAACAAAGAAGTGATTTTATATATTCACATACTTTGTGAGGAAAAAAGCGCAAATTGGGAGAAGATGTTTTCTGCAATTGGTGGACGACTTATTATTAGATTGTTAGGTTTGCCACTCATCTTGGTCGGTTGAAATAAAAAAAGAAGCCTGGGATAGTTTTCACGTAATGCGCGAATGAGTTAAGCCTAAGGTAAACCTACCCGAGGTACAAAAGTCACAAACCATATGAGACAATCTTTGTGAATATGAGACTCCATTGAGGCTCGTAGAGTAAAAATTATTGAGATGGCTAGTGAATATGAATGGATTATATAGATAGGACGGTAGGACGGAGTATGAAGTACATTTATTATTGTAAGGGGAGATAATTGTAGGAAAAGATTTATCAGGTAGCGTGCCAACACCGGGAGCACGAGTGACTCTGATGTCAAAAGGTACTCGTTTCTTTCATCAAGAAGAAATCGTGCCGAATATCGTGCTCGTGTTTGCGATGATTTATACCAGCATGTGATCCAAATGCGAAAAGAGAAAGTTGCCACAGCAGTAGCAGGAAAGGAGTTCAATAAAATTGACGACCGTAGATGAAGACATGCTAAATCTTGCAGACAGAATTGAGGTCTGGAGTACTAGCAGAAGATCTAGTGAAAACATCTACTCCTATACGACGGTGTTTGATGCAGGGAGAATATCCTCATATTTGAGGATCATGGTGTACGTGGTCGTAATCATGATCCTTAGATTTATATGGTTCCTATAGTGGGGAAGGGGGCGTTGTCATCATCTGGACATCAACTAAGTAAGATGAATAGAATCCCGCTCTGAACTAACTAATTATTCTGGTGTTGACACTGAAAGAGAAGCCTCTGTGATTACTCTAGTGACCACTTTGTTGAATGGTTTCTTGATGATTAAGACAGTAAGTCTTAAACATGTGCCGGAATAGATCATCAACGGCTCACCAGAGGCACAAAGTTCGGTGGGCTTTTGAGGCTTCCATGATGTATATCACACTAAAATCACATTTACATTCACTTCGCCAAAATGTAGTACAAGTATCGAGAGCCACCTGGTAAGCACCGACACGCTCCCTTAAATTCCTGACTTGCCATTGATCCTCGATCGAGACACAAAGGACAAGGCAATCGGACGAACACAAATGAGAAGATGAAAAGCGTTAGGTCTCTGGTCAAATGGTAACCAAAATTTCACCACACAATTAGAGTGCGTCCAAAAATGGCAACATCACCTGTGGGTAAAATCAAAATCAATTAACTTCCCGAAAAACATTACGAGTGTTAGTTTCATCTTATATGGGGTAGTAAATGTGCGTCCTCATTATTCAGGTGGAGCAACAGCCACAGGTAAGTAGGAAGAGTCTGACCCTGAAAAATTCTTACTTGGTATATTTTTTCCATTTAATTGTGTAGAAAAAGTGGACGCAGGACGACTAGATTTTCTGTGAGATACTGGATAGCGGGATCCGATACCAAATTTGAAATATTCTCTTGATGAACTTGTAAAAATGACTGTAGATTTTGGTGCTGTGCCGATTCATAAAGTGGTAGCTAAAGCGAAATATTCAGGGATGGTAACGGTCCAGCAAAAAGGCTGTATCGACATTTGGAGATAAATCTGATAGCGTTAATATATTCAGATAAAAATTAACATGAAATCTTGTTATGAAAGTATATACCAGAGGTGATTATGAACTTTAAACGTTAAATTTATGGACTTATATGTATGTATACTAAAATTGTATTTGGTCTACCCAAAATGTTTTAAAAGCGTTATCTTTGTGTGATTTCTTTTTATTTCGAATTGAAGTGTACAGCTAAATTGAAGTGCATTATTCATTCTGGTTTCTTTCACTTCTTTTCAAGTTTCCAGTACACGTAACAAAGTGTATACACTTCTTGAAAATGTCTGACAACATTTTATTCAAATAGTGCAAGAAAAATAAATATTGCTTATCAAAATCATTCGAAGCATTATGAATGAAACATCTAAGCATCTTTCAATGTTATGCTTAAAATAGGTGGGAACAATTAAAGTAAATTTCGTGAGTAAATTTTCATATTATTTTACATCAAAAATCGCCTCAACAAGGATGTTTATTAAATGAGCATCTTTGTAACCAATAACTCATTCGAAAGTTTAATAAGTATCAACAGTGAAGATACAAGGTCAAAAATCATATATGTTTAGACTATTGCTTGGATTTAAACGAACAGGCCATTATATGCCTAGCTTGAATAGAAAACAATAACATGAAACGGAATTTTATATGCATTGATTTTGCTTAGAAGGAAAGTATTTACGTTGACAATCATTGGTGAAAATTAAATATTGTTTTAAAATAAATAATTTTGTGTCTATTAGTAGTTTTCTTAGCTTGTTGTATATTGTAAAAACCTGTTACCATCCTCCTCACTTGTACATAAATATTTCGCGTTTTTAACTCACATATACATCTACGAGCGGAAATCCGTACTGCAGCACGGGTAGCTATTTGACACCACTTAATATGCATGTACCATAGGAACATATTTTAGCAATAATATTTATCGATCAGGATTATGAATAGACATGAAAGTCCTTGCCCAGTTATCAAGAAGAGTAACATAGATCATTTGATAGCAAAAATAGTCTGATTTGAAATATGTTCATAAAATCCAAATTTGCCAATATTACCTTTTTTTAAATTATCGAGCTTGAAATCGACAAAAAATTCCTTCTCGATTTTCCAACTAAAGGTTCAATCGTCCGAAATACTTAGCAGTAGATTTTTACATTTCAAAAGCATGATGTCAATGGCACTTCAACAGAATTGATATATACTGACCGTTTGAAAGGATCAGCACTCAAGAGGATAAGATTTTACTAGACATTCACAAGTCAGTCAATGTGCGGTACAGATATTCAGTCGCACAGAATGTACACTTCTTTGAATCTAAGATGGAATGGACATTCATTTGAAAAATGTGTCTCTCTAGTTTGTGTGTTTGATAAAGCAATAGGATGAAGGATGTATGGTGTAGTCGATTTGATTGGTTGAAAAGTTTCATGCGTTCAAATCGATATGACGGGTGCAATGTTCATTGAATTTGATCATCTATTCTAGGAGCAGGGTGATATCTTCCAACTTCCTCATTTATAATAGGAGAAAAGAAAAATCCTTATTTTTTTAGCAAGGCCTTACAGAGCTAGAAAAGCGATGATAAAATCAATTTGTTGACACTAACAATGCCTTTTTTGCCTTAATACGAAAGAATAGTGAGGATTCAGGGTCAAAAAGTTTCAAAAATCATATTTGTTTATACTATTTTTAAGATTTAAACAAATAGGCCATTGAAATGTGAACAAAAAACAATTTCGACAGAATAAAAACAAGCCGCGAGGTGCGACCCTTGAGGTCCACACGGTCAACTTCCCAGTAATATCTACATAAACATCAACAACATTACAACAATGAGAGGTATTCATAGCAGTAACAGGAATGAGTTAATAAGAATCATATCGTCTACGGGAGGGTCCATTGATTACGTAAGGTTTTTGGTCGATGAGGACAGATTGAATATTCACGCGGATCAATCGGGGGGGCCTTTTTGGTCTTGAAAATTTTTGTTGGTTTTAATAATTTAAGCGTTTTTTTTAAATAAAAGACTATAAAAACTATGTAAAATCTGCTCAAATTATGCAAATATTTTAAAACTTTGATTGAATTTAAAACAATTTTTTAGAATAAAAAAAATAAAGTAAAAGCATTCGTATGAACCCTCTTTAAATGGTAACTTTGAATGATTTTTTATTTTTCATTTATTTATTTTTATAATCAAGGAAGAAAATTTTGCCGGTTTCTCTTCAAAACCTGATAAGAATGTATACATTTTATAAACATTTATTACTGTGCTGTGCAAATCAGGTTAAAAAATATTTTTTATGAAAAAAACTATAATTTTTTGCATTTTCTTCTATTAAATTAAAAAAAAGCTGAAACGAGTTTTTATAATGTATAAACTTCACAAAGATATTAATACACGTCAACTGACACCTTAATGATGCAAATATTATATCTGGTTCGTGAGATATAGAGAATGATAAAAATGACCTTGAAAATCATGATGACTTTTAATAGTTTTTTATTTTTAATTGAATTTTTTACGTAATCATGACAAAATGTTTTGATGTTGTTTTTACAAACATTGTTTGGAGTATATAAATTTTATAAACATTGTCTACTAAATTTCGCAAATCAGGTTAAAAATTTATTGTTTATGAAAAAAACCCTAATTTTTTGCACTTTTTTTTCTTAAATTAAAAAACGGCTACAACGATTTTTTAAAAAATTTGATAGATTCACACAAATGTTAATACGCGTCGATTGACACCTCTATGATGCAAATCGTATGTTTGGTTGGCGAGATATAACGCATGACAGAAATGACCTTCAAAGGGTCAAAACAGCAAACCCCCCCGACCGAAGTATTCCAAAAACTAATCAGCTCTTAAGATTACAAAGACGCTTCGATTGACACCTTAACGAAGTCGATACGACTTTGTTTACGTGAGTTATGCTCGTAGAAAAAAGTGTCCACGAACGTACGTACGTACACACACACACACACATACATCTCCCTTTCTAAAAACACTTTATATATACTCTATAGACCTCAAAACGTAAAGAAATGTTGAAAATTTCAATTTCGATTTTCGAGGCGATTACAAGAACTTCCCATATACTGGGAAGTTAAAAACTAGAAACTGAACTTTATATGCATTGATTTTGTTTCAAAGGAAAGTATTTACGTTGACAATAATAACTTAAATAATAACGACTTAAATAATGTTTTCAAAATGAATAATTTTGTGTCCATAAGTAGTGAGTTTTGGCTTGAAATTAGTTCGACACTAGCTTGCTGTAAATTGTAAAAAAAAATTGCAACCATATTCGTCACATGTACATAAATACTTTGCGTTATTGACTCACAGATAAAATTACAAGCGACGATTCATACTGTAGCACGGGTAGCTATTTGACACCACTTAATACCAAGGAAAAATATTTTTGAAATCATATTTATAGAGCAGAGTTATGAGTAAAGATTAAAGTCCTTGCCCAGTTAACAAAAAGAGGAGCGCTTCTGTTATAGTTTTCAATTTAAAAATACTTGTATACGTTGTTTAATAGCTAGACTATGGCTGATTTGTTGCGAGTAGGTGCTGCCTTAAATTAATTTTTTGATCTGAACATGTCGTTGGATTTTATTCTTAACAAACTTTATTCCTAGAGGTTTTTCTCGAAGAGTGAATGAATCAACCATTCTACATGAATTATTACTAATTTTTAAAATGAGTCCTGTTGCCTTGAACCTCATACCATTAAAATATTTTAGTAATCTTTCTACCCTTCCGGTGAAATTTAAATCAAATTCACACATTCAATTTTTTTTCTTCAAAAGTTCTCCTTGAATTTTTGCCTTCTATGTACGTCTGAATTTTCTTTGGCCGGTCTTTTCAAAACAATCTATTTTTAACATCTCTGAAGTTTTTACTTAGATCAAAGCGTCAAAGGACTAACACTTCTTACACACGATGAATGGGGGATTGCATAATAGTGAAAGCTGCACTTCTGCTTTGCAAGAATCCTCACCACAATATAAGAATTTAGTTTTTCTGGGTGGACGAAATGTTACTTTGGCATCATGGATGACTTCTGAAAACTAATTTACAAATGTATTTCGTGAGTGAAAGTAAATTATTCAGAGAAATTATTAGTATTTTGTATCAATTTATAAGTATATGTAAAATTTCCGTTATATTACAAGTAACTTTATTTAATATCCAATTGTATATTTCTTGCCAGCATTGGAGCGTTTCCAGTCAACATAATCAGCTAAAGATTAATAAAATTTGTGTTGAATGAATATATGCATTATAATGAATATTATTTAAGTTTAACTATATTCTTAGTATACGCAAATATGTAACTTTAAACTAGTTTGTTTAACTTTTATGTATTTATTAATATTTTATTCGTTTTAGATTCTCTCTGTATAAATAAAATTAAATAAAGCGATACTCATCTGCCTCTGATTATTTACATTTATTAATTATTTGAAGATGTTTTTTGCATAAATCTTAAATAGTTTGCCATAAAAGCAGAAATTATTGGCACCATGCTTTGTCCTCTACCAGCGCAAGTAATCTTGTGAAAACAAACAAAGCTCAGAAATTAAAATTAAAACCAAAATGTACTAATTAAAAATTCCAATTCGAGACAAACGTTCCTTCCTTCGCTTCACTTTGACGATAGTAAGTATCTTTCAGATGCAAATTAATATAAAAAATAAAAATGAAGATTGCTTACAAGGATACATACAAATGAAAGTTTGTGTTGTAAGGACTTGAAAATATAGTTGCTTGCCATAAAAAGAAAATGAAATCCCAGTTCTAAATTTGCTACATTTACTTATGTCTCTGGAGTGCACTTTGGTTGGTCATGATCCATTTCTTCATTTGGCGTGGATCGTTGCATGTCCTTTTCAGTTGCACACGCAACGCTAGCATTAAGGATTCCCAACAGTGAATGAGCTCGAGTCATAAACGTTTTGTGCATTTCCGGCATGTAAATGAAATTTTTCGAGTTTTTCTCTTTTAGTTTTTGTAGTTGAGTATACTGGAAAAACTCATCAGGGTGTAAAAAAGATAGAGGACATAAAATATGAAAGAGAATTGGTTAGAAGTATGTGTGATGAATATTCAGATGCAATCTATATAAATTCAGAAAATGTAGCTCATTTGTAGCATTGAGTGCGGTTCTAGGCAGTAGATACTTTTCTTGTGAGTAAACATGATGTAAATTCAACTTCAACAATCCTTTCGTTATAAAGTAATGAAAATTCTAAAGTTAGAACACGACTAGAATCTAAAAAAATTAAGTTCATCCTTTAAAAAACTTTAAATAAGTGTTATTTCTATTTAGTACTTACTGAGAAAAAAAACAATTAGAAATCTTTCAAAAACGTGGATGCTGTAATGTAAATTAAATTCATTTCAATTTTCCAAAAAAAAAAAAACGATAAAATGACAATGTTGGCGAAATTTCATTTTTTCCACCAAAGATGAGTTTTTCCATTCAAATACAACTGTCAATGTGTGTGAAGAAATGTAAGACGGAAACATTTACCAGCTTAGCTCATTGGGGCTCACAATCTTCAAAAGAAAAATGCCCAAGTTGAGCAGATTCAGAATAAAATAAATAGAAAAGGCTACCATAAATTTTATTCATATTAAATATAATCAAATTTCTATTCTTAAAACATAAAATAATTGCTACAAATTTATTGCTTTCAAAAGAAGCTCTCTATTAAAATAGCAAGTGAAAGATAAAAGAAAGTGATAACGAAATACAATCATGTAAGAAATCGACCAGGAAGCTATTGCATTTTTTAAATTGAATAGATAAATATTATCAAACAATTTAATTCAAATTCGTTCAGAAAATAAGAAGACTCGGTACAATGAAAAATCATTAAACTGTTTTGACAAGCTTCTTTGTTTCCAAAGAAAATCAGATAAATTTCAGGAAAGAAATACAACAAGTGTAGTAAAATTATGGCAGACAATGCCTGTTGTATTCAGCCCTAGGTATGGCATACCCACGGTGGCCACAGTCGGTATGGCAAGACGGAAGCTGTCAATTAGTCAAGTGAGGCCAAACGTGATTAGAAGTGACAGCGTGCCGGTCGATTTGGAATCGAACTAAATAAGAACCATCTGCCGTTTGTATTAATATATTTTATTCAAATAAGAAACTGAATTTTTATGGATAGATCGTAAGTGAAAATTGTGTTGAGAAAATCGCTGTGGAAAGTAAGGAATCCAGTAAAAATAATATAATTTGTTAAGTTTGGATTTTAAACATACTCGTGAAAAACTGATAAAATTCAAACTGTTTAAGAGTATAGTACCTGGAATGACAAGGCACAAAATTTTCAATTTTTGAACCTAAATAGAATTATAGGACGCAATTTTTGTGATTTTTGTTGTTCAGAAAAATACACTTCAATCCCAAAAAAGTTTCATTAATAGTTTGACTGAGAAACTTCTTCATAATTATAGTTTATGCTCAAATGGTGGTTCTATTGACATCCAATTCATTTCTTATGAAAGAACACTGCTTTTACGATAGTGCAGTTTTCTTTTACAAAATGGACAGCATAGTAAAAAAACATCTTCAATGGCACACCTTGCAATCTTGTAGTCCTTTTGCTCTAAAATGGAATTCCTTCACGACTATGAAGTTTTCCTTTTCGTTTTACAAAGTCAATAATGGAAATATAATTAGCATCTGAATGCTCTTTCACCTTACGCCAAGACTTCAAACACAACGAATTTTCTTCCAGGCGAAAATCAGTATCGACAGACGCACACACACACATAAATATATATATATATATATATATATATATATATATATATGTGTATATATTTTTCACGAAGGAAATTTCAAAAGGGTGCGCTTGATTACAATTGTTCCGCCAATGAAATCGTATAATTGTCGAAGCACTAATTATTGCCAATTTTATTAGCATAATTGCAAGCAAATTGAACGCTTTGGTGTGCGTAATTATTTCAACGATGTTATGGTTGCAATCGTACTTGGAATATTGTAACTAATCAAGGAGAGCCGCGTTCTGTTGTTGATTTCCGTTGGCTATAGCAGAGGAATAGCAGATAAGGTGTAGTAGATTGGCCCAAAAAGGATGCATTGGTAACCACTCACCCGTAATGCGTTACAATCAATAGGGGATGTTAAAGATGCATGCCTCGGTATTCTTGAATGTGGATGCAATGCACACTATTCATGTTGCCAGGCTTTCAGGACAATTAAATATACTCAAAGAAAAATGAGTCGCAAAGTTTCACTTTTTTGATACAGCCGATATTTTTTTTAGGGAAATGCTCCTATTTCTACAGGACTCATGGCAGAAATTATATTGCAATCATTTGAAGATTTTTTGAATCCTTAAACACCACATAAATCCAATGCTGTAACTCTGTCCAAATCAGAGTCTTCGTAACTCGAAATCGTTGTTTGGCACAACAATTTACTATCGCTCGTTTCGCCCATTCACTTCCTCCCTAGATGTCTAAAGGCAATTACAAGAACACAGCTGGATTTCCAAGATAGCTTTTAACAGTCACGAATGCATCTCGTCATCCTGTGTGTCTAGTCTTCGATGTAATGGCCACCGGTTACAACAAACGGTAGTGAACAGGACGCTTAAAGGGAACATTAGCCGAGGTTGAACTTCCACTCGACGACCTAACAAAGCATGTTTGCTGGCATTCGAGCAGAAAGCAAAAGTCTCAAATTACTTCGGTCATCAATTTGCCGTTAAACTTTCATCCAAACATTTACCATTGGTTAATTGTTGTCTCCGAGAGAACCTGGTATTGCTTCTGTGTCGTATATGAACATGTGTTCTGCAAAAGTGATAGTTCCAGGACACATCAAGGATGTATATGGTGCTTACGTTTGCTTGAAGTGAACAACTTAGCTTTGGCTTTGACTACAACTTCAACTTCATAAGATTGTTTTATATATTTTTCTAGCATTTAACCAAGCATTGATGAATAGCATCATAAAAAGGATGCTACGCAAACGGTCAACGTTTCCATGCAAGGTTCAACATTTATTAGGGGTCGCAACACGTTGGCCCTTTGCCAGTTTCATGTAGTTTTGGTAATTGGAATCGATATGGTGGTCAAGAGCAACTGGAAACGACGATTCTATGTAGGTTGCACGCACCTGACGCTAATGACATATATTAATTAGCTTTAGAGTCCTTAAAAATCGGAAACCTTTCGGGCATTTGAATTGATTTGGTGACCATTACAATAGGGTGAAGGAGTGTTTAATAATGATAAAATTACGTGGAAGGGTGGACACGGACACGTTAATTGAATTCGAAGCCAAAATAGAATCATTGCAATTTCACACTTTTCACCGGGGTTTATTTGGTGTGTGTGTGTAAAATGACAATGACGAATCCTTATGGCAGCATCTACCAAACACACTTGCATTAAATCACATTAAATTGGCTGGAATTTTAAAGCATTTACTTTTTAGAGTACTGGACCATTTGATTGCATAAAATCTAAAGGATGAACTGCGAGAAGGATGAGCTGAATTCATAATTTCAGTTCTGAAAATTAAAGACACACGATTTGCAACGTTTGCTTATAGTCCAGCCAAATGGGAATTTTGCCGGGCATTTTGATTATTTTTGCAATGTGAGGCCAACTCTATAGTAAGCTTAAGTTCAAGTTTCTGGGGTTGCAGGTCAATCCTTTGGGCTCCATCTTAAAAACAAAACAAAACTTCGATATCTTAAAAATCATGGCTCCCACAAGGAAGTTGTACATGGCAGACTTGCGTAAAATTAAACTAAATTAGTTTGTGCATGCATCACTTTTACTTGGTGTTATCATTAAGCCGTAATGGTCATTATGGGTCTAGTTTACGGTTCTATATTTCTAATATAGGCTACTCAAAATCGATCTTGTGGCTCCATCTGTCTTTGTTTTGAGTTACTTTAACATGCTAAAGACTTTCCGCAACTCGGCGCATCATCAGTTAGTTCGTTTTATGTGGACTTCCTATTTTTGGGGTCAATTTGACCCCATATTGAGTTGCGAAATTAAAAAAGGTTTGCGCGTTTTAAATCCTTTTTGGTGTATGTTAAGTAGAAGAGTAAGTGTAGTGCTCAAATACTTTTTTTTGGTGTCATAAATTAAAAGTTATAACGTGCAAACAGATGGCTTATAATTTAAGTTAAGTTCTCATGGAGAGGAAGAAGATTATCAAACCATCGATGGGGAAGCTTCAGAAACTGAAGACCATGTCTCTGAAGAATCCGACAGCTCGGAAAATTCTACAGATGAAGCATCTGACAATGAAATGGCGGTAGACTTGGATAATGCGTCACGAATCACGTGCTCGAGGTCGTCCTGAATCTAAGCTGAGAGAAAAGAACGGCTTTGTTTAGAATGAAAGATGAATGAAGATGTCAATAAGAAGATTACTGCAAAAGAATGTTTAGAAAAAATTTCTATGCACCTTGTCGAGCCCTTCTTCAAACGACGCTTAATGCAAGAATCACTTCGATCATACTTAGGTGCTGGTATAACTTCAATTTTGGGCTTGAACACCGAACTAGTATCAGAAGACAGACACGCAGACAAGATGCACAATTTGTAAACGATCAAGGAATAAAAAGACTAAAATGAAGTATCCTTCATGTCAACGGTCAATGTGCGATGACCATCAAAACTCCTTATGCACTGAATGTGGTAGTCAAGGTTAAATATCCGTTTTTTCATAAAATAATATAATTTTTTCGTTTTTATTTATAAAACACATAATTTATATATATTTTTTCTTATAAAAACACAGATTTTTTCATTATTTAGCTTGTTCAACATTCCTAATTGATTTCTATATTTTTTCCGAAAATCGTTAACTTGAGAATTCACAATAAAAATACTTTTCAAAAAGTTAAAAAGTTAAAAAAGTTAAAAAGTTTTTTATGACAACACACTTTATCAATTATAGAATTTTACAGCGTTTTTAGCCATATCGCAAAAATTAAGATTTTTATGAATTTTTTTTTGGTGAAAAAAGTCAAATTTTTCCATTTTTTCCTTCTCACGTTATCACCATTTCAAAATTTAAAATGCTTATAAAAATAGTTGGATTACAAAAAATAAACACTAAGTTAAAGTTTCTTTTGATATATGTATATATGCCCATAAATGGCAAATGGCAAATATTTATTTTTCATGGGGTCAGTGTGACCCCATATGACCAATACGTTATTATTTGGAGGTATGACCATTACGGGTTGAAAGAGTTTCACGCCAAAGAGCAAAGCACAAAAGGAAAATCATCTTCCGAACGCCACATCTTTTTTGTTTTTACGTTTAACGCGAAACACTTCTAACAAATTTTTTTGACAATTTTGTCACAAGTCGTTTGCGGTATTGATTGTTTTAATCACTGTACACTGGCGGGAGTTATTGCATCCCAGAGGGGACGAAGCCGCGTGAAAAACGCATTTTAGGCCAAATAATCGGCTTCCGATGGCAAACCCTCCATTGCGAAACTCAAGAAGCAATCCGGTAATCAGGCAGATTTTTTTTTGCAATGTGTAGTATGTCTTACTGTAAGCCTAAATTCAAGTTTCTGGGGTCACAACCTCAATCCTTTGGGCTCCACCTTGAGAACAAAAAAATTGGGATACCCCATATCTCCAAAACTATGGCTCCCACAAAATACGAGTAGTTGCGTATCGCAGACTTTAATAGAATTAAATTATCAGTCAGTTGTGCGTACATCATTTTCACGTGGTGTCAATAATAAAAGAGTAACAAGCCATAAACTACGCTGAAAAAGCGGATCATCTTTCGAGCGCTACAACTCCTTTGCTTGCCCCATTTTCGCAAAACACAACTTTTTGATAGTTTTTCGCAAAAGACAACTTTTTGATAGTTTTATCACAAGTCTTTTGCGATATTGTTTGTTTTGACCAGTGTAAACTGGGGGAAGTATTGTGTTCCGAAGGGACAGAAGTCGCGTAAAAAATGATTTTAAAGCCAAATAAACCGTTCCCGGGAAAAAAACCCCACAGTGCAAAAATTTACGGAGCATTTTAGTAGGTAAACGCATTTTTGTTGCTATGCAAATTCAATGCAATGTTAGCTTAAGTTCAAGTTTCTGGGTCGCAGTCCCAATCCCCTGGACGCCATATTAAAAAGAAGAAAACGTGGGACACCCCCATAACTCAGAAACCTTGGCTTCCACAAAAAAGTTTAGTGCGGCAAACTTATGTAAAATTTAATTTTCGGCAAGTTGTGCATATAACATTTGCACGTGGTGTCAATAATTAAAGAGGAAGATGCCACAAACTATTGAATTTGCCATAAATTGGCAATAAAAATCAGCCTGTCAGCAAAAAATGCACGGTTGACGTCACCATTTTACTGCACCATTAAGGATGCACAACTGAATTATCATGTTTGTCGAACTTCTAAATGAGAACAAAATATTTGATATGAAATGAAGTAATTTGATTTATAAAAGAATTGAAATTTTTGCATGGACAAGCAAGCCTATCAAATTATAATGCAACCATTTGTGAACCTAATGTTTACATCGAATATTTGTAAACGATCAGCATTGAATGCAAACCGTACCTCCAAATAGTGCATAATTCATTTGTAAATATTAAGCCTGCAAGTTAGATTCATTTCAATCAATGCTTTTGATTATTAACAGTTTATTATTAGTTTTGCAAAACCTATTATTATTAGTTTTGCAAAATATAGAGAATTGATAAACAATTTCATAGTATTTGCCGCAATCGCGAGATCAATATCGTTGGCAATTCAATTATTTTTGATTTTCACGTTTTCAATAAATTCTGTTTAACATCAACCCCCACCACTAGCCGTGACAGCGAATCCCTAATTTAGCCACGCTCCCCACCTGTCCCCCGTTTGCAGGGAAGCACTATCGAAACCAGGCGTTGACCAGCATGCAGTCCTACTGCACTTGGCTCCCACCATCTCGTTATCGACGTATGTATCTGCAGGACGACTATGTAAAAACATCAAAAATGTAGTTTTCGGTTGGTCGATGGTAAAAACGATACCAGCAAATCTAGTCATTTTGTGAATTACCTTCGCAGTTGCCATGAAAATGGAAGGGTGAGGATGTGGTAGATGTGGTAGTTGGCGGTTTTTCCTAGCCTCACATGTGAACCAGAATATCATGTGCCAGGGTTTCGGGGTGGTGGTTGCTGGTCGGGCTAAATTTAAATGTTAGCTTCCTGAAAAATTAATTTTCGGCACATACAAAACATTGCACAAAGTCGAAATGGGAAACATACAAAATGTGGAAATGGAGAAAACGCGCAAAAATTTGCATAAAGTCAAAAATTTATTGTGAAACTTTTTCAAGTTATTTTATGTAGACATATTTGTATGACAAAATGTAATTGAGGTTGGAAATATCCACCCTCAACAGTTAGTGTTTTTGGGCAGTAAAAATGAGTGGTTTAGTGTTGTATTTTTAATTGGTGATTTTTCATTTGTATCTAGGCAAAAATATATAATGCGTCTATGAAGCGTCGAGTACCATTGAATCGTGTTTTTTCAATAGCAAGGAGTATTCTGTAAATTTAGTTGTGGACGTATTTCGGGAACTAGAACTATCTTTCTTCCGTTGAACTTCAACACTGGAAAAGGAAAATACATATTTCAAAAATGCGGTAAAGCATGTTATTTTAAGTATTTTGGACTTTCAGGGCCTTAAACTTAGGAATGAGGCGACAACTGTGTAGGGTCACACAGGCGGATTCGTACGACATCTCAAAACTAAGAGGATAGTGGCTATTTGCAAACTATCTCAGTTCAGCAATAATGTAATTGTTCGTTTCCATTGTCGCCGCTCCGCTTGCTCATTTCAACAATCCACTTTTCATCAATTAAAACTCACTATCTATCTTAAATATTGTTGATGTTGGTTGAATTTAATCATCATCATCTGGAACTCGCCTTAGAATTCTCATTGAAGTTACCTTCCAGGACCACAAATATACACGATATCATTACTTAACGATTCTCGACTAAATACTACTATACTTTCAAGTGCAAGAACATATGCCGCTATATAACTATTCGACTATTATACTCTCTAATATTCAGAAATCTATATAAAATTTTGTACAGATATTTTTAAAGTACTTTTCTAATTAAATATTTTAACTAAAAAAATTTAACCCCCCCCCCTTAAGTGGACCTAAATGATTGCATGGCTACATTCTTGCTCATGCGATTGCTTGCTTTTGGATTCAGGACAATATGTTGATCCATAAAAAATCGTAAAGGTATTGTTTTAAAGAACATCTGTACAAAATTCTTCGAATGTTGCAAATTATTAAATTTTAGTAATCTAGAATTATGTTTGTCTTAGAAATTTATCAAAAATTGAAACTTAGCATTATAAAATCTTAAATGTCGAGTTTTTGGAAAAGAAAATAAGTTTTATGTAGTTTTTGTGGCTACGCAGTTTCTTAAGCGGAGTATGGTATTTCATTTTATTTTTGCATTTTTTCCATAGCAATATCGATAGTAAAACTTTTTAAGAGTATTCAGTTACAATTTTAGGTCGATTGCAGCAAAACTAATGGAGCTACAGGATTTCAAAACTTTGCTCATCGGCGCGCTATAAACTGTAGAACGACTTTTCTTCATTTTTTGAACGCATTTTTCTAACATTTAGTTTTTTCAAAGTCGGTGAACGCTTTAAATCAAAATTTATTTATCCGATCCTTTTCAAATTTTGCACACTTATTTTTTTACATAAATCACGAGGTAACCACGTCGAGATATTTTAATTCTAAAGATTATAATTTGTTTTATAATAACAAATTTATCGATCTTTTAATTTTTTTTTAAATTCGTTGTTTTTATTTGGAGTTGATACTAAAAATTGAAAAATCGATAATAAATTATATCTCGACATGGTGAACTCAAGAAATTGATAAACTTACGAATTTTCCTAGTGTTTTGTCATCAGATGATCGAGTGATAAGCTATGCTGTGCACCGCAAAACCTCCTTTTTTGAGGTGTCTACGAAAATTAGCTGTCCGTAGCTCAATAATCAATATTTTTGGACCAAAATTTTAGAGAATACTCTTGAATAATTATATCCTTATGCACTTTATTCAGAAATAAATTTATATTTACAGTATTTTCAAAAAATATCCTTAAAATGTGTAAAATTAACCATACTGCCCCTTTTACGTTTGGGTGGCACTATGTGCCACATCGAAAGACATTTTGTTCTGTAGTCTTTTTTTCATAATTTTGCTGTGAAAATTTTATGAATTCATTTTATTAACAAATAAAATTCTTTTCAAATTAATTTCCTTAAAAATTTAGGTTTTTTCGAGTTGAAATTTTATTGAAGTTGTACTTTTAATTAATTAAACTATTTTTCGTTATAAATTCGTAATTTTTTTAGTCGTATAGTTTTATACTATTTGCATAGTCACTTTCAGAGTAAACATTTTTTTCACTAAATTTCCTAGATTTGTGATCTCAAATTATTTGAAAAATCTTAAATTTTTTAATGTTACTCTTCAGAAAATTGTCAAATGAATTTAGGAACAGTTTCAAATTATTTTTCTAGTTGTTTTACTAGACGTTTTTCAAATGATCGGAGCAGTTTTTGTTATGGATAGTGTTCTTTTTTTTTGAAAATGATGTTAAAATCAGAGGCATACATTATATGACTGAAGTTTTATGGCAATATGTTTTCTCCAAATTCAAACGTCCTTACAATATTGAACAGAAATCGCTGGTTTGTTTGAAAGAATTTTTCTTAGATTTTCTTAGTGAAGACTTTTGAAATTTTTTTCGTGAAAACTGTCGACCGCCAGTGCTGGCCCAATGCCAATTTCCAGTACTGACCTAGTGCCAATTTACAGTATGGGCCAGCACTCAAATGCAGACTGTTTGCTGCTGGTTGTATTTGAACTATATGTTTTTGCAATAGGCAAATAAGGTGTGTGAAAGTTACGACAAACTGAATTTTCGCCATGTTTGTCATACATAAAATCTTCATGCGAGTCATACTTTTCGAGATATTGAAAACTGTAGTGTGCGTCTTCTTCTCAAACCTGCAGCCGTATCCACCATTATTGGAGCGACTAGCACATTATTTTTGTATCTCGAATATCTATTATATCAAAGGATGTCACAGTAACGCGGTACAAATGACTATTTTATCTTTGAAACGCAGACTAAGTTTTATTTTGCAGTAATGCCTCCAAGCACTGGGCCAGTGCCGATCACCAGTACTGGCCCAGTGCTGGGAATTGTCACTGGGTCAGCATTCGAATATAGTATTGGGCCAGCACTGGCAGCTGACCGTTAGCCGTTCATTGTACGCCAAGGCTTGGCCGACGCTTGGCGTTGTTTCCACTGTTGGCAAGCCCTGTTCGGGTTGTAGTATTGAATAAAATCATCTTGTACTTAAAATACAGATTAATTTGATTCAATACTTGAAAGTAATAATCTTCCGTGACCAAATTTAAGAGATTTAGATGAAATGTGGGTTAAAATAGCAAAGCACGGAGTATAATTTTGTGAAGGTCATAAATGGTTTTAAAGTATCTTGCATGCTGTAGAATATAAACTGTTTAATGACTCGGCCTATTCTATAAAGGGTTATTTGTGAAAGATTATCAGCGAGTAGAATTAGAATTTGATAAAGACATAAATTGTGTTTTTTTGCAAATCAATAGAAAATTCAAGAGAATATGAGCGTCTTTTGATTAGAAAAAATATCGTAATTTCATTTGCTTAAGTTGCTTTCTTTATTAACCATTTTCTTTTCCCACGGATCATTCACTATTTGAGGGTGTGCCACAGTCAGACAAGTACTAAAGTTATGCTTAATAGGCTGCTTAGCTTTTGCAAAGAACAAAGAAATGATGCAGTGGTACGAAGCGAGCAACTAACATCCTGAAGCTATAATCTAGAAAAGCTCTTACAGAGCAGCAGGAAGCATGGCTTCTGTTTTCGGATAATCGGGATTCTCAAACGAAGGAGATGATCTCCTCAGCCAGGAACTGCGCATATCCATGCTCCAGTATAAGAGATGATTGCAAGTAGGATCCACAAAATACAGGTGGAGTAACTTTCCAAAGATGGGTCGATACTTTTTTATTCGTCAGTCAGTTTAAAGACAGGACTAGCTCAAAGCAATTGTCCTTTAGACTAGCGCTGGGATTCATTATTCTTTTGCACCTTTAAAATGAATTGTTTGAATTTCGTTGCTATGCAAACTACTCCCGAGGACGTACCCGGTCTTGTGAACAAGCAGGCTTGAATGGTTAGTACGTAAAGTTCAACTGAAGTTTTAGAACGAAAATGTCCTTTTTAAACGACACTTCCTAAGCTTCTTGAGACACACATATACGTGTTGTGGAAATGTCTGAATGAAAATAAGGATGATGATAACGATGACGACTTTGATGGCTGAGTTGGCATGAGTTGTGGGTCGGAGGCTTACGAAAAGGAGATCGAATCGTTAACGATGAGTCAAGTGGCACGTGAAATTGAGGGCATGACATGATGTACTGAATAGCAAAAATGAAATACTCTCATAGCACATATTTGATGTGAATATGTGCGTTTTCCATATCTCGCTTACAACGGAAACAAATATCCTTGTCTTTAGTTTTTGTGTGTGTGTGTGTATACAATGATTGCGACTTGTTTGGTGTTGAAGTCAAATTGAAATGATGTTGAAGGCAGAAAATAATGAAGAAAAATGAAAAGCTATAACGATAAACAATATGATTGAAATTGATTAGTGTCTAGAAAAGGACCTATATCGATATTTTCGGGCTTTCATTGAGAAAACGTTTAAAAAACAATTTTTAACACAATGATCAGGTGTTAAGAAAAGATGAACTTACTTGATTTCTTCTTACTTGGCTATTGTGTGTAGGGTTTTCCCTTGAAATCATATTATTTTCAAGGTTCGTTTAAGAACTATTCATATATGCCTAGTTAAAAATTTCTTATTCTGATTGATTCATACATAATATGATCTCATACTAATTTGTGCGCCATTCATGTGGACTCAACTATGTAATGAAAAGTTGAATTTGGAATTACCACAAGTTAACTAACTAATTAACTAATCAAATCATGAAGGGAAAATTAAAATTAATTTAAGTTTGTTAGTGCAAGTAATAGGTTAATGTGTCCATGTGATTTATTTCCAAGAAGTCATGTCTAAACATATTTTGGCCCCTATTAGATGCGTCGTTTCATTTAAAACGGATATAATATTTCACGCTTATTTCATAAAATATTATTGCTAAGAGAAATTCAAATGCTTCTGAAATTTTTTTTTTGAAAAATGAATGGTTTTTACTAGTTTAGGTCATTTTTCTTGAGACAGAACCACAGCAAAACATGGAAAATGCGCAACATTCAATTCCTTTCCGCGATTTCGTCAGATAGTTATTTTTTCCCGACTATTGAGAATGAAATCCTGGAAGTTTCTGAAATTACCTTTGAATTTTCTTTTGCTCTCGCAATAAAAATCTGACACCATGATGCTATCCGCCCCGGTAATTTGTCAACATAAAATAAATATGAAACATCCTCGAATCGTGCAGATAATATTAGCATACGAAACTCGTTATTCATGCAAATTCCCCGGAAGATTACTTGAGAATTTGCACCGCTAATATGTAAAAGGTGCTAATTTTACGCACACTGTTTGCCTGCCGACAAGCAGTTCTGTTTCGGGAAAGTTGGAACTTCTAGCCATCAAGCTGGTAACAAACGGAATCCATTGGAAGCTATTACCGCGGATAAGCGTGAAAAATTGAGGCGCTTAGGAACATCGCGAGGCATTAACAATATCCTATATTCGCCGCATAACTACACAAACGACATATGAAATCTGCATTTTTTTCGGGATAGATTTTGAGGCGGCAACTGTGGTGGTATTTGTGACTGCCAGGACGTGTGTACAAAACAGTGATCCACGGATTCGCAGTCGTTCAGTCATTCGGATATCATCATCCATTCATCCATTCATCCGTCTATCGAAAATTTGAAATATGTGCCGACCTCCCATTCGCATGAATCTGAATGTAACGGATGGTGGGCGGCCAATTTCGATTGGGGTTGTAGCAAGGATGAAAATGGTTGATGGTAAAGGTGAGCTAGGGGTATCAAATGGCTGCTTGAAAATTGGCCTCCCGCAGGCTTGGAGTTTTGTAAACGAAACGATGATTTTCAGATGAGATATTGCTTTTTCGATGAGATATTTATAAATCTTAAACACAATCCATTCTGATTCAAACTGATTCATAGTATGATTTGAAGCTATCTTTCCTACAGGGGAATCGAGAATATATTTATATAAAAATTGACTGAGTTTCTTTGGGAGTTTGATTTTAACCACATTTTAAAAACTTAACTGTCACTGATCCTAGCTTATCAACTAGAGTCTGCAATTTTCGCTAAACTTCTTGTAAGCACGATCATGCGTTGGAAAAAGCGTACAGTAAAGTACCAATTTTAACTATAAAAATGAAGGGTACAGTAAAAAATTCTTTAGCACTTCGGAAAATCATTCATCTTTTAGTATTTTTTTCTGGAACAAAAATTCCAATAAACAATGCGGTCCGTCTAATTTCAGAAAAATACTTTAATGAATAGAATTTTGATAAAATAATCGCTAAAAGTACCACAGGACTTCAATAATTGTAAAATTCAACTGAATGGGTATTATTATAGTCTTGTGAAGAGTTTCACATAATTTACTTTGTTAGGCTACAAAAAGAACTATCAGAAAATCCCATTATAGACCAGGGCGCATCTGTAAAATAATGACTACATTTGGCTGTTGACTGATTTTGGCAGAAAAAGTTGTGGAATAACTTGCATTGCATAACAATAATTGACGCAATCTTCCTCTCAAAAAAGTCGAAAAACTCGATTTTTGCCAACTTTTCTCATGTCTAATTTCAAAACAACTCATTTAAGAGCAAATTTGTACGCAAACAAGCCGTGAGGTGTGACCCTTGAGGTCCACACGGTCAACTTTCCAGTACTATTTACATAAATATTTAAAAAACTGAATACAATTAGTATTAGTAATTGATTTCATCTTCACAAAATACTATGTGTTAGTGTTTTTTTATTAAAATTAAAACACTGTGAAAACTATTGAAAATCTGCGCAAATTTTGCAAATATTATGAAAATTTGATTGAATTTACAATAAAGTCTTGAGAATAACAGATATAAGGTAATATAATTCGTATGAACCCTTTTTACATGGTAACTTCGAATGAATATTTATTTTTAATTTAGTTTTTTTCAGATTCATGGAAAAAAGTTTTGCTGGTTTCTCTTAAAAAACTGATAGGAATGTATAAGTTGTATAAACATTTCTTATTGAGCTGTGCAAATCAGGTTAAAAATTTATTTTTCATGAAAAAACCTGAATTTTTCGCATTTTCTCTTATTAAACTAAAAAACGGCTGAAAAGATTTTTTTTTATCACCAAAATGTTAATACGTCGATTGACACCTCTAGTGATGTAAATATCATATTTGGTTCGTGAGATATAGTAAATGATAAAAATGACCTTGAAAATCATGATGACTTTTAATGATTTTTTATTTTTTTTATTATGATGACAAAAAGTTTTGCTCATCTTCTTACAAAAGTTGTTTGGCGTGTATGAATTTTATAAACACTGATTACTGTGTTTTGCGAATCAAGTTAAAAATTTATTGTTTATGGGAAAAATTTAAATTTTTGCACTTTTTTTAATAGATTAAAAAGCGGCTGCAACGATTTTTTTTTTCAAAATTTGATAGAACTACAAAAATGCTAATACGCGTCGATTGACATCTTAATCGTGCAAATCCTATGTTTGGTTCGGGAGATACAACGCATGACAGAAATTACCTTCAAAGCGTCAAAACAACACACCCCCCTGATCGAAGTGTCCCAAGAACTAAACAGCTCTTAAAATTGCATGACATCTCAACGAAGTCAATACGACTTGGTTTACGCGACTTATGCTCGTAGAAAAAACTGTCCACGAACGCACACACATACATACTTCTTTCTAAAAACACTTACAATATACTCTAAAGACCTCAAAACGTAAAGATATGTTGAAAATTTCAATTTCGATTTTCGAGGCGATTACAAGAACTTCCCATATACTGGGAAGTTAAAAATTCATAAAATCATGGCAGAAGATCGCAGATTGAAAGTAAGTGAGATAGCTGAGATTACTGGGATATCAACTGTACATGTGAGCGATATTACATGAGTATTTGTGCTTGAAGAAGCTCTGTGTTAGGTGGGTGTCTCGCGTTTGCTATCGCTCGATCAAAAATTGCACCCGGAAAACTGTTTCGGCCGCAAATATGACACTCTAAAAGCCAAATTCCAGCAAATTTTTGCGTAGATTTATAACTTTGGATGAAAATTGGGTTCACTATTACGCTCTTGAAACTAAACAACAGTCAAACAATGCCTCGAAGAAGGCAAAAACAATTTTTTCGGTGAATAAGGTTATGGCGACTGTTTTTTGGGATGCAAAAAGAATTATTTTCGTGGATTTCCTTCGGAACTACAACTGGTGAATACTACGCTGGGTTATTGCAACGTTTGAAGAACATATACTACAGTCAAAGCGTCCGAATTTCGACGTAAACCGTGCATATTCCATACACAACTTTCTTGTGGGAGATAAGGGTGTGCCCCGCTTTCTTTTGTTTTTAGGATGGAGCCCAGAGGATTGAAGCTGCGACCCCAGAAATTTGAACTTAATCTAACTATACCATTACCCACATATAGGAGGACAAAAGACAACCACTTCCAAATGAGTATATAAAAGAAGGAACACCTTACGGAGGTTGAAATGCAAAAAACCGTCATTCATTTTAATTTATTCCTTGAAAATAACGAAAGATATTTGAAATCATTTCTAATCTGTCAAGTGTGTTCTTCCGCAAAAATCGCATCCTAGCTCCAGGCCATCGACAGCAATCACCTCGAACGCAATCGTCACAATAGAATCCATCACTCCACAATTTATCATAAAATCAACAAAAACTTATCGTGATCCTTTCTGAAAGCTTAGCAAGGAGCGTCAACAGGCAACGAAAGTCAGACGAGTGCCACATCAACAGGTGGTGGCGGTCCTTGACGTGGCTCCGAGCATAATTACACCCAGGTGACCACATCTCAAACACCTGATTGATTGGTATGACACGTCCTTCGGCTTGTCGGAGGTAGTACGGACGCAAGGATTGCCTGGCGACGTGGCGCTCCCAAGTTGGACATGTCTTATAGAGCTTTCGCGCTCCACCAGGACCTTCTCTCGTGCTCGTCCTGCAATTCACCCCCAGACTCTGCTGTACGGTTTGCTTGGACTCTCATCACGATTACGATTCGTATTCGTTTTGATGAATTTCATAAATTACGGAATATTTTACGTTCTGTGCAAATTAAATTTGCTTGGAAATTTATTGCAATACAATCTCGTCGCAGGAGGTTCGTTGGTTGGCTGTGGCGGGTCGACGGATTTGACGAAAAAGGATTTCGTTCCACATGTAAATTTATGGCTATGGCACGAGGAGGGCTGGATTGCAGGGAACGCGCGATGGTTAAGGAATGAATATTATTACAGTCAGATGTGGAGGCTAACGAACTGAGGATATCGCACAACTATGTATGAGCGCGACCTGTGCTTTGAATCAGGGAAAACGGTTATGTACAACGAGGGATACGTGCTGGATCGTTTTTGTTGGTGTCACCCAAACTTTTGGCAGACAAGGAGTCTAGTCGAAGTCGCGCATGGGCTAAAAGCGGTGCTTCTCAGGAGACAAAAATGCATGGAGCTTTTATATAAGAGACATGGGGATCGACTGGTTATCCTGGCAACCATAAACGGCAGGACTAGTGACGAGAAGCTTGGGTGGCGCCCAAGGCTTGTGTGCCTTTACATGCATGCATTTATATGTTTGTGCTTCTTGTGGGAAAGGATCAAGTGTTGTCATATTGAATTTTTAGTCAAACTCGAGGTAAAACCAAGGAGAAAAGGGGAGCCAAGAAAGTGAGCGTGAGCGTTACAGACACAAGTTTTGGGCTACAAGCTTCCTCCAATATGTTTTTGTAGTCCTTCGAAACGGGAATCGAATGGCAGTTGCAATTCGGTTTGGCCCGAACCGAAGGATTGGCATAAAAAAAAAGGTACTGTATTAGAGTTGTCAAGGAGCTTTCATTTGGTTAACGGTATCCAGTTGAACATAGTAATTCGTCTCGAGTAGTCGTGTTTACTTTTAATCTACTTGGGCCGAAGGAGTAGTATCCTTCTAGCCTTGCTGTAGTGCAGTAGTGCATTTAGTCAGAAAACTCTGTGGAGCAAGGTGCTTCTAAGGCTGCACAATTAAAGTATTTTTTTAAAAGTTTAATCTTTAAATTTTGCTCTATTTCGTTGGAAGTGGTTGCATACTAAGGCTCCTTCCACGATGAAGCTAGTCCAATAGACAATAGACACAACATTTTTGTAGTCAACCGATGAATGTTCCTTTCGTCGCTTTAAGTGTACCACTCTTGAGATTGTCGTAAATTGGTGCCATACGTGACTGACATGTGTTTTTCGGGAAATTCAACAAAGTGACTTTTCCGAGTTTTCGTTCACACCTTTTACTGTTTGTCGCTCCCGTCCATTCCCTGCATCCTGTCTTCTCACGAAGGATATATATGTATATATGTTCATATATAGATGCATGCTATCCTTGATATTTCCGAGCCATAATGACTGTGGGCTGTAATTGAAGTGCTTTCGTGTTTACAACTGCTTGAAGCATACCTAGAAACGTGATCCTTGATAAAACGGTAGACTTTCGTTTAGTAAAACATTCATGCATGCGAAATTAAACAGAATGACTATTGTGTAATTGAATTGATAGTTAATTAGGATGTCGGGAGTCGTAAAGCATTTTGTCGTCGATTTCCGAGTGATGAATGATGTTTTAGGTAAGTTTTTCTGATTTTTATTTCGTGCTCAGCCGCAACGAGGGAAGGGTGGCGGGACGAAAATACACTCACAGTGTGAATAGGATAAGATAACGTAATTGTTGCGAGGGAAGAGGGTTGAGGGTGGCTTTTATTGTAATTTATAGAGAAACTCAATGTCTAACAGTTAGTGTTAGTGAAATGTGACAGAAACATGCAACGTTTTCACGAGCTACGTATACGCAAAACACGAGGAAGTTAACGATTTAATGGGGTGCTTAAGTTGTTTCAGGAGTAAAACGTAGCAAAATTTTATGTAATTAAGACTTTACGGAAATTACCTGAAATTTTGATGAGTTAATGAGCTTGCAGCTGGGAAATTCAATTTGTTTTTAGTAGCAATCATTACGGTGTGATTATTCAAATATAAAAAATCATGAATATTAGAATTATTGCATATATAAATGAAAAAGTGATAAGGACATTTTTATCGGTATTTCAAATGATGATTCAATAGAAAATCCCCAAATTCACCTTGAAGTATTAGCACTGTTTGCCATATTAGTAAATTTTCTCAAAGGTGTAGTAGTAGGAGGAATTCGAAATTCTTGAAGAATGAGTCGCATCTCATAATAAATTTTAGGCCCAAATTAGCATGTTTAAAATATATTTGAATTATTTTATCATTTTTTCAAGTGAATATTCAGATATTTCTTTGAAATTGACTTCAAAGAAAAACGGTACTGAAGTATTATCTGGGACAAAAGTCGATTTGAAATTGAGTGTAAGATGTTAATCTATCTAAAAAAAAAATTGTAGTTGCTAGGCATTGTACAGTACTCATATTATTGTAGACTTCAAATGTTTTCAGGGTTTTTCTTGTATTTTATAAAGTCATTTCAATACAAAAAACTCATTTTCATGGTATTGTAGCTATCAAAATAAGCGTTCACGAATAAAATTCTAAGAAATTGAACGGTTTTATCATAAACAGGAAAATTTTCAGTTAAAAGATACAAATTTTTGCTCAATTTGAACGACTTTTGTAAAAAGATACCAGAATAAAAGTAAAGGTAAATTTTGTAAAATAGTACCAGAAATTATAAAGCAAAATATTTAAAATAAGGTTTCTTGTTGATTTTATTTCAAACCACTATCTAAAATGTTGTGTTCTGTTAAGGGAGAGGAAAAAGTGGTGTCATAAATATGAATCGCATTAATGTTAACCCGAAAAATACGTTTCTATATTCCTGCCTTTATTCAAAATTTATAAATGTATTCTCTAATCATCGGATAATTATTTTTAATGAGTAACCGAAAAAGTATATCATTTTATAAAAAAAGTATCTACCAAAATCATTCGGTGAAATTATGAAATTAAATTAATGAATTTATTGTCAAGTCTAGTATGTCCACCTTTCCGTGCCACACCCATTTTACTCTCTGATTTTTACACGCATTGAAATAAAATTCCACGTCAAAGAAAATCAAGTAAGATGATTTTCTTTCTTTTTATTATTCATTATTGAAATAATAAAAATATTTCGACACCATCCTGCTGTAGAATAAATCTGTTGAAACACAATTAATTTGAAGAAATGATTGGACAACACTGAAAATAAAAGATTTTTTCAAACATTTTGAACTAGAACAAATTAGCAAAATACATTTTTAACGTGTATGCTGAGTTTAAAACCTAAGGAGGGATTTACAAATGTTTTATTTCGCAGATAACATGGAATGGTTGCTTGTTTTTAATATAGATGATATTTTATTTTAAAATGATTATGCAGGTCATTATTCACTTAATCGTGCTTTTAAATTCTATTACAAGTTTATAGTGAATTTATCCTGAAAAATTAGATAACAATAACGTTTGACTTGAATTATGAATTTGGTGAGCATTTTTTTCTCGAAATAAACAACATATTCACAACTATCCTCACTGCACATCTCTACAGGCTTTTAAATTTAGTGATCAATCACTAACCGCAATAAGCACCTTTTCCAATCAAATATTGGCAGACTTCTTCATTAAGGTGCGCTTCAAACTGCCCAAATTACTGTGGGGAGTTTGAAGGACTTCAGCTTCGAAATTGATCTACAATGGTAGTCGAGTAGACCAGAGTCCAGAAAATTGGGCGACCAATCTTCTGTAGAAATAAACCAAGTACTTACGTTGATTTGTAGCCAATCTTGGGTTGTGTTCGATTTATGAAGGAATCAAAATACTGCTGAAACATTCAGTACTGGTTTTTGAAGAGATTGCTGTTAAAAAAAATTAAACACTTTTCAAAAAAATTTCAGGGTACATCCTGGCTCCAGTGTCAGTACTCGTTTTGTAAAAATGAAAAAGTAACACACCACAATATTATATTCTCTTTAAAACCATCGCAAATGTAGGATAATGATGGCGTTGGGCTCTGAAAACCTTATTGCGAGTTGTTTCACAAATATTTGACGAAATTTTGTTATATTATTTATCGAATTTTTCTTCTGCAGTGAAGACTTTTTCATCAATAAATAAGACACCTCGTTGGTCAAAATTTAATTGGCACTACAAGAAGCACTGAAACTTTCTGTTCCAATTTTGCATAAGCTTTGGATTTAGAAGATTGTCGGTAGAGCAGCGATAGGTGAAAATAATCACGAATAAACTCTTGACATCAATTTTGCAGCAGATGAATGTTTATTTTTCAGCACAAATCAATTGAAAATCATCCATTTAACTATTTTATTACGGCAACAATATTGGCCAATGTGTTGAAATAAAATATCGGGTCGCAGTGAAAATCATTATTACGAAACGTAACAATTTATCGCTTTCATTAAACGTCCTAACTTTGTACTCTCTCAACTGTTGTTGAACAGGACCAGAATGTCTCGGGGGGGCCTAATGTGACTACATATCAAGGTGATTTAAAGCCACGGGCCTCTTCGGCCGCGGGTTTGTATTTAGTGACAACCAAATACCCTTCCACCATCACTTGACCTTATTGGTGGAAGCGAGGCCTATCTAATCCTTTGTCGATATCACGGTCTCGGCACCGGATTACCTTGTAACTGCACGCCGAGTCCCCAGAGATACTGCAACAGTCCTCATTCTCGGAAACATGAAGACTTCAAATGCATCTAATTAGGCTCTACCTGAATATGGGTCTTAACCACAGCCACCATGTTGGCACCTTCCATAGGGGGCTCTTACCGCGACTGGAGGGAGGACTTACCTCCCTGGGCCCCGGTTCCCGTGGTACCAGATCGACCCATGGTAAGGCTTCATGGACTTGGGCCCCTTCCAAGCCCACTTTGGTTGCTTCCGACTGCAGATACTGGATCGATTATCATCCTCGGGTACGCGGAGACGGTCCTCCCCGAAGGCTGCCACACAGGTCCAATAACAAACCGATTTGTATTATCAAAAACTCAACTGTTGCAAGTTGCCTGTTCCAGCAGAACCAACCGACCAACTTGAAGCCACGCCCTTCTTCGGTCCGCCGACAAATACATTCACAGTTCAACAGTTGTAAAAAAAGAAGCAGTTGCACAGCCGTTGTATCAATATTGGCTTGCTTTAGAAGTTTGACAAGTGTTGACTGTTGGCAGCAAGCGACTCATGCACTATTTCTATTTCATTCAAAATAAAAGAAATATTACTAAAGTGATTCCTGGTAGACAAGCTCGATTCAGCGAAAATGTGGTTAGATTTTCTTCAGTTTGATCCTTGCTTAATAGCTAAAATTTTCAATTATTTTACAACTGCCCGATAACCTGAAAACCACAAAAAAATTATCGAAGCCAAAACCAAAGAAACCTGGCCAGAAATGCAGTTTCTACTTAACTGAACACGAACTTTTGTACCCGACCGTCACGGGGCAAAACCATGCCGAAAACGAAAATCCCATCATTCAACTCAAGATCCTATACATCGACAACAAAACAAAAAACCGATCAGAAAAAGACGCGCGAACAAACTCACTCAACAATTCCTATGGTGGCCGCACAACTCTAGATCACGTGACTCCAGTTTAACTTGCCATGGCTTACAGCGTGTGATATCACATAACACGCGTGGTTAGGCCCCCATTCGGTATTTAAATTCTGACTTCCTGCGAGAAAATTTCTTCAAAATTTCAACGGCCGTTTTCCATGACAGTGATTGCCATTTCCTCCAACTGGCTGATGGCAGTTTTTTAGTCATCCCAGTAAAAGCAAAGGTCAGATTTGAGCTATTCCTCCGAGTTAATCGAAAATGATGGACTGAAAACATATTTCACGTCAATTTAAATGATTTTGTTTTGAATTGCCAAAGAAAAAAAAGCAGAAAGTTGGTTGTCCTTGAAGAATGTTAGGTCGATTCATGTTTCTTATTCGATTTGAAACAAAAAAAAATCTTTCTGCTTGGCAAGTAGCAAGTACACTTTCCTTTTGACCACTTATTGTCCGAGATCCATAGACAATTGATTAAACTTTAGTATGGCTTATTTTTGATGTTTTGTGAATATTTATTTTCACAAAGAGCAGGAAAGGACATTGAAATGATTAACGTCTGTTAATCAGTATTTTCTGATTTAATGACTTGGATTTGCAAGCACTGAAAAATTGGTATCAAATCTTAACCCATGTTACCTACCCAATTAACTCATCCTTTCAAGAATCTAATTCAGTCATTTGCAGATACCAATGTATCTTTCGAATTTTGGTTAATGACGAGTAAAACAAAGAATCATTTACTTTTGCAATTTAATCCTTAAAACAAGCTATCTGGTACCATTGCCAAAGATTCACCTTAACATCCATCGGCTAGACAGTAAAGCTAGATCCTATTTTACTGCACCCTCATCGTCCGTGGATGATAGTTTTTCAGCTACATGAAAATCCTGGCAAATAAAAGAGTATTAATCGGCAAAAGCACAAAAGGTGGCCGACAGATTGGATTAACCTTAAGCTGAATCAATTAAGAGCGATTAGGTGGGTGCGTTTATTAAATATAATTGGCTTAAGCGATTTTAGTTGGAAAGCTACTGCTGGTCCTTTGTGAAGTTCTAAACAATTTTGATTGTGTTTTGCAGAGGAATGTCAACGACCATTGTTTCGCGATGGATGGAACGAAAGAAGAAGGGATGATGCGATTTAGTGAGGTAAATGGACGAGAATCGTCGACATAAATTACAGAGGTTGTGCTTAAGATGGGCGGCGTTGTTGCGTAGTCAGGATTCATTAATTTTATACGAAATGAAATATGGGAGATCATTGGTCAAATGAATCTGTGTTTGAGCTAGCAAAACGGGAAAAATGTGCTTGTTAATAAGTACATAGTCGCTTGTATTCAGATCTTTTGAAGCAGCGGATAAACATTCGGAATTGCACTTATCAAATTTTTAAAGGATCTGTGCTAAAAGTAAAATTCAAATTTATTTGATTATTTCAGTTCTATGTCTATTTACTGTTAGAGATTAAATATATTTTCTTGCAAATATACCAAAAATATTTGAAAGGATGAATTTATCTGAATCATACTTTTTTGGTTAAATGTGAATCTCGTGATGAGAATAATCTTCAAGATAATTAGACCCATTGAATTTTTCGTTTTCGCTTTTGATTTTTGCCTCGTATACAGCCAGTGAGTCCATCAAAAACCAACATCCAAATTGAAAGTTCGACATTGTTTGTAGCCAGAGGTGCAAAAGATAGATACACTCCGTGATGGGCTGGCACAAGTGAAAGAATTATGAGGTGTCCATTTATCAGATGACTAGTTTTTCCTTAGAATAAGATAGAACCGGGGTTGTTTGATTGATGCGGAATTTGATAGGTGGATAGACATGTCTGACCTCCCACATACTCGTATAACAAATACGATTTAAAGAAATGGGGGATGTTAAGGTAGTGAACCTTTGGGTGTGACACGATTGGCTGAAAGAAAAATATAAGCAATAAAGTTTTCCTGTTAAAAATGTTGCTAGAAACTAGTTGGTATTGATTATTTATTATGGAACCAATCAAAAATTTCAGGTTTATATATAAAATTTGTGAATTCTTTGAAAATGGATTCAATTTTTACTAGCAAAACCATAAAAATTGCGAAGAACAGTTGGTGATTATATTTCCATGTTGATTCCATGTAACAAAATACAAATAAGCAAATACGTTCATCCATTTGAATGCATGACCTGACACCGAGGAGCTGTTTCGTTCCTTTTTCGAAAAACTAATAATTTGGAGTGAGAACTCCACATCATCATCGTGGGCCAATGCAGTCACTCTGGAAGCATCAAGTGAGCTTATAAGACCCCTATTCCCAATGATCTATACTTCAATTCACATCGACAACTTATTTTGAATCAATATCAGATTTCTTTCTTAAATAGCAAAAAAATATCCTTCGTAGCGTTTAAACTTCAGAAAATTTCGTTTCTTCCTCCCCACCAATCGACTATCTACTCGTCCTTAGGAGCTGTTCTTGCTGATATACGAATTAAGCTTCTCCTTTTTGGGGGCAAATAAAAACCAAACGAAAACGAGATCGAAGAATAGACAACATATGAGGATGTTCCATCAAGTTGTGCCCATTTAAAATGTTGCGTGCAATTTCTCTTTCTTGTTTTATAAAATATTAAGAGGAAGTCAATGTTTGTGTTTAGTATTTCCCTGATGGGCCAATTGTGTATACGATCCCATGTGCTGTGCACCCGTATCAAAAGGGATGTTTGTTCTGTTGCTGCCCCAACTTGCTCGCTCACTCACTAGTTGAAGAACTTGCTGGAGTTTTTATCTTTCTTGGCGTTTTTATTGAAAGATTTTGTCCCTAGGCTAGAAAACGTTGAATTGTTTGATAGGTTCGGTTGTGTCCCTGAACATTTTGTTGTTACTTCGCTATGACGGTATCGGGCAAGTGAAGTGGATGAAATCTGCTTTCTGATCAGATCAGTTCCTCCTTCCTCGTTCCTCGTATTCCGGGGCTAATACTTTCATCCATTCGTCTGTTCCAATCTTTTATTGGAAAATATTATTAGACGATGAAATGTGAGCAAAAAGTCTATGTTTAAGGAATAAATCTGGAAGCATGCACATATATAAATACCTACACATGGGTACTGACAAGGAATCGATGAACTAGTTATAAATGGGGTTGAGGGTGGCGAGTTGATGAGTAGCTTGTTGTTTTCCAGTCACGCAATCGAAACTTTCGAAATTGGATTGCTGAAACGAATGCGAATCCATAATTAGCTGGCAAATCTTTTATGTCTCCGGCGGACGAGGTTGAAAAGGTTGCAGCATGTGGTTTGTGTTTTTTAATCTTCAATAAATAAATAATTCTCAAAGAAGTAGCGTACACAGTTGTCGAAAACAGAAACAGAATATAAAATATCTGACTGTTGGGTCTTTTATGCAAGTTTCGTATGCAAGGTTCGTACTATGCACAATCATTCTCTAGTTGAGTAAGGATGAAATAGATTTTACCCTCATATTATGTCGGACAGTTAAATTTAATTGTTGGTGCAATTACCTATCGATATGCTAATCTTTCTGTCAAGAACAAACGTTTCAAACGTGCTTGTATTGAAAAAATGAAAATTATTTGCTATAATGAATAATAACGTAACTGTAATAATTATACTCCAAAATAGTCCTGGATATGTGACCAAAAATGTAGTAAATAATAAAATCTGTAGACAAGATACTCAAAATCCAGTCACACATCTTTCTTTTTATAATTATTCGGGCCCCTGGTCGAAGCGAAGCCTGCATTTCTGGAGACATTGTGGTCTTCTAAATTCAAAATAAAAAGACGAGTGGCGATTTGCTGTTAACGTCCATTTGGTCATGCCAACGTTTGCGTGGCTTACCGTTACCAGATCAAAAAGATACGTCTCATGGTTGTAACAATATTGTTAGGAGAGCTCATTTTTCATGATCTTCAGGCTTCGCATATAAGTCTAAATACTCGAAAATATCGAAGACCTTTGTCAAAAATTTGTGCAAGGGTCAAATTATTAACAATTTTTAATAGAACGACTGATGGGTCTATTTTTATTGTAACCTGTTGGGCTAAGGCCCATAAGTCATTGGAAGGACTAAAAAGTTCACCTAGATGATCAATTGCCCACTTTTATTTTCTGCCTGATAGTCTTTTTACTACTTCTGCTTGAGTGATGTATGTGGTTTTGTTCGTATTGAACTCAATGGATTAAGGTGTTATATAAATGCAGATTAGTCATCATTTTCTTTAAGTTTTCTTCATTCATTGATTATAAGCTTATCGTCAGATGTTTTCCCCAGTGTTGAAGAATGGTCAAAATTCTTCTGGTGATCCTTTGGATGGTTGGTTGAAGTGGCAGCACACTTTGTCAAAAGGTGGCTCACTTAGTCCAGAATAGGTCCATTGTGATACCACAAAGAGATAAGGTACGCCACTAGAAACTATGGGATAACAAGAACTAGTTAGATTCTCGTATGGCGACTTCAATGAGGCTGTCCAGGAAAGGTGAGCCTAAAGTTTGCATGCGTTTCCTGGATAGTGCTCGGCATTCGACCGGAAAATGTTGGATAGTTTCCTCTTCCTCCTCCGATCTGCAGCTGCGGCAGAAATCGTGGAAAGGGGCACCCAGTCTTTCTGCATGTCTGCCAATGAGACAATGTCCCGTTAGTACGAGTATGATGAAACTTAATGTTTCACAGCTCGTGTTGAGGAGCTGCTGGTGGGTTTTGAGCTCAGTGCGTGCCAAGTTTGCATGGTTGTCCTGTAGGTTTCTTCCAGCAGCCAGGCACTGTTTGCAGTCGCCATATAATACTGCTTGAAACTAAGCCTGATGGGAGCCAATGGATGGCCGACTTGAGGTGCTATCAGGGAATCGGAGGATTGAAGTCTACTTTCCCTGGCGTCAATCCATCCCTCCATAATATGGTGGAGTGGCCGATATTCCCCTCATGCCAGAGATTTAGAGCTTTCATTCGTATTGCAGATTACTTGGCCTGCTGTTGCGCAGTGGCGGCTCCACCTTTGGAGCTAGTGGGGCTCAGCCCCACCACTTATTGATGAGCCTATATAAGTGCAAATGTAAAAAAAATATCATTATAGATTTCAATAGAGTTTTCATAATTTAATTTCATTTCAAAATATAATATAGCATTTTTTCGCCCATGCTGTAGTTTACTTTCACATAGTCTCGTTGCCACGCACTGCAGAATAATTTGTTTTGCTCTTCGACTCGCTTCGTTGTGCCTGCACCGAGTAAAAGCTGAGAGTAAAATTCAAACTTATTTTCTCTTTGACAATTTTCCACCTTTAGTACGAGGAAGGGGCTACATGGATTTTGCTCCGAAAAAGAGTATTTTGATTTGAATGTATGCGTGAATTCTATGCTGAAGCGGCGGTAGTATGCGTGTTTGAAATAACATGTGTATAACATACATCGTGGACGGGCTAATCAATGCAGCCCGTTCAGTGCTTCGACAACGTTTAGTCTTGGCATGGGCTGGATAATACTTTTGAGCAGACATGAGCAACATTTTTTTACGACGGGCCGAAGGTGAAGAGTTCAAATGTTTTTAAACAATTTTTTTTTGTTCAGAGTGCTGAACTTTTATTTTTGGGGAAACCGATCACTTAAAATCGCTTAACGCTCCACATATGGTACCTCTTGGGTGGAGTGGAAACTCACATAAGAAAAATTCGTACCAGTAGCCCCACCATATTTAACTCCCATGAGCCGCCACTGATGTTGCGTAAGGAGCTCCGTCGGAAGTCAATCTAATAGCATAAACAATGCCTTTGTCGGGGTAGTGCGTATAGCCTCGTTGATTGCAAAAGCTGCATTCCTTCTGACTTTGTTGAGCAGGTTTGAGTTTGATGTTTTTGTCATCGCTGGCCACCAGGTAACCGCGCCATACAGAAGGATTGGTTCCACTATCGGTGTATAAAACAATGATACAGTTTTGGCTTTCAGTCCCCACCGTTTCCCAATAGCACTTTTGCAGCAGTAGATTGCGCATAATGCTTTGCGCGCTCTTTCTGCTGTGTTCGCTTTCCACGTGAATTTGCATTTTGATTTGCCTTTGGAATTGCATGATAAGGATGCAGCATTGTTGTAGTTGGAATCTAATCTAACCAAAAAAATTAAAAACACAAAAGGTTTTTGAAAAAATATCGATTATTTTAATAATTTGTTCTAGTTCAAAAAATACAACAAGCTATGTTCCATATGTATTTGCCATATTAAATTTGCTAAAACAAATCATTGTAAATTTCACACCAAAAATTTACCATCAACACATTTTCAAATTTCCTTTTTTTGTTAGTCCTTCCCGCTTGAAATGTGCAAATTGGCCCAGAAAGTAGACGTGCCACAAAAACATTCAAGAGGGTTTCATGGGAAAAAAATGGTAGACAAAACGGAACGAAAAAGCTTCTGAAAGTCATGTGCGCCATCATTAAATATTTATATACATCCTTTTCGGTTACGTCCACAGAAATTTAACACGTGATAAAAATCCTGAACGTACACACTAGCTAAGATTAGAAAGTTCTGGGTAAATGGGTGTAGAACATTCAGGATATTATTAGGGTACGACGAATAGCAGGTGTTCTATAAAATGTGGTATGTTAAGTTTTTGCTTAGCGCTTGAAGAGATTTTGTTTTGTGATTTGATTAGGTGTTGAATCGTTTAATAAAAGTGAACTTTTGGGGGCAAAAAGAAGGTCAAAATTTTCTGATGGTAGGTTGTAGGATTGAAGATTTTCTTGATGCTGAAGAGGCTTAATTCAGATGCGTTAAAGATGCACTAAAGCTTTTAAAAAGTTAAATACTTTACAAATAATACATCTACCGTGGATGTGTACAATGGCGAAAATAATAGCGAATAATTTAGACCATCAAAGACTTTATATTTCATTCTTTTCTAGACGAAAGGAGTAAACAAGATGCAGTTGATAGACTTGGATGACCTAAGGACGCAAAACTTTAATGAGTTAATTATACATAGAGTTCCCAATTTTTTATAGGGGTATAAATATGAAGAATTACCGCTTGTTAAGCTTTTCAAAAGTGTAACAATTTTACAATGGTTCAGAACTTGAATATTTTTCATATGTATGCGTCTTTTGTCACCTGCTACTAATAAATCTCACCATAATTAAGTCTGCAAAAATATCTCATACTATACTTTAGCCTCTGCTACAAGTTTAACTCTATACTAAAATCAATCTCAAATCCACATACGAGTATACCTATTTGACCTGTTCGTTGTGAACGTATCATTTATTAGCAAACAATCTAAAACCAATAGACAAAATTCAAATTCAGCATCTCACTTCAGCCGATATCGGTGATAAGTAAAGTCAATAGGAAAGTTCAGGATTTCAACTTGAATTGTTTATATTTGGATTAACATTAATGCGATTCGTATGGATGATATCACGTTTTCGAAATATCCTATGCACGTCTCTGCACCAGCAGATATCGCAACATTCAAAGCGTTTACGGTCCCCCACCGCCATTTAAAAAATTTATATGAAAAGGATGTAATCGACGAGAAGCTATGAAGGGCTCCTGTTATAGTTTCAATGCATTCCAGCATTTAAGCCGGGCTAGGATGGTTGGCGGGATGGCAACAAATCGTACCGAAGCCAACTATAAATCAGCACATCGGTAGCAACGGAAAATCCCTGTTTTTCAGTTGGATTTTATGAGCTCTAAAATGGTTCTTGAATACTAGTTGAAAGTGTAAATCAAATGTTAAATTGCGTGGACTGGATGATTTAGAGATTTTATCTGGGGATGTATTTTGAGAGTGGCAATAATGCAACATTGAGAAGAACTTTGAACAACAGATGTTTGTGGATGAAATTGAAACTAGCACTGGAGCTTGGTAATGTATGTAAAGTTTTTAATGCTAGCCGAACTAAATTCAGTCAAAGGTAAAAAAAAATTGTATCATATGATTGAGTTGTATTTTGAATAGTGATTACTAACTTATACTACTGAGCCCTATTGTGGCTCTTTGTGAGCTTTTGGGCTGAGTGAATCCTGATTGCTACTTTTTAGGCTCATTGCAATCGGGTTCCTCCCTTGCAGCCGCTTTCTCCGCTCGTTGTATAGTTCCCTTAAGACTCCATGGTTACCTATGCCGAAGCAGGGAGGCCATGCGAGGGTTGGCACATTCCTTTATGAGGATATATGCTCCGAGCCGGGCCAGGGACTAATCAGGAGTCCAAACTCAACTGAACCTACACGGTCAAACTAGTGGCGACGGGTTTTGAACGTACCGCAAGGTTTGCCAGGGTTTTACCGGGACGGAGGCTGCAGTGGCATTAGCCTGAAAGCCATTTCCGCAAGATGTCACTCTTGCGTACTCAGGTGACAGAATACTACAGCTTCCAGCCCAAAGCATCAAATATAGTCGTTGAGACGAGAGAGTTGTCCGAGAACATTTGAAGTCGAGCCGTGGTAGATCATTTAGCGTTATCCAGAATACAACACGAAGAGACGATCTACCCTACAGGGTGCGCTACCTTTTATGTTAGTATGTAAACACTTACTAGCTTTGACATTTGTCAAACCGATTGATTCGATGAGACATGTTTTTGAAACGTCAATTCAGTACAATTTGAACCATGAATCGCTTCACACCAAAACAACGTACTGAAATAATGACGATGTACATCGATAATAGTCGTTCAGTTGTTTTAACTCAACGTGCGTACCATCAAAAATATCGTGGTCAACAGGCACCGTCTGACAACACTATTCGTCGTTTCGTGTCAAATTTCGTTGAGCGGATAGGTGAGATTATCAACGACCAAGACATTCCAATGAACTGGTTGAAGTGGTCTAAGTGAGCGTTTGCTAGAATCCAAAAGTGTCGTATTGTCGCCGCGCTCGCTATTTTGGCGTCAGTGGAACCACTATGCCGCGAATTTTGAAGAAGGATTTGCATTTGTTTACTTATAAAGTGCAATTAACACAAAGAATGTTGCCGACAGACCGTCCACGTTGCTTGGAATACGGCCAAACAATTGCTCCAATGGTGGACACTGAACCCGATTTTTGGACAAAAAAAATCTTATGACCGACGAAGCCAACATTATCTGGCGGGGTTAATAAGCAGAATTACCGCATTTGAGGAACAGAGAATCCACGTGGAATCCATGAAACGCCATTGCATGACCTAAAAGTGACTGTTTGGGCCAGCCTTTGCGCCAAAACTATCATTGGGCCCTATTTCTTCAAAGAAAATGAGACATTTGATGGAAACAGATATTGGTGGATGTTGACTCATTATGTCTGCCCGTGAATTCGTGAAAAAGGACTTGAAGGTTACTAGTTTCAACAAGACGGTGCGCCATGCTACACTGCGATGCAAATCAAACAATTCAGTTTTTGCAACGATATTCCCTGGACGTCTGATGTCAAAAAGAGGTGACATTGAGTGGCCACCCAGATATCCAGATTTGACCCCTTCGGACTTCCTTTTGTGGGGCTATTTGAAAAGCATAGTGTACGCCAGCACCCCGTACATTCCAAAAGAAGCCGATGTAAGCAAATGACTTGTGGCTTTGATCAGATACGAGGGTTGTCTGAAAAGTTTTCGGCCTGAACATGAAGATGGCAGATTTTTTCAACTAAATTTGGGAATGAGTTGGTGCATGTGTTCAAAAATACTCATTGAAATTTCAGCCATTTTGAATGGTCAGTTGTTGTTTGACAATCAATTGAGTGAGTCGTTGTGAGGGTTTGCACAAAAATGAAAAAAAAATTGAGTACCGAGCTGTCATTAAATATTTGTTTTTGAAAGGCAACACACCTACGCAAATCAAAGATAAGTTGGACGCTGCACATAGACATTTGAAATTTTGGGTAGCTGAATTTAAACGTGGTCGTACTGATCGATGTGAGCGATCAGAAAGGCCAAAAACTGTGACAACCAGCGATAACGCTAAAAAATTTCGACTATAGAATAGATAATACTTAGCATGAACTCTAAAGCTTATTTGCCACATATCTGTTATACAATGTGTTATGTGAAATTTTTCACGCGGATTATTGTTCTAATTTGCATTGGTACACATATCATTCGCACACTGATTTCAATGATTCGTGTATACGTACACAAAATTCTGATTAACAATCGTTGCCACAATACATTTGCTTTATTCCACATGGGGAAATTGGTTCATGCATTTGATAAGACACCAATTCCAGAGAACTCTTTCTGAAGGAGAAGTAACTCGTACATGGTTAATCTCTGGTTTATTTTGAGAGCTCACAGTAACCGTACTTTATATTATTTGTGATATAGTATGCATATTCTAATGCCGTTTAGGTAAGTACATGGTACATTGCTGCCAGTACAAAACTTTTGTTCAATACATTTGAATTTATGTGGACCCTAAAAAAAAGATCTTCGTTTTCTTTTCAAAACAATAAATACAATATTTTTTTTGACAAAGCATAGCTCTAACTTTTTAATACCCAAATTCAATTGAAGTTCAAAGGCTAATGGTTTTATTTTAAATAATACGGACAAATTTCACCGGAAAAATTTTAAAAAAAGAAGAAGAAGAAACATCCGTAATTGATCACAATTAAACGCTTCATCAAACTTTGCCAGGATATCCTCTAACCCGCCATCATTCGCCATCAAATCAGCATAGCAAATAGAAACACATAAATGATGTGGGTATGGAAGCCTTGCAATTATCCTTTTGTTCGAGGAAGGCTTTTGACAGAGGGCAAAACGTGAAATTACCATATTGTTGAGTTGATCGAATTGACTTCTCGCTGAATGTAGAGAGCAGACTTGGGTCGTACAAAGAAGCAATAATAGGGTTTACTGAAAGTGCGAATGGGCAACCTGCTTATTTAGATTAAGCCTCTACTATTTGAAGGTGATGAAAACCCTTCGCCTGAATTTGATTGAGTTCTATTTTAGCATTGCGGTTCAAAGGACAAAGCTTGTTTAGAGAATTGTGTATGCAGTTTGAAAATTGTGTGGATGTAAACTTGACCAGGAAGTAGGATTTTATTGGAGCATTCAAGGAATTGACATTAAACAAGTTTTTCGGGAATGGAAATAATTTACTGTTCCTTAGCCAGTGAGTTGAGGTTTTTTCTACATAGAAGCCGATGCACTGAAAAATAAGCAAAGTTCAGATAAATTTCCTCGAAACGATCGACACATTTCATTCATTTTCCAAAAGCACCTTGGAAGCTGGAAAAAAGGAAACACGTATTTTTTTGTGCCTGGATGAATTTAAAATGGTTGCAATCAAACTCTTTTTTACTAGAATGCATGGTGTGCTGAGCGTTGCTTGGTTTCTTTCATATAGAATTAAGCTATTGTGAAATTTTGGTACGAGTGAACATTCGCCAGGAGGAAAAATAGAACTCAACTGCCGGGTCCATACTTCAATGCTAAGAATAACGCTTTCTCCGGCAATTTATCCTTATTACGGTGAAGAGTGGAAGAAAAGTGTTGAACTGGTAAATTTCTTGAAAATTGCTGTGAACGTTTGTTACCGCTTCCACTAGCGTCACTACCACCGCACCAGGACACCCTAGCCATTGCTATCTATATTCGCAAGACCAACTTATGTGTTTTATAGTTTAAAGGCTGGCGTTCCTCAGCCAATCTGCACGAATCGGGCATCTTTAGCGTATGTGCGAGGTTGTCTGGAGATGAATTTTCACGGAATGATATTCTTAGATATGTTCATGGTGCAGCTGAAGTGATGTTGCAAAGGCATATGCTTTGTATTCGCATTTGGTTTGTAGCTGTGGAGTCCTGGGCTGGGCGAGAATCCTAGACGGTAGCCGGGATGTTTGTACGTGCAATGAAATTTGAAATGGAGCAGAATAGTAGCGTGAAGATGTGTTTGGTGGCGAATTTATTTGATTCAACATTTCGTGGTCTTAGTCTTCATCAAAATTTATTATTTGAGAATTTTATTGTTCGCATATTTTTTATACTTTGGCTAGCAATGTTTATGGGAAATAATGAGCACAATGTGTTGAATTTTAAGAACTGAAAGCCAGCATATTATATTAGAGTGAGTATAAATATCTTTGTAAATAGGCAATTGGTTTGTATCAATTCATTTAGGACGTTTGGCAGAAAATTAAATAAAATATGGTTACCATGAGATCCATCTTAAACGCTAGGAGACTTAAACCATCCAAACGGCACAGTATTCAAAATTTTCAGGACTTTTGTAACTGCTTTTACTTCAGAAAACAGATGCTTGAACTTCCCCAAGTGAAAATGATTTAAATGCTTTAAGGTGCTAGTTTGACCCTTGAGTCCCACACGACCGACTTCTCAGCGAGGTGAATAAAAAAGCTATAATTTGTTTTTATTATTAATCACTATTATGAATAATTACTATTATTGATAACACAGTGCCACAGAATAAAAAAAAGTGGCTTATGGCTTTTATGCAATATATGTTATTCTTAGTATTTTTTCCTGCTGATCATTAATCTGTTACCAGAATTGGGCTATTACGTCACGACTTCTTTCTAACCTCAAAAAACATGTAGAAAATAGCAAAAATTAACGAAAATGCACTAGGAAAACTAAAATTTTTTTTTCATATCCAAATAAATTTTTATGTGTAAAAGAACCGCTAAATACAAATTCACTGGAAGAATTGAAGTAGCAAGCCATATTTCTTCCATCCTCAAAAAACTGATGGATGATTGATCTTTCAGAAAATGAACAGAATTATGCAAAAATCGCGACAAAGGGGTTTTCTAGGTCACTGATCACGAATCTGCAGTCTGGTTTGCAAAATTCGAAACGACGGATCCAGTATGGTGGCCAAGACCACGTGACTTCTCGTTTTTGGTCGTTATATAATCAGGACTAAATTTGTTTCAATCCCTTTAAAATTTACAAGGGCTCGAACATTAGTTTTTGAGCTTTAAGTTTAAAGTCTGTCTGATAGAATCATTTTAGCAACATGGCGGATTCAAAATTGCAGTTAAAACCACTGGATTTCACTTGTTATACGATATTTGGCTATTTTGACGGTACGGTATTCTTCACTGAAATGTGAAGTCACGTGGTCTTGGCCACCATACTGGATCCGTCGTTTCGAATTTTGCAAATCTGATGCCAGATTCGTGATCAGTGACCTCAAAAACCCCTCTGTAGCGATTTTTGCATAATTCTGTTCATTTTCTCAACGGCCAATATTCCATCACAATTATAATTATTATTCGAAGTTATTATAATTACTTTATTTTTTTTTTATTTTTTTCCATCTAACCATACAAGCTTTGTTAGAGGAAGACGACTCCACCACATATTCGTCTTCTACCAAAGCGTTGGCATCCTCGTCCTCCACCGCGTCCTCCTGTCTATTTTTTGAGCATCTTGAATAAAAAAACGGCTGAACCGATTTTTCTGAAAACTCATTCAAATATATATTACATAATTACGCGTCGAATAAAACCGACCCCAAATCAATATGATTGGTTCTTTGGCTTTGGCGCTCTCTATTAAATTGTAGAAATATGACATATAAAAAACGTTTTTGTACTGCCAATGAGTAAAATAAAAAAAACAACAAAAAATTTCATTGGTGACGAGAAAAAAGTTCCTAAAATTTTATTGCTTTTTTGGATTTGTAATCTGAACTAGTACCTTAAGAGGTCTTTTAGGTTACAATTTTTCAACAAAAAAAAACAGAACAGCTCGCAGAGATACACAATAAGCTAGTCAAGAGCTGTATGACAAAAAGAAGAATTTTTGTAAGGCCCAGGCATAGCAGAGTAGGTTTATAGCGTTTTTTTTTAAATTCGTAAAGTTAGTAAATGCGATTTTCTCGAATTCATGTATTGTAAGCTGGCAAACACGATTTAAAAAAAACATTCAACCGATCACTTTGATTTTTTTAGTATGTTATTGTACACATATATGGCTATAGCCGGCAGCGGAATCATTATGATCGGTATCAAATTTTGCGATTTTCACTCAATTTTCAACCCTAAAAAATAGTTTTTTTCTTCAAAAATTACCGCCATTTTGTTATTTTTTAATGAAAAAAAAAAAACATTCCGGAACCTGACATAGACATTTAAATTAGAATTAATTTTGTTTTTGTTTTTGATGATCCAGTCACCTGGAATCAGGTCCGCCGTTATTTTTTTTTTAAATTGGTACGGGTAAAAAAAATCTAAAACAAGCCGCGAGATGCGACCCTTGAGGTCCACACGGTCAACTTCCCAGTAATATCGACATAAACATCAACAACATTACAACAATGAGAGGTATTCAAAGCAGTAAAAGGAATAAGTTAATATGAATCATATCGTCTACGGGAGGGTCCATTGATTACGTAAGGGTTTTGGTCGATGAGGACAGATTGAATATTCACGCGGATCAATCGGTGGGGGCCTTTTTGGTCTTGAAAATTTTTGTTGGTTTTCAAAATTTAAGCATTTTTTTTAATTAAAAGACTATAAAAACTATTAAAAATCTGCTCAAATTATGCAAATATCTTAAAACTTTGATTGAATTTACAACAATTTGTTTAGAATAAAAGATATAAAGTAATAGCACTCGTATGAACCCTCTTTACATGGTAACTTTGAATGATTTTTTTTATTTTTTATTTAGTTTTTTTTTTCATAATCATGAAAGAAAATTTTGCCGGTGTCTCTTCAAAAACTGATAAGAATGTGTAAATTTTATAAACTGGTATCACTGTGCTGTGCAAATCAAGTTAAAAAAATATTTTGTATGAAAAAAACTATAATTTTTCGCATTTTCTTCTATTAAATTAAAAAAAGGCTGAAACGAATTTTTATAATATTAAAAACTTCACAAAGATGTTAATACACGTCAACTGACACCTTAATGATGCACATATTATATCTGGTTAGTGAGATATAGTGAATGATAAAAATGACCTTGAAAATCATGATGACTTTTAATAATTTTTTATTTTTAATTTAATTTTTTACGTAATCATGAGAAAAACATTTGATGTTGTTTCTACAGACATTGTTTGGAGTATGTAAATTTTATAAACATTGTCTACTACATTTCGCAAATCAAGTTAAAAATTTATTGTTTATGAAAAAAACCTAATTTTTTGCACATTGTTTTCATAAAATAAAAAACGGCTCCAACAATTTTTTTAAAAATTCGACAGATTCACAAAAAATGTTAATACGCGTTGATTAACACCTAAACGATGCAAATCGTATGTTTGGTTCGCGAGATATAACGCATGACAGAAATGACCTTGAAGATTATGATGACTGTTAATGATTTTTTATTTATTATTTGATTTTTTTTGCAATCATGAGAAAAATTTTTGATGGCATTTTTAAAATACTTTTTGGAGTATATAAATTATATAAAGATTGATTATTTGGACTTGACAATAAGGTTAAAAATTTATTGTTTTTGAAAAAATCACAATTTTTTGCACTTGTGTGTGTGTGTACGTACGTACACACACACACACACACACACGTCTCCCTTTCTAAAAACACTTTATATATACTCTATAGACCTCAAAACGTAAAGAAAAGTTGAAAATTTCAATTTCGATTTTCGAGGCGATTACAAGAACTTCCCATATACTGGGAAGTTAAAAAGATTGTACACCAATTAAGATATGTCGAAAATTTCAAAATGAGATCTCATTTTTTTCTATTGAAAAAATGGTTGCATTTTTTTAAATCGTAACCTAAATGACTCCTTAAATAACCGAAAAAGCCACTATTTTCCAGCCACACATATCGATTTTTTGGCTCCCTTGATTGAAACAAAATCTAACAAGGCCTAACAACAGACAAGAATGCATTCTGAGGAGGAAACCTTACTCTCTACTATCTGTTTACATATCATTTAAAATGTATAATATTGAAATAAATCCAATAATTCGAATAAATGAAGCCTAGATGATGAAATGCAATGAAGACGTGTTGTGCATCCACTTGAAACCTTGAGAAATTTTGATATTTATTTATCTAATGGCTTTACCGTAGCAGAAACTATGTTTAGACTCAATCTATTAGTTTATGGTACAAAAAACAAAAGTTTTACAATATCCATTGCAGAATATATTTTCATGCTTATGTTTGCGCAGCACTTGATGTTCAACTACATCTGTACCCATGGCTTTCCATCCCAAGCTCTGTCGACGGGGTGTATTAGATACCCCCGTCGACAGAGCTCGGGATGGATGACCAGGTACTACATTCAGTTTGCATATCCATGTTAGTCCTTGAAGTGTACAAGAAGGAATGGTATTCTATTTGTTTATTCGGTTTGTAATGCCAGTATAAACTACTTTGTTGCATTTGAAAGAGTAATAATTTGAATGGTTTTTGGGATAATGAACCTAGTTTTATCAATAAATTGTTTGAATGAAAGGTTCCAAATAGTGCTTTGTCCTATTGTGGTTCCTACATCCTTATCGTGTAAGGTAATAAATATGATATAATTCCGATCAATACTCTCTCCTTCCTATCAATACACACTGTATAGGTGAGACGTTCCTGGCTAGTAGCACATATCCTGTTGTGCCCAATTAAGCCAACTCGAAAGCAGCTAACAACACGAGTGAGTCGAGCTAATGCAGCAGACAAGCAACTAAATTGTGGATGCAGTATAAAATTGGGTGCAAATTTGTTTATCATTAAATGTTTGATGAAAGTGTTTAGCAGCTAGCATTTAATAGAGTGCCGCTGCAGCTATGCTAGCGTCCGTTGTACCATGTAGCGTCAGTTACCTGGACACAAAGATACTATGTGTATTTTGCACACATCAAACACTCGCACGCATATAAAGTTGCCTTGTTTGGCAAAGTTGATAACGTCTATATATGATGGAACACAGTTTGATTAACGATATCAGTGATGAATAGTGGCGAGCATAGCGTCCTCTAGATGGAACTTTGCACGGGGAAGCTATTTCCTGTTTCGAGGATCAACTTCTGCTGTTTGAGGCCAACGAGAAAATTTGATGCAATTTCTAGGAGCGATTCTGTGTAATACTAATTGCTTTCAACTAGCCAGCGTACAAGGAAGAAGTTGCACAGCATGGATGACTAGAATAAAGCGAAATTAGAAATTCATATGTAGATTAAATTTAGGAACTTGTTATCACGTAAACTGGCGAATATATTGCTACAAGTAGTTTACATGAAAATGGTTATGGAGGAGATCTATAAACTAGAAGACTTCTCTATGCCTTTAGTGTTGAAAAGCTGTTGCAGAATAGGCTCCAGAATAAAGAATAAAGTGATGTTATTGACCGTTTAAATAGTGCTGCGCATTTTTCAAAAATATAGTCTCTTGATTGTTTCATAAAAATGTAGCAGATACAAAAAGATTTGACATTTAATTCAATCTTTGAATGTTTTTTGAGATAGTTTTCAAAAAGTACCACTCTTAAAGGGAAGAACAATAATTTCATTGAGATTCTAGGATAGTTTGAGAATGGAAATTGCTCGTAATTGTTGAACTCCTTTCGAGTTTTGTTTAATCCGGTCACATTTTCGTTACTTTTGGACCTATTATCACCACGAAAAATTCAGACAGTATTGCTAATTGCGCGAAAAAGTGTGTAACTACAAATAAATTAAGTTAACAGGAGTTGGTGCGTATTTTTCTTTCCAATTTGCTTGCAATTAGAATCTGAATTAATGCTCTTTTTGTCGCATTTTTCGCAATTATGCATCAACTAGGCAACCATCAGCTGAAGGCTTCACCAATTTAAGTGCCCATCTACCAAGCACCCACGGTGAGGAGTTCCCAAAATGGTGAGGCCTTCAGCTGTTTGGTTGCGAGAGAAATTGGCCACGAATGTGACGAATCCCAAATTTTGACATACATATCTCCAGGTTTTAAGATCCCTTGAATCCAAATCCATCGTTTTTAGAGAGACGTATGTGTGTATGTGTATGTTCGTATATGGGGATGTGCGTATCTACGTTCGGTATTATTTTTCGTCTCGATTATCTCAAGAATCAAAGATCATATTGACGTGGGGTGGGATTGTTTTCATTCGACGCGTAATTACGTAACTTAGACCTGAATGAGTTTTCAGCAAAATCGATCAAGCCGTTTTTTTTTATATAAAAACTGATTGAAATACAAAAAATTGGTTAACTGTTGAAATACGTCATTCATTCGTACAGATCCCAGATCCCTTCATAGTAATATTTTCATTGATAGTAATATTCTTATTATTGTGGGGTTTTAGCAAAACTTTGATCAATGTTGTAAAAAATGTTATTGAAAACAAAATTATAAACAAAAACAAGATTAATTTATAGAATTCCAAACATATATTATCAGGTTTGGGACAATGGCAGTAGTGAAATGAGATATTATTATAAAATAATTAAAAATAAATCACTGTTTCATTATTCACCCCACTAGGAAGTTAGTCGTGTGGATCTTTGGGTCGAACCTAAACCACTTTTCTATTTATTATTTCGGACCTCATTAGCTAATCATCAATCAGATCGAATGTTAATGTTTTAGTCACTGAGATATGGGTACATATTAATAATGAGTTGAAGATACAATGAAGACAGAAAAACCAAGTTGTTTAGATCCAGGGTATGTTTGTTTTTCTGGAAAATACCCGAGATCATTTTTATTAGCTTCATCACTACTACTACTTGGAAAAAATAGCCCATTTATTGTTAGTTTTTTCATTACGTTCGAGAAACTCTTGATGTTCTTTCTCCATTTGGTTTTGCTTATCATCTGATTTTACAGTTTCTTAGGTTACTTCGAAGATCTTACTAAGGAATTCAATTCTAGACTCACCAGTTTCGCTAACATTCTCGCCTGAGTGTATTATATTTGATGAATGCTTTTTTTAAAGGATTTTTTCTGGATCCTGAACTGTTTTGGTTGAATTTTTTTATTCAGAACATATAGTCCATCTCGAACTTGTAATTATCAAGTAAGGGCTTTTTTGTCCAATTTTTGAATAATTCTTGAGGGTTTAACTTTCAACTGAGATGTTTTTTATTTGCGAGATACTTAACTTAAAAACTAAAAGCATTGCTTTCTTAGTGGTTACACCATAAAAGGATACACAATTTTTTCAGAGAAAAGGCAATAAAGCAGCAGCAGCTGCAACAACTTTTCTTAAATATTTATTTCGTTTAACCATAGTATATTCATCATTAGTAGGAGTTATAGCTTTTTTATTTAGGTGGCAGCCTTATTATTGAGAACAGCAAACCTTCCCATCATGAAGTGTTCCACTGGGTTTTACTCACTTCAATTGATTCAGTCATTTTGTCTTTTAAATGTTGACATTAAAATACTTTATCTTGACCTTCGTGTATTTCCACTGAAGACTTTATTGTTTCAATGATGCAGTAGCACTTTGCTACTTTCAAGGACTCAAACTAGCTGCACAATTGGAAGATTATCATTGGTAAATTAGCTTTTTTGCTTCCTGAAAAACAACCCACCCATTGCTTTCCCCGATTGGCTGGGCTTTAAAGTGGCTAACTATTAACCAAAAAGAGCTATGATATACGTTTCCTCAAAATGATAGATTGACACTATATCCTCGTTTCAATCTTTCTACTACTCCAACGTGTATTCCCAAGCATTTTTCACGTTCACGTGGCTATTCGCTAATCGAATTGGTAAATTAATTGATTTTCAACAATTTTTCATGGTAGATATCCTTTCCCGACTAATATTTAATGAGAAATACGTGTCAATTGCAAACATGTGAATAATTCATCAGGCTAATGTGTACCATCACTCTCAGTCCATATCGTGCATGTCCATGGATCGCAGGACATTCATGACACACCCACTTTGTGCTCGTTCGAAGTGCAGCTTCTGCCGATATAAGCACCGCACTAGGATCTAATGCGAATCGATGAACTATAATCGGAGGTGCTGGTTTTTGTACATATAACAGAAAATTACTAATTCGACCACTGGCACTTAATCCGTTATCAAGCAATCCCATCAAAAACCTGGCCAGGTTGATGTCCTGTCGCCGCATCATCATTATTGAGGCACAAATTGCTTTATTTTTGTGTGCGAACGGGCGTTGAGGTGGTCCTTGTTGAATGTATGCCAATGAATATTTGATGGAATGTAAGGACGTGGCGTCAAACAGCGAATGAATTAGCCGATAAGGGCAATCATGGCTCGTTGACAGTGTATTTACGGTTATCGGTAATGAATCGTTTTGATAACATATTGCGGATATCAAGGGTAGGCGGTGGTGTGGTCGCAGGATATTTTTTTATTCGTGACATTTTATAGTGAAACTGTATTTGGAAGTGGAACTTTGATATGTATATGCTAGTAAGTCAATTTTTTTTGCTTCTAAAAAGCGGTTGCAAATACAAGCATTCTGATAATTTAGAAAATTTGTTTTGTACCAAAACGTCGTCGGAATGTCAATGTTAACTATTTGTTAGTAAAATGAGTAAAATTATGAATAATGATTTAATACATATACATATTGTTATGCAGATATTTGAAAACTTCAACGAGAAAAAGTTGAACAATTTAGTACTGATTGTTTTGTTTCAGTACAGACTTTATTAAGGTCCGCAAAGTTTGGTAGTTGCATTTCAAACGAATAAGTCAAATTGACGGGATCGATTAAAGCTCACTTTTATTTTAGGTCCTAAATAGGAATGCTCTTGTGTCAATGACTGAAGTGACAATGATTGTCTCGCTTGAAATTCTAATCTGATCCCACTTGACATTCAGTCTGCATATAAATGCGCAGTGCTTACAGCTTGGCTAGTTGTGGGTTTGACGCTGCAGCGATCGTTTTGGATGCTCAGATATCTTGCTATGTCTCCGGATGTTTGATGATGCCATGTGTGACATATTGTATTTTCAATCGTTTTGAATCCATTTTCCTTGATGTACTCTTAGCATGAAAAACATAATATTTTCATGCGAATTGTATTTATTGTTTACAAAATAAAAGCGGAACGGGCTCCCGAAATGGTCAAAGTAACTATTTCATGGAAAACAATAGTGGCGAATAGGCAAACAATTGTGGAAGTATGTAGATTTAGTATATTCTGATTCCAAAATGTTCAGTTTTGCTGTAAAATCTTTTTGAAAATGACGCCATAAATTATTCAACACTTGATTTTCACAACACAAACTCAAACGACACATGTAAAACTATAAAAGTGATGCCAGAAGTCATCGTGAATTTCAGTTACTTTGAATTTGGATCTTTTATGTCTACGGTTGGTAAATGTGTTTAAATATATGCACCACAGCTACTTATTAAGTGGTTCCATTGGAGGATGAGGTTCGCCTTCGTGGCATACAAGTTGCGCGATAAATTCGATAATTGTTCTTGTAGGTCGGCCAGCCATGCCGTAGCGTAGATATTCGAACTGATGCCCTGTTGTTGTCATTACGCATCGCGTATCCTGGATAAGAAAAATTTAAAGATAAGCTTGCTTTGAGAATTGTGTATCGCGGACGTGGATACAAAATATCATGAATCGATTAGCAGTCAAAAACGAAAAGGTTTGGGAAAATTTTAACTTCTATCCTTTTGAACCCCTACATGATGAATTGCAGACAATACTTACGATATGCATCCATTGACCACACGGGACGAATTCTTTCAAAAATGCTGCACAACTGCATGGCAACCCACAATGGTCACTTGCTACATTGTGAACATCGGTGTCGGGGTGGTCTGTGACGCCGTGAGTGAAGTACCTCCACAATGGTAGTCTCCAAACCCGATCACCTGTGTGAACCGCAGCGTTTTTGATCTGCTGCCAGAGCTCTTCAGAATTGGTAAAAACTCCCGAGGCCCCTCCAGCAAGAAGGCTATCCATTTCTTTACAAGTGCTGCCAACATCTAATATAAACTTGGGCCAAAAGTTTTGTGCATAGAGAAGAGCATCGATGAGTAGCATAGTGTCTTCCCGGCTGGTGTTGTCGATTTTCACATGCTTTCCGTTCATCGTCTTGACAATGTCACCTGGTTTGCAGGAGTTGCAACCAATTGTGTTCTCACAGAGTGGTATCAGGCCACGAATGTTAATTGGCAGCTGCAAGGACGCAATCGCCCTGCAAGCAGCTACAACGCACGCTGCTCCAGACATGTCGCCACGCATGGTACTCAATTCGTACTTATCCTGGATTGAGATATCCCAAAATTAACAGTTCAGATATTTCAAGGAGCACCACGATAATTACCTTAAGACAAATACCACCGGCATCATATGTGCATCCTTGGCCAACAAGAACGACCGGTCGTTCTTCCCTATTCGTGCCGTAGTAGCTCAGCTCCAGAAATATCGGTGGCTCGCACGAGGCTCTCGACACGGCTAAAAATGAGTGCATATGTTGACTCTCAGCCCATCCTTTCACTTTGACTTCTACGTTAACGCCTGATTTGCAAAGGACCTCGACCACGTTCTGGGCGAAACTGGTGGGACTCAGCAAGTTGGCTGGCGTTTCCTGCATTTGTCGTGCCAAATTTTGGGCAGCTGCTTTTTGCAAGCCTATCCTCCACCCGTCCCAGTCACACTCCTGTCCACGTTCTATATGCAAATCAATTTGTGGTATGATTATTTGATCGTTTTTGGCCTTCATCTCTTGATACGCCCAAACGCCCAGCGCAGATCCTTCCGCCGACGATTCGGCGTGTCCAAAACTCTCAACCACTATTTTGCCGGTGTGGATTTTTTGCAAGGCTCGACAGCCAGTGGCTGCTGCTCGTCGGATTGCTTCCTTATGTTCGTCAATCATTTCGTAGGAATCGTAGCCCAAACATTCACTGCCCAGGCCAACCACGCAAACGGCTGAATAATTGGGTTCCAAATTGTAGAATATTCGGTACTCGCCCCGCTTTGGAATGCGACCAGCAATATGCAGCAGGTCAAGGAGGCGCCCGTTGGTTTTCGTCTGTTGGATAAATGCTGTTGGGTATTTCGAACCTAATTATCGAATGCTCACCTTGTTATACTTCCAAGCAACAGGAGTCAGAATACCCGAATCATGTTTGTCCTCTTCATTCGAATACACACCCAAAACCAATCCGCGCGAACTGGGATCCGAGCATCGATCCTCCTCGCTATCCTTGCTGTTTGGTTTGCTAGAAGTTGACTTGATAGCTACAGCGGCAGCTGCCGCAAAGCTCCTTGAACATTTGATTCCGTGAACCACGCTTGGTGTCTTAGCAAATGGAAATAGCCTTAGTAGCGACTGTAGAGCCATTACGGAATATATGCTCGATTGTTGACGGTCAAAATTCGACTAAGATATCCAAATAAAATTTTAGTTTGCGCTGCTCTTAGATAGTCGGTAGCATGTACATATATATTGTACAAAAGGATGAAGCTATTGGTTTTGAAATTTCCACACACACTTAGAATTATTTAAGCTCCTCGTAATTTACATGTCAATCACAATTTGATTCAAACTCGGAATATAATGTTTTTTAAGGGTGCAATGCTTGCTAGATTATTAGTTGCATGGGGGATGGGATGTTTTCTCGAGTTGTTTGGTAATCAATCCTGTTTCTCGAGAAGCGAAAGGTGATCATCATGATTTTTTTGGAATATATTTTTTTCTATCTTTTTTTCAACGTATGGAGGTGGCAATCTTCAAAAGACACGTTTGGTTTTTTACCGACTGAAACCACCTCCACCTTCTCCAAGCTTCTCCCACTATCACTCTTTGCTTGCACCATCTGTGAGCAAAATACTTATCCATTCCTTGTATATTTGCTGAGTACTTCCCAGGCGATGAATATTGGTATAAGGGATAGTAATGGATTTTTATTTATTTTTTACATCATTAATTTTAGTATAAAAATGTGTTTTAACAAATAAATTCATTTCGTTTGGCTGTCTAAGTCTTGAGCTTTGGTAAATTTTAGTATACCGAGTTTTGCTCTTCAAGTAGATGTTTCTCAGTGCTGTTTTGATAGATGGCTATTTCCTTTAATCATGTTGCAGAAATTAGCTGCACTGTTAGTAGAATCCCTTTTCAGGCGTTCTGTCCTAGAGAATTTTATTAATATATTATCCGCGTGTCTCATATTATAGTCAATTTCTTCCAAATTTCTATCTATCGATATCTGATTCAGTGAAAACCCAGCCTTACAATGTCACATTTTCTGTCAAATTTAACAATGTCGTATTTTACTAAGTAAACCATTTATAACCTATGTAAACCATTCCGATTCCAAAGTCCAGCTGCACAGTCTAAACGAGGCCTAAAATAGATGTTGACATTGTCTATGGTTGCGGGAATCCCCGGATAATGTATTAAACTTTCAGTCGGACAGAAGTGGGGTATAATATAAATTGTGTAAGATAATAGAGGTTTTGATTTGTTCGTTTAAACAATATTTCATAATATCGAAAAGAACATATTTAAGTGCATAGGTTAGAACCTCCTAGTCTAGTTGACAACTTCGCCTTCTAGTGTGCTTTTTGGTTAGCAAGTCACTAAAACTATTATTGCACATTAGTGGAGGTTCTTTAGGTTCCAGAGTTTATGCTGGTTCATCATTAACAGTTCATTGACAGTCGTTATACTTCGCGGATAGAAATAATTATACAAACCAGCTTAATCCATCAATAAGCCTAACCGTGGTCGTGCTGTCTGGTGGCGGATGGTAAATGACAGCACCTGAAGAGGATGCCATCCGACATCCCGAAACCACGCTTCCCATTAAATATTTTAGTGGTTCACAAAAAAGGAAAAAAGTTATAGCTCGAAAAGAAATAACGGAAAAACTTCCTAAGCTTACTTCGTTTTTTACGGTTGAAAAAACAAATAAACTGAGGGATTCTCCATTCTCATCACCTCAAGATAAAAATACCTCTGAATATCACCAGGAAAAAGAGGTTACCTGTGACGAAAATGAGAAACACACATCAGATTCCAAACCATCGACTTCAAGCTGCTGTGAGTTAATAACTGCAAACTTGGAGAATGTGTCTGTATCTCCTGACCCTGGTTCTTACTGTGACGACATTTTAATGGAAGACGATATTTGGATTCGAAAAGGCCACGGTTTTACCAAAATAAAAATTGTGACTTCTCTGAAACTTCTACAAGCTTTCCAGATGCAAGTGGTAAAAGAAAAACTAGATACTTGACTAAAACTATTTTTACCCGTAAATTGACAAATTGTGAGAAAATGGTTAGAAAGAAACTGTCTCCTTTATTCACCAGGAAGGAAATCTGTATACTGTTATTGCTGCCGTTTATTAAGTACAACTACTGTTACTGGACATTATTTGAGTTCTAAACATTGGAAGCATATAAGTTACTTATTGATGGAGCATGAGAACAGTTCACAGGACAGGAATTTATGATGAATTATGTTGCAAGAATGAAAATTATTAGGGGAATTGACAGTGAGTTGCCGTCCCAATATAATACAGAAATAAACTATTGGAAGAATGTCATTAGGAGAATTGTTGCAGGAGTGAAATTTTTAGCTTTACGAGGTCTTGTTTTTCGTTGTGATAATGAGACATTTGGATCGCAAAATAATAGGAATTATTTGGGATGCTAAAAACTGATTAGTGAATTTGATCCTTTTCTTGCTGATCATATACAAAGCTGCGGAAATCGTGGGAAAAAAGTACATCATATTTGTCTGTAAATAGATGCAATGAATTTATCAATTTAATGGGATAGTATGCTTTAAAAACAATTGTCAAAGAACTTAAATCAGCAAAGTAGTACTCTATTAACGTAGATTCTACGCCAGACCTGCTCCACATTAATCAACACACTTTCATCGTAAGATACGTAAAAGACGGGCAGCCTATTGAAAGATTTCCGTAATTTTTTTTCGGCGCATTATATAGCAGATACCATTTTAAACTTTTTTGAAAGCCTTGATATTCCTATAAAAGATTGTCGCGGTCAGAGCTACCACAATGCATCAAATATGTCTGGAAAGTACTCTGGTGTTCAGACAAGAATAAAAGAAGTTTGCGAATTTGCCATTTGCGTTCCATTTGCGGCACATTCGCTAAATTTAATGGGTGTTCAGGCGCATTCTTTCAATTTGTACAAAAATTGTTCAATTTTTTGTCAGCTTCGACGAAACGATGGAAAATTTTGACAGAACGGACGCAAGCGCTGCCCATTTTCACTAAATTTTTTTTTATCCTTAACACTTAATCGGAATCGTGGGTCCATTTGGACCCGACAAGAAAAAATAAACCGTATAATTTCGAAACGCGCGCAGTTAAATTAGACTTGTTTTAATACAACTATAACCCATTGGAGTATTACTTGTGTCTATATTATAAAATAATATGTATTTAAATTATAGGGTCCATTTAGAGCCACGATGCTAGTTATGTTGAATAATAGCGATTCCGGTTACGGGTTAAATACATGTATATCAAAGTGCTTTACAGTAAAAAATCAACTTCTTTCACTATACACTTGAAAAAATTCACGAAATTTGCTTTTTTTTTACTCGCAAGATAGCCTAACCCCTTAAATATAGATTCTAATTTAGCTTCTTTCAGATACTTTAGAAATTCTCCTTTTCTTTATAGACGCATTTATTAATTTGACTAGTATGCCTGCAATGTATTCCTTTATTAAGTTTATTTCGTCGACGGAGATTCCATCAGGCCTTAGTGCTGTGTGGTTTTTTTAACGATTCAATTGCTTCGATAACTTCTTTCCTTTTGGGCAGTCTCAAATGAAAATAGATTTTGGGAAGATATTTTGTGGGAATGGCTCCTCTTCAGGTGCTGCCATTTTAGCCACTCGTTACGAGACAGCACTACCACCGCTGGCTTGTTGATGGATCAAGCTCGCTATATTTCAACTATTTTATAATTTTACATCTGCGAATTATAACGACTGTCACTTTGTTTCGTATGTATGCCGACGTAGCTTTTTCATTATTTACGTTTTATCATGTGCAACAATAGTGTTAGCAAGTCGTTAACCAAAAGCACACTAAGAGACGAAAGTTGTCGAATAGACCAGGAGGTTCTAACCCATGATAAAACGTAAATAAAGATATTTTGTCCTGAAGCCTCTAAATTAGGTGATATAATTATGTGTCCAATAGTCAAAAAGTGGTTGTTTAACCCGTCAGCAATTTACGAAAACATAATGATTTTTTTTTTTTGGAATATATTTTGGAACGTATTAATTTCTGATCGTAAAAAAGTAACAGTAATAATGATCTGTAATGAGCAAAATTCTTCTCAACTAGATAAAAACCATATTTTTTTAGATACCATCCTTGCTTAGCAAGTGTTGATAATTTTGCTAACGTATTACGAGACGGTTTGGATCTAAGCCACATTCTGCTGATGGTCTCATGCAATCCACAAACTCCATTTATTAAAGTTACATCAGATAGCACAAGCTAAATCGGCAAACACCACTAGTCACCATTTCTGTAAAATCAAAGTATCTTTGCTCTAATAAAAAAAATCTAGATAAAGTGCAGACATCTGAAAGTTTGCCATGAAAAATGATATCATTTTCACGTCTGCCGTTCGGATTTCACCTTTGAATCGGGCAAAATACGCAAACGTGATTGTCGCATATCCTTGAGTATGACGACTCTACAATATTGGAATATTTGGACGTCTGTAAGCTTGTGTGTGCTTCAGATTTCATTAATTTTCCTGTCACCTATATATCCGTAGTGCATCCGGAAGAAAAAAAAGTCATCTTCGCGCGTAATTATATTGATCCACTGTTGGATGTAATTCAGTGAAAATGGCAAAAAGGATGCAGATAATGCACGTACACATGCCTTATGTGCCATCCACGGTTTCTGGATGGATGTTCACCTTCTGGATTTGATTTGTTTTGAATCTTTCCACGTTTCCTCATTAATCACGGCGATAATGTGTGCCATAGACAAGCGTTAATGCAATAAGGACTAAACCGTGAGAATTTTCGTTCGTCATAGTGTATTTTCATGTAGTATTGTCCTTTGTGATGCATTTTCAATTATATGTAGCTGAGTGCACGTTTCTTCTTAAGGGTATTTGTTGCTTATCATGTTTCCTTTCTCACTTGGGAGCCTTACGACAGAAGCTTAATTGTAAAAGTTGTGTTAGTGAAAGAAGCTGCATTGAAATATGCGAAAACTTAGAAAGGAACGGAATTAAATTAAGCTTTAATTTCTGTATGGAAAATAACAACGAATGGCAGGAATTTAATGAAAATCTGGTTGGCCTTAAAGTAAGACGCTTAGTTTGAGAAGCTTATCAACTGTTAAGTTGCAGGAGATGTGCTTCCCGCATACTAGCAAAAAGGATCAACAGCTGGAATGTTGTAAAATATGCATCGAACCGTTCGGTATACACAGAAAGATGTTTCCGTATGCCAGGACTCACTCTCACTATCTTCTGTCGGCAAAACTCTTTAGGTTGATCTCTGAACATGGCGGGCGTAGATGAAAAAGCAAACATGGAGGGTGCCTTACAAGTTGCACAGAGAATATTGATTAGGCACGGTCTTATGCCAACCGACTGAACTATATCGATGGCGACAGGACGAAGAACTTTCAATGCAGTGTAGGCGTAGTGGGAGAGGCATGATGGGCTTGGAAGTGGAGGCTTTAGCCAGGATATTTTTCAGCAATACCGACATTTTCTTGTCGACGTCCGGGACCAGGAGGAATGACGATGCGACGTGCCCGAACTGCAATGCTCGTGTTTCAGACATAGTAGCCATTCGTGTCCTGTAGGTATGCACATTGACTTGTAGCTCTCCAGGATTATGGTCGTGTACTCGCTGCTTTTGTGGAGGGAAGGTTCGAGTGGGAGACAGTGCGGCTACACTGAAAATCCCTATCCCTGAAAAGTTGGCTTGCCAAAATCAATAGAATTAAAACATAGACCTTAGACCTGAATGCCGCATTAATCGCCATTACAACTACATGAGGTCACATTTCACACGAAATATGCTAACCAAGCTGGAACATTATCCTTACGTTGGAAATTTCTTTACGGACGCTTTCTTATCACTTCCGTAGTTGGGCAACAGACGCAATAATTTAGCGAGAAACGGTCTATGACGACGACATGCACGAGTATGATAGCAATTCGTGTGATTTTTATACCTTGCAAGGAGCCTGTCGGGTCGTTGAAATCTTCTAACATTTCCTTTTCGGACGTGGGAAGTGGCTGTGGTCCGAGGCCAGTACGAAGTGGAGCACACGATAATTTATCATCTGAAAGTGACTTGGGATAAGTTTCCTATCGGTTGGCTAAAAAAAGGAAGAGCACGGATGGAATGACTGGGAGTCAATGTCATGGAACGATGCGATGAACAGTACTAAGTATGGGTAGACCGTCATAAATTGTAATGTCCTGATTTCAACCTCTATTAAGTGCTCGTTTCACTATGAGGAGTTATAAGCAATTTTCGGTTTGAGCAAGGTGTAAGAAGAATATCTATATCTATATCTTTGCCAAGAGAACGAACTAACAAAGCTTCAAGTCGACACGAAAAGTTTAAATGCAAGCCAGATGTTTCATTCTTTCACTGATAGTTTCTTGGAAATTTGGATTTCTTTAAAAATTCTGTACGTTGTGCTTTCTTTTTAAGACTAAGGATGCCATTCATGTTCTTAAGCCATGATAATGTCTCCGAATGTACAACAATTAAAGGTTCACATTGGCTGCTGTTTATCCAAGTTGATTTTAATTAAGATGATAAAATCTCCCAGTTGCAAATAATTCAAATTGTCTAATGGCATAGTTTCAAGTGAGATCAGCACACACTTTCAATAGCTGTATCAGTTCTGGGTTGCTCTTACCTGCACTCAACGGGTCCTAAGAACTGCTACTTAACTTATACGAGTACATCATAATTACGTTAGCAACTCCCTCCACGCTTGCTTTCCAGACAAATTACACAATTCATAAGGAAACTGAAAACTTTTTTGTTATACTACAGCCAAATTACTTAAGAAGTCCTGAAAAGTCTGGCTCCATTCAAAATCCATCAGGAGTCAAACTTCGTGCAGACGACTCGGTTGGCGAGGACGAGGACAAATAAAAGCCACCCAAAGTCACTGTTGAAGACTGGTATGCGCTGATGACATCATCAGCCATTGTCGTTTCCATGCAATGTCAGGCCATGCCATCGCCTCCACAACGTTTCGTCCTGGCATACAAATAGTGATGAGCTCATTACCGGCTTTTGCGCCCGGGTCGCAACCCTCGCTGCCAGTAACGTTGGAACAAACGTCACAGGGTGTATTGCCATGACTTTTTGTTTTAGCTATTAAAAAGTAATTAACATTATTCGCAAGCCGAATTGTACAGCACAAGCATAAAGCGTGCTGCATTGGTGGCGTCTTCAGATGTTAGTTTACAACATCAAGAGTTTACTATGCTATTATGAGTGGTGTGGATGCCATCTAACGGTGTGATCCATTGCAAGGGTTCGTTTTGATCCTCCTCCCGTTTGCTGCTGCGAAGCTAATGGATTCAAGAATATTCTGTAGCACTTAGCTTAAGATTAGTTTTTTTCTTCAGAAAAGTTTGTTGTCAATATTGAAGCAAAACTAATTGTGTTTCCATTTTAGTTCAAGGTTTTGAGGAAACAGCTTAATTTTGTGATAAATTAAGCAAAACAATTGATTATGGTGTTGAGATGTTATTGAAAATATGCCAGCAAATCAAAGAATTCCTCAACAAAAAACATGTATTAGCGGTAAAGCGAAAAAGTCTTTCAAAAAAAGTTAAAACTTTTCAGGGAAAAAAAATCACATTAGACTGTTAAAAAACTTGACTTTTTTTATAGCAAAAATCAAATATTTAGCTATTCAAAAGTATGCTCAAAAGTCAATAATCGGAGTCCATTTTATAGTTACGGGGCAAGAAACGAGGCTCGCTCGAGTATACCTCAGGGCCCATTGAATGAAGCGAACGCAGACAACCTAGGCGGGACCACGCACCTGTCTTTCAATGAATCTATCTTATTTTGTATGTATTTGGGCAAGTCTTACAAACAATAAGTTTTTTTCTGGTATCCCTGCGCATAGAGGAGTAATACACAAGTGTCTTCAATACTCAGTTTTTGGTAATTTGTTTTTAAATGCGTTTTTCACGAAACTCGTTTTTCCGGATTGCGTGCATTGTATCTCAGCATAGTTTTGACCGATGTTCAAAAACCAAAAAAAAAATTAGAATACTTATTGACTTAGCGTCTAACTAAAAAAAATTAATTTAGAGTTTTTTTATGACAAAGGTACGAATTTTTTTCAATTTTCCAAATTTTCACTAAAAATCGTGTTCATCTGGAAATTATAAATATAGATAATATGAAAATTTGCTTGGTATGCTTTCACTTTAAAATTATGGACTTCATCATGCACGGCAATGAGGGACTCAGAAGAACAGCCTCTAAATTTGCGAATTTTGAAGATAATCACTTGAAAAACTTATCAGATGTAGCTCAAAATATGAGTAAAATGACCTTTTTATTTTAATCATTATTTCCCCTAAAAAATCACGGGAAAAGCGTAAAAATGGGCCTCCTAATGTGATTTCCCCCCTTGAGTGAACAATAATTTGAGGTGGACCAATTATTTTATGACGATATCGATATTTTTTCACCTTGATGCACAGTTAAAAAAATAAAAACATATCTTCAGATGTTCAGTTAGATTGAAAATCTTCGGGAAAGCACTTTAAAAACAAAATACCATAATGAGCTTGCTAACTAGATGCATTTGCATGTTATATTAATGGATCTGGAAACGTTTGAATTTTAATCTTCTAATTTGATTTTCACTTGAAAAATTATTTTTGAATAGATAAGGGCTGAGAGTTATACTAGAAACATTAACTAGGAAAATAGTTTCAAGAATATCTTTGATTTTGGTAAATAGTACATCAAAAATTTGAATATTGTATTTCTGGTAAGGAAAAATCATAAAAACTTAAATTCTAAGTTGAAAGTTGTTTTGAAATAGACACGTTTTACTCTGATTGAAGTTGTATTTTCTTGTCATCAAAGTACAATTCGCTTCTTCTCCAAGTGTGCGATAAGTTTTCCTCAATTTATAAAATAATTAAACCTAAATACTGTCTTGAATCTATTTTTCAAAATTTTCGTTGAAAACACACAAAAAATAGTTACATTCATAATCATATCATCATTTTAGACGGCGAAAAAAGCCCATTTTTCAAGCATTTGTTTCTCAAAAATTTTATTATATATTGGCATGAATCATAATATTTCATTTTTGAATAATAAAAAAAAGATAACTTTAATTTTTTATTCATTATTCTGATTTATAGAGAGCGCTGAAATTAAGCTCTGAAAAAAATTAACGGTACTTTAAAAAAAGTCTTTTAAACCGTAATCTACCACCGTTTTCAAAAAAAAATCAGTTAAAAAAATGCCGGACTTGTGGAAAATAGCAAAAAACGACCTTTTTTCGTAGTTTTTCTAACGCCAAAATGCTTTTTCAATTTTTTGGTCATAATCTGGTGGATTACGGTGTAATATACTCTAACAAATAATACGCATCAAAGTTTTCGAAAATCACAGGTAAAAAAGCTGCAAATATAATGTATAAAGGAAAAACCGGCATTCTAGAAATAAAGGAATGAAGGAGAGGTTATGGGAGAGCAAAGAGCCGAAAACGTGCGCAAACTCAAAAAAATATCTCTGGAGATCATTTTTGAAGGTCTAAAGAAACGCAAAATGCAAAAAATCCATTTTTTGAAATTTATAAAGTGGACCTTAAATAATTTGGCTTTATATAATACATGAAATTAATTAAAAAAGCAAACTGTTCCTTTTTTGAAAGTACTCGTACTAATTATTTCAGTCACTATGCGCCCCGAATTTGAACGCTCAAAATCATCGTTTGATTTATTATCGTTGATGCTTCTCGAACAAAAAAGCTTTGGTATTTAAAAAATAAAATTTTCAATCAATTTAATTAAAATTAAATGTTAAAAATACTAAATAAGTTTTTCAAAAATTCTTTGGTGGAGCATCAATCGAGAAAAATAGATCACCCCAATTAACGCAACAATTCTTGTTCGAAGTTTGGAAGTTCCACATATGGATGCCTTAATAGCAGTGCGTGAAACGGTAATGTTTGACTCGCTTGAAGTTCCATGTGTTTATGTTGGTGGAATTTATATATACGTATACTTGATATCTGATATTAAATAAGTTTCTGGCGCGGCGGTGATCGCATGCCCAGACTCTTTCTAAATGTTTGGTGATGATTTCTGTTTCTGGTTTTGTTGCTGTTGGGTCTTATGGCTTCATTTTTTTTACTTTCTCGATTTAAATTGCAGTAAATTCTCACAAAATATCGTTTTTGTATGGACGCCCACAGATTGATGCATCAAAGTGAGTTGTGCTGTTTCAAACATATCCAAAAATCAGGACAATGTGTAGAAGAGTAGTTACTTTGTTGAAAAATGTTGTATTTCCTCTTCTTAGAAATATAATTTTGTGCGAAAGGTTCCACTCTTTGTGAATATTTAAGTAACAATGTTTTAAGAGTTTTATTTTAGAAATTGAAAATATATAATAAACCAAAAGGTGATCTTTACGGGCTTTCCGATGGATTATTTATAGTAGGTTGTGACCTCAACTTCAATATTGAATAGATGAAGCACTATCTAAACCATGCTTCAATAATCATTGTTTGATCGCAAAATGTGTGACACAGCATTATCTAACAGTATTTTCAAAACTTAAAATTAGTTTTGTCCACATCTGTATATGATTCTAGCCGGCAAATTTATCAAACAGTCTAATGATCATTTACAAGAAAAACTAACAAACAAACAAACACTACGTACATTTGAAAACGTTGCAGCAATGCTCGTCCTATTTGGCAAATTCATTTCGAAAATTCACGTAGACTTTGTCCGGTGCCCGTCGAAACTTTCTACGTCTGCAAATGAAAATCTGAGCTGAACTGTTGAAAATCTGGGAACTCAGGAAAATGTAATGGAATGTTTGTGTGCATGACGTGGTATACAATATGTTTAATTTCATGAAATGCCGACCGACAATTTCATTATATCTCTCGCTACCCGGTGTTGGGTTGGGGTGAGAACATCAAATGGGGGAGGGACTAACATGTAACCAACCACTTCAACATGGAGTCAGAAGAAAGGAAGAAGTTAATGCTTTTCAGTATACCAGAACATATGCTCGAATTATAGAAACAAACATATCGAATGGAGACAGAGTGCACAACGCAACATCCTGTCGGGGACATTTGTGATTGTGGCACAAGCACTCGAGATGATGTTTCTTTTGTTTGAAAGTTTTCGAAACGCTTGAACTTGGTGTGGTGTGCAGAAAACTACTGTTTTGTTATTAAATAAGTTTTGGAGACGGTTTTAATGTTCGGAAGATCGAGCGTATTGAGTTTTCACAGGCAGTTCTTAATCCTCAATTCGAGTGTAAAATTCTTCAGAAATGAAGCACGTCATCAGCAAAATAGTCAAAAATACATTCAAAACTTCTCCAAATTGAGATAAATCTGGTCATTATAGATGATTAGCTGTTGGTGTGAGTTTTGTAGAATTGTATTTTAAAAAGGGATGAAAATCTACTCCTGTCTTTCTTTCAATGACTTGATAAAAACGTTTTGAATCTCCACGCAGTCATCGTGCCAAGTCCTTTATCCAATGCCAAACGATCTTGTCTTGCCTCACATCAAACATTGCCATTCTCCTTTCTTTCAGTATTTAAACAAACTTTCAAACTAAAATAAAACATTTGTGGAAAGTAGCCGAAATGTTATTCAAAGCATTCAGTCGAGCTGTTAATAAACTGTCCCAAATAAACTCTGCCTATTCATAAAGGAAATGATGAAAGACCTCCGTGAAATATTTATTGAATAACACTTACTTATGAAAAGCTCCTCGGCTTCCACTTATGTTTGCTAATGAAATAAACAAATTTGTGTCTGCTTTTCGCCACAAAGCAAAACACCAAACTCACCTTTTCCGGGAGGGATTGCACAACGACGGCCCAACAGGACCCAAAGCGAAAATCAAATAAGATTACCTTCGTATTATTTGCACAAACAGTTTAAGGCGATGTGGCAAGGTGTGGGCTTGGAAGTTTTTGGGCCGACGACACTTCTCGGGGCAAAATCCGAACTAGATCTCCGAATTCAGGATGATTCCGAGAAATCCAGTCCAGTTGGGCTTGTGTTCATTGGAAGATATCGTTAATCTGCTGCCTTTCGCGAGTGTGGTCGTCGTCCTTGCCCCGAAACATTTTGAAATATGAACGTATCTGAGTTGCGAATATCTCATTAAAGTCCTCGTTGTGCTGAAACAAGCAACGCAGGGGCTGAGAATAATAACAATAATGTTTGCTACAACAACACAGCCGGAACAGGAACAACAATAGTAACGGCAACAACTTGAAGTATCTAAAGTTCCTCGAGTTTGTGCTGCAAAGTGCCTTGTTGTTCGCAACGCGGTGACTTCTGGCCTCGAAGCAGCCCATAACTGTTTATTTGCCGCCGAAGACATCATTAAATTATGAAAATATAAGCGTGGCGTGCCGAGGGCTTGCCGATAGCGAAGGTGGCGGCGTTGTTGGATAAGTGTGATAAAGGGCCAAACAGGTAATGCTGTTTGGCACAGAGCTGCGTCCTGCGAGGATAGCTTCGTGGTAGTAACCAATGGAACAAGGAAGTACTAAATAAGATAATTGTTGAGTAAACAACGACTTCAGGAAGGAAGCAAGGGTGAGGACTGTGATGACTAAGGGGTGGCATGAATTCGTCATTCAATGGGGGATGGATGGGGTTGTTGTCGTATCCTTCCGAAGCTATGCAAGGAAAGCCTCAAGAGGTAAATAAATACTAAGCGACAGGTAAATGTGGCTCCGTCTGGTGTTGAATTTAATGTTCCATGAAAAAGGATTCGTGTTAGTGAAAGTCTTTGACGAATACTCATACTCGAGAATATAGACAATGCCTAGACAGACAGAAAAAGAGCCTTTGACAATATACATGCATACCTGACTTTATTGATCAATACATCAGGAATAAAATAGAAAAGCTTGAATTACCATACAGAATTTAAGGGATGAACAAAATATTGACTGTGTTTTTTCACATCATTGAAGTGAAACAGAAGCAATTGAATTTTTTTCTCGCAAGATTGTTTGTTTGCGTTGTGTATACTGGTTTCAAAAATTCAGTTTCTTCTGACAATTTGAACGTTTCTTAAAGGAAGTGGGTACTAAGTTGATTTAAATAAATAAACTGTCTTAACACTAACCTATGAAAATGCTGATCAAAATCCAATGAAGTTTTGATGGCCTTTTAAGATTGTGGTGTTACTATTTAAGCCAAACAAAGTTTTTCTATAGTTAAAATTTTTCATATGGCAACAATTTTAAATATAGAAAAAAAATTGTAGGGTTTTGCAAGTTAGTGTTTTTTCGGTACATATTTAACAGAAGAAAAAAACTGTTTGCTGTGTTGAATTTGAAGTCTTATTTTATATCCACAAAAATTGTGTGTGTATTGGTGAATCGGATTTCGAGAAAAATGCTGTTTCTTCTGAAATAACTTGACTTTCGTATATGTTTTTCGCTTGCATTGGCAATTTAAATTAATTGTTTTCTTTTGATTCAGTGAATTGACTATTTGCCATTCCGTTTAAGTACAAAAAAGCCCTGCGTTATTGATTATATTGGGCGTAAAAATCTAAATTTTTCTTATAATGTTCGGTTTTCTTTCGTTTGCGTGTACAGTTCCTTGCATTCGATCACTGTTTTCTTTTTCACGATGCATAGCAACCTACAAGGTTTAAGTAAAAGCGCAAAAATGTTTACTAGTAGGCGATGTCAAAATACTTTTCCTGAGAAAATACCTGAGGCATCCCCATCATCACTGTTCGAATCTGTTACATTTGAAATCACTTTCGGTGTCAAAAACATTCAAATTATATTTTTTTGTGTAGTCATTTGTTACCAATTGCTTTGAAATATAATAACACCCTATCAATAAAGATGAATTTTTAAATAGCAAGTGAATGAAAAAGTATTTAAATTATCATGAAATGTAAATAAGTGTGGCAGTTTTTCTCTGAGGTTGATTCCAGGAAAAAGTCCAGGTTTACCATTTTTTATTTTCTCTTACATCCACGACCCGGTGAGCCGGTCGGGATGAAAATTTTTACCCTGGACGACCACCAAGGGGTTAAAGATTTGCGGCATTTTTCATTCGTTATTATGTGGATGTTTGTCCGATGGCAATCAAATTGGTGAGGCCTATGTGCGGTGCTTTGTGGAAAGAACGTGCGCCACAAGGGCTCACATTTGCCTTATCTCGTGATGATTGAATATTAATTTATGACATATAATGTAGTAAACGATTTTGCATCGTAATCTTTTGTACTGAACAACAGGCGTAGCTCAAGGTATATAAACTAGAGATGGTAAACCCGTGCGCAGCTTTTCTTCCGACTCGCTCTCACAGCGGGCTTTTCGTGCGCCATTTTGCCCAAAAAATTCGGGCTGCCAAATGAACAAAACATAGGGTGCACATCTGGCAAGGCGAAAGAAAACGAGGCGCCACAATTCAAAATGTATAAATGGCGGGAATCGGCGGCGGATAGTCGGTGCATTGCGTGGGAAACTTGTAAACGAAAGACAAGTAAAGTGACGATGGAGACTTGTTCGGTGCGTGGGTGCAATAGCAGCAACAATAAAGCTTATTTCCAACATCACTTGCCATTTTCCCTTTCCTACTGGGCGGAACATGTTTTCCAAAAGGTGTTGATGCTATTCCTACTGGGCACTTTTCGGTGACTTGGGGCTTCTGTGACGTACATGCGCAGAAGTGAACGCATTTGGGAATCGGGAAGATGTTACCATGTCTAGTTTATATACCTTGGGCGTAGCTGGCATGCCACTTTTAAATAAATATGATGCATGAATATCATTCTAATACATTGAACTAACAACTTTATCCAATTCTTCTGAATTATCTTCCATCTGTTTAAACATAGTTCCTTCAAAGTAATTTCAACATACTCACATGCGTTTCAGAAGTTCAATATAATTAAATATAATTATTTCAAAAACCAGCAACCACAACTTGTGTCGTTCAACATGCTTTTGTTTGCTTACGATGTAATACATAGACAAATGAATCTTCGGATGAAAAATTAAAATTAAAATCATTTGAGACTCGTTGCAATTCGAAGGATTCTATGGTTTATAATTTAGTATTGTGATGATTGAGTAAAACTTTCAGTTTAGTTTCTAATTCCTTTTAATGAGACGGTTTTTTAATGTTTATTTTCCATGTAAGTTGTAGGCACGCATTTAACACCACATACTGTTAAGCTAGAAAGTGATCTGAGGTGATGATATATTGAGGAATTACCAGATACTTTAAATCTTCAGTATAATGAGTGAATCGTTTAAACATTGAAACAATTAAATTTCTTTAGATTATTCACTTTCCGAAGAAAAAACTTCAAAGTTAATTTATTCTTAAATTCTTGTCGATGACTACTCAAGAACATTTTCAAGTATACTTATATATTTACTAGTTCAACATTGAAAAAATAACTGATGATCTGAAAAAAGAAGCACTTTACCATGAAAATTCTACCGCAGCAATGGCAACAAACATCCCAAATAGGATTAAACCACCTTGCCAATGTTAAAATGCGACAGGATCAAGTTGCCGCAAATAAAAAGCAATTTCGCACCCGAATAAATAAAAATACTTGAAACGATGAGGCAATGCAATCAATTGAAGAAAACACCTCCGAAAGCGAAGATAAATACAAGACAGGACGAATTGTAACTGTAAAAACCTCAACATAACAACTCAACTCCTAGCATGAAGTTAGCAGACAGCATACAAACTAGTCAGTCGCAAGGACTACGACTTAAGAATACTGCTCGTAATTTTATTAGGTTTGATGAAAACAGCTACAAAAAAAACTTGGAGTATTTGCCGCGCATCCGACATTTCAATCGTACTAAGTGTTTGGGGAACAGCGAAAAAGGAAAAGCTAAGGAAAGCGACCGAAGGAGACATGCCATAGCGCCATTTTCAGCGCCATCGTATTTGCAATGAGATTTTGTTTTGCTGAAATTTTCCTGTAAATCATTTGATAAATGCAATTGCGCGGTCAACGAGACGCGAGCATAACTGTGATGGCGCCATGCGAATTTTGTGCATGCAAAAACGAAGCAGATGAAAAACTGAAAAGTTTCCGTTTGAAGATGTTTATTAATTTAGAAAAGTCGTTCACCACAGTACGCTGAAATCTGATATAAATAAGTATTTTGCTGAAAGGTCTTTAGAAATTCGTCGGCAGACAGTAGGTTTGCTTCACACGTTTCAAGGATTTTCAAAAATGGGTGGAGGGGATAGCGTGGCGTGTTTGTGATTCATTGCCACCACTGGGTCTTACCCGTGGCGCAAACTGCACCCCTCAGGAGTGGTAATTCAATGCGGAATCCATTCAGCAAACAAAATGTTTCGTGGCTTTGTTTGACTAGCTCTTGTACCATTACTTGTGTCGTCTTGAAACGGGCGTGTGTTTAAAGTTGTTTTTTTGAATTTCAGCGATAATAAATATTGAATTTGTTGTTCTATTGTTGGAGAAATGAGAACAATTCGCAATTGCTGGGAAGTTGGCATGTGAAAGAACGTTTATTTCAGACTGTTTTCGATTTGGCATGTGACTTTTAAATGCTGATCAATTATACAACACATCAAACACCCTTAGGATTCAAAGAGAATATTAGATGTTACTTGAGAATCCTCGAAAAGTGTAAGCCATTAATTTTATAGCTGATATGTTAGACTACATGCTGGTAGAATCAGAATTTTGTTTTAAAAGATTGTATTCAAGTTGCGCGAATAAAAGGGCTAAGCATAATTAATATAAGATTTTTATTCCATGAAGTGAACCCACGTTGGGCGCGGAAAAATAGTTTTAATACAGGTGGCAATATTCGGTAGCTTGGTCTTACCGCGCTACTATCAATATGTTTCAGTGGCTAGAATGCATTTATTTTTTTCTGAAAATATATTAAATTCGTTCGTTCGTTCGATTTAAAATAATTTTGCTTGAAAATAATTTAATGGTCTAGTATATTTGGTAAAAAGATCGATTGATCTAGTAAAAACCTGGAATAGTCTGATATACATTCTTGTGATTGACTGACGGGAAACATGAAGCAAATTAAGGCTACTGGTTAAATTGCATAAGCCTGCTGGATCCCTAGTTAGAACAAAGAAATATGTTGTATCTCTCAAAGAATCATTTTAATTCAATTGTAAGTGAAATTCGAAAATTCTTATTTATTTATTACATATTGAAACAAGCATCCATTCTGTTTTACAACCAGTATACATTGTTTCCTTTCCATTTGTACAAATATTTTATTACATTTCCTTATACAACCCTTTTTATTGTTTCTATTCCAGCAACTAACTATCAACAACTAAACTTGTGTAAATCATCACAACTTGTATCTATTAATATCTCACGACTGATTCATTTCTCTTGTTAAACTAGAAATAAAAAAAATTGCAATTTATTATATTGAGAAAACCAATATCTGCAGAAGAAATAAATCGGGATTGAACATGGAAGCCTTAAGACGAAAAGAAATTGCAATCATAGCACTGTTATAAATAAATGCATTCTGTTCCATCTTGTAGTAGATCTCATTCACTCGTACCAACTGTTCTCCGACTCGTTGGAAAATCAACCACTACTCCTAGTGTTTATCAAAAGATATAAAATAGCACTTTAGTATGATAGATGATTCGATATGTGTACCAGGAATGAATGTAGACATGGTCTTTGTATGAAAATGAAAATCAAAATGAAAAATCAACAGAAAATGAAAATTTGAAATAGAAAAATCGAACTGCACGGACGTCCTTGCTGTCGTGATGACGAAGAAGGTTATAGGAAAGAAACTAGCCCAGGTTATAGCAAGAATTATGAGAAACAAGCACATGTGATAAAAAGGATGAGAAGCTTGGATCGGATATGTTCAACAAACAATAAAAATTTATATTGTGAGATTTTTTATCGCTCTAGTCGTTGTTGTCTTGAGGTATGTGTGTGGGGTCAACATAAGTTTTAATGTACTTTGGAATGCAAGGAATTCTTGATCTGTAATTTGGATATCTTCAAGAAAAAAATAAGAGAAAAATGGTCAAGAAAATGAAAACAAACACCAGACCAGGAATTGAAAAGCAAACTATCTTTTAAATTAAATTAAAATCAAAAAGTGAAGAAGTATCGAAAGAAATTTCAACTAAATATTGTGTTTGCATAGTATGCCTCTAGTCTTGTTAGTAACAATATTTTTATTTCAATTTGGTTAAAATTATTGCTAATGCATTAACGAAGAGAGAAAGCTCAGAATAACTCTTTACTCGAAATTTTCGTATACAGTTGACCTTTAATCTATACATTCATTCATACATACGTACATTCATCATTCATTAATTATGTCTACACGTTTGTTAATAGCTGAGTTTTCACCATTCTAGAATTGTCGAGTAAGCAAGTGCCATTTTTTTATTAACGGCTTTTCATCATCCTAACATCAATTGCAGTTACGACTTAAGACTACAGTGCTTATGTGACTTGTTAGGAACTACAAAAAATAGTAATGAGAAAGAAACGCTGAAAAAGTGTTCATAGGAATTGAAGAGAGTAGACCGAAGTAGTGATTCCTAGAACAAGAACAAGATGGAGCTTGAAGTCAAAACATGTAGCACGATATTGGTGAAAATGGTTTTTAAAAAAGCTACCATAAAAATGACTGATATTCTCCGTCACACTTTTAAATTTTTAAAAGGAGGTTCAATGCTTGGAAGCCAGTTATTACGTATATGCAGCTTCGGTGACTCAGAACTTGGTGTTTGTTGCTTATATAGTCGATTCAACCCATTTCAAGGTTCTGGTCATATTTTTTTCGTCGCCCGTTACAACCAAGACCTACATTAACCTAATGAAAACAAGGAAGCGGCGACAACCGTGTCTTCCCACAGAATTTATCCAGCACTATGGTAGTTCAACCCTGTCACCATTCATTACATTACCAGCAATTGTTGTTGGAGGTTTTTGCAGATGGTGATGTAGAGACTGCTGAAGGCAGATACCGGAAGTTAATCCAATTAAAGTTGTTTAGTTGTAAACTGTTGGAATTGATCGTGACTGTAGTTGTAATTGGTGCTATATGTATACATGTTGTTCTGCCTGCAGTCCTGTGAGTTCTTCGGGTCTCTCATCTTTGATTCGTGCCAGGTTGGAGGAAGATGAATTGAACAATGAAACAGGACAGGCAGCAACAGCAATTTCAACGGCAAGGTGAATTAATTCACCAGAGTTGATTTCCGCGCAATTAAATTTCAATTTAAATAATCGCTTTGAAAGTGTTTCGTTTTGCTAAAGTGGTTTTGTTGGTGGCATTTTCACTAAGTTTTTGTCAGTTTTGTGGGTTCTAGTGACAAAATAGGATTGAGTTAGACAAACTAGAGAAATGTTGAGAAAAAAGCCAGAGTTTAGGCTCCATTTTTATTGTTGAAAGCCGAAAAAGCTGTTTTAAACCTGGAATGAGCATGTATACAAACCACGTGGATGAAATAAGAACAATGAACCTTGGACCTTTCCAAGGTTCATTGCAGCACCCAAAATAGGTTTTATTTTATTTGTATTTGTTAAGTGTAATCTAAGCTCTATTCCTAAATACTCTATTTTTAAATACAATCCTTTTTCATTAAGTGGAATAAAAACATTCTCAACTTTTTTCCTTCTTATTAAGTGAAAATGCCACCAACATAACCACATAACAACAAAAACACTAATGATGAAACGAAAAATACCGAATCTGCTCAAACGAAAAGTTAGTTCCCTCTGTGCTCAAAAATATGTAAGCAAAGTCCTGCCTAGAATCCTTAGACAATTATGCTGGCCTAACAACGTAAAAAGCTACAAAATAAGTCACGATTTGGTAAATATAGTAGAAAAGAGGCGTTCTAAAAACATTTTGTAGTACGTCTATGTCTAATACATTGTCTTGTTTGAACATCCATACGCTTTTTCTCCTTTAGGGACCAGTCTGGGTCTATTTTTCATAAAAATCGAAATTCTAATAACTTGATTTTTAGGTATTACATATATGCAGAATTAGAAAAACTTCTATCTTGATCAGCAAAGCTAAGAAATATATTTATACTGCCATACAATAGAGCGTGTGTGAGCGCGCTCAGCAGGTGCTTAAACTTTAAACTTAAACTGAAATTTTTACTGAGTAATCAGCACATGTGTAATTTCATCCTCTACTTGATTTAAAAAATTTTATAAATATTTAACGATTTTATTAAACAATTTAGTTGCAATAAGTGATCAAAAAATTGAAAAATTCGCCATTTTGTTTTTCTTTCGTCCAAAATATTTAGTTCTGCTACGGGCTATAGCCAACCAATTATATTACGCCATTCGAATTTTTTGTCTCAGATGCTCCAGTGAGAAAAATCATGTCAACCAGTTGAAATATTTAAAGCTTGGTTGCTCTTGATGTACAAAAGTTTTACACCATATAAATGAATATTTGTCTTAAAAATATTGAAATTTGGCCCAAAAGACCCAGACTGCCCCCTTAAACTAACACAATTTGTTTGATCCGCCGTTTTTTCATAGACTTCATTGATTACCAAAAAAAATTGTCAAAATTTCAAAGCATTGAATAAAATCATAGCAATAATCAAATCGTCGTCACGTAATTGAACAATAGCTGTTCAGAAATTGAATTAACACAACAATTAACAAAGAAGTTTGTAGGGAAATTCCAAACAAACATTGCGCAGAAATTTCAATAAGTAGATATTTTTCTTTCGCTTTTCATTCTTAAATCATTTAAAATGGAAATATTTCTTATGTCTTGAATAGAATGCAGTAATATTTTCTTCCTTCATATTTGCTATCCATGATAAGGGTCACTAAATTGGAGGCAGCTGTAAATTTTCTAGGAAAAAGAAACAGTTTATTTTAACATTTCTATTTATTCAATGAAAACGATATGTGCCCCCATTTTATGTGCAAGACCAACTAACCTATCTGGAATCGATTTGTTTAGTTTTGGATGGCATTCAATGAAGTTTGTGTCCTAGAGGTAGTTGGCACGTTCCTTTTTTCTATTGTATTCTTTAACAGAAACATAAATCTATCTTCACAATCATCTCTAAAGTATCTCTATAATGTTCAAGTCCGAGGAGAGTGCAGGCCAATTCAATTTTCTAACATTCCAAACATTAAACTAATCTGCCTCTTGTTCTGCAGAGAGACTAGCGTTATCCTGTTGAAATATTAAATTCGTTACTTCAAGTAAAACAACTTCTGTTTCCAACAGTTTCACTAGTTTTTAGAATCACGGCGTCCGTTAAAAAAGACTAATTCGACTCCACCTTTGGATGAAATCACGTCTATACCATAATGGAGTTGAAGTAGGTGTGACGCGGAGACAAAAACATTTCGTCCTTACTCAAATCGTGCCAGCAATGTCGGTTACCATCAAGTCCGTCCAAGTTAACCTTTTTTTCGTATGAGAAAATCACCTTTCGCCATTCACATCTCCAGGAAATATACACTCACTCAAACTCATACTTCGTCTGCTTATAACGTTCCAGCAATTTAGGGTACTCTGCAATTTCTTTTGTCGCTAGTGCAGATTTCGCTACGAAATGCTTCTGACTGTTCAAAAACATGCAGTAGTTCCAACAATGCCTGCAATTTCTATCTTCTATTAACATCTCATGACGTTCTTGCTATGTCTAAAACTTTTAAAAATGTTTTAATTATTGATGTAACTGGAACTTTTGTTCGAAATATTTCCTCATTTGATAAGTCTTATTCGCTAATTATTACAATTTTTATTTTTTCTCAGATGCAAATGTTTAACTTTTAGTATTCAATTTTGCTCAAATTTACACTCTTAAGTAACTAATTGATAGACCTACCTATTCATACTCTTCAGATAGTAAAATGGTATTTCCAGTAAAATAGGTCTACAAATTCACGAGTTTGATGCATTTACCTGTGAAGCCGTGGCAATAAAAATAATGAAACTTTGTATAGGTTTTACAACTCACCACAAACAGAATGAAAATCAAGAAGAACTGAGTATATTTTTCGTAGTCCGAATATCTACAGAATCCCTATGTAATGGGAAATGAATCAGAAATAAAGCATCAAAGCTATTGAAAGCAACGCCAAAATGGAATTTATTTTTATTGTGGGATCACAATACTTTCATCAAAGCAAATATCTTATCTAGCACGTAGAGCGCAATTATGGTTCTTTTAATTTGAACAGTTGCGCCCACTATTCTGCCCAGTTTTATTGTAGGCTTCAATCTTGGACCAAATAACAGCACGCAATTACCAATTTAATTAAATCTTTGCTTTTCGTCCGACAGACCAATGAACATTTTTACTTTATCTATTAGGCCGTAATAGTATGGTTCGGCTTCGTAATAGCCTAGAAAGGATACTGCCTGTCAGATCCTATTCCATTTTCATACAAGCCACGTTGCATAGTCAAAAAGTTGGCTGATATTTCCACATCAAAAAGCCACAAAATGAAATTCGTGCAACTGACAAAAATTGGATGGAGTTTCTATTTAGGCGGACTGGTAGTCTGTACTAGAACAGCTCGATTTAATTAATGTCGGAAAGAATATTTCAAATTTCGTTACATAGTATCGTCGACAGAGTTAAATTCAAGCTGAATTCTCATCAGCGCAATCCATGGAGCTGGAAACGTTGAGCAGAACGCTAAAGAAACTACTAAGGATCTTACATGCTTCCATTCTTTAAAATAGGCAACATACATTATTCTAACACAAACTTTCACTATGACGATTGTGTGTCTCGCAGTATCCAGCATCATCCATTGTAAATGGTGGGTGTACAAGAAATTGAAATGGAACGGATACAGTGATTTCGCCTGAAGAGTTGTACTTGCATACAGCCTCGTGCAGAAGGCGGAAGGGCAATGAGTTTCAGTGATCCTGAAAGGTTGTGTTATAATTCCAAGTATGCTTGTTTGGTATATGGATTCATGAGCAGAGCAGCTGGAGGAAATTTCAGCTCGAGGCACATTCAAAACACAATTTTTAGTGAGTTTCTTTGCGACTCAAACGGAAAACAATGGTGGCATGATGAAAGGAGTCCTCCCAGTTGAAAGACCTAGCAATTATGAAACATAATGGTATTGATGTTGGCAGTATGTTAATGGTTATGGTAACCGGTCGGATTCTCTAGGATTGAATGGAAGTAAAAAATGTTATTTAAATTTAGGTAGGCATCAGTATTAAAGTTTTCCACGGAAAAGCTTAACAATTTAAAATCACGTCATATTTGAGCCACTCATCTTTTCGATTGAATTTCAACTATTTGTCAAATGATTACATAAAAAAATATTACCAGAACAATATTGTCCAAATTAGAGTCTTTTGATTATTAATTTTTAAAAGTGCGCCCACCGTGGGTCAATTGGGGAAGAAATTACTTTCAGCTGCCGCATTTTTCTAGTGCAGACGTTGGCTAGTTATCATACGATCGGGATATGTTTGATGTAACTAAGGGGTTTGAAAAGATGTCGAAGAAGATGCAGGATGCACCTACTTACGTAAAAAGGATAACTTCTCACCAATTTAGTTCATAGTATGCCGTTCAACATTGTTATTGGTCAAAGCATACGCCATTAATTATTGTGGCTTTTTAGTACCTAACTATTGCGTAGTACTTTACTCTTTTAAAAACAGAAACAAAACATGTTAAATGAAGCTTGAAAATGCAACAACAATACCGAATTTTCAAGTGCTGAACTAAGTTTCTCAACTGGACCACAGAAATTCACGTTTTAGTGCACAAAGTTGAGCACTGCGAACCAGAAAAACTTTTACTCATTTTCATTGGTATCCACATTACCCGCTCTGTAAAACACTAATATGGTTTTCTTCTTTCGAATGACCCCATTAACAAACAAAGTTATTAAATTAGTAAATTAATTAAGACGTCGCTCTTCCCCTTACGCTGAACACTGGTGGATGCAAACTTTTTACGATCACATCGCATCGCAACGAATCGCTCGGCGAAACAGCAAAACCGGAAAGGGATATGAGGGTACAATTCATCACGTGGTATAGTGATTATGGCCAAGTTGTTGGTTTTAGTCCCTGACGGGTTTTCATTTAGTTTTGCACTTTGAATGTTTTCACTTAATCTCTAAGTTTGCTGCATTTCCCTCGGATGTACCTGAACCCAAGTCCGACTATTCACATTAATGGCACATTCACCGCGAAACAAGCACGAGGTTGAAAGGTTTGCTGTTTCTTCTGTTCGTAGTTGGAAAGTTGGAAACGCTGTTAAAACTATGAAAAGTTGAAAAGTGGAGTTTTGAGAAGTTGGTGTATTTCTTAAGGTGTCAAAAGCTTTCGGAAATATCATGATTATTGTTGAGATTCTGCGTTGAGCCAGTTCTCATTGTGGATTCAGTCTTTAGAAAGTTCATGTCTTAAACATGCATGTTTTAAAGACGTAAATCAACTTTATTATTATTATTAATCTCGTATAATTTTGCGTAATGTCATTATGCAATGTTTTCAACTTCTTACTGGAAGAAGTTGAATATATAAACTTATTGCAACATACAGGTTTGCAAAAGAATAATGTTAAGAAGGGCTTTTTTGGTTAAGATTAACCTTGTATTTTTTGCGTCATCGATACGATGCTTTAAAAGTAGGTTCGTTGAATAAGACATCAAGCAGCACCAAAAAATATCCCACCTGCAGTTTAATCATCATCACGAAGAATCATTTATTATGCTTGTAAATGCTTTCAAATGAGCTTTAAAAAAATTTCCATTTGCCACTTAAGTAATAATAAATATTTAACTTAGGCCAAATTCCCAGAAAACAAATTGATTATATGGTGTCAATAAAAACGTTTCAAGTGCTCTTTGATATTTGTTCTGCTTAAAATTTTATGCTTAGTCCAATGTTGCGAAAAATGCTTCCTTTTACAGGAAAAATGTTGAGGAATAGTTTTGCAGCTTAGAAAATGTTCAAGAAAAAAAATCAAAGGTTGTTTCATAGAAGTAATCGTTTTATAGATATTTCCATTGAAAGCGTTCTAGTCTTTCTCTATTCTTATGATATGCATATTTATTTCAGCAGCACCTCCACGGTTAAGTACAAGGTTTTTTTGTATTGTATCTCCAATGGGCTTAGTTCTTGTTCGTTTTTGTCGTAAATATTTTAATTTTTTAAAGAAATATGGGTATATTAATAAGAATTAAGAATCAATTTCAGACTCAAGTCCAATCCATATGTTTTTCTCTTCATGATTCTCTTTAGTTATTCGTTATATTCCTTATGTTTGTTCTGCTGATTTCACCAGTCTTTCCATAGATTGAATAAGAAAAATGGATATAGATCATCAATGGAGTCACAATTAAAGGTATTCTTCTAAAACTGTTCCATCTAATATTTTGACAACTAATTAGAGACAAGAAAAAAACCTTGTATAAATAAAAGGAATGAACTTTCATCAAGTGTGGATCGTAAGAGGTTTTCAGGAGTAAACCAGATAAATAGATATAAATATTGTCGAACGGCAGTACATGTTTGCGGAAGATTAGATAATAGTCAAACAAATTTCTTGAGCTTCGTAGATTTAGTAAAAGCTGAACATCTGTAAGTATGAAAAGGACAGAATAGAACGACGATGGTTCGAGACTTTTTCGAATCATAGCTGAATGCCCTCTCTCAGTTCACTGAGTTGGGAATGAGATTATTGTTTGTAGGAGTAAGTGCGTGATTGATACGCTGATAACATCGTTATCCGAATGAACCGAATTGATCCACAAAGAAGTTCTCTAACAATCTTCACCTCTAGCTCCGAGTTTCAACGCTGCAGGATTGCTTTAGTTCTACCAGTAGAAACTTCTTCAACTGAAGCTTCACGTAAAGCCAGGAAAATTGAATTCCACAGTTGAATATCATTTCTGTTCAAGTGTTTTTTTTAAAGAACTTGAAAACATCAAGAATATCAGGTACAGATTTCCTATCTACTAATTTGACACTGAACCTTGAAAAGTTAAACTGTTTTATCTTCAAATTGCTTAATATTCGAGGAAATGTCGAATTCGCAAATAAAATTACATCTTTATTCGCTTTGCTCACAGACGTCATTTGCAACAGTGAAGTTTAGATTTTTTTTTTATCTCAATGAATTTTTAATGATGTAGTTTCTGTTTCATTACCGCTACCTCATTATGAATGATATTTACATCATAACGGAGAGACACTACATGATGCAACCGACGCCAGAGTCTATAATAAATTCACAGCTCATTATCAGCTGTTTTCCAATGTGCTACTACGGTTAGTTCCTTATGTCTGTCAGTTGAACTGTCATTTAACTTAAGCACATGTTACATTGAGCTGTGTCTGACAGCTCAATCACTACTACAGCTTTTGAATGTGTAAAAAGAAGTAAAAGTTGATTGACTTACGTGCCAGGTACACATTTACACAGTCGCTTTGCCCATAGGCAACATTTGCAATAGTAAATTTTTTTGCCGCAATAAACTTCTAATGATGTAGCTTCTACTTCATTAGTGTCAGCAATATTAAACTCATAGTAAGCTCTAGTGTCTCAGTTTTATTACTTATTCAACAATGAATGTGAAAATAGTCCGGAATGCTTGATTGACAATATTTATGTAATCCAGATTGAAACGAAGTCTTTTATAAAAAGTAGTTCCAAAGTCTTAAAACGAGTTCGTCTTTCTTAACATTCAGTAATTTCAATGATACGACAATTGAAATGTGTACGAGTTTGGTTTAAAAACAGCTGATCACAAAGGGTTTGTTTTAGTTGAGAGTTGAACGAGAAGGTAGGTTGTTATTAAAGAAAAATGAAATTTGCAAGAAGCTTTCGAAAACACCAGATTCGCGAGGCAAAGAGGATGAACAGCAGCCATAGAAACCGATACGTGGGATAAGAAGAAGTTCACTCTTAAGAAAATTTAAAAGACACATAAGGTCACAATACTGACAATTTTTAAAATTTTATCGAAGAAGTGAGCTCTATGGAAATTTTGAGGACATAATGAAGTGGACACATCCTCAAGTATTTTTTTTCATGAATTGAAAAGGTTGAATACGATCTTACCATGCGTATTATTGCTGAAACAGTTTTCTTTGTTGATGTGAGGCAACGTTCACATATATTTGAACAAAAATGAGTAACATAAAAGGTGGCTTAATCAGCTGGACGTGTAAGTTATATTTTCAACACAAACTTATCCGAATTAAATAATATTGACTTTCTTGCCTTAGGATCGACTGTGATCATATTTAAAAACAAAAATGAATCCGAATTGATTGATAATCAGAAAATTCCAACTCCTAGAACAGAATCAGAAGAGTTTCCTTGAATAAAAAATATACAAGCTTTCATATTTTTTCCACTACCTGGAACTACATTCATCCTTTTTCCAAGGAAACGTTCAAATGTGTCGCATGAGTGGAGTTTGACATGGAAACACACCTTCGATACCGCACACCAGGCAGCCACAGCTCCCGCCAGTGCCAGTGTCAGGACTTCTGCCACTGTTGCTGCCACTTTCCGCTGTGACAGTGGCAACAATGCGCCTTGTGGCGTGGGCGAAGCAAACCAAACTGCTACTTTTCTCATTCAAGGATATATCTTTGCATGTCTTCGATGAAATTGAAATACTTTGCGAGATTCCACTCGGGACTGATCGAAAACGACATAATGTGGGTATCTACGCCCAATTGATGCGGTTCAATAAATGCCGACAAAATAGATAGAACTACGATAGCAGGATAGAAAATTTGTTCCTTCCGTGGTAGTGCTGGGTGAACCAAATGCCATACAATAGCAGCGTCTCACTGTACTCACCCCCTACCACAATGACGTCGTTCGTTATCAATATCTCGTTGTTGTTGTGTGTCAAGCTGGCAAATTCAACAGTATTATCCTGATAGTAGATGTCATGTAAAGGATTCGAGGGTGCTCCGCACTCGTGAATGATATGATGGCGCAGCCAACACGGAAATAGAAGCCACATCGTGACGGCTGCAAGGTGAAATGATGGGAGCGCAATTGACGACTACAGGCATAAATAAATTGAAGACGAGAATTGAAAATGGAGCCTTCCAATTCATTTCTGTCAATGTTCCATGTAAATAGAGTTAACGAAGCGCGTAATACATCCCATCGTTGGCGTGGAGTTACAAACGCAATTTAGACATGTAAAAAGGAAGCGACAAGAATGTGGAGCCAATTTTTCAACGATGAATCGAAACGGGGAGGATGCGAGGATGCCAAATCGATGATCGAATTGAAGATATCATGTTCAGACGAACAGGTTTTCTATGCTATTGTAGACACATCTTTCAGGAATGATTCCACGGAATTGGCTGTTGCATCACAAAAAATGTAGCAGAAGAAATAAGAATTGAGCCCATCAGAAAACCTTATGAAATGTTCCTAGTTTTCAACTAGATTTTTGAAGCAAGGAATGCTAGAACGATTCTTAACCAACTGATTCCTTCTTAATTCATATCGACAAAATATCCTGAGAACGATTTATTCAAGGAAAACTACGGAGCAAAACTAAAACGCACCTTCCCCAAACCAAATTCCATTCTGTTTCTAATTTAGCTATGCGCCATCGCTCCCAAACGGTTTTCTATCAATATTCAGTAAAACACTTCTATCATTCCGTGTAGCACTTCGAACTATTCCAAACACCCGCTCGTATCCTGAACAACCGAATCGTCCTTACCGCTGAGTCGTGCGTCCACTTTCCAGTCCATAACTAACAAAGTCATAAAATAACCGTAGACTGTAAACCCGTATCCATCATTCCCGGGAATCCTCGATTATATTCGACGAATCGATTTGTAAGAATGTGCTCGATATTACATTGGCCGTTATACCATCACGACGGGCGCTCCGAGCCATCAGGAGCAGACTTGCTGAGCTACTCCTTCATTATGCGTTATTCACGGCTGTTCCTTGTGTCCTTGCCTCGCCGAACACGCCGGCCCCTCCTTCGAATGTGTAACATAAATCGAGGACGATAAGGATAACTATGATAAGACATATTTTATGAGAAGGCGTGTTGAAATACGAAAGGAATTTTTACTGCCTGCTCTTTCCGTGCTCCCAATCGCCCACTTGCCGCGCAACAAGGACGTCCGTCACGCCGTGGATCGTGTAAAAAACGGACTTTAGCAAAAATAGCGCGAAACATCGAAAGAAATGAACACAAAATCGTATAATAAAAACAAGACTGGCATGGAGACGATGACGATGACGAGCCATTGCGAGGGTGAAACAAAGTGACGAGGAACCACCCCGGCTCTGGGAAAATTCAATAAAACCATCAAAAGAACGTGAAGTAGCAGTTGTTTTCACGAAATGGAGAAATTGAAGCAAACTAGCGAGAATTTTATTAGGAATAGTTGACTATACAGCACGAGAAACATCTGTACGACATACCAGGAAGGATCCTGTGCTAGGAGTTGGCATGCATGTGGTTGTAATGGCAGTGATGAGAAATGACGATGGTAGTAGCATTGGTGAGGGGCCGCAAAGGAGGCATATTCAAAGGAAGCAAATTGTGTCAGCTTGTATGCTTGTAATGGAGGGTAAAAACAGAAGAGCCCTCAAAAGATGTGACGGCGTAATTCACTATTTTCTGGGATATAAATCAATTCCTTGGCGACTGAATAACTGCATTTTTCTATACTAAATGATTTTTCTGCAAACAGTTTTGGAAAATCAATTTGTAGCGAAGACACCCAAATGTTAGCTTACCTTAGGTTTAGGTTGGCAAAATTCGCTTTGCTTTACTTTTATATTTTCCTTAGAGTAACACGAATGTCCGATGCAGTTGGTTTATTTCAAAGGACAACTATGTGCACCATGAAAGGAAAGAAACCATTTTTAAGTCCTGCAAATCGACGACCGATTTTTAAAGTAAATTCGGACCATTCTAGGCGGTTTTTAAATCCAACATCTTTGATTATTTTTAGGACATCAGAAAGCTGTATTGTCAAAAACAAATGGTACTTCAACAGTTTTTGCTTGCATATGTTTTATCTCAGTTTATCAAATAAAAATAATTGAAAAAATTGTGGAAGCAAATTCTGAAAAATGTATCCAAGAAACAATTGTTTCTTGGATACTTCAAATGGTGACCAAACGGAAATGAGTTGACAATGGCTGCTGAAAGGACGAAGAGACTTAGTCAATTTCTTTCTGGAATAGCATGTCATGATTTGATTTCTACAGGCAAAGCTTCAGTGGGGAATTAGTCAAAAAATTGATGAAATTCTAAAATTGTATTCGTAGTAAATATGTGCAGTCCGTGTTCTTCAGAATAAGACCAAAAAACTGAAAGCTAAGTATTGATTAAGTCTCATCATAGGTTTTTTACAAATGTACTCTGTATCAAAAGTAAAAAAAAGGTAATAGTAAAAAAACAAGATATTAAAGTTTTATACGTTGGCTTTTATAATTACTTCAAAGGTTTTCAATTCAACTCATAAGCTTTTAAACAAAAATAAATAAAAAAATATAGTCTATAATACTAAAGCTACTAAAACCTTATCAAAAACAATCAGAGTATTTTTAGGATTACAAGGATTCCATGGCAATATGGCACAAAGAAACCTTTCGTGAGCCAGAAAAACAGATAACACCGCTTACAATTTGCAAGATTTAATTCTAAACGAACAATCAGTTACTGGAAAAATGTAGAATTTGCCAACGAAATTGGAAGTTGAAGTGATGGAGGATCTGTAGAAAAGCTAACAAAGCATTTGAAATAAAAGAATTTGTGTCCAACATTTAAACATGAAATTGGAAGCGTGATATGTAGTATGGGGTTGAGTGTTTTACTATGGTTTCGGGCATTTATTTTTTATCGAAGGAAACATTGACAAGAAGAAGCATTTGAAAATCCTTCGCAATAGTCTAGGGGACTTCTTGTAATCGCTCCGAAAATAGAAATTGAAATTTTCAACATATCTTTACGTTTTGAGGTTTGTAAAGTATAGTTAAAGTGTTTTTTTGAAAAAGTCTGCATGTGTGTGCGTACGTACGTTTGTGGACAGTTTTTTCTACGAGCATAAATCATGTAACAAAAGTGGTATCGATTTTGTCAAGGTGTCAATCGAAGCGTTTTTACAATTTTAGGAGCTGATTAATCTTCGGCAAATTTCGGTCGGAAGATTTTTTTTGTTTTGACTCCTCCAAAGACATTTCTGTCATGCACTATACTCCGCGAACCAAACATATGATTTTCATTGTTCAGCTGTCAATCCACGCATTTTAACATTTTTATGATTCTATAAATTTTTGAATTTGTGCGAGCCATTTTTTTATTGAATAAATAAAAGTGTAAAAATTTAGGATTTTTTGCATCAAAAATAATTTTTTAATCAGATTTTCTCAACACAGTAATCAATGTTTAGAATTTTTTATATACTATAAATGTACTGTAAGTAGTTTTTATAAAAAGACCATTAAAACTTTTTTCATTCCTACAACAACAAAAATGTAAAAAGGGTTAACACGAATAATATTACCTGATGTATCTTATTTTGAAGACATTGTTGTTATGTTAATCAAAGCTTATTAATATTTGCGTAATTTGAGCAGATTTTCATTAATTCATATATTACCTAACACTCCAAGGGGGGGTGTGTGATATTTGAAAATGTTACTAAGTGGTACACGGGGGAGGAGGGGATTAGAAAATTGTTGTGTAATAAAATTTAAAATTAGGTTAAATATGTTAATAATAAATGAAAAATAAAAAAAAATGTTTTTGGTTAGAACTATTTGCATTGGGATTTAAATATTTTTTGATTCAAATATTTAAAAGCCTAAGGGAAGTACGATGATTTTGAGGAGAGGTCTTTGAAAATGTTACTAAGGGGATTACATGGGGGAGTTCATGGGTGGCCTCTTAATGAAAAAACTGCTCAAAAGTTGAATTTTTTTTCTATCAAATTTGCATTTATGGTAATAAATCGTTGCTGAAGAAACAACAACATTTTTTTATGATTGCAAAACATATTCATACAAAAACAATACACAATTCATATTTAAAATTAAAAATTGTGATCAAAGTAATATTTCCTAATTTCACTTACTCTTACTTACTCTGGCGTGATTTCTCAAAAAAATGTTTCTTCTGTCTGATTTAAACTCTTACCAACCATTGCTTTTCGAAATCAAATGTTTTAAGTTTTCATCGAACAAGCCATGAGGTGCGACCCATTAGGTCCACACGGTCAACTTCCCAGTAATATCTAAAAAGATATTAAAAATATTAAACACAATAATAATTATGGAAATAATACTACTTCAAATAATAAAAATGTACTTCTCGTAAAAGTTATTAGAATGACTTAATATTAATCATAACATCTACGCGAGCGTCAATTGATTACGTAAGGATTTTGGTGCATTGGTTTGATCGATTATTCACGCGGATCAATCGGAGGGGGAGAGGTTACAAAGCAGTTTTTTTATTAAAGTTAAAACATGGTGCTGTGAAGACTATTGAAAATCTGCTCTAATTTTGCAAATATTAATAAACTTTGATTGACTTTACAACAATGTCTTTATAATAAGAGATTTAAAGTATTATGATTCGAATGAACCCTTTTTACATAGTGACTTTGAATGATTTTTTATTTTTAATTTAATTTTTTTGTAATCATGAGAAAAGTTTTTGCTGGTTTCTCTACGAAAATTGATAAATTTTTATAAATTCTACAAACATTTATTATTACGATGTGCAAATCAGGTTAAATTTTTTTAATCAATAAAAAAAACGCTTTAACGATTTTTTTTAAATATAAAAACATCATAAAAGTGATAAAACGCATCGATTGACACCTTAATGATGGAAATATTATATTTAGTTCTCGAGATATAATGAATGACGTAAATGACCTTGAACGTTTAATGATCTTTTATTTTTTATTTAATTTTTTTTTGTAGTCATGAAAAAAACTTTTGCTGGTTTTTTCCCAAGAACTATTTGGAGTATGTAAATTATATCAACATTGATTACTTAGGTTTAAAAATCAGGTTAAAAATTTTGTGTTTTTGAAAAAAAAAACCTAATTTTTTGCACTTTTTTTAAAAAAATTAAAAAACGGCTCCAAGAATTTTTTAAAAATTTGATAGAATCACATAAATGTTAATACGCGTCGATTTACACCTTGTTCAAAAAAATTGTACGTTTGGTTCGCGAGGTATAACGCATGACAGAAATGACCTTCAAACGGGCAAAATAGCAAACCCCCCAACCGAAATTTTCCAAAAACTAATCAGCTCTTACGATTGCAAAGATGCTTCGATTGACACCTCAACGAAGTTGATACAACTTTGTTTACGTAAGTTATGGTCGTAGAAAAAAGTGTCCACGAACGTACATATGTACGTACGTACGTACATACACACACACACACACACACACACAGAATTCTCCTTTTCTAAAAACACGTTATATATACTCTATAGACCTCAAAACGTAAAGAAATGTTGAAAATTTCAATTTCGATTTTCGAGGCGATTACAAGAACTTCCCATATACTGCATTGTTTTTTATACTTCAAAAAAAAAAAAAACTTTCGTACTGAAACATTAAACAAAGAAAATGTATAATGAATAAAGGAGGAGCATCCATAAAATGTGTAAAGGCCATGCTTGGAGCTCATTTATTGTAAGGGTTCGTAAGATTTCTGTTACTTCTCCTCTATCTTATGAAAAAAAAAAATTCTTTTCAATCGGCGTAAAAACAAAACTGCATTCATTTTTGCTAGCGTCCTTTTGTCTTTAAAGCGTCCATATTAAAACATCAAGTTACAAAGAAAAGGCTTTGCAACATGTTTCTCCTTCGATTGATCCGCGTAAAGATTCAATCAAAAGAAATAATCAAAATAAAGAACAAACAGAATTTAATATTTATCTTTAATTTGTTGTTAACCTATATTTAATATTTTTTTGATAAAGTGTAGGATTTTTGAATAAATTTTAATGATAAGATCTTGCTGCATTTTTTTTTTAGAAAATTACGGATGAAGCTAGAAAAAACCTTTGATCGCAGTTTGATATGTCATGAAAGACTGTTTCGATTTTCCTGTAATGGTTTCATGTCGACACTTATGGTAACTGTTACTTGCATAAATTATACTTATAATAGCTTCAAGCATTTCGGTCTGAAAAATTAACAAACAATTTCCCTGCAATAAAATGATGGTTATCCTGTTTAGAATTAGTTCATATTTCAGTGAAATTTCAAAATTCAATTTCATTAGGCTTCTAAAATATACCAAAAGAATGTTATTAAGAATGTTTCAATTATGTTAATTTTCAATAGATTCGAAAAGAAGTCAAACGATCATGCACTGAACAATTCTTCACTTTTCCACTTTTACAAACCGTTTATTTTTCACGTCACATTTCAATTTTTTTTGTCATTTTCCGAACAATACAAAACTGTTAACGTGCCTGTTATAACCTCATGAAAAATTTGTACATCTTCGATGCTCTAACACAATTTCAACAATGTCCTCATTCAGCATTCATTGCTGGAATACCGGTTGCTTTGTGTTGTCGATGGAAATCAAGAAAATCAACATCGAATCGTTTCGTATTCAAGTCAGGAAATAAATAAACGCCTCCAAAATACAAATAATGGGACGAAGATTTGATAAAGTGCTGGTTGTACGCATCCTACTTCTGCTTTCGCTTCAACTCCTGTGTTTTGTTTATCCTTCGGCTCATCGGCCGATTCAGGATGTGATGTGTTCGAAGAGATGAAGCACAAACTTATTTTTCCAAGTCCAGTCACATTTTCTTTCTTTTTCCCCGGCATGTATGCATGTACACCAGAAGGACGACATGGCTGAAATTTCATTTGGTTTTATACTACAACACGCAGATGTGACCAGCAGATCCTAATGCATTTGCAAACATGGGAGGAGGCTGTAGAAGCATGTGAGATTCTGTCTGTAAGAAAACTAGCTGGAAATCTTGAAGTGTTGGGAACGATTCTTCGCATATAGAATTGCTTAACATAACAGCCTTATCTTTCTTATAAAAAAGTCACTGATGGGAGATAAAGTACCTTGTGTTTAAAGTTGTTACTTGGCGTGAGTAGCCTTAACACTACGAACTTCTTAGGTCATGGGTTACGAAAACTCGCTCGCTTCAAAGCCTTCATAAACGCACTTTCCTGTAGTCCATAGGTAGTATAGGCACTGTCTTTTCAAGTATGCGTACCAATTATACTCAGAGCTTGTATAGACTCCTTCATATACCTGGGAAAAATCGGACCTATCTAACATCCTTGCCGCTCTTTGGAACGCAGCCGTCCTGTTGAAAAAGCAACAGGCATCCCAATGCACTACAATAGGAAGGATTGCTACCGGTTCCAAACTGTACGCAAAATGATAATACCCACTCTGGAATACCACAGTCACCAAGTTGCAGCCAATATGTACCTCATCGACGCCACGCGGGGACAAGTTTCTGGGGTCCCTGGTAAGGTTCGAGGAAGTGTAAGCATAACCTCTTCGATTGAGTCCCCTGACAAAACTCCGGATTGAATTTAGGGTCACCATCATCATTTGAAACCAGTGTCATATATGATGGACCTTACTTTTCGTCATACCTTCAACTCAGCATCCTGTTGAAAGCATTTTAGCCCTGAGAATCAGTCAGAGACTTCACTGGTTTGGAACAATTCTCATAGCTGCTTTGGCCGGGTAATAGGTATCTGCTGGATGACACTCCCCGATACTCTTTCTGCAAGGTACTTATTTAGCTATGCAACATTTCCTTTGAGGCTAGTTGTGCCTCCCATCTCCTTTCCCCGGCCACTGCGATGGAAAGCGGAGTTTTATGGCGGATAAGCGATGCAAAATAATTTACTTTTTTACTGATCGAAACTCAACTTTGTTTTTTTTTCTACTAGTATTCCTAGAACCCATGAACATCTGACGATCTTCAAAAAAACAGCGAAAGAGCTCAGTCTCAAATTTGCTTTGCAAAATCTCACATACACATAAAAATGCTCCCGAAAGATTTAATTCAATTTTCGCGATTCAAAACTTTCTTGAAATCAAAAAAAGACCACGCTCTTCCCTTTTCAATTGTTAAAATATGTATGCTCTAAATTTTGCATGGTGGGAAATTGCCACCATCAGGTCCTGTGCACGACAAACATCCTCGCGAGACAAGTGCCATAATTTAACTTCTAACTTTTCATATTTGCCGCTTTCAGTTCCTTCGCTAACTTCTCCCACAGGACAAAGCGAAGTGAAATGAAAAGGCACACCCTTGGGATGGCATGTGTAAAAATTAACATCACGTAACATTCCGAACCTGAGTACAAGTTAAGTTTTTATCAAGGAAACACACTTAGTGTGGCGTCCCACACGTCATCCTGCGAAGCTTACAAGTTCAAACTCGTAGATCATAATTGTGTTCGTTAGAGGCAGAACACTTGAGGCATCCCTGGCTGAGCATCCTGCAAGCATCGTGTAAGGACTCTAGTAAACAAGTTCGCTTCGCGTTCAAAGTCGGCGGAGCGACAGCTGTTCTACACCAACATGAGCCAATAATGTTTCGCGGAGCTATCAAAACGATTCCACCATAATTTGATAAATTTGACACCTCCATTTTTCAAGCGAAACCAGGCAAGACAAAAACCACAAACCGCTCGCACAACGCAGACAATGGTGATGGTTGTTCGGTGATTCCCCTGATGTTGTACTCCTTTCTCTTCTACTGGCGCTGGTGGCTGTTGCCGTTCCATCCTGAAAGTGGCAATCAGTTGACTTCCATTATATCGTGTCGCGGAAGCGATTCGACCGTAAGGTTATTAAAACGATGGCAACAATGTCATCCGGGAAGAATTAGGGTGATTTGATTAGTTGTATGGGGTGAGATGCGATTCGATGCGATGTAGCTGCAAAATTGTTCGGAATCCGTCGCGACTCCTGCAGAACATTGGCATTTGCATAAGAAAGTAGTTTGGATGGATATCCTTGCTTTCAATTTCTCTGTGTCATTTTAAGAAGAATCATGCAAAAAATTACTTGGAATGTGAAAATGGGATAAAATCAGGACGAAATTCATTGCAGCCAATTTCCATCGAATATTGAGAAAGTTGCGAGACAAATTGGAAGCCAAAATGCTGAATTGTAAGGCAGTGAAGGCTGCATTTGATTTTCATGCAGGGATATATGTTGCGCGATACATGTGGAGCCATTAGCTCAGATATTTTGGTATTTGCACCTACCTAAAATAAGAATCCTGCCACCCATAATCTTGAAATAAAAGGAGATGCATGTAACCTGTAGCTTTGCAAATTGGTCAATATAAACTGAATCTTTGGAAACTGGTTTAATTATTGCATAATGTAGAGATTCATGACTACTTTTAATACCCTTTTAAGTAAAGAAAGTATCTAACAACTCATGCAATGAATCGAAAATCCTATCGTTATTACAGTCTCCTCTCAAACCACATATAAGACCATCGTATAATATTGACCTATCCAAAGGTCTCATCTCTCCGCTCCACCTCTTCAGTCCAAATAAATTCACAGCCCACTGGTAAAGAATGAACAGAAAATGCTTAACGAATCCACAGTTGCTAGGACATGCAACCACCAAGTGACACCCGAAGGATGGGTCAGAGTCCTACTGTGATTCGAACTGTTCGGTAGCCGACTATGTGGTTAGTTTGCGTTGAATATTCGCAGGTCGAAGTGGACCTTGCAAGTTCCACTAATAAATCAGAAAGTTTTTAAAGCTGCAAACCTAAAGTCAGATCTGATGTGATTCAAGGGTCATGCGAGTCTGTTAGGAAAGGACACGAGAATGTTTGCATCGTGCACGATTCCAAATGCTACCATTGGCAAAGTGCAAGTGTAAAGTTGTAGCAATTTAGGGTATTGATAGCTAGCCAGCCCATAGGGCATTCGAAGTGCCGTGCCTGTTCTCAAGTTATTTATTGGTCGCTATCATTTATTGGTGGCATCCTTCCGATAACCTTGTCACCTTTTTGGGTGGCTGTAAGAGATTGTACGGGGAGCAGTGCACTTTTCGCGTTTAGTTTTTGGACTTTTCGTGGCTTGGCGTGACTGGTTGAAATTGATTGCAGTGAGACAACTTTTCATCTGAGGAAAGAAATTTACTTGTGAATACAGAAATGACTTTTAAAAGTTGTAATCCTGAAAAATCGTTGCCTCTGTTAGTATGACCGATGAATTTGAAATAGCAATACTTTTTCAAATAAACATTGAATGTGGTTTGATTGCCACCATTTTGTCGATTATCAGTATCTAACAAATTGAATTAACGATGTTTTTTCCTATTTTCAGGCTTTTCCAGAGAATAAATGGAACAACTAGTAAGTACCTGCTTTGTCAAAAATTTGGATGTAAATCCTCTTATGTTCATCATTTTTAAATTTTACGTATTTTTTTGAAAACGAAATAAATAATAAATAAAAATGACTAGCAAACATAAGTTTTTTATTTAATATCATATGTTCTAAAATTTGCGACACATCAAAAACCTACCATAAATTGGTTCCAAATATTTCGAGTTAATTACATATGCATAAATCGTTGTTGAATAAACATAAAATCTATGATATTTTTAAGTTGCTTATTATAATAAAATATAATATGATTTATTTAATTATAATATCAATTTTTTCACCTCAAGTAAAATTTTGACATAGTGAGCAAAACACTAGCGCGAATGCGGAAAAATCTAAAGAATTTTGAACGAAGGATGCCCATCTAGCGGCCAAAATCGATAAGCGCCATTTCGAATTAAAGATTAGTATATGAACTGCACGTCCTACGAGTACTGCTGTGCTTGTTAATTTTATCAAATGCACTTTCAGCACAAGACAAACCAATATTGTATTTATGTAAATGTTTGTTCGTCAAAAAAAAGAATATTGGCTTAAGTATCGCCAAAGTCGAAATTTTTTTTCGTTACACTTCTGTCTACCATTTAAGGGGACATGGCACCTTCGGTTTTCGGAAAATGAAACTTTTTTAATGAAAACAGAAACATATCGTAGCTTGACTTTGCACATGTATTAAAACAGTTTTTAATAATCCATTCGTTTAGAAATGAGTTTTCAGTATAATTTACATATCTAAATAATCAATTGATTCGCTGATTCCTTAAGTAATATGTTTATAGTTGAAAATTGCTGATTTACCTTAAACAAACTACATTCATAATTTTTCCAAAAAATAAAAAACAATACCGACCAGGGATTGAACACACAACCTCATGATCACGAGCTAGTCGCGCTGCTTTCTACACTACACCGCTTCTGTCAGATGTAAAAAGTTACTTGTACCGCTGAAAACTTTACAGGTTTTTTCCTCAAATTAGTGTTGGGGGGTGGAGTAATTTGTTCTAATATTTTAAAGATGGAATATCCCTAACGTCTGCCACTTATATGCCAAATTTCATCCAGGTCTGAGCGGACGATGCCGTGCCTTCTCCTTGTTAGATGAAAAACATCTAGTGTAACAGGGTAGTGTGAATGGGTTTGGAGATTTGCAAATGTACATGAGACAATTTATTACACATACTATAAGGGGATAAATCTAAATCGTATCTCAATAACGGAGAAGCAGTATCTATCTTCATAGTAAAAAGCCATAATATTAAGAGAAGATTTTGCCGAATGTATTTAACTAAATGTATCGTTAAAATTTAATCTGCTTTGTTTTATGTCCATCTTTTTTTGTCGTATGTTAAAATATTTTTTTTATTACTTAAATCTTCTTCGGAATCATGCATTCTGCATAGTGACGGTCTAGGTTACTTTAGATTATGTAAAAATGAAAATGTGTGTATCAAAATACAATACCATAAAAATGTAAACCTGTTCCGTAACATGACCTGAATACAAAACCTTTTTAATGTTGGCTATTGTTACGGTGCAAGGTTCAAAAAAGTTAATTTGTTTCTGCATCCTTATTTAAGATACTTCAAATTTTTTTTTGTCAGACTTGCGAATGCTTCACTTTTCTATCTTTATTACGATATTTTTTTCGATTTTATCTGTAATAAAAAGATAAAGTTTCAAAAGAATTTGATGAAATCACAGGAAAAATCATTCATAGCGGGTTGCTATTCTACATTTCTTCCCAAAAATGAGTAGACAGTAATTTATCAATGAAGATCGCTTTATTGTTTTTCAAAGTATTCTCCATGAAAATCGATACACTTTTGCATGCGTTTAAACCAATTGCCGAAACATTTTTCCACTCCGTTTGAGACACCTCCAAAACATGGTTTTTGAATGCTTCAACGGCTTCTTCGAGCGTCCAAAATCGTTGTCCACGCGATTTTTCTTTCAAGTAAGAGAACAAGAATAAGTCGTTGGGTGCTAAATCAGGACTGTACAGTACGGCGGATGTTCCATTAATTCGATGTTTTGACCGGTCAAAAGGCAGTTGTTTGACAAGATGTGTGAGAGCTCGCATTAACGTGGTGAAGAATGATTCGACGTCGTTTGTTTTTTTCTCATTTCACCAAACACTTTGGGCAAACAAATGGTTAAGTACGATTCATAATTGACCGGTCTACGATGCCCTAGTGAAACTGTTGCTACATGACCAGTTAGTCCAAAAAAACAGGCCACCATTTGTTTCGCAGTGCTTCTTCCACGAACAACTTTTGACGGGCTTGGCTCGTCTTGAAAGATCCACACCGACGACTGCTTTGTTGTTTCCGGATCGTACGCATAGATTCATGATTTGTCACCTGTCACAATCCTATAAATGTCTTTTTAAGCACCGCAATTGAATTTTTTAAGCATTTTTCTACACCAATCGACACGAACATTTTTTTTGAGCGATTGTCAAATTATGTGGGATTCAACGTGAATTTTTTTTTCACAGCCAAATGTTCATGTAATATTTCATGTACGCTAAAGGAACTAATGCCCAGAAATGCCTCAATCTCACGGTATGTCACATGACGATCTTTCACTATCAGATTTCTGATTGCATCAATGTTTTCTGGCAAAATCACTGATTTTGGATGACCTACACAAAACTCATCGGTGAGCGAACGGCGACCACAATTGAATTCGTTATGCCAGGTTTTACAGTGCTTAAGGATGGTGCTTCGTCACCAAAAGTCGATTAAAGTTCATCAATGCACTCTTGTCATGATAGTCTTCGTCGAAAATCGTAGAAAATCATCGCACGAAAATGTTCTCGATTCAATTTTATTTTTCGGCCGAGATGAATTTTTCAGAAGTAACTGTAAAAAAATAGTGCTTGTACATCAAAAAGTTCGTAGTACGTATATGCTAAAAATGTCAAATATTACGAATATGTTAATGGTTTGCATTGGTTAACACTAGAATTGCCATAGGCCAGAAATATAAATAGCAGCCCTCGTAGCGAAAGTAATTTTTCCACAAACACCAAAAGCGAATGTAATCCTGGCCGATTTGATTAAAAGATATAAAAAGATCGATACAGAAATAAAATTGAAGTGGAGTCAAATATTTTACATTGTTTTTAATTCAAAAAACTTAATTTGAAGTGCTATTTGGGACCAGTAGCAACAACAAATACCATTTATGTGGTTTTTGGCTTTCTGTATGTAGGTATGTGCCTGGACCATTTGAAAAATATTTTACGGATTTTGCTGAAACTTAACATAAAGTTCGCTTAAAGCCTGTATTAACATTTAAATTGAATTTGATTCCGCAAAAAGAACAAGTTGCTTAAAGAGAAAAATCTCAAGATTTGAAGTTCGCGCGCAACACTGAACACAATTGTAGAAATGTTCCGGTGGTGACATTTATCGTTATGGAATGGAATGACGTTTTCTACGCTTGGGTAGTTGATGATATCTTCTGCTCAGAGCATTAGTGACGCTCTCAAAGTATTTGTCGAATCTTCAATTTTGCATTTCTACTTACCTTTCAACAAAAGTCCATGCGAAAGAAGTTGGGGGCACAGATAGTAGTCCATAAAGTCGGTTATAATTCTGGCTATAAAAGAGTAATTTCATGCGTATCACAAAGAATTATGAGAGTTGATTATTTTTTGATTAAAATTTAATTTTTAAGACTGACAAGTCCACCTTAATGAAGTCAAGAACGTCTGACCATCACTACAACGCAGTCAAATGAATCCTTTAAAGTCTGCTGTTCATTGCTCACCAATCAAATCTATTCTCATCAACGCCAACCATATTGCGATCCATGAGATGTCCCTTCCATTAAATCCTGTCCAATTTAAAGCCATCACCCAGTATATCAATGTCGTTCGGACATACTGTCTGGTTGCCCGCCCGACATTGTTGTTTATGTTATGCATTCCTAATATGGAAATATTCTAATTGATGTTTATTTTCATTACAGAGACAGAATATTGCATGTGGTTGCGTAGTGTATTAGGTCTGTCTCCATAGCTATTGTATTAGTTTGTACGAAGGAACGATTCGAGCAAATATGGACATTGCTTTTCTATCATAACAAACTCGGAAGTTCGGGTCTCAGCAATGATGGTTCTATGTCTCGAAATTGCAAGTCTTCATATTTACCCAACGGGAAGATGATATAACTGAGCAAATAATAGATTTCCCTTTGAGTAATGCTAATGGTAGAGGGTGGCGAGTGGACGATGAAAGCCATAAACGAGAAGAAGTTGTCTTTTCGCTAGGATGTTCGCTTGGTTTCTCGGAAGAAGTGATAATGATCAATTGGAAATAAACTTACTACTCAGTAGTAAGTACTACTCAAATAAGTTTTTCAGTTTAAAACCCTTTTGTAACCGTTTTTAACCGAGCTTTTCTAGTAACGTATATTAGTGTTTCACTTTACTAGCTTAAGTACACCCAGGATACTAGCCTTGTTTTTCTGTTCGGTCCTATTAATTATAGTCCTAAATGCACACTGCAAATCTACACATACCAGGCTATTCTAAATCATGGCAGACCAATCCTTGAAAATGTAGAGTTTTAATGCAAATATATTCGGTCCTTGTTATATGACAATTGTAGGTACTTATTGAAATCACATTCAATACCACAAGTGTGCTTTGATAAAATTGATATTTGAAAACGTTTTGTTCGTTGGAATTGAAGTACAATTTGAAAACCGCATCATCAAAATTTCTAGTGGAAGTTGTAAAAAGCTTTTTCAAAACGGTCAAATTACAAATTTTGAAAAAAAACTTCTAGGAAATAGTTTGCACAGCAAAATTAAAAAAGCATAAATTATAGAAACCGAAATAGATGGAAAAATTATGTCGAATCCTGGAGCAACCTTTTCATCCCCTTGTAGGAATGGTTGTATCGGTGGCAACCCTTGTCCAACAGTCTCTTGTGAAATGTGTTGGACGCCACCACAAGAGTGCCGGCAAAAAGGAGGCGACACTTTCATCACCATGATCATTGACGTGATTGGAATTTTAATGTAAGGTTTTTGAATTAGTTGCGATGGATTTTACGAGTTGGTGATATGTCCTGTTCTTGCAGTTTCGTTATATTCATGATGCTTCACTTTTGGTTCAAAATTGCAACGTATATTATGCGAGCCGCCAGAGCGTTTTATTGGGCCGACAGGTAAATGTTGCGTTGGATGATGTGAATGTTGTATGTTGAGGAGTTGTTAAGGATAATTGCCTAAACTCTAAAAGTTTTGCGTTAGGAAGTGGAGGTCTTCAAAAAGATATTGATCAGCTCATGTTTCTCGGCATGCCAGGCTTCTATACACGTTATGTAGACAATAATTGTCTACAAACCTTTCGACCGACTAAAACCACTCTCCGCCAATTTTAATTAATTGTCCGTTTTTAGGTTTCAATACATAGTACTTTCCAGACGATCCGAATCGGTATACGGAATAGTACCTACAGCTGCGGACATTTAGTTAGAATCACGTTAAGCTTACTAAGAAAATCCCGAATTGTCAATGAATCCTTCAATATAACTCATTCCTCTTAATTTAGTTTTTTTGCCCTATTCAATGGCAATTGATGGAAAGGGGGGGGGAGTATAGCGAACAATACCGTCTTAAAAACCCAAGCTTTTGAGCAGATACATAAATTGCGACACATAAAAATTATTATAAAATTCATTTATTTAAGCAAATATTTTACTAAATAAAAATAACAAATTCCAAAGCTTCGTGTCGAGAAACCCTTCTGCTCCACAACCTCTTGTAGGTGGTTCGGCATTGTCGTTATACATAAGCCTCCCACATTTTCCCACATGTATGGATGCCCACCGCTTCAAACAATTGGTCCATGTTTGTGGAATCTCTTATTGCTACGGCTTGTTTTTTTGTCTCCCCGCAAGTGCAGTAGATGTTTTCTAAGATGGCAACGTACTTTTTCTTGGCTAACATTCCCTTCATACAGTGTATTGGTCTAACAACAAACCACGAGAAAACAACTCCAAATGTTGGTGGAGCCACCTTTGTGCTTAGCAACAGCTGACGTGTGGCAAAGGTCGAATACTTTAAACTATGGTCGTCTTACATTACTCCTGCCACTTGTGTCATTGCGATTTATCTTTGTTTCATCACTAAAAAAAATAATTGATCACGTGCAAAGTCCATTATTTTCTTCAGATTAGTTGCCATTACTAGGGGCTTCTTCCTGACTATCCTGCCATGTAGTCTGGCTTTCACAAGACGTCTTCCGTATATTCTCACCGAAATATTGCACCTGTTTCCGAAAAGTCGGCGATGAATTTCAACAATTGATCTTTTTGTGCTCCGTTTCGATGTGCAGAAAATTTGTCTCTCCATACTAGAGTTGTTTTTCGGGTTCTTTAAGCCCGAATAATATCAGTCATCTGGCTTTCCACGTGCTTTAGTGCTCCTTAAATCATTTTTCCGGCAATTTGCCGATATGAAAAACCTGACTCTCTAAAGTCTTCAATAGGTTAAGGTTGGAATTAGCCCCAAGACTGATTTAAATTTTCTTCTAAACTCTGATAGCCAATTCCAACCAACCTACCTCATTCGATAGTTTGTATCGTATTTATACGCCTAAAATTGATGGCAGTTCCATTTGATGGTCTAAAAATTGTACATAAGATTTTCCGATATTCTGCTCCTGATTCTGTTTTAGGATTGAAAGTGAAGCCTTGCGAAATATCATGCTGGAAGTTCATACTTTCAGAAGCATAATTTCAATTTTAAATTGCTTCGAAGCAGAATTTTGTCGTTATACCTGAAATTAAATGTCGAAAATATCCTTTTTTCGAAACACGTATTACATTGAACTTTTTTTTGGTGTTTCTGTGTATTGATTATACAAATCGCAATAAATTCCTTATGCTTTAAATAAAATCTTGCAATGGATTGTTTTTTTCCTTTAATGATTGGCGAGTACTTAATTGTTTTAATTTTCGTTTCTTTGTTCGCCTACAGTTGAAGAACCATTGAAATTTCTATTCTAGATCACACATCTTTCTCTGAAGGAAAGAAATCCTGGAAGTTTTACATTCGTAATTGACTTTGATTGATCATTAAATGGTAGATAGGTTTTTTTCCAGGACAACTTCCGTTTGAAAAATTCGTGGTAGATAAAGTGGTGCATTTTCTCGAAGGATATGTTTTATTCTTATCCTGTGGTTTTGCTTTAAACACTCCGCAGCGTCCAAGATGCACCATTTAGCTGCCTCTGATTTATTTATTTTACATGCTGGTGATCTAGTCGAGTCCATAGTTTGTATCCATTTTTTTCAACTAGAGAGTTTTCCTAAAAAAAATTAATAAAACTTCTGGGAGCTGCAATTTTCACTTTACTTTTTATATTCAATACTCTCATTTGAGAGCGATGGAATATGAAAAGGGCAATTATTTCGAATAGAGAATATGCAGATGAACTCAAGGGATGACTGTTAGTTAACTTGATTTTCCAGAAACATTTTTGGAACTTATCTAACTGAACTAACTAACCACATCCTTCATCAACAGGGTAGTTCAAATTGCTTTGAGTGTCATCGCTATTTTAGTGCTTGGCTCATTGCTGGTGCATGTATTCACGGGAAGCAGGTGCTACTCCCGCGATCAGAAGCTGCTCAAACAACAAATGGAATTGAAACTATGTCGAGCCAACAAATTGATAAAAACTGGAGCAAGTAGTACTGATGGTACAGCAGCAGCCAAAAAGCAAGAAATCATTATAAAACCGTTAAAAATCACCTTACAAAATCCTAAGAACTATAAAAACATACCATTGAATGCAACACGAACATTTACAGTCATGATCCTCGATCACAAGAAAAAGAAAATATTCGAAAGTCAGCAAGAAGTGATGATTCCCGAGAAGGAACGACCACCGCTTGTGATGGCCATGCAGCCAATTGTCATTAGCAACTATCAATAGGTCTAATTACCTATCGTTCGGCTTATTTGCAGCTCTTCAAAGTCATTTTGAATGCTTGACTATTGAAGTGGTTGTGGTCCGAGTGTTAAACGCAAATAAAATCAATAGTCCCACACAGGTGGTTGTGTTTCTCTTTTCAATGATTTAAATGCCTTGCAAGAAGCCTGCATTCAAGTCCTCGAGGGGATCTTGAACACTTTCAGTACTCAATTATTACATTAATTATATAAGGACACTTGATAATTTCCACCAATATTCCTGTGACTCATTACAGCAGTAGCCATCCTCGTGTCATTTTTCAAATTGCTTCCCTACCCATACTGTAAGCTTTGCTTCAAGGAATACCCTTCAACTGTAGCCTGCCAGGAGCAGAGCTGTGAGTTACTCTATGTCGCATTGATATGAAAAATTCGAACACTTTCCAGCACAAGGTAGTATTTGATGGTAGGACGTGAAAGTACATTCCGGCCATCGCTTCGCTTCGTACGAAAGGGTGTGAAGTGCTCTTCAAAGTACTTTTCCATTTTTCATTTTCCACACTCTTTGCTCCAGCAACAACACACTTGACGGAATTGAAGGCGTCATGTAAGTGTCCCGACAAAAAGTGCACACGTTGAACAACCATTCCAGGAATTTCGTCACAAGCACTTTTAATCTAGTAACTGTTAAAAGAAAAGCCGGCAAGGATTTTTAGCCAAAGGCGCAATGACGATGTTCATAACGTATGGGGGTGTGAATATATCTTGAAGGTGTTCTTCGGGCCGGAATTGAAAATGTAACTGAAAAATCTGTGAGGAAAAGGTTGAGGACAATTTAGTTAGCAGAGATGGATGTACTTTGCAATTAATCGATTGAATACCATAAATTTTCCTAAAAAATTGCGTTACTATTTTTCATTTATGTTATGATCATTTTTTGCTGCGAAGCCTTGATTGGCCACGGAATTGATAGTCCATCCGGTAACGTCCTGTAAAGAGCGTCCGAAAATTTTTGTCTTGAACGAGACTCATTTTGTACATTGAGACTATTCAGGCACCAAACCTGAATTGAGAAGGGGTTTGGAGGGACATTATGAAAAATTGGCAGGTTCGCAACAACGCCTGGAAGAAAAAGGCAGGAAAGTGAATGTAGCATAAGAAAAATGCATTTCACGCATGCTTTACACTATTTATCGATTAAAAATGTACTCTATCCACTCTCTAGTATTGTTTTCTACATTTGATTAAGGCCGAAGCGCCTGTTTTCGCTACTATTCCACCTTCGACACCTCGTCGCTCGTATTCTTTTACTCGCACTTGCTAAGTTCCTTACTCAGATTAACTGTGGTCTTCGTCTATTTCAACCTCGCAACCAAGAAGTCGTAACCGGTCGCACCGTTCGATATATGATAGATTTTTTCGCTGCAAAAAGCCAATCCAGCAGTTATTTAGTTGTTGCTTAGGTTTGGTGAGTCAGAGCACCAAGTAATGAACAAGAACGATAGTTTGTTTTCACGCCTCTTTTATTTTACACTCACCTGTGTCGACTTTTATTTGTAGCACAATGAGGACGAATCGTTTCAATCACCTCCATCATGGATTCAAAATAAAATTTTCCTATCCACAACGTTTTGGAAGGTGGTAGAGCCTTGATCCAAAACAGATGATTTTACCGAGAAACGTTAACCGATTGCACCCTTTTCGTGTGTAGAAATGTTCAGCTTTCAGCTGATATCTTCTTGAAATTTCCAGAGTTAATCAGAACTGTTGATGTTCTGTTTCAGTGTGTGGAGATGTGGGGATTTTTGTGCTCGAAAGTGACCGGTTTGATAAAAACTGCGGCAAAAATTCAGGTGGAAAACGGCAAGTTGTGCGATTATTTTTACAGAATCTTGTAAAAATACACTGACACTTTTTGACAAACTCATGACCATTTGGTTCGTCTTTGTCTGCTCGCTTTGAGTTTGAGTTAATTCTGCCTTAGGCTTCGCCATACGTGGTCTCTTTAGGAATTAGAGATCAATTGTATGCTTGCACAGTTCAATTGTTACCATAGATCTCCTTGCTTTACAATCTTTGGTAGTGTCATGCCCTTTGGTTGTAAGTAATTCCATTTGCTTCATCAGTAAACTCATCTGGCTATTCTGGTACTCTAGCCAAATCCCGAATACTTTCACTACATAGTTGAGTACTTCCTCATTTTGGACTTGTTGTTGCTCTCAATGTTGGTACGGTCACTTTCTTTTAATTTTAATTTTTCATATTTATCTTACCTCCTAACATGAACGTGTAATTATTCTCGTACTTCATCTTACCTTTTTATATCAATTAATTGACGAATACAATAATATTTAACGGTCCCAATTTGATCTCATTCTCTACCTCATATGTCTCAGTGAAGTAGGTAGGTAGTGTAGTACTTCAAGATTATTTAATCCAAATTTGAAATAAATAAAATAAATAATAAATAAATAAAAAATAGCTTTAATTCATTAAATCGCGGTAAAAAAACTTTAAACGCGTTTTTCTCGAAACTATATTTTTCCGTGCGGTAGGCACGATTTCTCGAGAACGAGTCGACCGATTTTGCTGAAACTTTGCACACTTCCTCTTAATTGTTTTGACTCGTGCTTGAACGAAGGGATTTTCATTCGGATGACTTGGTTCTGTTTTATACGAAAAAAATATTTGAAAAACGATGAGCATCGGAAAAATGCTAAGAAAATATGAGACGAAAATTCATTCAAATCTATTTCAAAACTTTAAATTTATTTTTTTCTTCAATTCCTTCGTTCAAGCAGAAGCCGAGGGCATAAACTAGAATTAGAATTTTTTTGAATTTTTGATTTGAGATGAAGCTGCATCGAAATATTCTGCTTACTGCAAAAAAAAAGATTGGGCGATGAAAACTGCAGAGAAATTGACAATTTTCATTGTTTGAAGCTGAAAATTTTTGTGTGTAAATTTTAAATAAAATAGATTTTTGGGTTTTAAAATACAATTTTTGAAAAAGTTTTTTTTCCAAGACCTATGTAACCCCTAAAGTCTTAAGTAATTTCCGGTTCGGATGAAAGTTATTCAAGGCTTCCATTTCGAGCTTGACCGGCCGCAATGATCCAATTATTCTGGCAGATTTTCTAGTATCAAACTTTTGTTGCTATTCCGAACAAATCATATTTAAAAACTTTTCAAGTAAATTAATTATCCTTGTACCCAGTACTTTTTTGTAGAATAATGTTCCCACCACACTAGCATCCAATGATGAGCTCTCTTCGCCATAAGTAATCCAGTATTCTCTGCCTTAGCACCACCATTCTATTTGCTCATTACCAAGAACTTTTTTTCTGAAAGCAAAACCTTTTTAACGTGATATTAAGTGGACCATCATCGGGACCAGATAACATGAATCCTTACCATTTTTTATTAGAATTTTTCTAGGAAGGATTGCTTCGATGCTAACAATAAACTTATTGGGTTGATATATAAACCCTTTGAAACAATGGTCGTTCTTAAGCGGGAAGCGATGAGCGATGATAAAATAACAAGATACATATTATCTTACACTTTCCAACGATTCTTTCGGCAAGACAGGACATTAAATAAATGATCAAGCACAGTTTGATGACTTCAAAATTGCTGTGAACGTAACCAACATTGAAGATGAGCATTTAAAGTGTGGAGTGCTGGAAGTGTGTGGAGTTACGGTGCTTAAAATTTAGGGACCATCAATAAAAAGCAATTTCAGCTGTTTTTCATCAAGGATCTGACGAGCAGGCAAAAAAGATATGCAAAGAGTTTAATAATTTTATGCAGTTATAGAGAGCTCCTTATATGATGACTATCTTTGTGTTTGGTTATATGACAACAAAATGGAGATATGGAACTATTTCTGGTGGTTATGACTATGGATTCCAGTCAGAGTTAAAGATAGTCTGGCTGTTTTTGTGATTTCAACTTTTGAATATTTTCCCTAGGTGATATCGGCATATTTTTTGTGCGCTTTGCAAATAAATATTGTATTAAAATTGAAATTTTTTGATGTAAAACGTACTGATCAATCATTCCTATCACTCACAACATAAAGTTTAAACCAATTTAGTTCGTTTAGAAAAGCAACCATTGAATTTTACCAAAATGTGCTGTCCAAGTTAGGGGCAAGCCGGAGTGAACCAATTTAAAATGTATTTAATTTTGAAAGAATGTATGTTTGAACATAACAATGTATTTCTTTTTTAAAATGAAAAACATTTTAGTTATATCTTTGAGTAGCAAAAATATGAATTTTCCAAGGAGATTAATGCATACAATTTCCATTCATTCTATCTCAAATTATTCACATTGAATTCTACTGTAATATCCACACCTACAACCCAACTTAATTCCACCGTTCCTTGTTCTTTCACCTATACTTGGATACTGCCGCCCTTCCTCCTCAAACTTATGTCACTAAAAACTTTGCCCTCGATCCCATAATTGAGCATTTGTAGTCCTAGCCGAAAGATATATACATCATATAGTTATTCACATGTATTTGTAGCCTTGTTGATATGAGAAAGTTTTTCACCTCATTGTTATTAGAGCATGACCCATTGCGACATATGATACTATTGAAACTTTTGTCATCAGGACAATCAGGACACAATAGAGCGGTATGCGGAGTGTGGACACTAGTCTCACAAGGACTTGTGGTTATTTGATATTTTTATGATACGAAAACGATGAGTGAAAAAGTATCTGAAAAGTAGAAAAATAACGAACGCAAAAAGGAGACGAACTACAAATGATTTTTTTTTGGCTTGACGACAGATTCGACAGAATCGATATTTGGTTCGTCGGTCCTTGTGGTTCGTGTAATTTTTTTAATTGATAAAAGTTTTACTTGATAAAGTATCAGATTGCAAAAATATCATCGCACAAAAGACGGATACTGATAATGTGAAATTAATTGTGATTCTTGATGAGGATTTGACTAAACGAAAATCGTTTATCCTTGTTTATCGGCATTAAAGTAACTCCATAATTTGCTTCTATCGTTTTACTCATAAAGCTCAGTAAATCAATCTGAAGTTGTTAAGGAAATTCTAAATGTGCTCACAATTCAGAAAGTTGAGTTTGCTGTGAAACAGTTAATCCCACGTGGTGTCTTTAAAACTTGTTAGTAACCAGGCTTAACCCTTAGCTATATTCGGTATTTTTATCAACGAAACTTCATTCGTGAGGTAGATTTTTACCCCAATATCAATTTCCAGTCCAATTTTGCAAAATATTGTAGAAAGAAGTTTTTGGGTGAAATACAACACATTTCTTATTTTTATTCGAATTATTCTTTATTGTATTATTACAAAGAAAACGGCTACAGTACAGTATTATTACAAAGAAAGTGGCTTTTCAGCTTTTCAGTTGGAAAACGAAGTATTTTTCTTTATTTGAAAAAAATTCAAAAGAAACAGTTTCTAATGATTTGAAATTTTTATGTACTGTTTTAAATTTAAAGAAAATTGGAATTAAAATTAACAAAAACAAATTTTTTATTTGACCGTAAATAAAAATATTGACATGAGGTCTTTCTATGATTTAATTTTCATGAAAAAACTAATGTAGGAAAGTTCCTATTCTCGTTTAACATTTTAATTACAGGGAAAAAAACATGTAAAGGCACGAAGTTTCATATTTAAAGTTATTTTCCCCACGTTTATAATGGATAAACTCGTTGAATATATTTTTGCTAATACATATTTTCTAAGCATGATACCAAACATCAACAATGCTACCAAATATTTTGCAAGAGAATATCTTAATTCATCTCTTCAAATCATCATACATATATACTAACCAAACAACTACTAATCAATTCCAACCAAGGAAAGCAACCAAGAGTCCTTGGAACGCCTTTTCTATATACTGCAGCAAACCAGACATATTTGAGGGCCATTTATATAAAGTATGCCATTATCCTCTCGCCGACAAAGTTCTACTTATGCCGAGCTGAAATTTCATTCCGCTTGAAACTCATCAAAAATTTACATGTGAACCAACATCTTCTGGAATGATGCTAAGCTCCTTTGACCATATGCTTAAACGCTTCCTGATGTATACTGCAATCCTTATAAATCATATACCCTTGCCAGCTTCTGGGCACACTCTTGAGTCGTTCGTGGATGTCGTTGTCAATGTCATCATCGTTCGTATCGACAGTCAACTCAGCTATTGGAAAATAGGCTAAGCCATATCCACTCGTCCTCTAGCCAAACTATGTCTACCGTCTGGGGACAATTTACATGCGACACACAAGTGTTAGAGTTTCGACAAGTGGCTTTCTACTAAGCACAGTTCCCGCCAAACCCTTGCTACAAACCCCTTTCAGCACTGTCCACCAGGGAGAGTTTAGCTTAAAGCACTCCAACAAATACGAGTCCATTATGGACGAGTCCTTTTCATCAATTGACAATGAATATTAGTTTTTGCAAGGCGAGTTGATCCGTACAGCTTAATTCTAGAGGGACATATAAGTAAATGGTAGGATACGTGGAGAAAGGAAACTGTCGTTTGTGTCGAGTGTTCTACAATGAAAAATTGCTAGTCTCATGTCGGTCGGGGAACCCTCGTTTATTCAGGATATCATTTGGGATGCTTGTCGTGTGTCTATCATTTTAATCACGGCTGTTCTTTTTGCGGTGTCTTACGAAAATAGAGAGCGAGGAAGATGTGGAGTTGCAGAAGTGTCTAACCAGCAGCAAGCAATTGAACAAGTGTACTTGGTGCAAGGAAGGAAAGGATTTTCAGTCAGAGTCTGTAGTCTGAATGTCATTTGATTCGATGCAAGACCATTACAGCAGAAGTTGGCAGCTATTTCAAATCAACGTCCTCACTGTTTGCTCATCAGATTCCTTGTGGCAATCTTCCAACTGTGGCTGGCTAAGACTTCCTCAAATGACGAAGCTAAGACTCTTCTCCTGCAAGAATTGAAGAAAAACAGTTAAAGCATCACAAATAACCCAGTTTTTCTATCACCTTCGTCCAAAATATTTCAGCTTTAAGCACGGAAAATTTTCAAAACTAAATTACACATTTCATCCCGGATCTGCACCTTACCCCCCTAAAATTCTCCATTTAAATCGTTGCGATTCTGCATTCTTTTGCTGGGAATTGTGACGCTTTAAAGTAGCTTGACCAACAATCCCTCGACGTATCATGGATGCTTTGTGAAAATAGGGAGTGAAAGTTCCGCGAAAAGACAAAGCAAACAATAGGATCAAGATGAAGGGAACGAAAACAACAGAAAAAAATCGCCGAGCAAGTTAAGCTGGAAAACTTTGGAGACAATAGAATCCGGAGCAACTTTTCAGGCGAAGTAGAGATTGTGTGCAAAGACGTACGAACCCCAGAACAGGACATGAAGCATACTGGAACAGATAAAAGTACAATTGGTGGCTACTTTGGATGATCATTGCTGAACAATAGATACAATTCCTGTGCGTACTGTTTCCTTCTGGGCAATGGCATTAAGTTAAGTCCATCTACTTTATGTGTGTAACGCCGAAGAGTTGGTGCTTGCCAAGTTGTCCAAGTTGTAAGGTTTTTGTTGTTGTTTCGGCACAAAACAAAATAAGTTCTGAGAAGTGGGGTTTCTTTGTGTTTTCCAGATAAGTTTCATTTAACTTGACGCCAGGGATTTCAATGACTTTTGCCGCGAATTATCTCGATAAGGAATCGAAACACCTAACATTGAATCACCATGAAAAAAACGTATTTATAGTGTTGGTTATTGTTAACTAACGCACTTGATTTATTTGTGATTGCTTAGATATGATTTTTTGGCTAATGCAAAACACGGCAACACCAAAACAAAAACAAAAACGAGAACATCACGAAACAAAAAGAGATAATAAAAGATCATTACACCTGCAGTGCAAAAAACTCACATATCGCATAGTGAATATAAATAACATGCAAACAATTTACTTATTTAAGCAGACGGAATTTCAAGCGAGTCAATCATTGCCGTTTTATTAGCTGACATTCAATCATTTAAATTTGAATGTCGAGAATAAGGAGCGAGAAATGGTCGATCTGGATAATTTGATTCATTTTCTTTAGGTTTCAGTACAGAATTTTCGAGGCGTTTCATTAAGTTTACACTGAAAGAAAATTATGATGATTTTATTGCGTGACTTATTCTTATGTAAGGTATTTGAAAAAACTGTAAAGAACAGAAGAACTATGTAACATATGAATGAAATCGTCATTCATAGTCTTAGTCAAGAGCTCATAAATAGTCATTATTGACCTTTCGGGAAATACGATGCATTTACAACGCGAATTTTTAATTTCGTTCATCACAAGTTGTATGTACATATTATAAATTTTCGGATAGAATCTTCTATTTTAAAAAAAAAATCCATATTAAAAAATGCTTTCCAAATCATATTTTCTGTTTATTTTCAAACTGTTATTCCTCAATATATTTACTTTAAAAAAATTTGAAAAACATTTCCATTCAAAAAACAATCTCGTCATTTTACTCAATTGAAATTTCAATAATATGTAAATTTGCACGCGATCAACGATTGCGGAAAATCTATTCAATTCTTATGGATTTTCCCAAAAGTTGTGGAAAATTTGGTCCAGAAGGAAATGGTTTCAACCGAAAGCGTCGTGTCCTTTTCCTTGTCGTTGACGATCCACTCAATTCAATCCGACGGCAATTCTGGAATGAATAGTGATGAGATCTCTTCACTTGCATCAACTCTCAAATTCTGGTTATTAATTTTGGGGTAGGGGTAGGGGTAGTAATGAATCAATTTGGATTAATTACATTGAAATTTCGTAGGCTTTCGCGTTTGTGGTTCGTTGGCAAATTTTCATGGTGGTTATGTGTTTAGTCGGTATTTGGTATGTTATGGAAAATTCGAGGATGCCATTGGACTTAGTTTAAAATATGATTGTCCTTGATATCATGTTCGAAGGGAAATGAAAGCACGTGTAGAAGCATCCAGGTTGGTATGAGTGGAGCTATTCGCATTTGAGTATTGGTTGGTTGGTTGTAATGGCAGCCACCTTTGTCAAAAGGCGGCTGACTTAGACCAAGATAGGCCCATTGTGATACCACATTGAGATAGGGTGCGGCATTAAAACCTGTGGGGCGAAGAGAATCATTTAGATTCTTGTATGAAGCCGGCTATGCAGCTAATATTTAAACCGGCTGCTTCCGTGAGGATGTCCAGGAAAGGTGGTAACAAAGTTTGCATGCGTTTCCTGGATAGTGCTGGACATTCGCACAGAAAGTGTTGGATCCTTTCCTCCTCCGCCTCCGATCTGCAGCTGCGGCAGAAATCGTGCAAAGGGGCACCCAGTCTTTCTGCATATCTGCCAATGAGACAATGCCCCGTCAGTTCGGATACGATGAAACTTAATGTTTCACGGCTCGTGTTGAGGAGCTGCTTGGTGCGTTCAGCTCAGTGCATGTCAACTTTGCCTGGTTGTCCTGCAGGTTTCTTCCAGCAGCAAAGCCCTGTTTGCATCCTCCATATAATACTGTCTGAAATTTAGTTTCATGGAGGCCAATGGATGGCCGACTTGGGATGTTAGTGTATAATCCTGGAGCTCAGTGCCAGCTCTCGCTAGGGCATCAGCTTCGCAGTTCCTAGGTATATTACTATGACCCGGCACTCAGCAAAAATTTCACTCACAAGAATTCACCACATCGCGTTCAGTTGTGTGCGACATTACATTACAATTTTGGATGAGATTTACACGTTGCAAAGTGATTGGATAGCAGCTTGAGTGTCAAAGAAAATGTTGAGATTTCTTATGGAATTTTTTTGATTTCTCAACCAGTCCACTGCCTTATGTATTGCGATGAACTTTGTCTGAAAAACACTGCAATGATCTGGTAGATGGAAGGATAATCTCAGGCCTGGCTATTTAGAGAAAACACAACAGCCAACTTTTCCATCCATCTTTGATCCATCAATGTAGATGTCGACCGATTCCTGTAGCCTACTTCTTTCCATGATCCAGTCATCTTTGCTAGGAATTACTGACTTGAAACCATGGTGGAAGCAGGGAATCGGAGGAGTGAAGTCTACTTTCACTGGCGTTGGTCCGTCCCTTCGTAATATGGTGGAGTGGCTGATATTCCCATCATGCCAGAGATATAGAGCTTTCAATCGAATAGCAGAGCACTTGGCCTGCTGTTTCCTTAGGAGCTCCGTCGGGAGCCAATTTAATAACATAAAAAATGCCTTTGTCGGGGTAGTTCGTATAGTCCCATTGATTGCAATAGCTGCAGTCCTCCCGACCCTGTTAAATTATTAAAAGATCTTGAATAATTCCCACTTATGGTGAGACCTCGACCTGTTCTTCGTTGAAGATCCTCAAGCGCCATTTGTAAATTGCTCAGAAAGAAATGATTTTGAACGAAAATTTGGCATGATTGTAACAATCAACTAAACGTCTTCGAAGAACTTTACTGTTTTTCATTAAATTTGAACTTTTTATCGCCGCGAAACATACACATTTTGGTCGCCACACAAAATGAGCTCAGTCAGCAGTGAGGAGTCGGGAGTCAACATAACGCGGCAAATCGGAACGTGGCGTATTCAGTACCTGCAGTTTAAATCAAGTTCATGCGTCAAGCACTGACAATAGGACAAAGGAATGCGTAAATAGAGTTCATGGGAGTAGCACTCGATAAAATGCCGAATGAAATTGCAGCCCCAGGGTGTTTTTTGGTTCCTCAATTTGACTGGATGGCGTCGATACCAATGGCAACAGAAACAAAAGTCTCGGTGTACAATCTTCAAGGATCCCCTACTCGACTTTTAAATTTGGTGGATTGGTTTTGATGTGGCGGACAAAGCCGATTGTCATCCGAAGAAATAATCTAAGCGAGAAAGTTGTAAGCAGCTTTAAGGACAGGCAAGGGACATATTGAAGTTGTACGCACATATATCTTCTTTTATTATTAAACGAAAATAGCGTATATTGCTATCATTTGAATAAGCTTGCTTGCCAGCTGTTTTGTTTGAGTGGTTTACTCCTTTTTCGTGATACCTTCCTTCCTCGTTACAGGTGGTTGAGTGTTGCTACGAAACGGCATCGTTTTTTGAGATAGTCTCGGTGAAAATTGGGGTGGTACCCTTTAATCTACGTTCTCACGCCCTTATGTGCAGATAATCGCCTGATGAAATAGCTTACAATTTTCGCGCGGATTTTTCTCGAAAGCAAAAAGGAGCGCAACCCAATAAGGAATATGGTACCAATATAAGTATTTAAATTTTTTTACATGATAACGTGGTATTTTTGAAAGGATTAGGAAGGGACTTTTATGAAAATTTTAAGGAACAGTGTAGTCAAGCAAAATAATGGTCTGTTACATTCAGATATCTCATTAATCTGTAAAATTTATAACTGATCAACGCGTGAAAATTGATTATAAATGTTAACGAATTCAGGTGAATAACACTTTTAGCTCAAACAACAGGATTTCATAGTCAATTATATATAATATGCATAATATTATGCACAGAAATATTCTAGGACACAAAAACATTAAATTTAAATCATAGAGTTGTTTTCAACAGGAAGCTATATACACAGTAACAAGATGGTGGTTTTTTAACTTCGTCAAGCTTAGACTGACAAAAAGTTAAAGAACGAGTACTTTACACTCCAAAAACCACAGGACTTCTTACTTTCTTGCTGGTCTTCTCCACCCGCTAGCATTTCACTTGCTGACATTTTGAAATTTATATTTTTCAAACTCGTTTTTGTTATAGAAAACATCCGGTTTCCGTCGCAAGTATATATTCTTGCGCGACTTTTGAAACTGCAGTTGCTGCGCCATAATATCCTAAATGTATATCGCACTTATATGTGCGATCTAAAGGAACCGGAACTGCATCCGAAAACTAGCTTCACCCGTTCCACAAAACATGAATATTTCCGTTTCTTTGCCGAAAATCTTTTCGTCCTTCCCAAATATGCCGCGACATTGCAAACGGGGGTAAATTCTCAGCCACCCCAGCTGCAATCCAAGAAGTTCCGTGGCGAATGGACGGGACTTTTTGTTTAGCTTCCAAATACACCGGAACTCTTTCGTGATTTTATTTGTCTCGCTTGTCGGGTTTGCATTTAGAAGTAATGTCGCTGCTTTGTCTCGCACTGCAACCATTTTCGTACAAACATAACTGCAACGACGACGGAGTGGGAAACATGACTGCAATTGCAACCGATGGAAATGATGTCACCCCTTCCAGGACGATGATAGAAACAAGGGTCCTGGAGAAGGCCCGCAGGTAGTCACGACATTATAATAAGGAGGGAATGGCGATAACGACTGTGTTCGGAGAGTCCCAAATAAATTCTTCATTTCCGCCTGAGTATTTCAAGTCGAAATGAGAAATCGCAAGGAGCCAGCCACAGGACATGCACCGTGGCTGCTACTTTAGCGGTTGGCGCTTCGCATTTTGTTTATGGCGGCTGGGCTGTTAACTGAAGTTTACGAGCTTTTTTTGCACTGCCAACCCATTGTGGTATCTTTGAAGGCGTTCCTGAACTTTATTCAAAACGGTGTAGCAGAACTGCGAAACAGTGAGGCGAGCATAAGTACAACTTTTCCGAGATAACTTTGACACTGCACTTCATTTTCGCTGATTGCCCATTTATATTTTGCTGACAGTTTGTATTTCTTGAATAGTAACTTCAGCCTTCTTTTGAATTGCGAAATTACAGACTACAACTGTTTGCATTCATTAAAAGTAGTAGAAGTCGTTCGGTTTTGCTTAGCAGTCCAATTTGGTTCTATTGTGAAGTGTTCAGCTGTTCTAGAATTGTTTTGAAGAGGATACAAGACCACCAAACCCTTTGATGTCATGCTTGGCAGTCACCATCTAAAGGTTTGTTATATATTCTAAAAACCTTTCTCAATAATATAACTTTCTTCATAAAGGATCTGAATTGTCGATTGAATTAGTAGATGGAAATTGTTACGTTTAACTTAAATGGAGAAATATTGAAGTTCATCAACGATCGCGTTTACAATAATTGAGAACAATTGCACTATTGCAAGATAAATCTGGGTAAACTTATTCAGTTACGAAAGCTCGTTTTTAATTGAGAAAAAAACTTAACTATTTGTTTACAAATATCACTTCTCTCTTCGGTGAAGTTGAGGAACTAACTTGGTCCTTGATGCTACCACTACTTGAGCATTGACTTCTCAGCTCAATTCCATTCCTTTTCTCTTAACTTTCTGGTTGACTCGACCAAATCAGTAACACTTCTGTACAAACCAAGACCAAACCAGTAGATACACTCTCTTCGCCACTCAGTAAACCATAATCCACCTCTAGCTCCGAATCAACATCCAACCCAGGATTGCAGCAATCGTCAAAAAATATTTACCAACTACCTGCTCACATGACAATGTCCCTGCAGACCTGATGAAGTTATGCTGATAGGATATCCTTCCGTCTTCTCTGATCTGTGCAAACATCGAAATGTCGAGCGAGTGTCATTCCAAGAATATTTACTATCACTTTGGAATTTCCGAAATTAAATTACGTCTTGGCCATTCTGGTTTTTGCTTCTTGACTTTGTGCCCAAATGTATATAGAACAAACCTAATCGCTCGAATAGATGCAAGGACGAAAGAGTACAAGCAGAGTAAGCTTGCTTCCTGGCTGAGACGTCGTAAGATTGAGGCGGTTTCAACAATTTCGAAAAATCAACATGGAATCAAACAAATGTGACGTCGGCACGTGGATGTCTTGCTGGGACCTCGTGCCAAAGGATCTTGTAAGGTCGTTCATTACAAATTCAACATTTGCAAGAGGTACGCTCACCTGAATGCATACGCAAACGCTCGTTCAAATATGTGGTGAAATCTAACGCATTACAGGCGATATTCTGGCAGCGTTGAAATACCGAAGAAATCAGGATGGCATCTCTCAAATAGGGAGTCCACAAGGAGGCACATTTCCTGCAACTTTGTGTGTAAAAATATTTACTCGTGTTCATCGAAACGTTGCTGATTCACGTAGGCACCGAGTAGCGAGTCCTTGGAGATGTTCCTACAATTTCCAGTAGCAACGAAACTTAAATATGGAATTTCCGATGAGTTTGTGGGAGCACAGATAAAGTCGTGGCGGAGGACAACTCTTGAGTGGATTCAAGAGACTTTTCCGAAGCCACAAAAAGTTTGTGTACGTTTCCACCACAAACAGTTTGTTATGAGTTTTTCGTTTCGGGTGTGGCATATTTTATTTGCTAGTGTGGTGTTTGCAAACTAGAAGACTCTGCAAAAGCGTTCGTGGAGAAATCGGAGAAGTTATTGTATGCTAATGCTATCTGAAATGCATTATTCGGAACTCATCGCAACAAATAACAGGCCAAAGTTTGAGTGGCAAAAGGTGCACTGCTGTATAATAAACTTGCAAATCGTCCTGAGCTTGAAAAGTGCTTCGCGTGAATAAGTTTTACCGATCAATTCTCAAAATACATCAAATATGTTGAGTTTCTGCTCTGATTGATTTTTCTCTCGAAATTATCGCTGCCTGATTTTTATACGCATGCACCGCGGTTCTACCACGTTAAATCTGCTCCTTTTTTCTAACAACATCACAACATCAAAAGGATTCTCTGAACATCGCAAATGAGGCGAACGAATTACTGTATAGACTTGGAATCGGCAACTCGATGTAAGTCGCCAAAAAATAACTTTAATTCATTAAATCGTGTTAAAAGACACTTTAAACTCGTTTTTCTCGAAACTTTGCTTTTCCGTGCGGTAAGCACGATTTCTCGAGAAGGAATCGACCGATTTTGCTGAAACTTTGCACAGTTCCTCTTTATAGTATTGACTCGTGCTTGACCGAAGGGATTTTTATTCGGTCGACTCGTTTTTGTTTCATACGGAAAAAAATATTTTAAAAACCTTGAGAATCGGAAAAATGAGACGAAAATTCATTCAAACCCATCTCAAAACTTTAAATTTCATTTTTTTAAATTCCTTCGTTCGAGCACGAGCCAAGGGCCTATTAGATTTTTTTTTTGAAATTTTGATTTGAGCATCTGCACCGAAATATTCTCCATACCGCAAAAAAGTTCTGACGAGAAAAACTGCAGGAAAATTGACAATTTTCAATGTTGTTAGCTGAATTTTTTTTACAATTTCTTGAAATGCTAAGCTATATGTGTAAATTTTAATTAAAATAGACTTTTGGTTTCCAAAATACAATTTTTTGAAGACGTTGTTTTTTTTGCTTCCAGACCTTTGTAACCCCTTAATCGCTTAAAGAATTGTGCTATCGATATTCACCCAAAACGATTGTTTTTTATGATTGAAAATAAATGAAAATCAGCTCTCGCGTTGCAATAGCATCAAGTAGCACATTAACATCGAGCGTCTGGCTCCCATTCATAGAAGCTGCAGTTCGATTCCCAGCGTTGCTCAGGAAGCATTTTTAGCTTTTGTGGATCCGCATTCAAATTTTTGAAAAAACGAAATCATTACAATGATGCTAGTTTTGATATAGATTGTGTTGAAGGTTGTTAGCAGAAAATACCGTATCTTGAGTAGAGCGTTACCGACATTGACCCGTTCTAAACCCTTCGTCTGCCTACGTTTTTTCGGCACCTTCGGTCTGCCTACATGGGTCATTTTCGTCTTGCCGTTTTTTCAAGCTGTTAAAGTGCTGCAAAAAATCTGAAACAATCATGGAGGTTTTTCAAATCTTTAACTTGAAGTATCAATCAGAAAATTATCAACAATAAGATCTTTTATCAAAAAAAAAATGAAAGAAAACGGAGTAAATGCATTTGTTCACTAAAAAAATTATATATTTATATAATTATATATTATATATTAATTACTTTAAAACAAATAAAGATGTCGAAACCGAAAAAAAGAAAATTAAAGAAGAAGAGTTTAGTTTCTAAGAAAAAAATAAATTGCATTCAATTATTGTGAAAAAATCCCAAAATTTTCAACCTCAAAATGGCCAATAATTTGGTTCTGAATTTCGTAGTAAAAACGGTAATAAAATTATAATAATTCAAAAATTAGTAATGAAATCAATAAAAAGTCAATATTTAACACGTGACACTGAGTCACTTTTAAATCAGGGGAAGTGTTATTGGCCGAATATCTATCAATCTCGATGTTTGTATACGGATAAACGGAAAAAAATTACTTACCGTCGTCTGCCTACGTGGGTGGTTTCCATCCGGATCGATTTGGATATTGTCACCACGATGGCTAGAACGGGACTGGGACAGCGGAAGTTGGTAGACAGGTACTAGAGGGGCGTATCTTTTTTTTCAGAGGCACAGCAGCGCCCTTCCTAGCGGTGTTCAAAAGTTACAACAACTTTAGATCTTTAAATATACACTGCAATGTATCACGGTTGAAAACTATTTGCATTTATTGCTTGTAAATATTGTAAAAATTATATTTTCTTCATTCGCTAGTTACAATTTTTGCTGGACAGCACAAACATTATTTATTTAACTTATTATTCTTACATAAACATATAAACAATCCCCTGTCGAGTCTATACCCTTCAAATTTCCAAAACTTATTCAAAACGTTTAAAATGAATTGAAATATGCACTTGAAAAAATCTTTTAAAAGCTGGAAATTGTCAAAAGAAAATGTTGGAATAGTTTTTTAAACGAACTCATTGAATGAAAATTAATTGAAGCCACAGTTTTATTTTAATTATTTTTACATAAATCAGTAAAGCTGTTAAGAAAACACATTGAAATTTGTATTTGGAAATATTGATAAATTTTTTTAACGCAACCCCAAAAAAAATTTCATCATTTTTTTCCTTAAAAAAAAACAAAAACCCTTCCGGAGGTTCATGTAAAACACTCGGAAATTAATTAAAATTTTTATGATAAATATTGAAGCCAAACAATATTAAACATTCTGCAGAAAAATATGCGTAAAATTTTCCGAGAATTCGTTTTTCAAGAATATTTGATAAAATATGTTTAGCATATAATTCTTTTCAAGTTTCTTAAAATTTTCTTTCTAAACGAAATATCAAAACAATGCTTTGGCTCTATGTTTCCATAAATCATTGCTTTGCAAGTCAAAGGTTAAGGTTTTTGCTAATAAGTTTTAAAGAAAATTACAATAAAGAGTTGAAAATCTCGATGAATTGTTATTAGAGAGTTAATTTTCGTTTGTATTTGGTCTAAACGTCTTAATCTTTTTTTTCATATTTACTAAGCAAATACAGTGAACTCAATTGAAAAAAAAATTGTTGAACATTCGGCTTGTTTATTTTAATAATAAATAAGGCTTGGCTAAGTATTTACTACCATATGGAATTTAATACTGACGATAATGGGGAAAAATTAATTCTCTGAATTCCTTTAATCTAATCCAACTCCTTGAAAGAATTGACTGTTTTTGATTTAATCGTTTTAACGTTTTGAATTACATGTTCACAATTCAACAGTTCTTTTATTCATAGTTTCATTTCCGCGAGCCATATCTTAAACCTTATTTTTCTTGCGTATTCTCTGAATTCCTAGAAAAAAAACTCAACCAAGCGGAATTAAATAGAAATTTACAAAAACGTTCTGAAAAAAAATCTTTTTTTTCTTCGGAGAATTGCGGAAATTCGAAGATTTCCCATTCATTTACATATTTCCTTGAATATTTTCCTTTATAATTCACTAGGCATCATGTTTACAGTTTGCTTTCTTGTGAATGTTTCGACGTGTGTGTGTGTGCGATTATATAATATGTTCAAGGATTGGATAAAAAGTTTAAGATGTTGTTTTTGTGCAATTTAAATCTTACAACAATCTACGTTCTAAGAAAAATTAAAGGTTCAGGGGTGCTTTGTTTTCACTGCTATAATTTTCACATATTTAGGGATAATTAAAAGTGAAGTCAAAGAAGTGATCTGATAGAAGATAATTGAACTGTTCAAATATCCTCCCCAGAATCACAATGTGACTTTAAAAATCCTAACGATAAAGATAAACACTCACTTTTTACTTACGCCAGATAAAAAACCATCAATCCGGATTCTTGCTATTATTTAAGGAAACAATCAACATGGAACTCACGATCCTTTCGATATTCACACAAGACATCATCGGCACTTCAAACCGTACCTCTGTATGATTTGAATATCGTTGTATCAGCTATCATAGAGCAAACACCATTTTTCGTAGCTCCTCTTGTCCTGGGCATTGGCTCGTATGATGTGCTTCCACCACACATCCAGTTAATCTTTTCGACAGAAGCCGATAATCCCCTCGAGGGAGCAATGAAATCAAAGGATACGCCACCACCGGCTGCCCATAAGCACCTGCTATAAAAACCAGAACCCAACAATTCGAAGCATCCCATCGAAAGTTCATGATGAGCTTCAATCATTCGGGGGCCGAATGCCGGGGGTTGGCATGCGCCATTTATAGTGCAACCTCAGAGTTCACACCTCTTGCACGGCGAGGATTGCTGCACTTTGCATGAATCGCACCCCCAACAATAGCCAGCGGTCTTGTTGCTGTACCGTTGCCCGCAATTTCCCACCCTGTTAAGGATTCACCGGTTTTTCTGTAGTTTTCCATTTGTAGCAGTTCAGCAGGTCTCGCTGTTAAGGTTTCGAGTTACAGCACGGACTCTCGGTGGCTGAAATGCGAACCGGCTTCGATTTAAATACTAAGATTTTACACTGAGCAGCTTTTCAGGAATTTAAGGATAATAGCGCCATGAACGAACTGGGACGTGAAGGAGAGTATTGAATTCAGAGGACACGAAAGGATGCGGACTAAAAGTGGATGCCAAGAGCCATGTATTATGGCTTTGAATTGGTGGTTGGCCACGTATTCCCATTTTGTTGTTTCGGTTTTATTTAGATGTCGTTGCACGATTGTTGTTGGCCATTTGAGTCCATAAAAGAATGCTTTGAGGAAATAGGAATTGCTGGCACAAATAAGGACTCAAAAAAGTGCGCATTCTATCAAAATGCAATAGCAATGTGAGGCATATCCTTTTTGCTATGAACGCTTGAAAAAATCTCTCAAAATATATATAAGGTCCAACGTAAGCATTTGGTTAGTCTTTAGAGTCTCCTGAGAAGCAAGAATCCTTGCTTTCTCTACAATTGATTAAAGAGCTAATGAAATTTCATTTGGTATGTAAAGTGGAATCCTTTTGTGTCGAAATGAATGCTGCACTCAGGGGACCACAAACGATAAACAAAAGGGGATTTAAAAAGAGGATTAAGTTGTAGATAGTAATTGAGCAAACGTGTCTGTATTTCTATAGTAATTTTCAATACTTTAAAGTCGCTTCAGGATTCCTGTGAAAATCATGAAAGGAGTGAAAAAAAATCATTATGACCTGATGAAAAAAATTTGTTTATTGACGAATGTATCAAATTGGTTGTGGATGATTTTAGTACAAGAATAACTAAAAAGGTTTTTCATTTCGCTTGAATGGCTGCAACCAAATTGGATATTTATAAAAAATCCGGAGAATCCAATTATTGAATAGTCATTAAAATAGTTGTTTGAATGTTGGATAGCACGTGAGACAGTTCACACAAGTAAACTTACGATAAAAATTGTAGAAGAAGCAGAGAAATCCCGTTTGTGTATTTTTCTGAAACATTCTTTACTATACCTCGGTACGCACTGTATGAGCTCGTATTGGATGAACAATTTCCAATACGGTATGCATGGACATAAATTTTTCCATCGTGTTGCATATGAGCTGCTCAGATGGACGATTATGAGCACCGTAAATTGGACGAAGTGTTTTATAAGTTTGGCGCACAGAACGCAAATTTCGGAAATTAATTTCTACTACATATTTTAAGACGTTGTTTGAGTGTAAATTTTTCCATGGAAATTTTTCAAAGTAAATTGAACATAATATCAAAATAACAGTAAAAATTGACAACTGCAATGAAAGATATCCCTTTTGAAAGTTATATGTCTTTAAAACCACACCCTTTAATTTTATTTATCAGAAATGCATCCATATTGTACTTATATGCGATAAATTTAGAGAACAAAAAACGAGACATTTAATTAGTTTGGACTGTGTCTTGAGTCAATTTAAAACATGTTTTCATCCTTGCCAACTATTTCCAAAAGATTCAACGGCCTATTATAATCCTTTCCGAAATATTTTCCATCATGTAGCAGCGTTTTTCAAGCTCCCACAGCCATTTTAAGGCGTTACACCACAGTCGAACTTTCAAATAATCGTTTTTATTTTTATTGGCTTTAAAATTCCTTTGAACCCTCTAAAAAAGGAGACAAATGGTTTTATTTCTGCCAGAAATCGTTTTCATTGAAATTTCGAGCTCTTTCTCGACCTCTCCAGACTGCTCCGAAATTACTATCTACGGTAAATACGACACCTGCTTGTCAGGTATAGCATTATATCCTACCATTCGAATGCTAACTTCTCTAATACACTAACAGATGTTGTAAGAAACATTATCCAGGATGTTGAACACAAATTACGTTGGTACAGCGTCCTTTGATGTTGAGCGAAGACGTAAAGTAAAGTAAAGTCAAACTTTAAACGCGTTTTTCTCGAAACATGTTTTTTCAAATTGGCGCGCAGCATAACTCAGACAATTTTCTATTTTTTCGCTCCAAATTAATACCACATTTTTTGATAGGTTAATATTCCAATTTTTTGGGTACAAATAAGTGCCCGTTTTTTGGTGGTAAAATGAAGTTTTTTTCAAATGCCAGCCAATTTAACAAAAAAGATTGTTTTCAAAATCCCTTACGAATTTTTATAGGTATACTAATGTACTTAGTCGTGCCATAAATTCTGTCACACAATTTCAAATGCACGCTTTCTCAGAAATCACCCTGGAACTGTACCGTTATGTTACAATATATAACAAATGAGCTGTACGGCGTAATATTCGGATCAGTTTGGTAACAGTTTTTAACTAGTAATCATGTAATGGGGCGTGAAAGCAAATCGTATCGCTATAATAGCACTCCATAAGTGTGGCAAAGGTTCTTCTGAAGGTTTGAATTTGTTGAAACCGCTCAAAATAACAAAAAGATTTATTTATCGTGAAAAAAAACGATTTAATGAGACCTCAGACATAGATGTTAGAGCAAGGACCGGTCGTCCACGTACCGTTAGAACAGCCAGTGCCATCAAAGCTGTCCGAGAACGTATCCGTAGAAATCCACTGCGCAAACAAAAAATTTTGTCGAGGGAATTGGAAATCTCCACAAGATCGATGAGTAGACTCATTCGAGATGATCTTCATATGAAAGCTTATCGTCGGTCAACAGCCCACATGTTGACTCCACAGTTAAAGGAAATAAGAATGGAAAGATGCAAGCGTCTCTTGCTTTGGCACGCAACTGATGGACATGAGAACATCCTCTTTGCCGATGAAAAAGAAATTACTGTGGAGGAAGTTTTTAATAAACAAAATGACATCATCAGAATAAGCTTAAAAACGGTTCGCAGAGTGCAACGAGGCCATCGTCCAGCTTCTGTAATGGTTTGGTGGGGTGTATCCCATAAAGGTGTCACAACACTCCATTTTTGCGAAAAGGGAGCCAAAACCGGTGCGGCGGTGTATCAAACCAATGTGCTAAAAGGTGTTGTGAAACCTTTATCGTTCACTCTCTTCGGTGGACAACATTGGGTCTTCCAGCAAGACTGTACTCCTGCTCACAAAGCAAAGAGCACACAGGAGTGGCTACGCAACAACATTCCTGCTTTTATTGCACAAGAAGATTGGCCATGCGGGAGCCCAGATTTAAATCCGCTGGATTAGGCTTTGTGAACAGATTTAGAGCACCAGGCCTGTAGAACTCCCCACCGTAATTTGGACAGTCTGAAAAAATCCTTGGTGAAAGTAGCAAATGAAATGTCGTTGGATTCCGTGCGTGCCGCTATAGAACAGTGGCCAAAACGTTTTAAATACGCATAAAAGCAAAAGGAGGTCATTTCGAATAAAGTTAATATTATTTATTAAACAATACCATACTAAAATAAATTTCTTTGAAATAAACATATTATCGTTTATTTCTTAGATTTCACGCTACTTTAAAGTTGTGACAGAATTTATGGCACGACTAAGTAGTTTTAAAAAAATATTTTGTTATAGATTAATTTTTGATGCACTTCTACCGCGTGCCGCGAAGGTCCTTCAAACAAAACCGTTCCGCAGAAATAGCTGCTGGGTAGATATTTTATAATATGTTTTTATATACAAACAATTTTTTTTTAAACTTGAAAACATGCTTAATAACGTCCCTGAAAAAATTACAATTTTACTTTTTCTTCCACTTAAAAAAAAATTATTTTCGCTCTCTACTGTGATGTAACCCTTTAAAATATTGATCTCACTCTTTAAGAAACACTTGTTTGACTATAAAAATATTGATTAAATTTATTAATTAATTAAATTAAATTCTTGTTTTCAAGCATCATGCCGGGAGCAATAAAATTGAGGTTGTTTCTTTAACTCTACATTTTGCTTTCAAGCAGTTTTTAAATTTAAATATTTTAACTAAATCTTTTGTATTCATTCAACTTTCATACAAAAATTATTCAATTTATCCAATTGTTAGCAGTCTCAGTGAATTCAATTTGAAAATAATACAGACATTTTTTGAAGGTTACTCGAAAAAAGCTGCCGACCTAAACTCCTCCAACGTGGCATCCACGATTAAGTTACTTCTTAGAATCGTGACTAACTTTTCGGGCCAACTCACTCAAAATGAATTGAGTAAGAAAGTTAAATTAAATTTGACTTACTTTATAAGTCACTTAGTATTTGACTAGCTGCGAAAATCCAATGACAACAACTTTTTCATCCAAAAATCTACATCAGCCTGCAGCAGATGTGAGATCCTGGAAAATGTTGGGACCATGACTATCAACTACAGTTGAGAGAAAACGGAATAAAAAAAGGCTAAATTTTGGGTAGCTGCAAAAAATCAAGCTGATATATTTTCGAATTTGTTATGATATGAATTGGATCATGTATTCAATTTATTTGAGGTCCTTGGAATAATTCAGAACGAAGTCCTAGTAGTGCTTATTAGTTCTTTTCTGCTAGGCAAAACTATAAGACCATGGAATGTTTTTAGTTTAATCAGTTGGAATGTTAAAACAGTGCATGTAATTCAAATGATTTCTGCTACAGATTTTTATTCATACTCTCAATAATGACTCTGAAATAATTTCAGGATTGGTATAAAATTTTCTCGTAAGCACTGATTAATGAAGGCTCCCTTTCTTGAATGGATTGTTATTGCGCTTCCTGAGCACACCTTATAGTCAGTCCTAGAAATTCTCCGCAAAGTTCTATGAAAATATATATTCATGGATTTCCCATCATTTTGCATTTGGCTGGGCAAAAACCAGTCAATCAAAGCACTGATCCTGCCTTTTCAATGCATTAATATTTTCATCGTTTCATCTGATCGAAAAATAAAACTAATCGCATCCGGCTCCTTTGACTGATGGCACTCTGATAAAAATGTTAAACGAAATATCTATGGGAAACGTCCTGCCGTACAAAAGACACGATTCCACCAGCAAGGATTCCATTCAAATGACGGATGATAAGACAATTCCTTCGGGTTTTTTGCTATGCATTGTTGTTTATCCAAGTCCGGACAAGCTTCTATCTATTATGCGACTAGATGGCTCGCTAGCTGGATGGCTGCCTGGCTGGCTGGTATGCTTAGCGAACAGGACCAAACGTAACGAAAGCTACGGATAATATTGTCCTAAGCGATTCCATCAATCTTGTCAGCTTTGATCGAACGATGAATTATCTGTAATGGATTTGATTGGAATGCTCCTTCCTTGCCATTCAAGGAGCAGACAGTCCTGGCGGCAGGTCAGATTGGCGACGTCGGTGAAACGGAGGGTAGCAGGGATGTGATAACAAAAGGATGGACGAAAATTAACGCAACAACTGCAAACCGGAGCAATGCTAAGAAATCGCACGTATTGTGTTGCGAACATAATACCATGCAGTGCAAACATTCCCAAGACAGTGTTGATGATGATGGTACCGATTGTGTGGTGGACAAGAGGAAGGATGTGCTTCGGTTTCAGCCCATGGAAGAACAATCGGCACCCTCCTGCGTCGCTCGGTCCGCCTCCCGCGAAATAGGAAGCAGAATCTCATTCGGAAAGACCAATCAATATTTGCGTCCATAATTAATGATGGCATCTCAAATGGACACCAGACCGTGACAATGGCAACATAATCTCGGATGGTTCGGAGATGGACAAAAAAGGGATTTGTCTCGTTTTGAAAAATTGTTAACGTGGTGAATGCTTCGATTAAAGTGGCAATGGGGATAACAAGGACATGTTGGTGGGAACGTTACCTTTCACATAAGTAAGTTCGGCATGCCGAGCAGTAGGAGCTACTCGGTACCTTCTGTTTTTCCCTTGACTAATATCACTTACCAATTGCATCTTCCTTCATCGATTGGGTCCAAACACAAAACCATTGTATCTTTGTCCTACACATGAGACTCTCAACCCTTGAGGATCTCCCATTTTACGATACTAATGCCAAATCTATTGGCTATAACTTCCACAGTCCATTTAACATGGACGCGAGACCAATTGCTGGCTGCACACATTGATAAGCCTGAAACTTTATTCAATGCCAGCTCGGAATCCGGAAAAAGTATTTGTTTATCTTCCACTGTCGCAATCATTTGCCCCAATTCCGAATTGTCTCGCCACGTCTAGTCTTGCTGATCCACAAGTAGTATTTGAATCGTAAAATTTTATCGGTTTTCCTCCTTGTTGGATACAAGATATCAATGTTTTCAACCACAACAGCGGAACATCCCTGCAACATAGTTTCGCTCGCCATTCCACCAAAGGCGGAAGAGGCAACCGAGACCAATATTTCGCCAAATCGTTCAGTTTTTTTGCAATTAAAACTTTTCTACTGTTTGCCTCTTGGAAATAAAGAAAAAAACTTCTCCAATGAATTCTTCTAACCGCGCCGCATCCTTTCCCAATCGGGAACTGCCACTAGTTCGAGATGGATACAGTATTTGATGACCCTCGAGAAATATGCTTGAAGACCAGCACCAGAAAAGGACATGAAAAAGAAAGTTCGAGTAGCCCATCTGCCCTCGGACTATGAAATCCACTTATCCAATTGAATTCTGCTCCTATTTAATTTCGATTGGAGCGTATGGAAGGTATGGACGCAGGATATCAAGTGAATTAGAAACGCATGAATGGGATAGTGAATGGCCCGAGAATGTTGAAACAAAACTGAAAAAAAACTTGGCCGTAATAAAAATAAGAAACTTTTTAGTGCCATAGAACAGGAGTTTGGTTTCCTTATTTTCTTCATTTTCATTTAAATGTTTGCAATAAATCACAGCTCAGTGGCTCGGTAGACTGTTGGAAGCCTCCTGCATTGAAGAACCGAGTCCAAGCAGGAGGAGTCCATTAAATTAGCCCACCACTTCAAGGGTGTATTTGAATGGCATTCAACATCCTGATTGCTGTTTAAAAGATTGTGAATGAAGTGGAATGGAAATCATAGTTAAGTACTCTGTAATTAAAACAATGTTTCTATTTCGGCTTCATGGCAACGGTTTGGTTAATTAGCTTTGGATCTGGTTCAATTTGTGATCATCAGACCTACCATTCTTCGGGTGGCCTTGTTTGATGTCACCTCCAAGCTACAAATTAGATACCACTGAAATTCGTAGGCTTTAAATATCTGCAAAGGTTGAAATTAATTATTCATCGGTGTCAGGTAACCTAGAAGAAGAAGCGTAAAATCGGGCCTACTGAAGTTAAATTGCAGGAAATAATTGACAGGATTTCACTCAGCCCTAGGAACTAAATCTGTGCTCTACCATTTTAATGAGGAGCAACATTGACTTTCTCAGATTTTGTGCATTATTTCTGGAAACAATTGAAAGTTGTTTTAAAATATGCCTTTTCCAATTTAATTGTACTCACAATTTTTCTGTTTTCACAGGATCATATAGTGCCTACATAGCTTTGGCGTCATCAGTTTCAATGAAAAGATATTCTACATAGTCCGTTTGCATTAAGCGTTGACTGCACTTACAACTGTGGCTATGGAGGTCTGTTCTTGTTTTCGTTTGTTTGCCAAGAGTGTTTCCCACAATTTAAAACCATATTTTTGTGGCAAAGGACATTCGAAAATATCAGTTCAACCAACACTGTGACAATATGGTTACGGTTGGATATTTCTTTATTTGAAATACTTCATCATATTGCTGGCAAATACTGCTTGAAGACTGGGCTTAACAGGTGAGGAGCTTATTAAAGGATATCATTGGCTCTCCGATTACTACAATTGAATCTTTTGCAGTGTCTTAAAAAAGAAGGGAGACCATCAAATTAAGAGCTGAGGCTACAAAATTGTATTTGTACTTATATTTCCTCCCTTCTGTCGCACTAACGACCCCCTCTTTAAGGAGTGCAAACGTGGTGGTTGTGGTTGGTCCAAATGCGAGCACACTTCTAGATTTCACCTTATCGTTATCACACTTACAAGTATGGGGACCGTATATTAAATCATCAGGGTATCGTCGTAGAGTTACAGTTTCAACTGGGTGTCAGGACATCAGAACGGCAAGACGTTTAAGTAGGCCTCGCTTCTACCAATAAGGTCATTGAGCCTGCACTTATCAGGCAAACTTATACTTTCACATACAAGTGAGACGGCGGCAGCAAGCCGCTTCGTTGCTGTCCGTTGTCCAAACCGTGGACCGTTAAGTAAGAGCCTTTCCATTTAGGCCTCCATGTGAACCACCAGGAGTTTCTGTACTTATATTTTCCCTTTGCAATCAACAGGTTTTTGATTTTACTTTTCAAAGCTTTACAATGAAGGAAAAATACCCCTGACTGAATATTTTGGGTCTGAATAAACGAATTGCCCACGTCTTCTCAATTAGATGCTTTTCGGATTTTCTTAAAAACAACGACAGATAATTTAATTTTCAAAAAGCTTTCAACTTCTATCTCTCGTTAAAAAACGTAAATATTTGTTAAAACACATGAAAAGGGATGTTATATCATCTCAGAAGCGCCAACAGACAACCATATGAGTGTCGTAAGTTGAGTGAGATATTTGCGAAAACATGTCCTTATGTGTAAAGTTGTACCAGCAACTTCACTACAAATATAGTGGCTTTGATAATGATTATTGCAACTCGAGCGTAAATTGAAGATTTCAATTGAAGATTGAATATTACTATCGTTCCCATGGATGAATATATAATTAAATAATTAAGAAGAAGTTGTATGCTCTTCTACCTAATTTTTCGTATGAAGGTTTGATTGATAATAAAGGGCATCGAAGGTAATATAATATTTTTCCACTATATCGTCAGAAATCGGTTACAATGTTAAAGGGGGAGGTGCCAATAGACCCTTTGTTATTCACTGATTTGCAAGACATACACAATTTATTCTTATAATTTTAATCGGGTAATGAAATATCTCTGAGATTAAAAAATTAGCTTGGCGAAAATCTTTTAACATAATTTTGAAACGGTTTGGAAATTAGTTTATTTGTAGAAACACTGCTAGAAATGCAAAGACTGAGTTTTTTGTTCAAAACGATACCGCCAAAACAAGCTTGATTTGGCAATGACATCAACTGATTCCGTAGGCAAAATATTGCATAGCAATACTCGCTCAAGGACTCTTTCTGTTTTACTTCAAGCGTGGCATTTGTGAAATTTATGGGGTATAGCAAACGCATTATATGCTATTGGTATGAAAAATTTCATTTTGTGGAAACTTATAAGATGACAAGAAACCCAATTTTTGGGTCGAAATGATACTAAGCAAAAGTCTTAGCCAGAAGATTTTTGCTTCAGTGTGGATTTGTCATTGATGAAGTGTGTTTATTCCAAGATATGTTACTTCCAAATGTTTATACAATAAAATATTCAATTTAATAAAGACAATGAACAAACAACAAAAAATCACATTTAATGACAACACAATTCAAAACGTTTCTGAGCTCGTTTCACGCCTAAAAAAATTCAATGCTTTCCTCAATGAAAGCTTAGCTCAATCCTCTCTGGCGTTTCCTTGAACTTTGGTTGCTTATCAAGTTTTCCATTTAAGAATCGTTTAAAGTTCTTTGAACTGTGACTTGCCATTGAAGCGAGAGTCTAAGCGAGAAAAAACCGAAAATGTGAGACTTTATAAACTATCACTTGAAATATTCGTAGTCAGTTAGCAGTAAGGGAATCGTAGGTGCTCAACACGAAATAAAAAGTCCCGACGTACCAATAATATAGTCGTGTTCTCACAATATCACACTTAAAAGTCAGAACTTTGCCAAACACCATGAACTTTTCTAACAACCCCTAGTCTGGCGGATCTGCACAATTGCTCGTGATATGCGAGAATCTTTTCACATATAGAAGTTCCTTGTTTGGCACAATATTTCTGGTCGTAAACATTGCAAGTAAAAAAAGATTTAAGTTTTGCTGATTTCAGTTTCTTTGGATTCATTGAATTTATGATCTGACAATAGAATTAAGGCAGGGAGGGAAGCGACGTAGAGAATATGTTTTTTTCAGGTCGTCGTGATTCCTTCAGTTCCTTCTGATCTATCAACTATGAATGATCAATTTATTCATAAAATAATATCATGTGACCGTGCTGAAAATTTTAAATAACTTCTTCTCACCCTAGTGATTTAACGTTGATCGAAATTTGCCAATAATATCCTTAAGTGGAGGCATCTCATCACCACTGCATCACACGTTGAACAATCACATGGCACAACAAGTCGATGTGGCTTCATTAGCCATAGCGCTAGTAATGATAATTGAAGGCTCATCAAATCAAATCAGTTTCCCTTTAACAATTCCGTTTTCCGCCTTGACTTGGGGTGCCGTCATTAAGACCTCTGCCAGCAAAGATTCCACCCATAACTCCGAACCCTATAATTTCCATGCAGGCTCCTTGAATATGCATTCCCATACAGGCTGGGCCCTCATGAATTCATTAGACGAGTGTCGATCATTCGAGTGGAAGACGCGGAGAAGCCAGAGGAGTTGGCTTCCACCAAGGAAAGGTGGAACACGTGAGCACAAATGCTGAAGACGGACTTGTCCTGAAGGTGGGGGCAAGGTTATTGTGACTGGAAGGCTTTCGTCGCGTTCAGCTGGATTGGAGTGCCATGCGAGCAGATTGTGAATTCGTTGAAGCTGACGACGCCCAGGACACGATGTTAATATGCGATTTGCATGCAATCATGATTCCAATGAAATGTTTAATTGCGTTGTCCTATAATTAGCTGGCAATAAGCCTAGGGGTGTTTTCGTTTGGTTGATATGCTGATATTCATTGTTCTCGTACTATTCAAATCAAATTTGTAATATCAGAAGTTTATTGGACGGCTGGAGTGTCCATGAAAATCTGATGTTTTGGAAATACATTTTACGATGCTTCATACTATTGAAATTTGGATTTGAAGAGCTTTATAATTTTTTAGAAAAATAATCATCACATAAAAATGCATGAATTAATCCTCAAAAATTAAGAAGGCAGTGAAACACAAACATAACACTTGTTGCAAAGCAGCCTTGAACCTGGTACTCGGTGAATAGTAGGCAAGCGCTCTAACCTCTAAGTCACTTAAACCACGCATTGAATATTATTAGCTTAAGGGGGGAAATACATGTAACTGCTCAAAAAAATCGATTTTTTCTCCTACATTGAAATGTTCCAAATACTTTAAGAATACGCTAAAAAAAGTTTTCAAGCGATATTCATATTATTTCTCGAGTTATAGTCCATTATAGGCAGCGTGGCGTTCCCCAGCAAGTCAAGCACACCTGCCGCGTGTCCCTGCCTTCTTTCTCTCCGGCGCTCAAAAATTATTGAACCGTTCCGGCTCAAGTTTATACCACATCTAAAAAGGAGTATTATCTTCTCGTTGAACCTACATGTTCTTGTAATTTTTGAGAAATAATTTGTTTATTAATGTTTAAAACGCGATTTTTTGGAAAAATTGTCGAATTTTTTGTTTAATCTAAAATGAATGTAAAAATTTGATTTTTTTTATAAATTTCTTTAGTCAACCTGTGAACTATACATCTCCATGACACATTTTTCTTCTTCTGAATGTTGCAGGATCTCCAGAATTTATGTTAAGTTGTACAAGACATTTTTTAGGTGTTTTGTTTTTCATTAGCTCGCATCGCCGCCATTTTGTTAAAAAAGTATATTTTCATGTACTTTGAGACATGTACTTTAAGGATTTCATGTTTACAATCTGAAATGAACATTTTTTTTAAAATTTTGCATGTATTTCCCCCGTAAAATCATCACGGCGACCAATGGCATGTTTAGATGTGTGATGGAAATTCTTAAAAGCTAACAATATAAATGTTACGTTTAATCATCACTTGTGTTTAATCTATATCAAAATGGTGAAGCATACAATTGATTAACTTTTTGTATTTTATTATTAACAAGCATTTTTACGCAAAAAACATTCTGTGTGAAAAATGTTCCTACGAATTCGACGAAATCAAAATTCCAGCAGCATCAATTTGTATCCGAAAATATGATTCCTAATTCAATTTTAACATATTTTTCCGTGAAGCAATTTCGGTTCGGATTCATGAAAATTCTTTTTTTTTATTCCCACATGAGTAGAAAATGTGCCTTTGGAGTGTTGTCCTTTTGATGTTGAACTTCCTTTAGCAAACTCATCAGTTGTTGATTCCTAGGAGAGCAGCTAGAACTAAACACTTATAAAATTTAGTGTTGTTCAATTTATTCTCTGATCACAAAGTTCCATATTTGGGAAGGCTGCTATTATTTTGCTTAATCGGCAATTATTGACTTTGATGTGATCGGCCCCAAGATTTGACTTGCACTAGTCCCGAAATATTACTTAGTTTATTTTAAATGCCGCAAATATATTTTATTGAGTCTGAGTAAAGTCCATAATATTTATTCGGTTGTTGAAAATATTCAACAGGTCTCTGTGAGTTATCATGAATTAGATCCAACATGTTGAGTGAATACTTAAACGCAATGCTAGGCTACTAAAACTCTTTCTCTAATTTTCATCCCACTTATGCCATTCTCAATGGTTCATTGCAAAATTAATGAATCATTACCACCAACAAAAGATGCAGCACATTTCAAAAAGATACAGTTTGCTCGCGAGTTTTCCTCTAGCCCATCCATAAACTTTAGCCTGAAGAAACTCCCCACCCCCCTTAAAATATCGCATTCCAGCGAATTTATTAGAGCCATGTAGTCACTTTGTCGTGCAACTTTCTCGTCATTCGATCCTGTTTAAAACTATCTAGTGCATCAAACGGAGCCATCTTCCCTATCATCTTCTGCTCGAAGAAACTTCGAAAACTACGCAAATACTTGGAGGGTTTTATTGCGCGGAAGTTGGCGAAAGTTTCGTTCATTCGCGTTGTTACGCTGCTTTGAGTTATGCTGAGGACGATCGAACCCATACCGAAAGCAACGATTACGGCAAAAGGAACCAACATCCAGCCCTTAGTTGAATGACTCTTTCAAACGACCATAAATAAAATAGTTGTAGTTGATTTTATTTGTTTTCGGTGGGCTGGATCGTATCTACAGGCGAATAAATCAGTCCTGATATTGCTTAACAATCAACAGGCTGCTCAGCAACTACACCAGCTCCTCGCGGCGTCCCCTTTCAATATCCTGAAGCAACACTCGAACGACATAATCGGCAATTCGAGCGGAACACTAAATCCCAGGAAAAACAATTAATTGGTGGAGAGTTGTTACAGCGCGACATAAATCAGGAAAATCCGCTCTTATCCGATTTAATTAAAATACACTTGACTCCCACAAATTACAGCTTGCCATGTACGCGACATCGTCCTGTCGTGGGGACATAATGAAGTAGTTTTTTCAGCTGGAAATCTACCAAACTTTTTGTGCTGATTGTTACAGATTAAATCGGGGAATCTGGGAAAAAAGCTGAGATCTCAATTGATGTTTTGTGGTGAGTTTTCATTTAAAAACTTTATTGGACTTCCTCTGACTGTTCATGTATTCCATATTTGGGTAATATAATTGCACATAAATCAATGTAAATGTCCTTTTTCGAGTTGAAACTGCAATAATTTCTCGTTAACTTGATGTAAACGAAACAAGGCACTATTCTGATTGCAACTCGTCTTGGCCGCACATATAGTTTTCATGGAGAATCCGTGGTTTTTTTCAAAGAAAAATTTTGAAGATTAATCGCAACTATGACCGTTCAAATTCAAATTCTACACTAAATCAATACTTTGTTAGAGGACAAGCAATACAAGGTCTTCCGAATAAAAAATCAGTCAAACTAGCCAGAAAATCGAGGTTTTATTTTGAAATTCCACTTTATGAAACCCAAACAATTTACAAAGGATTTGTGGTAAAACAAAAGTGAAATTTTCAGGTCAGCAATTCTCCTTTATGAGCTTTATACAAGATATTTTGAGATGGAATGGAAAGTCTGTAAATTACATTGAAACCTTTCTGTCGGATTGTACTGCATCAATATCTAAACAAAAGTCTACAATGGTTGCAAAGGACATGCATTCATTATCATCTCTCGCTCGACTTGTTTTAGAGTCCATGTCTCATTTCATTGCAACAATTCTAGATTCATTAAATATCAATCAAATTGCGGAAGATATGACTGCAATTCTCTACCATTGTACCATGGCAACCATGTGCGCTAAGTCGGGCCAGACGATTTGCACTGTTCATCCTGGAACTGACCCTCGAAATGAAATAACCGTTATCGCTTGGTCCTCACCACACTAACTGCTAGCGAAACATTTTCGGGGGCTTTAAATGATTAGCCCGTGGCCATAATTAAATTCCCACTTTTCGGGTAGCGTTGGGAGATTGGTTTAGGGACGTGCGTGGAACGTGATACCGCACATTGGATCCTTTATTGATTGTGGACGTTTAGGCACCGGTGAAGGTCCTCTTTTGTATTTACACAGTTGGATATTGAACCCCGAAACGTTGAATTAGCATGCAATTAGAGACTTAAATGAACTCTGTATTGGCAATAAGCTTGATTCTAGTTAAACTAGTCAGTTAGGGATTAATGAGGCTGCGCCAGGGCTGAACGTGGACTTTTGTTGAAATATTATTCGGGTTTTAAAGTTGAAACATTTTTGCATGGATTTGGGTAGCTTGTGATATTTTATGAATGTTCTTCATAAAGAAATATCTTTTCGTTAAAATTTTAAGGTGAAGAAAGAGTCTTGACAATTTGCTTAATGACGACTGAAATTTGATGTTGATGGCAAAAAAAATTACATTCAGGAAATTATTCGAAAATGTGCAGATTCAATTGAATAAGCCACTTATAAAAAAATCAAAAGTATTTGTTTGATAGACAAATTAAAATTCAAAGACATTGGAGACGACTTACGCACCATTTTCGTTGAACAAATTTCCGCGAAGAAATTTTTTAAGGAATCTTCGATAAAATTTATTTTAAACACACAAATGTCCAAGCAAGAAAATTTTCAGGGGAAAATACCCACCAAAAACAACTACTAGAATTTTTCTATTGGCTGCATAAAAAAATTAAAATCTATTAAGAAAAATATCAAATGAAACTTTTATGAGTATTTCCACTTCAATGCCAAAATCAAAACAAAATTTCTGAGTGACAATTTAAAAAAAAATCATTAGAAGTTTATCAAAACTTTTCCATGAAAATGTAATGATGAAATTTATTTCTTTTCTTTCGAAAAGTTATGAATTATAGCTTTTGTGCATTAAAACTTTCCAAATCAAATAAACAGATAAATTAGTCAGTTTATCATGGGCTAGAACCTCCTAGTCTAGTCAACAATTTCGTGTTCTAGTGTGCTTTTGGTTAGCAACTCACTAACACTATTATTGTACGTTAAAATAAATATAAAATTGGAAAAATTTGAATGGTTTGTTTTCATTGGCTTTTTGCACAAATATTTATGCAGAGCTTCACAAAATTAAGCTTTGGAAAGATGAAACAAGTACTGCGCTTCATTTCTCTGCATCCTAGATTTTCATTCAAATTTATCAATATTTGTTGTTTTAAGTAAAGTCTGCTCAACAAGAGCGTGTATCGAACACACGTTCGTGTTGAGCAGACATCAAGAATTTAAATGGATTCGCTGCCATATTTTCAGTCAAAACTCGCACTTTTGTGGGTTTAATTTTTACCAACGATTTTTTCAGTTGTAGTCAAACTGCCATTATGATAACACATTAAGAAAGTGAGTTGGTTTTGCACCAAGTGATTTGAAGATGTTTTTTTGTGCATATATCGGAACGGTCTTAAATTTAGTCGATTTTAAGCTCGCTCAAAGAAAATGGCTAAATTTGAAGCAGGTTGTAACAGTAATTCGAAGAAGGAAAAACATGTAAATAATTATTTTAAAAAATCTGAATTACACTTTTTAACACTATGAGAAATGTTCCCAATTGCTGCTTTGAAAAAATTAAATAATAGTAGAAGAAATCAAACCATCCTGACCGATCAATTCTTGCATCTTGCTTTTGAGTTGATAGCACTGTTGTAAAGTCAGCGAGTGAAGCGTTAATGATTGACTTGCTTGAAATTCCATTCTGTGATGTAAGCGCAATCTTTACATGTGTGGTGATATCTTGTACTAGCTACGCTATATTCAGATCATATACTACAATACCTGACAGCTTGGTGCAGACACGTGTAACGCAGACACAAGTCTCAGTAGCGCAGCAGAAGAAACCAATCAAAGTGAATTCAATTAGTTAGCTTTGGCGTTGGAGCTGAAAAGCCGTGATGCATGTACCAAAGCAAAATTGTGGCTAGTGATTTAGTCAAGATATTCCATTGCGTTTTGGCACAATAGCGCCTGCACAGTGCACTGATACCGGGACTGGCGTTGGAGTCAAGCTATCAGCGCAGTAAAATTCAGTGAGTTACACATGTCCAACTTGGTGTACCATATATTACAACAACTAAAAAAATATGGTAAAGGTTAAGATTACGGCCATAATCAATGAAAAATATACTGTAGAATTTCAAAACTTACCAATAATCAAATTAATCACATACATCTGATGAAGACGAATCTTTCATCAAATCATCCCCCCGGTCCACTCAACCGGTTATATGCATGGGAATAGAGCGGGGGAAAGTGGTTACAAAACGTAAAAACGTGTGTTTGAAGTGTTACCCCCATTTATATTAAATTAATGGTAAAAATGACATTCATAAACTTTTCAAACAATTTTATTTTCTTTTAATATTTTTTTTCAATTTTTTTTTCAAAAAAAAATTATTAATTTTTTTTATGTTTTCGACTCCTAAACAAGTTCACGAATCATTTCCAAGATCAATTTGATGGTTTCATATGATCTCTGAAAATAGGCAAAATAACCATTTTTAGTGGGGGAACCCCATAACTTTTTATGTGGGTTCATGGCCGACGCGAACTTTTTATGCCATAATAGAAGAAAAACCCTTCTCTTTCGATGCTCTTTACCACGGAGGCCATAATCTTCACCTTTACCCACATTATTGAGAAAAATATATATTTTCAGATGCGAAAAAGTACCTTTGAATGCTTAAACGAAGTTTTTTTGACTCAAGCGTTTTTAAGAGAATAGAAAAAATTTCACAGCTCTCAAAAACCATTCCAATTGCAATTTCTATGAAACAGCTATTAAACTGAACGATTCACGTGGAAACTTCCAGGATTGAGTTTATTGGTATTTTTCAACTCAACCTACAACCTCGAATAATATAACCGTGTGGAGTTGTTTGTATGCATCTGATAAGTATAAAATTTAAATTGCAGTTTTAAACTGTTAAAAGTATAACAACACATAGTGGGTATTATTTCAACCATTTCCTTCAGTTTACAATCAATTGAACAAACAAATTTCTGCATTCTTAGTCTAAAATTTTATCTCTTTCATTTCAGATCATTTCCAAATAAAATGCCGAGAGATTCACACATTTGTAAGTACGGTCATTAGATTTTATTCCTTTCTACATTTCAATTTTCTATGTATGTTTTACATATTAGCAATTTCGTTATGTATTTATCCGTATTTGTAACTGCTCGCGTGACCCAGTGATTAGCAAACATCTTATTTTCAAATAGACCATGGAAACAATGTCCTTTATCGTCATTTCACAGTTTCCAACATCATGCCGTTCCAATATAAGTGTATTCAAACAATGTTCATCTCGCATTATATTTTCGCACCACTTCACTTGAGATAACGGAAAAAACAACCCACACATGTTCTATGGGGAGGAATATCATCGACGGAAAACATTTATCCGAATAAGCTCAGCCAAGGGCGAGGAAATATAAGAGCCAGGATATTGTTAAGAGGAAATCCAATAAAAGCATCCTCGAATAGTGAACCAAGGTTGCTGTGCTGCCACATGGCAGGTCCAATGCGTACGAAACACGGAAAAAAGGATATAAGATGAAGTCCAAATAGTATCGAGTTACCTAACAACCCCCAAAAGACTTTTCAGAGATCCTAAAATATGACTATCATCCGGCGAGGGGTGGCCTGAGCGCTTGTTGCCGTTTTATTTTGGAAGGTTCAATAGAACGAAAAAGAAAGTATTTGTGGACAACAAGTAGCTCCGAGCGTTGCTTTGGTGAATGTGGACCCCAATGACAGATTAACGCGATTTCGCAATACTTTAACCCTGTTTCAGTCAGATTCTTGCTAATATTGTCTTAAAGTAACACAAACGAACTGCCCGGAATCATCTGTTTTCTATGCTGTCTCTACCTATAAAAAAAACAATTATACACTCAGATATCCTCCGTTCGTTGGAAATCACCAAAGTATCATCACCCCATTGCCATGGAAAAATCGCTTGGAAACTTTACAGAATTTGCCAAAGATATTTCGCGGATAATAAACCTTCTCTGCATGGCGGGGTTAATATTCCACACAACAGTGAAATACCATTGAATCCTCAAGCCTAGCTCAACCAGGTAAAGAGCGTATTGTTGCTGGAAAACTTACCGTGGAAGCAATTCCTCGATTCAGATTTGAGAAGCTCAAACGCTTCAATTTACGAAAGAGTCAAGGGAGTTGCAGGCTACGAAAGTCAAGGGTCAAAAAAAATTCGTATTCCTGGCAATCGGGAAACATGGTTACGTCGAGGATTTATGTTGCAGAATTGAAAACACTTTGCTTTGATTGTATTGAATTTGCCTGGGGATTTTTTCTTTCTTGTTTTGATTTTTATGATATTGAATCCTTTCGCCGTCTTATGTGTTCCTGCGTACGCTCTTGTATTCACGGTTGGTTTGACTGGTAATGTTGGATGTTTGGAACTGGATGAGGATATTGTGTGATATCGAGAGAAAATAAAAGGACCTTCATGATGGAGTGCCACGAAAGTAAACATGACATCATGGTTATTATGTGAGCTATGAATACGAAAAGCTTGTTGTATAACTGATCCCATCATATTGAAGGAATTGTTGTGGTCGTACGAAGAAACCGATTGGGCTTGCTTATGTGTTTTTATAGGATAAATTCGGATCAGGTATTAGATGCATATGGAAAGAGTATGAAGCTCGACATCATGTTTGTTGGAAAAGGTGCAATCTAGCTGTACAATATTTTTTCAAAGCTAAGTTGGATTATTTAGTTAAACTATTCAATTCTGACTTATATGTTTTTTGATGTTATTATTCAAACAATACAATATCCTTGCCGCATGATGTAGCTTTTTCATATTGTAGAACTAACATTATACCTTCAAATTGCCTTTCTCAGACTTATCCATTTAACACGTATCTTCTATGCCGACTCACATCCATAACCAAACCCAACTTAAAGATAAATTCATTTCACGTTGTAATCCCAAATGAAGCAATTTAAATTTGCATTTCAGCAATGAATCATCTTTAGCGTTTCTCATTAAACCTATATTCTTCCTAGCAAAGCATCGGCTGGCATTTGGATTGCATTTCTTCCCGGGCAGATGAGAAATTGCTCTTTCCTTTGTCAACTTCGTCCTGGAACTGGATATGAGCTCACATCGCTCGAAACTCAAATAACTCCGTGAATTTTCCGGATTTCGTGAACTTGGTCGTAACTTTGCACTCGGCTTTTGTGTTAGTAATGCTATATCTACTTCCTGATGCCACACCACAATTTACTAATCTGAGAAATCGTGTCAACTGCAAATTCCGAACATTAGTCACTTTGATGTACTCGAGTGTATCGTCGTCCATCTGCGTCGTCCTTTTCACTGTTCCCGACTCTTCCTTCTGTTTTCGGTGTCGCAAGTGCCTGGAAACCCAGCCGCCAGTACTCATATCTGATGTGAAATATCTTCAGCAAGATATTAATAGCCCTACGAGTTGACTATGCTCTTCAAAGGACTTCCGCAAATATTTGCTGTGTCATCAGTTGCTTTCAGCACCATCCATTTGGAGTGCCTTTGTCCAAAGTTTCATTCCACCTCATCATATGGCCACAGTTAGTAAAAATCCTTAGAGCTTCCTTCCCTGTCTCTGTTGCTTTAAGAGCAGGATCTCCCATGTTTCACGGTGGACTTTCAGTTTTTGAAACAAATCCTCACTGTGTACAAAGGACAATTGGTCCGAATGCTCCTTAAGACTCGCGGAACCAAAATGGTCCACAGGAAAGACTGTGCCTCATCAACAAAACACAAGGAAAATAGGTGTTAATCTGGTTCGCAATGAATTGACCCTCCCAGCATCGTATATGGCTGATTTGATTCATTGCAAAGTGGTCGGGACTGGAAAGTGCTGGAGATTAATATGTCTAAAATGACAATAGTCCTCCAACAATCCTCGTAACAATTTATTAACATAAAACCCTTCGAGTCGACTTCTTTATCTGCACATGCTGAAGTTTCCATGGTATTACCGGCTGCTCTTCTCAGGCGTGCAAAGATCTTAACGCCATTAGCTCCAGCAACAGCACCCTGCCACCCCGAAAGGACTACTTGAGTTGTCAGTTTGCTTTCACACAGCGAGAATCATCGCACTTGCTTCATTTTTCATGTGATTGATTGGACTTACATTGATGGAGAGCATTGCCTGGAAGAACCTTTTGCCACTTCCAAGTGTACAATATTTTGCCATAATCATATTTGATCCCTGCGAGTATCGTCAATCGGTGAGATGGCCAGGATCCCTCTGCCGCCCTTTTGTTGCCGAAAGTTACGAACATCATTAGGGGTCCATACAAGTGGAAATTCCTCTTGAGCAGTGAATAAGAAGCAACTCCAGTTCATGCTTCGGGACTGAGTTTTGAGTTCGAGGAAAGAATTATAAACGCTTCTGAAACGCGGCAAATCCTGCAGAGCCTCATTTCAAAGAAAACTTTCCCGTGTATTGATTGAGGTTGCTGGGGTTGTTGCGGTCGAGGAGTTGAACATCGTTACGCTAAATTTCACACTCTTTTCCTCATATCCTTGTTCATTTTGGAATTAGACGATAAATGAAGCAAGTGGAGTAGAAGTTGTGTCGATACTAGTGTGATAGGATGTGAAGGAGTTTACGGCGCGTAAAGAGTATAGATTTGATGTCTATACGAAGTATGTGCAGCCAAAAGGAAGTGATTGTGTTTGGTGCAAGTGAACAGCCATAAGAAGCGGAAATTTTCATCAAGTGATCTCAAAAGGTTGGTTGAACTGCTGGAAAGCAAACGAAATCTTTGGATTTTGGTGCGAGTGTTCTTTTAAAATGTTTCCTGTTCGAAGCAAAAGAAATTAACGAGTATGTTCATAAAACAAGCTTTGGGGAGTTTTCAAGATATTCTGTAATTTCAAATGCTTCCAAGACTGTTTTCAGACAAGGCTGGCTGTAAAGTTGGAATGATTTGATTTGACTGATTCAAATGAAAATTGATGACACACGTTTCATTATTATGAAGTAAAACAGCATAGAGTAGGGTGTTATAGGATTTATTTATAATACACTATGGGTATCTCATTGTGTCTAAGAATTGAACATTCATGAAAAGTTAACATATGCAGGGACACTTTGCTTCGACAATTAAATTGAAAGGAATTGAAAAGAAAGCAAATCGATAATGTATCGTAAATTTATTAAACGTAAAGTGTAACGCAATTTCCAAGGTTGCCCCTATCGACCTGCATTATCGACTAACCCCTGGTTAAATGGCTAATAGCCTATTTGCACTGCCTCAAAAATACGTTTTTATGATTGACGCAGTTCGAAATACATCGGACCGTTTACATTGCCCTGAGATGGATTCTTTTGTGAAATACACATGTTCAATTGTCGCGGTTCCATGATAATGGATGCCTAATTATTAATAAAAGCTCTTATGAATGAAGATAATCGCAGAAATGTCATTATCCCTGCTAAAAATCAAAGGGAAAATCAATAAAAATATATTTGAAGCAGCTCTTTGCATTCATACCTGTTTCAGTTCGATTTCTTTTTCTTGCAGTCAACAAACTCTTGGTAGGAGCACTGCTTTTCTTTGACATATTATATGAAACAGGTTGTCAATTAAACTAGCGACATCTATTGCATATTGCAGCATTGACTAAAGCTTTGTTTTGATCCATGATTTTGTCCAAATTACGTTTTGGAGGCAGTTTTGAAATGTATGGTAAACGTAGTTTTGAACCCAATAATGGTCAAAATCACGAATGGAACCGATAAGTAGTTTCTTGGTAGTGTAAATAGACTATCAAATGCAATTAAAAACAGGTACGCCACTTGTCGAGACTGAACATGAATAATCATTTCCGTGATAATATCACGAATTTCTTGTGAAACTGAGTTTTTAACATAATTTTGTTAACGAGCACATTTACTACAAATATTAGGAGGAAACTAAATGTTCTTCGAAATTTTCGACAAACCATTCAATTTTTTTATAGTTGCATCAATAAGCGAGTCAAAACTTTTTAATTGCTTTGGCATTGATTCTACTGAACAAATTTAAATAATTTTAAAACCTAATTGAAATATTTTGCAACGACTTTTTTTATATGATTTGTGAGAAAATCTACTAAAAATTTTCCGGTCTGCGAGATTATTGAAGTGCGGAAAATCACTCGCAATGGCTGATTATTTCAGTGCCGTTAAAAAGATGGAGTATAATATTGGCTAGGAAAATGAGTTCAATCTCATTATGGCCTTCTTCAAACGCAAACTACACCGAGAAGCAATGCACAACATATAAAACAAAAAATTCAACTACTTTGTATTATGCTTTCAATTATGCTTGGTTTTTCACATTATCACGAGTGAATTTTTACGGTCAAATAAGAAGTTAAATATGAGTCAAATTGAAAATGAAATATTAACGAAAAATATTTGCCTATCTTTGTTTGAAATTTCAAGAAACTTCTTGTTTTTTGGGCAAAAATTTTATTTTCTGCAACAATTTCCACTTCAATTTTTTGAAAATACATTGGGAAAAAACAATTGCTTATTTTACACCACCGTGAAGAACACCCAAAACAAGAAAGACCATTTTTCAAAAGCATTTGTTTTGTAAATGCCCACAATGTACAACATTTGAAAATTTTGTGTTTTTATAAAATAAAACTTCTTGTTAATTTTGTGTATCTTTATTTCAGCGATTGCTGAGGAAGACCGAACGATTACGGTCGAAAATCGATTACGAATCCAAATAAAGATACAGAAAATTAAAAGGAAGTTTTTCTTTTTTAAAAACACAACACGTACATAGTATTTGTGAAGATGAAATCAATTACTAATTTCGAAAATTTGTTTCTTCGTTATCTTTTAGTTTGATTAATGCGTTTTCGAAAAAATCGAGCGATCCTGGGAAACTTCGAAATGGAAAAACCTTTTGATGGTTATTTTAGCAACAAATATATCAATACTTTGGGAGGAATTCTAGATGATGATTTGAGTTTTTTTTTATCTAGGATCATTGTGAGGGAAAATTCATTGCAGCTTGTCTACTGGTAGAATCCTCTTTTGGAGGTTGGATTTTAACTTTTTTTTTCGTACAGCACCTCCAATACGAAATGCATTTTAAAATCAGTATTTGTCAGAAATCTTTTTGCTAAAGGTTAAGGCACTTCCCTTACTACTATGGCATAATAAGTTCGCGGCGGTCATGGCCCCATAAGAAGTTATGGGGGTTCCCGCACTGAAAAAATGGTCATGTTGACTATTTCCAGAGATCATATAAAACCGTGAAATTGTACTGGAAAGTAAGTTTTAGACATGTTTGGAAGTCAAAAAAAAATTTAAAAAAATAAAAGAAATTTTTTTTTGTAAAAAAACAAAAAAAATTAAAAAATTTAAAAAAGTTGTCAAAAAAATTGAAAAAACAACAAAAAAACATAAAATTGATGAATTTCATTTTTACCATAAATGTAATATAAATATGGTTATCACTTTTCTTACCCGCGCGAGTGGGTGAGGGGACCGGAGGCAGTGTGCAAAACGTGTGCGCAAAGTCTCACCCCCATTTACATTACATTTATGGTAAAAATGTCATTCATCATTTTTATGTAATTTTTTTATAGTTTTTTTAGTTTTTAAAAAAAGTTTAAAAATCCCTTCCCGGATCAATTTTAAGGTCTGATCTCCGGAAATAGGCAAAATAACCATTTTTTTGTGGGAGAACCCCAATAACTTCTTATGGGGCCAAGAACACGCCGCAAAATTTTTCTACCGTAGTAGTAAGGGAAGTGCCCTCTTTCGATCCCTCCTCATCCCACCCCCTTTCGGCGTGAGGACCATAATCTTAACCGTTGCCATATTTTTAAAAGACAAAGTTCAAATTGAGCTGAATTCCTTTGTTTATTGAAGACTTAATCCCCAATTTGGCAAACATGCTTTTAACAGGCATACTCTCCTTATCTGGTAGCAAATTCAATCATTTCTCACAGCACAAATGGCTACGAAAAACACAGACCACATTCATCGCACTCGATCTAGTGAGTCCTTTTGCCTAGTCTCATTAGTCTTTGCCTGAATATGACGTGACACATGCATATAATCCATCTTGTCTCTCATTTATGAAGTGAGCCCTCCGACGAATAGCATAAATTGCCTCACTCGTTTTTTACTTCCTTTACATTGCACAATTATTATAATAAAACGCTACATTAACTTTCCACAGTGGCGCTCCACTCCGGCTCGGCTACTGTTCGTCAAACTCCATTTCAGTGGAGAGCGTTCATCCTTCAAATGCTAATGCACGCCCGAAACATAAAAGGATCCCGTGCAGACGCTGGCATGAGAGATCCTATCCGCAGGGCACCAGGCTGTCATATAGTATAAATCCGAAGCGATTAATCTTCATAATCCAGTTTGTTGTTGGAACGAATTTTCATCATCTGTCAGTCGTGCGACGACGGCAACGTGACGTCAAGGGTAGTAGCGCGCCCAGGACGATATTTGCGATGACTTTTGTTCGCCTAATGCAAATCACTCCGAGGAAGCGTCGATATATTGTCCGTGCTCCACTGTGCTTGTATCCCACAACAGACCATCAGGATCACGACCGTTTCGGTGGCGTCATACTCCATTTGCAGATCTTACAGCTCACTAGTGGCATGGCGATGAGCTCCACCCCTAAAAGCCATGACTTATTATTATTTATCCTTCCTGCGAAATGCTTGTTGTAAACATGAATATCTCATGGCATCCTGTTGTCAATATTTGGTATTCGTGGAAAACGGCAGTGGTTCTGCGGAGTGTAAGGAAGCAAGTGTAGCTTCCAAGTAAACAGAAAAGAAAAGGTCAAAAATATGAACAATAATAAGCATATTATCTTGCCGAGTGATTTTTTAGTTGCTCCACGTGCAGATCCTTTTCAAGGCAGCCAATTATTCCAATGGTGCGACTTTTTAGGCTGGCATCTTCTCACATAGTAACACATCGCAATGGCTGTACATTGCTGATTTGGGATCAGGAAATATATTGTACACAACATATTTGTACCTATCCTCCAGTTCTTGGCGAATGATATGATTGATTCTCTTGACTGAACCTTTTGAAGATGCTTGACAATAAAATACCAAGGATGTGTGGTTTGCATACAATTTGATGCAACCACTTTGTATTGACACTGCGGCCACGGATTTTTTTTTCGCCTAGCCTTCCACCCCTTCTAGGGCGCAGCGATGCCAGCTGAGGCTCAGCACGTAGGTGTTAATGTCGATTCATCAGGATTGGGTGTAGGTACTGAGCCTGAAGAAATAAACGAAATTAGACCATCACACCTTCAAAAAAATATACATATATTTAAAATAATCTAAATTGAAAAAAATATATAATAATAAACATATAATAATAAGGTCATTCCGAATAAAAAATGATGATTTAAAGAAAACTATAATTAAAGAATAAATAAATATGGGAGTGAAGTGGAGTCAAAAAAAAATTAATGTTACTCCAAACAAAGAAAGTAATAATAAGAGGAACCCAACTTACTCTGCCTGATGATGAATGATCTTCATCGCTAGTAGTTGAAAAAATGTGTACTATGGCCTGACTTTACTTAATAAGCTTTCTTTTGTCCTTGACATTGATTTCAAATCTTAATTGCACCGACTTAATGCGAAACTTTGCTAGCATTTACTCATTTTTACATCAAAATATACACATGTTCATTTATGACTTTTATAATCATCATCAAGAATGAATGCTCTTTCATAAGTCTTGTCTTTCACGACTCATAATTTCACATCAGCTGTACATTATAGTCCATTAAGCTATGAATGAAAAGACACTTCACTTTTTCGCGGAGTAGAATATTATCCTGCACAGTTGTCACTATCGTTTGTTTAATTAAGATCAAAGGATGTCAGTCGACGATATTGAAATGCTGTTTTGTGATACGCATCGACGTTAAAGCCAAAATTGCTTAAATATGCCTTGAAAAAAATGTTTAAAATCAACCGATCCAAAAACATGTTTCTGGAAGGACCAATGCTATTTGTGGTATATGTAGTAATTCACAAAGCCATTACTGGAACACAAATCACGCTCCATTGGAAACTGATTTACAATCTTACTATGCACGATAAAGTCCGTCATCACAGAATATCCACCAACAATACTAACATCACTGTCCTTAAATTTCTACTTCTCTACTTCCTTTCTTTTATCCACGTGATCTCCTTTTATTCCCTTCTGGATATTTTGGCTTCCTAACCTCGACTTCACAGTGGGCCTAAGTTAGCCAGCTCTTGACAAAGGGAGCTGCCACTACAACAACCAACCTCGACTCCCCGTATTTTTTCTTTCGCACCGAAATCATACCCATCTTTGTGGGGCCGGAAGCAAAAAGTTCCCGCTGTCTTCCAGTTGGAAGCGGATTCCAGATTTTTCTGATTGCCAAGTCGTGGCATATCGCTACTTGACATTGAGCTTTCATCCGCATTTCAAGTGAAAGGTGCAGCCGGAACAGGGGAGAGAGAAAATTCAGGACTGATCGGAGGATCGAACCCACCTCCCTACGAATGGGATGCAACTACGCTCTCTGAAGGCTACATATCTACTAATAATTGTTATTGAAGTTGTTGGACGTAAATTTAGGAAGGCATGTTGCAAATTATGTTTTATTAATTTCTTTGCAATAATTTACACCTCTTTGACTTTTCCACGATAAGTAAAACAGAATAGACCACCACTAAATAGCAATATCCTAAATGCAAATTAACCAACAGAAAACTGAAGATAAATTCAATTTCGCTTTTCTTATTGTCGTTACTCCATCCGTGAACTAAATCAACTTTAATCTCGTCAAATCTCAGCAGCTATTCACGCCATCCTTCGCACGGTTGGCCTTCGCTAAAATTTCAATAAATAAAGAAGCTTCACTTGGAATGTCGTTGCCTCAGCAACATACTCATATATGATGTCCTTAGATTCCATTTAACATCGGCAATCCATTGAAATTTATTACGCCATCAATATTGAATGCCAAATAACCGTTTCCACTTCACACATCCATCCAAGCAAGCCAGGTGAATTGAATGACTCTTCAAATACTTCGGCGACAAAACGGCGACAGTATTCCTTTCGGAAGGAACTACTTGTCGGATCGTTTTCCGATAATAAAAGGTTCATATTTCAACGGGGAAAGTAGGTTTCAGTAGCAATATCAGAAATAGCTAAATTATTGGTTGGCAAACACCCGTAAACGTAATAACTTGGATAGTCACCAAGACAAACTTGCCCCACCACCTTCCTAAGGATATTTGTCGTGTTGGAATTATAGGAACGTGTCAGCTTTTATCGCCTCGACAAGTTAATGTGCTGACCACTTCATTTCGTGATGAATCTGACTATGATGGAACTCAATAAAAGTTTGGAAATGTCTGCGGCATTTATTATTGGCAAGATACATGCCTGAGCGCTTTCCCTGGCTCCTCGACTAATCCTTGCTGGAGTCCGTGGAAAACTATTGCATATAAAAATAATAAATTAGTCTTTCTCCTGACTGGTCCATGCCCTTTGAATTTCTCATGAGCTTACTCTTGGCAATTTTCCATTCCACCCACTCGATGTCCTCAATTTTACGATACTCTCATAAATTTCGGTGGCACTAAAAATTATCCTGGAAGTACTTGAGCTTCACCGTGTCCGAGGTTAAAGACAACCTCGACTGCCGGAGGTGCGAAAAAGAATCACATAAGAAGACGACCAGGCGACGCAACGACGTTAATGTGGAATCGAGAGTGAGAAGTGTCTCACCTTTCGCCGGAAGATTTATAAGGCCAATTAAAGGGACACTTCCGTACACTTAAGGACTCTATATTTCAGGAACTGAAGTTGCATTGCCTGGCCCAGCGAGGGTGGCCAGTGTCGTTTTAGTGCTCGAATAAAACACCTCCATTACAAATAAATCCTTTCCGCAAAAAAATAAAGGTCCTCGTCTTGAGTCCACGAAGAATATTAGTTATCCGGTTGTTGTCCCGCGCCAGCGACAGTAATCCGTTCTTTTCGGTTCCCATTCTTCTCGTCCTTGGCTGATAAGATAAGAAGCAATCAATAAAGGGGAGATGGCGCGCCACGCCAGTGGGCACGGCGAGACATGCTTATCGATCTGATAGCCACGAATTAATCTGCGCCTCACCACATCCCTTTCGCTGGAATGTGGCCTCCTGCAAGGGTGGCATTTGCATAGTACACAGTAGTGGGACCTGCCGACGACCGAGCAAAGGATATGTCCGTGGCAGTCGTTTGCAGTTCGGAATGCAAATTTTGCACTTGAGCCGTGATTAATGGCATCTGGAATATTCCATTTGGGTTGCTGCGATAACAGGACAGACCGTTTTCTGCTTGTTATTGCAAGAAAAAAACACCTTTGCACCGTTAGCAAGATGTTTGACAAACAGGACTGTTACGAATACATGTATGTCCGACTGGTGGAGGGTGTGCCATATGTTAGAGAAAAATTGCAGTATCCTCGCGTTGTTGATGGGAGAAGTGATGTCGAGATCCTTTTTTCAGGCGTTATTCTTCTTGTGGTGATAAGAAAATTGCTTCGTTACGACAACATATTTGCTGCAGCTCTCGAGTGGTGTAAATGTCCTGCAAAATTGAACATTTAGATGATTTGTACATCTGTAGCAGTGGTGATTTCTGGAACGAATGGAATAAAGAATACGGATGTTATCATTCAGTTGATGTTTGTGATAAATTTCAGGACTATTTGATAATACGGAAGATTGTAATACTTATTATGATCGATTTCTCGAGACGATGAAGATCCCGCATTTCCCACGGATGAGGAGAATGGCAAAAATTCGACCACATAGAAGCGATCCCGGTTAAAATTTCCCTATCCCGATTAGCCCACTGAGTCGTGGGTGAGAGGAAAAGAAAAGATAGCCTACCTAAAAGGTGCCAAACCCGGAAGTAGAACTCACCAATGATTTCACAATTTTCATGAACAAATTATTTTAATTCAAAAAGACATGGCAATTTAATGTATAGGTAATTTTCCAAACAGAAAATAAAATGTGTAAGCTGATTTCATACCCGCACTCCTGACAACAAACAAGTTTGAATCGTATTTCTTACATCCCGATTTGGTTTTACGATTTTCTTTGTGACTGCTACAATCGGCGGCCATAGAGTACACATCGACTTTTCCCATTATTTTTGTCGATCCGTGGAATTGTCAACGCTCACAGGTCATACATGAGCCACTGAACATGTTTAGCATATTAAATTGTTGCTCAGGATTATTGCAAATTACATTATACTGCTGGACAAATCCTTCACCAATGGATTCAGGGCCATATTTGTATCCAAACGACCTGAGATTGCGGCTACGATCCAACTCAGTAATAATACATTTCAAGGACATTAAAATACAAGTTCAACTTTTTGAACAATTAGGCACTTCGCACACTTGATCCGCTCAGCTCAGGTCCGGTGCTTCCGCTCAGCACTTTTAGGATAGGAATCGATTTTGTGCGGATGCCGGAACGAAATCAAATGAGCAAATGCTTTTATTCTGCCGGAGCTGAGCTGACGCGCGGAGCTGAGCTGAGCTGAGCTGAGCTGAGCGGACCTGAGCGGATCAAGTGTGCAAAGTGCCTAAGGCTGAGGCTCCACATACGATTCCAAACCGGTTTCGGTTTGTTTGTTTTAAGAATGAACGTCATAGCGGCGCGACCTTTTCTTATTTTGCATGTTATCTATATGAGAACCGGGCGACCCTGCGTCCACGTCCGATTCGATCAATAACGCCGGTTTTACGACCCGTCTGGTTCATAACGACCCGGGTCGACGTTCAGATTCATAATCATAACGAAGGCGCTTCCTTCTCGCTCATTTACACGCTTTCGCCATAAGATCGGATGACACCCGGCTCCACGGCCGGTTTTCCATAACCGATTTTCTGTATGCGCATGCGTTGTGGTCATTCGTTAAAAGGCAGTGAACGGAGAAGACCATGGAGCAGGTGATAACGGCAGTAGGAAATAATCCGGTAATATGGAGTATTGCGGATAAAGACTACCACAACAGGGAATTGAATGATGCGGCGTGGGAGAATGTTTGCCGAGAAGTGTGCCCTAGTGCCAGAATTCATCCATTTTAGGATTTTAGCACTGACACCATCAACAACGCAAGACAGATGTTTTCACGTTGAGCACCGACACGAGAATGAACACTAAACAAACAATCTGATTCAAGAGCCTCGCACGTTCTTATTTCAGATTTGGAATCGTACGTGGAGCCTTGACGCCCGTCGTTCTTATTGTTTACGCATTCCAAATAATAATCAGTTTGGAATCGTATGTGGAGCCTCAGCCTTAGACGTACTTCACGCATACTAAAATACCAACGTCAGCCTCAGTTTGCGATCAGAATCAAGTCCTTGATTTACTCTCCGTTTGTTCAATCTCGATCATGAAGCTCGCGAACTATCGAAACGTGGCATCATGGCCGTCTCATATTTTTAGCTGAAAAGCAATATGTCCTGTGTGAGTGGGAAAAAGATGAATACGATGCTGTCGAGAAGCAAGGCAATATGCAAAGAAAAGCATTGCTACGCATGCGCGACATGGTTCGCGTGGTAATGGCGCAAAAATCAATAAATTTGAAAATCGAAAAGCATAAACCTCACTCACAGAAAAACAGATCTGCCACTTTAGTTAATTTTAAAAGTGTTTTTCGTGAAATTATCTGTACAGTCAAAAAATCGAATAATTGCTATCCAAAGTAGGTACTGTGTAATGTGGGCAACAACTTTTTTCAATCTTTCTGGCAAAAGGGGGACTACTCGGCAAAAGGATGTCTTGTCTTCTGCCGCAATTCATGAATTCACCAAGATTTTCATATTTTCTTAAGTGTAGAAGCGCTGCTCAGAAAAATCATAGTATAATTTTGATAAAACATCTTTGTTAAAAACTCTTAAACTAACATGTTAAGTTTCTAGTCTTACAACTGAATATTTTACTGTAATTAGTTCCTTAAAATTTATGAAAAAAATTGCATGTTTTTTTAGAAAGAAAACCACAAGGAAAACGTTTACGAAAAACTTTAAATGGAAATAGGTTTCACTAGAGCAAATAAATTTAATGGAAAATAATAAAGCAATTTGATACACAATTTATCCTTTTTGTGAATTTCTTACTTTAGCTTTTCTTCGTTGACTAAAAATTTTATGGAACAAATTCTGGAGATCAATTCAGCAAAAACAGTTGTCAAGCTTTTCATTGCTTAAGCGTAGTACACATTTCGGTTTGGCGCAGAAATTTGTATGAAAATTCTGCAGTTGCACAAATTCCGCACAGAATTTCAAACTCAATTCCGCAGAAGCAGTACACAGTTTTCTGCGAAGAATCGATGAACTCGGTAGATGGCAGCACCGCAGCACCAAGTACTCTCCACACTTTTCAGACTTGAATTTTAATTGTTTCGACATTTCTTTTGATGCAGAAAGTTGACGTTTGGCAATAGCTGTCATTGAAACTGTCATTGAAGTTTTCGAAGAAGAGAAGAAGAGTCAAAAGTCTTTCTTAATTTCCACTTTCCACAGCAAATTATTTACCAAATGTGGAGACATGCGGAATTTTCTGTTTTGAATCGATCTGTGTACTAGGCTTTAACAATCTTCTTAAATGATAACTAAGATAGATTTCACAAAGGAAAGTCCTGTTTAGAGATGAAGTAACGTAGAGTAGAAATATGAAGTTTTACCCAAAAAATGGGCTGGGCTCCTTTCTATAATCAAATGGTACAACTAATAGAATTTGAGCTTTCGTTTTCTTCTCTCAACAAAATGTTCAATGTCGAACAAAATTTTGATCAAATAATATTAATATAACACGATTTCGCTCTATTTCACCGAAACAATGTCGTCCTTAATATATTATTCGAGTGTTGCATTGAAATTCTACAAATTGCACACAAATTCTAACACTAAATCGAACATCGGTATCCATTGCAAGACCCGCGTTTCACTCCTGGTGTCCCTCGGATGGTCCATTGCTTTGCAATTTGCATGCTGGATAATAGTATTTATGCGTGTGATTTCGAGTCTTATTCGGGTCAACATTTGGTCGGCTAATTCTTATTATGCAGTCTGCATCCAGGAAACTTCAATATCCTGCACAAATACATTTCCCACCTCGCCATAAAGCTTTGCATAGAAGATTTTCGGTTGGGCAACGAAGTGGTCATTAGTCCAAGGATCGGAGTAGAAAGGATCAGCATATAGGATGTGAGTAATCGTCATGTGATATTCAAGCCGAAAGCACTGTTCGTGGTGGTTGAGCGCTTCTCGGGCAAGCATTATCCTTACCCATATGTGATAGAGTCGAAGCGAGGTAAAAGCAACAGGGCGTGAATTAGAAAGCAGGTGGACAGGTTAATAGACTGAGGAGAGCTGTAGATACAATCGAATGCGATCCTCTAGCCCAGGAAGGACGTAGCTGACCGAAACTATCGGGCGTCAGTAGCCGATGCTGGCGTTGCATTGAAATTTACGAATTGGCAGGATCTCGGAATTAATTGTCTAGCAGAATTGAGTTTTAGCTGGACGCCACTGTAAAGATAATGACGATGCATTTACAATGAATTGATACCAAATGCACTCTTGGTGGCAGTGGCATCATTGGTTCGGCTAATCGAATTTTCCATCTGGTGTAAAACGAATTCAACTACGGTCCACGACCATGATACCATACCCGTCTGACCTTTGTTATTGCGTCATGCGTGGCCCTGTTCCAGGACTCTTTCCGAGAGCCGCCTTTCACCAGCCACTCGAGCTACATATGATGGTTGTTTAATTCTGAAGGAAGAAGATGTAATATGATTAGTTTCAAAACTTTCGTATTTTCCACTTCAAGTCTCATGGCAAAATCAATAAAAGTGCAATGAAAATAAGATTATTCAACCAAATAATGTTCCAGCTCTTTAAAATGTATTCAACCTTGGAAGTCACCAACGAAATCTTTTATGCGTTGCATTATTAAAACAAACATCTTCTGGATAGTAAAGTATCCAATACAATAAGATTTGCCTTGATTGATCTTCTTTTGTAGCAGAGCGTCTCATTTCGAAGTTTATTCTTAAATGGTAGCCCCTAGCTCAAGACATACATACAATCAATATTGAACAACTTGGCTTACATTCAGTATATCTACCCTATTTCAGGGCATGTTCCTATCATGAATACCGCACCACCAACCCTATATCAAAAGCAACAGAATCAATTTGCAGTTCCGCCAAAAATATTTTCTGATTCGATAGAGCTGTTTCGTTCGGATACCTGAAGAAGTCGATTTTCAGTAGCCCCCGGTAAATGTGAAAACCAACTCCATTATTCTTTTGGTCTGCCACACCGAATCCACCCCCTAGTACATGTACCACGTCCTCGTTTCAAAAACTCTTTGCTGCATCGAATTACCATTCAAGAAATCGCACGAGGATGCCATGCTTCTTGGCTCTCGAGGAGCAAATGTATAAACCCAACAGGATTACGATGGATGATGGAAGCAATTACGATATTTCAATGTTGTTAAGAGAAATTCATTGGTTTTGGTGAGCAGATCACTGGAAAAAAAGCTCACGTTGTGGCTCACATGTTTCGTGCCACTTTAAATGTCGTTGCCGACCAAAGGACCTCTCCGCGTCGTTCGTAACAATTTCGAAATAAAACAATCAAGTGGTTGTTTTCCAACAATTTCTAGGGAGTGCCACGAAACACATGGCGACCCAGCTTTGCAGGGATGGGGTGGTGTGGTGGCCCAGCCCCGTTGCGCTGCCTGCAAAACCGTTTTTGAGAACAGCAGCAGCAGGCAGCCTACTTGCAAGCCATGTCAGTATTTGGTCGATAAACTTGTAACAATGTAAATTATTTGGATTTCAATAGGTTCAGATACGAACCGAGCGTTGGGGTGCGCCAGGAGGCAAGCTGCTTTTCGACGGCTCAACTGCTGCGTTTGCGGTTGCTGGCGCTAGGGACATCCGAACTATCGATTAACATGAAATTCGGGCAGAAGTGCTTTCGAGTTTAGTTTTTATCAAGTGTCCTCTTGTCCACAATTGAAATTGCAGGGAATCGTTTTATTTGAAAAGTTTTCAAATAAACACAGTCATTTAGACAAACTGCATCAATTGTTGCGTTTGGAGTGGCAATTGGTGCTTGAAGTTGGCTTTATTTTATTAATTTTACAGAAATTAATTGTTGCTGCAGCATAACATCTCAGTCTCATAAAAAAACATATCGCAAAATTAAGAATCGAGGTCAGCTATTTCAGCAATATTTAAACGTCCCACCCTTCAGTTGAAATAAGTTGCTTCCGAGTACTCATTCTTATTATAAACCCGACCAACCGACCCCTTAGGCAATACAGTAGCAAAAAGTCCTTTAATCGCTACATGAAAAGACAAAATCGTGCCTATGACAGCTTCACCAACATGATATGCAAAACGGAGAACTTTATGATGGAAAAATTACACGAAATTTAATGACAAAATACAAACGAGCACTCAATCAATTCAATGCGAGCCGAGCTTTTTTTGACAAAATTTATATCGCCGACATGATGACATGATTTTTCGCTACCAATTCATCTTGCTGCGCCGTCCTCGACATCAGGGTCTGTCTCCGTGGTGGTCTGTCTCCATGGGTGATGCCTACGTCTTATTTCAGCGGGAATGGTGCCTTCCGACGTATCGTCGTCTTTCAAAGGGATCTGACAGGCTGAAAATGTTCTCCCTGAAATGACTAGTCGTGTTCCTGCGAAGCAGAGTGACTTTTGATTTCCAATCAATTCATGCTAAGGACTCGATAAAGATTGTGCTGCGGAAAAAAATTGTTGTGTCAAGCTATCCTTCAGCTTGCGGTGACTTGGTTTGATGACGGCAAATTGGCTCCCGAATATGGTACGAAGGAGCGTAATCATGCAACTGTCAAATGTCCTTAAAGTGGTTTTTCATTAAGATTTTTCAGCGGCAAACATCAAGAACATTGCTTTCTTCGATTAATTCTACGGAAACAATGGTTAGTTTTTCAAAGAAAGCATGGAGTATTCATGCTAAGATGGTTGATGACTTAACTTTTGCTTGAACATTTAAAAATATGTAACTGAATGGCTCAAGAAAAAAATTGATTGAATACAATGAAAACCTACATCATAAATGGCGTATTAACCTAAATCGAATCCTGACCTCCTGTCCTGGAGGCGCTGCTTCCATCTACACTGTGTTTCACTAAAACATTTCGCCAATTATATCTCCGTTTAGGTTCGTAAACTTAATTACTTCTGCAAATAAACGCCTGGACTATATAAACGCTTCGTGCTTAGTCCTGATATTGAATACATTTCGATACTTGAGAGAAAAAGCGTCATAACAATATGAGTGCCATATATAAAAGGCGGTTTGAGGCAGTGTTCGTGCTAAGTTATCCAAAAATATTAAGAATGAACTTCGCACAGGCTGTAAAATGTGTGGCGATCTGGCAACGTTGTGTCTACCGGCCTGCGCTAGACCGGCTCGTTTATCCCTTCCACTTTCTCAGTGACTGCTGAGCATAGGAGTTAGTATATCAACTAGTACGATAAGACGAAGATTGCAAGAATCTGGCATCAAAAGTAGAAGTAGCCGTTTTTGACCCAAAAGCATATCGAAAAATGACTAATTTGGGCAAAGTAGAATTTAGACCGTGACTTTCACTGATTAATCTTCATTTGTTTAATGTAATTACTAGAAAGACCAGAGTCTGGACGAAAAATGTTGAAAAATTTTTGCGGCGTACAGTAAAACACACGCCAAAGATGCACGTTTACGGATGCTTCGCGGAAAAGGGGTTCGGGAACCTAATCGTTTTTACGGAAACTCTGAGTGTGTGCCATGCTATTTTTGGTGAAACGTTTTTGTGCGTGACACTATATTTCGGTCCAATGAAAACGTCCTCCGGATTAATCTATCTACGTCCAGTAAGTCCTCACAGAATTTTCGTAGTTTAGTATCCATAACTTCGTGGTAAATTGTTAAATTTAATCATATACAGAACTAAAAAGTATAAAGTACTGGCCGTATTAATTCTCCGTTTGTTCTCGCCCTTTGCAATACTAAGGTAAATTCTGGCTCGTTAGTGTTTCACTGGATTGTAAGCTTGCAAACAAAAATATTTATTAGAATGTTGCCTAGATCAAATTAAGAATTTGCTTTCTTTTCCCAGAAATCTATCAATCATAGTAACTAAATCCAACGCGACCTTGAAAAAAACTAATCGGATCAGGAATTAAAAACTCTCCTCAACAATTTGTGCACTCAACTTTATTTCATTTATTTGTCATATATTAGATACACGTATTATTAAAGTTTTGTTTTTTCAACCCGTTCGAATTCTTTTCCCCTTTTTCCGAAAAATAATGATACTACTAAAAGTAAACCAATTATTTTGTGTAAGCAAAGATTGCACTAAATCCAAACATGTTTTCCAATCAGAATTGCTTCAAAAATAAACATAATACGAGGAGAATAAAACCATTCAATGATTTTTGTGTTTATTCGTTTGGCCTTCATTTCATATCAAAAGAATTGTAACAAAAGTAACAATCAGTAGAAAAATTCAATATTTACTATTTCTTTTTAAAATAACCAAAAAGATTCAAATAATTTGGGGGAAGTTTCTTGGTATTTCAGCGTTTCAGTTGTTGATGAACGATGAATTTTTGTTGTTTGAATGAATATCATCATCATCATGTCTTCAGTCAACAATTCTTCCCGTTCATAGCCTCCTTCTGCACTTTAATGTGATGAACACCAGCCGGGATAATTTCGTTTACTTAAGAACTTAATTGAGTTATATTCATCGGCTCCTGAAACGGAGTCCTATATAAACAAGTGAACTTCATCGTCTAAGACATCTATTTCTAGCGCAAGGGTTAAATACAACACATTAAGACCTGATAAATCAACATTAATGCCAACCATAAGACGTAGATAAGTTCCTCATCGTACTAAGTCGGATGCCTGCAAATAAAACACAATCAAGCTAACACTTCCGCAATCCTGCCTTAAACCCAGCCCCAGATTCGTGCTTCGTTCCATATTCATTCCCGGTTCCTGCATATTTCAAGGATAGCACGGTACGCCAAGCCCCGCTATAACAACAGTTGAAGCTCATGCCGTCGGAAGGATTTCCTAAAATCACGTCGGAACTCCAAGCAATCTACACCCCGAAAATTAAATATAAACAAGAAGCAACTGATGATATTGTTAATAAACCGAAAACTTTTCTGACCCCTATTGGGTATTCTGGGGATGATGTAGAACATCATCATTGTCGAAGGACGAAACAGCAGCAGGAGGTAACTTAAGGTCAAATAAACCAAGGACCATATTCAATGAGTGTTTACAGAATGAAGATCCCACGGAATTACTGAGGATGCTTGCCGCTCTACGAGCCGCTCCACTTCTTGTCGATAGTTTCCAGTCAAGAGCTACTTCGTTTCGTGCACGTTAACATCTAATAAATATATGAAATGGTCTCTTCCTGTGATATTATATTTCTTTTATATTACAACAGCCCACTCGGGACGTGCGCCAAGGAGTTGGGGCTGCATTACTCGAGAAATTAATATTTTCCGATTTTCTAGTATTAGACGTTGAGCGGCGTGAGCGCAAGCAGCAGATAATAAGCTACAGGACGACAGGACGACGAACGACTAAGAATGGCACGGTCGAAGGACCGAATAGGCCTATGTGCTTGCTGACAAGTCCAAACGATTATTTTTAATTAAGGACCACTTCATGGGGCTGCTTTATTGCTCTTCGTTCATTTTTATTGGAATCAATTTTTCTTGCCCCGAGCGTTATAATCCCTCTGCAAAGAGGGTCGAAGAAGACTTTCGGGGGACGAGGATGGGCGCAGTTGTTGACAGCGTAGTAGCTCATATCGGAAACGTGAAATTCGTTTCGATGAAATTGACGAAGTAATTATCTTATTATGGTCGGAATGCCATCGGTGGAGAGGATTGATTATTTCGAAGGAGAAATGCGTAGTGCTTCGGCAATGACAAATTTCAAGCGTCTTTCAAATTAGAACTGTAAATCATTTAGTAGTCAACGAATACTAACTGTGTTTTTTTCAATTGAATTTAATTCATGAGTACTGCATGAAAATGATAGGAATAGAAAAGTAGAGTAAAAATTCATTTTCTTGGTTTCGAATCAATCACACAATTTCCAAAGGTAATAGAAACATGAGATGTAGGAAAAAATAATCTCTAAATTGTCATGGAGCTATGACACAAATTTTTGGTGCCTATTATGTGTATGTGTTCTTTTTCATATGTTCAGTGTTTTTTCGAAATAAACTTAGTCACAATTATCACTAGCCAAACTTTGCCAATTACCTCTTTTTTTGCAATTCTAGCAAACCATTGCCACTGCACTTTTGAAGCTCTTTGTTCCGCCATCATCAGGCTTATCATCGCTAATGTGGACGCTATGCTACTATTAAAATGTCCTCAACTACATTTATAGTTAACACCAAAACAATTCAACGTGAAAAATGTGCTCAAAACTGCAAACGTGAATGCGTGTGAACTTCACATAAGTTTGTAATTTCAATTCAGACTTCTACTCCTTCCACATTTTCCCAAGAGTCTTTTTGCCAAGTGTGCTCTTTAATAGCTGTAGTTGTTCCTTTAAATTTAATCCCAGAAAATGCTGAAAATGCTAATTTCACATTTTACTCTGCATTTAATCTCCAGCATGAGAAAATTGTTTCAAAGCAACTTCTTGTGTGCATTTTTCAACAGAAAGGAGCAATAGACATCCTCTTCATTATAGCCAACCAAAAAATACACTCCAAGCTGCATTCAAAGCGTAAGGTGCGATAAACAGCAATAAACTGCGAAAAGGAACGCCATGCGGAAACATTCAGACGGACTGTACACTTAGCGAAGCATGCACTCTAGCAACTTTAACTGGCGTCTTGAGCACATCAAAAGAGGAGTCTTTCTCAAGCACCATCTCTTAACACTCCGAGCCAAGCACACATATCCTTTCTTGATATCCACTGTGAATTTCCTGGAGAGATATCAGCCATAAAGCAAATATGGAACGCGCTTAAGTGCTTTGCTCTGACAAACTACGAAATAGCATAAGATGTCTCCTGTAGCCAGGAGTTCTTTGTGGCGCACATCTCCGGCGAATGCATCTTCAGCCAGTCATCTTGCACTTGACTCACTATTTGCCATATCCTCCGTATCCGTATTTGCTTTATCCACCGTGTGTTGGGTTGCTTTAATATTTTGCATGCGGTCCTTGAAGATCAACCAACATTTAAACGCGAGAGAAAGATGAGTCCTGTGTGCGAAAAAATAACAATAAACATTGAAAATTCGTTGCATCTACGGGGATTCGCGCACAGAAGTAGTTTTTCAAAGACTGCTAAAGTGCATTGGATAGTCCTTTGTGGTAAGAAGACTCGTATCTAGTATGATGCAGTTTATGGAGTGTCACGGGATAAACGGTGTTAATACTGGTTGCAAACTTTAAGAATGTATAATGGATATTAAGTCAAGCTTATCAATGCTTTTATTAAGATGATAAGCTAAGACATCATCTTCATTTGAAAGACAGAAGCACCAATATTGGACGCCTCTCATACACAAAGGAACTGTAGACGCCACAGGACATCGCGAAATGACCAACAAACTCAAATTCATAATAGGAATTGCTTTTGTTGCTTTTAATAAAGCACTCGCTTAACGAGACCTCCCGAAAAGTTGAGAGTGCACAAGGCCACCGAAAGGATTTCACGCCCCCCCCCCAGCTGAACCGCCATATTGTCTTCGACCCACGCTATCTTCCATTTTTCCGAGGTTGTAGACCCGCAAACCCGCAAACCCGCGTATCCTTGAGAACTTGTCGCCTTCTTCGTGCATTAGTTGTTCTCATTAAATTTTAAGTTGCCTCATTATCTAATTGAAAAAAGCGCCTGGCAACTAAGTCAGAAACGTGGCAGTGAACATCGCTACCAAACTGTGTTACTTAATGACGTTTCGAGTGAAAAGCGATTAAAAAGGACTCTAATCAGAACGATGGTGTAGTCGTGTCAGTTTTTTTTCTTTGTGCTCTCTACGTGTATTGGAATTTTGTAGCAGAGAGCAGTGTGGGTGTGTTTCGGAAATGAAATGTTGTTATTCTATCTGACTGTTGGGGCAGGTGGAGATTCGTTTTAATTAACTTAAATTGAACATCTAGGAGCTGAATTTGCTTTGATAGATAACACCTTCCTGAACAGATTTGAAAATAAAACAATCTAAATTAGGTTTCAAGAAACATTGCCAGATGTTAGAAAGGTACTGGGATTCAACTTATTCTACTTTTAAATTGGCGACAATTAAATCAACAATTAATTTTATTTATTAATTTTAAAATAACATAATGTTGAACTATCAAAACGAGTATAGCTTTTAAAAAAATTTTAAATTAATAACATTTCAAAAAACCTGATTACACAGTTTTATTAAATTATGAACTATTAATAATTTTACAACGTTATCTTACCGGAAAAATTTGTATTGCTTCAGTGGGAATTAAGGGTGTGGTTTTATTTAGATTTCATCAGATTTATTTCATGAAAAAAGGCTTAAAATCTGATGTTCACTATAAACTACGCTGAGGTTTAATCGTAGAAAGCTATGTAATATGAAAAATCTATGGGATGCAATTGATTCTTAGATATTTTTTCAAAACAAATCTTTTAGCCATCTTCTTTTTTTAGAAAAATCATCAAGAACTTCTATATTTTTAATTAATTAATTATTCTTCATGGAATATGTTGGGAACCTTGAACAATCAACCACAAGTATTTTTTTATTCTTGGAGATTTTTTTCGATGCATTTTTGCCTTCTTGGAGTTTTATACTATAGCATCCAGAGATCGTATCTAAAGATCTCGATCACCCCATATCTATGACTAATACCTACCGTAATCATCATAAGATGTCACCACATATAAGCGTTCTAGTAATATAAGCAGGCGGAATTTTAAGCGAATCAATCATTACCGCATCACGTCCCGACATTAAAGCAACCTCAATTTGAAATTACAAAGATGAGGGGAAAGCTGGTCGGTCGGAATAATTTCATATATCCGATTGTCGTTCCTCTATAGAATTTTCGCGAATACCTGGAACAATGCACTAAAACAATATGATCAAGATAAAATTTGATGATTAACTCTGATGTGGAGTATTCCATAAACTGTAAGAAACTGGATAATTACTAAATATATGTATTAAAATACCATTCATCATTTCACTTGAGAAATCATGAGTGGCTACCATTTTCCTTTTTACGAATAAGATACCATTGTACTTTGATTTATGACGACAATCATTCAAACTATATTTTTTTCTGTTGATCATCTTCCAGAAATAAATCGATTCATTTCCAATGAAATGTGCTGTGAGATAAATGAAAACAAAATATTTTGAAAGCAAGTTACAAAAACAACCTTCGACAACACATTGGAAAAAATATTTTGAAAGAAACAATTCAATTTAACGTGTTGAAATCTCGATGAATTATTATTGAAACAAATTCAGCAAAAAAATAATAATTTCAACTAATAAACAATTGTAGATCAATGAAATGAACATACGCTGCTTATTAGAATTATTGATAAGGTAGCATTTCCTTAAACTATTTTTCAAAAAAAAAGTCGTTTGATAAATGTCAACTGAAAGCTTTTTTCTTAGAAACAACCTCGAAACATAGTTCGGGATATGAAAGATTCCACCATGAAGTTTTTAGGGGTGAAGATGAAGATTATTGGGTTTGAAAGAGGGATTTATGGGGATCGAAAGAGGGGATGCCCCTACTACTATGGCATAAAAAGTTCGCGTCGGTCACAGTCCCATAAGAAGTTATGGGGATTCCCCTACTAAAAAATGGTTTTTTGGCCTATTTCCAGAGATCATTTGAAACCGTAAAATTGATCTGCAAAGAGAATTTTATACTTTTTTAAAAATTGGAAGTATTTAAAAAAGTTAATAGACACTTTTATTGCAAAACACATATAAAATAAATAAAATAAATTATAAAAAGTTTTTACCATAAATGTCATACTAATAGGACTAACACTTTGGACCCACGTTTTGACATTTTGCATTATGTCCTTATTTTTTGCTTGGTACTGATTGCTTAATTTTACTTTAATTAAACATTTGAATGTTCTATTGGCAAAAAAAATTATTAGGGAAATATACGCCATGTTTTATAGAAGTTTTTTTTAAATACCAATAAGTTTTCCCAAACTTATAAACAAAATTTTGTAGAAAAAACTGCTTGTTAACATTTTTTCCAGAAATTCCATCCAAAAAAGTATAGTGTCCCAAAAAAGCAGGAAATTTAAATTAGAGGAAACTATGCGGACAACATTTTTCTTAGACGAAAACAATTTGAAACCATTTTTATGAGCCCGTTGTTGTTTTTGTTCAATAAATAAGAATTTATAAATTATTATTTTTCAAAACATATTTGGTTGATAAGTTTTAATGATGAAATACTTTCGTACGATGCAATAGGACCAAACAATGAATTGATGAGAAATCCAGAGATGTTGTTTGGACAACAACCACCAATTCAAATAAGGTGGTTGGTAACTAAAGTACATAACAGCCTCTTTTATGCACATTTAGTTTCATGCATTGCTGAACAACTAAATGCTTCCGTTATATGAAAACACTTCTTCGAATAACATCAACAAGGCAATCCAACTTTTGCAAATGATGATTCGTAACACGGGCCCACATATAACAATAGCTTCGAAACGAGTCCTGATCCTTCCATTCTCCGACCCCAAGTCGGGACGGTTGAGGGAAGGTTGATATTATGAACCCACCAGATACCGCCCCGTCACCAAGCCAGCCGAGACTTATGTATGGCTCGCGGGGATGCAAATGATAACGATAATGGGGTCGATAACGAGTACACCGAGTTTCGGCAACCTCCAGCCAAGATGATTTCAATAAATTCATTGGCCGTGGTATCACGGTTGGTTCTGAAATATGATATGATTCTTCCTTGGTCCTTCGTCCTCCAACTGTGCTGCATTTGCTGTGGGCAAGGTGGGGGGATGGAATCGGGTCGATGGAAATAAAGAGTTTTACCCGTTGAACTCATATTAAATTTAAATTTATGTTGCCTGTGGATAACTATGTTTTTTTTTCGCTGTTTATCCACGATAAAGCGGAAAACAAAGCTTCGTAAAGAAATCTTGAATAAATTGGATGCTCATAATTTGATTCTTGAGTTTGTAGCTTGTAAACCCTATCCCAAACGATGGATGATTGTTTAGCAAATTGCAATTAATTCAAGAAACATTTTTCATTCAAACTATGTCAACAAATCATCCTTAAATTCCATACAACTCCAATTTCAAAAATTGATATAGTTTCAGGTGAAATGTTAATTTGCTCGCAAACCTCACGAGTACCACTTTTATCAACCATAAAAACTAAACAACATTATCAATGTTCTTCGCTTTAAAACTTCAATTGTCACATTAAATCCCTTACAGATTTTTGTACAGAAATCTGCTTAAAAAAATCACCGAAACTCAATAAATAATTACTGGGATATTAATGCCCAGAAACAATTACAAAAACCACAAATTCCATTTATGACCATACATCAATCAACATTTTAATCAGCTCAAAAATTCAAGCCGTCAAAATGTCACTCATATGTCTCCAGAGCCGATACCATTTTGTGCCATCATTGCAATAACTTTCAATTTGACATCAGGACACTTGAACCTGGTAATCAGCTCGTCCAGCCGCAAAGCCAACCGCAATATCGTAGGCGTGTCACCAAACTACTTCTTTTTACCACATCCCCCGTTACTGCATTGAATATTTTCGTCACCGTAGCAAACATCCTTTAAAATAAAATTGTGAATTCTCGTACATACTTTCATGCTTGTGTATTATACTGAAAAGAAGCAATTTATTATAATTTAAACGTTTTTCCCAAAAAAACATCCAGCAGTTTCCATGAAAAAAATTAGGTATTACCGATGATAAGCGGATGCAATTTATTCAACAAATAACAATAAAATCCGTTATCATCACACTTTGGGACGGAGACGATTACCTCGATGATACCCGAATTTTTTTATGTTTCAGCCTTGCAAGAAGAATGAGAAAACTGAAAACAAGGATCGCCTTTCGTCTAACCACATGAGAATAGAAAAAAACACCAAGGCTGAATGTATAGTAAGCCAATGATTGATTGCATCGACTAAAGTCGAAACTGTTAAGCTATAACAAAAGTTGTAGCTGGTACTTTATGGAATGTCACACAACAGATATGATTGTACCACCAAAAGCTGATGTGATTCCTGATTTGAAACGAGTATAGTAAAATAATTTATGACTTTTGTTTTCTGGCACTTTGAACCTCATTCCTCTGGTAATAATGTGTTTCCAGCATACTTTTTGCTGAGATTAATTTGCTGAAATATACGTCCTCTGGCTTTTTGCGGACAATGAAATGCGGTCTTTACTGCAAGACGTCATTACCACAAGTGATAGTAGACGATGTGTAATCGTCCATGTGCATTTATTCGTGTGACTTCAATTCTGTCAAATTAACAGATAGCTATGTCAATTTCATTAAGCGGGCAAAAAAGCTTATAACTATTTAATTTGTATGTACCGATATAAGTATGATTGCATTATTCCTAAGAGAAATAAGAAATATGAAGATATTTTAAATTACAATTTTCAAAATAAGGAAAAATTTGTGGGATGAAATTGAAAGTGTTTGGCGAAAGCACATTCTGCATTCTACTCGCAAAGAATTACAATTTAATTAATGTACACTTGAATTTTTCTTTGTTCTACATCCAAGGTTTGAATCGTATTGCAGCCGGGAAAAACATCAAATAAACAAACAAGAAATGAATGAAAATGAAAATGAAAAAAAATTCAATACCTATGCTTAAAATTAACTTCACACACAGACGAATTGAGTATTCATCGAAGAGCTGTTAAAAGACCCTTGAAAGCTGCTGATGTAAAGTATTTAAGAATATTTGCTCTGATTCATGGATACCTAAAATGAGCCTCCAACTTTTTCGTTTGAAAAAAAAAATGATTTAGTAGCAGTATTGAAAAAAGATGTAAGAAATGTGTTCTAATTATGAATGAAATTGTAATGAACCACAAATTTGAGACCAAAAATATGGCTTGTTTAAAATTGGCATGTTTCCCATATCTTACGTTGCTTCCATTTATCCTATTTACAACGCTTTTTCATCCTGCAGGGACTTTTTTGGCGATCGATCTCTGAGAAGTACTAACTACTCGTTTTTAATAAATATTCAATTAGGTTTTAATCATTCGCCGCTTAATCGTATGAAATATCGTTCATCCCACTTCAAAATCACATCGTTCCTGATGGCTTCAACCGAATATCCTGAATCGTTCGAATTCCTTTCGTTCGCCCCCAAGACTACCATAAATCTCACCACTCATCAACGCCCACCGTTTTGAACTTTTCCAACTGTGCCTTTGAGAAATATAAATCAAATGCTAATTTGTCTAACTTTATTTCTCAATTTAGACATATTAGCCTGCCTGCTGGTTATCCCTGAGCCCTCACTCCACACCAGGATGATTCTCGACCACTCCAAGTTGAAGTTGGCCTACCCGATATTATAATCCCTCCAACACTTTTTGATTTAGTGATGTAACTTGATAAGATTTTCTGGCTTTTACGGGTGCACAGGGGGTGGGAAGGTGGGTGCATGTTTGTATGTTTATTTGAGTAATACCTTAATATGATTTATTGTGGGTTTTAAACAAAAGCTTTTTATCCCTGGAGAAATCTAGAGATGCTTTTTCACTGGTACACTGTTCAACGAAATGATATCACGCTTGGATGGCTTCTACAGTGCCTTTTGAATGGATCATGATTACGGGGAAACACATGAAAACCTATTGAAACGTTTCAAATCTATGTGTTCGGTTTCTACCTCACATATTTTTAAGAATAATTTGCAGATCATGTATTCATGAACAAGAAACATGGAGTTTTCGCTAAGGGTTATGGCATTAAAAAACTGAAGAGGGTGGAGATGGTCAGTAATGTATGCATGTCGTCCTTCCCACTGGGTATTTCATTGAAAATTTTCATCAAAATGATCAAAGCTTGACGATTCAAAGAATATGAAATTAATGAATGAAGATTCTGCAATACAAAACATTGTGTAGGAGAAAGTTTATTCAGGAGGAAGCGTTTATCCACTTAATGATTTTTTTAGAAAACCTCAGTCAATTAACCTAAATAATACGTATTGTTCAAATGAAAGATATTATTAGAATTAGCACACATAACATCACATCTTTACAAATGATACAAAGCTAATAAACCTGTAAATGTAATTGTAAAATTACCTTTTGTAGAAATATTGTACCGTGAACGATACACAAAATTAAGAGTAACAACTGTACAACATCTTTGATTAAAATAAATCTTAATATTTGTAATTGATGCTAGCACTCTTGTTTTTTGCTTTTCAAAAACAGGAGCATGCTGGTAATGCCTCTTTTAAAAGGTTAGTCAGAGATATGAAGTAGTAGACACCTTTACAAATCATTTTTGCTGAAAACAAAAATAAACACTTTCCCTTGTTTCAATTTTAAAGTTTGAAATGGCTACATTATCTGTGAAAAGCTAATGGTTTCCAATTGTGCATTAAAGACAATTTTTATGCACGTAATAATTTACAATTTGCATTAAACAATTGTCTACGCACACTTTCAAAATTATTGTTTTCATTTCTTTCAGTCAACAGATTGAATATATTATATGAAACATTCAAAGTTGCAAATGAATCGGTCCACATTTGATAAATAAGATTTTCTTATGGTTGATTTACTCTAAATAACAAGCCGCGAACTGCGACCCTTGAGGTCCACACGGTCAACTTCCCAGTAATATCTAGATAAACATTAAAAATATTAGACACAATAATAATTTTGAAAATAGTACTTATTTAATTAATAATAATGAGAGGAATCATAGCAGTAACAGGAATGAGTTAATATTAATCGTATAATCTTTCTTCAAAAACTGATAGGAATGTATAAATTTTATAAACATTTATTACTGTGTTGTGCAAATCAGGCTAAAAAAATATTTTTTATGAAAAAAACCCTAAGTTTTCTCATTTTTTTCTATTAAATTAAAAAAACTGCTGAAACGGATCTTTATAATATTAAAATAATCAAAAAGAAGTTAAAACACATCGATTGACTCCTTAATGATGCAAATGCTATATCTGGTTCGTGAGATATAGTGAATGAAAGAAATTACCTTGAAGATCATGATGACTGTTAATGATTTTTTATTTTTTATTTAATGTTTCTTGTTCTCATAAATAAAAATTTTTATTGACGTTTTTCAAGCATTGCTTGAAGTATATCAATTTTATAAAAATTGAATACTGTCTTCCGTAACTCAGGTTAAAAATTTATTGTTTATAAAAAAACCTAATGTTTTGCACATTGTTTCCTTAAATTAAAAAACGGCTCAAACCATTTTTTTCAAAATTAGAGAGATTCACGGAAATTTTAATACGCGTTGATTGACACCTTGACAATGCAAATCGTATGTTTGGTTCGCGAGATATGTATAACGCACGACAGAAATGACCTTGAAGATCATGATGACTGTTAATGATTTTTTATTTTTTATTTGATTTTTTTTTTGTAATCATGAGAAAAAAATTTTGATGTCATTTTTATTGAAATTGTTTGGAATATATAAATTATATAAACATTGATTACTTGGACTTGACAATAAGGTTAAAAATTTATTTTTAAAAAAAAAAACAATTTTTTGCACTTTTTTTTAAAAAATTAAAAAACGGCTCCAACGATTTTTTAAAAACTTAATAAAATTACACAAAAGTCAATACGCGTCGATTGATATCTAGAACAAGGAAATCGTACGTTTGATTCGCGAGATATAACGCATGACAGAAATGACCTTCAAACGGGCAAAACAGCAAACCCCCCGACCGAGGTGTCCCAAAAACTAATCAGCTCTTAAGATTGCAAAGTCGCTTCGATTGACACCTTAACGAAGTTGATACGATTTTGTTTACGTGAGGTATGCTCGTAGAAAAAACTTTCCACGAACGTACAGACGTACGTACGTACGTACACACACACACACATCTCCCTTTCTAAAAACACTTTATATATACTCTATAGACCTCAAAATGTAAAGAAATGTTGAAAATTTTAATTTGGATTTTCGAGGCGATTACAAGAACTTCCCATATACTGGGAAGTTAAAAATTTACCAGAGTTCGAAGTACCCGTGCTTGATAAAGTCTCACGAACCGCATTCAAATGTAAGTTAACTTTTTAAAGATTATTTCATAGCTTATGACATATTTTCCATCCGAAGATGTTATCAAAATATCTTCGAATAGAAAAAAATGATATTTATTTTGACTGTATTTTACACTCAACGACTTTTCCTCGTTTCGTTGAAGAGTCAAATAGTAAATATATGTGGTATATTATATACGAACATATATGTGAAGTTATTGTCCTGCTGTGTAATACTTCACACTAGATTAAGTCAAAAAGTTTAATTTCGACATTTTGGTTTTCGCAAAAAAATTGCAGTGAAAATGAAACTATCCTGATCGATCAACCTCCACTCCTTGTAAGTGAAATGGTAATGATTGACTCGCCTGAAATTTCATCTGCTTGCATATGCCAAATGCATATTGCATACATCCAGTGGTGATGTCTGATATTAATAACACCAGCTATGTGTGTATAAAGCTGCAGCATACGATGTTAAGATCTGTTACTATTTGCGCTGAATTCTTTTCTTTTTTGTTCAGTGTTGCCTTATGTTGCAATTCGTATTTATTCAGGAAATATTGCAATGTGGAGTAACTCAAACTTTAAATTAAATATGAAATGATCATTTTGTTAGAATATTGTTTGTTTGATATCAGAACTGAAAATGTTTCTTGATATTTTGAATTTCAATTTTCAACCAGTTTCTGAGAGTGCATTTTTATTATAACAAATTTCAAATCTACAAAAAAAATAATCAAAATTTAAGCCAACAAACACATACCCATCGATCATCGCAAATTGAATCTTTTAAACTGCAGTACATCAAGAAAGAATCAACCTTCCATCCAAACGATATCAAATATTTAATAAAGTCGCGTAAGCCTTTTTATCTCTCGAGTGTAAATGGTAAGCTGAGTTGTTCGCCTCCAACCAAAGATCGTCTTCAATTTCTGCTCTATTTGATTTCGTTTGGAGCTGCCAGCCAAATAATTTGCCCTTACCTTTGTCAACTTCGAAAACACAGTCCTTCGGGCTGGATATACAATTTCAGTCCGAGCAGCACCGAAGAAGTTTATCCACTAGGGATTTTCGGGAGGCAACTTGTAATTTAAATCGGATTTTCATAGATTTCGCTACCCCACACCCGTAAGACACCAGTCACGCGGATTAAAATGTTGATTCGATATTTATAGGTAGCACTCCTGTCGCGTTCTTTTCTCCGCAGAACTGAACAAGACTCGCGGAAGGACCTAGACAACAGGGATTTCTTCGGGATCGAATGGCTGTGCGGCGTGCCGTAATTTGAGAGATGCCGCACGGTGCTGTGTGGTACGGTTCGAGCATTTAAGATTCTAGTTAAAGGACTTAATCAGGATGGATTTGAATTTATTTGCTCAGCGCGGAAATGATGGCTTTGTTGATGGCTTGCTAATGGTCTGTTGGAGTCGCCAGCTAGTTGTGGATTTAATTTAAGTATTTGCCATAGCGTCAGCAAAGTATTTGATGTTTAATTTGGCCGACAAGGACATGGCATCAGCAATTGCTAATATTAAAACACAGCAGACGTATGAAACGATGCAGGTTGAACCAGGTTCAGGTTGCGATGTGGAGGCAAGCCATGCGGTCCTTATGAACGATAATATAATATATTCGTAAACGGTTTTGATGCTACACTTTTATCTAAAGAGATAAAATGTTATCTTGCAAGTTTTGATTTCCAAACATCGTGAAATCACTGTGTGACTCTTTAAAAACTCTCGTTATATGCTTCCTTACTTTCCCAAAACATCTCCATTTTGTAGGAATAAATGGGTTTATTGTCTTCATCTCTGCCAGTCTTACAAATATTCTATATTTTGAATGTTCTTACTCTTTTTCCTGATTACTGCGATCTATTTGCATTCGTTTTTCGTATGGATTATATTTCAGGAGTTGCCTTGATATAGGATGCGATAATTTTCTTGATATGTGCCTAACCGACTTCAATAACAATTGGTTTGTGGTGTGATGTGTAATACTCATAACACCGATTGGACACTCTTCTGAGCCAGAATATCCTGACTATCAGGGAAATAATTGCTAGCGAACGCTAGTATTTAACCCATCCCTGTTGTTTGTGATTCTGGTCTAAATTTAATACTTCAGAAAGGGGGGGGGGCGGTAATACGCGATCTACTTTACTTTTATTTTCCTTGTTTGGCGGAAGAATCTTAATGCTCTGAAATCTACTTAATTCCATTTTGATTTATGCCTGATACAGGATGTCTCAAAAGGAAGTTTACATATGTTTGGCTGACTGCGTAACGGCATCAAATCGGAGGCGAAGAGAGGAGTGCGAGTAGGCAGCCTGGCTCACAGTGTATACAATAAACAGTGCGCAAACGAGCTGTTAGAATCCAAAAATGAATAGAAAATTAAGAGAGATTTAATAGAGAATTAAGAGAGAATTCAGTTATTTCTATGTGAAACAGAAAACCAAATACGTGTGTCAAACAAAGTAGAGCATATGGATCTATCCCGTAGAAACGCGGGACGCACGTGATAGTGTGCTTTCATATGGTCGATTAACTACTGGTTCTTTCATAAACTGTGGCCTGGCTCTTGGGAATTCAGTTGCAAAGGAGCGTTTCTCGCGAGCGGACCGTGTGCTATGCGTGCGAGAGTTTTACGAAAACGATGATTCACCGACTAGAGCGCGTAGACGATTCTGCTTCACTTGAATGATGCGCCAAGCATCTCTTTCTTTCGAAAATGGGTGAGAAATATGAAGCGACTGGTTTAACACAAAAAAAACCCAAATCAGAGCGGCCAAGGTCATCAGTATGTTTGTGAGGATCCAAATCTTTCAATTCGGAAGCGCGCAAGTGCTTTAAATGTGCATAGATCATCATTATACCACATGTTGCATAAAGATTTTTCCAGAACTGCAAAACTTCTCTGGCTATAAAACAAAGAAAGAACATGGTTCCAGCAGGACGGGGCAACCTCACACACGTTCAATACGTCTTCGCCTAGAGTACGTGAAATTTTCTCTGACAAATTGATCTCCATGAAAGGCGACATAAACTGGCCTCCACGTAGTCCTGATTTAACTCCTGTGGACTTTTTTCTGTGGGGTTATCTCAAATCAAAAGTTTATAAAAATACACCGACTTTTCTAGCGCATTGGAAAGAAAATATTTGCTGCCGAGCCACCATTGAAAATTTGACCGTTCGACTAAATGAACGCGAAGTTTCACATTTAGACGATATTATTTTTAAGAAATGGATTCCCAAATACTGTACTTTAATAATTAATAGACATTTTTTAAAGACATCTTAATTTGTTATTTTATCGACTCACAAAATCTTTTAAGACACCCTGTACTATTATTGCAAAGCGAAATTTTCCCAAATGTTTGATGCACTGCAAGCAGTTTGTTTCTCAGCTTATTTCTAGTGTAATTTTAAGCTGCATGCTTTCATTTGGGTTTACCAGTAGGACTAACACCAGCATGATCCAGTCATTCTAGGTGATTTACTAGTGCTCACTTGACTTGAAGAGAGTAAAGAGCAATTCTAGGAGCTTTATCGTTTTTGGAGACTTCGCTATTTGTGAGGGTATTTATTTATTTTAGCGAGACAAAACTAAACTTACAATCGAATTACATAAAGATAATCAGTACCATGTCCCTTTATATTTTATGTGTGTGTTTTTAAAGCTGCCTACAAAGACGTTTTTTAAAATAATTTAGGACTTTAATGGCCGATCAATGCTAACTTTTGAGAGTATTCGTCGTTAAAGTGGTTTTTTCCTTATAAGGATGAAGAAACATTCCCATTTATATGAAAGTAAATCTTATGCAAAAATTATTACAAACAATAAAATTCTTATGGTCGATTCATGAAAATGTACTTTACACTCTCGTAATCACATTTTGAGGATGCTTTCCTGCAGATAAACTGCATGAGTATTTTTGACAATACAATGTTAGCACCGCGCCCAAATACAGAGTTTCAAAATCTAATTGTATTAAAAGTTGTCCTTCCTTTTTGCCTGTGTGAAATTTCGGGCAACATAAAAGCCAGCAGTTCAGGTTTCAACAGTGGCCGTTTTGCTTCGTAACTTCTACCCTGGAACTGGGATGATCCTGTGAAATAAGCCAATCTTGTATGCTAGCAACAAACAATGTGGAGTGGAACTGGGAGGTTCACATATCCCATTCACATTTTGCTTACACGATGGCAATCGTGGCTCAAAATTCCATGGAATTTTCACCACTTTCCACTGTGTGGCTACTCATGGTTCGGGGATGTTGCCGAATTGCAACAAAACTGTAGTGGATATGCCCAGGATCCCAATTCTGGTAAAATATTTAAATTTCACAATTAAACTGATTACGTGGTAAAAAGGGCTTTTTCCCGCGGTGAACACTCAACGGAAGGAGCGACAATTCAGTAAGTGGCCCAAGAATGTTCTGCCTCAATAAAATAATTGTATTTTATTTTCTGGAAAATTGTGCAACTAAATTGAACAATTGTACTATCCACATCTGCAGCTGCATCGTGTCGTCTTAGTGAAAGTCGTTATTTATTTTTGATATTTGAATGATAACGTTTTCTTACCACCAAGTTTGTATTTGAGTTTTAAACTTGAAAATGGAACTTAAAATAACGTTTCTCAATCCTTAGCTAAGCCATCATAAATCACCTAATCCCATAATACAATATCAAACCCCACCAAACTGCATCTTCAATTCCTTTTTCGATGCATCCTTACTCATACTCACTAACAGAGTGTAAGACGAATCGATAGCTGGGATTTAAATGGAACATCAAAACGATTCACCTTAGTTCGACACAAAACGATGGTCCTGGAAAGTTAGTCCACCATCTGAACTAATCTCTTGGTCGTGCTAGTTATCTTCCATCTGTTTATGCAGCTCATAAAATCCGTTTGAGTTTTCACCAAAGTGAAAATTTCAAAAGTATCTGCATTTGATAGGCGTCCTATAAACTTTATCGTAGTTTTATTGGAAACGATTTGTGGCCTCCCACTTGGCTGGTATTTCCAATCGGTTTATGGTTTGACCGCATCCCGTCTATTGGATGGAGTCCTTAGTGACGTTGCAGCGGATAAACTGTAATAAGCAAAAAGTTTACTTTATTGCTTTGGGTTTTAAATAGATTGGATATGAATGGATATAATACCAGACACCTCAAAAGTTATCCATTGAATATATTAGGGCCTAATGTTAACTTTTTCTTTTATTGGTAGGATAAATTGAATTGTTGTTAAATTCCAAAAATTCTTTAGATTATTAAAATTAAGAAAATTTTCATTGATTTAAAATGAACAGCAAAAAATAATATTTATTTAGATTATCAAAAGTTTGGTTTATAATTTTTCATCCAACTGTAAATTTTACTATTATAGAATAGAAGCTGAAATTTTTTCATACTAAATCTCTGAAGACTTTAATTGTATTTAATCTTTTTGATTTTGCATCACTTTTTCGGTTGCATGGTCGGCGACAGAATTAACAAAAAAAAATCAACAACATATAATGCATCTCAATTACAATTTGCCCATTTCGTAATGTTGCACCAGCCGGGCAGCAATGTACACTGATCAAGGACATGCATCCTGATATGGACCATAACCAGGCCAACTGATTTCCACTTGTGTTTTGATAATGAACAAATATCCGATAAACAAACTCGGCGTTGATTGAGCGCGCCTGGAAGACTTGTTCACCACAACGAATTTTTCAGTTTTAACGACATGCTCTCCGAACAGCTTCCTTCACTCCCACTGTAGACCAAACAACCTTCATCCCCCTGAAATTTGCGAATGCGTGCAAGCATCAAATCTGAATCCAAGAATAACAAGTCATCGTCAGCATCACATTCATCCTCACCAACCATTCGTCCCGAACTGAAATCAAAGACCAATATTTGCCAATTTTAAAACAACAGGATAGCAACTCATGCATGATGAAAATTGAAGTGTCAAAAAGCAAAGAAGGATGTCAACACGACGCGCCTGACATGACCATCCGCATGAGTACGAATCACCCAGGTGAGTTTATAATTGGAAATCGAATGCGACCAGGAGAAGCAGTGGTATCGTACTGGAATTTCGGGGATCCTGCGAAAGGATTGCTTTCCAGGATGTTTTATGTGTGGCGTCAGTTTGGTAAACATGCAGACTAATGTTGGAGCTTTGATGGAAGCTAGTTTCCAACAGGAATTCAGCACTAATATCACCTCACAGATACGCCCTAAGAAACGATAATATTTATCAGTTAATCTTGAACCAGCTATTGACTTCCCTACGGAGCTAATTTTATTTATTTCCATTTCAAAACATTTCAGTATATTTTGACTATTCTTGGATAGAAACTCTTTATTTTTTGTAAGAAAATCCATAAAAACTAGAGTAAAAAAGGTGAAACCCAGACCTAATTCACTGAAATCGACATCCTTCATCTGAAATTTGTCTACATTTCATCGCACTTTTGGTGAACACAGAGAATCCTGAGGTCTGAGGGCTTTCGTAGAGCTCTTGGGTTTGCTTACAATCAATCTTGATTCATATATAGTTGATTCCTAGAAACGGATAGTTTGGTTCATTTCAACAAAACACATATATTGAAAAATCTCTTGCTAAAATTTGATAATAGAGAAAGATATTTAGATAAAAACGTTATTATTGTCGAGATACAATTCAGTGTTGGTACTTAAACTTATGCTAGAGATACAGACTACAGTCTTAACATCTGTGTTTTTTTTCTGTTAGACATTTCAGATTAATGTTTACTTTAGTTTATAGTTGGTGAAATTTGCGGGGAAAAACATATAAAAAATTGGCTAGCGACTGCTTACAGCTAAGAACTTGCCTAGGTTAAAACTACCTAAGGATAAGCTTAAACATCTAGATTTTTGTAAAATGATGAAAGAAAGGCTGAAAGCTTGTTGATTGTGGCTTTTCTTTCAAGGAAAGCATGATACCACTTTCTTACTAAATCTTTTATTGTCAAGACTTGAGCCTGTGATGCAGCTGTGTTAATAAGAAGTACTAGGGCTATTCAAGGATAATCCTTAATATTTTTTTGAGGATTTGAAGCTTATTTTTATGGTGATTTTCCCATCGTCCCCAAACTGGTGCTGCGTAGAAAATAATTGACTGAAATACAACCTTATAGATGCATAGCTTGCTAGATGTGGAAAGTTTGACTTTCTATTAATGAGCGGACAAAACATCTTTATGCACATTTGAATTTTGGAGCAAATTTACCCGGTGTGATTTTCCCATGTAGTAAACTTATTATTGGCTACTGGATTTTCTAAGATTTGTTTCAAAATAAAATAAAAATAAGTTTGCAACGTATCTCTCAAAAATATAATGGTGACTATAAATAGGTTCCTAAGAATAACGCTGTATATCACTTTATTGCATATACATATTTGGTAACTAAATAGTTCTTTAAACACTCCGCGAGCAAAACAGTTGTACAGTTCAAATATTAAAGTTATCTTCTAGCACACAATTGACAAGTTTTCACATAAACTCGTATGGAACTTCAAATCATATCGACCAATCAATGCTCACGCCTTGATCCTAAGTTCCAAATAAGTGTGCTTCAATGTCAGTGAATGAAGTGATAATGATAAACTCACTTGAAATTCCGTCTGATTATATAGACGAAACTTTTAAATACTGTCTGTTATGTGTACGGCACTATAACGGTCGAATACGATTTTCATATCTCTTGCTACGTCTCTGGATGCTTGGTGATGCGTTTTTTAAGTGTTGCCATGCGTGTGTTTCAACGTCAAGTAAATTTCAACACGTTTTCATCCACTTAGATCAACTGAAATAAAAAAATTTCATTTTCTTCATTTTTGCTTCGCCAAGACAGGATCACAAGCTTAATTCATCCTTTTGGCAAAGTTTTTATTATATTTAAAATACTGTTCATGCTTATAAATACGGTGACAAAGTCTATTTACATTGATTCAATTCTTTCTTGAATTTTGACTGAAATTCTAGGCAACAATCAGAGAGCTTTTTAGGCTTTCGCTAATTTTATTTGTTTGAAAATATTAAATCAATATTTTTGAGTATTTTAGGCTCTATTCTTTATTTATTTATTTATTTTTTATTTTCTTATATTTTTTTTTCTCTATTAAAAGTTACTTTTTCCTAAATATATTCATCCGGATAACCCTGATTATAATCACGTTTTGAAAGTCAATACCAGGTTTTAAAAAACATCGAGATGATTATATGAATATGAGGTAGTATTTTCTACTGACTCCTTTATAAACTTTAATCAGCATTGTCAATAGACTTAAATAATTCAAGCATTTCCAGTCTCTGACCATAAAATTTGAGAAAACATCTTTTTGAAAGGTCATATTTAGACGAATTTGGAATGTATTCCCTGAAAAACCTTCAAAAGGCTACAAACCAGTTGACTGCAATGTTGTACGTAAAATTCTAATTTAAGTCATTCATGCCTACGTAAAATTCTTTTCTTTTGGAAACTGAGAGAGAGAGAAACTTCTTTAAGTCGATGAATGCTCAAAAATTCGCTGTTCTTATCAAATGTTCCCTAAAACATGTAAGAGTCCAAGTTTAGCTTGATGCGACATTGCATCCTGCAAATAAAAAATAAATTTAGCTTAGAATCTTTAAAAATGAAATAATGATTTAAATTTTTTAACGGACTTTCCTTTCAAAATTGAAATTCTTCAACATTCAACATGAGCCTAGCTATTTTTCGTTTTAAATGGCTGAGTAACCATATTACTGTATCAAATTTATGCTACTCTTGCCGATAGTTCTTGTTATCCAAGTTATTAGGCTTTCGTTGTGAAAATAAATAAGAAACCTCAGAAACATGTACACACGGATCTGAATAGTGCACACTATCTTCAACATAGACAATTACTCTAAGCCAGATATTCTTAACAAATCACTATGCCAACAATCATGAAACTCTCTTAATCAGGTGCAAAATCTTGTTGAGAATTAATTCATGCAACTTTTCCCAATTTCAATTTTCATCGTTTTGACAAACTCACGTCGTAAGGCTTGACGCCACTGCCATGCCGATGGATTCATTACAATTCCACCCTCCTTTCAACCAGTATCTACTAATTTACATATATCCCTTCCATTGACGGATCCATACAACCATTCATTGATTCCCGTGCGACAACCACGGCCAGGATGTATGCATGCATGCAAATATTTCACGCTTTCCTTCATCCTTCATCATTATATTGTTATTGAATACGGATGGAAGGTGTGATGCTGGTGAAGGTGATGGTGATGGAAAAGGTGGCTGTTTGATAGGAAATATTCAGCACCTGACTAGAAAAAAGGATATCAAGTGTTGCTTTTTGGAGACATTGTGACGAGGAACAGACGATAGTAAATTGACAAGTTTCCTTTATTATGTCGACGAGTTATTGTCCTGGGAAAAATGAAGATTGAGTTCATCCTTTTTTGGTTTGGAGCTTCTGCCGGAGAATTGATTTTTCGACATCACGGTCGCATGGTGGAAAGACATTCGAGTCACTTTGACAAAGTTGCATCCTTTCATAACACTTAACTCGTATCCTTAATACTCGTATACTTATCTAACTTTCCTACATAGACCACCTTCTTGTAGCCCGGGTTCGGATGCTAAAAACGAACGGACGAACAACAAAGGCTGCAACCATAATTTATAATTCAACTACTCTATTTTGTAATTCCCTAGCACGCCCATTGTGGTCGCTACTATCTCTTTGAAAATAAAAACTTTTCCAGTCAGATAATTATTCAATGTTCCCAGGCTAACACTTTAATTAATCGTTGCACTATTCAAACCATGTGTAGCGCCACACTTCAATCCACGCAAGTAGATCGCCTGCACACTTTCGTCCTGTTTGCTTGTAAAAAGCTATTAAGCCAGACTTTATCCACCTTTGCACGGTGCCCGAGTGAAGGTCCGGAGAAAGCACTTAATGGCGTTGACTTCAAATTAAATGCTGTCGTGCTTGGCAATCGTAAAAAAATTAAATTGGCCGAGACTCGTGCAATCAGGGCGTCACAAGCATGTAATTGGGGTGATTCCAGGATAACATAGGTTTAACGGATTAATACCTCCCGGCGGAGGACATGTTGCCTTGTGTCGTGCGAAGTGAATTTTTATATGCACTATGCTTTTTCCTAATTGTTTGTGTTTGTGGAAAGTCAAGCCTGCATTTTAGCAAGGACCGAATGGAAAGTGGCTCAACAGGCTACTATGACATGCATCACTCAATTAAGTGATGGCTGAAGAGGATACAGGTGGCTGGAATGCCGAAGGAAGCCATAAGAATGATTTCTATATAGGAGCAGCCATACAAGATGAATTGATTGTGAGGTTTGTCAGGATTCAATTCAGAGGGAATGCAATAAAAATCGATCTATTTAAAACACAAAACAAACGTTGATTTGGTGTGGAGTTTCTCAATACTGCATTTCAAGAAAATATGGCTGATCATCTTACAAGGCCGACTAGATATTTTAATTTGGTCGATAAGTATTATTCGGAGTTTAAAATTCATTCAAAATTCACTTGCTTGTCTGCAGATACTAATTGATAAATTTTAGCCTAGTCATACTCACAGGCTAAAATTTGATGCTTTCAATCAAATAGTACTTTTCAAGGCCATAATTCAATTTCATAAAGCCGAGCTCATTCTATCCTAAACAGTTGCCAAATTTTCTAGATACTTTCTGCACACCATCCAGCCCTTCCTCCACCAATATGGAATTCATTGCACTCGTCCATAGTCGTGTTTTGTGAGCGAATACAATAAAGGACAACCGAGACTATCATTCAACAACTGGCAAAAGTGAGAAGTAATTAGCTTCTTAATTGAAGTTGAGAGTTTTCGATTGTGATAAGCAACAATAAATTGCTCCATTACAGCTGAAACATCTACAAGGACCCGCCGTCAGTAACTTCACTCTGGAGGATTCAATGGCGTGCTCAATGTTTATTATGAAAGACTGACTTTTTAATTGATGGAGTCGTAATTGATGTTCTCCAAAGGGATTTTATGGCGGATGAACGAGTTTCATAAAGAGCATGTGACAACAACAATTAGTTGCAGATACTTGAAACAGTATTAAATAGACATGATTTTGACGGATATAAATTAACCGAGGAATTATATCATCAGTTCGATCCATCATAGTAATTGCGATAAAGTTTTTTTAAAAAATAACATGAAAATGTTCTAGATCAGAAAGTTTCAACCTGCAGTGCAGCAATAAAAGTCAAACAAAAAACTTAGCTAAGAGAATGAGCAAATTTGTACAACTATATTTTAAAACAAGCCGCGAGGTGCGACTCTTGAGGTCCAAACGAACAACTTCCCAGTAACATTTACATAAATATTAAAAATATTAAACACAATAATAATTATGGAAACGATACTACTTTTAATAATAAAAATGTACTTCTCATAAAAGTTATTGGAATGACTTAATATTAATCGTAACATCTACGCGAGCGTCAATTGATTACGTAAAGATTTCCGTGGATTGGTTTGATTGAATATTCAGGTGGATCAATCGGAGGGGGGACAACTTACAAAGCCTTTTCTACGTTATTTGTTATTTTCATATCGATGCTTGAAGGACAAATCAGCGCTAGCAAAAATGAATGCAGTTTTTGTTATTACGACAACTGAAGAGATTTCGTCGCTTGGTGGCCATTTTGAATAGCTGCGGTCAAAACTTCTAGCACTTCGGCATAATCACTGAATTCGTATTTTTTCACGATTTTACATCAATGAAACTAATAATTATTTCTTATTTTCTGTTGATTTTGAGAAACATTGATTATGCAGTCGAAAATAGGTTCAATTGAATGTAAAAAGTAAAATATATGTATTACAAATGATAAACGAAGTAATTGAAATCTTACGAATTCTAAAGAAAAAAACTCTTAAAAACTACAATTTTTTATTTGATGAAAGCTTTTCAAAGCATATGATCTTAAAAAGTGTTGACTACAAAACATTTTACCATTCAAAACGTTGATTACCACAATTGCAAATTTGATTTGATTTGTATTGGTTTTCAACATTTAAGCAGTTTTTTTATTAAAGTTGAAAGACGGATCTGTGAAGACTATTAAAAATCTTCGCAAATTATGCAAATCATAATAAACTTGACTTTACAACAATGTCTTTAGAATAAAAGATTTAAGGTATACAAATTCGTATGAACCCTTTTTACATGGAGACTTTGAATGATTTTTTTATTTTAAATTCAATTTGTTTTGATGTCATAAGAAAATATTTTGCTGGTCTCTCTACAGAAGTTGATAAAAGTTTATAAATTTTATAAACATTTATTATTACGATGTTAATTTTATTATTTATTAATTAATTTTTTTATGAAAAAAACACTAATTTTCTATATTTTTTTATAAAATTAAAAAAATGGCTTTAAAGATTTTTTTAAATTAAAAAACATCATTAAAATGTTAATACGCGTCGATTGATTTCTTAATGATGCAAAGATTATATTTGGTTCTCTACATATAATAATTGACATAAATGACCATGAAGGACATGATGACTTTTAATGATTTTTTATTTTTAATTCAATTTTTTTTGTAATCATGAAAAAAAAAATTTGATGGTTTTTTCACAACAACTGTTTGGAGTATATAAATTATACAAACATTGATTACTGCGTCTTGAAAATCAGGTTAAAAATTTGATGTTGTTGAAAAAAAACAATTTTTTGCACTTTTTTTCAAAAAATTAAAAAACGGCTCCAACAATTTTTTTAAAAATTTGATAGAATCACGTAATTGTTAATACGCGTCGATTGACACCTTGATAAAGCAAATCGTATGCTTCGTTTGCGAGATATAGCGCATGACAGGGTTGACCTTCAAGCGGTGAAAACAGCAACCCCCCCCCCCCACCGGAGTGTCACAAAACTAATCAGCTCTTGAAATTGCAAAGACTCTTCGATTGACACCTTAACGAAGTCTATACGACTTTGTTTACGTGAGTTACGCTCTTTGAAAAAACAGTCCACGTACGTACGTACGTACATACACATACACACATACATACTTCTTTCTAAAATCACTTAAAATATACTCTATGGGCCTCAAAACGTAAAGATATGCTGAAGATTTCAATTTCGATTTTCGAGGCGATTACAAGAACTTCCCATATACTGGGAAGTTAATAAATCTAAAAACATTGAAACAAAGTCAGTCGAAAAGCTTTTGCTGTATGAAATTCGAACAAAGCTAGACTGGCTTGTTGATATAACCTTTTTTCATTTAGTTTTATATTAGATATGCTTCCTAAATTTTCTAGATAAATGTTTCTCTGAAAAAATATCTATAAGACTATTCGACGATCATCACTTAAGGTAGTACAAATAAGAAGGCCAAAAAACAGCGAGTTTTTATGATTTTTCTTTCTCTCAGCTCCTTCATTGAATAAAGAAAATGACACTTTGTTAACAATACATTTATTTTTTGAAAGGACAAAAACCTTTTTTTTAATTCCCCATTACGTAGCGTGTTTATAGAGGGTGCCAAAATTGCCACCTCCATAAGTATCCCATGGCATAGCCGACAGTTACTCTTAAAATTTGCAAGTCTGAAAACTCGAAAAGGGCTTTTAAAACTAGGGTCTCTTATGTGACAATTCAATTTCAATTTTTTTTTTAAAAATCGATTTTCAGTCGTTTTTTCACGCCGAATTGCTTTTCTGATTTTTTGGTCTAATTGTGGTGAATTGTCATGCAAAATTTGTTGATATATAAAACACATTAAAATTTATTAAAATCGAATGAGTATGCCCGAAGATTTACAAGCGAGAAAACCGCGTTTAAGGTTTGGCTACTTTTTTTAGTACCTTTTTTAAAAGAACTCATTTTTGGGACACACGGGTATCTTTTAAAACGTCAGAATAAATACTGAAACGTGTAAAAAACGAAAATATCGTGGTCGATTCTGAATGAAGCCAAGCGGCTGCGAGGAGTCAAAAACGCGCTCGCACTTAAAACCGTTTTGTACTAATCTAACTTTCAGTTTGTTTTTTTTTTCAAACTATTTTAAGAGGTCATTTTTAAAGATGCGAGGAGTTGAAAAATGATGCCAAAAAAATGTAGCGATATTTTGAAATTTACCTTAAATCGCAAATATTCTTCCGAAGAAATACCAATGAAAAATGAATCATTTGGGAATGGATTTGTTGAATTTGCTTTTTTGAATACACAAAACAGAAAACGTGTCTAAAACAAATACTTGAAATATTTTTTTACGAAAAAACAGTCAAGCATACAGATTAATTTTTAATATTTACGTGTTCACAATTTTTAAGGGGTTACATACCTTTTAAAGGGCGAAACAATCAAAAAAATCTGATTTTTCCTTAAATCAAATATGAAAATTATATTATTTTAAGTTTTGATATTTAAAACTTTGGGAAAATAATATTGAAACTATATGGATATAAATTTAAATTTTATTTGAAAAATTAACATTTTTAAGGTTCAAAAGGTATGTAGCCCCTGAAATGGCTTGTTTTAACTTTTCATTTGTCATTCAAATATTTTAAAATCCATTACGTAGATTGATTCATTTGAAAATATTTTCAGATTTTTGAGCCCCCTTTCGGACAATTAAAGTTATATTTGTGTGGTTACACTTCCACGTCGATTTTGCATAATTGTTTGACTCTTGATTTCCATTTTCAACTTTACTTTTCCTGCAAGTTCAAAAATATTACACGATGTAACGACTGGATATATATTGCAGTGTTCAACCACATTTAGTTGAGTAGCATTTTCAAAACACATATCTCATATTTTGGCGCTGTCGATCCCCCCTTATCTTGGAGTTCAATTAATGTACAAGACAGTCTATCAATTAGAAGGAAGTGATGCTACGCTTTGAAGCTAATTCCTTACTTTCATCAACTTCTAACTATTTCATTCCATTAAGTCCATCCCCTTAACATCACCATGTCTTCCAAATTAAGGCCAAGCAGCCGTTTTGTTTGCCAGTGTCAGGATGCGAAGGGTGAACGCCAGCCACCCGCCACATTGCTAGCCTTCAACGTTGTTCTGCCCCTCGAAAGTCATTATTTTACAAGGCTGAGTGGTGTGTGGTGAACAGATTGTCGATATTGTTCTATATGTTGCCATCCTTACGAACAACCGGACGTGTTTGCCTTGATCCATTTAAGTCGAAAGGTAAGCAAACAAAAAGGACGACCATTGCAAGGCAAACACAAACCATAGGCTATCCACCGCTCCTCTAACATACTAGCTCGCTTAGTATGTTTCGCTCTTCAACGTTATCCGTTATCCTTTCTTGTATTGCCATCAAAACATAAATCACTCTCGGCTCCAATTATTTTTCTCATACTTTTCACCAGATTAAGTTTCCATAGGCCTCGAACCCTTAACGAATTGTTTGCTGCTATGGATGGTGGCGGCAAAATATTATGACACATGGCAAGTAGTAAAAAGGATGATGAACTGCGTAATAGTATAGTGAATGGTGGAAAGTAATAATTTAATATCCATGACTGTACGTCTTACGGATAGGATATTGATCTGTTCATACTGAATTTGAAACTCATTCCTTTGCTTTACTGTAAAACTGCCTGCTTTGATCACTAAAGCGGCCTAAAACCACTTTAATTGCAAACTATTACTTTTGAGTTAAGCATTCATATGCGAAAATCTTGGGATATTGAACAACTTACAGGACGAATGACGTGAGTTTTCAAAATTGTGTCTCTCAACTCTTATATCTGTAAATTTGGCACGAATAAAAATCTTTCCTGAAAAGAAAACGATTAAATATATTTTTCTTTAAATGAATTAGAACTTTCAAAAGTTCTTGAAACCAACTCATATGGTTTCAGCTTGAATACTCCACCCACACGGTCAGCGTTTACTACCACCGTGTCTGCATATCGGTAAGTCCGTATATCAGCTCCCCTGAGAGACCCACAAATTTGAATAAATCTGAAATAGGCAAAAAACACATTATTTACAAACCAATAGAATACGTGCATATCCTCAAATTTATCCTCTACGTCCTGATCCACTTGGATTTGAATCAGGATCCGATAAATGACTGAAACTTTATGTAAGAGATGATAGAATGAAGGAGGCCTATGCTGAACGAAAACAACTCGTCAACAACCTTTAAGGCAACTCCACCCTTACAAGTAGTGCGTAGCATATCGAGTCCCTAAGAGACTTTGAACGGTGGATTCCAACGATATACGGACGGATCTTTTTTTTTAATGATACGAACCTTGCATATTCCATTTTCACATTGAAAATCAATATTCTAATGATTTTGTTCCGTCCATTTTTTCATGATTCTCTTTGTATTTTTCCTTCAGGATCGACCCATGTCCAAGAGATGTCCGCAAACGATGGTAGGTGCGAACTAGATGTTAGAAGTATCTAGTTTTGGAGGTGATGTGGAATTTGTGCAAACTTTGGCTAGTTTCATCGAACAATATGAATTCGATAAAGCTTAATGAAGAAAATTTCCCTTGATGATGTGAAATTTGAGTCATAAAGTAAACACATATTTAAATATTCTGGACTGCATTGGACAAATATTCAATGAGAAGTATAGCATTTCATGAATCAAACTAAGATGTGCAGTATTTTCCAATGCGCAAGTTTTTTTTTTCAATAAAAAACTGCAGAAAAACATTCCAAATAACTCTAAACGCTGGAACAATGAAAAAAGATTTTTTTTATACAACACAGTATACAACTTCTTGCAAAGTTTGGTCATCCTTCGGTCATTTGCTCCCAAAGATTTCTGTCGAACATTTTATTACTGAAAGATTCGTCCGACAAATCTAGCAATGGAAAAAAATGTATTTCATCCAAGCTCAGGAACAACGGAAAAAATTAACGCATATCATACCAACCAGCTTTAAGGATGCGACACTTTCAATCGAAACAATGAACAATGACATGAAAAGGATCCAAACGACATTTCATCAATCACCACGGATAATTCGGACATTAATCAATCTCGATTGACGCCGATATACAGCAGGTTTTTTTATATGTTTTCCAGAACACAATGGCCGATAGTGAAAGCCTCTCCACCCGCACCCATTGCGAAAGCTATCACGCCAATACTATAGCAAATCTGAACGCCGTTCGACCTGTGAAGGAAGCAAGGATACGGAAAAGGCCAAACAAATAGTGAGACTACTCTACGGCTAATGGTGGGTGAGAGAGTCTTTCTTCCTGCAATTCATTCAATCCAATTCATCGTTTCTGGACATTTATATTCTACCGAAATGTGCAAAGTGGTTTTTTGTGCGTGCGACATCTATTGGATATTTTTGGAACGAACATTAGTGAATAAATTGACTGAGGGTCCGAGCATTTTCGATGTAATGGCGCTTTTTTTCGTCACTGTTGGGTCAACCGTAGTCGTTCGTGCAAGAATTTATCACAGCTTTTGGATATGGTGGTGAGTATATGAATCTAGTCTATCTATTCAAAACTGTATCCGCACGTTAGTTTTTATTGCGTCGTTCGTACACTGTAGGCAGGTGTTGAACTTACGCTTAGATTTTTAGTTAATTTCCCGAATTATAACTGTAAAAGGAAGAACTCACCTTAATATTTTAGAATAGAAACAAATGCCTCGAATCAGCAGGATTTCCAGGAGTAAATTAAGTAATAATACCCTTACCGGAAGTCATTTTCTAAGAATGAATCAGTGATACATTTTTTAATCTAAAAATGTATATGAAAAAAGTCCAGCAGAATCCTAATGACTGGTTCTGATATCGTACAGTAAATCACCTATTTTCAAGTCTGACGGATACTATCTACCGATTTGTATGTTCAAACAAACATTGTCTTTTACTAGTGGTCAAATTCATCTCACCTCTACTGTCGACATCCTTGCATACCTACAGTTCCCAGCAACTCGCTAGTTTTTTCGTCTATTCATCAATCGACTCACCTCCTTCCTGGTGTGTGCCTATATCTACTACTTCATCGACATCCCGGCAGGATACTCGGTCAAATATGTAGTTACCACTCGGTCGATTCGCTCGGCCAAGTATTAAGTGTTTTTCATACAAATTGATATTTATTCTAGTCCAGGGTCTATCCTGGCGAGCATTCATCATCGTTTTTATTGCTTCACCGGGTGGCATCAATTTGACTACATGCGGGCACGGTGGCAATACATCTTACAATCTGGCCGTCCCAATCTTCCAATATATGTACAGGACCTGACGACTCCAACCATTTGAATCTGACTGTGAATCCTTGTTGTGATAAAAATAACTGCTGATGGATGTTACATTCGTAGGCGTTGAAATTCACCAGAGGTGAGGGAAGTAAAATTCATTTGTCCGAAGGATTTTTTTCCTATCTCTTAAATTTAATGCAATTTCGAGGATAATGTCTTTGGAGTACTGAAATGTAGAAAATGTTATCGTGTGGAAAATCCAATACAAGCTTTTTGAAGGAACAGAATGTTCGCTGTTTTAAGTTGAATTGCCTGAGGTTATTTAAGTGACATTAGTCACTTTTATCAGTAGATGATAGAACACTCAAAGAAGATTGCCCATTATTGACTTGGAAATCAGAGCAAACAAATTGATGTACGATGAAACGGAAACTTTTTCCTCTATTAAACATTTTACCTATGGATTTTGGACTGTTAAAGCATTCAGAGAAATATCAAATATTGATAAAAATAGTTTTTAAATATTTCACCTACAACATTTTCAATGTTCATCCTTTTATCCCGTAGTTTTTGACTTTTTGCCAACAGAAGGTGCAATAATTTTTATATCTTGACAATTTTCACCGAAAATCGTCAACTACCGTCAACATCATGATGTGCTAGACCTGGTGCATTTGACACCTGTTTGTTTGCAGCTCTTCTTAATTAAAGGTTTTGAAAATATGAAATTTCGCTCTCCTTTTTCAAAAACAGGTTTAACAAATTCACTGTAGATTGTTTGCAATACAAATTGAATCACTGAAGATGACGCTACTATTAAAATAATTTTTCCGAACAAACGAGAATTTACTTAAAATGAAAAGCTAGCCTGAAAAATAAACAAGTTGCAAATTTTGTTTCGCACGCGTCAATGAAAATACCTTTTTCGTCACAATCGGTCATTTTTTGTGTTCATCTCCATATGAGTGGTCAAACACGTGCAGAACTTTCGAAGAATCGATTTTTGTTTATTTGTTGACTGATTATCAATTTTTATACTTTCAATAAATTTTGAGTACAAAATCTTTAAAAAAAATTCACTTGGTGCCGAAGTTACAGCGATTTTATCTGATTGTGTGCCAGATATTGTGACTTTTGACTCATAGTCGTAAACTAGTTTCTGCTCAAAGCAACTTTCCTCGATGAACACACATGTAACATATTTTGTTTTGTTTTTATGACTAAATGACTTTTGGCATAGGCTGACGAGTCATTTTTTGGTATATTGTTTATTTCAAACTTCATAAAATATTTTAGGGGAAAATTTTCGAGAAAAAATTTCAAAAAATCCAAAAAACTATCTTTTTGAAAAAAAACGATAATATTTTGGGCAAAAAATATTAGGTTTTTTTGAAAAATAAAGAATGCAAAACATAATGGCTTGAGGGCCTTTTAATATCACCTTTTATGATTAGAGTTTTTTGGTGTTTATCAAATCTATCCATTTTTGTCGATGCTGTAAAGCAGACCAGGGAACGTCGTTTACATTTCACAATTAATAACAATCGCAAAACCGGCAACTTTTGATGAAAAAAACTGTATTGAAAAAATTTTCTCAGCTTCCCTAGAACCAATGAATAATAATATTTAACTCATTCTCTAACAGATATTTTTAAATAAAAAACCCATTGCGTGTCTTATTTTCCTAGAAACTGAACGAATTTAACAAAAAAAATCCATCCCCTTAATTGTTGTCTATGTCAATCAGCATCAAGAAATTGCCTTCAGTCGATTCAACTAATTTGCACATTCAGTATAGAAACGACAACAAACCACACAAACGACGAGACTATGTGAGAAGAAGTTAACATGAAGCTTTGGTTTGCCATAGCCACGAGACAGTGAAATAATTGTTCTTTTTTAGCGTCATTCCGCCTAAAGTGTGTTTTCGAAGGATCCTATTATGGTGCTTTCTCGTAAAGATAGTAAATACAAAAGCCATTTGCAAGAGTTTTCCAAGGGTTGCATTTTAAGACAAGAGAATCGGGTGACGATCCGCAAATCGCATTTGATGGCCTGAATATGTTTAATTTATTCTTTGAAACTGCCGGGGAAATCATTAAGATTTCAATATAAAACTAAGAAATAACATTTATTTGATGTCAATGATATTACTGAATATAATTAACTTTGAAAAAAATCCATTTCATAGAAAAATCAAACTTATAAGTGCCCAAACCAAGTTGATTGCTGTAAAATTCATAGAAACTAGCCCACATTGGGCGCTGTTTCAATGCAAGAATAATTTGAATAAATATTATCTATAACAACTCATTCACAAATTCAACTTCGAAAATACCCAAAATTCATTCATTTTCATTGTTCATCGGTAGGAATCGTTTGCTCCCACACATAATGTCCTGGCGAAAACACCAATCCTTAAACAAAAACAACACCCGAGCGCCTAGTCAACTTTTCTTATGCAACCAAATCTGGTAGCTTCGCAGCTCGTCTACATTTTTCCCACTTCTGCTGGAATCGCTAGTCAAGCTGGGATGACTGGTCGGTCGCGCATTATGGAAAAGTTTTGAGCGAAATAAGTTTTGCGGTAGCCTTTTTCCGTTGTTTCCAGCTTTTTGCAACTTGTTTAATGTGTGTAACGAGTTGGCCAATTCACAATCCTGCATTCAGTAGCGCCCATCATGACGCCACTCCTTGTTGAGAAAGTTTTATACAAATTTCAAACAAATTATTTGACGGATGGATCCTTTTGTGTACACTTTCCTACCATATTGTTGCATGGAATAGCAATTTTTTCGATTAAGCCGTAATGGAGGGGCTTTATTTGCAATTTCATCTGCACTGTTGGTGGCTCTGGCGAAGACTTGTTCTAGGTGAAGTTTTGAAGCTATTTGTGATAAAGGTAATGCTTGATGATATTAGTGGTTGGCATCGTCGTACATATGCTAAATGGTTTTGAAATTATTTGATTTTTCTGTCGGTGTGTTGATACATTTGTACCCAGAACAGTCTTTATATATAGTTGGAGATCGCTTTGATTTGTGTTTGCTGCATTTATGAGAAAAAAATATTATGCGATTCAATTGATGATTTCAGAAAAAATTGTTTGAAAGAAATGAAACGGAATTTGTTTAAAGAACATACCTTTAAAATTCAATACGCAAATATGAACCGCTTTGAGAAAGAAAATGTTCATTCGGCAATAATTTAATTGTTAGATTTTAGTTGAGTCAAAGTCTTTATTTGTGCTGATTTTTGCCTCCCAAATAAATATAGACCATTTGTCTAAAATCCCATTTAAACAATAATGCACATTGACGAATTTTCATGGCGTTACATCTTAGAACTTTTTGCTTTTTCTCAAGCTAAGATCAAGCATTTTCCAATGCCACGCTATTTGAAATCTGATGCCAAAATTCTATATGTATAATATATAAAAGCTATGACATGATATCTTTTTATAGTGGAGTATCTATCAGGACCTACTTCGACATTTGAGACACCACAAATTTCAGGCTGGAAAGGCAGAACACTGTGGGCTTGGCATTAAAGCAGCTTTTAATGTGAAATGAATCTACTTATCTTATTTGATAGATTTTTACATTTTATTTTGGAAAAATAAAACCAATTTTTATCGTGGCACAATGGGAATGGTAAACCATAGACAATTTTTTTTGTTGATTCCACTATACTGAAACACATGGTCAGTACTAATTGCTACATAGTATAGTAGTGTAGAATAATTTTCGCTGAAATTCATTCTCGATCTATCGTAATGCAGCATTTTATCACTTTCTATATTCACTTTATACAAACACGATAGTGCCAGCTGCAACTCTTGTGATTTATTCAATGAAGTATGTGAATAATCTTTCAACGGATGGCGGACCCTTGCACACTCAGAAACCATACATTATGTTGAAAATTCTGAACAAATTTATCATTTGGTTGGTAGGACTTGTTAGAATTTACAGTCAACATTTTGCTTCAGTAGCAAAAACTATCTGATCTGTGAGTTTTGGAGATTTGATATCATGTTGGAGTGGAGAATTAAATGCAAATAGTCTAATTTAAAATTCAGAAACTTCTTAAAGCTCCATGGATAAATTGATGGCTGACTTGCTGAAAATAAAATGGATATCGATAGATGCTTTAAACTTTGATTGAGGAGCTACGATCACCTTTGTTGACTCCAGAAATCGATTCTTCGAAGCTATCTTTTGATTTTTGCCACTTTTCACCCATTTTCTCAAAAATTTTATCCATAAATCTCTTAAATAGATGAAGATTCAACGTATAACAAGTATGCAGTCACTGTGTCATTCATGACCATAAAATTCACCTGATCAAAAAATGTAGGACAGTTTTTCAAGAGTTCACTCATAAAAAAGTCTGCGTTTCTAGACAAATTGGTTTGGTTTTATCATCCTTTACATTTGTAATCTGGAATGGTGCCTGATTTTCATTTGTACTAGTAACAAATAACGACACATTTTTGGTTACTGGATATATTTTTTTAAATTTGAAGTCATTTGGTTATGTGATAAGTACGATGGTTTTTTGAGTTCAAGAGAGTGTTGTTTAGTATGTGGCGATAGTAAACAGCGTTTTCGTCCCCATCCGTTGTAAATACTCAACAAATTTAAGATTCTCGTCCGAAAATATTTCATTCACCAAAGCCATGAAGGCCAATATCAATGTCTTGTCATCTTATTCGACATATTCTGACGCAAGTGCTAGGAATTAAACATTCTCATCTTCTTCAGAAATGTTCTTCTTCAATGCTTCTACAACCTCTACGGCTCGTCCTTAACACAATTTCAAATATCAACAATACCTAAACATCGTATCACGACCCCCAACGCTTCGCTGTAAATATTTGACTACTTTTTGGGGTAAATGAAATTAAATTCTTGAAACAAGGACATTTTATTCGATGCCATTGCTACCGGCAATATGCCTTCGTACTTCACCGTACTGTACTGTTTTGCTGTTAACATGACAACAGAACGACTACTAAAAGTCCTTTTAGCGTCCAGTTTAAATGCAAATTGCCAAAGTTTCCAAACACGACAAACGACAACAACCAGTCCATGAGTCCAAGGAAGGCAAATAAATGAAAAGTTTTCTTAGTGTTTTACAAGAAGTGACGACGTGGTAGCGGAAACCTTTTAACATTTCAAATTCAGTTTGATGCTGCGATGGGATTTCCACTTATATTCCTGATGAAGGCGACGACGATGACAACGCCAATGACGATGGTAATGGTAATGATGATGAAAAGGAATATTGTTGTGTATTCGAAATGGGCCAATTTAAGCAAAAATTTAGAGTTAATTTTATGGAAAGCTTCAGTTGGAATAGATGCATGCTTTCAAAATTATTATGAAGTGCTATGAATAAACAATAGTTGTTTTAAACGGAAGCCACAAAGAAATTTGCTGAAATAAATTATACGGAATCTTTTTTCTTATAAATTAAATTATTTGTTTTTATTTTGCATGGATCACTTTAATTAAAAACTTTATAACCTTTCATGTTTTTCTACGGTGCTAATTGGTAAAATTGTGATGCTCAATTCAGCTGTGCTTTCAATTTTTTTACATTCATAACTCCCTCTTTGTTCTTTATTCTCAAACATATTTTGTATCCTTTCATTAAAAGCAGCAACCATTTCCAGCAGCAAAACGTCCACCAAAATATTTTTTTTCAAAGGAATTAATTACTACTGTTGTACAATGTCATTATAAAAATAATTTTTGCTTTAGTTTTACTAATTGATGTTTTTTCAGATCATGAATAAAATTTCTTTCGCATACTATTTGAAAAATGTACATTATGGTTGTGACTTTGTGTATGCAATAGATTTCAGTGAAAAAAGGATGATAAAAATAGAGAAAAAACTGTTGAAATTGAAATTTTATCCAGTGTACCGTATTCCCTGGAAGGGGACTATTTATGAAATTTTGAGTGAAACAAATAACCATACAGTTCTGTATAGATTTATAAATACTTCGTAAAATAGAACACCAGATGATTCAGTGGCGATAGTTTTGGATCAATAGAAACTGCAATAATTCCACCAAAAACTTATCTCACGCGAATTTATTCAATTATGCCGATCAATCATTCCTGGCTTCTTGGTTCCAAGTTCCAAATAAGATTGGCTTTCTAGCTAGAAAGAGAAGCGGTTATGATTGATTCACTTGAAATTCCGTCCACTTGTGTATATGAGCGCATTTAATACGTTTTGATATCTTATATTAACAAAGCTTGTTGTGTAATGCTGCTGTGGTCATCGCATTTGATCTTGAGACCTCTAGCAATCATATCTTGATGTTTCGTGACGTTCTCATGTTTTAGTGTTGCCGTGCTTCAATTTTCATATGAATTGACCACACATTGCATCTAGATAAAAGAAAACTGTTCAATGTAGTAAATTTTTTATCTAATAAAATAGAAGCAGGACAGAACTTTCACGAAATTGATTGAATTTAATGTTTGCTTCAGCAAAATAATCTCGGAACGAACACTTTTTCGACAATAAAATACGTTTCAAACTGATTCCACCTACGAAATTTTCTAATTGAAAGTATGCAGATAACATTTATAAGTTGAAACCTACTTGTTTTAATTTACAAATTCAATCCTTGGACAGCAAGTGTACGTGAAATGGTTCATGCGATCATTTCACCAGGACACAAACAACATGTGAAATTAACATTATTTCCAACGGAGCGTGCCAAAATTTTTGGGATTGTGTGCATTCAAACCGCAAAGCGTGCATCATGCTTCACAATTTCACGAATAATTAATGACACAATTTTTTTTTGGTTTTTGTTCAAAACCATTCACAATAAAACCATTGGGTGGTTAACAAATGCATTGTCGTCCTAAAAGATTCAAATTCAATTAATTATTGTGTCGTGGTTTTTGTTGCCTAACTGATTGGATGATTTTCGTTATAAAAGTTTCGTTTCAGATAGGCATTATTAATGGAACTTTGGTCGAGTGTCAATTGTGATTTAATATTGATGTTGAAATTGTTGAGGTGAATTTTCATGTGACTTAAACATTATTGTGGGTTTTTTTAAAATAAAAGTGGGTTCTTTTGCCGATTCAATTGAAATTTTATTGCTTCATGATTATTGTAAATGGATTTACGGAATATTGACTTTCGTTTGTGGGCACTAAACTTCTTACTTGGGATTTTTTAACTCACAACTTTATCAACTGAAAGTATTACATTTCCAGTATTTTAATGATAAGAAATTTAGCTCTGAGATAGTTTTTCAAAGTTATCCATTTAACACATTTCAAGCTGTTCCTACACATTTTTAGACTTATCAACTTCAATTCTTCAAAGTTAAGCTTTGTTAATTTCTTTCACTAGAAGCTGATTTTTGGCGTCAAATCAAAGATGGAATACTTTGGAAATGTGTAATTGATTTTTGCCATTCTTCACGTGCATGGAAAACGTTAGACCGAAACTAAGACTGGAACTAGTATGTACTTATACGTGCGACTGTAATTGTAATACCGCATTGACAACATATATTCTGCTTATTATCTTAAGGCAGAGTGCTTCTAATTTTTCCAGATCTTTTCATGTTCTTTGATATAAACAACCATATATATTCATGAGATCATAATGAAATGGAACACCTTTGGTTGGGTCTCAATATATAAAGTATCCTAGAAAACGAATTCCTCTCACCATCAGTTTCCTATCAATTCCTTTTTGTTACGTCTTGCAGCTCAAGTTACCTTCTAATCGAGTCCCATTCAGCACTCATCCGACTCGAATGTACCTTACTTGATCCGCACGTGGTACATCCCCATCCAGCATGCATTTAGCCATCAGCTACATATGCTCCCGAGAAAATTACATTTCTTTCAATGTTCCACCCTCAATTGAATGAAGCACGAGCCCAACAAAAGCCATGAGTAATTACTTTCATAATATGTTAAAGCGACATAATCCCGTTCTCAGGAACACTCAATAGAAGAAATGAACTGTCGCCATTCCATTTGTTTGTATGACAATTCAAAATACGAAGAAACATCCTTGCTATTTATCAATATGCTGGCGCCCACCCCTGGCAACATTGTGTATCTGTGAAATATATCTTTTTGTATCGATTTCCTTTATCCCGGTTTGTGGCCTTCCAACAGCAACTACAATACCATGGCATCAACCTTGCAGGGAGTCATCCTGTTTTTCTCGAGAATTTCAATAATTTCCGGACGAGACGCTACGGGAAGGGTGGTTCTCTGTCGGAATGTGGGTTTATGTTTGTGCGTTGGATCGTAGAAGAAGAGAAAGAAATTACCAACGAGCAGAAAGCTTAATAGTAGAAGCATGGCAAGAATAATCACAATACGGCTGAAAAAATATTTCCTTCCTGTAACAAGTCATGGGAATGACGGAAAAAGGATACCGCTGAGAAAAGTGGTTACTGGGGAAAATTGCCTTGTTTTCGTTCACTCTGTTTGCCTTTGAATAATGCGGGGTGTATCTCGCAGATAATTTATCTAGGAAGCATCAGCTTTGGTATTATAGATCATTAAGCAATCTGAAGCGGCTGTTGGAAGGATAATGTATATCAAAGGAGACTTTAGGCTAATTTGCTTCCGACAAATATTGATAAGTCACTTATGATAATCGAGATTGTTAGGCAGGAAACACGTGTCGAGCCAAACTTCAACCACGACTTGAATTGAAATGAAGATCCTAAAATATTCAGCATATGTCTACCAACACCAATTCATGAACTTAAAGTAAAACTTTTAACTAAATGGAAACACTGAAATTAACTTTCAATTAAACATGAAAAATAATTATAATCAAATTTGAAATTTCAATTAACTCAAGGCACCTGCAAATATTGTGGGTAAAATTCAACCCTAAAATTTCAAGACTAATTTACATAAGGAAGTAGAACTTACCTTTTTTCTAACCTATCCACAGAATTGTTATAATGCCAATCAAATTCTAATTACATTTCAAATGAATTGAATAGTCCTTTTCCTATTGATCCTTCAAGTTGGTTGAAATTCCATTCTTTTCAATAAATTCTTTTCCAAAATTGATTGGACGGAAATTCATGAAATTCATATTGATACATTTTGCAAATAACTAAAAATAAATTACGAAGGGTTATTTCGATACATAAAAGGACAATTTAATTGATATAGTCGTTAAAGTTTTACTTTCGGCGTTAGTATATTGTAGGAAATGATTGCATTCAAATGATATTCAAATTAAATTTCTTTGACCCTAAATTAAACGTAGATGGATCTGTAACTGATGGACGTGAATTATTTTAAAATATATTCAAAATGTAACGATTCAAAAATTAAAATTATTGTTTTTGTAACTTTTATGTGTTTTATTTGGATTGAAAAATATTATGCCCATGTAGACTAGGAAACAATTCTTCATGTTTTATCCATGATTGTGCAAAATTTCCGATTAATCAAATAAATCATCTCAACTTTCATCTAAATCCCGAATTCTCGTCTGAAAACCAGCAATAAGCTTAGTGTACTGTACCAAGCTACCCTTAATTGCTGGATTGGTCCCCTAAACTTCTCTTATTCTATTATATTTATTTCTATTTAAAATATAGCCAAATAATAAATATTGTTTAAATGACCTTAAAAATGCTAAATATAAATAAATTAAATATTTTAAATCAATTCAATTTTTGGCCAGAAGCTCACCGAAAAATGAAATTGATAGCATCAATCTGTAGTTTTTGTCAACGGAACATTTCTTATCCATGGTAGAGTCTTTTACAACTAAACGTATTACTTTGAACAAAGTTCTTCTCTCTAATCGATACTCTCTAGGATACTTTCGTCGAGGTTGAAATCAACTTTTTATTGAGATGGTTCTGTTGTTTAACACTTTAGTGGACTATTGCAAAATTGTGTTACTCTGTATAAAATTGACAATTAATTTGTATAAGCTTTCAGGTTATTAGCCTTTGTATCGTGCAAAAATAATATGAAATCAAAATGTTCGGAAGAGTTACCGATCCTCATTTTCGTTTCCCGCATGAGATTTTATTGATGGATTTCAGAGATAAATTCGAGTTGTATTTATAAACAAAATACTCATCGCCAATGTTACGCCAATCCAAATGAGACTGATTTGCAATTACATCGATCCAACAACCACGTCATCCATTTTACCATCTGCTTCTGCAGAGTCGTATATTGGATATGTGGATGCTAGCTGCTTAATCTTTCATGGTCCACTTGAGAGTTCATTTAACATCCATGCAGTTCACATGGTCATCTAAATGAACACTAAGGCGGTTTCAATAGGATCACTGCCAACTACTGATTTTTTAAAAGGTTCATGCAACTCTAAGGACACCAGAGTATGCCCAAGAATATGATGCAGAAAATATACACTTTTCAATGCTTTTATTTTTTTGCAGAATTTTGTGAGTGTATGAACTATTTTGGGTAATATACGAGGTATGTTTAAAAAGTATCGCAAATTTTGAATTCTCGCGGGCTGCATGTATTCGGTTTTCAATATTCTTTTGACGTTATGTTGACATTTATGTTCCTCACTTTTGCTGACAAGTTCGGCTATTTTGAATCTTCAGTTAATTTTTGACAGCTATTTTGCTTGGACGTGTTTTGGTTAGTCTTCGATTTTTGTCTATTTAAAAAAAAATGGTTCAAAGAATCTGTATCACATTTTATGCGAAAAACAACTTTAAGTGCGCGGACACATTCCGAATGATAATTTTGGCGTGTGGTGAAACTACCGTGGGCCAAAGCAACGTTTATCGGTGGTACAAAATGTTCTCAGAGGGCCGAGAAGATGTGAACGACGAACAGCGTGCCTGACGCCAGAACACATTAACAGCAGACGAAAACATTGATAAAGTGAAGAAAACAGTATTGGCCAATCGTCGAATCACCGTTAGAGTAGTCGCTGAGGACCTAAACATATTAATTGGCTCATGCCATTCGATTTTTACTAATGATTTGGAATTTGTGAAAGAACAAAAATTGGCTTTCGCGCCATGATAATGCCCCTGCGTTGTTTGTGTGCAAACGTTTGGCCAAAAACATCACACTAATGATGCCGCACCCACTGTATTCTCCAGATCTGGCTCTTTGTAAATTTTTCTTGTTCCCGAAACTGAAGAGGCCCATAAATGGACGACGCTACGCCACGATTGAGGAGACAAAGAAAGCATCGAAGGATGAGCTGAAGATCACAAAAACTGATGATTTTTCGAAGTGCTTCGAGGCTTGGAAAAAACATTGGCACAAATGTATAATATCTGATGGGATTATTTTGAAGAGGACAAAATAGATATTGATGAATAAATAAATAATTTTTGGAAAAAAACACAAAATTTGTGAATCTTTTTGAAAAGACCTCATTGTCTGAAAAGCGTTCAAAGCACCGAAAAAACACAGCAAAAATTACATTGTTCTGAATTATCTAAAATACGCGATACATTCAAAATCAATTTTACAAAATAATTGCAATTCTGATTATTTCCATTAAACGTCGCGCCATAAATCAAACCAATTAATAATACTTGCACATTTATTTTATCCACCCGCATCGCATGTTTGTTTGACCATTCAAACCGACAGCTTAACAAATCCATTTTTTATTGCTTAATAGCTGCAGCATTAAAAATATTTACGTCAGAATTATTAAACTAATTATTTTCCATTGAAACAGAGAGAAAAAATGTATACAAAATCATTCCTCTGAGCCTTGCCACTTTCCCATTTTACTCGAGTCCTGAAAGCTCACAGTCCGATGTTCTGATGAAAAATTGTACATATATGTATATATGAAAATTATATTCTAGCTTCAGCGCTGGTTGTCCCGCTTTCATGGTAATTTTATCCTGAATGGAACTGCAATGTGAACTGTGGCCAACAAAAAATAAAATGTTGATTAAATGGATTTCATTTGATGCAAGGGTTAAACAAAATCCAATTATATGTATTTTATGATAGGCTTTTTATTTTGCGTGATCTTTCAACGTTGGTAATTCCCAAAGATGGATAAATGGGAAGGTTTTGCGGTGCTGTAAGTTAATTGTGTTTTTAGTAAAATAAAAATATAATATCATTTTTACGGGCCGGAATACTTTGGTACCGGGTAACTCAGGCAGATTAACTCTTCAATAAGTCAATTAAAACCGTTGTTATGCGAAAGGAATAGTGAGTGAAATAAGCCCAAAAATCGCTACTTATCTTGTTACAGTGCAATATTAACAAGCAGTTCAAGCTGTTTACAAATTCAAGCAAATATATTCCTTCGGCCCAAGGACAAACATCACACCACCATCAGTCGTTATCAATTTTCTCGTGAAATAATTTCCATGCCAAAAACCCTGTTTTGCACATATTTTTCTTTTGATAGCGCAACAAACAACAAAACACTTTGGAGTGATGCTTTCAACGACATCGGCACCATTAAAGATACATTTGACATTATTTCTTTTGATACATCCTTCCCGCGTGCCACATCAAATGACTGAATGTTTTTACGAACCCCACAGGATCGGAGAGACGCAGTCAACGTGATCCGCCCAGCATTTCTTTGGTATTCACAACACAAAATCCAATTGCTGGTGAATAAACAGAAAAAAAGTCATGTAATATTAATGTAGCCGAGCTGAAATTCAAAAGGCTCGCGTGTCACACTTGGCGAAGATAGGCTCCATCCATACCTTATTCCGTCGTAGTACAGTATGTGTTCTTTGAGGAATCTGCTTCAGATGGTTTTCCTTTTTTGGTCGGCACCCATGTCGAAGGAACGAAAAATTGGTGATTAAATAATGAAAATATGGTCGATGTAATGAATGTGAATAAAAGCACTTCCTACAACTCATCTCAATTTTACGCCCATGATGTAAACTTTATCTTGCTGATATTATGTTTCCTTAAAAAAAACTCGTATTTCCGCATCTATCTCAAGCCTATAAGCGCACGCCATGTAAGATACCGTCCTGAATGAAATGCGATGAACACACAAAGATACATCAACTACTAACAGCTGTCGAAAAAATCCTTTTAAGACGCCTCGTCGTTGCTATTGAAAGCAACACATTACTTCGACGCCCTGGAACAAGGCAACGACACGAGAATTATGCCTCGCGTTCATGATGTGATTACAGAGTGTTTTTCGATAAGGGAGGCTAGCAACAGGACGAACCGTTTCACTAATAATATGGATACAAGATTCGATTTGTGAATATAATCAAAACAACCGCTCGGATGTTAAATCCAACGTCGAAGCTTGATGCTACAGAATTGTTGATTCCACAAGGGGATGAAAACGCTTTGCCCTCGAGCAGCTACAAGTAAAGGAAGCGACCGACGAATTACATCAACAGCGCAAAATTGCTTTATTAAGAAAAAATTAAGATACATAACAGAATATTCATTAGCCGGAAGATAAGGAACACTGTAAGTTGTTTTATGGCGCTATAATTGAAGCTCAAAGCATTAATGAGCGCTTGAATAATGACGACAATGCAAATGAATATGGAATAGGGATATAAGTACACATCAAAATTATAAGAGAAGAGAAATCAGATCAGCTTTCATTTAAGATATGTTAATTCAATTATTCAACTTTCTTATGGTATCTTTAGTGCGTCATGAGTATGAATAGTAACATTCAAGTGCTCAATAGTTTCTAGGCGCATTTATTCAAATTAATCTATTTCATATAAACTTTTTTGACTTATTCAACTTCTGAACTACTGCAATTGCTTTACTACAACGAACAAGCTGTGATCCTTATTGAAATTTTTTGACCAAACCAGCAACTTAGAACTGTGCCACTATGAAACATTTACAATAATGAATTGATTATTTGTCAGCCCTTTCAGGCATTGAGCTCATAGTGTTTTGAATCCTGATTAAGACTCTGTGCATTTTCTAACCATTTTTCAAATGTGATAAGTGAATCTATTGAAAGGAGTTCCGTAAATCAGCTTTGCCGTATAAGTTAGTCTACCTTTTCCTTTCTTTATTTCCAAAAGGAATTCGCTATGAAGCCAAAATTTTTACTGAAGATAATTTTAAGTTTACTGGTCTTAACCTTCACCTCATCCTACTCCTCTTCCACCTCCTCTTCTTTCTCCTCGTCTTCCTGCTCGGAATCCACAATCATTATTGAGTATATTTAGGTATTTTTAATAATAATCTTTCGTTATCGAGAATATTTGGTCGTTACTGAATAATTATAATTGACTTTATATTTACAATTTAAAATTCAAACTATTAACATTTGATTATTATTAACAACATTGAACTATTTATACCAATTTAATTATTAACGTCACTGGCGTCACTACTGCCATTCTAACAAAACTGATAATATAAGTTTTGAATTTTATAAATTGTTCATGAAATTTAACCATTTTTTTCAATAGAAAGAAAAGATATGTAATATTGAAATATTTTACATATGTAATTGGAACTTTGGATGTACAAAAATGTTTTTTTAGAATCTTTTATTGTTTATTACCCATATTATTATTTTTTAAATTAAATCATCAAAAAACAACGGCGGACGTGATTTTTAAATCGTGTCCGCCAGCACAAAAAACATGAATTCGAGAAAATCACGTTTACTTCTTTTACGATTTCTTTTAAACGCTATATAGCTCTACTCTGCTATGCTCGGGCCATAAAAAAATCCTCCCTCTTTTTCATACAGCTCGTGCATCTCTGCGAGCTGTTCTGATTTTTTTTTTTTTTTGAAAATTGTAACCTAAAAACTACTTTTTAAATAACATTTTTTACATTGATCAAAATTTTTCTAAAACACACAATTGTAAAAATATTATTAAGAATTGCTCAAACTTTAGCAACTTTTGTTGTTGTTTTTTGCTTTTTTCATCCTCAATAATAAAACGGCTGGACCGATTTTGCTGAAAACTTCCGAACGCACATACGTACATACACACACTGCCATCTCTCCAAAAACTATGCATTTGGATTCTAGAGACCTTAGAACGTGAAGATATGTCAAAATTTTGAATTCGCAAAATCGGCCCCATTACAATAACTTCCCAGTGGGAACTGGGAAGTTAAAAATTATCATACAATTTAATTCGAAAGTTACATGAAACATTAATTTTTTATTCACAAAAAGGATCCATTGTAATTTTTTTTACCTCAAAAAGAGTTAAATCGCGTCTCTCAAACAACATGAAGAAAACAGTTACATAAAACATTAATTTCTATTCACAAAAAGGATCCTATGTTAATTTTTTCTTCCTCAAAAAGGGTTAAATCGCGTCTTTCAAACAACATAAAGAAAATAGTTTTTCAACTTTAATTTTTCCTAATAAGATATCAAATGCTTTTTCCGGGACATTGTTGATCAGTTTTCAATAATGATTGGGGAAATCTAGGATATTGTTAGTGTACACATATACATCTAGTGAAGCTTATCAGTTTAACCCTAATTATAAACATTTTTTTTTTGCTTTTTAGTTTCTCTTGATCAATTTTTTCACCTACATACTTGATGTAACCTCCGTTAAATTGTGTCCTCTAAAATCAGAGATACATTATTTAACTGTTTAAATACTTGTTGAATTACAAGTTGAATAAGTCCATTCCCTTCAGCATGATTCATCCGCATTATAGCTTTATATATGTACATACTCCATGTATTGATTTGATTTATGATTTAGAGGTAGATTTAAATTTCAGAGTCCTTGGAGCATGCCTCAAGTGCATTATTTGTGAACGAATTTGAAATTTTTCGACCAATGGTATTCATGAAAGAGCTTGTTATGTTGAGTTCGATTCTTGCCTATGTGGATAAAATGGCCCAAGTTTTTTTGGATTCAATTTAACCCTTCGCGTTGTACAGGACTCCAATTTAATTTTTTAAACCATCTAAAATTGACTGCAGACACTTGAATCTTGCGGATAATATGAAGACGTTTCTGACAACCAAATTTAAAAAGCTTTAAATGAAATTTTTTTAATTTTGTTATTCATCCTAGAATTTAGTGAACTAGCTTATTGTATATTGAAATTCCGTTATTCTTTTTTACTTTATTGATTTTTGCCAAACAATATCATGCAACGATGGTGGTCTATCTCACCCATGCAATGGTGATTGACATCACTAATTTTCAAATTAATAATTTAAACCTTTCCACGTGTACTCTCTACAACTATGATTAAATTTATTGTGAAAGTGTTTCATTAGGCTACTTTGAAAATATTATCCTTTCTTTAGAGACGAAATAGAAGGCAATAGAGCAATTCCAAACAACATGGTCCATCTCCGATGGACTTACCTTATGCATTCCGTATGTCGTGTGATACCATTTTTTAACAAAATATGGTTTAGATAAAGATGTCCTTCGTTTCATCATTAGTAAAACCGTGAAAACGTCACTTCTTATATGAATCGTAATTTACAAACCTCTAAAAATATTTTATGTGTGCTCTTTATTTGTTGATGAAAGCGCATAATCCTTGTAAAGAAAATATTGATCAGAACCTCATTTTATGAAACTGAACTGAATGTTGGATGATTGTGCATTTCATATTTTCGAGAACCCTACTTCTTCTAAAAGCTAATTTACTCATGCGGATGCTAATCAGTGTCCTTAATGCGCCTGCACCACATCGAGCAAATCACACACTTCAATTAAATCCAAATACATCCTTTTCTATTTTGTGACTCCAACATCTTCTACAAAATGCTAGAACTACTTATCCCTCCCACTTACAGTATACACTGCAAAATATCTCTTGAAAAACTTCTATCAAATTTCAACCTGCTTCCAAATTCCACCAAAACAACATCCAAGCTTCGTCCTCGCCAATCTTCCTTCTAGTGCCATCACTATTCTCCCACTACCATCATCCAGATTCCTATCAACCGCACATGAAAAACAAACGAAATCCCCACGTTATCGTATGTGCAGATAAAAAGGGGATTTTTAGGATCATAATAAAACTTAAGTGCAACCGTTTTTCATGGTTGACCCATTCAATCCCATTTTCGGGGATGTTCATATCCTGACTCATCCCGTGCGTGTATTTCGTATATCTTTTTCGCTCCGTTGTGCCAGGACTATGACGGATTTTTTTATTACCTTTACTAAAATGTCGTAGATTGCTTCGTATAAGAATGTAATATAGCTAATAAAACTTCTTGTTTTCAATTCATTTCACTGCGGTTAAGCACCGTTAAAGATTTTGTATACTAAATACAAAGCAAATGTCCTGCAGCCAAAAATCGAGGGGATGATGAAATCTGAGATTTGCAGGTTAATAGATTCTTGGAAAGATATGTCGGGATTGTGTCAACCCATTGGAAAGGTGAATGCCATGGAGATACCACCAATCAAATTGTTTTGTTTTTGATTCGGATTCTTCGCTACAACTGATCCTTTGCATAATATCGCTGAAAAGCCGTATCAACCAACTTTCAACCCTTGTATGTATTAAGCATAGATCCGTGAACTTGTTTTGTTTGGAAACAATTCCAACTCGCCCTCTTTGAAACGTGTGAACATTTCACGAGTGCCAAATCGTAGTCATCATTCAAATTCTTTTCATATTGATGAAACCATTTGGCATAACAACTTTTCAAATAATCAAATTCCTCGGTGAACCTCTCCCAACCCTGCCACCTGGCAAAGACAAATCGATATTCCATTGTACAAGCACTTCTGTATGTATGTAGATGTTCTTTAAGCTTTTGTTGAAAATTCATGTCCTGATGCCTGGATACGCTTCCTCGGCAAAGTATAAGGCGGCTGGTAAGCAGACGTGGTGAGAAGGATTACAGTTGTCCTTTCTTGGTTGATATATTACACTTATGCTTCAAATTGGGCAGAACATAAGTCACATATGACCCAACCACTTCCTGATGAACAAACGCAAACTACACATTCGTACATACATTGTCGAATAGTTTCTGCGACGAATACATAGTGGAATCCTTTTCTGTTCTTAGTGCGGTCTGATATGCACTCGTGAAGAGATAGAAATCAATTTATTTTCATAGTATAAGACGACACGAAAAAGCAGTGGAGGCACAAAAGAGACTTCGAATTTATGATGTTTTACTGATTTAATTTATTTGATTTATAGGACAAGGATTAGTCTCAGCATATTAATTGAAAATCTATGCCACTTTTCACTTTAGAAATGTTCCTCCTTCTTGTGGCACATGTCTGCATTTGCATTTTAAGCTTCCCTATTAGAATCGGTAAACTATGATATTCATTTGTTTATGAAAAGCGGCCAGAAAAATAACTTTCTTTCGTTTTATTTGTGATAAACGAGGCATATTTTTAACAAAGCCTGTTAACCTGAACTACCAAATCAATTTCAAAGCGTTCATTTGCGGCTTCCACTTTCAAGCCTTTTGTGTCTTTTAAGGGATGAACCCTTCAACCTTCCTTTTAATAGCTAAAGTTACAACACAATGTTTTGGAAGCTTCATAGAAACTTGCAAGGTGTTCTGATAATGACGAAGTTTGTCTACCCAACAGAATCCCTGTTAATGATACGAAGATTAAAATTGTCTACCTTTCATCCAACTGTAGTCCTGTTAAGTTTCATGAAAGTCAAATCGTTTAAACTATGAAGCAATTTGTTTTTAATAGTTGTACATTAGTTTGCGAATTAAGAGACACACTACGATGTGTGTATCTTAATTGTGGAAAATTTTGGATGAGTTTTTCTTCGGCTTCTTTAATTTGGCTTTGTTGCTTCTTTGGACCTCGAATCTTTTGATATCTGAATCAGTTCTCCTCGGCATATCTTGACGAGCCAAAGTTATTTTACAGGTTACCTTATTTTTGGCTTTTTTCAATACTTTTTGGATGTTTAAAATAATAGAGTTATTTCACGAATATGAAAAAATTGTACAATGCGATCTGTGGAGCCATAACGAATAACTTCTTAGTAATTTCTTCATAAAAATTAAAAATAATAACAGCCAATATAATGATACTCTAAAAAATAATGGTGTTTTTAAAGTGGAATAATAATTATAATAATCATATCATCCCCATACATTTATCATTATTGAATATATGTTAATAATAAATATTAGTTCTTTGTTATGAATTATATTATTTGAATATTCTTGGTGATTATAAAAAAATATAATTTTTATTTTATACGAACTCTTTAAGGCAACTGATCTTCTAAAGTATTAAGCGTCACAAGTGCCAATTTTTTTTTATAAAATTAACAATCAACTGCACTTAATTTAATGAAAATTATACGAAATCTCAAAAACGTTAATACCCTTTCATTGACACCACAAAAAACGTCATAATAAGTAAGATTAGGTGATATGATATGTGTCAACCTCTTATTTGTTGTCACAAAAAACCTTTGTTGTGTTCATATTAATATTTTAAAATTATAAAAACGACCTTGAGTAAAACTCTTAAGAGCATCTAATTTCATTAACCATTGATTGCCTTAATTGGAATCGCATGGAAAAAACACTTTTTTTAGGAAAAAATATTTTTGGTAGTTTCTTTTTTTACTAAATTAAAATACGGCTAAGCCAAATTTATTGAAAATTTAATAGAATCATATAAATATTGTTACGGTTTGATCGACACCTTCACAAATTCGTTGTAACTTTTTCTACGAAAGTTATGGTGTGGGACAGAATTTTACTTGGGTGAGAAACAGCAAAAAAAACTGCTGAACCAAAATTTCCCAAAATCTTAGTTGCTCGTTTCATTGCTAATACACTGCAATAAAAAAAACATCAACAAAGTCGAAACAATTTTTTCTTCACGAGATATCATCGGAACAAAAATTACCAGGCACAGTCGTACGTATAATAAACACAAGCATGCAATATACAAACTTCTTCCTGAAAGAAATACTTTGAAAGTACTGCAAAGACCTTAAAACGTACAGATGTGTTGAAAATTTCAATTTGGATTTCTTAAACTTCCCATTTACTGGGAAGTTAAAAACTTGCATCTTTAATTTCTTCAGCTTAAGTTGGAATGTCGTTTCCTGGGAAGCATTCAAACAACCAGTTCTTCTTTTTTCAAATAAACTCCCTCGGCTCTCGGGAAATCCAACCGCAATTTACTTTAATCTGTTCACTTCATTCCGTTCATACTGCGTTAAAAACATCCCCCCCTAACCACGTTGTGTGGATGTAATCGCACATAGAAAATCACACAAATCCACTTTAGTGACCGAAAGCCTTAAACGCTTAACTCCACTTGCTGCGAAACGGCACACGAGTAATAACATTCTTCAGGGCGTGCTGCAGCCAAGGAACCTTTCGCGTTATCTTCACTTCAGGCTCGCAGGAAACCGAAAAATAATGTTTTATTGCTTTGCCAAAACTACACACATGTCTACTCATATACCCAAGGATACATTCAAATCCGCTTAAAGCACACTATAATTCAACGCGGCCGGGTGAGGTTGTCAGAACCACTCTCTTGACGACAGTCGCCCGGAATGTACTTTTCTCCGTTGAATGTTAAATTTATGCAAAATTTATTGTGATCCGCTTTTTACAGCTTTCGTCCTTTTGCATTCTGTTACTGTGCTGACAAACTACGTATACAAGAAGTCGCGATTATTTTGTAAGGACTCCGGCAACGAAGAGATGGGCGTGACAGAATGAGGTCGAATTATCTTTCAATGAATATCATACACAGAAATATCGTACAATTGTCAGGAAGTATTTATTTGGTATTATGTTCTCATTATTAGTCAGGAAATCTCAGTATAAATTTATGTATCAGTCATAAAGCTGCGGTAATTTTCACTAGAAGTAAATTCCTTTAACAACACAACATACTTGAATACACGATAGCCAAAAAAACACATTTCCGTCGTTGAAAGTTCCTTTCAAAATTGGTGTAAAAATTAACTTCCCACTCAAACATCATGAATAATTGTAAGAGTAGCTAGAAGAGTAGTTCAATTCTCAAACCAAACGAACTTACCTTATGTTTTTATATTTTTGCAACAATTTTTTTACAAACAGTATACCTTTAAAATTCATCTTTCGTGGCAATGAACTACGGTAAAAAACTATTTTTTTCTTCAGATAAAAACTAAACGCTTGATTTGCAAACTATTTTGCTGCGGAAATTCGCAACAAACAGTAGGGTAGGGCGGGGCTAGTTGAGCATAGGGGCAAGTTGGGCAATCGAAATATCTCGCAAACTATTCACCGTACGCATAGGCATCCTATGGAGGAAAGAAGAGGTTGCGGGAGGGGTAACCACCACGCGATCGCTAGTGGCGGTTCGACGAACGAGGGAAGCGCCCGTGCGTTTTGTTTATTTTGTGACCAAAAAGTAAAAACGTCCTTTATCGCAAGTTTTTGTCTGTATTAGTCAAATGTTATCTGTTTTCAATCAGGTAAGTGTTAATATTCGAGAAAATTATTGTACTTTTGATATGTAGAGAGGTTCTGGGCATAATTCTTACGATTTTTTTATAACCTCACTTTTGTTTTAAAATTTCGGGTTGGGGTTAGTTGAGCAAACAACAAAGAAAACGAGACGATCGTACTAATACAACTATTTTGTCCAGAAATTGTGTGACCATACCCAAAGGCTGGCCCTAGACTAACAGAAGCAGCTAAAACTAACAGAAGAAAGAGGGAAGCTGCAATACTGACAGACACTCCCGAAAAAACGCTTTAGAAGAGCAGCAAAATAAAACCACAAAAAAAGTTAGAAGCCAAAGAAGAACATGGATAAGAAAAGAAAGAAGAGTGTCTGTAAAAATATACTCCAGTCAAATCAGAAAAGTGATGATGATGATTATTCCTGTCTGGTTGTGAAGGCTATGCTGAAAATTTACCAGGAGAAAGTTGGATCCAGTGTCAAGCTTGTAGGGAATGGGCACATACAAAATGTATACCAGGTACTGGACTTGCTCTCGTTTGTATTGATTGCAACAGTGACAACGACGATTAAGTTGCTAAGATCTTATTAATATTTTCTTTTAAGATATTTAAGTCCGATTTTAAACAGAACGACTGAATCTAATTCTGAAGTTAATCTTAAGATACGTTAATGTTTTGTTGCTTCTAGTTTCGGTTAATTATTCAAAGAAAAATACTTGAGGTTTTGTTGTTCTGTCACTAAAAGACTATAAATTAATATCTGATTGTCAAACACATATTTTACTTCATCTCTAGTCAACATTGAACCCATGGTTTGGCTAGACATTCTTAGTGCTCAACTTGCCCCATACCCTTGCTCAACTTACCTCACCTATGGGGTACATGGAGCGTACTTGACTTTTTGCATTTAAACAACTGTAGCTCTTAAATTCGACTTGTTACAAAAAATACTATGGACACTTTTGATAAGGGATAAATTACTAATCCATCAGGCCGCATAACAACTCATTGAGACTTATCATTGAGCTCAAGTGAAAAATTGCTCAACTTGCCCCGCCCTACCCTAATTAAAATTTCAATTACCGACAATTAAAAAAAATCACAAATTTTTGGAACTACTTTCGCTACATTGAAAGCCATTTTAGTTTTGCATAAGAATTCGACAAAAAATACCATAGTTCCTGAAACGACTATGCACTCTCTAAGTTTTTGTGACTACCCTTGTACTAAATATAATCTTTCAGCTAAGATGATAGTGATAGTATAATGACCTTTTCTGTCTCCTTGATCTGTAAATGCAACTTCTGAACTTTACTTAGTTCACGTAACATATAGATAATATATTATTCAAGTCCATACACATCTTTTTCCAAGTATATGGCTTTTAATACACTCTTTGACGTGTGATCCTACAATTTTCCGATAGATAATAAGTACTACATGTTCCAGAACATGTCTTTTGTGGAATTTTCCTAGTTGACCTGACATGGGCCAAAAATAAATCAGAGAATCCTGGCGAAAAAATATTGTCCATATATAGATTTGCTACCACCGTATTGTTCTGGTGCTGTTTAGATTTTTTTTACAATTTTGATGGATGATTTAGAACAAATGCCTCTTTATTAAGGAGGGAAATATATGTAGTTTTTTTTAAAAAAATGCTAATTTCATATTGATTTAAAAAAATAAAAATATATGTTGTTTATTCAAAAGATTGATACTTAATACTTGAAAATATATTTTTTGATAATTTTTCAACACAAAATGGCGAGGATGCGAACGAATGAAAAAAGCACTTCAAAAAATACCTCGTACAACTTAACGTCATTTCCGGAGATCTTGCAACATTCAGATGAAGAAAATTATTTAATTGTGATATTTAGTTCATAGGTTGATCAATAAAATTTATAAAAAAAAATGTAATTTTAGACAACAAAATCTATTATTTTTCAAAAAAAATCACGTTTTAAATATTAATAAACAAATTGTTTCTCCGAAATTAAAAAAACGTGTATATTCAACTAGTACATAGGACTCTTTTGTAGATGTGGTACAAATTTGAGCCGAATCAGTTCGATATTTTTGGAGATATTTTGTACGGAAGTTCAAAAAGTACAACTTTGAGAAAAACGCATTTAAAGTTTGCAGTCGATAAAAACCATTGATTATTAGTTTTTATTACAACTTACGCATAAGTCAGCGATTCCAAGTCCTTTTTTCTTAGAATTTCAGATTTATAAGAATATGGTAGGGATACACAATTAGAGAACCGCCCATAGGGGAGAAAGTAGGCAGGGACACGCGGCAGGTGTGCTCGACTTACTGGGGAGCGCCGCACTGCCTACTCGTATAACGGACTATAACTCCAAAAATGTTACGAATATCGTTTCAAAACGTTTTTTGGCGTATTCTTAGAGTATTTGAAACATTTTAATGTAAGAGAAAGAAAATAAATTTTTTGTGCAGTTACATGTATTTCCCGCCTTAAATTATCATTGAAAATTCTGCACTGAGCGGATGTCTAAATTTTAAAATCCGGTTAGGTCTTGTACTGTTTGATACTTCTAAGAAATGTGAACCCAATTTGGAACTTCAAAAGTCTGATGAATTTTTCTGGAAAGAGAATCTATATATTATGATGCCGATCAGTTTATCGTACAGATTTACAGCCGCTACCATTTTTTGTCCATGTGTACAACATTAAGAGCAATAAATTGAATCAGCACTCAAATAGCAATCATTGACAAATCCACCAACAAAAATAATCATAATTGCATACAGCATCTTCTGAAATGATCAATTACTTGATCTTTTAAATGCTCTTCAAAATTGGCTTGCAAGCCAATTTTGAAGAGCATTTAAAAGATCAAGTAATTGATCATTTCAGAAGATGCTGTATGCAATTATGATTATTTTTGTTGGTGGATTTGTCAATGATTGCTATTTGAGTGCTGATTCAATTTATTGCTCTTAATGTTGTACACATGGACAAAAAATGGTAGCGGCTGTAAATCTGTACGATAAACTGATCGGCATCATAATATATAGATTCTCTTTCCAGAAAAATTCATCAGACTTTTGAAGTTCCAAATTGGGTTCACATTTCTTAGAAGTATCAAACAGTACAAGACCTAACCGGATTTTAAAATTTAGACATCCGCTCAGTGCAGAATTTTCAATGATAATTTAAGGCGGGAAATACATGTAACTGCACAAAAAATTTATTTTCTTTCTCTTACATTAAAATGTTTCAAAGCCAATCAAGGACTCCACGAAATAGTATCTAGTTTGCATTGCATGAAAACAATATATCATTTTAAATCCAGGACAGCCTTTAAATCTTGAAAATATCCACTTTCAAATCAGAATACATCCAGCTACTGCAAAAATAAATCAGATTTCCTTATCGCATTATATTATTTGATAAAAAGATGAAAAAGATGTCATCAGCACCAAAAACTTGATAATAATCGATATTGTCATAAAATTCCTCTTCCACAAAACCCATTGCCATAAATATGAAAAGACTCCAAGGAGTTTATATTTTCCTTGCATGTTGAGTTATTCTGTCCGCATTAACATTCACATCTTTCCTCTTTTAAACGCTGCAAACTATAAATAGTGCTTGTTGTCGCCTGTCACATCCAAATGAAGAATATATATCATCCTAGGCTCCCTTTCAGAACAGATAAACCAACAAAAAAGGCACAATGGAAGGCCACTCTTTGCCAGCTAACGAAAATGGAAACGTTTCAAAGGACAATAGTGTGAATTATTGGATTCGAAGAATCCAAAGAATAGCTGTTTGAGAAAGTATCTGAAAATGATGACCAGTGAAGTTTTTAGTTAACAGTCTTGTCGGCAAAACATAATGTAGGTATTTAATGTTTCATGGTGATTTTCAGAAATCATACTTCGTTCAAAAAGTTCCCAGCCTGAGGAATCGAACAGATTTTTGAGACTTTATTTAACTATTTATTTTCCTTTAATAGTGATACAATCAGCTCAACGCTTTTCTAATATTTCTAAATTTTTTTTTGTAGAACAATTTATCAAAACTTTCAAAATAAGTGTAAGTCCCGGCTTTGAACATCTCTTTGTACTGAATTCTCGATTTCTGTGTTATTTTTTTAAGTTCTACGAACAGATTGTAGTCGCTGGGTATCAAATCCAGGCACCCATCATTCATCAGGAACTCTAACTTCAATTTGTACCTTTTTTGTCATTGTAATCACCGACTTGCCGTTTTTCCTTGATTTCATCCTTTTAGCGCTTCCATAACGCTATGTAATATTGTCGATTAATGGTTTTGTTACTTCTAGAGGAAGTCAACGAGGAAAATACCATGCACATTCTAAAATATTGACGACCAATATATGGTTTTTGATTCCTTTGGGTGGCTTTCCCCTGCTGCTCTTACTGAGCTGAGGATCTTTATGATTTCGAAGTTTAATGGTTGATCTAGGTTTCATCTATTGTAACAAATTGTATAAAGAAATCCTTTGGAATCCACATAAACTGCTCCAAACAGCGCTTTTAATCATCAACATGGAGTTGTTTGCGCTCCATTGTGAGTAAATGCGATACTACCTTTGAACAAATCTTTGATATTTCAACAATTTATTTTTGTTATGATTTGTTCAACATAACCATAGGTCAGAAAATATTCAATATCGAAGTTAAGAGAGATAAAATGAAAAAAAGCTTATCGTCGATATTTTTTCATTTGCAAAAAAAAAATTGAAATTTTTTAAAATGTAGCGAAAACTCATTTGTAGTGAAAAAAACAGCTTCTAATTTTTTTTTGATTTTTTTTCGAAATTGTGCTTCATTTTCTGGAATTATTAACCAGTTTGGCGCCGTGCGGATTATTTGGTTATTACAAAAATCACGAAAAAACTCACTTTTTGAAATATGCCTTTTTTTGCAGAATACGCGATTTCCTACAACACTTCCTCTAATATTTTTCATGTATTTGTCACTGTTCTCGCATTGTAAGTGGTAAGGTAAGGTCAAAAAACCGATTCAAAATTTCCAGACTTTTAAAAAAATTAAAAGATTTCGCAAAGAAACGGGACAGTTCTTTTGGTTTTTGGGATAATGTTTATCGATTAAAACCAAAATCAAATTTTTTCGACTACTAACATTTGTTTGCGAACGATTGTTCATAAGGATTGGACTATCATTCTTTTCTCAAATTCAAGATACTCACACAGTTTCTAAAGATAATTGGCGCAATTTTATAAAATTTCTAGAATGGTATATTCTCGATAGTAAAACAAAACAAAATCACAAAACGATTGAACAACTTATTGCTATCATATATATGGTTGCAGCCACTTAAACAAAATATTACAGAAAAGGATCTGCTCAGCTAGCAGACATTTGCATCTCCCATATAATTTTGAGATAATTCAAACGATTTTAGCATGCATGAAAGTAATCAACAACCTGCTAAGCAAAACCTCTTACAATCAAGAGAAAATTTTGAGTTTTTCAAATGTGTTTCATATTGAATTTTTACACGCTTTCCAACAATTTCAAATCAGATGGTGCGAAGCGTCTTTGAAGAAAATGCTCAGTACTCACACCATCGTTGAATGAAAACGTTTTGTATAACAACTACCCAGAAACAGTTTTCATGTAGCTCCACCGCCGAGAAAACATCCTGGCTATGTTTTGCAATCTACACAGGTGACCTTTGGCATGTATTTGCATGGTGCACTTTTGCACTGAACCCATTCCCACAGCTTTGATGGCTTCTCGATGATTTTCCAGCAACATTTTGGCTTTTGTTACCAATTCGAAGCCACATCAAAGCAAAATATTTTGGGGACTTAACATCTTTTTGGTTTGGCTATCAACCCGAAACCAACCAATCCTTGCGTCACCAGGCAACAACAGCAACAACGAAGCTCGTTGAAAGTTATGGCGAAATGGTGAAAATGAGGCTCAATTATGTGCTGCTACCCCAGGAAGGATTCAGTTGGTGTGAACAACTTCTTTTTAACGACAGAAGCCCCGACAACTTGTTGCATAATACTCTGGCATTATCCGTGCGGAACATGTAAACAGGTGAGGAAATAAAGAGTCTTAGTTGATGATGAAACTTAGCAACTGACTTCATTGTTACGATCGCAAGCTTCTAAAAAGAGGACGTAATAACGACGCCTCCTACAACAAAGCAATTTGCTTGGTTGTTGATGCTTCTTCGTGGAAAACCACTTCATTAAAATTCTCTGTGAAAGTTTTCGCGTTCAAAGCGATTTCAACGCAATTATCCGTTGATAATTTACTTGATGGGAGGAAAAAGAGTATGTCTTTAAATTCCTCTGGTTTTTTGAAGGGAAAGTAGAAAATATGAAAACTTTCATGACAATGATTGCTTTGAGCAGAGGATAATAAAAATTCTAGAATGAAAATTTCAAACTTTGCTGGGTTTTAACCCTAAAATAAATCGAGGGACTAAACTTCACTACATGAACTATTTGATAAAGTCACAGAAGCAGTCATATACAAAACTACTTTCGAAATTTTTCGCTTTCAAACGAGACCGTGGATAGTTGAAGAAAAGTGATTCCTTTCTGTATCAATCGAGGTAAATATTTTTGGTCAAATTAAACGTCCACAAAGGTAAAGCAAATAATATGTGAACAAACTACTTCCGTGAGATTATCCAGAAGAGGTGAGCCTAGGGTATGCATGCGTCTTCTGGATAGTGCTGGACATTCGAACAGAAAATCTTGGATCGCTTCTTCCTCTGCTTTTGATCTACAGTTTCGGCAGAAATAGTTGAAGGAAACGCCCAATCTGTCTGCATGTCTGCCCATCAGACAGTATGGATATGATGAAACTTAATCGTTAACAACTCGTTGTGAGGAGCTGTTTAGTGCGTGCCAAGTTTGTATGGTTGTCCTACTGATTTCTTCCAGTAGCCAGGCCCTAATTGCATCCCCTGTGTAATGCTGCTTGAATCATAGCTTTATAAAAGTTCGTGGACTGCTGATTCGGAGTGCTGGTGTATAATCCTGGTAATCAGTGCCAGCTCTGCTTCGCTATTTCCCGGTATATCACTATACCCCGGTACCCAGTGTAGGATCACTTTACAATGAAACGACATCTCGTTTAGTTGTGTGAGACATTCCATTACAATTTTGAAAGAAGCCTACATATTGGATAATTATTGAGTAGCAACTGTACTGTCAAAAAAGATGTTTAGATTATTTATAGAAAGACTCATCCTTCTTTGATCTTATCGCCTTGTATTATGTCGTAACCTCTGCCTGAAAGATGTATGATATTATAACTAAAATGATTTTGTTATATTTCAAGTTAGACATTTTCAATCAACCGCCTCAATAATTAAAACAAACGTTTAAGCAGTCATCCAATATTTATAGTGAAAAAAATTTTAGAAATGAGGAAAAATCAATCAAAAAATTTCAGTTAGTTTTAATTCCTAGCCGATTTTGATCATTTTCTAATGAAAATACTTTGAAATTTGTTTATGAGTAAGAACAACTAAAGTATGATCCATTCATGATAATAATTGATTCACAAGGAATTTATTGCGGTTATATTGACTTTGGAGGATCGACAATTGTGTTCTTGATTTGATTAATGATTTTCAGTATTAAAATTCAATGATCAAAACAAACATAATATAACTGCTCTGCTGAATGGAAATAAAACAACTCTGCGCTTGAAGTACCAGCTGAGCATTCTCATTTCCTAACATTTCAAGGGACAAATAATGTCCTTGTTTGCATAGTACAATCAAAATAAACAGTCGGACGTTTTGGTAGGGAAAAACACAGCATTTCATTGAATCTACACACGAGATGCTGAACTTCTTGAATATGCCCTCAAGACTTAATGGAACACACATGCACATTTTCATATCTCAACAGTCTAGCTTTTAAGTTTCTGCTGAAAATCTCGTCTTCAATTCAATGATGTCCCGTTTTGCTGTTTCACATTTCAACAAAGACAAAGTCTAGGAAATAAAATCAACCGTAAAATATCTTTACGGCATAAAGCAATCTAAATAAACCATCCCTAAAATTCCACACCATAAAACAACATCCGTTAAAAACGGTCTGCGCTTTGTTTTTCTTAGGCCTCAGCTATTTTTGTTCGGTGGATGAACAATTCAACGGAAGTACGATCTAGCCTAACAAAAAGATGCCGTCGAACGAAACAAAAGAAGTGGTGCATAACAACCGCTTGCTCGTCCCGGCTACATCACATGAAGCATGTCCTTCTAGAATGAATATTCTTGAATGATCCCGAAAAGCTCATTACGTCGGCTCTCCTTAATTACGCACATTTGCCCTTCACTTTGAATGAACGAATTGGGAGCCGAGCGAAAGGCAAAAGCGTCCAACCAACTCGAAGATCCTTTTCAAGTTGTTACCATCCTTATGACTTCACTCACGAAACTTTTACGTTCTATTGCCATTACAACGAGCTCTACAATTGCTTCGAGTGGGAATTCCAGCTCTTTGCTTGGCTTCTAAAGGCACTAAGTAATTTCGTAATCGTAATATCCGTGACTTCCGCTTTTTTCTCTTTTTTTGCAATTTGTGTATTCGTCTTTCAGCGCTTTGGTTTTATTATGTTAAGCATCCATTTTGAGTCCTCGTTATGTTATTAAGAGGAACTCTTGCTTAATCATTGCACTCCATTTCGCATTGTTAGGCAATCTTGAAGCAAACGAACAATATCTTGTAGTATCAGTTGGATTGTTCGAGTGCTCTTAATAAAATCTAGTGAAATGATGACAAGATGTCTCGTAAAGTAAATGTTCATCATCAAATATTTCTCTTTTCCAGATCTCCTGAAATTACAGTAGTCGTGACCTTTTCATCGCTGCTCCTTCACTTAACCATTAAAGAAAAATGTTTGTGCCTTCAAAAAGAACTCAAATATACTAAGATCAAGGGAATTGCAAAGCAATGGAGATTGCCTCTTGAAGTAATTTTAAACAAATCGATCGTCCGATAGTCAGGGTCAATAAAGTCGTGTCTCTCAAACTATGGCAGTATCAAACTTTGAGGTTCATCCTTCCTAATCTTGAAACAAGAGTCTGATACTACAACTATTAAACAACAAATGTCATGACGTTAGTGTGCATAAAAAGTCTATATTATAGTTATTTTTACAATATCAGATACGTTTTCCTTATCAACATAGCGCAAAACCTAGCATTGAATAGAACTTCAAAAATCTAATTGTGTTTATTGGCATCACAACACTATCTTGAACCTGAAAGCACCGACTCCATTTCTGGAAAGATATTGTCTATGCTGATTGAATTTGTCAGAAGTTTTTAGCAGAAGCAGTCCTTAAAGGGTTGTCATCACTTTCAGGCAAGGAAAAGTTATAAATGACGGTGGAATTTAACGAAAAAACCATTTTCAATCTATGTTCACGTAAAAACACATTTTTTTTATAATATCAACGGAAATTGAATTTATTTCCATAAATTTATTGTTTTCAGCACCAATTCCTCCACAAAAATTTCAAATTATGAAATACTTCAACATCAACTGTTGAAAAGTTTCCATGACTAGATTCGTCCAAAATTTTTAATCAACCTGTCAACCGTCTGATTTAAAAGTGCACACCATTGGAGGAAAAAAGTTATTTTTCAGCCAGCTGTGCCCACTTAGAGCACTTGTTCCCTTTCGAAAACATATTAGACTCGTTTCACTGTCCAGCTGCCTATATCTCCCAGAATACCCAAGTTTAAATTTTTTTATTCCATGCCTTTCGTTGATTGATGTCCCTAATCGTACTTTTCTCATATTGTGTTCGATTCTGTGATTGGAATTATATTCTGAAGATACAGCCTTTTGACTTTTGTAGAAACTATTTCAAATTTTGGTATCCAAAGTATCTTTAACGTTTTTCTTGAAAAGAAGCTACCATCAAAAATTTGTTCAATGGTTTCCGTTTGATGCGTGCACAAACAGCTCTTTTTCTTCTGATTCAAAATTTGCTTCCTTAATATTTTCTCCATTTTTTTTGTAGTATAAAAATGTGATCCATTGTATCGAACATTTTTAAAGTCGAAATCAGCGAAATGTTGCTCATCATTTCGATTTCAAAATTTCAATGTGGTGCAAAATTACGGTCTCCAAAATTCAAATAAATTGATTTCATATTTTTTTTTAAAAAATCGTCGGTTAAAATACATATGTAGAATTGTTATCCAGTGAGTTTTGAAACATAAATTTAGAAGATTATGTGCGGATTATGTGCACGAATTCAAAAATGCTCTGATTCGTGCACATAAAGTATCAAAGCAAACGCCTTTATATATTCAGCTGCGTTATTGAGCTCTCTACCTTGATGTTGCTTAAAGAAGGATTTCTCACTACTACTTCAAAAGATTCGCTACCCAATTCTCAACAGGATATCTATCTCATTCGTTTCCAACCATCATCAGCTTTGATCATGCAAAGCGAAAACATAATCTTGATAAATTTAATTTAAATTACACTCTATCAGACAAAATTCTAAGACTTCTTTTGAATGCTTGCCGAAAAAAGAACGCAAAATCATTCCATAAAACTTTAACAGGGGACAATCAAAATCCAGCCACACTGCAAAATCAAGAAGCTACACCCACTTTCTTGGTCATATTTTTCCGTTCCACTTCGATCTCTGCAACAATCCGCTGCTTTTACTTCCTTCGTCCTCGCTCCTATCTTGGCCTTTGCATTCAACCATCTTTCCATAAAGTTAACTACCAAAGGAAATTACATTTTTATTATTCATCCCATTTAGATGGAAATAAAGTCGCATGGCATAATTACGAAGCATTAAAAAAGCAATGGAGTTGAATTTTATATTCTTTGTGTATCAGATAATTAGATCATAATATTGTTATTTGAATTTCTATTACAATGTATTCCTTCATGTAGCAACAAAAGTGTTATTTTTATTTCGAACGTATTAAACGTTTTCGACATGATGTTTTATTGATGTGTATGAAGTTCAGCGTATTTTGATAGGAAGTATGATTTTACAACATTTTTCATTAATGAAAAAATGAAGCTAATAGAAAATTTCAAGAAACAATAATCCACGGTAACTTGTGTTATCCTGTGTTATATTCTCAACCAAGTATAGTATAGGTAGTTCAAAATATACTACAATCCAGAAAGTAAAATATGTTGATGGTAGGTTCCTGTTTTGAATCACGTCAACCGGCATTGCAGCGAGAAAATCCTTTTTTGACCGTTACAGCAACCCAAAAGCACATGCGCTTCATATTTTACATATCTCTGCCATCACTCTCTATTTTCAATAAGGGATTGTAGCGTTTCCATTTTGTGTTTTCAAAATTTATTAGCCAAGCAACTCTACGTAAACATTACAAGTTGAATGTTAGAAATGATTAATGAAAAATTCATTTGTTATAATTAATTTGACATGCCGAGAAGTAGGAGTAAATTGGTATTTTATGAAGATTTCCATCTTCTAACAACAAAATATCGAGACGATTTTCTGTATCAAGATATCATCGCACCATTTAAAATACCTCATGTAGCACTCAATGAACTTTTATACGCGTCTCATGCTAGTAATATCAACCCTTTATTGATCTTTCCGCTATGTGAGGCTCCACGCCCACATTGCACTCCTGAATAGCGTAATACGTACGTGCGAAAGGACCCACTCAACGGGCAAACAAACAACAGATCTCATTACCCAAATATCCTCTCCTGCTTCGCCACAAAATTGCCAAATTAATTATCCCAACCTGCGTGTCTTTGAATTCTAATTAAGTCCATGCTAGACGCCATCGTGTCCTGCGTTCACCGCGAAATTATTTCACTGCAATTTGCCATTTTCATTAGAAAAAATTCTACTCATTTAAAATTCTAAACACAACGACGAAGCAGCAAGCAGCACTGGGCAACTTTAAATTTATCTCAATCCTGGCATGGACGTGATTTCATCGTCATGCGGTGGCAGACCAAACTGCGGTTCCCGAAGAGACATGGCATTGCAAACACGCTCCTGCACTTTTCCAGGCATAGGGATAAAATACGACCAAGGATGTGTAGCTGAATTCACTTGCGTAAAATTAAATGAAAACAAGAAAATCGTCAGTAAGATATTAATCCTGCTACTACTTTGGTCAAAATGCTCTTAACATTCCTCCAATACATATTCCATCGCTTCCACGCGGAATCATCCATGGCTCCATTCGGCTAATGAATTTTCTCAATATTTACACTTTGTAAGATCCTAAAATTCCTTCTACCACGTGAAATTACAATTGTACGCTGCGGCCTCTGCTTACATTGGCGATGCTACAGTTCTTCTCAATGTGATGTCCTTAAGCCGCACATAAAGTTGAATGATTTTGAAATTTTGATTTACGATCCAAAATTAAATAGCACCCACATATATTATCTCCTCCATTCTCCATAAAGTGCGCTGGTCACATCTAAATTCACGTATGCGAACGAGCAAAAAGGACATTGTATGAAGCTCAGGAACGTTTCCGATTTTATCATTATTTTATCATATCTGGAAATTCAGCTCAATCGCATACACTCCTAAACACATACATATACTCGCAGGCACATCCTTCTGCTAACCAAGTTTCACAAATATACCCTCCGTCCAGGATAAGCAAAGGATAAAGTGGTTAGGCGCTCGCCAAACTGAGTGGGCCCAGTAGACCTCGCCAGACAATAGCAGACCCAAGGACAATGGTTGGGGATCTATTGAATTTATGATTCTCGCCCGGCCAGTCCCACCAAGTTCTCGTCCCAATGAAGCTGTTGAAGTCTGGTGTGAAGTCGCGCTGAATACTGGCAAGCGAGCGAAGAGGCCCAGGAACAACCTCCCATGTTCCACCAAATTAAACATTCAAGGAACGAACTTGTCTGGTAATTAAGAAGTTCTTCAAGTTGAACGACGAACATAGACTGAGCATCTTTGCGCAAGGAACCGGGCCCGGAGTAGTGGTGCTCCTATGAAGACAGAATCATATTGATGAAGATCCTCTCTGGAACTTTGCATTCTTCCGACGGTCTTTTGAATTTATTTGCGTCCCGTTACAGTGTTTGCAAGGCAAATGAATTTATTGTAAAATAATTCTGTTACTGCCACTTTACGTAAAGCGGGAGTGTTAAGCAAGGCAAATACAATTAATACGTAGCAAGATATTGAGGAAGAGCAACAAAGTATGCGTGTAGGACTATTTGAAATTGATGCGCAATTTATTTAAATTCATACACTGCAGTGATGTAGCGACAAAATGGCGAACAGTTTTGCAAATAGTGTATCGAGTATTTCATAGTGAAAGTTTTCAAATAAAAAAATTTTGCAATTGCTTGTCTTAAGTTTATTAAAAACCTTTGCAAATTCCCGTGGATTCATTAAATGGATTCTTTTGTGCCATTTTTTTCAAGTTCCATCTACACTTAAAATAGGGAACTAGATTAAGTAGATTAGCATTAAAGGTCTAGCAACAAGCAAAGATGGTAGTCCTACTCACATTTTTAACATCCCATGAAATATGAAAAGTTTTTGTAATCACCTCGAAAATCGAAATTTAAATTTTCAACATATTTTCACGTTTTGTGGTCTTTAGAGTATATTTAAAGTGTTTTTAGAAATAAGTAAGTATGTATGTGTGAGTACGTACGTACGTGGACAGTTTTTCTTCGAGCATAACTCACGTAAACAAAGTCATATCGACTTTTTTCAGGTGTCAATCGAAGCGCCTTTGCCATTTCAAAAGCTGATAAGTTTTTAGGACACTTCTGTCGGGAAGGGCGGGGGGTTGTTTTACTGTTTTGACCATTTGAAGGTCATTTATGTAATGCGCTATATCTCGCGAATCAAATATTGAATTTCCATGGTTAAAGTGTCAATTGACAGGCATCAACATTTCTATGACTCCATCAAATTTGAAAAAAAAATTTGGAGCCGTTTTTTAATTTAATAAAAAGTAATGTAAAAAATTAAGCTTTTCCATACACAAAATCAATTTCTAACTTAATTTGCACAACACTGTAAACAATCATTATAAAATTTATAAACTCTAGACCATTAGTGGAAAAAAAACCAGCAAAACTTTTTTCATGATTACGAAAAAACATTAAATAAAAAATAAAAAAACCGTTAAAAGCCACCTTGACTTTCAAGGTCATTTCTGTCATGCACTATATCTCGCGAAACTAAGATGGGATTTGCATTGTTGATAAATCAATCAATGCATATTAGAATTTATATGATTCTGTAAAAAATTAAAATAACTTGTTTCACCCGTTTTTTTATTTAATAAAAAATGTACAAAAACTTTGGGTTTTTTTCATAAAAAGTATATTTTGAACCTGATTTACACAACAGAGTAATCAATGTTTATAAAATTTATATACTCAAAACAGTTTATGTAAAAACACCATTAAATTATATTTTCATGATTATGTAAAAAATAATTAAAAATAAAAAATCTTTAAAAGTCGCCATGTTTTACATACGAATAATATTAACTGATATCTCCTACTCTAAAGGCACTATTGTTAAATCAATCAAAGCTTATTAATGTTTGCATAATTTGAGCATATTTTCAATAGTTTCCACAGTACCGTGTTTTTATTTTAATAAGAAAACTGCTGAAATTTGGAAAAAAATCAGTTTAATTTGCATTTGTAGTAATCCACGCTTTAAATGGTAAACTGTTTTGTAATCGTTACATCATCATTTGCCATATCTTTTATTGTTTACATGCAAACCGATTTTTAACTGCATATCAATGTTTTTCAAGACCAAAAGTCATCGAAATTTGGAACGCAATGATTCAAAATGGTCATCATGCGACAAAATCTCTTCAGTCGACGTAATAACAAAAACTGCATTCATTTTCGGTAGCCAATTACTGTTATGAGTATCACTCATTATTATTATTAGCATTATTTTAATTATTATTTTGTGTTTAATAGTTTTATTATTTATGTAAATATTACTGGGAAGTTGACCGTGTGAGCCTCAAGGATCGTTCTTCGCGGCTTGTTCCATTTCTTTTCGGTTAGAATTTTAATTTAGTTTGTGAATTTTCTAACTTTCAAATGAATAAATTCCAAATGGAGAGATGATTGTAAAATAAGGAAGCCAGGTTTCAAAAAAAAACACAAGTATGATATTTTTTAATGGAATTTTTTTCAATCCAACAAAAGAATGCCAGAATATTATGAATAACGCAAACTCATAACTATATCAACGTCTTGAAAACGGCTGATAATAAATCCCAAAATCTGTTGTCTTCATGCATCAGTTTGAAGATTAATCGATATTTTTCTTTTACCCAAGTAATGCGTTGTTCATATTAACAGTTGAAAATGTCTTTAACATATTTGATGAGAAACAAAAAAAAACTAACAGACTTATCGATCGTAAATACGTTGCAACCATCAAATAGACATAATTTTCATCGACTTTAAACAAAATGTACGTTACTTCAATCCTAAATTTTTTACATGGCGTCATGCCAATGACTTTGATATTACTGAAATACTTCATTGTAGCAGCTGAAACCTTTTCTGTTGCAGATACACCGAAATAGCACAGAATCTTCTCTGAATCTTGTCACCATATCACCCCGTTCGACCTATTTTTATAAACAAAATGACACGAACATTCATCGAGCAAATGAAGCGTATTTCGAATGAAATCCTCGTTACTGACTCGGCAGGATTATCTTCATCAACTTCTTGTATTTCATCGTTGTCGTCAACATCGCTGGTACGGGCGCGTCTTGTCGATATATCTCAACGTCAGATAAATTTTAACAAAATTACTGAATCCTGCCAGACAACTTGTCTTGTCATTTATAAAACATACAACGGTTACGTTGTACTTTCTTTATTTCCAGGTATAGATAAGGTTATCCCAACAAACGCTTCCTTTTCTCGAACAATTACTTTGAACCCAGTTCGAGATTTTTATTGACTTTTCAAGCAATTGCTTCAACTCTACGTTGTGTATTGTTTAGACGTTTCCCTGCCAGGATCATCGACTCAGCAACAAAATTGCGGGCAATGAATAAGCAAAAAAAAAAATCACGTTTCAACAAATGATACGCAATGACAGCAAAAGGAAGTGCCATGAAAGGCATCCAGAATTTGGCCTGCAAAATTGAGAACATTTCAATTCATCTAACAAAAGTACAATTCATGACAACTCAGTCTTTTTGTTGCATTCAATACTCCCTGCGATGTTTTTTGCATGACGATAAGACATGGAAACGGAAAAGACAACAATGTTCCTGAAAGCTTTAGTTGCGGTTGTCTGCGTTCTTGCTTGACGATTACCATTGTCTAGGCTATCCGAATATCCTTGGTCATTCTTAGTATAATGATCAAGACGGGAATATTGCGAACTGTTGCCAAACTCACTAGTTAAGTCCTGGCGTATGTATTAGGTTCTATTTGTTAGTAGAATATGCTGCGTTTCGGTGGATAACGCTATCGATATTCAAACATACTCCCAACAGTTTTAGGGACTATTGGAGTGGTGGAATATATCAAAAGTATGTACATATAGTATATGTTAGCATGCATTTTCTTCTCGTAGTAAGAATTAGGTTCTGAAAATTGCTAACAATTCTTTTTTGTTTATTTCAGGTCGTCACGATTGAAATACTGATAACAAGGAGACTCAAGGAAATGCAAATGTATGAAAATTTATGCTTTAAACTTTGTTTGGTAAGTAAAAAAATCTTAGATGTATAAAATTCTTTAAGTGGAATCATTATTTATTTTCCATATCCTTTTCATATGCAAACTACATTAGTCTCTCGTATTCATGTTCGAGGACTCTGAACGCGAATTTTAGGTATTTTTTTCAGGAAACTGGAACGCACTAGAAAATGACTTGAAAATGCAGATCGGTGTTAAAGAAGATAGTTTTTCTAGTTTCTTTTCCTAACAACATACACGAGCGTTATTTAAAAAATCATCATGGTTGGTTGATTGGTTGTAGTGGCAGTCTCTATTATCCAAAGATGGCTCACTTAGACCACTATAGGCCCATTGTGATACCACAAAAAGATAAGGGTGGCACTAGAACCTACAGGATGACGACAACCATTTTGATTCTCGTATGAAGTTTGGCTATGCAGCTTATATTTAAATCAGTTACTTCCGTGAAGCTGTCCAGGAATGGTGAGCCTAAGGTTTGCATGCGTTTCCCGGATAGTGCTGGGCATTCACATAGAAAATGTTGAGTTGTATCTTCCTTATCCTCTGATCTGCAACTTCGGCAGAAATTGTTGAAAAGAACACCCAATATTTCTGCGTGTCTGCCAATCAGACAACGCCCCGTCAGTACGGATACGATGGAACTCGTGGTTTCGCGGCTCGTGTTAAGAAGCCGTTTGGTGCGTTTGAAGCACAGTGCATGCCACAGTTTACCTAGTTATCCTACAGGTTTCTTCAAGTAGCCAGGCCCTATTTGTAGCCTCCATGTAGTATTGCTTAAACCCTAGCTTTATGGAAGCTAGAGGTTGGCCGACTTGAGATGTAAGTGTATACTCTTGGAACTCAGTGCCAGCTCGTGCTAGGGCATCTGCTTCGCAATTTCTTGGTATATCATTATGCCCCGTCCCCCAGCAAAGAATCACTTCACAATGGAGCGATATCATGTTCAGTTGTGGGCGGCATTCCATAGCAATTTTAGATGAAGTATGCACGCTGGATAGTGATTGGATAACAGCTTGACTGTCAGAGAAAATGTTTAAATTTCTTATGGTAATTTTCTGGTTTCTCAGCCAGTCTACTGCCTTGTAAATCACAATGATCTCTGCCTGAAAAACACTGCAGTGGTTTGGTAGCCGGATGGATAGTTTCTGGCCTAGCTGTTCTGAGAAAGCACCACAGCCAATCATAAAAGATAGGCATCTTATTAAAAATCCTACTGTTAAATCAAATCCAAGGTTGATTTTTTTCTTTTGCAACAATTACTGTTTATTCAACTAGAAAAATGCTTCATCGATCTATGAGCATAGACAAACGAACTCTTAAGTAGTTTACGATACGTTGCAGACTAATGTCACTACTTTTTTCATCTTCATTTTCAATTAAAACACTATCCACCGCAATAGTGTTAAACCATTGTAAGACTCAACCACAAAAGGACAACGTTTGCCAGCCACTACTACTCATTGCTACTTTCAAAGCAAACAACTAAACGCAATCACTTCAAAAGAACAAACCGTTTTTTTATTTCTACTGTTGACTTCTTTCACCTTGCTTCCTTCATTTTCATTTCTTCTACATTGTGCATCAATGAATCCTGGCTGTAAATGGCTTCAACTCAAAGCTTGAAGCTCGACGCAAAGGAGCTACAGAAAGTTCTATGGTTGAATGGTAGTATGACATCTATTCATGTCCAACATTCTCACAAAGACTGCACAATAGTGGTTACGAACAGGAATCGGAGGGTTTCATGCTACCATTCATATCATAATATTTGACAATCAATCTTGACAGTTACTCGTGGAGTCCTTTCTTTAGATTCTTTTATCCTGAGCTCCGTACTTGAATCAAGTAGTATGTTCCCACTCACAATAGTCGCACGTCGTGATCACTTGTCGTGTCTGACCCGATTTGGGACCTAGAAATGATTTTTCCATTTGTCAAATGTGGGTTTCTTTCCGTTTTATTTGAAATATTTATAGGTGCGTTGGTTGAAACACCCCAAGGGAGGTTAAATAGCCATCGTGATTCTATTGATTCTTGTATTGTGTTCAGAATATGACTTGAAGCGTATTCACAAATGTACAACTCATCTAGCTTTTAGCTGAGTACGAAAGGTAAAACACTAGAAGCTTTAATTTTTTATGTGAATTTCTAAGGAAACTCTATTCTTTGATTCAAATCGATTAGAATTACACATATTTTCGTTTCAAGCGCTAAAATAAATCCTCATGCCGCAGAAATCTTTCAAAAACAAATCAAATATAGTATGTGGACCCTGCACCTATTTATCTTTAGGATATTCCACAACAATCAATTATATTGTTCAAGTGATACTACAACTATATTTCTTACAACCAATTAATGTATCTTATTCACATTCACCGTTCTTCTGCCCATTATTCAATATAAAACTGTAAGTTTATCAAAAACCACTAAGTACTTCAAAATGACTTGATGACTTTCAGCTCTTCACCTTCTCAATAGTCGTGCCATGACTCCTTCAATATTTCCCGGCATGATTCCATTTTCCTTGCCACTTTCTCGGTGCAATTTTGATGAAATTCTACGCAGGTGGTTTTCCTATTAAATTAACCTCTTGAAAACTTTCATCAGTTAGGAGTAGAGTTCAGATGCTCTGCCCTATCAGCATATATACTTAACAGACTATGGTGAAAAAGCGGAAGTGGTATTTTATAATAAAATTTAGTTGAAGAATATTCCCACTTTGGACAAAATTACAAAAAAGCTTAAATTGAATGGTATTGAAAAGCCAGCTACCATAATTTTTTTCATTGAGCATGATTTAATTTTTAATTTTTGATAATCACTGATTGCCTGTGCAAAGTAGGTATCAATCTTTTCTATTGGTAAAGGACTTTGAGTCCTTCCTATTGAATACTTAACGTACTTCTTTATCTCTTTATACCCGCTGATTAATTATGGGTGACATTCTGTTGTTCGACAAGATAAATTTCAGATAATAAAAATTAATCTGGGTAATTTTTCATATTGCAATCAAAAAAAATATTATTTTTTTCGAAAAAAAATTCTCGCTTATATTCTTTTTGCTGTTCGTAAATCTTGGATTATCCTGAATTATGTGTATTAAAATATTTACTGACGAGCAACTGGTTAGGTACACTCAACTATTTTGAGTTTCCTAGAAGTCGGGGAGGTTTAGCCAAACAAGTCGATAATGGTATTATTGCCCATGGAAATTCCAATCATAAGATGCAATTTCTAGAATAATCACACACACGAGCGTTAACATGGATGCATTTATCCACAATTCTGCATATAAAAGCGAAGCAACTGATTAGATACATTGCTGAAAATCGTAAAATTTCATGGAATTTCAATCAGTAAACTAAGTAAATTAAACACATGTGTATTGCGACAATTTGTTTTATCAATCAATAATGAGTAGCTTTACCATTATTCCTTATGACTTCAAATAATCTATTTTTCATAGATTCATATAAATTTTTATAAATATGTGGAAGAATATTTGCACAAGCTTCTTCTATTGCGTCTTCTAGCATTGCAACATTCTCATATTGCTTGCCATTATGGTAAATTTTCCTGGACAACCATCCCCAGAGATTTTTTATGATGTTGAGGTAGGACGAAAGTAATGGACAATCCAAAAATGGGATGTCTTCTGCTTCAAATCAGTCTTGAACGCAACGAGTAGTATGAATGACCGCCAAATCTTGTTGAAAAATCCAATCCATGCTTCCGAAGACTTCATCAAAATCGGCTGCTGCTGTTTTGATATTTTCCTTCCGGAATATCCTTCCTCTTTTAAGGCTTTTATTTTTCCCATTTCTTCCAGGCTCAACTGATTTCTTTTCCCCATACTTTTAGATGTTATGTTAACTTTATCAAAACAAATTCTCACACAAAAATAATACTACATTGACTGTAGGCAGTCCAAAATAGAATAACGTACCTTATCAGTGGCTCCGCTTTTATATGCACAATCTTAGATATATGCATCCAGATAAACGCTCGTGTGTGTGATTATTCTAGAAATTGCATTTCATGATTGGAATTATCAAAGGCGATAAAACCATTATCGATTTGTTTTGCTATACCTCCCGACTTCTAGAAAACGTAAAATAGTTGGGTGTACTAATCTGATAAAAAAAGCAATTTTTGAAAAAAGGTTTCAAATAATAAATTAAATTTGAATTCCATCGATTGAAATTGAATAGTTAATATGTAGATTGTCGTTTAGGAAAAAGGCAAAAAAAATCTCAATTTAACCATAACATCAATCAATTTTTGCATTCAGAATTTTTTTTAAAATAGTCAGCTGCCATCGTATTTTTCGAAAGTAAAACAAAGGCAAATTTTATTAACATTGAATTCACCTTGTTACAGTATTATTTTCATAAGCATCACTTTCGAATCAATTTTAATTTTTTTCTGCTGAAAGAGTCTTAAGTCTAAACTTTTTCGCTCCATTACTGACAACAGTAAACGATCTATTTTCCCCATTTAAAATCGTAACTCCAGGACGTTTGAATCTGAAAAAGGTGACTTAAACTTAATTTAAGTTTCAACTTTGTATTTTGCATTATTCAAATTTAAGTGTCAATTAATCAAACCCATCGGCAAATTCAAATCAAAACAGCTCAATGTCCCATGAATGTTAGTAAGGTTTTGGAAAATAAACTGGCTTTGTTCCTGTAACTGATTCAAACAACCACTTAACAATTTAGATTTTGCCCATGCGTATCTTGTTCAAGAATGAAGTTGGCAAATTACTGCCCACCAAAATTCAGGATATTATTTTTATTATTAAGATTTATATATTGAAATAATCTAATATCTATATAAATTACTAGTTACAAAGGCTTTAGGCTTAACTTGTATTGGAATAGTATATGTAACATAGTCTAATTTAGCTTGAAATAATTCCATCTCGTCGAAATTTGCTTATATTTTCATTTTTAATGATTTTACTAGAGCGTGGATTTTGTTGATGTTTTCGACAGATGGATTTATCAGTAGTACGGTGGCATCTGCTGGTATTTTGTATTTTTGCTTGAATTTTGAACTGGCCGGACAGTCGCATAACATATGTTTAATGTTTGTCAATATCCCACTGAAATTCAGGATAATCTCAAACCATTTTAGGCACAAACTGTTATTCGGTCACAATTTTGCAGCGCAAACATCAAACGACGCAAAGTTAGCAAAAAGTTTGCCTTTTCGTCCTTCATCTTAAAATTTACAAGCATAGAAATCGGTAGTCGTTAGTGGAGTGACGAGACAACCAGCACGACTACCAGGAAGTACAGAACTTATTTGATTATGACTGACTTCCACCACCTTGTTGAAGTTTAATTGTTGAAAAGTGTAGGGCATGAATAACGTGACTCATAACTTTTTCATGGAAAACGCACCATAATTGACTTGCACGATATGAAACCAGGAATAAGATCCCGAGTCGAAGGGAAGCTCTTGCGTCTCGTCATCCTTGACAAACGTGCTTAAGCCAAGCACTACACCATTCGAGCCTACATTTGCATGCTTGCTAGTCGACATCGTTTTTATCTCTTTGCATTTCGTTGTACTGGCGTTGATCCTTTGAAAGGAAGTCACAAGTCAAAGTTTATGTCGATATTTAAATAATGGAAGGAAGTCATTTTCAAGTTTAAAAATTTACTTTCTCCGTGTATTTTTTTCCGAATATGATGACGCTCATCGTTGATAACAATTTGAACGGCAACGCAAGATAAAGCTGCAGGACATCAATTATTCTGTGAAAAATCGGAGGCAAAAATGGAAATCTTGATAATATGCACTCACATAAAAGAACTTCATTACGTTGAAATCATTACCCATGTTTTGATTTTATAAAATCAGGAACGGATGGACTCAACTTCCAGTGTACATTTGAAATTCATTTTCTCCCTCGTAAAGAACTTCCGCCAAATTTAATTGAAACTATTTGTTAAAAAAGTGCTGAACATATATTAATTATTGATTCAAATATATGATGAAGATATCTTGAAAAGTTTGCGCTTGTTGTCTATTTCCTAGTTTTTTTTTCAAATTGCTTCACACTATAGCGAAAAACTGCTTAAATCAGCAAATCTCAGTTGTTTTTTGCCAGTTTTTTGCACTTAGCCAACATCCTTCGGGAAGCATGCATGCAACGATGTCATGCATTCCACGTTTGATATCTTTTTCATAAGTGAGATGCTAATCGAAAAGTCTGAACGACAACGTCGACAGAAACCCCATCGAAGACACTACCCTAATGGCTCACACACAAAAAATTGCTTCTCCTCGCCCGAAGCCCGAATTTGAAAGAAAAGTTCCATTTGTCTGTAAGCACACATTTCTCATAGGATGAAATTCTAAAAAACCATTTTCCTTACTTCAATGTGGCAAATATTGAATCCATGTTTGCACTAACCGGGCCCATGCTGGGCTGGATTCAAGGGAAGCAAGACGGAAGACATAGCGTTTTGTCGATTTTCCTTATTTTTTTTGGCCCGGAAAAAAGGAGAAATAAATCGAAAAGGAAAACCCGGCAACGTCCTATTGAAAATGGAAAATTGCTTATTCAGGATAAAAATGAGATCAGAATTCAGAACGAGTACAATATCGAATCAGAAGTTTCCAATGGAAACGATAGGATGTCGTCGGATGATACACTTTAGCAGTTGTTACACGTTGAATATTCTTATCGGTCTATCTATCGATCTTTGTGTATCGTAGGTATTGTTGTACATACCCACCTCTGGCTTCTTCCGTTCTTATAAGTGAATCACCGGAAACTAAGCGAAAAGTTTCACTAAGTTACACGTTTCTTAAAAGTGTGTTTTATTGTCCTGTCTGCGACAGACTGCTTTTAAAAGTAAATGATTTTTGGAGTACATGTATTATTTCACACCTAGTGAACTTGTAGTCCAAGTGGGAGTCGCTACTTGTTTTTCTTATTATTTTATGGAGGGAAACTTCACGGAGTTCTTAGCAATGACTTGGAAGACAAAGAGAACGATGGTCTTCAGCCCTTGATTAAAAGCGCAATTTATTAAAGTTTGTGTCTGTGCATATATAATTAAAAAGTTTCATTCAACAAGTTTCATACTATATAGATAGTACAATTTGGTTTTAACAATGAGGATGTTTGAAACAAAAAGATACAAGTGATGATTATCAATCATATTTGAGTTATATTATTTAAATCACATCAACATGCTATTCAGGTATTTATCAGGGTTTTAGCTTGAGTTTCATTTTTGTTGACATCTAAATCAGAATTTGAGTGCGAAGGATTTTAAAGAAATGGATGAAGTCTTTATTTTTTTCATAACTTGAACTTCTATAATTCATGGAGCTATTTCATTAAATCCAATTTAAATTCATGATACTGTTCAAAATTCAACTAGAATCAAATGATGACCGAACAAAATTTCAAAGTTCTTTTCTCATTTCTGGTGACCTCTGCTACATTTTATTTGAATTCACTCTATCCTTCCAGAAATAAAGTATTGTTCCCTATTAATTTTCATCATATTTTGTCCAAAATTTAAACCCTTAAAATCACCATTCATAAAATTTAGTTGAATTTGAACTTTTTTTGTTATTTAGAATAGTATCTTTAACTCACAATTTGCTTTCTTCACCATCATTTCATTATCATGGATTTATTTATTTTGTGCTTAAGAAACATTTTTTATAAAGGGTTGTAATGTTGTGAATGTATTACTATGAACATTATTCTCCCAAAGCGCTTACTTTTTAGCCTTAGAACAGATGCATATACTGCATTTGAACATCATATCCTTGCTCATGGATAGATTGGGGCACGCATTCGAGTTCTTCTCGCCGTGAATATGTTTCCTTAAGTATCATCCACTGAATTGCAAGTTGAAATTGTTTTTTTTAAAACTCAAACACAAACTCTCATTAGCCATTAGATGCTTCAAATATCTCAAGTATCCTTCTTTCACAAGAGGGTCGTACCAATCCAAAAAACCCAAACCCATATTAGTACCTCATGCAAAGTCGTCCTCGTCGCCAACGATATGAACGACAAGGTTTCTTGAATACTGAACCAACTCACTAACAGCTTTAACATAATTTCCATAATTAATGTTTCTAAACGGGACGTATTCCACCCAGAAAGTGATACTATTTACTTTAATGTCTCTCGCAAAAAGAGTCCTGCATACGTTGGCGGAAGATACATCTCCGGAACCCATCAGCCCAACTACCAGTTCTGATGAGATGCGGTGAGATTGCAACGGGCAGAAATTTAACACACGAACAACTTAAACTAATATTAAGGATAAAGAGAATATCCTGCAATAAAACTACTCGACAAGTCTAGTCGAGCACTACTCGCAAGGATCTTAAGCGGAGTCTCCCTGTTTGACTAGCGTGCATAAAAACATCATTAGAAGACGATATGCTATACATTTTATAGGGAACTTTGCCTTGCAGCGCATCGACTTTGTTACGCGCTATTATACTTGCCGTACATCCTTGCGTGTTTTAATACAGTTTAAGTATCCAACTTCTCTTATCTTACTCAAGTGACAACGATTTGGTGTTGGGTGGAAAATTATAGAGCCGCTAAGCACGAAAGTCATGTATTCTATTGTTAAAGGGTTTCAGATTTTCATGTTTAATGTGGGAAATATGTAAAAGTTTGCCGCTCCTTCAATCAAAACCATAATTTGACAAACGGCTCCTTCAGAACAAACTAAAGCCCTCCACTGTTGAACGTTACAGTCTTTCATTCTAATATTCGTTAAATTTAAGTCCCAGAACTTGCTAAAATAAACTATAAAAGCGGAAGACTACACACGAAAAACTACGAAATAAGGAATCAGTTTTATTACTTCTTCAAGTCGAAATCGTTCAAAACTTTTCCGTTTTCACTTTTGGATTCAAAAGCGCGTCTAGAACTATAATGCCACAAGTGATTTAGACGTCTAATATTCAGGACTTCATGGCGAATAATTGAGCGAACTAAAATAAATTTGAATATAATTTCTTAAATTGCTTGACTTTCATTTCTCAAAATTTTACATAGTGTTTCTAAACCAGCATAAGTTTTTTACAAAAAAAAACATTTGGCGTTTGATAATTTCGTCTCACAAATTCTTTAAAAATCCATGTGGCAAGTTTAAACAACATTTATTGTTCGATAGTTGAAAATATTTTTGTCATGAGTTTTCTCATTTGAAATCACATTTTCAAGACATTTTCATTATTAATTTCTATTAAAAATTTATCGCATATTTATCTATTTTTCAGAATTTTTTCTTGAAAATTGTTTGGTATTTACGATTTTTTAAATAATGAAATTAATATTAAATGCATTTTCCTTGGAAAATTTATTTCCAGAAATATTTTCAAAAGATGTTTTAGATAAATTTTTTGAACACAAAACAATAGGTTTCTTAATGTTAAGGGGTAATCAGTGCCAGTTGTTTCTGTTTTGCAGTTTTCATTGGAAACGGTGTCCTTTCGAACAACCTGTTCACCACATTCCATATTTTCATCGTTGAAATTGGGAAATACAAATCTCAGTGCTCAATGAATTAGGTTAAAAAAACTTTTTTAGCTAAACTGTGAGGTAGCAAAAGCTAGAAAATGATTAGATGTCGCTTATCTGGAGCTTTGATAACCTTAGCCTGGTTTATGAAGTTATGTATAGATCGCAAATAGATATGAATTAATTTACAGCCCCCAACTTGAGATATGAAGTTATCTTATAATGGTTTGAAATACCACAACAATATAACCCCTACTTGCTAAAATTATGTTTAGAGAAAAAAGTTTTAAGTCATCAAATATTATATTATTATATTACCCCAATCCCGACTCAATCACTATTCGAATTCATTTCGAGTCGACCCATGCCGACGATCGAGCCGACATCTAACGTTTTATTTTGTTTTTGTTTAATTGTTTTTGTACGCAAAAAAACATAAATTGCACAAAAAACAATGAAATAAAAACAAAACAAAATGCAAAATCTTCGATTATTCGTTTAAAGGAGCCGCTTTGAAATGAATTCGAATAGTGGTAGAGCTGGACTTGTCAACTTTTAATTAGAAATGATTTTAAAAAACAAATTTCTTCAAAAAAACAATCGCAAATCGAATTTTTTTTTTAGGCAAGCAATCAATTTTAGAAAGAAAATTACAGGCTCCGTGGAAATTTTTCGCACCTAATAATATGGAAGCATACCCTATCCCCTCCCCAAAATAATAATAAATGAAATGAAAATCATTCATCACAAGTTTTTGATTTGTGATTCCGTTGAGTTTCAGGTTAAAATTTTTACAAATACTGTGCATGATTATGTACTTTTTTAAATTTTTAATAAATTTTTATATTACATAAATTGCAATTAACCATTTTTCGAACAATCAAGACATTTTTGTAGATATTTTCAGCAAAAATTGAACGGTTAATCATTATTAAATTGTCATCGTTGTATTATGCTTGAATTGTTGCATTGTTTGTTCAGATTATTGCAGCAATTTAATATCGTAAGTTTATGAAATACGAAAATAAATTTGTTTCAATTCGTATTTTCTTTTTCTATATTCGTTGCAGTCAGAGAATTTTTACAGAGGAACTTCAGTTTTTCCGATTCCTAAGAAAACGGCTCGTTTCACTCGTTTTTTTAATTAGGTACCAACTTCAATACTTTTGTTGAAAATATTTTGGTGTTTGAAGTTTGAGTACAATAGATGCACTGTATGCTTTTCTTGAATGACAAGAGAAATCTTATACATTGCCCGAAAAACAGAAACTAACTATTCCAAAAAAATGGTTCGTAGCATCATAAAGTACGCCTGTGGCTCTGTAACATAATAAATGGTATATTTTACATTGGCTTAGGTTAGATAAGAGGCCATCCATATATGACGTAACGCAGTTTTTAGAGTATTTTAACTTCCCCCCTCCCCCTTGTAACATTTAGTAACATTTTCAAAGACATCCCCCTTTAATTACCTTATAAATTCATCGTACATCCCTCAGACTTTTAAATATTTCTAACACAAAATATTAAAATATTATTAATATTTCTAACTTAAAATATTTTTATTATTTTTTTATAAATAAAATTATTTGAACTAAATAAATTATTTTAAATTTTGTTGCATAACAATTTGCTAGATCTCCCCTCGTTTTTCCATGTAACACTTAGCAACATTTTTAAATACCCCTTCCCCCTTGGAGTGTTACGTAATATATGGATGGCTCATTGAATTTCAAAGTTAAAGAAAACAATGAAATAGAAAAATTCGGTTCATGTATTTTTAAGATTTGAAAATTAGAAATGATTGTGATTTGTTAGGTAGATCCTTACTGCAATACGAAAAAATTTCATAAATTCCTTAAAGTTTTTCAGAGAACTCCTTCATTTGTTAACCAGTTTGGCGCTCGGGAACTATTTCAAAACTCGTGTGAAACTTACAATTTATGCCGTTCGCGGAAACGCTTATAATTTCAGAAATATTTAAGATAGATCTACTTTTTTCGGGCTTTCTACAGAGCGTGCAATTTTCTACAACAGAAAGCGGGTGACACTTTCTTTTCTATTATATTTTTCTCATAGCTGTAAAAGATAAAAAAACATTTCAAAATTTCCAAACTTCTGTATTTAAGATGTGTTCGGCTATCCCGGAATTTGGATTTACCTCTCTGGTTGCTTTGATGTGCTCACTGTATCTAATTTTAAAGCTCCTACCTGTTTGTCCTATATAACTGCATCGCAATTATCACAGGATGCACGATACATTCCTGATTGGGAAAGGGGATCATTTTTGCTTTTTTTTTGTTAAAAAGCATTTTTTCAAATTTATTCTAGTCGAATGAATGAAGGACACATCAGTGTTGTTTTTAAAATATTTGGACAATTTATTATTTAAGGGGCCTATGTAATTTAACTTTCTCCATGATTGAACATTACCATCATCTTTTTGAACTGGATATATTTCTTGGATAATTTTCAGTTTGCGTTTTTTGTCTATAAGGACTACAATGAGTTGCTTAGGATATCCATTATTTTTGTGTATATTTTTAATTGTATAAAGTGCCTTCTCCAAATTTTCTTTGGATAGTGGAGTATTAAGAGCATGATAAATCATGGAATGAAAAGAAGCTAGCTTAATATTTAATGGACGGAACGAGTTATAAGGAATGAGCACATCTGAATAAGTATTTTTTCTACAAATATTAAATTCTAATTTTGATTTTTCACGAGTAATGGTAAGGTCTAAATGGTTGATAGTGTGGTCTATTTCTTTTTCCATAGTAAATTTGATGCTATTATTGAGGCTTATTAAAAAGGTTAAAAATTTATTTAATTGACGATCTGTACTACCCCATAAGCAAATTATGTCATCGACAAATCTATACCAGAAGAGTATATTTTTAGAACTGAACTCAAAATAATTTTCCCTAAAAAATTCATGTATAAATCTGCTAGAAGTGGAAAAAATAGTGATCCCATTGGTAAATCGTCTTCAAAAGAGAAATATTGATTCTCATATCTAAAATAATTCCGATCCTTACAAATTTTGTACAGATTGAGTAGTTCATCACTATGATGAAATTACCCTTCCCTTCCAATCACCACTCCTTCAACCGTTAATTATTTAAGAATAAAACCAGAAAATAGTTGTAAACTGGATCGAAAGGCGTCGGATTAATAAAATTTGTGAGTCAAAAAATTAAGTGTTTTAGTTTATAACGATTTTATCCCATTATGGCTCATCAAGTGTACACACAACTCTCTATAACTGCCCTTATTAATTAAACCAAAAAATAAAAAAATCACTAAAACTTTATTGCGAGTGATTGTCCTAAAGATTTCACATAAGCACAACTGGATTTCAATAGAAGTGATAAAGGTTTTTTGAAGGCGTGCAATTTATGTTTGTGCTCCATAAATTCAATTTTTTAAAAGTCTTTAAAGTTAAAAATATTATATACTCGTATGTAGCTGATTTCTTCGAACCGGACATATTTATTCAATATGATTGCGATAGCCACGTACAATTATGACATTCAGGACCTTATATTTTTGCCATCATTCACTCCAATCAATAGTATAAAAAAATATCACCATCAATCATAGCTTAAAATAAATAAAGCCGAGCCACCAAACACTGTCCCAATCATTATAAAATATATTTATCAATGGAAATTAATCAAAATCACGCTGATACATTGTTGGAAATCGCACGTAATCCCAAACTAACTGAAATTTCCAATTATATCTCGCATTTATAGAAATGGGATGAAGTGGATGCAACCCTACCATAACAGTTCAATGCACCCCACAAACAACAACTTGCATAATAATAGCTCGATTTCTTAAATTTAAATGCTTATCTGGAATGGTTGCATCATCAATTGGTGTTTGGTTTCTGGCTTGATCCACACGGACATGCATCCCGACAATTCAGGATCGGCTCAATTCCGTCCACAGGCATTTGGCCATTTATTTTCAATTTTCCGAATGAACAAACACAACGGAGATCCGGAAGACAAAGCTGTTTGGCACAACAATGCTGAAACCCCACCCGGGCTTCGACTGATAGTTGCTATATTTAATCTTTTTTTTACTACAGCTTGCAGTGGACGAGGCGACATCCATCGTAATATAATAAATTGCATACAGATTTCGAATTCAGCCATGCTTTTTCATCTAGTCGTTTTGCTATTTTCTGTATGTAAATGTCCCCAGGATGGGTGGGAGGTGTTCAATGAAAAATCGTCAATAATCATTTATTTTATGGAAAAAATTAAATCAAATGAACATTGTCTTTCCGGGAGAAACATATTCAGTTTGATCCATTAAAGAAATTATGAAACAACGAATGACATTCTTCTGTTCATTTGCATGCAGCCATGGTAGTATTAATAATGCGTTATGCTACTTTTGAAAAATATCTCCAGTAATTTTCTTAAGGCTATACTTTGGCTATGGGTATTCTCTGTCCTCATTGTTAAGTATTTGAGGGCTAGTTTCTATACTGAAAGAACTTTGCAAATGAAATTATTAACGTTAGCTTGTATTTAAAAGGAATTACAAAGTGGACGATGTGATAAAGCAGTAACTTCTTCATAGAAATTGCAACTTACAAATACGAGTTTATCCCGCCCGCAAGTTACATCATATCCTCATCCATATGCTGCAATTTTTGTTTACTCCATTTGAATGAAAAATCCTACGTGATCCCAGTCTTGCATCACTGATTGGATTCCCAATACCCAACTCACGCTCAGACTACTTCCCACCTACACTACACGTCGAATAGCAATTCTCGGAATATCACGTTAACAGCAGGTTGCACTCGAAAAGACAACAAACCAAACTCAACCTGTAGTCTCGTCCTGAATCCTCAGGTTGTACCAGCAAACATACAATTGCATCCAAGCTCGTCTAATACCTTTCACTCGATTTCCATTACTATTCGTCGCATTACTTGTCGTCCTGCCGCGCCGTTTCCAATCAGAACAATACCGGGAGCCTCGTCAGGAAAGAGTTCTGGAACAAAAGAAAATCTCCCCGGAGAAAATTAAATTCCGAGCTTTGAAATTCGATGCCGTTCGGAACAAGTGTGCAAAAAGGATCAATGATTTGCATTTAGCGATGGTAATTGTTGGTGAAATCGATAGCCTCCCACTGCTGATGAGGTGTTTTAAATGGGATTCAAATTGAGAATTAAAAGAACTTTGTTGACAGGACGATCGACGCGAAGATTAAATCAATGGGTGAATAAACGAATGAAGCAATGAATATTTCACGTATTGTACATCCTGAATTTGCTTCATTCAAATGGTAGTAGTACGAAATAAATTAAATGTGCGAATGAAAAACGGAGTACCTGTACCTGATGAGCATTATATAGATGCGAGGCTGAGAATAAGGATATTAATTAGTGTGGCGTTAAAGAAAATCGAGCACTATGATTTTTATTCCTTTTTTCTAACACATTTGTTGTTTGCTGGTTTTTTTGGATTCGATGAGTAATAATCAAATAATTTTGAACTCGTTAAAAAAGGCTTTGTACTGAAAATTTTCAACTATGCTGATGTATCCATTGAGAATTTGTAAATGCTGAAAAATGTTAAAACTACCAGCATATTTTCAAATAAAGCATTCAAAACTAGACTTACTAGCTATCTTTCAACAACGATGCTTTCCGCTTGGTAAAATTTTCAAGGATCCTTTTTATACTTATGCTGAATAATTTCTGTTTCAAACACCGCACAACTATGAGCTTTCGGAGGATCTAAAAATTTAAATAATTTTATACAGAAATTTTGAAACACTTTTCACCGTTGCAAATTTGACCACGGTTCGAGCAAGTCCAGCTGGCTTGCACTCGAGAAAGAAGTGGGAGAAAAAAATAATAAAAACTGGTACCACCCATTTCTGCACCATACTTTTACAGTCTTGCATCGTCAGATAAACTAGCTTACTGATTTTTCATTGTTCAACTGGCAAAAAGGATGAGTAGTAAGCAATATTTGTAGAGTTTTATTTTCAGCATATTATCAAATCGCTTAAACCATGGAACAGAAACGAATGATGTTCTAGTTCATATACACGAAAATTTTAGAATACCTTATATAAATCCAGCTGAGTTTTTAACCACAGCTTCGATAAAAGTTATATTTGAAAATTTATATAAATATTCCAAAGATGTATACGTAGCACACCTACGTAAATTGAGGAAAGGAAAATCACACTCACACAGTTCTACCTAATGATAAAGGCTTATTTTTCAAACCATTCTTAGTTTTTTACGTAATCGCTAGAGGTATAAGCTCTTTACTTGCCTGTTGTTTTCAAACCACTTTTATGTCATATCGAAAAATAGCTAACAACAGAAAAAGAATTTTCAAGTTTTGGCTTAAAACTATTATGGTATGGTAAAAAACTACGCCAGGGAGATAATAGGAGCACTATCTTATGTATTTATTGGGCAACAAGAAATTTAACTGAAGTTCGAAGTTTTGGAAATTTTGGTTCATAAAATTCGTTCATGTTGACACAAGTCCTCCTGTTCTGATTTTCTTTATCAATTTTTACACAAACGTATCAAAAAAAAATTCAACGTATTATTCGAGCTATGTATGTTTGTCTAGAAAAAATGAGGTTTTTTCATAAGAGACATTTTTCCGTGGAATAGTCATGCAACAATTCTGTCTTTGATTTGTGTAGCTCTGTTGTTAATTTGAAACATTGCCCAGCCGTGTATCGGTACATTTTTCAATGAAAATTGTTTAGGCGAAAAGTATTAAGAATAGCCAAAACAAATAATTTCGCAGCCGTAGCCTTGACATTCCATAGGGAAAATGAAGCGTTACTGGCTGGATCTAGCAACAGGGAGTAGGACTAGGACTAATAGAGTGAATTTGTCGGCAGTTGGTGTAGAAACGTCGTCGCGGTAATCTCGCTATTACAATGCCTGTGTGACTGTGGCTCAAAATAAGAGGCTATATTTGGTTTAGTAGCAAGCAGTGCTTTCGGGAGTGTTCCATATAAATAGAAGACAGCTTTTCGATTGAAATTTTGACGCAGTTTGTTTTGCTGGCTGTAAAACTAAGGCACTTGGCTTCTTACCCAACGTAAATCCTTTAGCTGCGGTTTCCAATTTGTATGTGCGTTTAGTTTTTTTTCCGAGAACATCGTGGACATTCAACAGTGCCTTCCATTTGCATTAATCGAACCTTGCGGAGTTCACGGTCAAAATCAACAGTTTTGATTGCTGGCCAACATAAATTCCACCTGTGATTTTTGTGCGCAACAAACCCAAAGAAAAAGCCCCTGGAAAAAAGTAAGATTTTTGAGTCGAAAAGTCTTCTCGGGCCAGTGGACACTCGCGAAAGTTTTCCCCGTGCTATAGAATAACAGCCAGAGGACAGGATCAATACATTTAAAAAGATATTATTTAAAGTTTAAAGCTGGATTTCGTCTAAAAGGTTCCACACATGACAGGCCGATCGGACAGATCAGCCTGACTTTATCAGACCAAACTAACGTGTGTACTTTTCCACAAACCTCCAAGGTGACCAACGATTAAAAATTGGGCATGGTGTCCTTTAACCAAGATGAAAGATTTTTGATCTGCATGAGGACCTATCAGGCTTAAATAACTGACCATATTTACAGTTTTGAAAAATTGAAAACGTAATTATAGCGTAGATAATAACTGCGCTTACAATAAAATCAATTTCTTTAAATATAAAAAAAATTCAATTCAAAATGCCTTTCCTAAATGAAAAATACTATAACTCACTTTTTCTTGCGGAATAAAAAAAGAACTTCAAATCTCAGTTTTATTTTAATCACATTCTAATTACAAGAATTTCTTCCTTTTATCAGACGAAGATGAACTTCACTTACTTTTTTCTTTTGCCTTTGTCAACATTCCCGTTCACATGCCACAACAAATTCAATTTACACAAAAACTAATGAAAAATGAACTGGACAGCAATCTTACCTTGAAGGATTTCTCCCTTATTTATTTTGCCGTGGAACACCAAACTGAACCATTGAATGTGGAGTAGATTGCGACACACATGCGGATGATAATGAAGGTTTCCAACAGAAACATTTCAGAGTTTAAAGATTTCAATAAAACGCAACACAAATCCAACTTAATTAATTGAGTTCCAACGACGAGGAGTCGATCCTTCCGTTTCAATAAGCTCAGAATGTCCCTGTAAGCACAGTCGACAAACTCCGGGCGCTGAAAAAAAAGGTCACGTCAATGCCCGACAACAATTTAATTTTGCTACTAGACAAGATGCTATTGGCTGGAAACGGCAAACAGTGTGGCGGAAATAGAAACGCTTGAGCAAACCTCAAAAAGGATTCTAGATAATTTAACAAGAAAAGTATTCCGGTGAGTCTACTCTGCCAATGAAATTGTTTGAACGTAGGGTTGTCGCGTTGGCGAATTACAGGTACTCGTAATGCGTACGGTGTCCTTTTCAAATGGAAAAATCAGTTTGTCAGTCGAAAAGACTGCCTATTTGTAGGTAAAAAAATTTTTGTCTGCTTTAAAGGACATTCATCCCCTTTTTTGCTTAAGATGTTTAATAGATTTTACAGATGTTTATTATTTTCAAATTTTATGGTATCCTAGTCATCGTGCAACAGCAACCCTGCTAAGTGAGTACGATCCCTTTGCAAATGCATACAGATACACGTAAAGGGACAAAGTTAATTTCAGTTAATTGGAAAGGGACAGCTTAGGCAAAGGGATGATACTGTTGACCAGCACCAGTAATGCAAAATTTTCAATCCCCATTGGAGCCTGGTTCTGAAACTCGGCTACAGGACTTACAATGTGCTCATTTAAACGGTACTCTCAAACTAAATGGATATGGTGTTCCGACCGGGCAAAATGTTTTCATATCCGACGGCCAGCTTACACCCAAGTGACCTCTTCTAACTTCACTTTTATGACGTTTTTATGAGCTCCCCTAATCCGAGTTTTATTTATATCCCAGCAGAAGCCTATCGGCCATTTGAACTTTGGCCTGATGCTTCCCGGACTGTCCGGTACGGTACGGCATGGCACAGGACGAAACAGGACATGTCAGGGTGCTGTTTCGACTTGGCAAGGCGTTATATGTAGCAAAATCCACTCCCCCAATACCTTTTATTGCGGCCTGGATACTGTAGTGTTTGTTCAAATCGTTTTCGAAAATGTTTATTTTCCTCGTGAAGATGTTTATAGTGGTGCTGAACGTCAGCTGGATGTTTATGCTTTTTGCAGAAGCGTCAGATGTAATAAAAGTCGGCTGCAGGCTTCCGTTTAGATAAATAGTCCCATCAAGGAACTTTCATTGAAGAAGTAAGACTTGACTGCCACGAGGCGCATTAACACATCAATAGCGTTATGGAACATTTGGCTAAAATATTTATGATATTGATCAAAGTATTCCCTAAAAACCGTTTGAGAGATATATAACCACCTGTTTTCTCAATAATCCACCATCTTTTAATTCTATTCAAATGTTCAACATCTCAATTAATCGTAAAACAATGAACTATTTCGATTTCGCAAAAACACAAGACAATCACTAGATGCATAGACGTTCATAATTTTTTTGAGCTTGAGTACAGCGATTGGAAAATTTAACAAAAAAAATATTTTACTACAATCAATTTTTGAATTTAAAATTTAAGTCATTAACAAACAGCAAACACAATCGGAAATAAATCGAACAGTTTATAACAATGAATGAATCCCAATACACATAGGTTTCCGTGCTTAACGATATTTACATTCAAACGTTGAGAAATTCGCCATGAATTCCTGCAACAACATAAAACGTTAAAGGAAAACTATGTTAGTTCAACTTATCAAGTATCGCGGTAAGATCAGTTTATAATACTCTTTGAAATAGTTCCCTAAGTAATCTTTAAATGTTCTATGTCAACTAGCAAAACCAGCTTCCATGAAACCAATTTCAAACTCAACAAACTGAACAAAAACAAGTTAGCGAACAGCAAAACCTTTGAAGGTACTCCTATGCTTGTTATATTGTTTTGCACAAGATACTATCTGCATATATACATACATGTATTCGTTGACCTGGTAATATATCACCCCAAACTTTGAAAATCTTTCAGAAGATCAGTGTCTACGATTAGAAATTGACTCGACATACAATCTGATAGTGTCTATCTGGAAAAGCTTTAGCCAACAATAGTACGAAAGATTCTCAGCATGCGATTAACCCTTTGATTGCAGTCAAAGATGAGCCATAAATTTTCCCGGTAAAACTTCTTCATATCCCTCATGAGAGTGATCAGCCAACATTAGGGTAGGAAATGGATACTAGTATCTATTTTAAGTTTTTGTCGTTATTATCCATATCGCCTACGATTCACTCATGATCCTTGTGTAACCATTTTTTCACCGTCTAAGCAATAAAATGTGAACTGTTCGTATAAGCTTGTAGTTTAAATGCGTAAATTTACCAGTAAAGGCTTTCGGATAGTTCGCAAAATACTTATCGTTCTGATAGAATTCAGTTTAAATGGGAATATATGTTAGACGCTCGTACTTTTTTTTAACTGGCATGCAGTGCAGTCTATGCATTTTGTGCTGAAAGAATTTTCACGCGCGTTTACTTATTTGAAAATTGTCATACATCAAACTGAGATTACTTATAAACTTTGAACATTCATGCAATACCCTGCTGGAACAGAAGTATTCACGGTAGATAAACCAAAAACTTTGACCAGATAACAAAAATCATTCTTGAAGGTAGCAAACTACGCAATACTGTGTGTAAGGTGTTAGAACTATAATTTTTCATTAGCCGCTCCAAACAAAAGGCTTTCGTTGATTATATATTTTCCCATAAAATATTTTCCTATCCAAATCTAGGAAGGAGCACTCCAATATTTCTACGATTAATCATGCAGCTAAATTATTAGCAATTACATCCTTGATTACCTGAGCTTTTGTCACACTCAATACTCAACATTCCGAATTCAAGTTATACATTAACTAACACATAATAACGCTCACAAACCATGTGTCAAACCCGTCATCAGCCACCTAATGGGGGCACCAACTTTCCACGATAAGCTCCTATTAAACCAAAGAACTCGTCAGGATATACGTTTGCCTTCAGAGTCGCGCCATCCCATCAAACCACAAAATGCAATTTCCGCACTCAACTGAAGAGTGCAATTAAAAAGCAATTATTCAAGAACAGTGCGAACCTGTAGTCATTGCTATAATATTCAGGATGCGAGACAGTCGTCAACGTTGCTATTATCGTCACAATCAAAAGGATACCGTGATTATGGCCAGCACAACCGCATCATATTCATGAATCAGAGAGAAACTAAGGACAATTTCACGATGAGTTCTTGATTAGTTGAAAAGGTGCAATTAGTACGTTGAACGTTAAATTCTAATGAAATACTGAGAAAACCTTTTATTTTATTCTAAAATATATGAAATATTTCAATTCTTTGTGGTTTTCACATGGGTATTTACAATTCATTTCAATTATTTGTGTTTTACATTTTAGCGCCCAACGTGGGCAACACTATATTGAAAATGATTTAATAATTTGTATCTTGGAAAAACATTGGTTCCATTATGAACTCATTTATTGTTGATACGATTTCTCTTATTGACAATTAGTACAGTAATTGTTGTAGTATTATTATTTCTTATATTAATTAAAATGAAACCCAACGTAATAAATTCAATTGCAAAAATGTATTAACTTGAGTGATGTTTTGCGAAATGTACTCAAGAAAGTGAAAATATTTTGATATTTTTTATAAAATATGAGTTGAACAAAAGTGCTTAGCTTATTGAAGCATGCTTTCATTATGTTGAATGTGAAAATGCCCTCGTAACGCCCTCACATTAAACTAGGTTCAATAAAACTGCTTGTGAAAGCATTAGACGATAAATCTGAAACCAAGAAACCTAAGAAAATTGCTGGTAACGAAGAATTTTCAAAATTTCTCAGTATTGTTCCTTTAAGGCTGTCTTCTCAGATTTTTTGGGAACAATAGAGGCAAAACCGCTTCAAGCTAATTGTTGATATTATAAATAACTTTAAGGTCACGAATGTCTCTGAAAGTGCAATGTGTTACATGCTCATTTAAGAAAAATTTAAAGACAACCTAATACTCAGAAGCACAAGATGAACGTTTTTATGAAGAGTGAAGAACGCTCAACATTGTTGAGGATTATATTTTAGGTTTTCTCAGAGAAAGTCCTAACGAAAATAATTGCGAAGAGCTATATTTGAAGTTTCGTCAAAGAAAGTTCTTACGAAAATAAGTAGAAGAGAGGAAAGTTTCATTTAAACCCTATTTTATTTTTTAGTGATACAATAATTAAAGTTAATATAAAGAATTTTAGAATATGCTTGGCCCGGCATGATTAGAATCAATAGTTTCAATTTTAATTTTGAAATATTATTCTCCTGGCTGCAAAAGCAGTTTTTTTTATTTAAAATGATTTTTTCAGTTGAATATCACCAAACCTATAAGAGTTACCTACACCAATCTGAGGGAGAAAAAGCATATGGACTTGTTGTAATTCCTGTTTTTGTCTACCTTTTCGATTCCATTTTTAACAGACAGACATTTATAGTTCAATTGTTATTAATCAAGTTTGTAAAAAAATATACGATCAAAATTCAGCTTTTTATTTCAGAATATTTAAAACAGTTGATATTTTCTGCACACGCTGAATGATTTTTTGTGCTTTCATGTTTTGCTCCGACAATATTGATTATTACTAGTCTTTTTCCTAAAATCTTCATTTTTTTCTAAGTGGGCGATTTTTACAGTTTGTTTTTAAATTTTAGGTACATTTTGGATTATCAAACTTTAAACCAAACAGATGAAAGTATCTTAGCTCATAAAAAAGCATGATTTTATGAGGAATCTCTGCAAATAGGATTAAACAATTAGTATATTAATTTTTTGGAATAATCCACATGAGTTTTTATTTCTTTTATTAGTCTTTTCGCTGCAGATCAAGCATCAGCTGTAGGCTGTAGGTACGACTAAAGATGACCTTAATGTTATCAATGTTCGTAAAATTGATTAACTGAGCGGTTCAGGACAATAGTTAAATGCTAGTAAGAACTATATGTCAAACATGTAGAAACCCTTTGAACCAAAAACTGTTTTCAAATTTTTCTTTTTGCCAAAGAAATCCATCTCGCAAAGTAACCGTTCATCACCTTCAAGCAAAATGTTTCCAGGCCAAAAATCATTCATCAACTGGTTACATTCTATCGCTTTCATTGCACTTGATTCTCTAAGGACTCTCAACAGTTTCACATCTTTTTTCAAATAAATTCCTTTCACCATTTATGGCAGCCGATTTCGCAATCTGCGGACATGTCAACGTAGCTGAACGAACAAGTACTTTAACCATCTGTAATCCAACAAGATAAAACCGTCAACAACTCTTTCGAATTCCCCAGGATAATGTTGGCAAAACCCTTACAACGACTGAACATCACAAGTGGTGCGAGTGTAACGCAAAGTAAACTTTATTGTCACTTCGACTCGCTTCGAATTCCCGAAACCAATCGACTTTAATTTTCTTCACATCATTTCACACTTTTTACGTGCACTCTCTCATATATCCTGGCAGTCGTTTCATTGCTCCCGTAGTCATATCATTCCTGCTGACTTTTCATGACTTTCCACTTTATTTTTAGAAAGCGCATTGCAAAAAAACATCCTGTGGCGTGTAATGGTAGATCCAATAAAAGCTTCGGACACTGTCAAGGAGCAAATGAAAACGGAAATGTTGTTGCCGACCGAACATATCACATTTCTAAGTGTTGAACGGATTCTTGGCTGATAGTCGACAAAATAATTTCTCAGCATCAGGACACCAGTGCAGTATTGAACAACAGGAAAACGAGCAGGAGCTATCAAATGGACAGCAATATCGGTATTCGTTTCCAGGAAAATTCAGTGCATGCAATTGCTTGAATCGACAAGGGACACGGAACAAGAATCTAAGTTGCCAAGTGTAGCATTTGTAAATATCCTGTTTTACAACTGTCTGTTCAATTTAGTTGATTTTATTGTAGGAGGATCAATTTTTAGCTCTGATTGTCCAAACGCAATTCTTGTTCCTATTTTCATTCAAGGATTGTGACTGGACATCGTGGCTCGAAATAAGTTCATCAGACATCAGACATCGCTTGTATTCAGTATACTATTGTGCGACGCTTATTTCCCAAATATTTATCTTTTTCATAATATCTATGACTGAATCAGATCATCGTAGGTAGTATCATGTTTGGAAATGCAATATTTGGAAACCACTAAAGAAATTTTAGTGTGTCTCGAATACAAAGGAGGCTGTGAATTTGTTTTTAAGAAGAGCCAAAATTTTAAAGTAAAGTTATATTTGCATCATATTTAGTTCAAGAATTCAAATATCCAACATAAAAATATAAATATTTCTCTTTGTAGCCTGAGAACTTTTCGTTTCAATCCATATGTTGAATTCATCAAAAGGAATCCCGAGGAACTTTGAAGAATAAATTAATTTTAAAGTGTAACTTTATTTTCAATTAACAAATAAAAATAACTAAAAGTATTTTACTTCAAAAAGTCTTTTATTTATGAAGAAACGCAAAATGTTTTAGTTTTCTTTTAGTTTTCAGATCACCATCTGCTGTATTGGTAAGGTAATGTGTTAAATTATGTTTCAGGGGAAGCTTGACAAAATAATTCAAGTCCAATGTAAATTTGACAATTTAAATCGTAATTCTGAACCAATAAGAAATACGAAAAGAAGAAAAAGTTGCAAGAGGCATTAAAATGTGTTCAATTAAAAATTAATTAAGTGAATGATAAATTTGAATTTCATTTATGGAAGCAAACCGTAGATTTTTCCATTCTTTATATCCTATCCACTTTTTTGAGGTGTCAATCGAAGCGCCTTTGCAATCTTAAGAGCTGATTAGTTTTTGGGAAACTTCGGTCGTGGGGGTTTGCTGTTTTGACTCCTTGAAGATCATTTCTGTCACGCACTATATTTCACGAACCAATGACCGAATTTAGATGTTAAATGTGTCAATCGACGCATATTAACATTTATGTCATTCTATCAAATTTTGGAAAAAAATGTTGGAGCCGTTTTTTTAATTTAAGATGAAAAACTACAAACAATTAAGTTTTTTCATAAACAATAAGTTTTAAATCTGATTTGCAAAACGCAGCAATCAATGTTTATAAAATTTATCTACTCCAAATAGTTTTTGTAAAAAAAACAATCAAAACTTTTTCTCATCATAATAAAAACTTGAAATTAAAAATAAAAAAAATCATTAAAAATCATCATAACCTTCAAGGTCATTCATGTCATACACTATATCTTGCGATCCAAATATAGTATTTGCATCGTTAAGGTGTCAATCAACACGTCTTAGCATTTTCGTGATGATTTTAAGTTTATAAAAAATCGTTAGAGCCGTTTTTTAGTTTAATAAAAAAAGCAAAAAATTAGGGTTTTTTCATAAAAAATAAATTTTTAACCTGATGTGCAAAGTAATAAAGTTCTTATCAGTTTTGGAAGAGAAACCAGCAAAACCTTTTTCCATGATTACAAAAAAAAATCAATTAAATAATAATCATACGATGATCAATTTTATTCTACAGACATTGTTGTTCAATCAATCAAAGTTTATTAATATTTGCTTAATTTAGACAGATTTTGAATAGCTTTACAGTACAGTGTTTTAATTTTAATATAAAAACTGCTTGAATTGTGAAATCCAAAAAAATTTAATCAAATTTGAATTTGTGGTAAAATGGTAATAAATGGTAAAATATTTTGTAGTCAATACTCTGCAAGACCATATGCTTTAAAAAGCTTTCATCAAATAAAAAATTGTAATTTTTAGTAGTCTTGTTTTTTAGTATTCGTAAGATTTCAATTACTTCCTCCATCATCATTCGAAACGCTTTTTAGTTTTTACATGCAATTAAACCGATTATTGACTGCACATTCAATCTTTTTCAAGACCAACTGAAAATAAGAAATAAGCATCAGTCCGATTGCTGTGAAATCGCGAAAAAATATAAATTTCAATGATTATGAAGTCTGAAGTCATGACAATTTTGAACAAAAATGGTCAGCTATTCAAAATGGTCACCTCGCGACAAAATCTCTTCAGTGGGCGTAATAAAAAAAACTGCATTCATTTTTGTTGTCCTTCAAGCATCGATATGAAAACAACAAATAACGTAGAAAAGGCTTTGTAACCTCCCCCCCCCCTCCGATTGATCCGCGTGAATATTCAAGCAAACCAATCCACCCCCCATCCTCCCAAAATCCTTACCTAACCAATGGACGCTCCAGTAGATGATACGATTAATATTAACTCATTCCAATTACTGTTATGAGTACCTCTAATTATTATTTAAAGTATTATTATTTTCATAATTATTATTGTGTTTAGTATTTTTAATATTCATGTAGATATTACTGGGAAGTTGACCGTGTGGACTTCAAGGGTAGCACCTCGCGGCTTGGAAGAGAGAATTATAAATATTTTAGGTAGTTTTTAACCTCTCCAACAAGCCCGGAGTTCTATGGAAAACTTTGCGGAATAAATGATGGCAAATAAATGTGCAAATTGTAATCTCAATTAATCATATTGGCTTTAACGATTGTGTGTTTAAACTTGCCATGAAGTTCAACTGATTATGAAAATTGAGTTAAAAACGATTTCGTCCTTCGACTTGTATCCATAATTTGTATCAAATTATTTCTCATCCAATCAGTTCCGTCCTTGTTTGTGAGCCCACATTGGGTCCTTTTCCATGTGATGCCATAAATAAAACTCTTTTGCAGGCAAAGTACACGTACACGTTTTGTTAGCATATGTTGTCTGAAATTAGCATATGATTTCATTCATATATTTTTCAATTTGAATCGAGTGCTCTGACTCTAAGACCGCACCCATCCTATCTTCCCAACGGCGCGTCGTTTGAAGCATCCCTTTCCACCAGGTCTTCCCACTTTCATTCTATGATAGTTTACGATACATTCTTCCCATATTATCTCTTCTTCATATCCTTCTCCTTTCACTCGGCTTGGTCGTGCTCGTAGGGACTAATACGATGTACTTCGTCACCGTCATGACAACATGGAGTTGTTACGTTCGATTTAAGTGCGACAATGAACCTCGACTCCTTCAGCAGAGAGATGGCTCGTCACCTCCCTCAATGCTATCACCATAAAAGTTGAAAGTTTCATTTATTCGAAACGGGTGGAGTACAGCAACGAGCGTGCATATCCTTTCGGGGGCGAGTTGAAAGTCAACTATAGGATATGTGTGTGCTGGACGATGGCATTGTTATCATTCCATGCTGTCCTTGCGCCATTCCTTCAATAGGATTTGTAAGACAGCCATGTAGCATAGCCAAGAAATGGCAAGCAGATACCAATGGGATTAAAGGATATCTCAAAATGAAATTTTCGAGACTAAAGCAAGCAAACGATGCGAATTGAACTTTATTGTAAGTGTTCATTGTGGACACTTTAAGAAGCCATGGCTATACAAGCAGTATGTGTAGTGTTCGATATGGAACTTGCTGCACGTTTGGGAAAATGAAAAAGTCATAGAAAATTGCTCAGCTCCGAAAATCGTTAAGAAAAATTCATAAGGAATTTTATCGTGGATATTGTTCGATATTTTGTTCAAGAATCTTATTTTCTTGATACTAGGAATAACATACGAAATATTGCTTATAATACAGTTTTCCCTAATAGCTGCAATTTTTGCTACTGTATCAGCAGAAGCGAATGATTTCACAGATTCGAGATAATCAACAGGCACCCTGGGCAGAAAAAAGCTGGCGTAAAATCATGATTTGATTGTATCGTTTTGCTACAAAACGTGCCAGATGGGTTGAAACCATAGCTCAGAGAGACCAATATCATCTATGTTTTGGAACCAACAGTTTACGGAACAACAATGCCCTTTGAACTGCCTTCACTCTACAAGTAATTTTTTTAGTAACAAACCCACTAAGCCCAAAGTAAGTGTCTTCACTGGACACAATTTTTTTCACATTTCCATTAACAATAATCTAAACAAACCGATTGAACTCGCACAATGTCTCTTAGAATAAGAAGAATTTGAATAATGTAACATAGGATAAGAATCAGCATAAGATGAAATTGAAATGTAATAAAAACTACATGAGACCAAACTTATCGAGTTCGAATTTTAATCCAGTTCTAAAGTTGAGTCAGATAATAAAAATTTGTATGGAATTATTTTTGGAACTGTTCGTTTTATTTAAAGCCTAGAACAATTGATGTACTGACACTCTAGACCTTATAATGAACTAGCAGCTCATTACGGGCAATTTTACTTTTTAATATGACATTTGGTAGTAAATTAGGACCAATTTTAAGGTAATTACCGGCGGTGCTTTTATCATTGTCCGTGTAAGTTTGCTCCCGATGTTCGCGACACGAAAGTCTACATATCTGCACGTGTTTTTAAACTTTTAAAAGTTTGAATGACAATTCAGTACTTAAGCACAATATGTGCAACATTTATAAACGTCAAATGTCAGTCCAACTGACAGACACAATAAGCTGCTCTAAATGTAGCTTACACCGTACCTTAAAATGAGCGGCTATCTTATTATGAGTTCTAGTGTGTCAGCTGTGTAAATGAGAACATTTGCCTAAAATATTCCACGTGGTGAATATACAGAATCTAGACTGATATGACAAAGGCAAACTTTGAACAGATAGATTTCGTTTATAGTAGCAATATTATCTTCAGTACGCACACCAAGATGGCATGTTGGTGAAGAAAGAAAAACTCATTTTTAATTGTTCTAGTACCGTACGAAATTTTGGTTTCGTATGTGAGTAATCATGGGTTTATATATTTCTTTCAATTATTTTCAAGTGGAAATTTCTATAATACACTACTTACATGTTTGCTAAAGAGAGTCTAATCTCCACGAAATAATTTTTCATAGGATAGATTGCTAGAAATTCATGCGTAGACTATGTGAGTTTGCTTTGAACGTTTTCATGAAACAAAAGCTAAAATAAGAAACTATTTTGTAGCTGCTAATCGCTATGCAAATTTCTTATCTTAATGGAAAGCTTTGGTTGATACCAGGCAGTTGATGCAACTTCCTAGAAGCTCAAAAAACCGGCTAATTTCGATTTTAAATATTAAATCCAATATAAATACCGCTTGATCAACATGATGTCAAACATCGAAGCGACTGGTTTTTCATATTATCGTTTAGATAAACGCATCATTAATGTTATATATCGTACAAAAAGATACCTAATCTCCTTCAGACGTTATGAAAGCCCATAAAAATCGAGTCGAACCAAATTTTCATGCGAGATTCCATTTTCAGACCAACAACAGGCCAGCAATGAATCAAAGCTGGGGCTTTTACGATAGCCCTGGAAATTAGTTACATGAACATGAAAATACCCCAATTGTGAGCGGAGACTGGTAAAAATATCTTGCGTTTTATCGTAAAACTTTGATGACCATTCCTCAAAGGCCCGAGCAGTTATTTTCGTTGATGTTGTCCAAGCCGAACGTGAACAATACGTTGCACTTCCCATTTCCTACAGCCAGTCCAGCCACCGTGAAGAGAAAAATCACTTCATCCTCGTCGGGATATATTTGTTTTACAGCCAGCCAAGATGCGCTCTGAAACGTTAAAGGTCTTTCCTACAAAAGCAGTTTAAGCTCCGTGAAAGCCCATCCGATTCTAAATGTGGGAATTTATAGTGGCCGACGTGTTTAACGCATGTGATGTGACGAATGGACCTATTGATTTTTCACATCGATTTAAATGCGATACTAAAGAAAAAATGCATTATTAGACTACTGAAATGTTTACGATGTTATCATTTGATAAGGGACACATTTTGACTATTATTTTCGAAAGGACCACACCCTACAAGCTGTATACAGCTCAATGTCTGGTAAACGTAAAAAATCATGTTTATTTTTATGATTCAATGAAAACATTGATTATTGCTGTGTTTTCAAATGGAAACATGAATCATAAAAACGCATTATAGTTGAGACGTTCATGTTCTCAACGAAAACTATTCACGATAAAATACACAATAAGCGTCAGAAAAGAAATTCAAACAAATCCGAAAAATTTGATCAATTTAAACATTTAGGAACAACACTGGAATTGCATACAATACAGAATTCATAACTGCAAGATTTACAGGAAGCTTGGGTTGAAACCTGGATTTCGAAATATCAACAACAATCAGACGGTTTGAGGATAGGCTAAATTTTTGGTTGTGAAAATGAGTGAAAAATGATAGAGCCACTTACAGTTTCGGCAAAATTGTAAATTTTTTAAATTTTTCTGTTTTTTTTTAATTGGCTACCAAAAACGGAAGAACAAACGACGACGAGATGTAAAAAGAGTGGAGCAACCACAAACATGCGTGTGGAAGGTTGATTTTATTCAAATTTACATGTAATCCGTCAATCAATATTTAAGTAAATCAAGCAATATAATTATTACTTATCATCAATTCAATTTCGAAGCAATTATAATTATTACTTATTTAATTTTAATTGAAATCTGAACTTTTGGTTGCCGTGCGGAATTCCTGTACGAAATATTTATCCTTATGTTGATATTCAATTTCTATGGAGAAGTTAATGAAGAATAAATTAATTGCAACATTTCTTAACGGTTTTGCATGGTGGAGAGAATTGGTTAATAGTCAGAACAATAGAAAGCAACGCATCAAAAATATTAGCATATGTGGGGAAGTGCGGAAACGGAAAAACAACATTGATTATTGTGCCTATATCGAACGACGAAAGGTTGAATGATTTTTTTAAATATGCGTTCAATCAAAATTTTAAATTTGATACGCTTTTTGATTTGTGTCACCACTCCTTTATGCACAACCTCTATGGTTTTTACGTTGATAAATTCTTGTAACGGCTTCGTTATTCACCACTGCAAACTTTCCACCCTGTTCCCAAATATTTACATCTGGCAGCACTCGTCAAGCAAACCGTCTTTGCTGTCATCTCGCCCAAAATAGAACACTTCACCTTTGACACTCCGGCAACGCGCTCTAAAGTAGTAAACAAACATTAAGTCCATCGGAATGCTGACCATTAAACAGTTTCTTGCGCTGATAATTGCGCTCGCCGCGTTCGTTTACACATTCTTGGCGATGGGCAAGTTCATGTTGTTTCTGTCGACTCCCGCCAACGTGAACAAGGACGTCGTTTGGATCCTTAACATGTTGGACAACAGATCTCGACTGGAAACCGCGTTCGTCGCGTTGGTCTCCGATTGTAGCGTCGTCGGCATGTTTACTTTGCAGCACAGCCTGATGAAAACGGAAGTAGTGAAGAGTTTCATTCACAAAGTTGGACTCGGACTGGCGGAGCGGGCGCTTTACAGCCTGGCGTCCGCTTTATTCCTGCTGGTAAGATTTAAACGTGCATCACAAGGTTCTAGTGCCGTCACTAATTTTGGCTTTTCAGACCCTCGTAGAGAGCTGGGTGCCGGCCCCTTCGCTGATTCTGTGGCAAATCGACGTGTCCGAGAGCCACCTTCTCTACTGGATGTTCGTTATTGTGCACGCATTCGCCTGGGCGATTATTTACGCGGGGTGCATCATCATGGACCTTCCGGAGATAATTGGCATCAAACAGGTAACGCGCAAACGTGCACTTAGGGTTGAAATTGGATTAAAAACCATTTTTTCAATCGTAGGTCTACTATGACATACAGAACTTCGGACCACCGATGTCCTACAAATCATTTGAGCTGAAGCATTTGTACGGCAACGTCCGGCACCCGTCCTTTGTCGGCTTCACAACGCTACTGTGGTTCCGCAACTTAATGAGCGTCGACAGACTGGTTCTTGCCGTCCTCCTCACCGTCTACATGCTCGCGGCTTGGTCGACGGACCACAACGACGTCATCTACCAAAAATGCCAACTGACTAAGAAGCGAGCCGAATTCAAGAGCAAGCGGAACTAGTGAACGACGAGCGATGCCCCGACCGCACTGCCCCACACTAACAAATGGTCTATTTGTCCTAGCGCAACCTCCCACTGGTCAGAAGTGTACTTGATAGCGATAAGTTTTAATGAGAGCCCACAAATAGCTTTAAAACAACTTTATGTACTAATTTATTCCGTGCGTTTGCTGTTACGCAAACTTTGAATTGTTTTGTACAAATGTTAAAATAGAAAGTGTCTTAATTAAACTTAACAAGTGAAGGATCGTATGGTTGTCCTTTGAAAGGTGAACCCTCCGCATCCCACATCTCCCTCAGTATTTTTTCATTTTTAATATCCTCCGAGGTGGGACGACCGAGTGCTTTTTGTTGTTGATCCCAGCGCAATTTTTCTATAGCCGCCCGCGACTCGTCCGGGAGCTCTTCAAGCGGCCGCGAACAATCCATCCGCGAGAGATCGAGTTGCGGCTCGCTATCGAGGAATTGCTTCCACCACGTTTCAGTTGTTTTATCTGGAAAATAAGGAAAACTGTATCACTGCGCACGCTTTTTGATGAAGCGTCGCGGTTTTAGCATAGTTTATAAATAGTTTTAAGGAAACAATAAAGCAGACAATTTTGTTATTGTAGTTTATGCTTAACTCGACTAGTAGCGAATGTATACCACAAACCGTTCACTGGGCAATGGGTTTGTGCTGTATTGACGCTCGCTCCGATTGCCCAATTATTCTCTGAACAAGGGATTCGAGCATAAATCCAGATATGATGAATATAGGGTCTTGTTTTCCTCACGAGGTTCTGCTCAGACCTAAACTTTACTTAACGGGACAGGTAATGACTTCAAGTTGTGTATTATTCCATATTATTGGTAAAACCCCATGCGAGACGGACAATTAAGTCATCAAGAGCTGTTCTAACTGCACTTACCCAGTGTTATTTGCAGCTTTTGACTCGAAAGGCTCCATACGGCTTCGCTGCTTCGACACTTCATCGACAATTTACCACCGAATATTGTCAGATCCGGCTTCGATTTTTCTGCTATCGAAATTCGATCCGCCCCGATGTTGATGTTGAGCTGCTTGGCGGTCGAAATATGATCCGGCAAGAGGACGTGCAGCTCGACCTCGGCAATGGTTTGAGACCAACAATAGTTCTCGTAGCAGCCGCCGTTGTAGTATTCGTTATCTTGGAATATTTTCACTGCCGCATCTGATTTGCTTTTCGTTGTCGTCTCAGGACGACGACCATCGGGAGAGTCCGCTTCGACGCAAACCTCTGCTGCTATCTCGCACGGCTCAGTGCTGACTTGGTCTTCGCATGCTTCTGTAGGCGCCTCATCCACATCCTCCCGCTGCGCCTCGTCTCGGATTCTTCTTGATATGTAAACGCTATTTGGATTGCACTGTAACATTACCTGCGGCGAGTAAGCCATTCAGCATGAATAATATCAGTGGTAATATTAACACGACATCCTACCTGATGCACCAGCTTTTCTTTGACTCCCGGAGGAAAGCCAATGCCTTCCGCTTCGCCGTGTGACTCATAGTAAAAATCCGTTCTGAATCAAATAAAGTCATTTGTTTTTTTTTGGAAAGACAATACAGTATTAATTATCCCAACATCGTGAATATAAGCGTAACAATAAGGCCCAACGTAAATATAATGTGACGAAATAAACGAACGACGCGAAATAGAGGTTGGCCATATAAGAAGCCGAAAATTGTAAACAAAGCATATAAGCGCAACACTAAAACGTGTAGAGCAAGATGTGACTATTTTTGGCGAGGGTTTATTGTTACTCGCTGTCGCAACCAAATACAAATACCCACTTTCTGCCCAAAAAATTGAACACGGTCTGCAAGAATCCCACTATAGATTTTTTGTCCTGAAGGATCTCCGTGAAGAACCCATCGTACTTCAAGTCGGGCTCCATTCCCACTTCCAAATGCTTCAACTTTTCCGCGTTTAACCAACGAGGAAAGTAAAATTTGCCTCTTCAAAGTTTTCAACGTCTGTAAACAAGCGATTCCACATGTCAAAGTTGACAGCAGGATCAGTGAAGTTATTGCAGCCTACTCGATTTTATGAACCATAAAAGTGTCCACACTGGCAGCACTTTACACCACCGACTTTATGGTGAGTTTGTAGTTGACCCTTGTTTACAATTTCACAACCGAATTGCATCGATGGAAACTCTATTATCTTATCGATGATAATTACCTCTTAAAGACTTTTTAATATCTCTTAGCCAAATGAGTCCACGCTGTCTTTGTTGCAAGACAAAACTCCCAGCGAAATAACTCCACCACTTTTGACGTTCGGAATTTGCGACAACGTCACGTTCCGTCAACCCAGATCTTTCTTTGCTTTTCGTGTGAAATTGCGCGATAGTTTACTTTGTCACGGCTTCCACCGCGGAATCGTATGTCTTTTGAGCTGCGCGGCAACAGCACAAGTTGCAGCAATCGGGCATCATGATAAATTTCATGTTTTCGCTGATTCGCAATCGCACGGTGCGCGAAGAGTTCGATCTGAATTTGAACACGGCTACACCCGCGCCCAGCTCCTTTTCCATGTTTTTCGTGTTCTTTTACATCAAGTTGCTTTACGTAATGCTCGCGTTCTACTTGACGTTGCACCGTGCAAACGTTAATTTCAATGTGTCCTAATCGGTGCGGAGTGCAGTGGGACCAGGCGGGAAGTGGCGGACAGCAATAGACACTAGTAATAAATAACATAACCTGCAAAGAAAGTGGCGCCAAGGAGGATGGTGCACGATATTTTCCACTTCCGGCCCAGTCGGCTCGATCAGGATGTGGTGCTAAGTGATAGTCATCGCGTGGTTGGCAAGCTGGCGCGATACTTAACCAGTTTTCAGCTGGACGCAATCAGGTTCCTGTACAAGAATTTCGAGAAAAACCATGCGTGCATTCTGAACGACGAGAGCGGGCTGGGGAAAACGGTTGTGGTGGCAGCCTTCCTCAGCGCAATCCTCCCGCGGGACGGCTCGAAGCGCTGTCTGGTCATTGTGAAGGACGCCGAGCGAATAGTCAGCTGGCGGTTTCACCTGGAGGTCCTAACCAAGTTGCACGTGAAGGTCTTGGTCGACGACGCAGGTAAGCCGCTCCCCATTCCGATACTGCAGCTCTGAACCATTCTCGTATTCGCAGCTGTGGAAAACGACGGCAGCGTGTTTCTTGTGCCTTGGGAGACTCTGCGGAAGTCGCTCAACCTGGCCAGGACGGTCTTCAATTGTGTGGTCCTGGACGACCGCGGGGAGCTGACTGCCTCGAAACCGTGTCTGAACTTTTTTCTGCGGCACTTCGAGAACCGAGTTTCGCTGATTGTCGCGAGTTCGGACGTGACTGTGAGTTGAATTCAGAAAAATGCATTACAAATACTTAATGCACCTCTTCCACAGCTCGAGACTAAACATTTGCATGGACTGCTTAGGCTGTGCGGGCGTCTGGACAGCAAATATCAAAAGCTGAAGGTGTTCGAGGAACAATTCTCACTGTCCCATCCCGGGGGCGGCCAGATCAAAGACCGAGCCTTGCTGGAAGCGTACTTCCAAAGAAGGGAAAAGATCATAAACTATTGCAGGTGAGCACTTCTTTCCGGCAGGAGCATAAACGCCCTATTCACAGTCATTGAAATTGGATGCCATACGATTATAATGAGTTATTTATTTTTTTAAAAAATGTAAAAATTTAACGTTCAACAGAGACTTTCGACTTCGTCGCTATCGTCACCAATTCGAAGACGAGCTTCCGCTGGTGAGTCCATCGGTTTTCGAACGAACTATCCAAGATTGGCGCGAAAAGGAGCTCTCCAAGGCGTCGGTATCTGTTAGTTCCGGATCACTAAAAATTATCAGCTCATCATCTGAAAAAAACACAGAGGAACTATTTCAGACGTATTTCGATTCGAAGACTGATAAACTTCTCAACGACGAGGTAAGAAGCATCAATGAAAACGGTACACGATCCGACATAAGCAAGGATCGATCCACACACGATACTGAAGAGATGTCACCACTTCTTTTCGAGTCCGATTCGGAAGAATTTCCCTTGCCAGCTGCCGTGAAACCCAAGCAGATCGATATGAACGCCTCGGAGCGTAAAGCGTCACCGTCCATGATGTCCAAACCACGAGCAGAGCCGACGCCTAGTCCTTGTGTGGAAAATAATTGCTCTCAAGCAATGATTGAATCATGTTCATCGACTGAAGCAACTCAAAAAGGACGGAAGAGTCGCGTTCGACGTCAAAATAATAAAGTTATTCGAAGTTTGAGATCGACGTGTCGCAAGACGAGGCACAATGCGGGCGTCCTCTCAAGTCGAAATGCTATAATCGATGTGTTTCGAATGGTGGAACAAGCGGAGGAGAAAAAGGCAAAACATAAAAGACGCAGACAGTGCACAACTCCGAACCGACAAGTCGTAAAGGAAGCGGGGCAGGATCTTGGCTCTGCAAGTGAAAATGAAATGAACGATGGCGAAAAATTAGAGTACCATCCAGACGATGTTGATTCAAGGAGTGCAGACGTTGCGCTAGCGAGAACCATTTCACAAGCATCAAATCACAGCTTTAATATTGACTTAATCAGTAAAACACTTCCGCCCGATTCTAGCGAAGTCCAAATCTTTTCACAATCCGATCATATTATTGTGCTATCGAGTTCAAGCGAGGGCAGCGAACTATCTGCAATACGCTTCAGTAAAAGTGCCGCCCCTGGTAAAGTTTCGGCAGAGTCTGGAAAGATATCGCCTTCACCGGATATTTTTGAAAGCTGCGACGACTGCGATTTTCTTTGCTCGCAGAAGAAAAAGTCCGTAACACCTGAAGTGAGAACGTTGCCACAGAAAATCCGCCAAACATTGAACAAACGGATCACATCATCGTGCCTACAGCGATTGGAGGATGACTTTCGCGCCACGAATAAATCAACCAGCCTTAATTGTCGGCCCGAATTGAAAAAGTTAGGCTTTACCGACATTTTCACGAACATGGTTCAAATACATTCGACACACCTTGTTGGTAGTTTGAATGCGCAGACCGAAGCACACTGTAATAAAATCACTAGATATCTTTCTTCGCAATCGTTCGACTCGTCGCAGCCGAATAGACTTGACACGACCACAAAAGCGGCGAAAGATCTTGAATACTATCCGAAAACTCCTAAGCGAAGGATGAGCACTACTGCATCGCAAAAGGTGTCGTCTCCTTCGTTATCGAAAAAATCGCCAAAATCGCAACGACACACGCCGCAGACGCCGAATGGATTGACAAAGTGGTTGGTCAAGAAAACACCGGACAATACTTCCCAGCAATCGAACACGTCGAGAAACGCAAGACGCAAAAGGCTGGACCTTTGGTTTAAAGATTGAACTATTGATGAACGTACTACGTCCTGGCTGACGTCCTGGATTCGTATTCGATGAAAAATACAAATCCTCCAAAGTCTGTCAAGCTGATAAGCCGCAGGAAAAGGGCAACTCTCATGCTTTGAGAACTTCAAAAGTTGAATGCATCTGCATGCATACATTCTATTAAACTCCTTCATGCTTACCATTTTCATGGACTTCTTCGAAAGCGTGCATTTTTTCCCATCATGCATAGCCGTGGATTGCAATGTGCGCTGTAAAACAGTAAAATAGTTAAAATTTTAAGCTGTTGTCTCCAAAGTCCGTCAAGCTGATCATCCGTGGAAAACGCAACAATATTCTAACAATTAGATTAATTTAAAGCGCGATTTAAAATGAATTGAATTGTAACTAATAATGCTGTGCTAGTTTAAGGGAAAGAACACTACTAGTAAAATTCTAATATAAATTTGAAATGTATAAGAAACCAAGGTGTATGAATATGTATTAAATAAAATACAGACAAATGTATGATCTGACTCGTGTATTTTCTTAAACACACACACACACACTAACATCTATGAAGGTTTATCGCTTTTGTTTCGGAAATGCTTCTGTAAATTCGACATAATTGATTCGCGCTGATATTTGACCTCGCGACGGCAAATTGACCCCAGGAACGGCGGACACTGATATTTCACTTTTTCGCGACAAAAAGTATCCGATCCGTTGGCAGCGAATCGAAAATCACCTTCGGACGACACTAGGCAAAGAGAGTAGATAGAATTAACTCGTTTCTTGTTTTCATTATCAAGCAGACTTACAACAATATAGTCCGCCTAGGAAGCACGTTCTATGCTTAGAAGCAACTATGAATATTTCCGCCGCGGCAGAAAGTTCGGTCCGAACGGAATAATCTGCAGTGGCCACATTTTCCCAGTAGGGCCAGTGCGATAAGCGTTCTTTGTAGATGACCGAATACTTCCAGTGTTCATAGTTTCCACTATCGTCTGTTATCTTAAAGTTTATTCTGAAAAAAATGTATGTAAATGTTAAGAATGAATCCATTGTAAAATATCTGAGAAATGTTGCGTCAGAAAAAAAGTGATGGTATCGAAACGTGGTCAAACTTGAAGCTATCGCAGCTTTCGACAAATATAAAACAGGCCAAGATGACCACACAAAAAGCTGTACTATCAATTAAAGAAAGATTTGTACACTTTATTGGAAAATCGCTTGAAAATCATGCGTGCATGATTAAGACAATATATCTCGATAAAATTATCATTCGTTGCGGTTTAGGCGACTAAAGAAGTGGATCACCGTTAACCGTTCACGAGTTCCAAACTTTTCCAATGATAAATTATTTCATTTTATTTATTTATTAAGAATTTGTCTTACAGACTAACATAATCCAATTACAAGACGAAAAAAAAACATAGTTAAATTAATTAGTTAATGTACCCTTTACATTCTGCTTGTGAATGTAGAATGAGTGAGGAAACGAACCAAGTTGCAGAGTATTGTGGTTACGAGGAAGCCGCAACATCGGCGAAAGGTAAAAAGTCTTAGTCCTAGAACTGTAAATATGTCATTAGACCTGACAGGGCGTTCTGTAATACGATACTCTAACCAATCAGAAAGGTTAGACTAATTGATGGTGGTGAAGCCGAAACAGAAAACACTCATCTAAAAGGAGTCTGTGGGATTGCAAAGTAGGCAGTTGTAGCAAGGAAAGTCGCTCTTCATAAGGCATATATGTAATTTTAAGTTTAAAGATAAGGAAACGAGTGTATTTGTGCTGTACTGATTCAAACATAGAATCCAAATATGTTAGTGTGGTGACCATACTTGCGAGCAATCTTCAAGGATGGGTCTAACTAAGCTAGTGTATAGGTTGACGGCGGATCAAATGTCAGTAAACATCTGAGAATGCCTCAATACGAACCTGGAGACACGAGCGGCACGTGCGGCTATAGCCACGATGTGAGGCTCAAATTTTAGTTTCGAGTCGAAAATCACTTCCAGATCTTTTATTTAAAAAACAGCTGTAAGTGAAATATCGTGTAACGTATAGATATAACCAATTGGACTGGACTTTAAGGAGAAAGACATTTTATGACATTTCTGGACATTCAGGGAGAGAAAATTAGTTTGACTCCAAGAATCGATCGCATCCAGATCCCTTTGGAGAGCAATACAAAACCCCTTTCTGAACGAATAACTCGGTAAATTTTTAAGTCATCTGCATATAAAAGACACTGAGACGCTATGACTGAGGGAAGGTCATTGATGTAGAGTAAGAAAAGAAGAGGGCCTAAAATAGACCCTTGAGGAACGCCGGAGGTAGTGTGGACAATTCTACCGTTATTAATATTAATTTTGGATCTTGGTGATAAAGTTGTCGAAACAATTATATGTGTAAGCTTCGTATATTACGCGTACTATATGGTTCGATGTGATGATTCTTAGATAGGTATGCTTGTCTTATAAGCGTGAAATGTGAATGGTATGGGCTCCGTAAAGTGTAAGTGTTTCCATGAAGGGCTGCTGCCGAGAATAATTCTTAGTTATAAAGAGTCCTACCAAACTTCAATATTGAAAATTCACAAATTTTATCCCAACCTTGAAGGCTGTGTAATTTTATAAGCATCCCCATATTCATCATAATCACACGTGTGCCACCTGAATCCTTGGCTTGAGCAGTTTCTATATTAATAAAAGGATTCACATAGTTTACCACTTGATATAATAACCTACTCATTCGTAGAATATTTCTCATTGATTCTTACACTTTAAGTTCATTTAATTCACCCCAACATAGTCTAAAAGCGATTCAGTTTACACTCAGACTATTTTTAGAAACATCTGCCGGCAGACTTACATCCAAGAAAGTGTTAAATAAACACTAAACTGGCTGGGTGCTGTGGTCAATCACGAAACAATTCAATTGGAATTGCAAAACGATTCTAGCCATTAGCCACAGACTTCCTCTGCTTCAATAATCGCACACGCAACAACCCCACGCACAATTTAGTACTCATACGTACGTACATCGTGGGATTCAAGATCATCATTTTGCTGAAATCGGCCACGAACTCCCAAACGTCTTTTGGCTTCGTCTTGTGAATTATTCCGGATATTTCGTATTCATGGTAGCCGTCGCGAAACACCAGCCACACGAGTATGATCGCCGCCACTAAATATCCTATTCTTCTGCGATTCCAATGAGCTCCTCGACTCATATTTGAAATTATAGTAGGGTTTCAGATGTCCTTCCTCCAAGTCACGGCCCGGCTTCAAACGAATTATCCTGTCTGTCCAGAATATTGACCGGCACTGAGGCAAACTCGACCGCTACGATCTCAATCTCTTACTTATCCATTTCTTTAGATGTTCTTTCTGCTCTGCGGCACACACAATTCCAAAATGATAAATAAGAGTCGACTGGATATTTTAGCATTTGTGTGTTATGCCCACTCCACTCCGTCTGGAGACTTACATGTGTTCCATTTTTTATGTGCGCGATCGTTTTGTAAAATGACCTCTCATTTCCACTCAGCTTTTAGTATTATTATTAGAAGAGCAAACAATCGAGGATCGGAAATGTAGAAGTGAAATATGATAGTGAACATATGTTGGACTATGCTTTTGTCGGTTTCCGATGAATGATGAATGGATGGAAGAGTTCAAGCAACGTTGGTGCACTTGAAAGTATCGCTCCTAAAGCGGAAATTATTGATAAGGTCTTTTATACTACTGACACACTAGAGCTAATAATTATACTTATGACACACTAGGGCTGATAATGAGCTTACAGCTCATTATCAACTTGAATTTAATGAGATAGTGACACACTATGTGTCGCTCATTGTGATTGACAATTGGACTGTCAGTAAAGCTTTTAATGGTGAAAAGCAACTGCAAATTGATTCTCTTTTCTGCAACAAACACCAGATACACATTTTTATTGCCTATTACAAGCATCTCTGTGGTAATTACCTTCAAATTGTACGATTTTTGCTGTCATATGTCGAATTGACAAATAATAAATTTGCTATGCCCAGAGGTAACACTTGCAATAGTAGGGTTTTTCTTACTTCTTACTAACCACGAGATCATTATCAACCAGATTGAGCTGATAATGAGCTACGAGCACATTATCGGATGTAGTGTGTCAGTAGCATTAATCTATTAAAATCTCCGCTCCTGTGATTACTTTACAATTGTTCGAAAACCGCTGCCAAATGTCGAATTGCAACTACATACTTCATTTACTTTTTGTTTAATGGCATTCGCAAAGTCCATGAGATTTTCCAAGTTCACGAGAATGTCTTTGGGTGGACAATATTCCTGATTCATCCACAATGCTCTGCTGTACATGCTGCAGGTTTTCCTGCGTATGTACTGAATATGCTCTTCCAGCTCTTGGCAGAGCACTAACAGAGCCCTGTTCCTGAAAACGGTGTATTGCTGGTTCTATAGATGGAATCCTGACATAGAAGTAGCGCATGTACTATGTGCTCACTGTGTTAGAATAATGGACCGCTTATTTTCAAAATAAAATTTACTCAGTTTTATGCGTTGCTCCTGAATTTTTCTTGATAAAATCCAAGGGGTACAGTTTCCAAATCTAGAATAAAAATTTGAAAAAAAATTAATACCGGAAAATTTATGAACTCTTTAAATGAGTAAATTAAATTTAAAAAAACTATTTCATGGGCTCCGTCTACTAAAATTAGGGCAAGTATAAGTTCATGTATTTAACTAATTGGATAATATTTTCTTGCAATGTGTATAGTTTCTGAAAAATGTAGAGGTAGTGCTGAACATTTGGAGTACTCATTTGTTTTTAAGGAATCTTAATGGCAGCCGAAAACATAGAATGGCAAAAAAGCAACAAAAATCAGGTATAAGTCGGGAATAAAACGAAATAACTATCATTTCATAATTCCCTCAGGGAAAATGTTTGAAAAATTTATTTATTTTGCAATTCATCTTTGAATACTGTTGCTATTAAACTTCAATGAAAACGGTTAGTTTTTCTAATGGAGATTTTGCATTAAATTTGCATCAACATTCGGTGGAAAATGTATCCAATAAAATTTGATATAATAAAATACGGAAGAATGATTCAACTTGTCCATTTTTATGGGAAAATGGCTATGAAAATTCTCGAAATAGTTCAGTTTTCTAATAAATCCAGAGAAGAGAATCAGATTATAGAAATCCATAATCCTAGAGAATACTTTTTTGGTTATATAAATTGCGAAAAAATGTAGGGAAATGATTAAAATATCTGAAATTTGAATTTATTGACCCGCTAAATTATTTGCTGTGCAGTAAATTTGAACAAGTACCAAAGAGTTTCACTCTTTATATATTTTTAATATCAAGTTCTTGTTTTAAATGAATATGAATTCTAGAAACAGTAATAATGATATTTTATCTTGTGAGAAAATCCATTAAGGTTTATGACCACAACTCAACGTATAAATAATTTAACGGACGACTAAGAAGTAACAATTTATACGCGCAGTATTTATTTTATTGCAAATCCCTTGTATGTCTGGTGTCAATATCTCAGAAAAGAAATTCTTAGCCTTCATAGTAAATTCATTTGCCACTTTCAGAACGCATGCCCAACTTTTAAATTTTAATTTTAAATTTAATTATTTGCTAGTCGGTCGGGTATTACACCAATGTTTTACCAAAAACCTCAAACAAGCAACTGCACATTTACGATTATTTTTAAACTAAAGCCTAGTACACAGTTCGATTCAGAACAGAAAATTCTGCATGTCTACACATTTGGTAAATAATTTGCTGCTGGAAATTTGACAATGGAGACAAGTGGAGATTAAGAAAGTCAAAGTCATTTAGACTTTTGACTCTTCAAATTGCCGGCTGCTGTTGATGATGGCGACGACTTCAAACACAGTTTCAATGACAGCTTTTGCCAAACGTCAACTTTCTGCATCAAAAGAAATGTCGAAACAATTAAAATTCAAGTCTGAAAAGTGTGGAGAGTACTTGGTGTTGCGGTGCTGCCATCTACCGAGTTCATTGATTCTGCGCAGAAAACTGTGTACTGCTTCTGCAGAATTGAGTCTGAAATTCTGTGCGTAATTTCTGCAACTGCAGAATTTTCATACAAATTTCTGCGTCGAACCGAACTGTGTACTAAGCTTAACCGACAAAATGAATTCGAGGTCAAATTACATTCGATTTATTTCAATATCCAACCGAGGATATCTATGAATTAAATTAAAATTATTGAGATTCTGGTACTATCCCTTATACCGATATAAATCGTCTGGGAAGTACTAAGTACATAAACAAGCATTTACGGAATACATTGCACACGGACCGTGCAAGCAATGAGTGATGGAATGAGAGGTTTGAAGGAGCCGAAAGTGGTTTTACCCGGTCAAAACTCAACTTGCCGGAAGATCGGAGCAAATCGGTATGTTTTGAAGCACCTTGCAAAGACGAAAACATTGTGCATCGATACAATTCCATTCCTCAAATTTTTTGCCTGATACAATTCAAATTTTGTACTTGCAAAACACTATGGCAGCACCGACTAAGCATAAAATTCGCCGACAAATAATCTCACCACTCCTGGTTTGATCAGTCCACGATTGAAGAAGAATCGCAACTGGGCGAAACGTATCGTCTTGTCTTAACGCCGCATTGGCAGGTCACTTGAAAAAGAAAGCAAAACGTGGATTCATCGAAACTTATTCGTTTTGTGTTGATGCGGACTTTATTTCCAAGTGGTATTAGCTATAAATGGGAGATAAAACCGCGCCTAATAGCCCGAGGGAACGAGTATTGAAAAATTTATACGCTTTTCAAGTTTTGCGCCAAAATTTCAATTCTTCAGATTTTCAACGCCGTCTTCCACATGTAGGTGTCATTACGGCTCAGGCGAAATTGCTGCCACAAATTGTGTTGACGTCCCACTCCATAGTTCTCTATTCTCTCCCAACTGGTTTGGTCATTCATGTGCCCACGGTGAAGTCGCCTCGTAAATGTCGTAAATCCCGCAAATGTCATTCTCCCTGCGACCAGCAAAATAGTGAAAATACAAATTTATTCTTTCGTCGCCTCCGCCATCCAACCCGGAAAAGTTCTCCCATCCATTCAAGAGGCCGTCGAAAGTCAATTGAACTCGGTATATCCACGTTTAGATAAGAATTTCGGCAACGAGAAAAAGGCAAAGTGGAAAGTGCATACGAAATTTCTGTGTCGCGTAGAAAACCATATTCGTAAGGCAAGAAGCGACGAGACTTTGACCGGATCCCGTGATTAGGTGCAGCCACGGGAACTCGAGAGGTTCGCATAGCGGCGGAGCGTGGAGAAAAGACGGAATTCTTTTGCTTGTCGATTTCCGATTCGGGAAGAGCTAGCTCCAGCGAAGTGGCTCATGTCGTCCGGTGACTAAGTTTTATGAGGTGTTCTGTCGGGCCGACTTGCTGCAGCACAGGCAGGAAGGTGGTGGCCGTTGGATTAGTTCCGGACGAGTCCTTGGTATAATTTGCTCGCAACTTTTGATTTTATTAGTACGCCGCAGCCAGGTAAGCGGAGCGCCTCTGTGTGCTGTCATTTTCCACTTACACTGATTGATTTCTAGCGCGTGCAATCATGCTTAGCACTTTCTAATTTTTATTTACATTTTTCGAACAATTTGGTTCCATTAGCCGCAACTCTAGCCGCTGTAGATACGCTTATTGATTGCTAGTTAATTGTTTCAGGGTTGAAAGTGTGTTGTTGGACCTTACAATCGTTCCGATTGCACTCAATGCGCCTGAATATGTACGAGGAAGCCGTGCTTCTTGCTTTCTGTGCTGTTATCATTCAGGAATCGTTGTCGCCAAACAACGAACCAATTAAAAATAGCACAAACACACACAATTTGTTTGCGCATCGTTAAGATAAACAAAGATTCTTTCCATTCGCCCAAATCTTCCAAGAAGCAGTTGATATGCACAAAGACGTATACCAAAATAATCGATACAAACAACACCTGACCATGACACAATGTCTGGGAGTAAACAAATCCTTAATAGGTCCAATTTGTACGATTCGTCATCGATTGAAAGAAACCTGGGTTCTAGATTTACCTGAAATGAAGACAACGTTTCAGCGCAATACCGTACCGTCCTGGCGTGGCAATGAGTCGTTAAAGCTATTTTCGATAATTTTCCACAGACTGACTCTAGTCGAGTCGGCCAGCCTGATAACGAAAACATTTCGAGAATATCAGTCGATACACACAGAGTGGCCTACAGACCGGGCTAGGTCGGCTAGCAGGTCTACTAAATGGGACAATCAAATTGAAGTTGTTGATTGCTTTTATTTTTTGAGCACACGGAATGATTGCGGTCTTTGCTACTGCGGTCGATATGAATAAGAATAAACATATCCGCTCACAAAAGAAAATAAGAATAATCCTTGTTTACAAAACACTCTCTTTACAAAATTCTGATGCACAGATTTCAATGTTTCTTTTGACTTGTGTTATGTAAAAAAAATTTCATATACTACAGTCAGCAATGAAACGGCAGTACATTATATTATTCATATGATCCATGAAGAAACATTACGTTCAACAAGTTTTCCTTGGACTTGTACTTCGCCACAATCGATACATGTTAAATATTTACTTGTGTGGACTCACTATCAATGATAATGCATTAAATTGAATACGCACCATATCGCTCATATGTGTGGATAAATGTGTAGATGCCTCGTGAATATGGAAGCGAAATCCCCGCCTAATTGTCCGCGAAGAAAGCAAAGTGTATATCACAGTCCTGCCTGCCTGCCTAAATGTGCAGTGCAGCTAGTGAAACACAAAAGCTTGAAGCGAAAATTCAAATGTGACGTTATTTATCAGAAGATTATAATTTGTTTGTTCTGTTGACTGTATTTGTAGCGTATTCCGTGTATGAATTCCAAGATTTTTGTCCGCTACGTGCACCTCTTATCTATGAATGACTCAAAATATGGATTCGTTTAACTATAAATGTATTAACATGGCTTCGAATAGAATCTCGCGCAGGTTTGTAACAGTGTGTGGTTTAAATGTTTTATCTTTTCTGTTCAAAACTTTGCTGTCTGCTTCACTAAAAGCAACATCTCTATATGTACTCTCGTCAGTTTCGAATGCACGATAACAAATGTTCCTGATGCGTTTCGCCAGGACTGAATAATAAAGACTAAAGGGGATTAGTTGATAGAATAAATAAATCTATCCAAAAATCACTGTGAAAGGCTTCCAAAGTCGAATGAATAACAGCTTGGTGCAAACAGTACTTCTCGAAATTTTGCACAAATCAAATTCACGCATCGACCGGAAAATCAATTAGAAATCGCTTCACATTTTTGACCAACGACGGTCCCACTGACACTGAAAGAATAGCATTTCATTGTAGACATAAACTCGGACATCATTGTTGATTTTCCTCGTTAATGTAGTAAGTAATCCCTATAGTAGAATCAATTTTATCTTGTGAATCGATCCGTTCTCTGCGTCGTCAACGGTCACTCAACCATTTATTTGTTTTCTGATGGTAGCAAAACTGTTAATATGATGGGCATTAAATTCAAATTCGCTAAGCTTAGAAAATATGCCACGGCTAGATATGTAGTCAGTTCAGTTGGTATAGTTCAGTATTATCACTACGAGCTCTGCAACAATTGCTTTCTCTCATATTCGCCGATTAGTAGTGACGCACCGGTTTTCAAACAGGTTTACGATCACGAGTCTTGAACCCAAAGTAAGTTGAGCTCACGTGTAGAGTAGCCATGTGAAAATAGTACAGATACTATATTTTTTGCAACAGAAACCCGTTACTCTGAATGGTTTAGAGTTGGTTCATGATGATTTTCAGCACAGTAATACTCGGCGGAAAAAAGAAAATTGGAAATGTTACTTAATTTTGTAGGTCAGGAATAGTTTCGTTGTATCGCGTGGGGCCAGTATTACAATTTGACTAAAAGCAACAGGCTTATGATTTGTCGTCATGGATATTGATTGATGTGACAAGAATCGTGATTTAGGATCAAATGTTTTGACTACGCATGTTTGTTTTGATTGAGAGTAGTCGCGATGCACAGTATGAAAGCAACTAGTTTCTTCATCTGTATAATAACATGCTTAAAGATGTTCAATAAAAAATCAATTGCACATCATAACATTTTCCTTGGACTTGTCCCTCGCCACAATCGATACATGTTAAATATTTACTTGTATGGACTCACTATCAATGATAATGCATTAAATTGAATACGCACAATATCGCTCATATGTGTGGATAAATGTGTAGATGCCTCGTGAATATGAAAGCGAAAACCCCGCTTAATTGTCCGCGACGACAACAAAGTTTATATCATAGTCCTGCCTAAATGTGAAGCGCAGTTACAAACAATTAAAATTTCTCACTTCTCAATCTATTTTTTAAGAATGCTTCCAACAACATCCAAACCAAAAAATGTGAATTATATTGAAGGAAAAATTAAAAATAATAATTTTTAGATTATCTGATGATTCTTGTAGTCCGGTATGCAGCGTTGCAAATGAAAAACTCATTTTATGGCGGTTAATTTTCGCTTTATTTAATAGATTAGATATTTGCAATACGTAAGTCAAATGTCAGCCGTGGAAGTGATCGCCATCTTGAAAATAAAATAAAAGTTTATGTCGATAACCAACTCGCAGAAATGTTGTGTCTAGCAAATTTATCGAGAATTTAATTTGCATTTGTACACACTCATTACTTTCATGTGGCGGCAAGGAGAAAAAAATAAAAGCACAAGTTTTGCCCCAAAAAGGGGTATCGTTGGCTATGCAGCTAATATTTGAATCAGCTACTTCCGTGAGGCTGTCCAGGAGAGGTGAGCCTAAGGTTTGCATGCGTTTCCTGGAAGTACTTGGCATTCACACAGAAAGTGCAACTTCGGCAGAAATCGTTGAAAGGAACAACCAATCTTTCTGCGTGTCTGCCAATGAGACAAGTACACTGTACGGATACGATGAATCTCAATGTTTCACGGCTCTTGTTGAGGAGCTGCTTGGTGCGCTTTGAGCTTAGTGCGTCCCAAGTTTGCCTGGTTGTCCTACAGGTTTCTTTCAGCAGCCAGGACCTGTTTGCAGCCAGGACCTGTTTGCAGCCTATATATAATACTGCTTGAAACTTAGCTTGACGGAGACTAATAGATGGCCGATTTGGGGTGTTAGTGTATAATCCTGGAGCTCAGTGCCAGCTCTAGCTAGGGCATCAGCTTCACACTTCCCCGGCATATCAGTATGACCCGGCACCCAGCAAAGAATCACTTCACAGTGAAGCGACATCGCGTTCAGTTGTGTGCGACATTCCATTACAATTTTGGATGAGATTTTGAAAGGATAGTCTCAAGACTAGCTGTTCAGAGAAAACGCCACAGCCAACTTTTCCATCCATCAGTGCAGATGTCGACCGATTCCTGTATCCTATTTCCTTCCATGATCCAGTCATTTCTGCTAGGGATAACGGACTTGAAACCGTGGTGGAAACAGAAAATCGGAGGAATTGGCGCGTGCGTATACTGACGGCTTAATTTTTTTTGCTGTACGTTGGAATAGTAGAAATGTCTACCGCACGTTCCGTCCAATGACATAACACTTTAATCCGCCCACAAAATTTGTCTCTAAAATTCAAACTGCAAACGAACTTCCCGATTCTTTGAAGAGATGTACGGATGTTTTCGGACGACGCATGCTTTGATTCCTACTTCGAAAAGTCTTCTCCGAAATTTTCTTCTACTGATTTTGTCATTTCTGTTCTCTCACTAACTAGTTTATTACAATGAAATCTAATGGCAACTGACGTCCAGCATTTGTTCCAGCTTTATCACTGATCGAAGCAAAACCGAAGAATTACCGTTAATTTTCTGGAAAAATTTTCTTAGTGTGTGCAAATAATTTTGGCCACTTATTTTTTGTTTTTGTTCTGTAATATTTTAATTTTGATTTTATCAAGTAACTATGAATTTGGCAAAGAATACCTGAATAAAATTTCATTTTGTTGTAATAAAAATTGAAAAAGTTATTTTGATTTCTTTCAAATTGTTCTTCATGATTTGCGTTGTGTAAATAATTGTGGCCACGACTGTGTAACGATGAATTTATGTATTTTTTAAAAAAATCGTTTCAAAAACTGTCATACGAAAAATAGACAAAGATACGCAGTAAAAAATCATTGAGCATTGTCATTGTACGAATCACACATTAAGTATTAACAAATGTGATAAATCAAAATACGTGTCAGTTTTATTGTTTCCATTTGAAAGATCTATACTATATGTATTACTTTATATTATTAGTATATTCTAATAAAAATGTTTGATGTTGGCCAATTTTTAAATGAAGAGCCACAAAAAATGGAGAACGAATAAAAAGTAAATAATATTTTTTTTTTGAAAAAGAGCATCAACCTTCTATTGATAAATCAATTTTCAGACAACATTCATAGGCTGATTGTACTTATCTGCTGTACGCCAGCAGATAATCTTATCCAATGCCTATTGTCGTCATAAATCGCACAAATATTTTATCAAGCAAAACGCCACGGTGTAGGTGTAATGTGCTGACAATAGTACATTAGGTGGTTGTTTACCAGCACATAGTGCGTAAGAGTCAAGAGTCAATAAGTGTTACACATGATGAGATGAATTTGCAAAATACACACAAACTTGTAAAGAACAAAGCGTTCCATGCAGCTTTTGTTATTAATAACAGATAATATTTCCTACCTGGAATAACCAAACCAGTCGTTCATGAGAAAGCCTTCTGTTGTTCACCTCATTTTTGCACATCACACAATGTGTGCACAAGTTTTGATGACTCCCAAGAAGATTATCATTGAAAAGATTTATCAATAAAATGCGAATGCATAATCATATAATGTATGAAAATGTGAAATAAAGCTTCATTAAAAATTGGATAATATTAAATAGCTTCCGATTTCCAAGTGAGCCTACAACGTGCAACTTTGCAATTTACATTTCATTCAACCCAACTTTGATGTCTTACATTGCTTCGTTTCTTCCTCGCGTTCCATTGATCCGACGACCATCTGAAAAGAAATGCGGTGGAGTAGTCAGCAGAGAGTGAAGAAACCTTTAATGGCAATTTAAAAATAACTTCTTCGTCGGAGCAATATACTCCACTCTTCTAGCTGGGGCTTGGATGGATGGCTAGCAAAGTCATGATAACAAAAATGTGTTAAGAAGTCGCAAAGAGGGAGGCACCAGGCAGAGAAGAAAGGTCGTGTCAAGTAAATAATTTCTATAAAAACGGTGGAAAATTTACAGAACCCAAGTATGGCTCGGTGAAAGAAAGTTGAAAAGTGTTCAAAATGCAAACCGTGTAGTGTACCTAGAGCCATGTAAGTTGTGGCGGTGAAAATTGACGCACATTCCATTGAAACGAAGTATTTTCATGTAAACACGATGCTATTGATATGTGGAATCGATACCTAGCCTTCGACAAACACTCAATGTTCATAACTTGTTGGAGTGTTGATGGTAGAATAGCCATGGTAATGCTTAATTCCTCATTTATAGTAAGATTGCCGGTTTATTCTTATACACTCCCGTTGTTTTCTATAGCGCCATGGAATCAGGTTTTGATATAAAATGAACAATTTTATCAAGCGATCAACAAGTAAAAATAATCTATCTACAATACTATTAAATTTTGTTCCTTAAAAGATATTTATCAGTCGACTCGGTGACATTATCAATTCACATTCCTTAGTCACTTTATAAACGTTAAAAAGAACAGCTATGTTGTCTTAAAAAATTCATTTTTTTTTTTGGAAAAACTCGGCAGATAATAGTTGAACCGTTGTTTGTCCACGCAATTGACTGGAAAGTTAAAACACCAAATATAATTGAAAAATCATTCATTTATTGAACATATAAAATTTGGCAGACAAAACTAGGGGTCAATGCTTTCAGGAGGTCAAGGCTTGATTGAGGCTGGAGCGCCATTGATCAAGGTCATTTTTTAAAGACTGTTTCACTGTGAATGGGCAACCGTGCAGAACTTAAGTAAATATCTTCGATCGAGATCTTATAAGATTTTTGAAGGTACTACCAACCATCAGCATTGTTTGGTGTAGAATAAAAAAGTCATGACCCAATACCCAGCCCAGCCCAATATCAAATGAACATTTACATTGAACATCACACATGGTTGTGCCAAAATAATAACTAAATATATTGTAATACGTATTTCGCTTGTGTGTTTTGCGCGAATATCGAAAAAATTATCTTGCATTTTTGGCAGAATAATATATTACCGCCAAGAAAGCTGAAATTTAATTTATTATTTTAATTTTGAAAAAGATTATGCGCACTCCGTGAAACTGATTAAGCACTTGTCTTGGGCACCTGGAGTCCAAAAAACAAGAATGCCCAAAATGCTTGTAAGTGTCAGGACGGGAAATGTGTTATTGGAAAATTTGCTAATACAAGCTGCAAATAGCAACCATCTAATTAGCAAAGATAAATCTTATTCGTAGCCTAACACTGAGTAATCCAGCCACAAAATTGTAACAATACCAATTGAAGAAACATTTCCTGGAGCCTGGAAGTACATATTATATTATGTTACAATACGATTTATTCTGATAAGGTTCTGTAGCTGAAGCGAAAGAGACATTGATGAAGTTATGATGTCGAAGAGATGAAAGGCAAGGAAACACGTTGCTGATGACCCAGACTGTGATGTACCCAGTGATCAGCATGAAATGTACAACTGGAAATAAGGAAACAAACCAACTGTTTTAGCAAGCCAGTTCTAAAGTGAAGTTGATAGACGCATGGCCATTAATCTTAGATCTTTGATTGACCACCGGAGAACTTTTCTTGACAATCGTATTGATTGTTCACTTTGTGACGTCAATGAAGATCTACATTGATATAATGCCAACGATGTGATGATAACTTGTATGACAACAAATTCCCTTGAAGGAAATCCACGAAGCATAGGACACCAATCACTAGGACTTCAAAAGAAGGATTGACCCGAACCGTAGACAAAAGATGCAATAGTGTATGTCGGTCGGTTAAAATATTCGAACCTCGACTTGTTTGACGCTAGATTGTTTTTAAATGTCAGATGCCGATTGCAATTGAGAGCAGATTTCTTTTGTTCCACTATGTTTTGATACAATATCGCGATGGCTGGGCTGTTTGGCATTTAGCAGCACTGCCAGCATTAAAAATTGTGTACTGTGGAAGAAAGTATTTTTATGTATTTTTGACAGTTTGTTTAATATATTATCACATCAGTAAGAATGGGTTTCATTTATTTTATCGGCAAATTGTGACTAGTGATGAAAAATGAATATTCTGAAACCTTGTAAGGTGGTGTGTCCTTTGTCATACTGCGAGTCTTTAACATCGAAGGTTTGCTCCTCTTCATGGTGGGATAAATTTAAAAAAAAAACAGAACGAATCTAAGAGTATGGAAATAGGTAAATTGCAAAAATGAGAAAGATTAGAGGGAAAAGGCCGGTACAGTTTTTATGCCACTGTCTCGTTGATCCCTACATTTTTCAGCAAACATACTCCCATGTTATTTGCATGATAATGTCGCATGTCTCTCGGTTGAATCACTATATGTAAACAAAGTAGCCAAGCTATAATGTTCTGCTTCATTCTCCAAATCTCGCCCACGGACGTGTATCTTTTCCACAGCTAAAGCAAACATCTAGTAAATTAGTGATTCAAAAATACGTTTACAAAAATAATCAATTTCATTGAAAACAACTCAATATAGTCTGATCGAGACATTAAACATACGAAGAAAAAGAAATATAGGCTCTGATTGCAGTTGCCCACAATATAGTGTTTGTTAGCTTCCTTAAATTGAAAAGGTCATACAGTATGACCTCAAATAATGCTTCGCAATAAACCAATACCTAGGGATATTATAGGAAAGTAATTGTAAATATATTGACTTGCAGCTCGATTTTTTTAAAAATTAAACCCGACAAAATATCGCAATAGTATAAAATCGTACAATTTAGAAGCTGCTTCAGAACAACTCGCTATTTAACAGTTTTCCAAAGGAATTCTGATGTGGTGCTGTTCAAATCTCGGTGGTAAGATTTTTCCGCAATTTTTATCGTCGACGTGTATAAATGTGAATAGTTTTTTATGTATCTTAAAAATCATCGACTACGCACTTTAATAATTATAGAATTTACTGACAATCAATCGATTTATATTTCAATAATATAAAAAGTACATAAATGTATTGTGGTGATATTTCCACAAAAAGCTGTGCATGCGTTAAAATGCATTTCAAAAGGGGCTACAAAATAGCAAAATGAAAAACCATACCCCACATTGCTATGTTTACTTTGAATACAGTATTTCAGTTGATGACACTGAAGACGATAGCTTTTATTATTATTGATTCTGAAGTCGTTTCAGTTGAAACACTACTTGCAATAATCCCACCTAAACGTGTGAAGCATGATGTCAATTATTCAATTATTGAACGAAATTGGATTATTTGCAAGAAACACATACATAGTGCGGTCAGTTTTAAATAAGAACCGTCAAAAAGTTACAAGATTAACGCATAGAGTGTCTTATAATACAAGTCCTTTCTAAAGTCATTCGCTTCCTGAACTCAACGTGAAAAAAATACAAAAATTATATAAAATTTAATCAAGCCTAAAGGGGACTGGTTGAAATGTTAACAATTGCTGCGTATATGGACACATGTAGAGAATATGTACTAGACATGTGCATAAATGGCATTCTATTGGCTTCTTCCGACTAAATTCAATTATATTACCATATTGTGCCCTTAACACTTGAACCAAACAGCATTTGTATTTGGTGGCGACTTTTTGATTTAGTCTTTAACAGAAGTGGTCGTCGGCGTCGTGTAAGATTTTCTCATAGGTTTTTCAATGAAAACACTCACCAGCTAAGAACCTTTACGTTTAACTTAGAAAGAACCAGTATTAAGATGACGAAAATACTGGAAAAAATGTGATTCTAGTGCCGTGTGAAAAATTTGAAGTTGAATTGATTGTTTATCAATCGTCTCGTCAATTGTCCCCTTAAAAGAAAATTTGTAAGTTTAAAATTTCTTTAAGAATATGACTAAACTCTTCTACTAATAATTCAGTTCGATTTGTTTGTTCCGACGACGAGTGCAAGAGTTTTAAATGGTACAGTAGTGCTAATTGACGATAACAAAAAAATTAAATAAACTAGCCGGTCAAAAATCTTATTCAAATACATTGTAGTAAATAGATTGCTGTTCCAGTGTCTTGCAAACAATTAACAACAATCTTTCAATGCCTCAAGTATCATGTTTTCAAGTCAGTGAAGCCAAAAGCCACATGCAATATAATGAATGTCTGATTGAAATTAATTTGAATATTTTCATAAGGAAATAAATAGATCAATATAAAAAAACAGCCGAAAAATCACACACTAATATTTTTCATCGTTTAAGTATCTTGATAGTATCGCCATTGTTATTTTTAAAATACCAATGTGACTGCATATTGCTTTAAAAAGCATTGCGATGAAGAGCAACGAATTCAGTTAACAAAATGATATTGAAAATAAGCCACCAGCTTCACTGATGACCACCCCTATACGAGTTGGCATTTAACGTCCCAATTTTTTTATCGTCTCTATTGTTATTTGCTTACACCTTTTTTCAGAAAGAAGCATCCAATTGCCTTATTTTTTGGTTTATTCTCTTTCAGACGACACTTAAAAATATGCCACATAATTTCAAAAGAGTTTAAGGGGGGAGTACTCTGTTAAGAAAAAAATCAATTTTTTTATTTATTTGGGATATTTCGTAAGAAATGTACCTTAAAAATACCTGTACAAAATTTTATATCTATATTTAAACTGGTTTTCATTCTACAGCGCTCGTAGTCACCCTCCGCCCTACTATATTTTTTGGAGTGCAAGCGGTCATCAAGTGCCCGAACATATGCCACTGTAACTATTTGACTGTTATACTCTCTAATACAATGCATACATGTTTTATTACATAGTCTGAGTTAGTGTATATTCACAGTGTAAACATAAAAAACTGTGATTGAAAATCCTTTCAAATCGAAAAAGACGAGATAATTCTCGTAAACCAAAAAACTTTAAACACGTTTTTCTCAAAACATACTTTTTGTATCCGTGTCGTAGATTTGTGAAAAAACTACTCATCCGATTTGCTTGAAATTTTTCGCACATACTTATCAACTATTTAACAATTGCACGGGCCTAAGGTTAGAGGAAAAAATAATTTGACAATTCTAGAACACTTTTTTCAATCAAAAAAATGTCAAAAATCGTTACACGTTTATTCAAACGTGCATCAACTCGCGAAAAATTTGCTTATTGCCCCAAATTTAGGCCCGTGCAGTAGTTTATATTCAAAACTAATAGAATTTTTTTAGTATGCGGTCGCATATGGATATTTTTCTCAGGGATTTACGGCACTGCTCAAGCGCTTGTTCGAAACGGCCGTCATTTTATTTTTTTCGATAATGTGAATCTGAGCTTTAATTTTAATATACCAGGTGTATAAACTTAAATCCGCTGTTTGGTCATAGATGGCGTGATTGAACTTATTAAGCTACCATGGACACGCCATACTTTTTTTATGAGTTTGACATCTGTCAACATCAACAATCAGTGCAAATTGTCAGCAATTTCATACAAAAACATAAATTTTTTCTGGTAATCATGTTTAGTATTGTGCCAGAAAAAGAGCATATGTGGGTAGCTCTGCTTTTCTGCTTCAATTTGAAGAAATCGGCTGCCGAATAGCATCGAATGCTTATGAAGGTCTATGGTGCCAGTGCTTTATCGGAAACAACGTGCCGAGATTGATTTCGTCGGTTCAAAGACGGCAATTTTGACTTGTGGGACAAGAAGCGTGAAAATCGTCCCAGGAAGGTTGAGAACCATCAATTGTAGGATCGAAGTCGCAAAAAATGCTCGCCGAGCAATTGATTGCTACCCAACCAGCCATTTCCATGCGTCTGCGTGCCATGGAGAAGATTCGAAAGATCGGAAAATGGATGCCGCTTGAATTAAACGATAGACAGATGGAGCGATGCTAAAACACATGCGAAATCTTGCTCACCAGACCAAAAAGAAATTCGTTTCTGCATCCGATTGTGGCAAGCGATGAAAAGTGTATATATTTCGAGAATCCTAAACGCAAGAAATCGTGGGTTGATCCCGGCCAACTATCAACATATTTCCTAAGACCAAATCGCTTCGGACGGAAGACAATGCTGTGCGTTTGGTGGGATCAGCAGGGTATCGTCTACCATGAGATGTTGAAACCGGGTGAAACTGTCAATGCCCACCGCCACCACCAACAACTGATCAAATTGCACCGTGCTCTGCGTGAAAAAAGGACGGATTATCAACAAAGATTATCAGAACTTTGCCTAGATTAAATGTTTCATGATCGAATTCTTTGAAAAAAAATTGATGAATATAATAACAGCTGTCCTGTTTCCAGCCACAAATATTAACTTTAGAAATATACTTATAGGTAAATCGATTTACCACTTCTAAGTACTGATGACTTTGTTCGTCCTGCTGGGATTTATATGACCACCACTTCAAAACAACTAGTTTATATTCCCAAAGAAATTCATACTAGCTTTTCTGCTCTGCAACCTGTATCGTAGCGTACTAAGTTTACGGCCCCGACTACTTATCATAGTCTTAGTTTAAATTTAAACCGAAAATTCAAAGCTGCAATGTTTTTTTTTCATTTTGATAGCAACAAAACGGTGTAACACCATCCGCATTCTTTTCATTTTGTTAGCTCCTTTCATGAAAAGTATTTTTGTAAATGTATTAGAAAATCCATTGCATTGCATCCATCCATTCCATGGATGATCACCTATAAGAGCCTGAGAGTCTCGTCCTGTCTGCATTTCAGCATGACCAACTCTTGGGATTACTTACGTCATTACGTCTCAAATCAGTCCTTTTGTTGATATTGTTTGTAAGGATGGGTATCATAATGCTCGAAGTGAATAATCAGAAAAATTTCAGGTAAAATCAAAATTCTTTTGAATGAAAAGTAAATATTTAAAAAAGCGATAAAATTCAATTGAAATTCATGCGATTATTGACTCAACCACCAGCAGTTCACATCGGTAAAATTTACAAGAATTTGAATGCGAATGCATGGTAAAAAGATAAACTATAAAACATTCAACAAAATGCCATTTCTTCATTCTTTCGCTTGCTTATTAAATTCGATCATATACTATTCTAAGGTGCTAGAAAAAAATATATTTAGATTTTTTATTAAATCACAAACATATAAAATTATATTATCATGCAGTCGTTAAAGAAAACCATTTACAATTGATACTGATATTGCGAACATTTCTCTTTCATTTTTACATATAAAAAAATTGTGTAGCTTGCTTTTGGAGCACAAACATCACAAACCAAAACAAATCAAATATTTACGAAAGTAAGTTTCACGTGTAGTAAACTATTCAAAAAAATGTTAATCACTCTCTTTAGTTAATATGTTATTTTAAAGACACCCAATTGGTTACTAACATTTTTGTTCCTATTATGTCCTTAATATAAGTCGTATGTTTTGTCGCAACTAATATTGCATTTAGTTTAATTGGGTTTATTTGCTTATTCACGTCGATCACAAAAACCGTTTTTGCCAAAACAAGAGTTATTTAAATAATATATTTTTGCTTTTGAAAAAAATCTCTAAGGATACTTTTTATTCGGTATCTTATTTTCGATATGAATTCAGTTGAAAAAAAACAATATATTTTCTCTAGTACACATATAATGTGCATATATTCAAATCAAAATTTATTTTTTCAACCGTTTCAATCAATCATAAGTTGTACTGCACATCAAAGTCCGTTTTTTTAAAGCTTTTGTTCTCTCTCAAAAACTCCAAAACCTTTCATATTATCATTTCATATAATCACAACAATGATAAGTACCACTTACTTTTATATCATTGCCAAACATGCACCGTACATCCAAGTCACTTCCTTATCCATTTCAATTAATTATTTGTTCGTTGATAAGGGTAAAAGACTTCTGATAGAGTTGTTTTAAATGTCTAAAGTAGTTACTTAAGAAGTAAGTTAAGAATTATCTAATGCTCTTTTTATCTTCTGAACAGTGAAGAAACAAAAGGACGAAATGCAGATGAACGTGGCTGGAATCCGTAGGAACATCAAAAACTTGGCACACAACTATTCGGATGCTCAGGTTGATATGATATTACACTTAAGGGCACATTTTCTGTTAGCTTTTAGTTTAGTTGTGGAAGTACATAAATCGATGAATGTACAAACTTTTGTACGATATTCTCGTAATCATTGTGGTATCGGTTTTTCTTGTGTAGTTAACGCTTATATTGGGGCAATGTATTTTGGTTGAGATTGTACTTGATAATGCTTGTTTCGAAGCAAAATAATATCGCCAAAATATTTTCAAAAATTCCGATGCATTTCTTGAAATACAATGTTTATAATTTTTTCAATTAAATCTCGATGGCAAGTGCATGTAATTTGTCGGGTTCTGATAATGAATGTGACTTTCTCACTTGGAAAATTGATAAAATCACTAACAAATAGCTGCTTTTTCGAATTAAAAACGAATCAGTTGAGATTGATAGGAAAATGAATGCAATTTGTACACAACAAATGATACAACATTTTTTTTGCAGATCAAAGTTCGCGAGGCTACATCAAACGATCCATGGGGACCTTCCGCCACTATTATGGCAGAAATTGCCGACCTCACGTACAATCTTGTTGCCTTCTCCGAAATCATGCAGATGGTCTGGAAGCGATTGAACGACCACGGAAAAAACTGGCGTCACGTGTACAAGGCTCTAATCCTTCTTGAGTACTTAATCAAAACGGGCACAGATAAAGTTGCACAACAGTGCATAGAGAACATTTTCGCGATACAAACTCTTCGCGAGTTTGTGTACTACGAGGAGGGCAAGGATCAAGGTTTGCACGTGCGAGAAAAAGCTAAGCAACTAGTAATACTGCTACGTGATGATGAACGCCTGAAGAATGAGCGGGCGAAAGCATTGAAAGCAAAGGAACGCTTTGCCCAGCAACCAAGCGGATTTGGCAGCGACGGATACATTGAGGGTCCAACGAATCCTGACGCGCCGCCAGGATGGCGTGACGAACCTCCAAAACCAACAGATGTGGATTTCGTTCGTCCTCAGACGGCCGGGGAGGAAGAGCTGCAGCTGCAACTGGCGATGGCTATGTCTCGCGAAGAAGCAGAACAGGAGGAAGCGAAGCGACGAAGTGACGACGTGCGATTGCAATTAGCTTTAAGCCAAAGCGAGCAAGATTTTAAGTAAATACTTACGTTTCCGGTTAGGCCAAAGTAACATTTTCCATTTAGGCAAACTGCTGTTCCGCCGAGAAGGCAGAATGAGCAAAACATGGACGAGAGGACGAAACCAAGTCATTTAATGGATTTGCTCGACATTTCGTTAGGAGCTGTAAGCTTGAACAGTCCTACAGAAGGTGCTGTGGGAACATCTGATCCATGGGGTACACCACGCCGTGGACCGCAACCAGTAAGTGTAAATTTTTAAATTAAGCGAAACTCATATCGTTAAATCGTAATCGGAATTGCAGCCAAGGCCCGACCCATGGACCGGAGCTGCATCATCGCCAGTTGATCCATGGCTGGCTCCTCCCAGACCGCCAATATCAATCGGAGCAACAGCCGACTCGTGGCTACCACAGCGTACCCAGTCGCCATCGATAGCATCGAATGGAGTAAGCGAAGCATGGCGACAAAATAATTCCACACCCACAAGTGCATTAAATGGAAATCTGTCGAACGCAGTTCCGGTAGATCCTTGGCTACCAAAAGGTGCAGCTTTACACCAACCACCTGCTGATCCTTGGTTAGGGAAGCCTAAAGAAGCAGTAATTGAGGATCCTTGGCTATCAAAAACCAATAGTTCATCAACGAGTGCTGATCCTTGGTCAAAGGGCACCCATAATTTAGAAGTATAAACAATTCGATTAGGCTAAAAGAGTTTTTTAACGTTGTTTTGTAAATAACAGTCGAGGCCTTCACCTGTCGGTGCAATCACTTCACCCATGTCAGAAATTGACGATTTCGACATGATCACGAACAGAAATAAGTCTGGATACTCCGAATCAAACGGCGCTAACAATAATAACTGTAAGCTTGAGAAAATAGCATGCAAAAATAGATTCGTAACTACTCTTTGGTAAATTTCAGCCTCATTGCTGGACGATATGGATCCATTGTCAGCGAAAAAGCCGATTAAGTCGCCTCATTCTTTTCTAGGGGAAAACTCGTCGTTAGTTAATTTGGATAATCTAATAAAACCTGCAACGCCTGTAAACAATGCTGCTTACAATCCATTCAGTGACTTGAACGTAGTACCGGCAACAAAACCAAATCTATTTCAACAGCAGCAACCAACGGTAATTATTGCGTTTGAAAATGAAATGTGATGAAAAATGTTTGGTATTTGCATTCAACGATTTCTAGGTTCCGTCCATAAACCAGCTGAAGCAGCAAGCTTTCCCTGTTACATTAAGCCAAGATCCTTGGGCACCAGCCAATTCGAATGCAACGACACAGGTATGAAGATTATATTTCAAAAGTACACACACACACTGTCGAATTCGGAAGCAAAGCAGCTGGCGAGCATTGCGCTTTTTTCGGATAAATGTTGTTCGTTTTTGGTTAATACTCTTATTTCGTGGATTCTCTTAGCAGCATTACCACATCCGACTTAAAATTTGCGATCCGCTGCCTTGCTTCGTGATAACAAATTCAGACGTAGATTTAGGTTCCAAGTAACATTCGAATTGAATTCGCGAGTGCCTCACATATGTCTCTGAAGGATACTGGATTTAGAAAAACACCGAAGTCATACATTTCTCCATTAGAAAAACATTGCCATTGTTCATACATTACCAGCAATTCTGTTTCCTTCCATTCATCACAAACATACTTCAACTGATTGATTTTAATTTAAAAAAAATCATTGAAAACCAAACTGGGTGATTTTCTATCTCTTCTTCTGCTTGCGACGCCAATGCAGTTGGATGAGTACCTAATCGATTATCAGTCCAATCAATTTGCCAACGTAAACAGACGCAACAGCACCAGCAGCGTGACAAGTTTCAATGAAATCACGTCAAACCATAACAATTTGCTATACGCAAATGCTATTAATTGCATAAAAAATAATAATCAAATCAATAATGTCGCATTTGCTGGCGTGATTGCACCCAACAAAAATGCCAGTTGCATTACCGCGAATAATAGCGCTCTTTTAGGTTTCGATAACATCAACTATTTGGATGTGAGTAATTTTTTGTTTGCAAACATGAAAACAATTGTAAAAAGTTGGTACAATCACTTGATTAGAATTAGAATGCAGAAATCTCATAACATTCGTCCATTTTAATTACAATTATTACGAAAGAGAGTATCGTAAGAGGCAAATCCATCCATGGCACTGAAACCACAAAAGTTGTTTACATCTAAGACAAATAATAATTGTTTGATTTGATTTGTGTTCGTACAGCTTTGATTTATTGCGAGTGTGTTACTAGATGTCTCTGCTACCACTAAGTCCTTGCAAGCAAACGATTGATAACTTGCCGTTTTTAATGCATTTGTTATATTGATTTGTTCGTCCTCAAGCATTGACAATAATAGTTGATTATAGTTGTATCCATAAAATCTTCCAAACTACTTAATTTTCAATAAACTGTTATAGTAACTTACGTATACTTGTAGCAAACAATGGACGCTTGGACGCTTAAATAATATGGGTAAAAATAATGTTCTCTACTATTTAAACCTGCATGCAATATATGACGAGGGTTCTTGAAATGTTTGAATGTATTTTATATCTTTGAGTATCCACTCAATGATTTTGGTCATGAAAAAAATGATTTTTCAGGGAGTATATCATTGAATTGCTGTAAAAATTAATATTTAGCTCCGGATCTCCGCCCGAATTGGGATTGAAATAATTTAAAAAAGTGTATGCGTCGGACACAAGTTAGTTTTTTTGATAACAAAAGAATCAATTTCAGTGCTTCTTTGTTAGTAAAATTACTAAACATCCATAACTGCATTTGAGAATCATATTCGAAAATACTATACATGTCTAGATATGAACTTTGTGGAAGTTGTGCAAAGCGAGATGATCATGAATTTGAGTTCTTATTTTGAAATATAATGCGAAAAAATGTCACGTAGCTCAAAGCGTCCTAAAAAAGTTCACTTGAAACTTTAAAACAAACAGATGAGAACGCATATTTCTAATAATAAGAGTGCGGAATTTTCAGGTAAATAAAAAAGCATACATCTTTGTTTCCTATGTAATTTTATCGGTAATTTATTTCCATAATACCGTTGACGGCGTTGCATGACACGCTAATTTAATATATTGATCAAACATTTCAAGAATTGTCACTACTAACTGCACCCTTTGATCAACTGTGTATTCCTTTTTCTGTGGAAGCCGTTGAAGTAGCTTGTCTATAATTTCACCTCATTAACAATTTTTCTAGCTTGCTGAACTTTATAAGAATATATATATATATATATTATATTATTTTGCTATAAATATAAATACTTGAAAACACCCAAAAAATAGCATTGATGCTAATTTTCTATGTGTTTGATTTTGTTTTTCGTCGATAGAACAACAACATGCCTTGGGTTAAACCAGAAGTAGCAGCAACAAATCCGTTTTTATCATAGGGGACATTTACAATTTTTAGAGAAGAGCAAACGTACACATTACGAGCACCCAAAAGCAACTAACTTGTACGATAAAACTCGGGGAATGCAAATGTAAGATTTTTAAGTTTGAACCTTTTCGTAAAGTGAACAACAGAAACGTAACTAAACATGAATAAGTATATGACAAAAGCGTAATAGTTTGTAGGCGAAGTAAACCAGTGCAAAATCGTGCGATAAATCGTAAAGTAGTTCAAATATAATCGACCATTCTTTTGTTGTTTATAATCGAATGCAAAGTTATAATTTCAACTCGGTGAATAATTGTTATTTACACATTGTTTCTTCTTATTTGGGATGAGCAAAAAACAAAAGCAATCACCTTTATAGAAGCAGCAAATACCAAAATGAGGATGAGCGTCGAAAAAATTTCACAATAGCTTCAATTCTATTCGAAATATCTTTATATGGCAATAGAGTGTCCGATATTGTACTGTCAATAGAAACCATTTTTATCCTTAAAATAATTGTTGATTATTGTTAACTATCCGACTATCCCACAGAAACTTTTGTTGAAACATAAACAATTTTATACGGCATTTACCTCTTCATCTTGATATGCATTCTCTTATGAAGGGGTCCAGCAAATACCGATTAATCGCCTGTCCCAGGCTTATTGTTGTTTGGTATTTGCTTTGGCTGCTTGCTGCAAACGAGTTCAAATACAATAATTTTGGTGTTTTCTTGATCAATTCTGCCTGATATGAACCTGTCTTCGAGTACGGCAGTAAGAATGTTAACATCCGTATCGTAATATTTTATACATGCTCAACATTAGTTTTTATTAGCCATTATTTTGTGAATATTTTATACCATCCTATAAACATTGCTCCATACATCGAAACATTCGTGGTCGTAGCTAGCAACCTACCAGACCAGCTCATATAAAAGAAATTTATGTAAACACTACATACATAGATATTTTGAACAATCTTGATGATTTACAATGAGTGTTTTAGTTTAGCAACATTTGAGTTGTGAAAAACACAGAAAAAAACAGTAAAATGCATATATGTTATATTTTTAAAAGCTACTCTACTATTTACATGTGTTATTGTGTACGTCCTCGTCCAAAGAGAGAGATACTCTTGAAAGTTAGATAATGGCATTGATTAATATTGTAAAAAAAACGTGACGACATCCAACAGCCGCGTGTTGCATAGAAACGAACATTTTAAAATTGAATAATAATTGTACGACGATTTCCTGCTAACTGAATTTATTATAATAATAAGTACGCGAATGCAAATAATAAGGGGTAAGGAATGATTCATGTAACTTGATAATGTTTTTACTACTTGTAGGGTATTTAAATTTACCGACTATGATCAATTGTACATTACCTATTTGCAAATATTTAAATATTATATATTTTACAATGTATTGAACAATTAGGCATTTACGGATCTATCAATAGTGTTATGATTTAACAGAGTAACAACCATTCAGAGAATATTTATGAATAAAAAATATATTTTGAAGAACATTTTGATTTTAGATATTATATTAACCGACTAACGAGCCGATCAACTATTATTATTTTTTACCTAAGTTGCTGCTCAAATTGCTTTTGGGGGATAATCACACGTTTGCATTGGTTTCCCTTGAGTAAAGTTTCGATAGAAAAATTATGTAGATTGCGAACGATGAAAATGCAAAAAGAGCTTTAACCTATTTTTTCTCAAAAAAAGAAGCAATTTAGTTGACTTTGTAACGAGTTTTATGTAATGTGTGTGGGGAATTATATTTTTATATAATATACGAGAAAACTATTGTAATTATAAACTTTATAAAATTATTACACGAATAAACTATTGAGTATAGCTTTTGCTGTGTTTCCATTTTGACGGGAATAAATTAATTCCCTAAGCAAAGTAGCTGGAGTACAATTATAAGCATAGAAGCGTAGTTCGATTAAATATTGGGTGTACAAATTTGCTTCCGCGGTTTCCCGATAGATGGCTGTATCGGTAAGCTGCTGTAGGACTCTTACGGTGAACATTAAGAACGTCACATGAGACCCTACACTGCGGCCGATACGTATGTAGATTAAAATTGTCAAAAGTAATTTTGGATATCTGGTAACGTATCGACATTGCCGTATTAGTAATAGTTGTTTACATTTTTCAATAATTCCTTGATTGAAAATGTCTGCTTCTGTGCCAAGTTCTCGTCATTTTCGGGAAGTTTTGATCTGCTTTCATTTGAAAAAAACTGCAGCTGAAGCTCATCGAATGCTTTCAAATACATACGGTGAGGCGGCTCTGAGTGAAAAAACGAGTCAGGAGAGGTTTCAACCTTTCAAGAGTGGTGATTTCAATGGAGATTGTGGTGGGAGAGAAAAAATATTTAAAGACGAAGAATTGGAAGAACTGCTCGATGGAAGATTCATGCCAAACACAAGAAAAATTTGCTCAATCACTGGGAGTGACTCAACAAGCCATCTCCAAACGCCTCAAGGCCATGGGTATGATTAAGAAGCAAGGAAATTGGGTTCCGTGCGAGTTGAAGCCGAGAGATATTGAACGGCGCTTTTTTGCATGTGAACAACTGCTGGAAAAACATAATCGGAAGGGATTTCTACATCATATCGTAACCGGCGACGAAAAATGGGTCCGTTACGATAATTCCAAGCGCAGAAAGTCATAGGGAAAACGCGGACATGCCTCCACATCGATAGCAAAACCGAATATTCATGGCGCCAAGGTTATACTCTCCATTTGGTGGGACCAGCTCTGTGTGATATACTACGGGTTACTAAAACCGAGTGATGCCATCACAGGAGATCGATACCGAACACAATTGATGCGTTTGAAACGTGCATTGATGGAAAAACGGTCACAGTACCGAGAAAGACACGAAAAAGTCATTCTCCAGCATGACAATACTCGGTCACACGTCGCAAAAGTGGTCAAGCCATACTTGGAAACCCTAAAGTAGCAGGCCGTACTTCCCAGACGTAGCTTCATCCGACTACTATCTGTTTCGTTCGATGACGCACGGCCTGGCAGGTCAGCATTTTCCTTCGTACAACGAAGTACGAAAATGGATACAATCAGGGATTGCGCCAAAAGACGCCTCCTTTTTCGGAGATGGCATCCGAAAATTGCCGGAGAGATAGGCGAAAGTTGTCGCAAGTGATTTACAATACTTTGAATAATATATCTGTTAGTACTTTTTGACAATAAAGCTTTAATTCCGGCCAAAAAAAACCCGCGGAAACAAAGTTGTACACCCAATAGGATTCAAACGGAATTGTAAACTATGTATTATAAATTGCTCATCTGTTATCATACATAAATGTGTTACTTGAGGTCCTAAATAGGAATGAATTATTGGATACAGAAAATCAAATACTGCAAACAGATATAGAATATTTTTTTAGTCTTAAGGTGAAGCCACATTCGTAGGTATTCGTCTCACATTCCGAATGTTTGCCGATAGGTGAATAGTTCGACAAGTTCATTATCTCGTCCGACCCGATCTAACAACAGAAGCCACTCACTTAGTTCAACGCCGTATGAGTGAGCGGAGGGAGACCAGACATATTTTCAGTTACTGTTGCCAATCAAATATCGGTTTTTCACATATCAAATCCTTGATTCGGCTATATGCGAAGTGTCCATCCAAACTCATAGGAAATGAAACAAATTTTTATGCTCGCTTCGACGAATGCCTACGAATGTGGATCCAACTTTACAGATTCCACTGAATTTTTAATAAAGTTACTCATTTGTCCAGAAACGATTTAGACTTGTACAGTTCATAAATGATACACGCAGATATAACAATTAAAGACATACGTGTTAAATACAAAAAAAATCCAGCTAAATGATAAGCTTCAATTAAGATGACATTTTCATTCCATTTTTACGGTCGTATTTTCAACTCAACAATAGAAAGGCTGAAATAGATAAGAAATTTGATGAAAAATAAAATTTACATCGGCACATGACCTGGTTTCCAGAGCCGCTAGAATATCCTTGAGTCATTTTTCAAGTCTGCCGAAGGAACCTATTTTATTTATAGTTTCAACATGAGATCAATGTATTTCCAAAGTATATAAAACTGATTCTTTTACATCAACAACATAGTTATTTGAATGATGCTATTTACTCTCTAACAATTAAACAGAAACTTGATTTAAAGACAAATCTATTGACCTTGTCTTTTTTAACAATCGCACATATTGCAAATATTTAACATGTGCTATCATTTTCTTTAATAAATCGACGTCGTATTTTCTGATGAGATACACTGCCAGGCAGTTTAGATAAATTACAGGTTTAAATTTTGAAAGCGTGAGATACAGCTACATTTTGCAGATTACCTTGCAACGATGATGGTCGTCAGCCTATTGAAAGCAGAAATAATAGTGAGAAGAAACAGATGAAGCTTTCAATCAAATTACAATACCTTTTCTCATTCACAGTTCATCTGCATAAGCGTATATTTGATTGGAGACGGTGCTGCCCAATGCGGAACTTGCCTTCCATTATCATCAACGGCTTGCATTTCAGAAACGCAGTTTAAGGTTTGCATAAACAGTAAGTAGAATTCTAGAAACAATTGGTTAGTTGCCTCCATTTGATTTTTATCTATGCTGCTATTAGTAATGATGAAGTGCTGTAATGGTGGTGTGGTTCCAGCTCAAAAATTACTAATTTTGAAGATATTATACAATCTGTGATTCAATCTTTATCAAAAGACTTCAATATTTTTCTACGCTAAATAAGTTGAGGAAGCAATTGTAAATTTATGAATTAGTGTCGACGAAAGCTCATATTTAAAAATGTTCGGTAAGTTATTTTTGATGCCACGTTCTTCTAATTTGTCTTGGAAACCTCATCAACCGACAATTGATATATTCAGGTTGTGCCGGAAAATTTAAAAGATTCTTTCAAAAACGGTGGATAAAAATTGTTTACTTTTCGCTTTTTCTATTTTGCCCACCACAATTGTTTTTATTTCAGATATTCCTCAAGATGCCGTGTACCCATGCCCAACTAATCAAACTTGTACAAATAGTGTAGTCGGTTGCGAGCTAAATGGTCCTGCAGCTTGTTCTCCTGCCCCAGCAGTCTGCGGACGGTGTGGAACCAATAGAAAATTTGCATGTTTGGATGAAAAAACCTATGCATTTTGCTACGGCACTGATACAGTTTCACCAAACACTGGGTCCTGCCCTGCGGATCTTGTTTGCAGCAACAGTCAACCACCTGCATACTGTGTAGATCCAACCGAGGTACGAAGAATGATTGACTATTATTGAAAACTTTGCAAAAAATTGATCCGAGCTGAATTTTTGCTGATTTTTATAATTCATATAACTTAGGTTCCCGCTGACTGCAAGGCCACAACCCCAAAACCACCCCCAAGCCTATGTACTACTCCAGGGAACTTTCCTTTTCCGGGAGGTACAGATTGCAAACAGTGAGTTGATTAATGCATTTGCATGCGCTAAAATTCAGGGCATTTTTTGTAGGTATGTTAAATGTTACTACTCGAATAATGTTCTTCGAGCTCAGATTTACTATTGTCAAGGAAACACGATTTTTTACCCTCCTATGCAACTGTGTACAACGGGCGTTCCATGCATCACATGAGTGCATTGTTTGTTGAAAGCAATCGCAGGATTGCTGCTTTTTTGAACGATTTGCGAAATGTAGGAATGCAGTACTTACATAAAAAATAAACTACAAACATAAGTCATGATTTGTGGTTTAGTTTCTTCAAGACTTGCTTCCAGCAAAGAATTGGACCCGACTCATAGGCATCTTCTGTTTTTGGCAGGGTGTACTATTGTGAAATTGTTGCTTCCTCGAACTTCAACCCAGAACAACTTTTGAGAATACTACGACAAACACTGAAATTAAAATATGATAGTAAACTATGAAAAAGGCAATGAGTGTTCTGCATAAAATGCACAATACGCATTGAAATCTAACAAACAGTTAAACTTGAAAATCCAACAATTTCTGTAGATACAAAAGTTCACGATGTCGTAATTTCATTCCGCGCAATCGTTAACGAATTTTAGTAACGAGGGTAGGCGGTAGCCGATACATCAAGCTAAGATCTCCGGAACAGTCGGTGAAAAAAATTATGAATGGTTTTTATTTTAGATACGTTATTTAATTGATGTGACTTACAGGACGGGAGCGAATTACGTGTAAATTGGATAGTATAACGGTGCGGGAATGCTGCAGCGCAAGCAAAATTTCGTTGTCCGAAATTCATCCCCAAGGAGATGACTAGTCGTCGTTAAGGTGTATGAATGTAGTCTTTAGTGTGAGGTTGCCGCGACATCCATGGAGCTGAATAAGCAGACAAGTCGCTCGGCTAGAAGATTTTTTTAAAATTATCACAAAGAAACAAACAAATTGCTACATAATAATCATTGAAATAAGTTCGTCCCGATTAGGGTCAGCAAGCGAATGAAGTGATTTTATAGTACATCAACTATCATCGGCATTAAAGTGCTCGAAAATAGGAGGTGCAATGTATTTAATACACCTCTGAGTTCTGGCATAACGAGTCAGAGCTTCAAAGAATTTTTTTTGCTGATTGCTATGTTTTTTTGTCGTTGGGAAGTGGAAATATTCAAAAGATACCGATTTGCTCCTGCTTCTCGGCATGTCGGATTTTTACGGACTAAAACCTCCTCCACTTCCTCCAAACCTCTCACTGCATCACTCATTTCTTGCACTGTGCAATGCATTTCCTGAATGCTTGTTCATTTACTTAGTACTTCCCAGACGATGTACATCGGTATAAGGAATAGTACCAGTATATTCAGCTGGGATCTGTGGCAAGCAGTTTGTAATAATAGTTATCATGATGACAAAAGCAATGAATCTTTGTCCGGGCGATTTATTTTACGCGGGTCGCCCAAATGCAAAGGAAAAATAACGCGTCCGCGTGAAACATATCTATGTATTGCACATGCATCGACGTAGAAGACCGTCATCCTGCTTATTCTTAAGCAAAACATTGCCATAAGATCTTCACACGGTGAAAGCAGTTAAACATGAAAATCCACCAACTGGAAAAAGCCTACAAGTATTTTGAAACTTCTGGAAAACTTAAGTAGGCGTGTTAGTTTTATGCGTTGAAAAAGTTTCTGTACATATCATGTACATTCGAGATGTTCAAAACCACATTATAAAAGCGGTGAAAGGTAATGAGTAATTTCAGTATGATTAACTTTGTGATAGTGTGTGATTAGATCATGCTTGAAGACTTGTTTTTTAAATTCCAAAAATTCGTGACGAACGAATTCATAACGGCTCGTGAATTAACAACAATATGATACTATAAAGTCGATAGTGGTAGACATCATTTAAAAAGAGAGATGTTCACCAGCTGTAACAGCTCTGTTAACATTATACACTGCTAATAGCAAATTTAGGTGTTGTTTCTAACAGTGACGTGTTTTGGTGTCGTCAATGACATACATTGTCGACAAATATATTCCCATTATTGCATGACGCAAAAATTTAAAACAAAAAATAGTATTTTATTATATATTATTCTTTTTTTATCATTTATTCTCGTTGGCAAAGCTAGAGGAAATCAAAAAAAAATGTGACAACATTGATCGTGCAGTGTGCCACTGTTGCATCTAATGTACCATAAAAATTAACAACGGCAGATTAACGGTTATTTTTGAATAAACCGAAGGCGCGAAAATCGAAAGCAATATAGCACGGACACTACAGCCAAATTGCCGCAACTTGTACGTACATATTTTCCCTTTGTGAAGCTGTTGCCGTACATTGCCCAAGATACTTTTATATCTTAACCAACATTCCGGATTGCTGTTTCATCTTAGATATATTATCCTTATTGAGTTTTAGTGCACTAAAAGCAGGAAAATACACTTGTTTCGTACACTTTGACATTGAATATGACCTGACCTATTGCAATGTATGTACTTCCGGTCTTATAGAGATGCAAGCGCACTGAAAGATGCCGAAATCATGAGTTTACGGTATTGTTATTTATTTGAATGAATAAGAAAACTGGAACCCTGCATGTCAATGGCAATTAGGAGTCATCATTCTGTTTCTGCTTGATTGTTTGAATTTTCATAATTCGTTGAAAACAATGTTTGGTTTTCATGTTTGAAGCGATTTCGGTTGGCAATTACCGACCGTTCTAATCCACGCATTTATTTCAAAACTACAAGAAAGCATCAAGATTTTTGTTATTCGGAATTGTGTTCCAAGATCAAATAAAACTTATTCCAATATTACATTCGAAATGTATTTTTAATATGTGAAGATTATTTGCAACAGCTGCAATTCATTTATCGGCTTTAAATGCGTCCCGCCACATTCGAGCCGTGTTACGTGGCTGGCAATGCAGTGCCATTTTCGATGTGGTGGCTGTTTGGGCCGATTTCATCGCATGGTGGTGGATTCGTGACTTTTCCCCGCAAATGGCGGTCGTGTGTTTGCTTTTGGTCGCGATGTGCCAGGTACTTGAGACAATTTTGTGAAAATTTCGCCATCAGACTTTGACTATTCCGACCAAAACACGCATCGAGGAGTTCGTCGCAGTGTGTAGCCGTGGATTGTAGTTAATTTAACAGTTTGTGATACGTGTAGCGCAGGAAAAACTCGTGCAGCGGGATGTGTTTGTGCCGCGGAAAGTGCGTTTCGTGAAGACGAATTTGTATTCAAAGTGGTTTCCCCGATGGAGTCGCAGCACGGGGCCCTACAGTGCTAAGTGTTGCTTGCATTGCACATTTGCTGTCCTGTTGCCGAGAAGCCACCTCGGGAGCTGCACGCCTAGAAGTGAAAAGTTTTTGAGGTGCCGCGCGTCTCGAATGGTAGGTGGAAAAAGTTATTGCGAATGGATTTCAGAGCCATGCGAGCTGCCTTTGTAGCACTCACATCGCATCTTCCTGCTGGTAAGGTGGTGCGACGGTTTATTTGCGCGGCGTAAAGTGCTGGTGGAGTGGAGAAAATGAAATGGTGACTGCGAGTGGCAGTGGGTCTGTTGCTTGGGATGCGGTACGCGAAATGCAGTGCAGTTAGTTCACGGCGCTTCGAAGTAGTTTGGTCCAGCGCTGCGAAAGTGGGGCCCGCGGAGCGTGTCGCGACTCCGTGCGCTGGACGTAATGACATAATTACAAGCAAGACGGCTGCCTTTATGCTGTTGCTCGCGTACAAGACACGGCCGCGGCGGGCCAACGAGCGCTTCCCGTTCTGACGGCGTGAACTTGGCAAGCTCGCGCATTCTGTCGAAGTAATAAGAAAAATTTCACTTTGTTGGAAGCTTCGCGTGGAGCCCGCACTGCGCCCTGCCTCGCCACTCCGCGTCGCCCTTGTCCGCCCTGCCCCTGCCCGCTTACTCTTGAGTTATTGTTTGCTTTTACAACTCAATCCGCCTCTGGTTTATTACGGTGGCAATTAGCGCGGCCGTTGAATATTCTCAAGATTATGTCGACAAGCTTAATCAAATTGATATAATTCGAGCGAGGGGAATTGCGCGGCGACTTGAGTGCCGATCGGGCGCGGATCGATTAACGAACGGCGCGGGGGCGGGGATGTTGGCGGCCGCTCGCGTGCGAAATTAATTTGTAATTTGTTTGGGGCCGTCCGCGACGAGTCGTTTGGGTGCAAGCAACGTGGACGCGCCCCAGCTCGCAACTGGGCGATTGTTGCTCGTGGGCGGCGAGCGGCGCTTTGCATCTGGCGCGAAGGGAATCGTCGGTTGACCTTTATCACGGATAGGAAAACAATTCGGGCTAAAAATACGCCTCGCAGAGGCTATTGGGGCAACTGCGGTCACTGAAGGCGACGAGCGTGTCCTCCTGGTGTTCAAGTACGTAAACAGAGGACTTGGGCTGTTGAGCAGACTTCGGGCACATTTCGCACAGCCGAAAAATAAAAATAACAAAATAAAACATGAGCGCAACGCATAACTGACAAATGAATTAATTAAATGTAAACACTCATTATCATTCATATTATCATTCTTAAAAATCAATGATTAGCAGCACAACAACGCAATTATTCTTGTTGAGGGGTCTTTTTGGTTACGATTCAAAATAGAATTTTTTTGGTAAAGGTTGAGATTATGGAGTAGGGTGATCGAAAGAGGGGGGGGGGGTCCCTTACTACTATGACATGAAAGGTTCGCGGCGGTCACGGCCCCATAAGAAGTTACTAAAAACAATGATTGCCTATTTCCAGAGATCATATGAAACTATAAAATTGATCTGGTAAATGATTCTTAGACTTGTTTAGAAGTCGAAAAAATTAAAAAAATAAAAGATTTTTTTTTTGTTAAAAAATCATAATAAAATTTATGAATGTCATTTTTACCATAAATGTAATGTAAATAGGGAACAATTTGGACACACGTTTTTCACCCTTCTCGCCGCCTCCGGTCTCCTCACCCTCCCGCACGATTCCTCCACCATCCTTGATCCTTGTAGACTATCACATGAACCAGAAGTTCTCCTTATTATCAAAAAATAACAAAATGACCATTTTTCGAAAGAAAAAAAAAACGATTTTTGAAGGTTGAAAATCGAATGAAAATCAGAAATTTTTCTACCAATAAAAATAAAATAGTATTCTGTGCGATAGCTATACATGTGTACAATAACATATTCAAAATTCAGAGCCACCGGTCAAGTAGTTTTTCTTAAATTGTGCCTGCAACCCTAAAAATAGTTGTTTCGAAAAAATCACGTTTAAAGACTAACACTTTGTGTAATAAAGCGATAGAAAGAGATCCTAACGGTATTTTCAGCCTCCCTACTTATTTAGATAGATGTATATTATACTATAATATAATACTTCATAGTAAAGAGTGAATCAGATCGAAGCAGATGTTAAAAACAGGTGGGGAGCCGAGAATACGGGAATACAGTGAAGCGTCGAAAAATACTCTCAGCGTCTCACTATATACCCTTGAAAATAATTTTAGAGTTAAGATATCGCTCTAAAATCTTTTCTATCATGTTTTTTAAGATATTTACTAGTAAAATCTGTGAAAAACAAATTTTCTTGAAACTTTGTAACCAAAAAAAAATTAGGCACCATTGAAAAAATTTGTCCGTTTTTGATAAAATATTATCAAATTTGGAAAAGTAAAAGCCGTGCCAATTTTTAGGACATTTATAAGAGGGCAAAATGAAGAAAAATATTTAAATAAAACAACCTATATTTTTTTAGTTCTACCAATTGTGCAACACAGTTCTTAAAACACCCGAGAAATCGATTGGAGATTGAATAACATACATACCCCTGCATATTTTTTTAAAAACATCGAACTGAACGTCTGATTTCAACAAAAAAAAATATGAATAATGAAAACAAGAAACTCATTTCACAGAATGTCCAAAAAACATATTCATTTAGTCCAACTTAACATATAACAAAAATAATAAAATTCCATACAATAAAACACACAAAAGTCTACGAACAGTCACTTTTTACTTCAGTTTTGGTGGGTCCTCTTTTGGCAGAAAGTACAGCTTTCAGTTGTTTTTTGTGATTTATGGTGTAATTTTAACCCATTCTTTATGGGGAACGAAAATTAGGTCAAATCTGTTAGAAACTTTGCGATTTTGTGCTTGACGCTTTAATTGTTCTCATACATGTTTTTTCAACGTTGGAAGGTGGACATCTTCAAAAGATACCGATCAGCTTCTGCCTCTCGGCATTTCGAGTTTCTACCGACTAAATCCACTTCCGTCTGCTTCAAATCACTCCCTCCATCAGTTTTTAGTAATTGTCCGTATTTATATTTCAGTATATAGTACTTCCCAAACGATAAGAATTGGTATAAGCGATAGTACCCAATTTGTGAGATTTAGTATCAATTTGTTCGATTTATAATTCAGATGTATGTTTATAATTTTATTTCATATTGATTTCATGCTTAGCTTTGATTTTTATGGAGCCGATTGTAATTTACTTCGAATATTGGTCATGCAGGAGGTTTTTTTTAGTATTGTTTTAAAGGAAATTAGGTTCATTGTGATTTTTTATTTTGTCCGGTTGTAGTGTATTGAAACAGCTAGCTACTTTCTTGAAGGGGTCTTCTTTAAGTCGTTCAGTTCTAGCAAATACGATAGCTATATTCGTCATTTTTCGCATACTGGAAGGGTTTTTTCTATCTAATTTCACATTCATTACGGTGGAAGTTCTTATGTATGAATTTAGCTCTTTTCATGAAAATTGTGCCTTGCAAATTTCTTCGGTCGTTGAAGTTAGCTTAAACGATTGTAAATGGTTTTATATGCCTGGGTTACTAGTCTGGAGATGAACATGAGGTATCTTTTTAGAAACATGATGCGCGTACATAATTTGAATTTCATATCACGTTAGAAAGAAGTTGAAGCGACGCAGAAGACCAGCGAAGACAGCCATATTTTTTCTTAGATCATTTATGTGTAGTGTCAACAAAGATTGAAACAATGATCTTTGACACACTAGCTCAATAAAAGGGTTTTCCGGACTTATTAAGACTTTAATTTTCCATCAAGTCACTACTGTTGAACTTTTTTTTGGAGGAAAAGTTAAGGATTGCTACTACTCCAACTATCCACAAACGGACGGACGGACTTAAAACATCTATCAAACCATTCGAAGCAAGTAGTGCGAAAGCAGTGGTGGATTAGCAATTAGAGTGTTAGACTATCATGCGAAATGTGGATGGTTCGAAATTCACTCGAATCATCGTCAGAGGCCCGCTTTCATTCCGCGCAACTGAAAATAAGTCTCTGGTCTTTGATTGGGGGAGTAAATGCGCGGTTGAGACAGGAAGCCGATCACATCGTTTTCCGAAGGAACCGAATTGATCTAGAAAGAAGTTCTGGAACAAACTTCAACCCTAGTTTCGAATTAGAATGTTGCGGTATTGCTTTGCTTTGCTTTTGTCAAGACAGTCATTTAGCTCAAATTATTTCTCATAAATAATCAGTAGCTACACTGTCTGGAATAAAGAAACAATCGGTATAGTTTCAATAAAAATTTAAAAGATAAACCAACATATCATATATTTTTTTAGTAAATGTTATTTCGACTGACTAGTCTATTGAAATTTCCAGAGCACAACAATGCAATATGATGAAAAATTGACAAATTTTTAAAGAGTGTAATGATAATGATGACTTTTCGATATTACCAACGTCTGACATTTAATATTGATGAAAAAAATATAGTTTTTACAGCATCATTTTTAATTCCTTCAAAAAAACAAGGGTTCGGTTCATATTTTGTTGATAGATGTTGTTGTTTTGTCGCTCATAAATGCCACCGTCACGAAGTTAAGAGACTAAATAAGTTTATCTTAACATTTGGAAATGATTCAAGAAGTGGAGTTTTCTCAAATATTTGGCTTTCTGTAATTGCAGAACTCGTTGATGAATTATGGCGGGACTAGACGCATAAGCATCCGACGAAATCCGCACTAAAATTCCATTCGAAACTCACATGAGTGTGGATGGTTCGGGTAAATTAGAGCTAAAAGTTGACATGGGGGTTTCCCGTCAGCTAGTTGTCGGTATATTTATTACACATCAAAGTGGTGAAACTTATGCCTGGTATCCGGTCACACATTAGGCACTGAGCGGTTGTTAGACAATTGACGGCAGTACGAGCCATGCCGTTCTTAGTTTGGATAACAACAAATTAGGGATTGTGTAGCAAGACTTTGGGAATTGCCGCGCGCTTTCCTGTATGGTTTCGGCGTTATAGGGATAAACGACGAAACTTAACAAGGACTCAAAACTCAAGGGTCAATTTTTGAGAACGATAATGCTTTTCTAAATTTTAGAAGAGAACTGCTCGTGATTTCTTCTGATTTAAAGTATAAATCCTCTGTATTTGCTGTGAAACGCAAATTGAATCAGTTTTTCTGGCTTTACTTTGATATCCAGGACCATCATCATTAATGATTGTATGTTTCTGGGTGCGATGGAGCGAGGTAATCCTATTCGTTCAAGCTGCCTGTAGCTTTGTACGTGAATAATTTTAAGCAGCTACAATCGGCTACAAATACTTTTTTTCGCATTTCCATTTGTAGGTCATATCCGATTAAAAGTTGAACGAATCACAATCTACATTTTTTCTTAAAAGGCAGTTTTCAGTGGGCGCCAAAAAAAATTCCAATAAAAAGTTGCAGTTGTTAGACCAGGACTACATATAAGATATCTGCTATTGTTAGTGCTGTCTGCACTTTTATATTCGCTAGTATTTCGTTTATCCGCAAACAGGCGGATTCTGTTGAAACTACCAATTGCAGTAATACGAGTCTGTCAATGAGTTTGGTTGCGTCGAAGAGTAAATAAAATCCTGGTTTTCTTTCAAGGTCCACATTCAGATAGGCTCTATAGGTCGGTGATCTTAGATGTCCGATTTTGTAAGGCTTTTCTTTCATGCGGCTTTCTTATACGAGGGGGACCCAAACGTAACGGGAAAAGGAAGGTGGAGGGGACGGCGGAGTGGGGAGTTGGATTGTACAATGGGGAGTTCCAAGCGGTGACCCTCTAAGTCAGTGTGCAAAGTTCGTCCGTGGATTTTTTCCCCGTGAATCAACTTTTTCTATTTCGGCGAAAACGTGAAATGACTGACTGCCGGGAGCAACGCGCGGCTGTGAAATTTTGTTTTCTGTTCTGGAAAAACGTCCGCGGAAACTCTTGTAATGCTTAAAACAGCTTATAAAAGTGATGCCCTAAGTGAAACACGTGTCTACGACTGGTTTTCGCGTTTCAAAAATGGAAAGATGTCGATTGAAGACCAACCTCGTTCTGGGTGTCCCTCAACTTCAAGTACGAACGACAACGTTGACAAAATCACAGCTCTAGTTCGTGAAGACCGTTGCCGAACCATTGATCAACTTTGTTAGATATCTGCATTGTTGTGGAGTTCGATTCAGAGAATTTTATCTGAAGATTTGCTCATGAGAAGAGTTGCAGCAAAATTTGTCCCTCGCCTTCTCACTGACGACCAAAGAGAGCGTCGAGTTTTGAACTACGAAGTCAGTTAAATGAGGACCCAGATTTTTTTTGCTAAGGTCATAACTGGTGACGTTTTTGGACTGTAGAGGAGGTCAAACAAAAATCGCTGGAAGGGCTGAAGAAGATAACAGAAAGTGGATTCAAAAAATGTTTTGATCAATGGAAGAAACGATTAGACAAGTGTATTAACCCGCCAGTGGTGACGCAAAATTATCTTACATAGTGGGTGACGTCGGTCTCAGAGACCGAAATTTTCGAGTGAAGAACACAATTTCTGTAAATGTAGCAAACCGAACTTAAAAAATACAAGGTTAAAGTATAATAAAACACAAAAAATTATTACATCACATCACGTTTATTAATAATAATAAAATTTCCCTGCAACACTAAAAAATTATGTTATTTTCATACACATATTTTTCTACGAAACCGGTCTCACAGACATATGCGTCACCATTCGCGGGTTAAAGTCATTGGGAATTACTTTGATTGAAATTTTGTGCAAAAATGTAGAATAATAAAAAAAATTAACGAAATTCCCGTTACTTTTAGGTTCCCCCTCGTACATTATGTTGAAATCAAACACTTTCGCTACGTGTTTCAGTTGTAACAGTAAGCTGGCTTTTTATCATGAAACTCGCATGAAAGATGTAGTTTTTCTAATGGGCAAACATGAGTACAAACAAACGTTTTGACTTGTTTTTAATATCCTTTTTTGGGTAGGGTTTCATTTTTTATGTAAACGTAAATTGTTGTCCAATGTCCATAATTCCGTTGTCATCTTAAACGATATTTCTAACTAAAGATATCGGAAAATTTATATAATATGACCATTTTTTCATTGCAGATCTTCGTAATTCATGTTGCGATAAAACAATCGTAAAAATTGCGATTATAAAGGGTAATGGCGGCCTCCACTCAAGGAGAAATTCGAGTGGGTTCCGGCCACCAGGTAAACGATGTCTATGTACGTAACTCACAAAATCACGGTAACAAGAAAAGAATACAAAATTTTATTTAAATATTTTGTTATTAACACATTGTACGCGTTATGTTTTGCTTTGATTCTATTTTGATTGGATGTAAGTTGTCGCTTCTTAAAGTTCGTTAATTATTTACAATCGGTTGTGCGCGTGGCGCTAGTTCGTATCGAACATTTTATTGATTTAGCTTAATTTTTCGTTTCCGATTGGTTTCGTTGTTCGTAAACGCGTAAACTATTTGAAAATCTCATTCGAGTCGCGGTTAAAGTAAATTACGTCACATTTTCTAACATCGTATCGACTTGGATTCAACCCAAGATTTTCTTTTTTCAACATATTAAACACTTTATTTACATTTCATCATTCATTAATAAAGTGCGCTAAGGTATTCATACTATTTGAGTTACTAAGTGAATAGTAGCTGTAAATTAAATGGGTATTCATACAAAACAATCTTCGCAACAACACATCTGTGTGTATCAAACAGTTGAACCAATCTATCGTGGATCATTATAAAGAAACTGCAAATCTGATTGACAGAAACCATCCTTGCATGATGTAAAACCGCTGAAAATAAATAGTCCACTGAAAATAGCATCAAAAACATCCTCATATTTTCATTGTGAAGATGTTGGGGCGATTTTATGACGCAAAATATGACTACTATGCCTGGATCCTTGGCAATATCAAAAACCAAAGACGATGCCTTTTTAAAATGAAGAGTCATTTGTTCCTCGGCAAAAAGGCATGATAATATACGTCCTGGATATAAAGCTGGTCAAAGGTTTGAAGGTCCGCCCATTGGATGTCATTTGTCAAACGTTTGTTGCGAGCAGAACCGAACCGGCAGCATCGCCCCTATATGTTGCGATTTGATGAGCCTCTTGAAAACCTAAATAATTAATTTTGTTTTATCCCGATACAGGCAAAACTGCCCGAATATAATCCAATTTCAAGCTTTCCAATCGACAAAGAATCTGAACGTGAATTGGAAGATCCCCGATGGAGTCCTGGAATTGTTCTAGATGGGGATCTGTTAATGTATTTACGTGCAGCACGGTCAATGGCAGCTTTTCAAGGTAACTTCTGGACCAACCGTATGAATTAATCGCTAATTCTTTCCATTGTGTTTGCTTGGTAGGAATGTGTGATGGTGGTCTTGAAGACGGTTGTCTAGCAGCTAGTAGAGACGACACGACAATAAATGCTCTTGATGTGGTTTGTATTCCACCAATAAATTGAAGGTGCTGCATCTGTGACGCTTGGCATTTAACTATGTTTCAGCTTCATGATTCTGGTTACGACCCTGGTAAAGCACTTCAAGCGTTAGTAAAGTGCCCTGTGACAAAAGGAATTGATAAGAAGTGGACCGAAGACGAGACGAAAAAGTTTATAAAAGGCTTACGACAATTTGGAAAGAATTTCTTTCGCATACATAAGGATTTGCTTCCGCATAAGGAGACGCCCGAACTGGTAGAGTTCTATTATTTGTGGAAGAAAACTCCCGGGGCGAATAACAATAGACCTCACCGAAGGCGTCGGCAAGGGTCTTTGAGACGTAATCGCGTAACGCGTGCAAATAATACACCGGCTAAGAAGGAAGAGACTCCAGAGCCGCAAACGGAATCTCGGCCGTCTCCCATTTCAAAAGAAGAAAACAGCTCGTTGACAGAGGACGACGCTAGCGAATGTGATAGCGATTCGAGCTTGACCAATAAACGTGAGTTGATTGAGATCGACAGTATTTTTGTAAATTAGCAGGTTTTTGTGTTTTAGGTGACGAATCACCATCCCGTATGCGAACGAGGAATAAACCGACAAAAGATCTCCCCAGTAGCAAACAGCGGCCGAAGCGGGGATCGGAAACGCCTGATAACACTCTAGAAAACCCAAAAACGCCCACGAAAAATGATCCGAAACGAAAGGGTGGGAAAATTGACAATCCCAGCAAGAACAAGAAGCGGCCAATCGATGCTGATGGAGATATTAGTGATGACAAGGAGAAACGCAAGCGACCAGACGTAAGTTTAGCAATTTGTATGATACGGAGAGTTTTTTGATGGTAATGTGTTTTATATGTGTAATAAATATAGAGTCCAGATGAGAGTATGAACTCGGACAGTAGGCCAGACTCAGTTATCGACGAAGGGGATAATACAAACGAATCGCCGGACCCGCCACACATCATCAGCGGTCCCAAAGAAGGCAGAGACGATGACAGTATTTTGGATCCATTAGCTTTGCCTGCAGTTAGGGCGGAATCGCCGAGAACTGTGTTGTGTCCAGGAAAAGAATCGTCTTTAGAAGACGACTCTAATCAACAGCAACAATCGCCTATCGAGAAAGATCCGTTGGAAGATGCGGTGCCCAATACCCAACCACCATGTCTTCCTGCACCTGTACCGTTGGTTGTGCCGATGCCAGAGGAAGTTTCCGATAAGGACTCACAAAGGGAGATATCCCAGTCTCAAGCACAAATATCTCAGGCATTGTCGGCGGGTCCACCGCCCTTGAGTCATCAAGCAAACCCGGAAGTCGCTCCAGAAGAGAATCCAAATTCGAATTTTCTTCCTAAGGAGCAAGAAATGCTAAATAAAATAGCGAATATAAAACAAGAGTCATGCGGACTGGCATCGTCGGTTGGCAGGCTAGCTGGCATTCCTCAGCAACAACAGCAAATGCATCTATCGCAGCAGTCCGGAGGAATGCAGCAATCGTCACAACAACAGCAGCAAGGGTCAACTCAGCCCCCATTCAATCCTATAGATTATTCCCCTAAGGAAGTGTACATTAAGAAAGAACCAACCGATGACTCGATGGACGTTTGCAATCAAAATAGCAACGAACCTCAAGATCTGAAAGTGAAAATTGAAATCAAAAGCGAGGTGAAGCCACAATTGATGGACACCGCGAATTCAGACATGCCGGATGAGAAATTTGAACCGCAGATATTAGATGGGCACATAAAGTTCGGCAATACGGGTGGTTCTGTGAAATATCTGAGTGAAATGGATCTGAAGTACGGCGGCGAGCCAATCAAATACGTCCAAGAGGGTCCGCTGAAATTCGCAACTGACTTAAAATATCCACCGCCTTGCGATCCGTTGAAATATGGACAGGACATGAGCACGGCCGGAAAGTATGAAATTAAGTACGGCATGGAGCCTGGAAAATACCCCGGCGAAATCGGGCCAAGATCATACGGAGATCCCATTAAAATTCCAGACTTGAAAGCGTATCAGGAGGGTGCAAAATATGCAGCTCCGGATGGCGCAATGAAATACCCGCCAATGGGCGAACCCATGAAATATGCTGGACCAGACGTTAAGCCTAATTATGCGCAAGAACCTCCACATCCGCTGGCCCGATCGCCGTATGATTCGAGCATTATGATGAAGTACGGCGACCCGATGGCGAAGTATGGCTTGGCGCCGCATCAAAACATGCAACCACAGGATTTAAAGTATCCGACACAAGACCCATCACTGAAAGCTCCGTATCATGGCGAAAACTTGATGAAAGGCTCGCCGTATTCAGAGAGTCCTGTTGGGAAGTATCCGCCATCGGAAAGTCCAATAGACGCGTCGTCTCGCACAACACCTAATCAGGATAGTCAAGGTAGTAACAGCAATTCCCAGTCACAATTCCACTCGCCGCATCTGTCGCAAACTTCGTCTCCTGTGATTCCTCAGGTGCCCAACCATGTAGGTGTGCATTCGCAGAGTATGATAGCGAGTCATCCTGGGCTTCCAAGCTCGATGCATTCAGTAAGTCACTCGCCAATAGTCTCAACCAGCTCGTCACCACCTGTGAGTGTAGTGAATTCGAGCATCTCGTCGGTCAGCTCATCGACGATATTGAGCTCAGGTGGGACTCCCTCATCTGCGGGACACATAGGGCCTTTGGTGTCCTCTACGCACCACTCGAGCCACTTGTCGTTGCACAGGCCACATCAAGATATTCCACCGTCCCTGCATCATGGTCCAATGCCGCTTTCTTTGCAAGGCCACAATTTGCCTCCAACGCACCATATGTCGGTATCAAACCAAGTGAGGACACCATCTCCTGGATTGCAACGGGCGAACGAAGGGAGCAACAACAGTAGTGCAATAAACTCGAGGGAGTCAAATCAGCAGCAGCCACATCCACCAGCGCAGCACAGAGGCTCGCCGATATCGTCTCTTGCTCCCGGACAAAACTCACTGCTAGGCCACCCGATGCCGTTGCATTTGGCGCCAGGACCTCCGCCTGGAATGCCGTTGTCACACAATGCAAACCATATGATTCCTCCTGCGTTGCCTGGAAGTGGGCCCTTGCCGTTGATCAGCAATTCACTTGGTGGACTAGGCGACCAAATGCCTGGACGCAGAACGCCTACCAATGCCGTGTCATCTGCACCACCTGGACACACAACGAACTCGGGCCCAACTTCAGCATTTAGTCGAGCTAGTCCAAGTGTACAAAACTCATTGCACAGCGGGTCTCATCGATCTGTCTCGCCAGCCCAAGCGCCGGGCAACATCAGTCGAGCCAGTCCGCTGCATCCGGTTCCGCAGAGCCCACTAGGTCATCACTCGTCGGCATCGGCGTTATCAGCAGCTGCTGCAGCAGTTGCCGAACGTGATAGACAAGCTCTACTTCGACAGCAGTCGCCGCACATGACACCACCGCCCGTTTCGAGCGCGTCCGCTCTGATGGCTAGTCCGCTAAGTAAAATGTACGGACCGCAGGGTCAACGAGGACTTGGGTCGGCATCGCCACCGCATCACTTGAGGCCTGGAGCTTCTCCACCGGTTATCCGACATCCTCAAATGCCATTACCATTGCCAATGTTGGGACCCGGGGGTGGAATGCCACCGATGGGTGTGCATCCGTCACAAAATCCATATCCTCATCACCTGCTGCATCCATCAATGTTTTATCCACACCATCATAATCCATTCAACTCGCCCTACCCGTACCATCCATACGGCCCGGGTTTTGCGTCATATATGAAACCGCCCCCTCCTGCCGGCCCGATAGAGGCTGCAGTCATGGCACCTTCTCATCATCCGAGCATTGCGCCACGATCGGTGGAAGAGCCACCAAGTCATGTCGATAAATCATTATCTATGTCCGGGTCACAAAGTTCACAGCACAAGGTAAGCAAAATGGCCTTTGTTTGTTTGGCTTGACTTCTATAGTCGGCCGAGCTAGCGAATGGTAACATTTGATATTCGCCGAGCCCAGCCAGTCAGTGAAACGACTGTTTGTAGGGATTTTATCTATTGATTTGACCGGAATTGTGATTGAATAATATGTTTTTGTAGCAACAGCAACAGATTAAACCTCCGACACCAAAGACTCCCCAAGGAAGTAGTTCAAGTACAACCCCCACAGGCGGTCCACCTCCGTCTCAATATCCGAGCTCACACCCGTACCCGCCGCAGCACTCGTCGTTCGCAGATAGTCAATTATCCAGCTCGCAGGCGAAACCCACAAGTCACATGGATGCGTTAAGGGCACATGCTCATTCGGCGAACAGCAGCTTGGGCAGTCACCATTCGACGGAGCCGTGTAAGACAACGCTTCTTCGTTTGCAATGGAAACAAATGATTCTGATAATTTTCGATTTCAGTGCCGATCGAAATCGAACCGGATCCTGAGCCTGAAATTCCGAGTCCAACACATAACATACCACGCGGCCCAAGTCCAGAAGCGAAGCCGGACGATACAGAATGCCATCGCTCGCAATCGGCAATGTAAGTAACAGTAATGATTGGTGGGAGGGGTGGCGCTGAAAGTACGCATTGATTTGCAGATTTGTGCGACACATTGATCGTGGAGACTACAATTCGTGCACAAGAACTGATCTGATATTCAAACCAGTGGCTGATTCGAAATTGGCACGAAAGCGGGAAGAACGTGACCGTAAGCTGGCCGAGAAGGAGAGGGAAAGGCGACAGGTATGCATGAGGCGGATGTTAGCGAAATGATCCGATCACAGTTCTGAAATACAAAACGGTGCAATTCGATACATGTGTATTTTATAGCAACAACAACAGCAGCAACAACAGCAGCAGCAACAACAAGCGCAGGCCCAGCAGGCGGCACAACAGGCTAAACTGAAAGCGGAGATGAAGCCTCAGTATGCCGACACGCCCGCTTTGCGACAACTCTCCGAGTATGCCCGACCGCACGTTGCATTTAGGTAAAAGCATAATTGAGTCTTAGTTACGCAGCAATCTCGCGTTGAACATTGTGTAGGAACGTTACTGAATCAATTTTGCCGTTGACAGTAAAAACAGCAAATCTCAAATGAAAAATCGTTGAAATAATCTCAGGAGAATCGATCGATGCAAGCCAGTTGATTGAATTGAACTATAATTTTGTCAAATCTTCTTTCAGCCCTGTTGAACCGATGGTACCACCATATCATCACGCAATGGGGCCCATGTATAGTAGAGAGAGGTACAGTTAACATTGCATTTAATATTATTTTTCGGTTTGCTCCCTTTTTAACAAATCACACGCTTCCTCAACTCAATCATCTCATCTTTAAATACTTTCTCAAAGTTCTGCTATTGAGTAGGCTCCGTAGCATCAATTTAGATTGCATGTCTTCACAATACGGGATGGGTGTCGATTCGACATATTTTCACATTTTCATTTGTACAGACAGATTTGAATTTAGCAAATCAGTACCAAAAAATTCGACCTGATATAATTTGTTCACTGGCCGTCGTCGACTTAAAATGACACGAACGCAGAATCGTCATAAGATATGCATTACAGTTGATCGGACGACGACTGCGCTTGTGTGATTTTATTTCCACAAGGCCTTCTTGTGAAACTCGCAACATTTGCATGCATTTCTTCGTAAGCATGATGCTAAATGACGTGTATTGCTTATTCGCAGGGAACTGGAGGAGCTTAAAAATGCACAAGCGGTCGCTGTTGGACAGTCGAGGATAGATCCACACTGGGTGGAGTATTATCGAATGAGGTAAGTGCTGAGGGTGGTGACTTGAAGAAATCAGCTTAGTCTTTTACTAGACTCGTCTAGTCTAGAATTGAATGAAAATTACTTGACCTAAGCCGCTTTTCTATTTTACTGAAAACCGTTTGTCGAAATTTCGTGATCTGTAGCGCTCAGGCATGGCAGTGAAATAGTATTGGTTCTGTGAAAATTAAATTGAACAAGGTCTTAAAATATGCGACGTAGAATTCACTCAGAGTAAATAATATTTGTTTGCGAACAAATTCCTTTAATAGGAAAACGAGATATGTTCTTGCCTAAGGGGAGAAAAAATCCGAATGTGATTTGCTTGTTCGTTGAGAACCTTGTGAACTGATTTTTTCTTGCTATCATAAAGCTCTGTATTTTCGATTCAAACGTCTGCACGTATCATTTTCAGAGGAATCCATCCATCGCAATTCCCGTTGTACGCAAATCCAGCGGCTATTTCGCAAATGGAGCGGGAACGCCTAGGAATACCGCCACCGCATCATGTGGGCCTGGATCCAAACGACCCGATGGTAAGTGTTTGTCTCTCTTGCGTTTTCATATTTTACGGCTTGTAAAAACTACTGTCAACCGAAAAGTCTCAATCGTATTTGAATTGCTTCGGAGCTCGATGAAGATATGTTGCGAATTAACAAAAAAAGAATTAATGAAAAATTGCTATGTAACGCATTTGCTGTGTTTATTGTTGAATTGTCCTATTTTTAAGCGATCGAATTAGAATCTCATGTGCTGTGTTTTTTCCATTGTGTTACGAAAAAGCAAACGATGAAGATGATAATTGCTTTTCCATTTTCACCTCATCCAATAATGTAAGCGATTAAAACAATTGATTGACAAGGCTCTGTGAAGAGCCTTGAACATGAGAAACATTGCAAGACAGTTTTCGTTAAACTCGCTTTGTTAAAATGAATTGCAGATACGATTGACGGGAGAATATCACGCTCATTCTCATACTCATTTACATTTGCATTCACAGCAACAACCGGAAGCCGGATTTCAACTGCCACGTGAGTTTGTATTCAAAAAAGAAAAGCAAAAATCGAAGAAACGAAACCCAAGTTCCATATCCGCTGGATGAAAGAAAGCTTGTGAGACGCGAGATATGGGATTTGTTTCGGAATACTAATTTAATTTTCGCAAAGTGTTTTGCTTTTGATTTTGCATTGACGTGGGTGTTTTTCTTTTCCTTCTCGATTTTATGCCTTCCCCATTCCTTTTCTGCACTGTTTATTTGATCTTTGATAAATTGACGAACCGTGGCTACGATGCGCACGTACAGTGAACGTTCCGCCGTACGCGAGGCCGAATATGCTGATTCCACGGGAGCCGCACTCTGACGTCCTCGCCCGCATGTCGTATGCCGATCAACTTCAGGTCTATCAACTAACCGACTGAGTATTTTATAAGTAAAATTTAAAAAATAGTATTTGCAGGCAGCCGAATTCCACCGACAGTCGCTGGACCGGGCGCACTCGTTACATGAGCAATACTTCAGGTAAATGCTGTGCTTGTGGGGAATACTAGCTCGGTTCATTTCACTTGACAATCAACATGAGATTGAATTGAATTGTATTTGAAAATGATCGAAATTGCACTAGCATTTTGTTTGTCGTGATTGATGTGAACAAAATGTAAATGTTTCGAACCGAAATTGGATTGAATTGAATTGAATTGGGAGCGGATTCGGCACTAACCCTATTACAGCATTTCACTAATCAATTGAATATGTTTTTTACTGATTAATTTTGTGTACATGTTAAATGAACAACTTTTTCTCTTTATTCAAAGACAAAGACCGAGATAAGAGGCCGTGTGGGATTCTTCTGTTCAATAATATTAAGAGTTAGTATTTCATTTTCATTTCTATGCCAAGATTCTTTTTTGTTTATTCAATAGTGAGTAGTGTATATATCGTAGCCAGCGATTTGTGTAAATAATTTTAGGTAGATGATAAATTGTACTTGAAGAAAAGCCTATAATTTACAGAACTAAAGGAAGCATGCAGGTAAAAGTATTTGAGTGTAAAGCACAAAATGTTCTGCTTTGCAAAAAAAAAGTCTTGAAATGTCGGATACTAACTAAAGATTGCGGACATTTTTGTTTGGATCGCAGATGTAGAGCAATTCATCTGCAGGAATACGTGCTTTAGTAAAAAATAAAACAGCGTTTAAATTGTCCATAAAACTGCATTCCTCACATAAGTCCTTAGATTCTTAAGTCAAGAGACGCCGTTCAGGTGCTGGCAAAGTTGCTTTGTAGGAAATGCTAGAAGTTCTTTTCTATATTGAAAGAATGAACATCTACCGCGTCGTATGTAATGTTTTAAGATTGTTGCTATCGTTTACCTTGATGCGGAATATCATTTGATAGTTTCTCCGCTACTCCAAAAAGAGGATTTTTTTAGGATTGTAAGAATTTTGTGTCGCCTATTTATAATATGCAAGTTCAGATATCTTTATAAGTCATTTTAATGTGTTTCTCGCCACCACCCGATATTAACAGACTCGTCGGGTTTCGTAAAGACGAAATCAAGAAAAGAAAGTCCATTTAAAGGGTGTTTCCAAAAACGTGTCGCCAAAGAGGCATGAAAAACATTATGAATCGATTAAATTAAATTCATTTCTTCAACTACACAGGGATATATTTTTCGTAATATGTATCAATATGGAATTCAGTCGCCGTTATCAATTATTGCCTGACAACTCTGACTCAATTTCTGTGCGTATTCCATAGTAAAACCATGCCATATCCCCTTGAGCTGCCTTGTGGTAGTTATATTTTTGTCTCTAAATTTCCCCTTCATTAGTAACCGAACGTTTTCTATCCGGTTCGCGTCTGGATTTTGTGATGGTCAACCCAAATAATTAATCCTCCGTTATTTTCTTTCCAGCTGATACAGAGACTACTCCGATGTTTAGGATCGTTGTCCTCTTCCAGAATCCAAGCACGATTGTCGGCTCCATACAAATTCTCAGCAGATTTAAGCAAACCATTTTTGTAAAGTTTGATCGTTAATTCAGAGTTTTCGTATAAAACGATAAGCTTCCCGAAATCCCGTTTCGAGAAGTATCCGTAAACGGGCACATTTGCCGGGTGTTTTACTGAACACCGCAAAATTCTTTCATCATTTCTCGTCCAGACTCTCTCCAGTAATTTCATAAAACAAATGAAGATTCATCAGTAAAAATCACAATGCTCCAATCACGATCCAAATTTGGCTTTGCCCAACGTATTTTCTTTTCCATATGCTTTTCGGTTAACAACGGCTTCTACTTTTGATGCCAGATTCTTGCAATCTCCGCCTTATCGTACTAGTTGATACACTAACTCCTTTGTTCAGCAGTTTCTGTCAAGCATTTCGTAGACTCAGTGCCGGGTTCTTCTCAAACAAGCTACAGGTGACCTTATCTTGCCTTTTCGAGATCACTCTCTCAGAACTTCTACATGGCTCATCGTCAACATTACCAGACTCTTTAAAAATCTTAACCCACTTCTTAACGAACGAAGCAGAAGTTTTAGTATATTTTGCAGCTCGTGCGAAACTCATTCTTGGTCCTTTTGAATGACTTACCAAGAACACTTCCTCAAACCGCCTTTTATATATGGCTCACATATTGCTATGACACTTTTTCTCCCAAACATCGAAGACTACTAAACATCAGGACTAAACACGTAACGCTTATAAAGTGCAGGCATTAATTAAGTTTACGAGCTAAAACGGAGATATAATTAGCGACACGTTTTTGTGAAATACAGTGTAGCTGGTCACTAAACCAATTTTAGAATTTTGAAATCAAGATCCTTTGTTATTGGGCAGGTTTCTGTTAGTTGAACCCTGCTCATGCAAATTTGGTGCCAACCATATATTGCGTAATACAATTTTTAGCGTATTTTAACTCCTTCATGTAACACTTAGTAACATTTTCAAAGACAAATCTCGTTTTACTACGTAACAAATTCATCGTTTTAATATTTTAATCACAAAATATTAACAATGAATCTAAGTTTTGTCTATCGCGCCTAGCGTCTGCTGACACTCCGTGGTGTGGCAAATAAATTTAAAATTTGATTTTATGATTTAGTGTTATTAAAAAAATATTTTAGCCAATATTAAATTTTGTTACATAACAATTTGCTAGACCCTCCTTCCTCCATGTGACACTAAGTAATATTTTCAAACATTCCCCTCTCCCTTGAAATGTCACGTAATATATGGATGGCCCTTTCAAGCAAATTTCGCACAGAATATCTTAACTTAAGCAACACATTCGTCTCCTGAAGGCCTTGTGGATAATTGAGTAGAAACAATCGCCTTTTGAATATGAACAGTCTCATCTCGTCGCGGCAACAAATGCACTCCTCCTTCGTATGGTTACGACAGATACTCAATACCATCAACTCTTAGTACTGACTTGTGAACTTTGAAGCAGTTCGAAACATTTACTTGTCGTTTTGCGTCATAATAAACAGACGCGGTAAATATATAGGATCGGGAAATCAATGATTAAATGTCACTCTCGAAATTGAACCATAGAAACAAAAATTAGAGTAGAAACATTAAGTATGGCACATGCATTGACTAAAGAAATTCGATTTCTTTATTTGCAGGTTTCCAGCGCTATAAAAAATGTGTAAATAAAACTGTTAAAATCTTTATAATTTAGTACAAACTTACACGTGTTAACTGAATGGGAAACATACGCAATCTACTTATGTATCATATAAAATCATAAATAATAAAAGAACTTAAAAATTTATAAATTACAACAGCATAAATTCAAGATGGTGCACAACAGCAAAACTCAACAGCAAATGTGCCTTCGTCGAGGCTAATAAAACAAACTCTTAACTTAATAATCAACACATAATAAAATGACGCTATTATCCAAAAGCAAGTAAAACGAATCTCATGGTCAAATGATCAAAGAATTTGCTTTCATATGTCTATCTTCATTTCTCATTCATATTTGTTATTCGATATTTCGACAAAACTTGAAAATGCCTCATATATGTATTTTTGCAGACATCACAGAACACAGAAATAAAGAAAGTAAACTGTTCGAGTTTTGCGTGAACCGACGCGGACGTCAACATACACGATTGGAACGATGCCGATGATGAGTGGCTGGCATTTTAATTTAGGATGCATCCAACGGACACAATAGAAACACTTCTAGAAAGTGGTGTATAGAATTTTCTAATTTATTCAGTTTTAGTCCACTGTTTCCTGGTATGTTTGTGGTACAATATAACGCGACTTGTGTGAAATCCGTCAAGCAAAATGTTTAAATTAAGGATATTTATTATATATTTTTTCATTCGAATGTGTAACGAGCATGCACAGAGAAAGAAGTTGTATCGAAAAGCATAGCAATACGAAAAGATTCGGGCTTGATTTGAAGGAAATATGAGATGTTCGGTGCATTTTCATGACCTCGATGTTGTTTACAAAAAGGACTCATGACGATTTACAGGAATTGTGTCAAAGTGATGGCGAAAAGAGTTAATCAAAATCAAAAAGTTGGACGGTTTGAGCATTGTGAAAGAATTTGGGTGAATCGCCTTTTCATTATTGACTTTATGTAAGTGTTCATAAAGAAGTTCGATGTGAATTCATATGTACACAAAGAGCGGGGCTTTTCCAAACACAGATTCAACATTGACGCGTTTCGTCCACATCGATGCTATTTTTATAGGAGTTTCAAGTGATTCCCGGCACGTTATTTGACGGCCGCATATTTCAAAGCTATATGTAATAAATCAAACAAATTCACGTATGACAAACAACGCTCTGAGACCACTACTTTTCTTCGTAGATAATTCGAACAAATGCTAAAATCATATTGATTTTCACCACGAAGTAATGATAAGGTTCACCGCAGGGTGTTTTCCGAACATGAAACACACGATAATATGTAAAATAAACCACTTCAAAACAAGTCGACGACTCTTTCTGACTATAGATACTAAATACAAAGAGCAATTCGTTTTCCAGTTTGCCAAATAAATAAGGTTTAATTGCAAGTAAATTGAAGTGCGCATATGTGTTTTTCGTAGCATAAGATTTCAACAAAGTAAATTATTAAACATTGATTGCTAATTAATACGGAATAATTTGTATCAGTAATGTTAAGCATATATTATAAACGATGTGTTCCCTAAAGTAATATTTGATTGAATTGTTATTTGAATTTGTACTTGGGTCTGTGTGCCGGCACTCTTTTAATTGATTTTAGGGCGTGAACGTACGCACAACAACACTCGTTGCTTCCCTTGGCTTTTTTGTTGTTGAAATTGAGCGATATTTTAAGCGGAAGCTGAGCACAGTAGCTGTTCTTAATGTGATTGTAGTGTCTCTAGAGCTATGCGATTAATGTTAAGCTTTTATATGATTTAAAGTAATTAGTTTTTAATAATCTGGCTTGAAAGAAACTGAGGTACGCATGTATTCCACATCACTGGAATGGTATGTGAAACGGGACAGCTGACGAAAGCGAACATGCTTTTATTTCCAATAGCAATATAAGCGCGTTAGGCAATGCAAGCTTAAGGAAGATAATTTAAAATAAGTTCCCAGAGGTATTAAAAAATCTATACCCCGCCCTGAATGGGGGTGGATAAAATTTGGCGAGATAAAGACGAAATTTCGAAAAATTACGCATCATTTGGCACATTTTTTTATTGATTTATGCTGTTTTTGTTTTTTTTATAGAGAAAAAAATTGATTCAGATGAAAATTTTATGTTGCCTTGTTGGCGTATGATGAAAGGTTTATTATATGTTGCTGTTTTGTGACTATCGTTTGCTATTTTGATTTGTACATAAAAACTTCTGAACTGCCAATAGGTATTCTGATTTTTCGACATTAGCCAACTTAAATTTTATTTATTCGTAATTAAATCATAAACAAAAATGCATCGTAAATTGGATAGTGTTTGGCATTTTTATTCGTTGAATATTTTAATATCCACTAATGAATGTGAACCAGGAAATCATTAATCTAAACTACTGTATAAAAAATTTAAGGATACAAATGAAAATCCAGACACGTTAAGGATCAAAGCTGAATTTGGCAAAAGTAAATGTTTTATTTATGATGAATGCTATTCGAATATTAATGAATGCTAAGCTAAGAAGTAATAAAGTTTGGCTAGTATAAATATAAATAATATACTTGATGAAAAGGACATTTTATTTAATCAAACGAAAATCTACACATATGGTAAAACGAATATTTATATGTATAAGGAGTGTAAAATATCGAAAATATTGAGTAAAAATTAATTTTGTAGATGAGATTGAAAGAATGTAAAAAATATAAACATTGTATTTCAAAGCCAGAAAGTATGTGTTATTTGTGTTGAAGTGGAATATTGGCGATGTTACAGGTTGAAATTATTTTATGGCGAGTTTTAATTGTTGACGAAATGCTATGCGAATCGAATCGAACAATTGTTATTATTCGCTTGAGAGTTGATGGCATAAATAATTTTGATCAATGTATATTGCTTCCAAAACTAATCTGTCGCCGATCCGCCGAATGTAAATCAATCAAGGTTGATAGTAACGTCAACCAGGATAGCTCACTTAGATTTCAGTAGGTCCATTATGATATTCCAAGAAAGCGAAAACTGCAATAAAAATTCTAACTTTTGAACGCTGGAGAACAACTTAGTATTTTTCTTGAAGCTGGCTATGCTACTAAAATTAATGTTAGATGCTTCCCTTAGGCTTTCGTGAAGAGGCAACCTAAGATTTGCATCTCTCTTCAGGAAAACATTCACACAGAAAATATTGGATAGTTTTTTCCACATCTTTCTTAAAAATAGTTGGAAGGCATGCCCAAACGGTCTGCATGTCTGCCTATATATAGAGAAGGCGAGACTTACGGTTTCGCGACTCATAATGAGAAGTTGTTCAGTTCATTTGGAACTCAATGTGAGCCAAATCTACCTAATGGTTCTATGATAATTCAATAAGCCATGATCTATTAAACTTAGTGGCAAATAGAGGTTGGTTAACAGAGGGATTTAATGTGTAGTCCTGGAGCTCTGTACTGACTGTCGCCACGGCATTTGCTTCGCAGTTTCCTGTTATATTACTGCGTAGGCACCCAGCAACGAGTAAGAGTGCAGGGACATTTCATTCAGGTGTGCCTTGGTGGCTATTTTGACTGTAGTAAACATTTTATATTGATTGAAAAGCATTTAGTGAAAATAACGTTTAAATCTTTTTGAGATTTGCTTTTGATTTAACAGCCGATTGAACGCTTTATACATCGCTATCACGTCTGCTTGAGGTAAGCTGCACTGGTGAGGAAGCTGACAGGATATTCTTGGACCTAGAGAACAAATTATTGAGATTCTGGCACTATCCCTCACATCGATATACATCGTCTGGGAAGTACTAAGGGAATTCAGTACACATGGACAGTGCAAGCAATGAGTGATAGAGTGAGAGGTTTGGAGGAGGCGGAGGTGGTTTTAGTCGGTTAAAATCCGAAATGTCGAGCAGCAATAGAAAATCGGTATCGGTAAAGGTTAAAATACTTACAAATTTTTTTTTAAATTTTTAAAATATTTTCGTCTACTTAACAAGTTTAAAAATCACTTCCCAGATCAATTTTATGGTTTCATATCGCTCATTTGCTGCAACAACGTCATAACACGAAAATCGTTATTTTTGCGTTAATACCATAGGGATGACGATTGCAATATGTTCTTTCTGTTCTTTCAACTTACCAGATGTCACTTGGCTAAACTGTTCCAGTTTGGTATTTTAATATTAAAAATGCCTAAAATTACAACAATATATAAGCTTCTAATGCACCTCCTGAAAAACCATAATTTTTGAGTTATGACGTTGCAGCAAATGAGCGATATGACCTCTGGAAATAGGCAAAATAACCATTTTTTTCAGTTGGGGAACCCCCATAACTTATGAGACCGTGACCGCCGCGAATTTTTTATGCCATAGTAGTAGGGAAACCTTCCTTTTTTTGATCACACATACCTCTCAAAATCGACATCGTTTTGTAGATAATTTGGTATTATTCTTTATATTCAGTATCAGTAAAGATTCTCTCTTTTCAAGAAGCTTCGCTGGTGAACCATTGATGCCGGATAGCTACTTCTCCTAATAAATGGTGCTTTGCCACGGATATATTCTTGTGAAGAATTATTGAAGATTCTCTTTGGGCACTGATTTGGATATGGAATTAAGCATTTGCCGATCGTGCTCCTAAGCTGAGCTTTTCATATTCAAAAAAGTCAAAAGTAGCTACTTTTCCATTTTTTAAATCATTTAATTACAAAAGGCGACAAATAAATACATCTACAACACGTCATTGCAATCCAGTCTTAGTACAAATCTAAAACTTGCTTAGCCCATTGCAATGAGCCAAAAACTCGTGTCAAGGGAACATACATTTGATGTCACAGTAATCTTGCTTAGTGTAGTTACTAATCTACTCTCCTCACGATCGGTCTCATGTCCTTAATGCTTCTTTGACTTGCCGGACTTTTCGTATTTGGACTTGGAAACGTGCCACATGAAGAACGGAATGGCGAGCGAGGGAATGGCCATGATAGCGAAACCGACCCAATCGAAGAAGTGTGACGAGAAGCGCTTGTTGAATTCGGCGAGGGCGACTATTCCACCTTCGCCGGGTTCCGAGCTAACAGCGACTTGAATCTGCGCAAACAATGTGTCCATTAAAATCAAGATACCTGATTATTTCGAGCATTGCGATCTTACCGTCTCGGCATCCTCCACCGGCTTGTAGTTGACCTCGGCGGCCGTGAAGTTGAAGTATCCAAAGGACTTTGGACGCACAATAACAATGTGCGTGACATTGGTCTGCGGGGCGATTCGGTCGATGGCTACTCCCAACTTGCCTCCCAGGACCTCGAACGCGTCGGGGTGGAAGCCGTTGTCCACGAGTTGTACGTTAACGGCAGCGCCGTTTCCAACGTTGTAAATGGTGTACTTAACGATAATATCGCTCTGCTCCACCAGGTATTTGTTGAGGATCTGCTTCGAAACGAGGAGGCGGGCGCTGGTCTCGTCGTCGCTGAGGCAGCAGCTCAGCAGCCCGAGGAAAGTAACAAACAACACGCCTAGCTTGTTCATCTGGAAAGAAACAACGGTGGAATTCTATTTGAGCTTGTATTAACCATTGCATGCAGCCGAACACACCGCAGATCTTAGTGAAATATCAAGTCCTGACGTACACTCAACGAAAGGATCAAAACGGAAGGAAGAGTCACTTACTTTAATTGATTTTCTTGCAAGCACGAATGACACGTATGAAATCTAACCGCACAGCAGCGAAGGATCGTCCGCTAACACGACTACGTTTGCAAGATTAGAAAGTGGAAAGCTCCAAATCTGTCTGCCTGCAGAATGTGACGTGTCGGCATGTGTCAAGAAGTTGGACCAGCGCAGCTCCAAAGCGACATCTGCAGTTTCAATTAATAAATGCTTTCTTGTGGCGGTATTTTTTTAAAAATATTAATATGCCATGGCTCGTTTTTGGGGTAAGGTAAATTAAGGACTAATGCGTTGCCCGACTATTATTGAAACATTTTTATTATTTTCCTATCTTCTTCGGATTAAATCATGTAAAATAATGATAATAAATAATAGCAAAATAAACATTTTTTTAATGTTTGCGCCATTCAATAATGAAAATGCAATTTCGAAATTGCAGTATGTGCAAGACTTTTCAAATGCTTGCGCAGACATGACAAATGTCTGCGCAGTGTTTTCCAATGTCTGCGCAACATTATAAGATATCTAGGAATGGGATGATGCGCAGTTTTTATCGATGTGCATTTAGTTAATGAAAAATGGGCTTCACACATGTAACAAGGAAGTTCACTTCAATCGATTTATAGGTGAACAACTGAAACACAACAATTTTAAATTTACTGTTAACGATTTTTTAACATAATTAGAAATTCATTTTGAAGCTCATGTTAATAAACGTTATTTATTAGTATTTAGTTGGTAGTTCGTTTTGTTTCTTAACTGCTTAAGCCGACTGGGTATTGGCTTTACCAATTTCTTACAGAATGAATGCTCAATTTCGGCCCACTCTTCCATTAATGCAATTTTTAATGAATTTTCTGTTGAAAAATTTCCTCTTTCCATAAATACTCGGAATGAAGATTCTCTGGTCTAGTAGCTTCACACTAGCAGACACTAGTAGATTTTTTCCTTTGAGTACTTGATTGACTCTTCTCCTTACATACGATTTGCTATTCGATCTAAAAATGTTGTATTTGTTTTCGTCGGCGAAGAAAACTTGCTGCCAAAACGAAAACTTCTTTGCTTCGTCCTTTTTGACGACGAGAAAATTTTTGAAAACTTGGTTTGAATTTAATTGCATAGTCTGTGGTATTACAGGTACAATAACGTTTTATGACGGGTCTTTTAAGTTACGATTTCCAAAAACAAAATTTTTAACCATTTTTTTCAATAGAAAGAAAAGAGATATCATTTTAACATTTTGTACATATGGTCATTGGTACTTTGGGTGTACAAAACAATTTTTTTAGATTTTTTTAACCATAACAATTTTTAAAAAAAATCAAACCTGAAATCACGTCTGCCGGCATGGACGTGATTTCGGGTGACTGGATCATCTGGGGGAAAAAACAAAACGCCAAATTAATCCTTGTTTAAGTGCCTATAGTAGGTAGCGGAATGATTTTTTTCATTAAAAAATTACAAAATTGCGGCCATTTTTTTTTAAAAAAACCTGTTTTTGAGGGTGGAAAATTGAGTGAAAATCGGAAAATTTGATACCAATGATAATTATTCCGCTACCGGCTATAGCCATATATGTGTGCAACAACGTAATAAAAATTCAGAGTGGTCGGTTTAGTATTTTTTAAAATCGTGTCCGCCAGCTTCAAAAACATGAATTCGAGAAAATCGCTTTAAGTTTTTTTTACGATTGTTTTAAACGCTATATACCTCTAATCTGCTATATCTGGGCCATACAAAATTCTTTCTTCTTTTTTATGCAGCTCCTTACTAGCTAATTGTGCATCTCTGCGAGCTATTCCTAAATACTGTTGTGGGAGCTCGATCAACTATTTCAGTGATTTTGCGCACTATTTTACCGATTTGAGAATGTCGAATCATGGCTTTTCTTAATTTACCAGAAGTGTAAGGGCCTCTTGGTACCATGTTACTACCGTTATCTTCTGAACTTAGGTTGAATTTTGTTTTGGTTTAAACTTAACTTTAATTAGCTCCAGTTCGTACATCCAATTCAAATTATATTAATGATGTTTTCCATTTGATCTTTGACGTCAATTTTGAACAAATTTTATATAGTTATTTGTTTCAACTATTAACAATTTAAAAACAGCACTACATACGAAACCATAAAAATACATCAAATGTTTATTTTTTATTTCATTCTTTCGTTGCTTTTTGTATTTAAAATCTAGGAAGTATGCTTGTTCAATTTTGAGTATGATATACTGTATGTCTTCAAAACATTGAGAAATGTAATAAAGTTGTACATGTCGAGAGTACAGAGAGTTGCACTCTTCTAGTTAGACAAAAGAATGTAGACTTGACAGAGTTATACCGACAAATTGCCAGCCGCCTAGAGTGTTCCATAAATATGGTTTATGGAGACCCAGAAACGTGGAAAAGAGTCCGAAAGACAACTCTGGTATGGATAGACATATTTTCTGCACATCGAAGCAGAGTCCTAAAAAATCAGCTTTCAAATTTCATCGCCGACTTTTCGAGGAAAGTAGCGATATTTCGGTGAGAACAATCAGAGTACGTCTTATGGAACCTGGACAACATGGCAGAATTGTCAGGAAGAAGCTCCTGGTAGCGGCGACTAATCGGAAGAAAAAAATGGACTTTGCAGGGGAACATTAAACCTAGAAAAAAGAGTGGAAACTTATCCTTTGGAGCGACGAAACAAAAATAAATTGCATTGACCCTAATGGCAGGAAATATGTAAGACGACCAAGGAGTAAGGAATTCGACCCTCGCGACAGTTCAACTGCTGTTAAGCAATCCATAAATGTTTGGCGGATGTTTCTCGTGGTTTGATGTTGGACCAATACATAGAAGACATATGAAAACAATACTGAATCGCCTACAAGAGATTCTGAAGCAGAAGGGTTTCCCGACACGTTACTGATAGGTTTTTGTAATTTATTGTTTTTATCTGGCAAAATATTTGGTTAAATTAATTAATTTCAAAATAATTTTTGTGTGCTCCTACCCACATGTTCACGATAACTCTTGAGTTTTCTAAGACTTTATTGTCTTGTCGTCCTTTTAGAAGAAGCATCGGCGAACGCTTTATCTCCCTCAATATCCATTAAATTAGGAGAAATAGAACCTAAGGCGAATGAGTTATGTATATCGAAGGATTCATTGACAAATTCGGTTTTTCTTAGTGAGCTACAAGGGTTTCTAATTAAATGTCCGCAGCTGTATGTGTAGTTCCCCAAGGCTACCGGATACACGAATCTATTTAATTTTACCCCTTATGTTTCAATTTATATATTGTTTTTATTTAACCATAAAAAATTGTTGCGAAATTCTCTTTAAATATTTGCGGCATTGTGCAGTGTTTAATTACACGATTAAACGCACTATCCATTCGCGTAGTGCAATTTGTTTGCATGGCGTTGTTTTCCATTGCGTCGTCGGAAAATCCACTTGCAATTGGCAAACTGCAAGAAGCGTGGACGGTGAACAGCCGCGCCGGCTGGCTCCGAATCTGCGCCGGCCGATCAATCAAAACATTGGATGACTCACGGCGTTTCTTGGCAATCCGCCCGACGGATTGAACTTAACTTTTTGTGCATTGCATCTAACAAAAGTCCATCTGAATTTCCGAAGGCCGCGTCGCACCATTTTGTGCCGAGCTGGCGTCGATCTACGTTTCCCAACGTGATTTCGTGGAAGCCCGCAAACTGCACAAGACATAACACAATGCTCGCAGCGGTGGTGTGGTCCCTTGCGCAAGTTTTGCCGCTAAACACTTTGACCTACTTCACCTGGGTTTTACCTGGATTGCAGATTGCAAGCAGTGACGTCGCCATGTCGTAGACACGGAACCGGCCGAAAGTTGCGTTCGCGCGAGGCTTTGCTGTTGAAACCGAAAGTGATTCAATGCGATCAGCCCAAAACCAAATCCAGTGCTTGGGCGATTATCTAAATTGACCAGGTACTTTGGGCTGCAGCCCAATTCGAGTCGTATCACGTCCCATACGATTCACCTGGTCATCGATGTCTTTTGGCTGTAGCTACCAAGATCTCCACAACGCGCCATTGTCAGGTGTTATGCAATGGGCCATGGCGGCAGAAACGGGCAATGGCGGCCGAAAGGTGCAATGCGCGGAGCTTGTCGTTGGAAAATAATAATAATAATGTTTTTAGCAGATTTTTGCAGCAAACCGTGCCATGTTTAGCTACGCGCTTAATTAGCCGGGCTACGGTTGATCTTGTTCAGAGTTCCGGATGAGGAGGCCGTTGTGAAGGTAAAATGTGGGATTGTTCGGAAATCGACTTGAGAAATTCCCATGTTATTCGCGAATCATGTAATTGCTTTGATTTCGACTGGAGAAGACAATCGAAGAAAGCGGAACACACTATAATTGTCCGAATGCGGGCCGTTATGCAATTTATAATTCTAGTTTGGGGTTTGGCATGGATTACAGGTTATTTGGTAATTGCTTTGTCTGTTGGCGATGGTCGATCAATGAACATTTATTTAATTCGAAATTCATAAATATATGCCTACATGTGTTCTTGCACAATTGAACAGAGCGGACTTGTGACGATGTGATCACATTTGCGAAAATTGTGTTTTGAACGTTTGTAACGAATGGGGATGATTTATTGTTATTGCGCATACCTATAACGGGTCATTTTAGGAAGCATTCGCAAAATACACAACGCACTTTTACCAAGATTTCAAGGGGGTAGTCTGGGTTTATTTTTCCAAAAAAATCGATTTTCCAAAAACATAATTTTTTTCTACTATATATATATGTAAAATTAGTGTACAAACTATCATTTTTGTCGGTGAAACACAGAAATATAGAGCGTGAATGAGCACACTCTGTAGAGTGCTGTTTTAGCTTTAAGAGGTCTTTTCGGTTACAATTTTTCAAAAAATCAAAAAAAAAATTTTAAACATTTCGTTAGAAAATCTCATCAAGAATACGATTTAAAAGGATTTATGATGATATTTTAATTTTGAAGTATTTTCAAGTGTGTATAGCGAGATGCTGTGAGACAGCATTTTTGATGCTTCGCTGTATCTCGGTATTCTCGAATCCCCTCTCCAGAATTATCATGCGTGTAACTGCCATAGGCACTTAAACAAGGGTTAATTTGGCGATTTGTTTTTCCCCCAGATGATCCAGTCACCTGAAATCACGTCCGCCGTCATTTTTTGATGTTTTTTAAAGAAATTCTTATGGGTAAAAACACAATAAAAAAATCCAAAAAAACATTTTTGTACTTCAAAATGATATCTCTGATATCTTATATTTTAAAATGATGTCTCTTTTCTTTCTATTGAAAAAAATCGCTAAACGTTGTTTTTGAAAATCGTAATCTAGAAGATTCCTTAACTGCATTTTTTCAAAACAGTCTTTTTTGACCTGGCTAACAGGATTTTGAAATATCTATTTGATTGATTGGGCTGAAATTTTGAAAGATTATTTAATACATATAGAATTTCGGTTCGAACTTTATAAATTTTTAATGCTTATTTCAAGCAATTTTAGTTGCAAAAAAGTCAAAAACTTGAAAAGTTCCCTATTTTGTTTTTTTTTACCCAAAATGTTTAGTTTTATTTCCATCCATTTTAGATTTACCTTACTTACCTCGAGTTGTCATGTCAACTACATAGTTTTTATTAGGGCTTCATTATGGCTGCTTTTTTGTCGCTATGGCTGGAAAAAATATTACACAAACTTTTTTTTGTAAAGTTCAAGGTTCTCGTTTTATTATGCATATTAAAATTTCAAAACATTCTTTTAAATATTTCGATAAAAAATAGTGGAAATTTCATGCAACAACCTCAGACTGCTCTCTTAAGTACAGCCAACCCTCATGTAACACCCACGTAACACTTTCGATGGGACCCACGTCTCCGTATAATCGTTACGCAATAAGTTTTTTTTTCCTGGGAGTATTCTTTAGTTTCAATTAAATTAAATCTATTGAATCAAAACAAATAATCTATTCATCGTAGTTTTGCAAATCTTTGATAAATTTTTTTGAACTAATTTAAAAAAATAAAAAATAATACATAAATTTAAATACCTCTTCTTCCGACGTTATATTTACTACTCAGTCCATAAACATGGCAACCAGTCATCGAGGTTGTCTTTTACTGGATCAGCGTCATTGTGTTCATTGTCTATGTTCCTTTCGCCCAACATTTTATCAGACAATTCATCCCAAGATGTTTCCAACTTTTTTTTTCGGCAATTTCAATATGATTTCTTTGCTTCTTTATTTTTGGATGTATTATAGCTTTGTGGTTGTTGAGAGATGTAATTGTAACAAAATGCAAAGTACATGCTTGACCATTTTTTTCCAACTGTTTTTGAATGAGTAACGAATCGAGAATAGTACCGGTATTTTTGAAAATATTTAATTTCAAATGAAATTTTTTAATAAAAATATTTTTCTAAGTTTAATAAGTTTACTTATTGCATTACGTTATGCAACATGCACTTCAGAGCCCACCCACCTCTACACCATGGAATGCAACAATTTTACAATAAGCCACACACCCCCATAAGCGTTGTGTATTTTGTGAATGCTCCTTTAAATATAGTTCTTGATTTTTCTAAGCATTAATGACTCCCGCTACTTCCTTTGTCAGTAACAATAAGAAAAAATAGGCCTCCAGCCCGTTAAGTCTGCTAATGTAATTCTTAAAAAAATTTCCGAAATATCTCTTTCAATTTATTTTGGACGCGAAAAAAATTCTACGATATTTCGAGTTACTGCCTTCATGTAGCGTCCAGCTCTTTTGATTTTTCATTAAAAAAGGCAGGATACCTAATGTATTTTACTTGGTTTTGTAATAATTATTGCAAGGTTTATTTGTGTGAAATATATCTTCATCATTTTTTAGGAACGAATTATGGATTTGTTATATTCGAATTATTTGTTGGTTAAATGAGAATGGAAGCAACGATATTTTTCAAGAGTTTTTTTATTATTCTGTTGTACTCTCCTTTGAAATTAAACATGTTTTGGTGACTAAACTATTAAAAACTAGCGCATGCACACATTTATAGTACCTTTATGTTTTCTTAAGGGCAATCAATCTAAAATCTTAGTTGACCAAAGTGGCGTTTCCCATCGTATTGCGCAGTTTTGTTTTGTTTTGGTTTTATGACTCAAATTCAATGATGGTTTTATTGAATTATTTACATGATATCCAAAAATGTTTACAGGTAATATTTTTTTGCAGTATTAATGTAGGTGCATTTTTTTTACTAAAATTAATTGTTTCTCAATTTTCCAAAAGAAATTTATCAAAATAGATAGATATGCAGCATAGATACATAAATGTATGAACTTTTTCGCGTGATGTTGGGTTCAAGTCAAGTTGTTACATGGTTTCCCATCATTTATACGAATTTGGGTTCCACTAATAAGGCAAGACTATGTAAAAATTTCAATTGACCGCCAACGCATCATAACGCGTGCCATATTGAGGTGAACATTAATTTTTTTTTGAAATAAATCCGTTATGGTGTGAACTATATAATATGCCGAAAATCAAGTTTTATATGTTTGGAAGTGCTATTGCGTAAGTTTTGCATCGTCCCCAGGATCGAAAACAACCATTCACTGAACTTTTTTATAGACTCATGATGTTCATTTTTACTGCTTCCATCGTATCTACGATGGCGTAACACAATTTTAAGAAGTGAATCTGCAAACAAAGCTTTTCTTGTAATCGAAATAAATATCATCACTAGATATTAAACAAAACGTTTCCAAGATATTATTGAATGATTTCATTGGAAACTGTCGCCAAGAAAGTATGTCAAGTTCGCCAATATCGCACAAAGTTAATTATGTAGTAGGCGTTATAAGTTTGCTTTGTTGATTTTTATCGTAATGCAAAATTATCTGGGATGCACAAGTCGACATGGATCTAGGTTTAATGCGACAGTATCTTGTATACTTTTACATTGTTGTCAGAAATTTGGCCCAGCTTTCCAGCTAGGCTTAAGAAGAAATTCATCGAAGAAGAAGCCACAAAATTTAATGTTAATGATTGTGATTGACTCACTTGATTTACAAAAGAATTTTAAATAAATTTTACTATGCTTTTACCATTTCCACTGATCAAAGACTACATCTACGTTGATTCTCTTAAAACGATACACGTTTAATTACCAATGCAGCAGTAATTGGTCAGCAATCCATATATTTCTACATTGGGTTTTCCATCGTCCAGTTGACCTCTTACTCCGTCATCGTACGAATTGTGTACATGTTTCGTCAGCAAGGTCACACTTAGTGAATCAAGCTGAAGTGCATGAAGCATCTTATCAGGCATGCCTACTTTTTTTTGGTTCCAAAGTAACCCAAACTAACATTGAAAATTCACCGGCAAGCTGTTACGTGTATATAAAACCAAAAACGATCGGATCAATCCATCAGTTCCATTCTACACGCTATCAACAGCTCTTTGAAAAGCTGTTCGTTATCTTTAACGAGGATTCCGGCAAGACCACAAACATAGGTGCTGTGCTTCAAACTTGTGGCGAACAATATAATTCGGTATTGGATAATACGAGGAGGAGTAATCCCGTAACCACGCACGCATTCATCGTCATCGCCCACGGATAGTGAAAGTGTTTCGACACCGTGATTTTGCTAAAGAAGGAAAAAGGTAAAGAAACCAGCAAAGATGCAATCTGAGCAACGTGCGCTCTTGTGTACTAGTGTCGTTAGTAAATCGGTATAATGTCATTGGGGGACCGCGACAGCCTCTAGCACTGTCGAAGATATCCGTGCAGTGGTAGCTCTGGGGTAGGGATCTTTTTGGTGGGATCCACCATATAATATTTGAAGACTGGTGAAATTTGAATCTAGTAGCTCACACATAACGACCGCGAGTGATCCCTCTGGAAGAATCACGTAGTGTTTTCATTTGTTTGTTGTTTAAAAGACAGAAAAAGCAACTAGTGGTCGAGTAGCGTTAAGGACCTTTTCGCCTTTGTGGATTATAATATTTAGCAGGCTCGGTTGAAGATTAAAGGTAATTTTGAAACTGTTTTCATGCAAGTGCTCACATGCGAAGTGAATTATCATTGTATTCGCTGCAGAAGCAAGTGATGTAACTGAAGATTGGAGGGCAAGCAAGTCAGAGAAAAGTGCAATGCACGTATTCGTAATTTCTGAGGTGAACTTTCACTTTCAACCTGAAGTATTCAGATGCTGCTATGCAAGCGTTGAATCACAAGGAAGTTACGTAATTGTGAAGTTGGCTTTAATCAATTATGCCTGATAAATTTATCAAATATGATTGAAAAAAGTGAATAGTGCTATCTATATTTCCAATTCTCTAACAATCTCCCGTGCTTCTATTCAATGAATTTAAATTGCATAGGCTTACTTTTCTATGAGCAAAACACCAGCCACCAATTCAATTCGGCGGTAGATGCTGGATTACAAAATGTTAAATCAAAATTTTTGGCTTCTTTGTAGCTGATCCTTTTTCAAGTTCTTCAAAATTGACTTTCATTTTCTTGTGCTGCACCACTATTGTTGCGTCTTTCACATATGGCACTAAAAATAATCGTCACTTGATGTTACCCGTATTGTAAAACTCTTTTTTTCCTTATTCGTACATTTCAAGCACTAAATTGATGGATCTAATTGTATCTGATTGTTTTCACGGCAAGCGAAGTTGACTGGCTTCCGTGAATACAGATACAACTGTTTTGCTCGTCTTAATTAACTTCATCAGACTGAATGGTTGATTTAATCGTTTTCGTTCACCTCTTTCGCTACTTTCATCTGATCCACGACAATGGTAATTTTTTCGTCACTTCATTGCCCGTTGTTTGTGAACAATTCACATAATCGTTGCACGAGTGTAGTGCGCCTCACAAGCACCTTTGACTGGGACATTGTGTAAGAAAAGCTTCTTTTTTAAATGTAAGTTCGCTCGACCATGGACGAAAGTGTTGATTATTGTCTTGGAAAAAGTGCAGATCGACCGAGTATGTCGTGGCAATTGAACCGTAAAAAGATCGTGACTGTAGGATGGATCTTGCTTTCATTGCAGAACTGGTTGCACGCTCCGCGGTTTCATATCGATGTATCTCTAAGCTCGGATGCATTTTTGGCGCCTACCTACTACATACATAATAATCAACGCGAAATTTCACTTTCAAATTGAAGTCGATCGCGAAGATCTCGAAAACAAACAAACGGCAAGTTCGTGGAAATGGTACAATGAACTGCCGTGGAAGCTTGACCGTTGAAGCGTTTGTTACGTGATTGATTTTATGATATAATATCTTTGAATCATGCTATGATTCAACACCAATCAGTGTTGAGCTGAATAACATTAGCGCATAAGTTCATCTATAATTAGCTTTTCGGTTTTGATTGCCTCTGCATTAACGTAAGCTCGCGTAGTTGATTGATTAATTTGCTTGTATTGCAGGTAACATGAAGATCAAAATATTCACATTGCTGGCGGCATTCATGCTGGCCAGTGCTATCGCACAAGAATCGGATTCCTGGACATGGGACAAGTCGGAAGCACCTGGCGAAGATAAAGCTGGTGCCGATAGGCGTGCTGATGTGACGCCCGACTCAGCAAAGGTTGAAGAGAAGTCTGCAGAAGACAAAGCCGAAGGCGAAGGCAGACATCTCTACAGTGAACAGGAAATCTATAGCAATGATACATCCGTTGACGAGGTGGTCGACTACATCTTGGATTCGTCGAGACAAGGTCGAAACCTTGATGGCTATGATGAACTGTACACGGATCCCACTGTCCAGGAGGCGTTGCAAAGAGGTGATGATGTTGAAGCAAGAAATCTAATTCGCGACAAACTATGCAGCTTAGGGTTGATGGTGTGTGAAGAGCCCCAGAAGAAGCGATATGGGCCGCCACCACCGGGCTTCTTTAAAGGCGGACCACCACAAGGACCGTATGGACCTCCAAGGCCAATGCCGCCGCCTGGAAAATTCGGACCTGGACCAGGTATAAACACTTTTGGACCCCCACCCTCTAAATTCGGTCCGCCCTCTAAATTCGGTCCACCGCCATCAAAGTTTGGCCCACCTCCACCCGGCCCGGGCAACTATGGACCACCACGCAAAGTAGGCTTTGAAGGACCACTATCAAAACCTTTCCAAGGACCAATTTATCCGGGACCATCGTACGGCAACGGCGACTATGAGTTTACGAAGCCACCGCCAGGAGCAATCATTTATGGATCGAAACCACCAGGCCCAATTATCTCTGAATCTGAAGCGCCATACGAATTCGAAAGCTTTAGCGAAAAGATTCACCATCAAGGCTCGTTCGAAGGACATTCCGGAGGACATTTCGGGCCAGGGAAACCTACAATTGTTGTTAATGCTCAGGGTGGCGCGGCTGGAGCTGCAAATAGTGTGGGAAACAACGGTCCTGTAACTCCTCTACAACAGCATGTTCATCACCATTTTCATCATGTAGAAGGCAACGATAAAATTCCAAATGCCCCAGTCCCGCTACCAAACGGAAACGGAATAGGCGGCGACTTTGCATCGATCAGTGGTACGTCTGGGTTTGAGTTGAATAATCAGCAATCGTCCTCGTTCAGCTCTGGCTTCAATGGGGCCTCAAGCGGTGGTTTATACTCTTCCAATGGCTTCAACGGAGTCAATTCTGGAAAAGTACCTCCCTCGGGTGGCTTATACACATCAATTCGACCAGTCATTGAATCAGGATTCAATCCAAGCTTAAACCCAGGATTGGGCTCATATGCCTCTGGTTCGTCGTTCAATGGTCCCAGTGTCGGAGCGCTCAGCTCAGGAAGCTTATCAAGCGGCAACGGCTTCAATGGAGGCTTTGGAGCTAACGGCAACGGCAACGGTCTCTTCCAGTCATCGAATCAAGGATACTTCAACAAAGAAGTGGGTGCGGTTGGCTCAAACCCTAACAACGGCTTCAACAGCTTCGAGTCCCAGCCATTCAACGGACAGTACAGTCAATTTAATAATGGCGAGTCATATTCAGGCTTTGAAACAGCGCGACAGGGCAACTTTGATTGCGTGTGTGTTCCATACCAACAATGCCCAGCCGCCGATCGGCTTGGGCGCAAGGACGACCTGATTTTGCCATTGGATCCAAGGAACTTGGCAAAGGATATCGAAGCTCTAAGTGACGAGGCTGCCGCAAATATCACCAGTACTGATACCAGCAACACTGCCGCCGAAAAGAAGGACGAAGAAGCTGTTGCTAAGAAAATATCGAAGCGAGACGTAGCGGAAGCCGAAGCAAAAGTATCCGAAGACGCAATTGAAAATGCAGCCGATGCTGAAGGGGTAAGATGAACATTTAAATAATTTGTTAGGCTCTATTAGTTGGCTGTTCAGTGTCACTAATTATATTCTAATGATTGGCTTACACACGTGGTGAACACGAGCGTGTTTGAGGCGTTTTTTAAATAACAAAAGAATAATCTTATTCACACTGTTAGCCACAAGTATGTCTACACTGATAAGCATTGCACACGGATTATTGGGTCAGCACAAACGTACCAAAAGCGATTTACGCGAGTAATATGGGTGATAAAGTTTTCTAATTAACCAATTCATTCTAAATCTGCAGTCATCAAACCCATTGTCGACTCGATTATACTTAGAATTAATCGTGGGGAATCATTTTATGTGCTCAAAGGAAGTGTCGAAGAGCTGTTCGACTGATGCATTTTAGATCATTTTTAATAGAATTCACTCTTCACCAAAATTAACCAATAATCATAACTAACTGCACGTTGGAAACGAACTCGTTCCGGGAAGGAGGAGTACACAAACATATTAAACGTATTAACTGACGATGCATGTAGTGGCCCGTACATGATCCATGTGACTACTTCCTAGACTTACTTGTGGACAAACATGTTGAATGAGATGATTTATTCTTTTGTCGTTTTGTATTTCCAAACTATAGCGCGTGGGCGTTCCAGTTTCAAACTATGGTCTTGCAAAACGGAAAGTGCTCCCAACGTTTGGAGTTTCCTTTGGATTGCCGTACCCTTCGGGAGGTTATCCCTTCAATGCATTCGGAGGCGGTCAACCAGCCCCAAACCCATATTTCGGTGCGATCGGGCCGAACGGGTTGAACCTAGGGTTGTTGAATATCAACCCTTTAGTTTCGCTACAAGTTACAAAAAGCGAATATGGCGAGAAGCTTGTCAAGCCATTAGTTAATCTTCATGTTACCCCCAACGAGCACATAATCCACAAAGTCGGTCAACTTTTCCATGCAAAAAAAGAAGTTTTACTGAACAAGCACGAACATTATCATCAACACGCTCATCATGCGTATCCACCCCCACCACCGGATTTCCATCCAGGACATCATTATCCCCACCCACCACCTCATCATCATGAGCACCATCACCATGGACATCCTCCCGCTGGCCCTGAATTCTATCATGAAGCGGGGCCTAGCTTCGAAGGAGGAACCTACGGCTTCCCTGGCCCTTACCATAGAGACAACTCCGGCCACGAATCAGGCTACTTTGGCGGCGTTGAAAATGGCAACAACTATTTGTATTCGGAGTACAGTGGCGACGAATATTTCCAGCGAAGCTCGAATGCATCCAACGGATTCTCTTTTCCCGCATCTGCCTACGCCGAACAATACGACTACAATTCGCAGGACAGACAGCAGCAGGGTGGTGGGAATGACCAGTACTCCTTTGATATCACCAGATCCATTCCGACCGATGCGCCTGGACATGCTGCAGGCGGAAGGAACGTTGCATTCCCTAACAACCGCAAGAGACGCAGCACCGAAACGGAATATTTAGATAAAGAAGTTCTCATTTCTAAGGTGGCACTGAAAAGCTAAATAATACCCATTAATTTTATTCCACTGTAGTTCATAGTGAGCAAGGCACTGACTTTTCCAATCTTTCAGCGTCAAGCTTACTATGGAGGACGACCGCAACAATGCCGCCCTGACCAAGTATGTTGCCGACGTCCTTTGCGACCAGTCCAACAGCAGCAGCAACAGCAGTTCGGAAGATGCGGAGTTCGCAGTGCCCACGGGATCACTGGACGCATTAAGAATCCGGTGTATGTGGACGGCGACAGCGAGTTTGGCGAATACCCTTGGCAGGTGGCTATCCTGAAGAAAGATCCCAAGGAGTCCGTTTACGTCTGCGGCGGCACCATCATTGACGCTCAACACATAATAACTGCAGCTCACTGTATCAAAACGTAAGTTGAACGTTCAGGAGATATCAGAACTTTTTGTTGAAGATGACAACGGCTTATCCTTTATTTGGACAACTGGGCAATGGATCTTACTTGTTCTTTTTTCACTTGCAGCTATAGCGGTTTTGATCTGCGAGTCCGACTTGGTGAATGGGATGTAAACCACGACGTTGAGTTCTTCCCTTATATCGAACGTGACGTGATCTCGGTGCACATCCACCCTGAATACTATGCGGGGACACTAGACAACGATCTTGCTATACTGAAAATAGACCAGCCCATTGATTTCAGTAAATCACCCCACATCAGCCCTGCTTGCTTGCCGGACAAGTTTTCCGAATTTTCGGGAGCACGCTGCTGGACCACAGGCTGGGGAAAGGACGCTTTCGGATCGTTTGGCAAGTACCAGAACATTTTGAAGGAAGTCGACGTTCCAGTGCTGAGCAACCAACAATGCCAAGCACAGCTTCGTCAAACCCGTCTGGGCTATAATTACGTGTTGAATCCAGGATTCGTGTGTGCCGGCGGCGAGGAGGGCAAGGATGCTTGCAAAGGTGATGGCGGTGGCCCCATGGTCTGCGAACGCAATGGAGTGTGGCAAGTGGTGGGTGTTGTCTCGTGGGGCATCGGATGCGGCCAAGTGAACGTGCCAGGAGTCTACGTACGAGTTGCTCACTATTTGGACTGGATCCATCAAATCACCAGAAACTACTAATTGCGCAAACGACGCATCCTAATGTTAACAATACTCTTTCGAATATTTTCCACTTAACGTATTTATTCGTAGTTTTAAGGAAAGCGAAATTGCGCTCGGCTGTAATTACCACTTGCAGCCAAGCATATTGTAAATTATTCTATTTATTATTGAACAAATTGCGATAAGAATAATTTCTAGCTAGTAGTTTTTGATCATACGTATTTTATGAGAAACGACACATTCATATATAGTGTATTGAAAATCCAGTCACAGTTAGTGATGAAAACTCGTACTTCAGGAGACACTCAAGTTGAACGAGTCCTGGAGGATAAGTGTAAAATGCTTTTGCATGATATCCATCGAATTGAATTCCACACGAAAAAACAATTTACTGTTCAATTGAATTATGTAATAAGTTATTAAGAATAAATTGATGATCTGTTCAGTTAAAATATGATTTTGATTGTCTCAAAAGGATGAGTGATTGCTTTTTTCACATTGGCCACATTGGCTGAGGATTCTATCCGGCATTTTAGCTTATAATATTGGTAGTACTATCATTCAGTTTGAAATGAATTGGCAAGGAACACTTTTTGCGACAAGTATGATTTCAGAATTCGCATAATTTTTTGGTGCCTTTTGAAGGACAAAATATAATTAAGAACTTCTCTTTCTCTTATGAATGGTACTAGGAGAATGCAACCTATGAAAATGAGAAAAAAATGTTCAGAAAATATGATTCAAAAGTTTTCCTTGAGTGTTTGAAGGCAGGGATGTTTTTTGATGATTGGCTTAAAGCAACGGAGTTTGGTTGTTAGGTCCAATTTTTTTTATCACGTTTATGGTGAAGAAAAATTGACTGTGAATGCTCTCGAAAAAAATGTTTTTTTTTGTATTTTACGTTAAAAAAATTAATTCGGAAGACACAAAAATATATTCACATGAACCATGCAGTAACGATCCAATACAATCTGCAAGATGCTTAAAGAGAAAGCAACATCAACAACTCCTGTGATTATTTCACAGTACATCTTGAGTTGGATAAATTTTCGCTTTCTCCAAGTACATTTCCAAGAGCTCCCGTGAAATTAAAAGCAAAACGTTTGCAGCGGATTTTAGTTTTATATCTTATGTAAGTGCAAGTATGTGCGACACGTGGACTGTTACGGCATTTTAGTTAAATAACTCGAAACAAGTCACCAATGAATCAGATATGGAACCGTAACAATGGAAAAAATCAAGCATACAAAGCGTGTGATATCCTAAATTCGCATGAGCAGATTTTATAAGTGGCTTGCGAATTTTTCGCAGCCTATAAAAAGCTGAGAAAATATGGTGTCTTGCAGCTTGGCGCTGCTTTTTACAGGCATAATCAAATTGACGAGTTGTGGGTGGATTTAATTTAGCTTTAATGGAATTGGGAATGTGATGTTGCCGAATTGAATGGGTTATGCAAATGGCATAAATTTCTATGCAAAAGCAGGATTGTAATTATGTGCAGTGTTTATGTCGACATAGATATGATCTGAATGTGAAATTAGGACATTGTATTATCGAATGTTCGTTTTGACTAACAGTATTAATACGAAATTTTCACAGCAGTATATAACTTTTAAATTGTTGGTGCGAGAGAAAGAAAAGTGAGGTAAAAATTTCCAGACAAGATACTGAACTATTATTTATACTAAGATAATTTCTTAGGAACAGTCTTTCATTTTATTTAAATGTCACGATTGATAAACTAATTCAAGATATTTCACTTTTAAAAGTAACCCAAGCCAAGCAATGGTGTTTTTACTCAAGTGGCAGCTGCAATAATGATATACTTTAGTACAATAATTTCTTTTTCATTAAAACATCTATAAATGAGTTCACTATATTGATTAGAAAATTACTACTTTTGGATGATTTGATTGAAATTTTCTTGCCGAAAAATAAAAGTCCTAATTTAAAAAAATGCTCTATGGGTAAAGTTTTTCAATATTGTGGAAGAATTTCATTAAATATTTTAGGTATAATTAGAAAAATAAAGAATGCTTGAAAATTGCAAATCTAGTGTAAAATACTATGAAAGACAAATGACTATACCAACTTTTTAGGAATAAGTATTTCGGAAATATATTTGTGATGAAAATGGTTTAATATTATATATAAAAAAATCCTAATTGTTTACATGAAATCTCTACAAAAAAATAATATAACGACATTTTCGCAAAATTTGTATTGAAATTTTTCGCAAGAATAATATTTAGGGACACCAAGTGGAAAAATAAAACTAAAAACGGACTGAAAAAATTACTAATTATTCTATGCTGCATGTCAAAAAAAAATTTCCTTTAAAATTTGTTATTTTTGTTAAATATTAGGGTTCTTATTCGTCATTGTATTTGAACTTCTTTTCCATTTGCAATGACGAAATAGATCGATCTAGCTTCGAATGATTTGTATCGCAGTATTTTTCGGATTTTAATAATGTCTGCAAGAGACATGAGCAATCCAAACTTAAAATCTAGATATAACTTAAAAAAATAGTAAACCCAAAAATCTGTTTATTTGCATGTGAATCTGTAAATGTCTTTTGGATTCAAAAATCTGAAGAGAAAAACCGATAAATTTGGAAATACACCAATATTGTTGATGGATTTTTGGATTATTTCTACTCGATAGTTATCAGACGCATTCATTATCAAAGCTGTAATATTGTTGTTAAATGCAGCTGAGTTAACCTTGAATAAATCCAAGAGTCTAACAATTTGAATGAAAAATCTTTTCCATTATGAAAGCTTGCAAGACGGTTGTGGGTTAATACGCTCGTCGAAAGTCAGTGGCATCTATTTGCGCAATGATCAAATATATATGAAAAGCTTTTTCATTGAATTGGTTATCAGATCTGAGATCGGTTAAGCTTTGTTTCTGCGTGTTAACCGAACATTTTCAAATGTGCGAACTTTTTCTGCGTGGCAAAATTAATGAATTAAATTAATAGCTGCAAATTGCCACTCAATAACAACGTATTTAAGCCGATTTGCTGCTTTGTAGGTAATAAATACCATTTGAAGTGGTGCTTCAATTTGAACGAAGCATCATTTCATATGTTACCCAAAGATATCGAAACATTTGGCAATGGTACTTAATCATTTTGAATAAGTTATGAAATGAAACAAATAAGCATTTTTATTTTAAGGACTGACGAGCGGATTGAAATTGAAGCACACATATCCCCTTTATTTGAAACGATCCACGCTTGAAACTACTCTTTTTAGATTCAAAAATTTCAGGATTTTTCACTTGTCTACCATTATTAAAATGTCAAAAAGGCTCACTGATTTTATGCCAATTATATATTGTCACTTTATTTATAAGTATAAAATAAACAATCTAAAATATTTAATAACAAGTGCTCGCTATTTTTTTCAACATAATATCGTCCATTAAAAATATATTGAATGTCCTTTTTCGCCAACGTTAATCCAAATGTTCGCCTCATATCTATTTCAAGTGATTTTTACTTTTGGCTGCATTCAAGAAGTTTTTGTGCTTCTGCCTGATTAGAAAAGATTTAACAATTGATCACTATTCACTTTGTTGTTAACAATTGTATAAAAAAAATTCTGGACGCAACAAACCACTTTATTACCTCGACAAAGTGAAAGATTGATATGAGGGAGTCGGTCGGACTTTTGCATCCCATCGGTCGGTCTACCATCCCTGGTGATGCAGCGAAAACATTATTGGAGCTGCGTTTACCCCACCCCGGAGTGAAGGTCAGCTGTAGATACAAAATGGAAGATATGTAATTACTAAAGTTGGATGCAACAAAACTATTTTATTGTTAACATTAGGCCTTATCACATCACAATTTACGTAGGATAGCACACAATGAATTTTCTTGATTAATTAAACACTATCGTTAAGACAACTAAATCGTATGGTCAAATTACTTGAGCACTACAGGCCAACACGCAAACAATCGCCAGAACAGCTAAAATAATTTGTGTAGATGAAGACATCCTGTCAATTGAATAGATTTTGTATCCTGGTCAACACTTTACTGATGCTGAGTTGATCAGCTCGTTTATTATTTATAGTGAAAAGTGCCTGTTTCGTCCTAAGGCTTCATTTAATTATCTGAAGAAAGTACAATGTGTAAAAGCATTCAACAGTGCTTCGATACAGATACGAGTATGTATTCGAATATGGTGTCCACATATCTACATATGTGAGCTCGTATGATGCTAATGATGATGATGATAATGATGACGGTATTCAAGGGTGCTTTACGCATTTGCTACGACCAAATTGATGCCTTAGTAGTTGGCTGAAACTTTAAAACTGTCCTGTGTGATAGACAGGATGCGAGGGTTGATCGCATTCGTGTCTGAAATGATTTATATCTGTTTGGATGTGTCGAAATGTGACTTCTTCGGGCACGTTGCTGTATAACGTGGATTAATTCATTACTGTATATCCATTTAATGCTGGGGGTATTATTAGGTCTTTCATTGGGGCGTTCAGGTTCAAGGGAATACAATTTTTGGGCGATAAAGCTAATGCATTTCAATAGCTCTAATGAATGTATATGAGCATTAGTGATTTATGTCTTCACTCATATTGATTTTCAACACTATGTGTTAAAGCGAACAGCGGCCTCAGTAAATTATCGGAAATCTCAGATGGTAGTCGGGACACTTTTGGAAAAAATACATGGGAAACATGTTTAGAAGTATGTTCGATTTTTATTTGAATGCAAATTTTTTGAAAACCATAGGTAATTTATACCATCTTCAAACTTCAAAACGATTGTATGAATGAAAAATATCAGGAAAATAATTTATATGGAATAACAAACTGGAAAAATTGAATACTACATAATTGAATCGTTTGGACTCAGATATCATATACAGTATGTTTGGTAAGAACGTGGCGGCAATTAAAAGAAATCAATTGATTATATCCAAAAACTTTATTGACTGCTGGAAAGCTCCATGTCAATGTTTCCATATCTTTTCCAGAACTTTTCTTAGATATTTGATGCTGCGTGTATTTTTTTCTCGTTATTTATTCTTCATATTTGCCCAGACGTTTTCTATTGGACCGTATAATATGTTGACGGACGGCAACACTTCTTTTTTCCAATATAAACCAAAAGTTTGCCAAATCCTGGCGAAGAAAAGCTACCATAGACATGGACCTTTCCAGGATGTTTGGCAGCTCACTCGATTCAGGGTTTGTCTTTATTTCGCCGTACACGTCTCACTGCTCTTTGAAGCCAAAATGAGGATTCGTCTGTAAAGACTAGTTTCGCCCAGTCACGATCCTTATTCATTTGGGTCCACTCTAATCTTCTTTTGATTTGTATCGGTGTTAACAATGGTTTCTATATTGTGGCGCTGCTTGCAATGTTCGGTTCGTTGAACCGGTGGCGGATGGTATACAGTAACACGTTAATTTTCGTTGTGCATAGCATTTCTCGTGCTTTTCTCAAAGAAGTACTCAAACTTCTCATGAATATTTCGATTTTCGCCTAATCGTTTTTCGTTTTCATTTTTCTCTGCCAGGCAAAACATCCACGTTTCCGCTTTTCCTATACCAATTTGTCCATTTCTTAACGAATGTTACTGACTTTTAAGGTACTTTGAGGCAGCCTTATGTGAGCTATTTTTGGTCGTAAGGGGTGGCAAACTATAAATGCGGCCTCAAACTGAATTTCATAAACGTCACTCATTTTTAATAGGTGCTTTCCTTGCAAAACGCAAAATTAAACTGACGTCACTCCTTCATCTCAAAATAGAGGAAAGATTTACTAATTACGATAATTACTGACTTCAGATTGATTCGTGATATTGCAGGTATGCTAAGCATCAAACTCTTACGAGACACATTGGACTTTGATGAGGTTTAACTTTAAACATATCTTGTTTTGAAAATTCAAATACTGAAAATAGTTTGCTCTTATATGTCTTCCTTTGAATCTGAGTTCAATACAATCTAAATGAAATTAAGGATGTTTCCAAAAAAGGTTATATTCATCAAACATTCCAACCATACATTTGATATATGGCAAATACTGAATGTTTTTAAGAAGTTACTAGAAAATTTGAAGTTATTTTCAAATCATACGAAGTTCATGAAAGCATTTTTTTATATTTTCTTACATTTTTCGATTCCTTATACCTTCAGAAATACCGCTACAAAATATTAAATAAAAGTTCGAAGTCAATCCCGAGATATAACGATTTTATTGAAGCAGACAGGCACTATATAAATATAACAACTATATAACTATATACAATATAATTAAACTACTACTATAACTATTTTTTTGAAGCAGGCAGACACTTGAGGACGAAGTTCTACTTCTATATGGTCCAGGCATTGCAGATTGATTGATTGTAAGCCATGAAAATCGATTTTTAAGATATGTACAAAAAAAATGCCAAAAAAACTTTGAACGCGTTTTTCTGGAAATCACGCGGACAGTTAATCCCCGAATCTAGTGAGTCGATTTTAATCAACCTTGAAACATTTTGTAGTTTACCACAATTTGATCAAAAAAATAATAATTACATACAATTACATTAGTATCTGAAAAAGGTCGATTTTTCAAAAAGGACTTTTGAACATCCGCAATTTTTTGTCCTTAACGATTTTTCAATTTTTCTTGTAAGCTATGTATCACGTGGAAGCACCTTCCCTTTATAACTCTTCTCGAATTTTATGTTTCAGACTTGCCGTTCCAGAGATTGACTGTCCGTCATGGAGCAGTGATTTTTGGAGGAGTAAATTTTGGCGCCCTCTATAAAATGCACAAACAATCGACAATCAAAATTTTTTTTTGTAGTCTTCAAGAGTTGTATAATACTATAGAAAAAGTTTGATTGCCATATTTAATATAGAAGGTAAAAAAACCTGTTGAAAATGTGTAACTTTTTAGCCTTCTCCTTATGGTAATCACGATTTTTGTAACTTTTTCAAAGCTCACATTCTCTTATATGTTTGATTTTACACCGCATAAAAAGGCTCAACGACAGGATAGCATGATGAAGCCTGATTCTATGTTAAAAAATCAGAAAACTTCTTCATTGTTAAGAGAGAGGAAAGGGTGTTCATTTCCTCAGCTCAAACTTATGGTTTCTCTAGAAAATAGAGATTAGACACAATGCAAGGCTATCAAATTTACAATTACAACAAGAAGGGAGAATAATTAGATAATTTCTAGGTATTAATAAATTCATTAATACTTCCCGCCAAACAGCAATTTAGATTATTATTTTAGCTGGCTTTCTTTTAAAGATAAACAATTCTAAAATTGAAATAAAGTTCGGGTTTTTATGTGATTATTTAATACCTTGTTTTTTAAAACCCAAATCACATATGCATACTGACTAATGAAATTAGAAACTTACTTCTTTTAATTTGAAATCAAGAAGAACTACTCTAGCTTTCATTGCAATTCAAATTATTTCATAGTTCATTATACGTGTTCTTCCGTAATAATTTAAAATTCAAAATGGCAGTAATATATATATTTATTTTCCAACTCTAGTAATTTTATTGTATAGGGTTTTAAATTTAAAAACCCCAAAAATTATGCAACAATTTTCACTTGAATTTTACATGGTGGTTACTTTTTAAGTTCAGATTTTTCAACGTTTCAATTTTAATTTGTCCGTATGGTATTTACCATGTCTAAAATGAAATGATATATTTAATTTATATTATATTTTCGTATCGTGCGATTAAATTAAATTTTTTCTTATAAGAATTTGACTAGTTTCAGCATTCATGAGGTAATCCTCAGTAATTGTCGGGAAAAAATAAACATATAATGATTTTCAGATCTGAAATGTTAGGTTTCATACACCTTCAACAAAAAATCAATGAACATAGGATATTTAAATGTTTTTAACTTCCCAGTTCCCTATGGGAAGTTATTGTAATGGAGTCGATTTTGCGAATCCCAAATTTTGACATATATCCACGTTTTAAGGTCTCTAGAATCCAAATCCATCGTTTTTAGAGAGATGTCTGTGAGTGTGTATGTACGTATGTGCGTATGTGCGGATGTGCGTATGTACGTATGTGCGTATGTGCGTTCGGAATATTTTTCGTCTCGATTATCTCAAGAACCAAAGATCGAATTGACGTGACCGATTTCATTTGACGCGTAATCACGTAACTTAAAACTGAATGACTTTTCAGCAAAATCGGTTAAGCGGTTTTTATTTACGATGAAAAAACTGAAAAAACGACTGAAAATTGCTTATTTTTAAACTGTTGATACGCAGTATTAATTCGTGCAGATACCAAATACCTTCATAGTAATGTCATTATTGTGCGTTTTAGCAAAATTGTGATCAAATTGGTAAAAAATGTTATTTCAAAAAAATAAAGATTAATTTATGAAATTCCAAACTTATATTATCAGGTTTGGGTGAATGGGAGTAGAGACGCTAATGCAGTTAATAATTGGATATTGTTATAAATAATTTAATATTGTTAATAACAATCAAATAATATTAGTTATAATTTGATATTGTATATATAAAGTCAATTATAATTTTTCAGTAACGGTCAAACATTCTTAATAACGAATGATTATTTTAAACAATAATTAAATACCCTCAATGGGTAGGATGAAGTGGAGGACAAGAAGGATGACGAGGACGAAGAGGACAAGGTTGCCGAGGTTTTGGTAGAGGATGACCAAGTGGTGGAGACGTCTTCCCCTACCAAAGCTTTTATGGTTAGATAAAAAATTGATAATAATAATAAAAGTAATTATATTAATTTACAATAAAAATGTTTAATAATAGTAATTATTAATAATATTAATTAATAATAAAAGCAAATTATAGCTTTTTATTCACTCCACTGGGAAGTTAGTCGTGTTGGCCTCAAGGTTCGCACCTAGATCACATTTTTTATTTGGAATTCACGGCTCAAAAAGAAATCCTTCAAAATGGCGTATGAAATTCGTTGCCGTATTATTCGAAAGATCGTTCCGAATGTATGTTCAATCTGCTTGTATGATAAATCGCACTCAATTCGTCTGATATCTGTAAACTCTTCACATTCATAGGTCCTTTTACTTATGTCTAGTGCCACATATTTCACGAATCCTCAAGAAAACACGATCGGAAAGTGAGCAGTTTAATTAAAAGACAGTGTAAATAATTTTGCTGCATATTTACACTGTCTTTTAATTGTGTTTGTTTTTTAAAAAAGAATCCAAATAAAGATACACAAAATTAAAAGGAAGTTTTTCTTTTTTAAAAAACAAGCACACGTAGTATTTTGTGAAGATGAAATCATTTACTAATATGTCTTTTAATTTCTATGGAGATAAATAGTGAATATCCCTGGTATACCAGCTAGAAATAAGGATGCAATACCGTTGATATGTTTACAATAATTAAAACACTACCAGTGATACTTTAATTTGATGTTCCGCTCTAATGATAACCAAATATCCTGGTAGCATTACTGAACATACACTATCAGAAAAGAACAAACACACAATCTTCCACGATGAATTCTTCCGGTGGCCACAGTAACTTTATCAAATAAATGCTATTTTTTAACTTTTGCCAATTATATTTTGTCACGTTGCTAGTAAGTACAATAATATTTTAACAGAATATCAATAAACAAGGTGTGGGAAACGTTCACTGTTTTCACAATCATTGTCACGTGTTGCGGTAGTTTATCCAAAATCGTTAGTGAATAATCCATCTATTGAGTGGTCATTTTTGATTGCAATCCAAAAACCGTTGTGCTTCAGTCTTTCCGATATGAAAAGATAAATTTATCAGTTATGTTTGACTTAAATATTAACATAAGAGCGATAATTACCTCGATAAATTGAAAAATTGCCAGCAGAGACTCAGTCGGATTTTTGCATCTTTCGTTGGGATCGTTGGATCTACCAAACATGTTATTTGGACTACGTTTGCCCCATCCGGGACTGAAGGTAAGCTATTGAAGAAAAGAATTTGAAACAGATTGAATCGTTTGAAAGAAAATAATTCCTATTGTTCAAATATAGACAAATACCAAACTGCAGCCATTGATTCTGTCGATTCAAATGTAAAAGGATTACCTGAGCATGGCACGTTAATAGGCAAACGAAGCACAGGAGAGCAATCACTAAAAGAGTGTTTGAAGCCATTGGATAGATTGGATGAATCAAATAGATAGCTGAAACGATCACGACTGTTCTGATTGCGATCCAAGCAGTCCGCCTATTATTTATAGTAACAATATTTGATGCTTTCATAAGGATTCATTTAATTAATACAAGGGATTGCGCAATATCCTTTGCGGGATGGTGGTTAGGGCTTATGTACATTAGTTCATCATATACCAAAGTATTTATGGAAATCATGTTAAGGACGAGCAAAGTGTTTAGTGTTGACGTATTTGTGATGGTTGCGATGATATTTTAATAGTTGCGCCATATGTGGGAAGCGCTGAGTTGACACGCGCCAGATTCATACAGGCTAATGAACGTAAGTATTTATTAAGATTTTCACGGATAGAAATTAGTTCAACAAAATTGAGAAAACTTTTCACATAAATGTAATAGGTAGTACCATAACAATTTTCAGTGCATCTATTTTCCATAAAATAGCACAAAATTTTCAATAGAATCAACCACCTTGAGCTTCTTTACTCCTTTGTCATAGATATTTCAAATGATAAAATATTTCCTTGAAAATGTATTAGTTATCCTGAAGAATTCCGCGCATGCTGAAACTAGCATATTTTTTAGAGATTCAATGGTGTAGCTAGATTGGGTAACAGACGATGCGGAAGTAGATGGTGTCACCGACTTAAAGTTGTTAAATGTTTTTTTAACAAGCAATCATAGCCCGCGCATAAATTCTCACGAACTAAAACATTGCTCGGTTATCATTTACTGATTGATCGGTAAAGGAAACAAAGTAAGACGAATCACATTCTAAAGATTGGCTAAAAGTAGCGTCATAGATACTTATCACCAGCACCGGATTAAGAGTTTTTGAGGCCTGGGGCTAAATTTCTATGGAGCAATAATTTCAAAGAATTTATATGACCCTTTTCAGTATTTTTTAAAATTTTATGTACAACACCATGTTCTTGCATTGTGTCTTAAGTAATTTAAAAAAATAAATAAGATGAAAATATTGCTTCTAGACCCGGTTAACAGCTCGATTGTTGACCCGTCTATTGAAAATAGTGCCTTGCGGTGACCATCAGTATTTAGAAGTTAAAGACCTCCCTAGTCTGGCACTGTTTGGTTGACCACTAAGAGCAATCTCTACACTGTTATTTTTTTCCACCGAAAAAAACATTCATTACTTGTTTCAAGATTGTTAGTTTTGAGCATCACAGTCATTTCTTTATCTTTTTTTCCGTAAGAATACGCTGACTGATTAGAACATTACAGCTAGAATCATTCTTCGGCTCCTCTAAAACTGAAATTTTTCGTTGTACCATAAACATTGGTCTATCGCCATGTTTTAGGCTTGAATTTGTTTGGAAGCTCTGAGTCAGTACGCCGTCAATGCTGATAAGACAATCAATAAAAAAATTCATTGGTGAAATTAGAGGTTTTAGATTTAAATATTTCACTGGTCCATTACTCCAAGAAAGTCTAGTCTACGACTCCCTTACAAGTCCACCAAATATGCCATGCAACGCTGACCTTCTGCATTAAACATCTGTACAGACTCATATATCATTGCATGACACAAATCTCCGTGAAAATGTGAACTTCGTTCAAGAGCCGACGCATTTTTATGAATGTCAATTACTAGAGAATCAATTTTTCGAGCTTCTTAACCTTGCCAGTTGCTGTCAGAAGACACTTATTGTTGTATTGGATACTTCCATGCTGTAGCTCAAATATAAATCTATTGTTACAGCTAGATTACCGTTATTCATGGTTGCATTGCTTTTGCGAACAAAAAGAACCTCTGATTTTAATTCGACCCAACCATTTGTGACCAGTTGTTTTCAATTCTGTTTATGAACGAACTAAGAAAATGACAGTCAGACGGTTTGATGACATTTAGCTTGTCCCAACTCTATGGTCCATTCGATTTGACAGTTTGATTTGAAAATTCAAAATCTCTTTAATGTAACAACTCAACTAAAATAAATTTCAAACGACATTCACAATTTAACAGATTTTTAGTGCATTACTTTTTATGTTTGATTAAAACAGGATTAAAATACTAAATAAGTTTGTAATATTCTATTCTTCTTAGAGGCGTGTTATGGTACACGCCCGATATTGCTAATATTACGGAGACTTTTAAAAACATAAACATAACAGACACAACCGAAATTCTTCTAGCTACTATGACGACTAATTTTTCTGTAGTTGTTTTAGCTCTGAAATATGAAAAGAAACCTTGGGATGAATGTGAACGTTTTATTTTTAAACTTTTTCAATGCTTTCTAAATAAGATTGAAGCATATCTCTCCACACCGAAAATCATCCATCCATTTCCCAAACAACATAAACAAGGTGTGTATCTAAGTACATGTACATATATGCCGTTCAATTAAATGATTCATGAGAACCAGTCAAAATGTTTTGGCAAACATGAACTATGAATCATTCTTCTTAAAGGTTGAAATTAGGTACATTTTGGCAAAAAATGTGCTTTGAAAAATTCTGGTGAATTCAATCAATTCACTAGAAAATTTCGTTATTCACCTTGAAAAGCAATGTTCCCAGTCGTTTGTACATATGTAAATTATTGAATATTTGGAGTTTTTGTTGGTTGTGAATTATATGCACATACATGAGACTAGGTCAGTATCAAATTCATTTTTTCAGATGCTCTCAAACAAGAAATGCCCTAAAATTACTCAACTGATGATAATAGTGCCGAAAAATTTACATGGGTATCTTTTGTTGGCCGACAATGGATTTGATTAGGGCCAAATTAATCTGCTTTTAGTTGGTTTGCGTGTTCGTTGTTTGATCCAATGCGAACTCTGTTTACCATCAAAATCTTGGATTAAAATCGCATTGACATTGAATGAAATCAAGTGACCGGGCAATTACTTTACAGCCAAGCTAGACATAATGCAAGCTATTTTTACTATTTTGCAGTGCCATTAGATCTCTCATTGATGTTTTCATAAACCATTTACACCGATAATTTCATATACGGGCCAAAAAAACGGACGCCATCACTTTGCGAAGCATATGTGTTTATAGCACCTATTTGAATTGTGAACCTTGGGGATTCACTGATTTCCGCACGTAACTACATAAATGTACATACAAGTGCCTCCGTAAGTAACAAATTGGTCGATTTGAGTCATAATACATGGATTTTATGAGAAGAACCAAAAAACCACGGCATTTATTTTGTTGTTGCTGTTTTAATTTTTTTCCGCTCATTTCATGCAATTATCACTTCATATGATTATTGTTGATTTGATTCGCTCACATGTGATATTATTGTTCTAATTGAATTGGACTGGATTGAATTTTACTGGTAAATAAACGGATTGTCGCAATAGTGTTCCAGTTTAGTCGCTTTCATACTTTCGAGCGTTACAAAAGTTTCGGGCTTACGCAATGATGTGGTTACAAAGAGATTTATGGTGGCTGGTTTATTTCTTCTGCATGTTAATGGTGATTCCTTTGAGCAGAGGTAAAATAGTTTTTGGACTCGAATGTTTTCAGTGATAGTTACGTGCATGATGGAGAATTCTTTCAGAATGAAGTTTATTTTTAAAGAAAACTCGACGCAAGTTCGAAGGTTATATAAATTGATTCTGCATTCATTTTGCATTCGCAGTGAACAATATGCATTGAAATACATTGACCAATCTGACTGCCGCTAAATAAATTACCTTTGCTTACATGTTTTAATTTTTATGTTCTCTGTTTGAATAACAATGCAAGTACTATTTACATATCTATAACTACGCACACATATAAAATATACACCAAATATGACTCAATTTATTGAAAATTTCAAGAAAATGCTGTGAAAAGTATTCAAGTATTTCACAAGCAAAAGATGGAAAAATTGTGCATATTTTGAATTACTAGCTAGAAAGTGTGCCTTTCAATAAGTAAACGTAGGACAGAGACATATTTTCAGAAGTCCTTTAGATAACTTCGTTTTTTATACTATACCATATTGCTAGAGCAGCCATTTTATAAAAAAATATTTGGTGAACAATTTTCGAGATATTTCATCCTTATATTTCTTAAGAAAATTCATTTCCTTGTTCGTTGTTTAAGTTTTTTGAGGATAATTTCATATGCTTGGAACTTACTTTTTGATCAAATTTTTTGACAGTTTTTAGTGGAATTTTCTGGTGCAAATCATTTCCAGCGAAATTTTGTAAAATACATATTAACTTTATAATGGACATCTAAGTGAAATTCTTTTTGTGAAACTATGACCCAGGATTTTACCATTGTTTTCCCCAATGTAAGGCGTTGATTTTTCAATTCAACCATTTCTTAAAAATTGATCACAAACATCTTTTCCTAGAAATGAAATGATTTTTTTTAACATATAAAGTTTTCTTAGTGCTTTTTTTTAATAGTTGGCACACGATACCAATGTTATAGAATAGATGTTCGTAAATTGTTACAATTTAACTGCGGTTGGTTGTAGTGGCTGCCCCTTTTATCCAATGGTGGCTCACTTAGGCCACGAGAGGCCCATTGTGATACCACAGAATATAAGGGCGGCACTAGAACCTGCGGGATGACGAGAACCATCCAGATTCTCGAATAAAGCCGGCTATGCAGCCAATGTCCAGATCAGCTACTTCCGTGAGGTTGTCTAGGAAAGGCGTGCCCAAGGTTTGCATGCGCTTCCTGGACAGCGCCGGACATTCGCACAGAAAGTGTTTAATAGTTTCTTCCTCTTCTTCCGATCTGCAACTTCGGCAGAAATCATTGAAAGGGACACCCAATTTTTCTGCGTGTCTGCCGATCAAACAATGTCCCGTCAGTACGGAAACAACGGAACTCATGGTTTCACGGCTTGTATTGAGGTGCCGCTTGGTGCGTGCCAAGTTTGCCCGGTTGTGCTACAGGTTTCTTCGAGCAACCAGGTTCCTATTCATAGCCTCCGCGTAGTACTACCTAAATCCTAGCTTTATGGAAGCTAGAGGTTGGCCCACTTCGGGGGTAAGTGTACACTCCGGAAGCTCGGTGCCAGCCTTCGCTAGGGCATCTGCTTCGCAGTTTCCCGGTATATGACTATGCTCCGGTACCCAGCAGAAAATCACTTCACAGTGAAGAGACAGCACGTTCAGTTGTGAGCGGTATTTCATAGCAATTTTAGATTAGGTATGCACGCTGGATAATGATTGGATAGCAGCTTGACTGTCAGAAAAGATGTTTAAATTTCTTATGGAAATTTTTTGATTTCTCATCCAGTCTACTGCCTTGTAAATCGCAATGACCTCTGGCTGTAAATCGCAATGACCTCTGCCCTCTGCTGCAGTGGTCTGGTAATCGGAAGGATAGTTTCAGGCCTTTCAGGCAATATATCTTGGCGGAAAGTTACAATGATGTTATATGTGAAAAGTGCAACCTAACTTAGTAGAAAATGTAAGACAGATTGTTGAATGACTGTTTGTTATTATAGCTGGCTTACATTGTGAAGTTCACGATAAAAATTTTATTTGGTTGAAAATTGACAGCCAAAATTGATTTGAATACATTTCCACTTGACTAATGATCGCAAAATTTTTCCTGATTCGGAGTGAAACTATTTACACGTTTCTCTCAATTAACTGGAAATTAGGAACTTTCGTTCGCTTGAGTTTCGCACATTAAATGATTGATGATGCATTGTGCTCGCTTGCCAAAATATTTTCATTCGATTTTCACTTTCGATGAAGTCGAACGGGAAAAGAAAACGGGAATGAACACATTTTCCAAGCATTCGTAAATTAGTCGATAAGTTTGATAACATATATACGTACGCCAAATTACATCAACATTCGCAATCAATAAAAGTAGGACTGTAGTCAAGGGACCGAAAAAGACATGCCGGTTTTTAAACCATAAACCCCTGTTTGATTTTGGAACTGAAATATGTTACCTATTATATATATATAGTGTATTGTTTCAAAAAAAAATTCATGATTAATCTACTTTACATTGGAATACCATGTTCTGTAGGTGTTGCACTAACGACTCGAACGTAACTACCAATTAGAGCATATCTCTGGGAACCGACAGCGCACTCGCTTTTGTGCAGTATCTAATTCTGATTACGTTCGCAATATCGTTACTCAACTTCATATGATATTTGCTAGCGTTTCAAGCTTGTTTTTTTCATAAAAACGGTCAGAATCATCCTCTGATCTCAAAACGCGCCAGCCAGGCATCATTTGGTGGACTTATTCCAAGAATCAAACAATTGTTCGGTGTTGAGTTGAAGCATGGACAAATCGTTTCGGTGATGGTTGCACATGTGAAATTATTTCAAAAAAATATTGAAAATGGTGTGTGCCGGCTTTTGTTTAGGAAAATTGTGTGAAGGTCGTCTTCCTGCAGTGATAGTTCGATATTGGGGTTGTGCGATCGATATATCTACTCTGGATGTTGGCATTTGTATATTAGTTGAATTTCGATGTCGACGCGAAGCAGTTGACCGGTCCGTCTAAGCTAACTTTACAAAAGCTCGTTGATAGAATTGTTGAATTTAGTGGTTGAATAGTAGTAGTTCGGTTGTTACATGTGCTGTGAACACACTTTTGAAAATGGTAGCAAGTAGTTTTTGCTTCAAACTGTACGCGTGGCCGGTGCTTTTGCACTTGGCGAAACTGAAAGGACTGTGTCCGTGGAATGCGGGAATCGTGACCAGTTTCCCATTTATTACACTAGCACCGGGCGCGACCCTGGGAACGACAACAACAACTTTTCCGACGTTCCCAACGATCCCGACATTGCCAACCATACCCACCTTACCGACAATTCCCACCTTACCGACAATTCCAACATTGCCAACAATACCAACCATCCCGACCTTGCCCACCCTGCCCACTTTGCCGACCTTGCCCCCCACCCTGCCCACTTTGCCTACTTTGCCGACCTTGCCCCCCACCCTGCCCACTTTGCCTACTTTGCCAACAATGTTGCCCGTCCAATGTCCCCCGTTCCCGCCAATATGCAACGCGAACGGCTCGCCCCCGATTGCCGGATGTCCTTGCATAGATCCCCGACAAACATTGGCATTGGCAGCACTCGTCGACGCTATACGAAGAGGTGAAGTCCTTAATGGACAACCGCCACGACTACCTGCAACGTATTATTAGCAACGAAAATTCCAAAGGCAACCGTTACACAAAAAATCACGATACCTCCATTAATACTCAATTGGCATTGCGGGCATTTAGATGGTAGATTAGTTAACCTATAGGTACTACTAACATGCTTCTAGTTAATTGTGTTGCGAGCCTCCTACGCTGTGATAAATCGAAAGAGGCTGCTGCTCAACATACATTTGACGGTTGCATCCTTTTTGAACATTCTCAATTAGTTGGGAACTACTGTTTTGAATAATTGCAATCATAGAAATTTATTGTCCTTCATAGTAACTTAACCGTTTTTTTTTTTTATTTTGAAGCCCAAAACTGCTTCACTCCTTATAACCAGTATGGATATTGCACAAAAGTCAGCCTTTGTACGCAAATCGGCGAAAGTTTTCTTCAGTTCAACACACAGTCGAATCGACAGCAAACATATAGTGATTACATAAACACTTCAGTATGTGGATTCGATGGAATCGATTTTTTGGTGAGTGATTCTGTTCTATTATTATTTTTTAATAAAATTTAAGAGAATTTTCTTATACTCAACTTATCAAAATGCAAACTGCTTAGAGTTTAGCCAATTAGGATTGATATTTATAGTTATATCTTTTGATGAGATCTTCAAGCTTGTCAATCAGTCTGTAATGAAAACTTAATTCGTTCATGAATGTTTTTCAATGTGTCTTAAATGATAATATCCTCTATTTTGTCAGTTACGATTTTTATTGTTGCTATTAAATGTTTTAGATTTAAAGCTTAACTTATTTGCGCATCTACCTTTCGTGACACAATACATCCGCTCAGTAGTATTGATTTGCGGTTACTTTATTGAATTTTTGAAAAAAGTTTCCACTCGGCTGCGTGTACTCATGCAAAAAAAAAATTCATATCAAATGATTCTTTGTCAACACATTCCATCCTAACACTCCAAGTGATTTAGCTAAATCGGACAGCACTTATGACGTGACTAAGTGAATTTGTTCACATGATAACTTTATGGTACCAGCTATTTTTTGCGGGAGTCTTAATTAAGCAGAAAAAAATTGTTTGTGCGAAATTAACATTTAAATGTGCACACACAACTTTTTCGAGGTAAAAAACACTATTTACCTGAAGAATAAACCAATTTAAATAGAAATGAATCGATTATACTGTACATTTTCGTAATTTAGGTTTGTTGCCAGAATTCCGGGGGAGCTGTTGCTAGCAATACGATCAACCCCATAAATCAAGGATTCTCTAACAGCGCTTTGAATCCGGCCCAGCCGAGTAGATCGGTGTTCCAGTTCGGGTCTTTGGATGGAAGCGCACCGGGAGGCTTTTCCACATACGTACCGCCATTCAATCCGAGCTATCCAACCAACATTTTCCCAACAGCGCCAATTGGGGTGGTAAACCCAATACCCGGTCAATATTTTTTATTTCGGGAAAATATTTGTGGTTTGAGCAGTACATCAACGAACAGAGTTGTCGGGGGTATGGAGGCACAAAGAGGTAGGTTTTTGGGATATTTTGAACATAAATTCACATTCTAACTACATGCATTCCAGAGAATTTGTATTTTTGATAATTCCAGTATTAAATTTATTGAAAACATTCAACTGAGACAAGTAAACTAGGAAAAGATATGATTGCAACTTTGATAGACATTCTGAAATCTTTGCAGGTGCCTACCCTTGGATAGCAGCTCTCGGGTACACTAGTCAAGTACCGAGAGTACCACGATTTCTCTGCAGTGGCAGTCTCATAACACAAAGACATGTATTAACGTCGGCGCATTGCGTCACGAATGATTTGTACATGGTTCGGTTAGGGGCGCATAGTATAAACATTAACAACCAACCCGGGACTCGGGAGGTGCAAATCGAACGGAAAATCCTACATCCAAGCTTCGACTCGCGGACGATAACGAATGATGTGTCCATATTGAAGTTGATTCAAGATGTTCCCATTACAAGTAAGCAAGGATATCTAATGCGAATGCACGCAATGATAGATAATCGAACGCAATTTTAGATACGATTCGTCCGATTTGCTTGCCAATTACCGAACCTATTCGCTCGATGGACTATACCGGCTACAACCCATTCATAGCTGGATGGGGTGCGGTAGTGTTTCAAGGACCAGCTTCAAATGTGCTGCGAGATGCTCAGGTGTCAGTTGTAAACTTGCGAGCCTGCGAGGCGAACTACCGGACGAGATTCCCAACAGTCGCTCTTGGCAATGATGTGAGTTCCATTGAATTTTCCTGACATTCAAAAGTGTAAAAAAAATTCCCCAATTTTCATCAGATAATTTGCGCTGGTGATGGTTTTCGCGATGCTTGTCAAGGCGATTCAGGAGGTCCTTTAATGTTGCCAGAGGTAAAAAAATGTTTTTTTTTTAATTCAACGCGATTTTCAGCTTCTTTCTTTCCGCTTAAGCTTTCACCGGATAGGACGCGGTATAATTTTTATTTAATTGGAGTTGTATCGTATGGCTACGAATGTGCTCGTGCTGGTTTTCCTGGAGTTTACTCGAGGGTGTCGTCATTTATTCCATGGATTGAAAGTCAACTGAATGTTTAGGATGCTGAGTTCCATTTATTTAGGATTAGAAATAAAGTGTTCTCTATAATGTTAAGTAAGATGGCTGGTTTGTTGTAGTGACAACCCTATTTTCCCAAGAGATGGCTCAATTTGGCCCCAAAAGGCTCATATGTTAAGTAAGATACAATGAAGATGTTTGATTTATGTAGATTTCGCGAAATGCATTTTTATTGGGACCTTGTATTTGATGGAAGATTATATTCGGAATTAGTGAAGAATACCATGAACTATTTCCAAAATGTCTTTGAAATACGTTATTTTAATCGAATCTCGCCCACTTTACGAGAATACTTGGCGTTCTTGATAATCCAAATATTATTTGATAAACTCCTAAAAAACTGGACTTGGAAACAAATTTCATTTGCCGGGCTTTAATTTTCTTTAATAAAATAATAATAATGTAATTGTTACTACGTTCATAAAGTAATTCAATTTAAGAGGGTTTTAATCAATGTTGGTTAATTAAGTAAGATAGCTTTAGATTTGGATTTCCTTTCATGATAATTTTAGTCGCATAAATCAATTCATTATTAGAATACAAATGCAAGTAAATACAATTTAATCTGCATGCATAATATTTCCAACACTTTGTGCAAGGTTGTATATTTTTTTTAGTCGATTTTTCAGTAGCACTAATCAAAACTAATTGCGGTGCGCTGTGCACGAAGATAAATATCTGTTTATTGGCGGCGATTCAAGCTGGTTAATTAATTCCCATAATTATACACTCTTGTTGGTGCAACAAATTAAAAACTTGAACATGCTCTCACCCACATATGAAAGCGTTGTAACTTAACAGAAACGTGAAAATCTTTATCTGAGCGAGTGTAAGGTCACATCAGTTTGTTTTGAATCTTCATCGAATTTCGGTTACTATTACGAAATTGATTGGGTCAATTTAATTTAGAAGACATCCATTAGCACAGTTAATTCAAAATATAGTTAACCAAGATCAAATGGCCTCATATATAATGCATATGAATTTCAAACTCGTTTCCGATTACATAATCAGAGTAAAGTAAGAGTGATGTCCCTCAACAAAATGAATTTCACCTCACGCAAGAACATTCAAAAGAGTTTTTTTCCGCAATTTGATATTGCATCGGAGAGTTATTTATTTTGCGATACAAGATTATTGAGTACATGTCCTTGCTTGGCAGCATAAATTCCACACCCGACGCGCTTTTGAGTCCATGAAAGTTTGCAATTTGCTGGAACTTGTTTCTGATTGTTGGTGAATCCCCAACTTAAATATCTCTTATAAAATTGATATGATTCACATGGAATTGCTGATTGGAAAAAAACCCTGCAACTTGATAGCATGCAGAAAGGAGTAAGACTCATCATCAAATTTCGGGATATGAGACAAATCTTTAGTTATCTTGCATTTTCCAGGATGACCAATTGAAGACTGTCGTATCCGGTTTGGGTTATTATTTCAATGAATCTTTGTGAATTTTTATTGAGTTTAAGATATTGTGCATACGCTCCAAATCACGACTTGGGTTTTTACATCATCAAAAATTGATTGCATTGGGTGGTCCTGAATTCCAGATGATATCGTCAAGCATTGAAGGAAATGCCTAAATACAAGATTGAAGATTGTTCTCTGTTGAAATCTTTGATGAACGTGGATAAAACAACCACATACTTCGTTGCTGTTTTTTTTCAACATGAATTTGTTTAATTGGGTTTCACATAAATTATTCTATAAAATGATTCTGGCGCCTGATACTCCCTTATATAAAATACTTTGGCAAAGATGATGATCTTCGATTAGATACAAAACTATTTCACGCGCTGACTAATTCAAGGTATGTCGTGGATCGCTTGTCACTAATAAAACACATTAACTTCGGTACTTTTTACATTTGCTTCTTGGTATTTTGCGGGAAGTAAATGAGTGGCGTCTATTTGGCTTACAGAGGATATCCATTAAACGACAGTAAGTGAGTGTTCAATGTATAAATTATAATATGCTCTACCTACATACCTACGTATGTATATCTTCAAGCATTAGTATGTGATAAGATGAAAAGTATCTCGGATTGCATCAAGCCTGGCGCCAGTATCTGTGCCAATGAGCTAACTAAGCTATTAGATATATTCCATTGGCTTTGAAACGTTAGGTTACGCATATTTTCTGAGAAAAAACGCATTTACAGTTTTATAGAAAAACCAGATGAAAGAAAATCTCTATCAAGGTGTTTTTGAGCAAATAGTTTTTCTTTGATACATATTTATAATAAGGAATGAGTAACACAATATTGGAATACGGCAAGAATTTAATGGTAAACATGTTTTGCAAAATATTTTAAAATTACAATCGATGCAAGGTTTCGATTTTCATATAAAAGAAAATATCATCACCAGTTAATGGTGAACAAGCTAAATAGCAAATAAAAGTGTCTACGTCATCCAGAACGAAAACATATTATTTTTTATGAAATCCTTACCATCAAAGGTATGATCATTTGTTTTCGAGTCAAGATTGACCACTGAAAGAATTCGTGCTTCGAATACATTTTAGAACGTGACTTCACTTTTGACTGTTGACCAACTCAGATTTAAGTATAAATTTTGAATTCAGAACAAAGCAAACCATCACTTTTGTATTCGTTGATGATTTTGCATTCAATCAAGCGTTGAAAATCGATCAGTTTTATTGGAGGGGCTTCGAATGTCTAATTTCACCCTCGTCTTATAATCGAACAGCTATGAAATGATGAAGAGATCATATTCTTCTTTTAGATTTATTTTAAAGCAAAAAATGATGATTCGTTCAAAATGTTTTCGCAACTCTTTTATCTTTCCTCGTAATCAAATAAATGGACGAAATACAAAGTATCTGAATGAATCGATAGACAAAACCATTTCGTCAATCCATTTCTCGCATTGGCTTTGTTCACGAAAAGATAATTATTTTGCCTAGATGGTGAAGAGTTAATTATATTTTATGTGGATTGCACATCGCATCAATTTATATTGAGGATAACCTTTTAGGAGACCAAATCTAATGAGTGTATAGGGTTCATAGTCGTTAATATTTTCTTTATAACCATTCAACCGAAAATTACATATTGCTTGTTTTCTGATGAATATTTCGTTTCGTCAATGCAAAGTACACGCCACTTCCCAATTACGGATGTAAAAGATGTAAAAAGTATAAAAAGCCTCATTGAAATTGACCATCGATGACCCTATAGCGAATCATCAAGGGCGATGGTGTTGAAATTCTGCATTTTGATATGCTCGTCAGCCAGCATATTGTTTCAATATAATTCTGATTCATTTGAAGTGAGCTTATTTTATAGGCTCAACCCATGAATACCATGTCGCAGGTTAGATTATTTTGCATACCAAATCTCAATATATAGTATTTCAGGTGGTTCAAACGACCTAAGTCCATCAGAAGGTGAATGAATATCATTTTGTGTTGGATGGAAGAGTTTTGATGTGATTTCCAATCGAATATTTGTCCAGATAGTACATATTCGTCACTAGTTGCCAGAAGATTTGAAAATTCTGGACTTGGAATAAATTATTTGTGGTTGTTCAAAGTTGAATTTCGGCTACTAAAATTCGAGCTGAAATTTTTATTGATCACTGACACAATACTTAAATCAAATGATACAAATTTGATACGAAAGCATTTGTAAAGAATCTAGTTTAAAAAAATAAAATTACGGATATTTTCTGCTACAATTTTGGATTTTGGGCTATGCATAATTTGGAATATTTAATATCTTGAATTTTCAAAAAACGGATTTCTTCCTAGAAGGTGTATCAAAACTTGGTATTATATGCATTGCTATTTATCAATACCATATCATATCAAGGGTGTTAGCTCAATAAATGTGCAAATCTCATGAAATCAAAATCAATAATGGCAATATAAATTCGGGGTTGTCTTCACTGTTCTGCTTGAAATAAAAGTCATTCACTCATTCAATTAATTGTTTTCGTTTAGAGAACATGTTCACAAAAACTCACTGAACTCGCACTGCTGTCTATAGGTTTACGTTTTCCCGGCTACTCAAAGCTAGAAAATTTCATAGCACGTCATTCGGCAATACAGGGTGCGCAATCTTTTGTGTCGGGATGTAAACACTTACTAACTATGAAAAAAACCCAATATTTATATATGTATGAGGCATTTTTATTCAATTTGGTCCTTTGCAATTTATTTTCACTACTTTTTGAATACAACATGAATTTAGTGGCCGCCTTTATTGCCCAAAACAAAATGTGCCCTTTTGCTTCATTTTCCATTACCTTTTCGAGCATCCCGGGCGTTATAGTGAAAAAGTCGATACGAATGTTTGCCTTCGGTCATGCTCTGAGGCTTGCTGGCGTACACTTTGCTTTTCAAAAAGCCCCTTCAAAAAGAAGTCCGAAGACGTCAAATCTAGACATCTGAGTGGCCACTCAATGTCGCTTTTTTTTGACTTCAGGCGTCTAGGAAATTTTTGTTGCAAAAACTAATTTTTTTGACCATTCTCGATGTATATCGTCACTATTTCGGCACGTTGTTTCGGTGCGAAGCGATTCATGGTTCAAATTGTACTGAATCTCATCGAATCAATCGGTGTGACAAATTTCAAAGTTAGAAAGTGTTTAACAAAAGATGGCGCACCTTTTAGATGTCACCATTTGTATCTTTCTTGCACCATATTCAGTTTTGCGCGCGAAATTCAATTAATGGTGTACAGGTTTTTAATCATGTAGGAAATCTTTCGTTTTCCGGGATGAAAAGCGTCTTTTTTGTTGATTCAGAATACACAGTACCACCACATTGCAAAATATTATCCAAATTCCTTCAGCAGTTTTTGGGTGAATCGTGCAAAGGCAGACATACAGACAGACAAATAGTCAAAAAGACGGATAAAAATATTAAATTTGGTTTTTTATTTTCTTCTAAATAATCTGTCAGTTATGTTCTTGCTTCATTAAATTCAATATACAGACGGCGATTCTTCTCGAGTTTCATTATAGTATTTATAAGTATGAATAGGATTTAATACGATTGAATGAAAATTAAATGATGGACTGGTTTCTACTTATGAATTCCTTGAAGTTCAATTTTTTAGTAAAAATAACGTCGATTCCAAATTTGGATTTAATTGATCAAGGGCAACGTATGGATTTATTTGTATGTTTTAAAAAGTGAATAAATTTATTGATTTTATCTTAAATGCTTATATTGTCTAGCAATAAGACGAAAATGTTTTGCAGAAGGAAAAAGTTTTGAAATTGCAGATCATTAAGACTTCTGCAGATATGCAAGATTTGCGAGTGGCCAGGAAAGAAGAAATGTTTGACGCCATTGTGTGTGTGTGTGTGTGTTTTTAAAACTAAGTCCAGCATACTCAGCAGAATAGAGCTCATTTCACATTGCATAATAATTCGCACTGCAATTGCAATTTGAAGGGGTGGCGTACGTGATGTTTTTCATTTAGGAAGATAGAATGAAATTCTAATTAAATGAGTTTCAATGATCCGATCGATGAATTTGGAGAAATAAAAGAGTGAAAAGCAGGATTTTAATACAGATTATTAGGAATAATATTTGATACAACAATGTCTAGAAATTCAAGTTCAATACTATACTACATATATAATCAGGAAAAATACAGTTTAAACTCTTTCAAGATGACTTTCTTCTAACCACAACCGGTGCTATAAGTGTGATAGCGATGCAGACTAGTAGAACTCTAATTGTTCTGTTAATCGTATAAACATACAGATGAAACTTCTAGGCTTGCTTATTGCTTCGATCGTACGAAAGATAAGTGACATACCTGCAATACTTCATCACATTTCTATCTTCACATAGATCAATCACTTGCACCGTTTTCACCCCTTCAGCACTAAGCCACCTTGCACTCCAGATTGCGCGAAGATCCCCACCACCCCTGAAGCTACTGTGCTAATCACTGTTATTGGTATACCCACTGTTGGTGGGTAAAGTGTATGGCCTTGAAAATACTAATGTTACCAGCATCAATGGTTGCTGTTGATATGAATTTTAAATATGGTATCTATTTCAGCAGCATGGTCAAGGCGTTATTTTATACAGGTTGTAACTGCTGTAGCGAGAATGTGTTTCTGGTTCTCAAAGCAAGGTTTTACAGAGTCATTAAGGATTTCTTACAGATGATTATTTAAAATATTCTAGAGCAGCTAAACGTAGAGTTGGTAATATCTACAACTGACCAATTCAGAGAATGACCAGTTTTCGAAGCAAGCCACAAAACTTTTAAAATAAATTTCGCAGTCGGACGAGCGGCAGTGTGTTTTGATAAGTAGCCGCGCGCGTGTGGTGAAGCCTCTTTACTGTGGTGCTGTGTTACTGAGAGTGGTTGTTAATTAGCCACACAAATCTGCCCATTAAAATCTTCAAGATTGTTCAGTAAATATTCCCACAAATATAAATCTGTGCAAGTGTCCTATAATTAGCGTGTCGTCAGCGTATTCCTGAATTGATGGTGAAAAAGTGAGACAAAAATGAAGATACCGATTTTGGTGTTGTGCCTGTGTACACTAGTTTCTTCGGGTCTTTCAGAACGTGTTAAACGACAAGGTAAACAAATTCTTCCAAAAATGAATTTATGTTCAACACCTTCTTGGTGATAGTACGGTTATCATATAATCAAGTGTCCAAAACACATCCATACGATTTAATTTGATTGTTAATGGTGCGTATGATGGGAAATTCAAAATTAAAGTGAAACAGTAGAACAGGTTACTGGCCTAAGTCTTTCGTTTCAATTTTCCTAATGTTAATGAATTTGGTTTTGTTAATCGATTTGGTAATTTTCCAAGGTCAATATGACGAAACTAAACAAAATATGTATTATAGGTTTTGTGCATGTTTGTTGAATTCAAATCGGGAGCTAATAATGTTGGCAGTTTGTTAATGGGACTGCATTTTCAAGTGCAAGATTGTATCCGGGTTCGCTAGGCGTTGGGGTACGAGCAGTGTTTGCTGTATTGGTTTCTGGATTTGTCATAATTTTCTGAATTTTTTTTTCAGTTTCGATTAACACTGTTGTTTGAAATAAGTAGATAGTTTCCTCCTACTAGTGTTTTTCCTAGAATTTTTTAACATCAAAGTAAATTTAAGGCAAAATTACTTGACCCATAATGAATGGTTAGCATATGCCTAGAAAAAGGTCAACAAGTCAATTAAAATTTCCATCTTATTTAGCCCAACTTATGGCATAGAAGCTATCAAAACCAAAATACCAAGAGTCGCACCATAAAATCAAAGATTTGACATTAAAGTTCAAACAAGATTTACATGTGTATCGTTCAAGGTGTATTCAGATCATTTTTTTGTGAAAATGAATTGAAAGAAATTTTGAGGTGATAATATAAAAAGAAAAGATTATTTTCCGTTTATTTTTACTACGTAACTGAATATTTCAGTTGATTCTGTGAGATGTTGGGTGTTTGACGATAATTTGAAATTACAACATAAAATGATTATTTCCTAGTGGCATAAGTGGTAAATTTTCAAAGCAAAAACGCTCAAAGCAATGCAAAATGTTGACATTCTTTGATCTGCAAATATTTCAGATATAAAATCATAATATTGCCTTTAGGAAGCTTGATGAACTAATCAAATTTACTTATTTTCTTTAGTAAAATCTGTTTATAATCACTTTCAAGAAACACGAGCCAATCTCGTTACAGCAAAAATATTTTATCGATAATGATCAAATTAGAAACTAGAATAAATTTTCAAATGTCCAATGTAAGAACGAATTGTTATAATAATCTTCAACACACATATTTACTTATATTTGAGGTCACTAAGCGTTGTTATCTTAATTAGCAATCGTATTATTTCCGTGATCGCCTAATTGTGCTATTTTGGTGAAAAAAATTAAGCTAATCTACTTCCTGTTCTGCAATTATTATTAGGCAAAACAAATGAAAATGATTTGAAACTGATTCCAGTCAACAAAAATAGGAACAAAAGCTTCCTACATTATAGTTGTTAAAACAACATGAAAACGATTAAATTTACTGATGAAATCAATTCACGATACTTTTTGCCTGAGTTAATCCTTCAATGTATTTAAAAATATAGATACACAGCTTCAGCTACGCGATTTATAAGGTGCTTGTGATTCAATATGTAAAAAAACATTTGCAGATTAGTTTGTGGCATTGGTGCTTGATAGAGAAAAAAACGTATAAGAGAGGTTTAAGCAGAAGTCTTTATCTATTCTTAAAAAACTAAACAGCTTTTTAAAAAACCTTTTGATTAGGTTTAGAACGAATCAAGCTAGTGATTTTTGAAAAAAAAATCTTTTGAAATTTTTTCACACTCTTCAAGTAGAACTATATCAACGTTGACATCTTTCAAATCGTTTTCTGGACAGATTTTTGTTGTGTTGTTTGCTCAGCTATTCAAATACATGTTACTGCATCAACTTTGATGTTTTTTATATTTCATTTGATCATCTAAGAGCACGTAATAGAAATGATTGAGCCGTCGTCAAGGTGAAAGACGTAAATCTTAGCAGTTTTGAACTTGGCTTTGACTAAAAAGTCGATTAAATTGACTCCGTTCCAAAAACGAATAGTTGGGTTTTTCTTGCCTTTTTAAGACTCATCATCATCATAACCCTTATCACGAACTACGAAATGTTTATGCCAAAACCGGCTAAGTTTTTGTTTAGAATTGACCAGCGACCAGTGCATGTTACCTCGAAAACACTATCGTGCTTGGAATACTTGCTAACTATTTTGTTGGTAACAAACTTGCTATTGGACAGGTCATATTTGAATGGCGACTTCAAGTTTTGTGTGTAGAGAAGAGTACGGTTATTGATATTGTCTCGCCATTTTGAAATTTGAAATAAATCTGATGGTCAGAAAAGTCGATAACAATTAAGAAATTTTTTCTTGAAAATGCAATCAAAGAATGATTCAAAATATTAATTACATTACATAGACTTGACGTAATTTATGTCATAATCTAATTTATTTGATTAAGACAAAAGATATTTTTATGCAGGCTAATCATTGGATTCTTCAACAACGCTCATAATATTTTTTAGATGTATGCGCTACGTCTTGTCGTTAATAGCCTAGTTCTTCGATCCGTAAATTAATTTGTTGATATCACAGCTTTCTCAGCAATGAATCCCTTCGTAAAATTGTTAACAATTCAAAATCCTTGAGCAAGTTCAATCCAAACAAAATGGTAGGCTGGTCTGTAATAGCAACCTACCAGATCTTGCACTCTTCGTTGTGTAATCAAATAGTTTCATTGGTATGACCGTATGAAAAAATTATCACCATTACAGCATGGCAAACTGTTTTATTTTTTTTAAATGTCTCCTTTTTTAAACAGAAACAATGTGTGGGATTAATGTGGTTATCTGGTCAGATAGTACTTTAACACCACGGCTTCTTAGGCATGGGCTACCAAAAATCTCGTACCAAGACCCCCGAACATGTACTAGTCAGTAATCCACGTTGAAGCATGAGCACTGCTTTTCCGTGTCAGGTATCAGTTTATCCAGAGCTTGCACGGAATCCTTCATATCGCTGGTACGGATCAAACCCATCATCATCCCTGCTGCTCTTTGGAGCGCGGCTTCCCTGTTTAAAACACAACAGAACGCCTATGCACCACAATACAGAAGAATTGGCGAATAGCTTTCGGTTCCAAACTGTACTAATAATGTTAGTACCCGCTTTGGGTATTAACCACAGCCAACAAGTTGCAACCAAATTGGTTCCTCATCGACAATGAAAAATCCCTGGGGTCCCAGATTCTTCGATACTAGTATACCCCAGGTAAGGATTCGTGGTTGTGCAAACACAGCCATTTCAATTGAGTCCTGTAAGCAAAACTCCAGATCAATCACCATTTCTAGAGTAGGTCATCTTTTAAACCATTTTTGAAATATATGGCATAATTGTCATCCCTTTGACTCAGACATTACGTGATGAAAGGAAGGATTATCTGAGAAGAGTCAGAAACCCTCTTTCATCGCACTTGCTTGTAAGAATTCTCCTACCTGCTGTCGATCAAGTACATACTAACCATCTGCTATGCGACACATCCAGACACTCTTTCTGCAACGTATTAGGTCAGCTAATTTTTGAAGGCTGAGGCTGGTGGTGCCTCCCTTATCCGTTTTCTTCCCCATCTAGCGTTGGAAAGCGAAGTTTGCTTTTAAACAGTAACAATACATTCTAATGGTAACTTGTGTACTTCTAGCACGGTCAACTGGTAAAACTGTCCACCCAATTTCTCTAACTAATGCCGCACAAATTTATCTTGATTATCTTCTGTGCAATAATCAATTAAATTAACTGAATTTTTTGATAGAGATTATCACAAGTACAGTCTAGATAGAAACTCTAGCAATTCAAATTATTTTTAAATAATACACTCATTTTGTTAAAGTTAGGTTCCCTGAACAGCCATCGCCCTCCACTCTCCTACAGTCCACCTTAATCAATCTTTAAGCTCTACCAATCAACCGACAAACAGTCGCACTATAAACTGTTGGTAGATACAAATTTTAGCAGACACGTGATAACAGCAGATTCTTTTCGGGGATGCCCATTTGCGTGAAAGGTTCCTGTTGGACAGGTTTATGTTCGGCTACACATATGGACGTTGTAAGTTCAACATTCGGAACTGAATAAATTACATTCACATATTTGTGTGTGTGTCCATCTGGTTGACCTCTTGGTTTTTGGAAGTGCATGGTGTCGGTGTTCTTCGATTCCAGCCTGGTATCTCCAAGCGATTTATCGCAAGGTTCGCTTGAAGCTATTCGCATACGAATAAAGCTTAAAGATATTGACCACACATGAACTTGTCGTAGATCAAGGGCATTGTTAAGCATTCCATGATAACGGTTTGGCACAGTTTTTTTGTTACAACGTAATCCGACCAATGTGTTTGGAAGTTTACTTCTTATTCTGATTTCTAAAGTTACTGTTATAGAAATTCTGATTTAAATGAGACGCTCCGAATATGTGCTTTGCTAATTTAACTATAAATCAGAAGAACTTTGCGGATGTTTCGATCGTGCCAAAAGAACTTGAAAACGGACCAATGTCTGTTGAAGCATGAGTATGGATTACCACCATTGAGATTCATTTATTATGCACCTTGCGCACCCTGTCGAATGAACGTTTGCGTTTATTATTGGCAAGATTTGATGATGAATAATGCAAAATGTTTAGATCGATGGTAGGTCCGCATTGAAATAGTTGATGACGTTCGTTCTAAATCTAGCCAATTGAGTCAGATGAGTGCAGCTGGTGAACTCATTCGATAAATGAATATTTAGTAGCTTCCCGATTTGCAGAAGTAGCTTAGTACCTCTCAAAGGTCTTTTTTATTGGCAATAAAAAAGTTATTATTAAATCAATCAATTCTTAACATGTCTGGGAGATTGTCTTATTTGTTGTATAGAAATGGTTACGAGGTTGACGATGGTTCTCCCTTGATATAGTGAACTAACTACAACAGTGACATGAGCCAGGACTAATCCTTTCTATTGAATTTTCCAGGAAACCGTTGTTACACACCCGACAACTACATTGGACTGTGCGTACCCCTCCCCAACTGCCCGAATCTTCTACAGTTGTTTGCCAACAATAACGGTTCGCCTGAAGTGGTGAGGTTTTTGAGACGCGCACAAAGAAGCTGTGGCAATGTGGTGTCAAGAGGTCAACCTGTGGTAAGCATTCCGTTCATTTAGCGAAGAAAATTTTGAATCAAATTGACGTTTTACTAAAGATTTGCTGCTCGCAACCTGTTGACAACGTTCAAGTACGTCCTGAACCGACTGAGCCGCCATTCTCCGTGAATCCCAACAATCCATTCCTTCCGGGTCAAAACGGAAACCAACAGGTACGGCCGGAAACACCAGCCCCTGTCACCCAACCGCGCCCTGTTCCTACCACGCCACCAGTTGTGACCAGTCCGCCGCCATCCACTACCACGCCGGTTGCTACTAGTCCTAGCAACTCTCTGCTTACTGGCCAGGCTGGAGGTTTGCAGCCAACCACTAACACACCAATACAAAACCGAGCTAATGACTGCTTTGGTCCTGACGCCAGGCAAGGCTCTTGTAGAGGTAAGTCAAAGATGGAATTTACGAGAGTACAATCTGCAAAACATCGCTATTTTTACACACGTAGGCTTAACTGAATGTCCGGAGCTTCTTACTCGTCTGCAAAACAATCCAACGGATCAAAGTTTTGCCCAGTTCCTCCGTTTATCAAATCAAATATGCAATGCAAATCCACCGATTATTTGCTGCCCCAACGCTGCTTCAGGAACAGGTGGTTCAATTGGGCCCCGGATTCCGATAACAGCACCGACCATCAAACCAGTCCAAACCAGTGATGCGCGACTCTTAACCCCCGAAGAGGGTTGCGGTCAATCCGGAGTTGCACACAGAAAAATCGTGGGAGGATATCCTTCGCAGCTGGGCTCGTGGCCTTGGCTGGCCTTGATTGGATATGAAGATACTACTGGAATAGCTTTTCGTTGCGGAGGATCGTTGATTACCAAAAGGCATGTCGCCACAGCGGCTCACTGCTTCAATCGAAATCTGTAAGTATTATTGAATTAAAAAGATCAGAAATAACTGACTTACTAGTCTGATAAAGATTTGAAGTTATTATTAAGAGACGAGTCCTTATGGTTGGGACAATTTTATGTGTTAAATCTTGCGAGCATGATTTTGATTCTCCCTCTTTTGCAGTCGTATGGTCCGTTTGGGTGAACATGATATTGATAGCAAGACCGAGACCCAACATGTTGATGTGAATGTCGTACGGACTGCACGTCATCCTGATTATAACGCGAGGAATGGACACAGTGATGTCGCCGTCCTGTATTTGGCGAATGATGTTACCTTCACTGACACCATCGGCCCCATCTGCGTTCCTGACAAAGTAAAGTTTGCATCCCGCTCGCTTATTGGCTACACTCCGTTTGTGGCTGGTTGGGGAAGGACCAAAGAAGGTAGTAGACTGTCTAGTCCTCTTTTGATGTGATAAATGAAGCATTGCTTAATCAGGTGGTGAATCCGCGAATGTACTGCAAGAGGTGCAGCTGCCCATTTTGAGTAATAACGAATGCAAGGAGCGATATCGCGCCCAAAATCGGCTAGTGACAGAGAATCAATTTGATAATGCCATTGTCTGTGCTGGAGTGTTGAGTGGTGGAAAGGATACCTGCCAAGGAGATTCGGGCGGCCCACTTATGTTGCCTGAAGTAAGTTTTGATAAATGGATTAAGTATTGCCCATCAGAGGTTGGAGGTGGTTGCACAGATATGTGTATTGACAATATGAAACTATTCCTCTATCCGTCTTTGATTCATAAAAGCAAAGATGCAATTTATTTTGAAATTTTTAGTTTTTCCAAAATTTTCGTTTGTTTTTATTGCAATCAATGAAGACAGTAAAACCTTTGACAAGATATGCACCTTGGTTGCTTCAAACCCCTTGATTCTTATCTATATCACTGCCCCTTCAATTTAAGTGGTTTCCGAATCAAATCACTTACTTTTCAAGTCAAATTGGCGATTTTCCAAGTCAGTCTGTCACTTTTAAATATTAAATCGTTTGGAAAATTTCTAATTTGATCTGAAAGATCACCAATTTGATTCGAAAAATCACTAATTTGATTCGAAAAACACCAAAATTGCAGAGAGAAATGCTTTGTAATGCATCTACTTTCGTTTCGCTGACATGAACAGAAAACATCAGCTAAACATAGAACAAATCTTATACGAATTTGTTTTGAGATTCTTTACTCGCAACAGAATTTAGTCAAACGCTGAAATAATTCCTTTCCACCCTTCCATTTGACTGGAGAAACTGAAATTTGTTTACTATTACAGAAATTGAATAGCAGCATTTTCTACTATAATTTGATTGGTGTTGTATCGTACGGAATTGGATGTGCCAGGGCTGGAATTCCTGGCGTGTACGCCAATGTACCGCATTTCTCCGATTGGATCAAAGAAAAAGTGGCTGAGCCGGCTTAAGACATACATACTTAATACATGCATATTTTGTTTGTAGTTTTTATGTAAGAGTGAATATTTTAAATGTAAGTTTTCTGAGTACGTCATATCTCCTTATTTTAAGATACGACATTGAAAATAGAACTTTATATGTACTGTTAGTATGTTAGAATATTTATGAATAAAAGGACTTATGTAAAAACAAATCCGGGGTGTCTGATAAAAACAGTTTGGATGCAAATTTTTAAATTGAGAGACGTTGATGTGGATAAACATTTCTTTTGAAGCTAAATCGAATGAAAAATCAATTTTTAAAGTTTTTGGAAATATAGACAAACAACATAACTGACGGAAAATTGGTTCGCATGGCACAGTAACAACAGCATAGCTGCTGATAAGTTCGTGTATAAACAAATTGTCAAGGCGAAAGTAATGAATTCAAATGTTTCTTTAGTAATGTTGCTATGCGTTCTTTTTGCGGTACAAAACAAGCTAAAGTTTGCACTTTTTTATTCCTGCAACTTATCTTCAATTGCAAAATTGCAAATAAGTAGTTTTCGTAAAACTGTACGAGCAAAAAGACTGTTTGTTCTAACCAACGCGATAATTGAATATGAATAATGAATAATTCGATTGTATCTGTGCTTTTATCGATAGTTTACTATAATTTTTGATCATCTGCATTTGATCAATCTGATTGTGTGCTTTTGTTACCACGGCCAGCCTCTTGCAGAACACGCTCCTTTAACTCTTATCTTTTTGCCTTTCACCATCACAGAAATTCAAGCAAACCGCAGCATTCTCGCAAACTAATCCATGATTTTGGGTTACAAAAGTAACATACTTTAAGTAACCGCAATAATATAGGGTGCGTCATTTTTTGTGATGTAGTCATATCATGGAGAATAATTAATCATGAGTTGAAAAGATGGTAATTTGGCTGCTTCATACAAACAAATATTAAACGAACGCATTATTTTGCATTAAAATCACTCGTCAGAAAATTCGTTCAAAAATTAGAGAAAATATATTTGAAGGCTTGGAGTGTTCTTAATAAAATGAATTTTGTAAATGTTCATTGAAACCAATCTTGACGACGTGAATATGAAACTGTAAATGATAAAACTAGGAAATAAGATGCATCCTGTTTGTGGTTTCTCATTGATTGATTTCAGTTACGACAATAGATTCCAGGTTTGTAAGCAATAAGGTTATTATTTTAGCTTAATGGAGGCAGGATCAACGTTTAGATTCTCTTTTGTCTTATGGTCGGTTATTATTTCGGAAGTAGCTTTGTTGAACAGAATAGCTCAAACGTGTTTCCTCTAACTATTCCTGAAAGTGTAAAAAGTACATGCAGATATCCTTGGTAAGCGCCACTATATTGAAGCTAAAGTACAAGCAAAAATCAACCAACGCGTTAAAAAAAACTCCATCATAATGAAATGCTGCACTGAACTTCACTTCACAAAATTTGTCACGTCTCTGACACATCTTCCCTAAGTTATTCTTACCTTCAAGACCTTGTTTATATTTGGTTTTGGACAAAATATATGAATGGCAGCAAAATCCGAAACTTATTTTGAGAACAACAACAAAAAATAATTTGATAAGTATTTGATTGCTTCATAGTTAACACATGTTTATCATTTATCGCTCATCATTTTCGAGGTCGTTTCAAGCTTCAAGTTTAGACCTCAGCGACCACGAAAACTGGAAAAGAATCTACAAATTTCAGATTTGAAACTTGTTACTATCACATGCTGAGCACCCGCTTTTATGATAACTTGATTCGTCCCAATTTTAGTCACCAATATGTTTTAATTGAATTTGAAATTGGGTAGGAGAAACCGCATTTTCGATAACAACCATGTTGAAGTGTTTATCTTCAATTTGCACTATCATTTTTGTAAGGGAATACTCGGAATTGGCTACAGTAAAACACAAAGCTTAATTCTTGTTTTGGATTTCAATTTATGTATAAATACACTCCTGGTCACTTGAAGAGAGACAGCTGCATCAAAAATTGTTTAACACAAAATCTTCACTCTTTTAGGACAGGGAGCAAGACTTAGTATGGAAAAAGAAAGGCTACTTTATTGTCTAAAGTTTCTGAGAAAAAATTTGGAGCCTTGATTAACAACAGTAAAATTGCGGTAACATTTTGTTGACGAACCAATAAGCTGTATGATCAAAAATGGACCACTTAAATAGGGACAGTTGCAATTCAGTCGTTGTTAGTTGGTATCTTTCTTAAATTTTCTATGGTCATTAAGTATTCTGATTTGCCTCGAATCTAAAATTTTTAAATATCTTGGGTAGAGAACAAAAAAATTAAATACCGCAAAAATGACAATTGACATTTTATATGATATTAACCATAGTGTTCGCGAAATTGCCAAAAAATTAAATGAAAGTAAGTCCGTATTGTTTAAATACTTAAAAAATAAAGAAGTATATGAAAAAATCACGAAAGAGTGTGTGGGGGAGTCCTAACTGCTCATTTTGTGAGCAGCCTCTAATTGGACTACATCAGCGGCTTCAATTCGGGCAACAATTGCATTGGATTCACATAGCGCGAATAATAAAAAACGGGATTGATGCCCAAAATGTCAATTTGATGGCTTGGCTCACGTACTCCCCAGACTAAGACATGACGGGAAATGTTTGAAAATGGCTGACGCGAAAAGTTTACAAAGATGGCAGACAGTTCGAAAACAAAAATCAGCTGATTGAGGCAATCAATGTTATATGGGATGAAATTTCTTTAAACTATCTTAAATCTTTGTCTGACTCGATACTCAATAGAATTTTTGAATTAATTTTAAATAAAGAAGGGACTACTTATAAGTAAAAGCTAAACCTTGCATACTGTGCTCATTTTTTGTTTTAGTAAAACCGAAATTTCACTAGTGTCCCTATTCAAATGTTATATTCTTGAACACCAACAAAATTTTACCGCAGTTTTATATTTATTGAGTAAGGTTTCAACTTTCAGAAACTATAAGTAATGAAGTAGCCTTTCATTTGCGATATTAAGTTTTGCTCTCTATCCTTGGAAACCTGAGATTTTGAGTAAAACAATTTTCGAAGTGGCTGTCCCTATTCAAATGGCCGGGAGTGTAACAGTGAAATAAATTTTATTATCAATAAAAATTTAAAAAAATGTTGCAGTAACTTGTTTCTCTCCTATTGTTCTAAACAAAGAATTCCCTCCAATTTCATAACGACAAAACAATGCGAATCCAGTTTTTTGTTTGTGTGTGAAATACAAGATTTGCAAAACCTGGTTATTAACTGAGTCTCATTAACAACACATATATTTTTTAGACCAGACTGTGTAGGTTGCGTGGGTCATGTAAACATATCTTAACTCATAAATAAATTCGGGAAATCCTTTCAAATTACATAGGGGAATTTTACCGAATATTTTTGGTTTTTACAGCTTGTGTGACTAACTGCAACAATCAAACTTATGGAAATTTACAATTCTTATGATATCGGATTTCATATTATTTTTCGTAAAAGGCGGCAATACGGCATTTACCGAAAATACAGTATATGTTCAGTTGAAGGATTAACTTTGTCATTTCTTATTTAAACGAAAATTGCATCAATCTTTTCGGTTACTAATACAAAAAACAATATCCAAACCGAATTGCCTCAAAATTTTTGATTCAAATACTTTGATTGAAATCTTCATTTAGTCGTGTTTCCAATAATTCTTCCGTGACGTCATTATTATGGCTTTGAGTTACGACAATGGTTCTTCCCATCTTTTCTTCTGGGAAGAACCATTATCGTAACTTCACGTTTTGGTCATTTCCATCACTAATTTGCACATTCATACACCATTAGGTGAATATATTCATGCATACCGGTATCGCACTATACAGGTCCTGATCAACTTTTGATAGCTCCAAGAGAAGACTTTATATCAACCTCGTGGACTAAAAATAATCAGTTCCTGGTGATAAGTGGTTGTAGACGCGCGTGTATCCAACCGAAATCCGAATTTTGTGACGTGACCAATAAATAGTTGATAGTACTTCTTGGCGTCATCCAGTTAAAGTAGTTACTGTTAACATTTTGATTGGAGTGAACTGAATTTTCAACATTAAAATGATGTGGAAAATGGAATTATATATATTGATGCTGTGTCTAGTTTTGCCGAGTATTCCAGCATTATCTGAACGTTATAAACGTCAAGGTAGATGTGTTTCTCGTATGATATTCGATAAAACATAAATTTTGTTAGACTACAAAAAGAGCCGGCTGAAATGTTTCCTAAACTTACTGTAATTAATTACGCAAAAATTTTAAACAGGTTACTTGTGTGTCTTTTGACGTGACGTGTTTTTTTTGCATCTGTCCCGGTAGAAACACAAACTTGTTCATGATGAGCCTTTATTTTGGCACAAGAAAACACGGATTATCAGTTGGCTCTCCATTTTCAATTCCATCTATTCAAGATGGCCTGGACATGGTTTCATGTTAAACAGTTTAATAATGTGCATATTTACTTTGGTTTGAAAGTTAAAAGTAGATTCAGTGTGTGAAAAAATGTACTTCAAGTACGAATGCTTCAATCTCAAGACGTGGATTCCTACAATTTAAGCTTGTACTAAAAATGTGGTTTTGAGTATTTTTCCATGCTTGGGAAATGTTCATTTACAAACGGTAGTGAATTTATTGAAAATTCATAGTGCCTGGATGAAGTGAAGTTTAAATATCATTATCAAAAACGTTTAACAGATTTATCAGAATATGAAAGAATTCTTCATTGTAGCTGCAGTTATTGCATTTTCCAATGATATATTGGTAATGGTTTTTTCAGCTTGACGATAATTGTTATTTTTGCGCAGGCATTTGAATCTTTTATAATTAAAAACAAAATTTTTAAAGTGAATATGCTCGGTATAATATTTTGTTAACTTCCCAGTATATGGGAAGTTCTTGTAATCGCCTGGAAAATCGAAATTGAAATTTTCAACTTTTCTTTACGTTTTGAGGTCTATAGAGTATATATAAAGTGTTTTTAGAAAGGCAGATGTATGTGTGTGTGTGTGTGTAAGTACGTACATACGTACGTCTGTACGTTCGTGGACACTTTTTTCTACGAGCATAACTCACGTAAGCAAAGTCGCATCGACTTTGTTAAGGTGTCAATCGAAACGTCTTTGCAATCTTAAGAGCTGATTAGTTTTTGGGACACTTCGGTCGAAGGAGTTTGCTGTTTTCACCTCTTGAAGGTCAACCATGTTATGCGCTATATCTCACGAACCAAAGATGCAATTTTCATCATTAAGGTGTCAGTTGACGCGTATTAACATTGATGTGATTCTATCAAATTTTTAAAAAAATCGTTGGAGCTATTTTTTAATTTTTTGAAAAAAGTGCAAAAATAGTTTTTTTCAAAAACATCAAATTTTTAACCTGATTTTCAAGACTCAGTAATATATGTTTGTATAATTTATAAACTCCAAACAGTTTTTGTAAAAAAACACGAAAATTTTTTTTTATGATTACAAAAAAATTAAATAAAAAATAAAAAATCATTAAAATTAATCATGACCTTCATGGTCATTTATGTCATTCATTATATCTCGAGAACCAAACATAATCTTTGCATCATTAAGAAATCAATCGACGCGTATTAACATTCTTATGATGTTTTTAAATTTTAAAAAAATCTTCAAAGCCATTTTTTTAATTTAATAAAAAATATTGAAAATTAGTGTTTTTTTTCATAAAAAAATTAATTATAATTAATAAAATTAACGTCGTAATAATAAATGTTTATAAAATTTATTAAGTTTTATCAATTTCTGTAGAGAGACCAGCAAAATATTTTCTCATGATTTCAAAACAAATTGAATTTAAAATAAAAAAAATCATTCAAAGTCACCTTGTAAAAAGGGTTCATACGAATTTGTATACCTTAAATCTCTTATTCTAGAGACATTGTTGTAAAGTCAATCAAAGTTTATTATTATTTGCATAATTTGCGGAGATTTCTAATAGTCTTCACAGAACCGCGTTTTAACTTTAATAAAAAAACTGCTTAAATTTTGAAAACCAATACAAATCAAATCAAATTTGAAATTGTGATAATCAACGTTTTGAATGGTAAAATGTTTTGTAGTCAACACTTTTTGAGATCATATGCTTTGAAAAGCTTTCATCAAATAAAAAATTGTAGTTTTTAGGAGTTTTGTTCTTTAGTATTCGTTAGATTTCAATTACTTCCTTCATCATTTTTAATACATATATTTTACTATTTACATGCAATTGAACCTATTTTTGACTGCATAATCAATGTTTCTCAAAATCAACAGAAAATAAGAAATAATTATTAGTTTCATTGATGTAAAATCGTGAAAAAATACAAATTCAGTGATTATGCCGAAGTGCTAGCAGTTTTGACCGAAACTATTCAAAATGGCCACCACGCGACAAAATCTCTTCAGTTGTCGTAATAACAAAAACTGCATTTATTTTTGCTAGCGCTGATTTGTCCTTCAAGCATCCATATGAAAATAACAAATAACGTAGAAAAGGCTTTGTAACTTGTCCACCCTCCGATTGATCCACGTGAATATTAAATCAAACCAATCCTCGAAAATCTTTACGTAATTAATTGAACTCGCGTAGATGTTCCGATTAATATTAAGTCATTACAATAACTTTTATGAGCAGTACATTTTTATTATTAAAAGTATTATTATCTCCATAATTATTATTGTGTTTGATATTTTTAATATTTATGTAAATATTACTGGGAAGTTGTCCGTGTGGACCTCAAGGGTCGCACCTCGCGGCTTGTTTTAATATTATTTGATTTCAATAAAGTTTAGTTTAGGCCAGAAAATATAATCACAATTGCACTACTAATCCAATAGTATTTTAATTTCCCAGGCGACTACTGTTATACACCGGATAACTTTGTTAGATTATGCACCCCTTACTTGAACTGTCCAGCTTTGCTACAATTGTATATAAACAACGAAGCTTCACCCGAAGTTTTAGAGTACTTAAAACAATCACAGTTGAGATGTGAAATTCCAGTAGCAAGGCATCATCCAATTGTAAACTTAATCATTTAGTTGCAGGCAAAATTGACTGGATTGTTCTATTTTGCAGATATGTTGTTCCATTCATTTATCCAACTATCATACACTGCGTGCTCAACCGTTCTGGCCATTTCTAATCAATCCTATTTTCACATATTATCCCACCGAAAATTACCACCATTTACACGATTTACACCCAATTAACATTGACTGGCAGCCTCAGCCGCAATTACCAAACAATGTAAGCAGCACAGTTGAATTGGATCCAAACACTGATCAACAGCAAACGGAAGTAGCGACGACAACCGATAGCGTCCCAGAGCAAGATGGTCCGCCAGCGACAATCACCAACGAAACGCTTCCCATGACACAGGAAACAGAATCAGACCATATACAGGCTACCGAGGATCAAGAAAAGCAACTAGAATTCCGAGCTAACAAATGTGCTAATCCTGATGGCAAGCAAGGATCTTGTGTGCGTGAGTAACCGAGAACTCATATGGAAAGTGTGGTTGTACATTACTACACTAGTTTCTTATTCGTAGTGCTTCAGGAGTGTCCAGAATTTTTCAATCGCTTGAAGGCAAATCCTGCGGATACATCTTTCATGCAGTTACTCCGTTCATCTAATCGAGCATGCAAGGCTAATGCACCAATCATATGCTGTCCCGAAGAAAATGGTCCTGATATTGTGGAAGATCGGCCTGATTTCAAAGCAAGCAAAAGTGGTCTGGCTAAATTGCCTACACCTGAGGAAGGATGTGGCCAGTCAAAAGTGACACATAAGAAAATCGTTGGAGGAAGCCCGTCCAGGTTGGCTTCGTGGCCTTGGATCACCTTGCTGGGATACAAAGGTCCCAATGGAATCGCGTTCCGTTGCGGTGGTTCTTTGATAACAAACAGACATGTTGTTACAGCCGCGCACTGTTATGAACGGAGCTTGTAAGTACCCTATATGCCCAAAAGTAGAATCCGAAAGATTTTTTAAACGTGGGCACCTGCAGGTTATAGTTCTTTGAGTCATTCTTCCGGAAATATTAAGATACTTTCAATAATGCGCTTACACTTCTTTCGGTCAAAATTGGTTGGAATTTTTCGGCGCCAAACATCGTACCTTCAAAAACGATAGTATGAAGAACTGCTAAAGCATTTTAATCATTTCAGGCTTCTAGGGTGAAAGACTAAGTCTTAACTTTGACTGGCATCCTTATGGAATTTCGTTGGTTAGTTTCATTAACGTTGATTTTAATTTCTTGCAGGCAAGTTGTCCGATTGGGTGAACACGATTTGGCTACTGATACGGAAACACAGCACATCGATGTGAATATCGTACGGTCGGCGTGTCATACTGAATACAGCAAAACTAATGGACGCAATGATATTGCCGTTCTGTACTTGGCAAGAGATGTTAAATTCACCAGCAAGATTGTTCCGATTTGTATACCAGACAAGGAAAACTTCGAACCACGTTCACTTGTTGGCCACACACCATTTGTCGCTGGCTGGGGGTACCTAGGTGAAAGTAAGACAACCTATAGTATAATTGGAACAGTTTTGAACAGTTGACTTGCATTTAAGACACCACCACATTAGCGACAGTTCTGCAAGAAATTCAGCTCCCAGTTTTGGAAAATTCAGAATGTCAGAAACAATATCAAGCCCAGAATCTGCTAAAATCGGCGAATCAATTCGATGAGACAGTCTTATGCGCCGCAGTGTTAATTGGCGGCAAGGATACCTGCTGGGGTGATTCTGGTGGACCGTTGATGCTACCGAAGGTGAGTTGCGAGTCCAGTCTTAGTTTTCATCTCAATTACTATACATCGAAAATATTTTGCTGCAATCGGATAAGGATTACATCGAAAAACTAAATTAGCATTTTGTTAACATCACTGTTACAGCTTATATGATAATTTTGTGGTTTTCTGCACGCTTCCATCTATCTTTCAGAAACTCAACCCCAAAATATTTTACTACAACTTGATTGGCGTCGTCTCATATGGTATTGGATGTGCTCGAGAAAACGCACCCGGCATCTATGCCAATGTTCGGTACTTTTCGGATTGGATTAAACAAAAAATAGCCGAACCTATTTAAAAAGATTGTTTTTGCTCAAGTTTATCAAATGACGATTGATCAAGTAAAGGAGACACAAAGATGGACATAAACTTCCCATGAACACGTGGGGAATGTTTTGGCGCCAAAAATGCGATTTAGAAATATTTGGATCAATATTTTTGTTTGTTTTATTTTTTATTTAATTATTCATAAAGAGCCTATATTTTCATATAATATATATACAGAACATGCTTTTTATAAGTACAATTTCTTACACCATTCTTATGTTCTATGTACATTTTACAGACTAACCATTCATGGACATTCCAAAATTACTTATTAGACTATCAATCAAACAACTAAAAGTTCATTCAAGACAAATAGCATAAGTACCCGTGTAACTTTACATATTCCTCAAAGTCGAGGTACGCTTCGTTGCATTTTAAAATATTAATTTGTACATCACAGCTTGCTAACAACGATCATCTAGCGTAGGCTAAATAAAAACTGTTTCTACTTTACAACTGAACTTTACATTTATATACAAATTGTTTAGGTTTTAAACGATGTTCTATGATCAATAAAATTTTAACATAGATTTCGATTATGACCTAAAATAGGCACTTTTTATTTTATTAAAACTATTACCAGATTTCAATCAGTCTTGTCCGAAATTTACTTAATTGCCAAATTAATTTTCATTGCTGTTCCAAAGAAAAGTCGATAAAATTTCGCAATAATTAACTATCTATAATTCTAAATTGTATTTGCTCCATCCAATCGTTATTTGCACGATGAAATTCTATTGCTACGATTTATTTTCAAATTTTTATTGGTTAAATTTTAAAAAACAACAACTTTATATTGCAATTGGTTTGAATGGCCCTAATCTTTTTAGGGTGAAACATCACGTTTTGAATTTGACTAAAGTGTAGTATAACAGTTTAAACATAATTGCATTTAGTTAGTAAACATTCAAGTCTCGTTGTAACTATTGTACATAATTTAGTTTGATGCCAATTTTTTTGGGATATCCTCGTCCTGAAATAGAAGATTTATGTTCAAATTAGTGACATCAACAACCAGGTTTGTCAATTAGGCTAGATTCTAGAATCTCATGGACTGTTTGTTGTTGAGATAAGTTCCAATCTTAATTTTGCTATGTTAATGGGTTACATAGGTCTTGAAGCAAAAACAACAACTTTTCCAAAAAATTGTGTTTTAAAAACCAAATATCTATTTTTTTTTAAATTTACACAAATAAAAGTTTAGCATTTCAAAAAGTTGTAAAAAAAATTTCAGCTGAAAACATTGAAAATTGTCAATTTTCCTGCAGTTTTCTTCGTCCAACCTTTTTTTGCGGTAGGCAGAATATTTCGGTGCAGGTTCATCTCAAATCAAAAATTAAAAAAAAATCATAAAGTTTATGCCCTGGGCTCGTGTTTGAACGATGGAATTTTAAAAAAATGAAATTTAAAGTTTTGAGATGGGTTTGAATGAATTTTCGTCTCATATTTTTTAGTATTTTTCCAATTCTCATCGTTTTTAAAATATTTATTTTTTCGTATAAAACAAAAACGAGTCGACCGAATAAAAATTCCTTCATTCAAGTACGATTCAATACTTTGAAGAGGAAGTATGCAAAGTTTCAGCAAATTCGGTGGATTCGTTCTCGAAAAATCGTGTCTAGCGCACGGAAAAACAAAGTTTCGAGAAAAACGCGTTTAAAGTTTTTTTTACCGCGATTTAATGAATTAAAGTTATTTTTTAGCGACTAACATCGAGTCGCCGATTCCAGTTCCATACAGTAATTCATTTGCAATGTCCAGAGCATCCTTTAGATGTTGTGATGTTTGATGAAAAAGAAAGGAGCTGCTTTTACTCGCTAGAACCGCGCTGCATGCGTATAATACGTTAGGTAAGGCAGAGCGCCCGTATCGACCACGCGGTATTCAAGCCTCTATAACTCCGGTAATGTTGCTCGAATTTCAAATTTGGTGTGAATACTCTTGAAGTACTAAACTTTCAAATAAAATAAAAAAAATTTGATCGATTTTTTTGAAAATACAACACCTATGTAACCCCTTAAGGACATGTATGGATCAAGCAAACCGATTGATTTTTCTTCCATTCTCAACCACTGAATCCAATTTAAATGTTAGGAAAAAAATCTTTTTGACTTGTTCAGAATATTTTTCAAAAGTGTACACGTTTTGAGTTGTCAAAGAAAGCAAGGTTATTTCAACGCTGATGCTGAGACTCCAAGAAATGATTTGTGCATATTAACAATGCATGTCCATTTTGTGATAAGGACATCAGTACTTACAAGCATATGAGTCTTTCCTTTCTTTGGCTTATAAATCCGGTGACAAAGCTTCTCTTTTGATATGCAATGCATCGTTCAAAGCAGGACTCATTGCGAGTGCAGGATTCGCTACCGCAATAATATGTCCGCCCGATGCAGCAATCACCTGAACGCCTAGCGGGGACGTTGGCAATGTTTCGGACGTGCACGGCAGGGGCGATTTTTCACCCTCGTCTCGTCCATTGTCACAAGGAGGTTCTCTCATTGCACCTATATTCATCGAAGATGAGGTGTCCATTTCCGATCCATTTAGCTGATCATTGAAAGAACCACGTAAACATTTAAGCAAGTAAGCATTAAGCATTACCTGGAGTGGTGGCGAGCTGGAATTGCTAAATGAAAATCGGGAATCGTTGTCGTTATCCTCGTAATCCGAGCGCGATTGTCTAGACAATTAAAAAAGACTAGGTTAATTATCAATAGGACATGCTGAAACCTTTTGTACTTGAAATATTTTTCAATTTCAAACACGTTTATCAATTTCATTGCTATTCAATTCATCATTTCAAGCATGGAACAATACTTACGAAAATTTGCTGATATCCGACAAATCGAATGGTCGTCCTAGTTTTTGGTACATGGCAAATATGTTGTTCCTCGATTCCTCCATATAGTCCTTACAAAAAAAGAGCAATTTATTAAATAAATTTCGCGTCTTGCAAAACTAACTGGAATTTCAATCAGAAGCGGATTACCTGGCAAAAGGTTAGCATTTGAAGCGAAGGCTTTAATAAGCAAGTAAGCTGAAACCGACAAAAGGATTTTCTTTGCATGCAAACACAAGACAATATTCAATCAAAAAATAAAGCTTATTATTATCAAGGAAGTGCAATCATTTGTAAGTATGTAAAGAAGCACACAATTTCAAATTAACCCAAACTAATGAAGAAGATTTTCATAATTTTTTGGCTGGTACATAAGAACTTGAATTGAAATTGAAAATGACTAAATTGCAAAGACATTCATGGCATTCTTCTTTAAACTCTGGAATCATATAAATGCAAAAGTGGACTCAACATACTACAAATAATATAAATATATGCATATAAGATAGTATGCTCGACATGAATTGGAAGAAATTTCTCCCTTATTCTCTACTTTTAATAAAACCAAAAAAGAATGCTAAAAGCTTCTTGAAGACAAGGCAAAATTTTGATTGATTGACTGTTTATAAATAATTGTGGAAGACTTTTGAATGCATTCTATTGTTGGGTTAGAAATATGACTTTGCTGTAATTTTGAAAAAAAATACTAAAATCAAAGCGATCATACGCACAACATTCGACTGTTTTTTTTCAAATATGGACAAAAATGAAGAATATAATTAAAAAAATAAAATGAAAGTGAAGCAACCTGAAAAGGAAATAGTCTTGTCTACTAATTAATATTAGTGATAATTTTTTTTATCTTTGCAAAGTGTAGATTGAAAGTGAAATTCTCATTAGAAATTTCTTTTGTAGAGCTAAAACACGTAAAACCAAAAGGTCCTTTGAATGATAGTCCATCAGGGAATACGACAAGAGTCTCTACTTCAAAGCACGGCCAACCATAGGAGGATAAATGCAAATTGTCAAAAATATCAGTCAAACAATACTCTCCTGGACCTTATTTGAACCAATAACCTTCAAAATTACAAAGATTCAGATTTTTTTTAAACTAATAGATAAGCATAAGAAATATTGTAACTAGAGCCATGCAAATTCAGGCAAGCGAATGCCGTTTGCTTTCAACAGAATTAGCTTCTAAGCATGCACCAATCCACCATATTTTGATTAAATGCAACTAAAAGCATGATTATAAGCAATTCAGATTGCATTGCGCTAACTAAAATCTAGCATTGCTTAGCTCAAAACGATGTTAATCCTCGCAGCACAGACTACGATATCTTGCGCATTTATGGCGGATAAAAGTACTGTGACGTAGTTTGCTGCAAGACAAAGCGTGAAGGCGTTTAGCATTAGTACTGGAAAATAAGCTACAGCTATTAAAAAAGTGCGTTTGTTCTTGATGAAAGCGGGCGGTAACTAACGATTGCAAGGAAGCGCCTATGTGAATCGTTGATTCGCTTAGAGCATCTAGTCCAAACAAATCGTAGCAGTGTCTTTCAAGGTCTGACCATCACCGTCAGTCACCTTTTGAAATACACTAGTTACCTTGCAATATTCGGAGGACGTGGTGGTCGTTTCGCTGGTCAGACGAGGTCGTTTTCCCATGCCCATCGGATCACCTTCATCTGGTCGGTGTTGCTGTTGAACCAGCCCGAAGCGAGCTATACTAGCGGAATGGCCAAAGCCGCAATCCTTGACGATTTTCCTGGCCAACGGAAAGAGCTCATCGCGACGCGTGAGTAATGGTGGAACGAAGCGGCAAATTTGGGCAGCAGCTTCATTGATGCACACCTACAAAACGAAATTGTAATGAAAGCTGGTAGAGCCTTTTTTTTATCAAATAATGGGAAAAAGTTCGTACCTCATGCAAAGTCAACGGTTTCTCCGCGCGTCTTTTGCAATCGAAGCGCCCGTATATCGCTGCATATTTGCGGATTTCATCCATTCGACGTGGGTCGTTCTCGTTCATTGCCATGACCAACTCTATTTCCCGGCTTGTCCGCTTCTTGGAGCTGTGGGCTCGTGGCTCCCGCTGTGGTAGCTCCCTTGCCAGATTCTCTGCAGCTATACTCAACCGAGCCACCTGCGCCTCGGTCAATGTTGGAGTCAACTGTGGTGAACTCGATGTTACTTGCGAAGCAATTCCCGTTGGCATAGTCAACGTTGAAACGCCTGCACTTGCATGGGGTGATGCACCCATCAAGGGAGTTGGCGTAAATCCAGGGGAGATCATAAATTTACTACGTGAAGTTGAAGACTCTGGACTATACACCAATTGGGTAGGCTCTGAAAAATGAAAGCAACTTACATTTGTATGTGCACTTCAAAGACTACAATCCAAAAATATCCTTGAAGATTTTCTTCGGATGGAATGCACACTAACTTCGACTATATTCTCATAGTTATAACAAATAGGAGATCCATATTTACCAACGCTCGGCAACGGAGTTTGAAATGCCATCGGATTGTTAGCCCATTCGTGTAAAGCCTTCTGCAACCTACGAACATGCAGAGGTTTAGACGCCATACCAACTAGCGCCATAATTTCTAAGAATTCTTCTTCGCCTGCATCACACAACTGTTGCACATCATCACCACCTATTATGCAAAACAAAATTTTAGTTGATGATAACGCATGTTCTTTTTCAGACAATTGATTCAAAAGGATAACTGACCCATTTCCAATAGTGTATCATAGTAGGCGAGAAGACTTGCACGCTGGAGGACACGGTATAACTGCAACTCTGCCTCGTTGCTTGGGGCTGATGTTGTGACCACTGCAAAACAATTCGATTTTTAAATATACATAATTTGTTAGAAGAATTATTTGCCTGTTTTATCTGAAACCGTCAAGCAATGCCACAACTGGCAGAAAGTACAAAATGCAATCTTGCCTCAAAAATTATTTTTGAAAAAACTGCCTTTTCCAATTGTTTGCAGATTTTTTTTTTGTGACAGTTACTACTGCTTTGCAACTAATTTAATATTTCTTACAATTGCTCAATAGAGTCACCAACCCTTTCCATTCTACATTTATTGCATTTTAAGATATACGTCCCGTTGCTATTAAACAAAAACCACCCTCAGTTTGAATTAAATGTGTTTGAAAACATGGTGGAATACTTCATAGCTGCGACGTCGAGTCATTTTGAAAAGGAAATTTCTATCTTCACTAATATCTCTACATGAAAACAACCTTCAAATCATGCAAGAGTCCTCAAAGATCCTATTAACTTACAAAAATCATCCAGATCAACTCTTTTATCTTGAATTCATTGTCCGAAAAATCTGTACCCACATATGAATATGCCTTAAGGCACATATGCTCATCAACGTGCATTTGAATCCTGCGGTTTTGTAATGAGTTTCCTATTCGATGCTCGTGTTCATAAAAAAAATTAAGGCTCTTCTTTGAATAGCATATGGCTGGCTACAGAGTTTTTCGAGAGAAAAAAACTCTATTTGCTTTGAATAATATCCTGGAGCTATTAACATTATTTTTTTTATATTAAGGAAACTCTGCAGAACAAATTTTCTGTTGATTTATCATTTCTCGCGGTTGCAGTTCTTTGTGTCTGGTCATGAATGCAGTTGTAGCATGTGTCCATCATTCATACGGTATTAATCGGAATCATATTAAGGATCAAATGTGTAAATAGTTTGCATTTAATGCTGATGTACTGTTCCGCCTGTTACAGAAAGCTATTGCCTTTATTTTTTTGTGGGAACTCAGGGAAAGTGCTAAAGAAAAATTGTGTTTGTAATTCTTTTTACATTTTCAATATCATGTTTGTTTGTTGCATTCGATAGGTTTGTTTTATTGTGTTTTGCCACGAGTTTTCAAAAAAATTAATAAAAATTGAGAGGCGAAAAGTGCATGGTATAAAGAATTTTACATAAATTCAAATCAAAACGGGTTAGCAAATGAAATTTAATTAAAAAACAATTGCACATAAACGTGCTCTTTGTACCTAGTGACCTTTACAATGAATATGACCATGCTCCGGCAACATGCAATAGTGACAACACCCCCAACAGTGATTTCGAATTGAGCGATGAAATTCTAAATGTGCAAGCGAAAAAAACACCTGACCTTGCATTCTTATCGTTCTCATTCCAAACATTGACTCCAGGCATTGTATCTGCAGCATCAGTGCTTAAAGACTCCACCACACATTTCGATAAATATACTCATTTCATTGACTTCCTGCTTCCTTGCGTTGAGATTCATCATCAAGTACTTTTTATAACACCAAACATCCCTCTAGACAGCAATATCACACCTATTCAATCCGGAATATTTAATTTCACTTTCATTTTCAACATATTTTCCCATGAATTCAACGGCGCTTCCATCCGAGCCTATTGTTTTACCACGCATCATGTAGATACCTTTACTTATTTCGAATCCGTAGGATGTGGCTCATATGCTCGCATGAATCGTCACATATGATTCCGGTGAGTGAAAAACCGCTGGCGTGGGTACCAAGAAAAAAATAATGACGATCAACGGACTATAGTTTTTGGGGGGACAATTGAAACGCTTGGAGGAATCCACTTTTGGGCCCCGGTCCGGTCAGAGAGGAAAAACAAAACAGGACCATAATCATCCACCACCGTACAGGCAGATTGTTTCTTATCAAGTTCTTGTTTTGTCTTCTTGCGACCACAACAGACATTCAGATCGCACCGTTCTCAGGTAATGCTGCTACAGCCCACGAGCAAAAAACCACAAAGCCTTGAGAAAAGGGTTACCTCTGGACGTGGACTCGATCCTGAGGTCTGCTTCTTTGCATCTCATCTGTTGGTCATGTAAAAAAATTTCTTGGTGAAGATTTCTGGAGAAAAAAGCATTGATTCCTTTGATTTTTTTCTGGCCCCTTTGTACCCTTACTTTGGATAACAGGAGGCGTTTTTGTCTAAGGTTCGAGTCGATCTCATTTATGCAGATGAGATCGCTTCACTGGCCCAAATGACGAAACGTGAGACTGGGTTAATCAGTCAAAAGATTCTTCGACTTTTTTCTGCATGGAAATACGTGTGATGGTCCCCGGTGTGGCTGGGAAGAGGATTCGTGGCGATTTTTTGCGTAGGTTTCTTATTGGAGTAGTTATTTTTTTTTGATGAAACTTTAAATTGCTTGGAAACTGTGTGAAAGTTACACAAACGAAGAATCCAGTATCGTTCGTTGTAGCGTTGTTCGACTGCTAGTGATCTTGTTTGCATAGCAAGGAGATTTTGTTTAGATTCAAACACTTTTGATTTCATCTTCCATTTGAGGAAGTTGAATGGAACCTGATGTTTGATTTAAGAATGCATAAAAAATATCACCGAAGCCAGGTCATAAATACGTTCATTGCCTTGTTTAGAAATACTAGTCGACGAAATTGTGAAGAAATTAAATACAAATTAAGATAAACATTCAATGCATGTTGCGTTCACTGAACATTATGGCAGGAGTAGTGTAATAAATCCCCCAAATCAATGTAGGATTCTTCTTATTTCTACAGCAATAAAATGATCGAAAAATTGCTATTTTGTTAAACATAAACATGAAAAAGATTTCCAGTTAGTGCATCATTGAAACTTATATTAGAGATTAGGCTCCGCAAATTTTCGCAGACTTATTTTGCATGTACATTTGAGCTTAGTCAAAAAACCGAATACCGAAATCATTCATTAAAAAGTCGTGTCATTTTTCCGAAACATTGGCTTTGCCTTTTTTGCATGCTGCATTTCTTCCTGATCCGCTACGTCTTTCACCTCTTCGGAATGCAAATAAGATGCAATATTTGACCTCGAGTGTCCTTCTCTTGCATCTTCCTTTCCAAAAAAACGTGCCACTCTGCAAGACGGCGGTGTTTTTACTTCGCGTGGTGAGTTTTTTATCAGGGTTCCGCACCAACAAGAAAAGGGTTACCTCATCATCACCAAATGACCGACCCTCTGACTACCCGGCGAACGGGCTAAGGAATGGGTATTATATTTATATTGCCGACGAGCTGCTCATTGTGATGTTGGGTCGTCAAACAACGGGGTGAGAACGACCAAATTTCATTTATATTACGGCACGGATGTGGTGCACTCACTCTTTCGCATACGACGAACACACATGCATAAATAATGTGGTAGCCTCCTGGATGAACCTCGTATGCAAATCAGGCTGAAGCACTCATCGACGGCGCTTTTTTATGCAACTTTCAATAGTTTTTCTTACGGATCATCGCGCGATGGCTAGACTGCAAAGAAAATGCTTGGTTTTTTTTGCTTAGCATGTAATGGGACAAGATATGGATGGCACAGGAGGAGTGGTGAGAATTTCCTTTTTTTCTTGACGTCTTTCGAGCAAGCATGAAGGACATGATCCACGTTCAGGCGTGCTGCAGATACAGAGTGTTGGTTTTTTTGAGTAGTTTTGACGATTCGATGGGAATTTCCTTGAATATTTTTTTTAATGTTTTATGCAAAGTTGAGTAGATTATAAGACACTGTGAGACACATCGATGTTCGAAAAAAAAACAAATACCGTCAATGTTTTCGGGATAACGAGAGTAATATATTGTAGTTTTTTTGAACATCAGAATTTGGTGGGAAACGGAAGGTTTGATTTTACTGAGACATTAATATTCTAGAGCTTGAATGAATGTTGCCTCAATGGGAAGCTGATCATTACCTTTCAGGTTTTTTTTTTATCTCGGAATGTTTAAGGAATAAAAGTTTTGTGAGAAATTATTGTTTGTTTCAAAAAAAATTACAAATTGTTGCTGAGATCTCCAGCTACTCAAAATATTCAAAACAGAAAAAAGACGAGGTAGCTATGCAGCTGTATGGCTTCATTTATTTTGCAAGAAATCAAGACACCTCCAAGCGATTTTTAGGTAGTTATTGGCAGTGCAGTTTAAATAGGTAAGTATCAATTTTCAGAATTCTTCTGCCTGATTTTCGAATTTAATTTTTGCAACTATCAGCATGTTTTTATTTTCCCCGATTTTAAGGGGACAGTTTGGGTTTGTTTTTTCCAAAAAATTGATTTTCTGAAAACATCATTTTTTCGTACTATATATGTATGTAGAATTAGTATGAGTAGTAATTAGTATTAGTAAACTCACATTTTGGTCGGCGAAACCCAGAAATATATATATATATATAGGGATACAATATAGCGTGTGTGAGCGCGATCTGCAGGTGTTTTAGCTGTAAACGCGTTTTTCTCAAAACAACGTTTGTTTGACTAGGCTGACACAATTTTGAAAAATCTATTCGACCGATGGGACTGAACTTTTGAGAGAATATTTAATTCATAAACAGTTAAAGTTCGAACTACAATCGGAGTTTTTATTAGTTTTTAACTCTACTTTTAAACAATTTTAGTTACAAAACAAGGGTAAAATATTGAACATTTTGACATTTTTTTACGCAAAATGTTTAGTTTTAGTTCTGACCGTAGACCTATATTTTAAAATGCCGTTGGAATTTTTTGTTTCAGACTTACCTGACACGATATATTATGTCAACCAGTTTTTAATAGGGTTGCATTATAGCCGCCGATATGTCGCCATGGTTGAAGAAAATTTTTAACAAGAATTTTTAAGTTCAAGGTCCACATTTAATTTCATAAAAGTTTCAAAACATTCTAAAAAATATATCGATAAACAAAAACTGTTGAAATTTCATGCAATAAACCCCGAGGGGCGCCAGTTAATGTATTTTCGTTTGGTCTTACAAGGGAACGACAAGATGGTTAACCTCAGAACGGGATGAAATTTGGCATGTAAGCAGAATGAGTTAGGTCGTGGTAATATTCCCTGAAAATATTATAGCACGATAAAATTTTGAGAGAAAAAGGTTTTGTATAGGTTTCTATGTGTTTTATATTAGTGAATTGTACTAAACACTCATTTTAAAATCGTTGGACAATTAAAAATTGCGGTAATTGAGACAAAATCATAGCTGATAGTCTGATCATTCATAGTTCCTAGCATCAACCATGCACCTTCTTTAATTTGGCAAAAAGCAATAAAAGAGGGTGGCGCTCATCGCATCTAACCACAAATTCCATGGTGTTGAGTAGTACAGTATGACATATAGTAGATAGTATATAGTACTATAGTACCTATCTATGCCTGCTAATAGGCACTTAATTTTTTAATAGTTTCATAATTTTTTGCGGACGAAACGAAATTATTGCCGGATGGTCGCAGCTGATTTTGTTTGTTGTCTTCTTGCCTCCGTTAACTTCACTTTATAATTTTCTGGGAATCCTACCGTATCTTCTTTTTTTAAAAAAATGTTCATTTGGATTTGGGATTTGACTCTGTGAATGTCTGATCCGAAGTCCATCGCCCTTCGTTTTCATCCTGCAGAAGCATTATGCGCATTATAAACCGGAAAATTGATTCGTTCCAAAAGATGGTGAAACTATGTGTTGATGATTAAAGAATCGCATGAATTTTAGATAAAAAACGTAATTTGAAACACTATCAATAATTAATAGTTTCACCCTGTAATGCTAATGGTATCGGCTTATAAATCCAATCCGGAAAATCATTTTAAAACTATCGTTTATCTCGTTATCATAATAAGTTACACATTTTTATAAACATAGTAGAATAATATAATGTTATAATGTCAATGGTTAGGAATACACGAAAGCAATATTTTTAATGAGGAAAAATATACTAAATTCAGTCATTTGTAATAAATAGGCGCTTCATTGATAATCTTATAGAATTTTTTTCTCTGAGTGCTTGAATTCGTTGGGTTCAACTTTGATTCTTAATACAAAAAAAATTGCAAAAGAAAATTGAAAAAGTAATTTCTTTCTCTCTAATGTTCATTAATAATGCATTTCAGAAACATTCTTACAACATAGTCTTACGTAAACTATTTCCCCATATTTGCTTGTTATTATTATATATCATCGGAAACGAAATGTCGAAAAATATTAATTTTAAATAATTGTTGGTCATAGCTTTGTAGCGTATATCATTCACCATGATGATTAGATATAGAAAAAATATAGAATAAATACTTGAATTTTAAATGATTTTAAATGATTTAAATGATGTTGACAATTTTCCAGGTGTACATATTTTTTAAATCTATAAATTTAAAATGATTTGATTGGTCTTAGTTTGCTTCATTGTTCTCTTAGAGTATAATACACATACAATGTAGTAACTTTGCATCATTCAAACTCTCTAAAAGACCAACTTCGCTCGTTTTACAGCAAAATATAAATTAATAAGTGCTTTATGTTAAAACGAACTTGAAAATAATACTCATTTATGTTCATAATTAACAAACTAATTTTATGTTAAGATTTGAACTAGAGAAATTTTGGTTAATAACAGAAAGATCGATTCGGTCAGTTTCAAAAATAGAACGAGGAAATAATGGTTTCCTATGTTAGATCTTGTTTTGCCTGATAGCAATTTAACTGAGCTTGACTAGAATCTGTAAGGGTGTTTCCTGTGCTAAATACACATCGGGAAACAGTGGGAACATGTTCTTGTGGCATTCATATAAATACGAATATTTCAAGCTGCCATTTTTCAGGTAGTGTTGAATGTTGCCTCACTGCTCCAAGCACTGCTACCTTCTTTGAAAGCTTATAAGGCATTCATGTATTTTTTTTCATATCCATCGTGACTTTGTCGTTTCCCTCTACAACTATATCACACTTATTAGCAATGTACACGCATGAATTGTTAATAATGCTCAAGTCTTCGACCGTAGGAGGGCACAATATGCAGCCGACGGAGAACAAGGACCGTCGTCTTGTATGCGACTCGGTAACAGCTCGGAGGCGTCCATGAAAAAATTAATTAGATGACCAAGTTGTTGATATGCAGTAGCAAGACCTAGTGCGGCAAAAAGCGACGTTTTGTATTTGTCCCCGTCCGGCTACAAAATAACCAGCAGGCAATAAATAAATGAGACGTGCCTTCAATAATCAAACAAGCCTCGATTAAAAACGCTCCGAGCCGCCATTATGCCAACGGACATCATTTAACACTAAGCCGCCAAAATGCATTCCTCGCGATGCACCGCGAAGAAATCCAGCGAAAAATTCATTTAACCGACAAGTGCCGCCCCGCATCGATTATGGACAATTTCTGATGCTGATGGACAAAACATGTTATGCTCACGATGGATCTATAGAGATGAGGCACCCAATGGATGGATGGTTCCTCTTTGAATCTTCGAGCGTCCAAACTTTTTCAGTGGGTAGCTAGGCCGCAAAAACTCAATTGGCGATGCCTTTGCGACGGAGCCCACAGCAAAGGGTTAATCATCGTGCACATATAAAAGTGCGGTTCGCCTTTATCATAGCGACATACTCTTAATGAAAAAACGCTAAAATTAAGGGGAAAAACAATCAAAATCGGCAACCTCTCGTTGATTGTCGTTTACAAGGTGGGACCGGTAAAAAAGCTCAACAATCTCTTGAATACTTATAAATTAAAGAGTTTATAAGGTAAAATTCTTGGCTTTCAAAATTCTTTGGCGCTGCCATTGTGTTTATGAGTCGCCCAATATAGGGTGACTGAGCCAAGTACCGCCACGAAAAGTTGTAGGTTCAGGAGCGGTCCCATTTGTCGCCGAATTGTCGTCGTCGTCCCGAAGGACGACAAAAACTATGAGGCCTTTTAAACTTTTTGCCAGGCGAAATGCAGCATTGCTTGTCCATAAACATTTGAGTATTTTCCTATATAAGAAACTGTCCACGGAGACATTTCATAATTTTCATGAAATATTTTCGGATTGATTGTTCGAAATCGAAGTGTGGCTCCTTAATAGCTTCGAAAATTTGCAGCAGGCTTGAAAATTTTCTGGTTAGCTGAATGATACGCTCGTTTAGTAAAGTTGCAGTGCTTTTATATACTAGCATTTTTCGTGTTAAAAAATATGAAATTTAGATAGACGGATGGCATACAACTATACACATTTGTAGGGACCATAATCTTCATTTTGGGTAAATCGAAATTGTTGATCACAATTGATGCATAATTGGAATATGAACACTATATTGAAAAGTCAAGGAGGTGCAGGTATATATGATCATTCTTAACGACATCAATTTATTTGGGTTGTTTTGAGCGTATTTTGGTAGTGTTTTAAAATTATTGAAAAAGTCGTATTGTACACGACTCTTCGTGTACAAAACACCGAAGAAAGTTGCAAAAGGCAACCGAAATACGTATCTGAGAAAATTCATATTATTTTTGGTAAAAAGCAACAACACGACATCAATTTGTATCAAAATTGCTCACTAGATATTCAAATCTTTGGACACACATCTGAAAATACCTTACTAGGGAGTTAGCTCATTTAGTTTTAAGTAATATCTTGTTTGTGGCAAATATATTGCATTCTAAATGGCCTTAAAGATCGTTCGTTGATTTGAACCATACCTAACATTGTAATGGAGATATACATTTAAGATTTAAGATGCAATGACAAAATGTACTATTCCATTTCCATTTTGCAGCCATTGCTACGGTAACTCCGTTCACTACAACTTATATTGCACTCATTCGCAACTCTTTAGCCCATCGAAATATTTTCAGAAATTTTTCGCAAACTCTCCGCAAAAACTAGATCTTTACGCGCACGGATGGATACCTTTACCATTGACTCGTATGCACACCACATAGCGGTAGGCCCTTGCAAGACAATGCCGACTGGCATCGGTACGAAAATGCATGAGGTGATGTTTAGTTTTTTTCATGGCACACTCTTATAAAACCATTTTAGAGACGACTTTTTATCGTTATAACGCTCATCTTTCTGTTAATTTTCATCTTCCATGTTTTTATTAAATCCAAACGCGATCAAGCCACGATCGCGGGAACTTTTCTTCGCAACATCGACGATCGTGGTACGAACAGCACATTTTGTGCAAGGGGCCGTAACAAAAAGAAAAAGATAGGTAACGTCTCCTTGTCTCTAGGGAAGGGAATCGAGCCCACGGATGAAAAAAAAACACCAATCGTTTGAACGATACTCATAGGTAGATCTTGTCCTGGTCGATTGAACGCTGTGATTCAGGTAGGATGGCTTCGTCATGGGATCGCGAATGGAATTGGTGAAAAGGATTCCTTCTCTTCATTTGCAACGTGATTGAAATATCCTGGCCGGGTTTTTATAGAGCGAAATATTACATGAGGGTAAGAAGGTTTACATAGTGAAAAAAATCGGGGTGGGTTGAGCTGTTCGTATACAGGCTATCGTTTTTTGATTGGTCGGAACAAGTTTGGGTATACAACCGGAATGTCCTTCCGTCGTGAAATCGGTTAACCGTTTTTCGGATGGTTGGGAAGATCAAGATTCCGAAGGGAAATTTCCGTTATGATATTGAAGATACGATTCTGTAAAAGACGTTACCGTCTTTGTCGGCGAAAAAAGTTGATTGTGTATTTAGAGGATATTCACTATTGTCAAAAGTAATATTGAGCAGATTCAAATTCGTTCAAAATTTTTGGCATTTATTAGGGATAACCTGTGTATATAATGTTTGATTTAAAGATATGCATCAATGAAACTCTTTTTAGATCGATTCATAGTCTCATCACATGTAAATTTTTGAATACTATAATTATTTGGCTTTGTTCTGCACTGACATGGTAACAGATAGTATTTTGGTGAGCTTAATTTTGCTTTGAAAAAGATTTATGTTTTCACACTTATCTACATAGTTAATATTTTGGTAAAGAATCGTTTGCAACGATTATCCGAAAAGTGTAACTTCAAGCAAGCAATACAATAGAGGCAACACATTATATTCAAGCCAGCTGAAATGTGAACACACAAGAACAATGACATCAAAAAATGTTTTTTCAAGTCAACAACATACACGAGTAGTTATTGTAAACCAAGAAATCAACATGTAATAAATAGAAATAAATAAATACTTAAAACTTTGAAACTAAGAAAAGTATAGTCATTCAATATTTTCTGGACTTTTGTAGACATTTTATCAAATTGTTAAAGGTATATAAAACCTGCTGGAATTATTATTGTTCCGAATTTTATTTAATACGATTTGTTTACTCAGCAGATATTTTGTTCTGTACAAACTTAAAATAGATACATTCAAACAACTCAGGAATTGAAAACAACCTTAGTCTCTTCATCATTATGATTTGGATTGAAATTGTTTACTTTTGAAACAAATCTGAACCATACACATTCATATTGTGAAAATTTATTTATAACGGGTTCTACGTGATTTACTGGTGATAAATATGTTTACAAAATAATAAACATCGCGTTTTTTATGTAAAAATTAGTTAGGATCTGTTTTAAATAATCGGCTAACATAAAATAGATGATGACAAAATAATTGTTTGAAACATTGGAGTTGAAAAAATAATGGAGAAGTATTTTCTTCTTGTCAATTTTTTTCAAAAATGAACGTAAGGTCTCTATACTAATTTAACATCTCTTGTAAAACGCACTTAATATTGCGTAGTATTGTTTTTTTCTTCATTCAAATAAATTTCGAAAACTAATTATGAAAAGATTGAATTCTAATAGACAGTGCGAATTGTACAACATAAGGATGAATTTTATAGCTTCTTATTTATTTCAGAAGATGATAAGCTCCTTATTTCAGTTTCAACCGTAGATATAGATGATGAGATAGGATTGCTTCGAAAAGGATGTTGCGTTAAGAAACTGTTTGCCATTAATTGCAATTCAAGTTCAAAAATTTATCACTGAAAGTATTTGACTGATTCTAAGTGACTTAAACCTGGATTGAAGATTGTTTGAATTTAATTATCAAGACAAACAGAAAGAAGGAGACCTGTGGATGCAAGCTGGATATTTGTAGAAAAAATATAAAACATGTAGAAGCTAATATAAGTCACTATACCTACGAAATAAAATCTTTAGTATGGCATCTGTTTTTGTTATTTAAAAAGAACGGGAGTGTTACCTTATAGAAAATAAAATCAAATAAAAATTTAGAAAATGAAGGAAAAAATCAAACAACACGCATAAAATTCCACATCCTAGTAGATGATACAGATTTATTATGGGCAGTTCTTCTTGGTTCATCAAATCCAACGATTTATTCACTGAATAATTTTTATGAGCAGTTGCAAAATACATGCTAGACTACTAGGAACAACCAAACAGTAATAAACTTCCTTAAATCGAAAAATCGAAATTGAAATTTTCAATATTTCTTTACGTTTCGAGGTCTATAGAGTATATATAAAGTGTTTTTAGAAAGGGAGGGCTGTTTTGCCCATTTGAATGTCATTTCTGTCATGCGTTATATCTCGCGAACCAAACGTAAGATTTCCTTCAACAACATGGCAATCGACGCGTATTGACACTTATGTAATTCTATTAAGTTTCTAAAAAATGTCTTGGAGCCGTTTTTTAATTTTTTTAAAAAAAGGGCAAAAATTGGGTTTTTTTTCAAAAACAATAAATTTTTAACCTTATTTTCAAGTCCAAGTAATCAATGTTTATAACATTTATATACTCCAAACAATGTTTATAGAAACACCATGAAAACTTTTTCTCATGATTACGTAAAAAATTAAATCAAAAATAAAAAATCATTAAAAGTCATCAAGATTTTCAAGGTCATTTTTATCATTCACTATATCTCACGAACCAGATATAATACTTGCATCATTATGGTGTCAGTTGACGTATATTAACATCTTTGTGAAGTTTTTACCATTATAAAAATTCGTTTCAGGGGTTTAAAATTTAATAGAAGAAAATGCGAAAAATTATGGTTTTTTATTAATATTTTTTTAACTTGATTTACACAGCATAGTGATACCAGTTTAAAAAATTTATACATTTTTATCAGTTTTTGAAGAATGAAGAAAGCAGCAAAATTTTCTTCCATGATTATGAAAAAAACTAAATTAAAAATAAAAAATCATTCAAAGTTACCATGTAAAGAGGGTTCATACGAATGATATTACTTTATATCTTTTATTCTAAATTAATTGTTGTAAATTAAATCAAAGTTTTAAAATATCTACACAATTTGAGCAGATTTTTAATAGTTTTTACAGTTTTTCAATTAAAAAAACTGCTTGAATTTTGAAAACCATCAAAATTTCAATCAAATTTGTATTTGTGGTAATCAACGCTTTGAATGATGATATGTTTTATAGTCAATACTTTGCAAGATCATATGCTTTGAAAAGCTCTCATCGAATAAAAAACTGTAGTTTTTAGTAGATTCATTCTTTAGTTATCGTAAGATTTCAATAACCTTCATCATTTGTAATACATTTTACTTTTTACATGCAATTGAACATATTTTTGACTGCATATACAAAATTGTTCAAGACCAAAAAGGCCCCCACCGATTGATCCGCGTGAATATTCAATCTGTCCTCATCGACCAAAAATCTTATGTAATCAATGGACCCTCCCGTAGACGATATGATTCATATTAACTCATTCCTGTTATTGCTGTGAATACCTCTCATTGTTATTGCTTAAAGTAGTATTATTTTCAAAATTATTAGTGTGTTTAATGTTGTTGATGTTTATGTAGATATTACTGGGAAGTTGACCGTGTGGACCTCATGGGTCGCACCTCACGGCTTGTTTTAATAGTTACTATCTCAACAATATTGATAGTGAACATTTTCTCTTGTCAGATTTGCTGCTTTACTTACATATCCTAAACTATGCCCATGATACTTCGTATCTCTTCTATACAAGAATCAATAACCTACTCAGCAATCACTCAGTACTGCCGTGAATTTCAAGAAAATAGCTGTAAGAAATTAACATTGACGTTCCTGCTAAGATGAGTACATTTGTGATGGTAGTGTAAAATTGCGGAGCATACGAAAAATGATAGAAGTCATCAGGATACCTCATCAACTCCAAGGATTCTGAACAATTACAAAAAAAACTCTGTTACATGTAGTAAAATGAATCAAGTACAAAATCGCTGAATATCATGCTTCAACCGACAGTAAAGAACTAACATAAATTATCTAAAAAATAATAATACTATGATATGTTGGTAAAAGCTGCTTTTAAGTCGTTTCTAACTGAAAAAAATCACTTACAACGACAATTGTTTACTCATCCATGCTTGAAGTTGTTCACAAACGACTTCGTCATAAATAATGCACATCTTTTTTTTACGTTTTTTCCCGCCCCGTCCACGAAATACCACGCTAGCTTCTAGCCGACACTGCATACGATGCAATCCATTCATTCTTAGTTAGTGAGACTAGCACTAGGTAGTGGTACAAAAACGCTAGAATGGTTACTGTAAGAACTATCAAAAGAAATTGGCGACTGAGTGGCTCATTTTTTGCATGTTATCCGCTCTTGATGGTGCACTGTAGTGTGTACACACACTGCTAGTGGAGCACCCTAGGACACTCAATCGATACGGAATAGTAAAGAAAAAACAAAAAGACAGAACATGGACATTTTCCGGAAGGAACCGCCAAGGCGATCTTAGACAGATGAAAAAAACCGCAAAGAAATGTTGGCTGTATTATTTAGACTCACGAAGTTAAAGAAGCAAATGTTGACTGTAACGGATATAAGAATTTATAGTTATCTTTGCGATTTCGCAATATTTTATTTCAAGGCACAGTTTTAACTTTTGAAGGGATCTATTCGATTTATTTCATTGTGTATGTTCAATGAAATATTTAATGGCACAAAATTTCATATGTTTCAGTATATTCATGAATATAAAAAGACGATTTGAAGTCACTTACTTGTGCCGTTTGAGTTACGGCCAAATATTTTTCTAGCTGGACTCAGAACAGGACTTGGTGTTGCCGATGGTGCTGTCGAAATTGAGCGTTGATGACTGTCCACCGAAAGTGATGCTACTACCGGAATTGAAGTCGACGCCACCACAATTGGTCCTAGGCTGCTTGCCGTAACAGCTGTTGCGCCACTACCGACTAGTGTAACAACGTCTTCTTGACCACCCTGAATAATCACGCTACTTGTGGCAATAGAAGATATACCCGCCGCTACTGCCGTTGTCGATGTACTACCACCGACAGCAGTCTGATCCATCTCCCAAATCAATGACTAGAAATGCCTTGTCAGGATCTACTACGCTACGTTCACAAAGTCGCCAACCAAATAAATCATGCACAATTTCAAGAGATACAGATAAACAAAAACAGCATTCATCAATGTTCAAAGCAGGATAATTAGAAACTACCCAACAAATAACTACAGAAACAGTTCGCTAAATCGTCTATTAGTCACGAACCGTATCGATGCAAAAGACGCGGTTAAACGGTTCTGTAACGTTCGGTCAGAGCGCAAGCAACACACATTTTCACTAGTTCTCTACAAAAGCACAAATTGCACACACAAACAGCACCTGGCGAACTAAACACTAAAAAGGACAACAGCGGAAAAGCCAATCTCTATCAAACCGACAGCCGAATGCCGCCCTATGATTTCGGGGAGTCCCCAAAAGCGCGCCAATTTACAAATGCCGACTATCGAACTTTCACAACTGCAGAAAGTGAAGCTTCCAATTGAGTTTCGTGAAAACTGTAGGATGCTTTACGACCCTTCTCGGAGGGATTGGGTGAGGGGACTCTTCCTGGCATGGAAATCACAGTGCGTCAGTGCTACGTCCGTCTTGTATGAAGTCCAAGGAACTTCTGTCCGAACTCCAATTCGATTCAAGAAGCCTCTTCTCCGCAGCAATCAGCATTCCCAAGGCTGTGTCTACAGAATCTCTTCTTCAATGGATTTGAAAATTGTCGGTTCCGATTCTTGGCCGCCGCTTGGCGTTCGCCAAAGATGCTTCTTTTCTTAGCCGGAGAGGAACATTGGCAAGACGTCGACCGACATCATAAAAAAGACATGAAAAAATTACCGGCAAAAACCTAACATCTCGCATATGAGTGCTGGCTCCGCCCTTTCCCTACATGCAATCATCGTTCACATGCTCGTTTGCGGCAACATACATATCTGCGATGAGTACATACATACATCTATAGATAGGTGGGCATAGCGTGTTGGAAGGGTCCTTGGATAATATCGGGGTAAGGTCCGTAGTTCGCCGACATGCCGTACAAAACATCGCGGCGGTGCTGCAGAAAAAAGCTGCCCCAGACCCATTTTCCCGCGTATGAGAATAGGTAACATACACGCGAAAAAAACTCACCTATGCTTGCCGCGCTTCGAGACCTCATATCGGACGGAGTGCAGCGCAACGTAGGTACCGCTTGGGTAATAATCATACCGCTTCGAGTTTTTCTGACGCTACGAGATCGTGTTTTCGTAAATAATGACGATATTACTGCATGGAGGAATTGGATAAGCCAAAAAATAGTCATTGAACTGCTGAAAGGGTTGAAAAAAGGACAAATGGAAATGTGCGCTCGCTACCCTTCGAGCGTTGGGATGGCTAGTATAGGCTCGGCTCCTGCGAAAGGGTTAAGTGGGCATTTGTTGAGTTATCCGTGGAGAGGAAGGAAATTAAATCATTACTCTGAAGAAAAAATTAAACGAATAACATTAAATCTGATGGTGGTTGGGGGGACTTGAAGAATTCGGAGCTGTGCCTGAGCAAGAGGAAGCTAAGCGGGTTGGGTTGCATGCGAATTACTTGCTTAGGAGAAAAGAAATATGTTCGTAACGTATTTTCATGGATTGCTATGAGTGTTTCTTCCCCGCGTTAAAAAAAACAAGACAACAATATTGGAAATCGTACTTACTGGCGCCTGAAGGAAATCAATAATAACGCATCAAGCATTGACCGTTTTGTATCTAAATATTTTTATGTTAAAGAGAATTTAAGCCAATTAGATTCTTCATTGATAAGTATCGATAGTACGACTCCTGCTTCTGGTTTTCAAAATTTAAAGACGAATTGGAACGATCTACGGGTTTAATTAATTATTTTAAAAAATACACTCGAAATCAGTTAATGCGACATCGATAATAACATCATATCGACTCAAATATTGGCTGTAAAAACATTGCTTACAGCAACATATTGCTTACAAGAGTCGTTTTTTTTTCTGAAAAAAAATCGGTGACCGAGCAAAGAAATTCTAAGTATTATCAAACGACCACAATAATATTTCTGATAATTTTGTTTGGGGGAAAAGTTGTTTTTTTATTAATTTGCTGGTAGCAGGGATGAAGTGCATACTCTTTGAAATTCTTGCAAGAATTTAGCCCTGATTTTTCATGGTTTGTATGAATTCTGTTTCGCAAGACACAATTTCAACAATTTCAAGAGGAAAAGTCCAAAAAATTGAAGATTTTAAAATTAAAGAAGATCAAATGTTACAAATGTGCTGACTTTGAAAATGCTTTGTTTATATGATTAAAGTTTGAAAAAAAACAAGGAGTTCCAATAAGTTGCCCGATTTTGCAGATTAAAGCAGAAGATCTTGCAGTGAAGATGGGAGTCAATTAACTTTCTATGTTCTCCAGTATGAATACAGCGTTGTCACAAACATCATGAAATTATTTATGGTGAGTTTGTAGAAGAGGTCAAAAGTGTTCCCACTATTGTGAAAAAGAATTGACTGCAAGTAGTTCGGCGGAATCTTCGGGAAACTTACGCGATTAAAGATATATTCACTATAGACGAAACTGGAATATTCTTCAAAAATAAACTTGCTCATACGCTTAAATTTAAAGGTGAAAATTGTGTTGGAGGCAAAATGACTAAATATCGGCTAATAATGTTGGTAGGAGCGAATATGACTGGTACGAATAGAAAATCTGCTGATTGGGGAGTCACAAAATCTCAAGTGTCTTAAAAATTTTAAGCAGTACTATACGAACATAACAAATTACTTGGAAAACTTCGGCTATTTTTGAAAATTTTGGACCGAAATTTAAACAAGATATGAAAAAAATATTGTTGCTCATTGATAATTGTGCAACACATCAAGCCTTCAAGTTATAAACTAAACTAAAATTTGTTTCACCAAACACAACGTCAGTGCTCCTTCCAATTGACCAGGAAGTTATAAATTCACTTAAATCAAAGGAAAGTTCCAAGTTTTAGAGATCATAAAAAATATTGAAAATCGCCTCTGCTTAAATTTCTTGAAAGCCATTTTATTAATATCCAAAGCTTGCGAAAGCGATGCTGAATCGACCATTAGTGACCATTTCATTCATCCTGGACTAAAAAGGAACACAATCCGAAAAGATTTTGACGAAGATGTAGCCTTTAAAGAACAGGATTCAACTTTTCATATCTGTTCAGAACGTTTTTGAACCATGTTCATTTGAGAAATTGATATAACTTGACGAAAATCCCTTTCAGATCGAAAAATCGTTGATCTGGAAAGAAAGTGATGATAAAGAAGGTTATCTGGCCTTGTTAATAATTTTGCATTTATATTACCCTAAAGGTGTTTTTTGTTTACAGAAAATGAATTTGTTCATCCGTCTGCTACAAATACGCTTCAGGCAGTGAACACTTTTAAAACGTTTTGTCTACTGGACGATTTTGGGAGTAGCAATTTTAAAGACAACGTAAATGAAACGCAAAGAGCATTCGAAAAACTATATTATTATTAGATGAACCAGTTAATTTTTCCCCAATCAAGTATTTTAAACCCTGCAAGTGTACTTTCAACGAAAACAATTGAATTTATTAATAGAGTGTTACACTAAGACACTTAAAAAACAACTCGGATAAATACAGAAGGCAATTTATTTACCCTATTGATTTTGTGTTCCGTGAAAAGTACAAATTATTTAATTAAAATAAAAAAATGAAAAAGGAGCGAAAAGTTAAAATTCGAATTAATTGATTTTTTGTTTCGAAATCAAAATACAGCACAGAGTACTTTGATTTCGAAACTATAATCACAGATAAAAGATGCCTTTCATGTGAGATACCATGTTATTTCGAACAACAAAAAGTATTGCAATGTGTGGCATATTTCCAAATTGAAATAATAAATTTATCTCATAAATATTCACCTTGTTCCTATACTTGACATGAAAAAATGCAACAAATTGCCTAGTTGGTTTGCAAAAAATGCTTTCCATCAACTGTGCTGCTGAGAAATTGGCGCCAATTGTGGGAAATTCCAGAAGCAAAAAGTATATATCCGGAAAAGGTGGTAAATCTATGTACCATAACACTTTGTATCGTCAACATTTTGGAAAAGCAAATCGGTAACTATTTTTCAATCATAATTTTTTTTAAAAGTTTGAAAAAAATCGGGAACGAAATTTTCTAGTGATAATTTCTCTGATCAAGGTGCACCAATAGTAGAAATAATTAAACACAATGTTTGATCGATAAACTTTTGTTTTCAAAAATGATAATTTTTACACTGAAAATATGTGTAAAACTAAGCACCAGAAAATTTCACTTAAAAATAATTTTTCGAAACTTTTTTTGAGCTCAAGGTCACAAATAAGATTCTCAAAATTTTCCTTGAAATAATGCTCATCTGAATCCAGAAATAATCCAGTAAAAATATGTATGTATGTATTTCTTGAAAACTTGATAAATATTGTGTTTTTTTTTAGCAAATTTTGATATTTTGATATTTCTTCCAAAAAATGTTAATCAAAAGCTTTTGAACGAAATTAGAGGAAAAAATTTTTGATTAAAATTTCTTTGGAGAAAAATTCAGGAAAAGGTTTCATCGAGTTTTTAAAACAACTTTCTTCGTGGAAATAATGAATCGAAAGCTATTGGACGAAATTACAGAAAAAAATTTCAGTGAAATGTTCTTTGGAGAAAAATTCAGAAATGAAATTCATTGAATTGTTTACAACATTGTTTTGTTCGCTATTTTGGTTCTTCATAAGTATTTACATTTAAAATACGAATGAAGTGTTCTTGGTTCTCTATAGTAAATTTTCTCGAGAACCAAGAGCTTATGAAGGTCCAAAAATAGCATAAAACAGTTCAAAAGGTGAGGCTGTCGCTCAATTTATTAGAATGCCAACATCGTGTACATCTTGGTCAAACTTTAGGCTGCTTTTTTTCAAATTGATGAGCAAACACGTTTATAAAACAGATAAATATAAGCGATCTTCGAGGCATTTAGGTATAAAAAGTGCACCAAAATATTACGAATGAACTATAACACAGCAAAATCAAACTAAGTAAATTTTGCTGCTATTGAAATATATGTAGGTTTAACTGATTCTTTTTGGATAGTTTTACAAATAATAATATTTTTATTATTATGATTAAGTTAAAAGCTCGCAGTGCTCCAATCTTGTTTGATTTTAAATTTCCAGCCATAAATGAGTGTTATTTCGAGATTTGCAGGATTTTTCTTTTTGAATTTTTTATTATTATTGAAAAATGCTAAGCATTTGGAGAACGTTGACTATTGCATATGGATTGACACGAAGTCGGTTAGGAAATCATTGTTTTATAAATTTCAAACAAAATAGATTGTCCTCGGTCGATTGAACTTTTCCAAAGTTTCAGCTCAAAAACTTTGTACGTTTGCCTTCATAATGAAACCAATTATTTATCATTCGCTAAGATTCAAAATCATTTTATTGTTGTGAAAGGAATTTATTTCACACTGTTTACTGATTCCTTAAAGTAATATGTACAAATCATATTTGGATTTTGTATGCATGCTTAGTGCTTGTTCGTTTGAAAACATTGAGAATCTCACCTACCATTTAGACATGACGTATTCAAACGATAATATAGAAAATATATCATTCGAATGAATACGATGTCGGCCAACACATAAATTACGAATATTTAATAAATATTTTTCCATTCATATAATATTAAATACACTTAACTAAAGTCATCATCATCTTATGCTAACATCATAACATCGAATCAATCTCATGTGTGTGACCTATTCGCCTATTTACAGATTGTTAACGCTAATTATTTGATTAATCCACCCAATAAATGAGGAGACCTTAACGTAAACGCCAGGAACATCTACTCTGCCGCAGCCGAAGCCCCACGACACAAGGCCGGCCAGCTCGAAGAAGCCATCGTCCTGGCACACCAATGGACCTCCACCGTCACCCTTAATTGCAATCCAGCGTGAGAATTTCAATTAGCATTTCAATTATGGGATAGCATTACCTGGCATGCGTCGTTCCCTTCTTCTCCACCGGCACAGAAACTGGATGCCGGGAGTATGAATATCTTCTCGGTGACCGCATTCACTTTCCTTATGCATTCACCGTCGCTAACAATTGGAATTTCTGCTTCGCGCACCCGCAAAGGTATTGGTCCGGCTAGGATTTGTGGGAAAGGTCAGTTATTAGATTTTTTTTGGAGATACATATCAGTAGGATAGATCGCACCTTCACCCATGTAGCCATATCCTGTTACCGTGCACCTCTTCCCAGCGGCATGATTAACACCTCGCGCGGGAAGACACACCTACAAGAACAAATTTCAACTATTTTAAATCCTGAATTCAATGAATTTGTTCAGTTGAACTGCTGCAAACATGATTGCTAGTGTTTATATTAGTTGATTGAATGAGTTGCTTCAGCAAAACTAGTTCCACTACGTCATTTTAATTGTATCTGTTATGTTATGAAAAGTTACGGAAGCGATTGTCTTGAGCGCTTCAACCTCCTTCCGAATCAATGAGGGACAAACTTACCAAGCAAACACCATCCCTTAGCTCGGCTTGACCGTGCAACTTCAGCAACGCGATATCATTGTCCAGCGTTTGACTATTGTGGTTGTGGTGGATGTAAGTGGTGGCCACGCGGAGCGTCTGCGCCCCCGGACTGCCGTACTTGCGAGTCAAATCGTAGTCGCCCACACGAACGTAGATTGCATCCCCTGATCGCACAATGCTACGGACGAATATAGATTAAATTGAATTTAGACTAAATCCGCAAGCTTATTTCGCGTGTGCACTGCGACAAGTAGTTTTGCGCTTATCCTCTATTTCCTGTCTGATGGTTCTTGATCCCATGCACAAAAGTACCGTGACTAGTGACACAATGAATCGCGGTCTAATCGTAAGATGCTTTACTACTTACTTCGTCACGCAATGAGCTGCGGTCAATACCCATTGGGTGCCAATCAGCGCGGCCCCGCACAGATATTGATTCAATGAATTAATCAAGGCCACCTGCCAGCACCACTCTCCGTTCACGCCATCTTCGCCGCCCACTACTCGCCCCCTGCGGAACTTAGTTAGCGGCTGTGGCCGTTGACTCTCCTCGCGCACTTGGAGTGATCGGGCAAAGTCTGCGTGCACCAAATCCCCCAATTTGTCGGTTTGTATCTGAATTGGCACAATCGCGGTGCCCAGCACTAATCGTTCCGCGGACTTGTTCAGATTGTAATAGTTCTCGTCGAGGTCAGGAAGCTGGCGCTTAACAATGCCACCATTTTCTCGCCCGTATTCCGCCGTGGTAAGCTGCAGCGACCTCGCGGCACGAGCGGTTCCTTTGACGCCACACACGTACTTGGAGTAGACTGGCGCGCGAGTGGTGGATGACGCCGTGATTGTAGTCGAGCTTGCAGGAGCTGCAATAGTAAGAGATAATGTACCAGGATTAACACCGCTTCAACCAAAAATCAGTAGAACAATAGCCTAGCGCAGCCAGCCCCCCGAAAGCAAACACCCATCTTACTTGTTGTTGGGGCTAATGCTGGTGCGGGTGGCGGAGCCCCGTTGGTTTGGTAAACGCTATCGGCTGGCGGCGGCACTCCTTGCGAGGCAGTAACTGGTGGGTATTGTTGATTGTAGGGATACGTGAACGTGTCGTTTCTGTAGCCGAACCCTTGCTTTTCTTGGATCCTGCTCTTAGGAGCGCAGCACATTTGTCCGGACTTCTTGCATCGGAACAGGTCGGTCATCTCAGCATTTCCTTAAAAGAAATCCTTGAGAATATGGAGCCGCGCGATCTTTACAATTATTAAACTCACTGAAGCATGTGAAACTCAACAGACTCACTATGCAGGAGCCAGGGCACTCTTCCCTGGGATCCGGAGACGGGGTCGGCGCAACTATTGGTGGATGATAGTTTGGTGGAAGTGACGGTGGTCTGCGCACTGGCGGGCTAGGCCTTGGCCCTCTGCAAGCAAATACAAATAATGGGTCATTCATTGCATATTGTAAAGGACCCGGCCGTTTTCGAAGCAGTACCTAGTATTATCGCAACAAACCGATCCTTTTTTGCAGCTGGACGTGTTGGCAATCAGTGCGGATGGCTTTTCGCAAAACGCGGCCATAATGTTCAGCAAACAGAATCCTGGACATTTCGGCACCTGAGTTGGAGCGACAGGACTCGCAGCGCCCAGCGTACTTTCGGCCAGCGTTAAGATTTGCGAGAAGAGGTTGTCACTCACGGGACTGGGGGCTGGCCTTGTCGTGGTCGCAACAATCTTTTGCTCGAGCTTAGTGGCTGTGGTCGGCGCTTCCGGTTTGTTAACGCAGCATTTTCCGCCGCCGAAGCAATAGGCGTTTTCGTCGATATCATCGCATAGTAAGGAAAACAGTTCGCTGACGCATTCACCGCGGCATTTCTTGTTGCTCGAAGGCTTGTGCTTGATTTGTTCCGTCTCCTCACTCTCGTACTCATCGTCATCGTCGTCACTGGGGGTTGTAGTCGGGGCGTGGGTTGTCTTCTTTGCTGGTTTGTTGGATTTCGAGGGTGACTTTGTTCGCACTGGCTCGGTGGTTGGCTGATTAAAAGTGATAGTGATAAAATTATCAGTTCATCTCAAATTTCACCGCGAAAAATAGGAAATTCAAATCTAATAATCGTTTCGAGGAACTTATATCTAAGCCCCGTATAAATGACCGTCTCTGCACGGCATTAATTTCGAAGCGTGTTTCATTTAATTCGAACTTTCAGTTTTTTCGGGATCAAAAAAAAACTACAACGCAAAATACACACTCACTTTGATCCCAGTTTGCGCAACCGTTGGCTTGGCTTCCATCGGCTTTTTGTTAGCGTGCTCTGAAAGTTTGCAAGTTAGAATTTAGGATTATTTTCGACACGCAAACTACACTTTGGTCAATTAACGATGAATACCTGCCAGAATATAGATATCTTTCGGGTATTTCCCATTCGGGAAATCATTAAGAGATACACAGCACTTAGATCCTGCCTTGCACAAATTCGGCACGGTCAAGTACGCCTCGCAATAATCGGCTATTCTGCCGCTCACACAGACCCCCGAGCAAGACGCTGCACCAGAACCGAGAACGAATCATATTTCAATCACGATTTTCTAATTGAACCAATTAGTAAATTACTTACGTTTTGGCTCCTCGGACTCGTCAGACTCTTCGAACTCTTCATCATCGTCTTCCGGCTTTGTACTTTGCTTCGCGGGTTTTGTGGCCTTGATTGCAGCAGGTCGACGAGTTGTTCCCGATGTGCTTGAAGCATTCTTGCTGGGCGCAAGGGTGGTTGCAGCTGAAGGAGTCGGCGGTGTTGTGGGAGCCTTGACGCTGGTATTTTGTGCTGGAATCAAAGAGATTGGAGTTAGGCGACACATCTACGATAATAACGCGTGCTACTTCACCTGGAGGACTCTCTATGCAGCAGCGCATGTTGGGCGATGGACATGGAACGTCGTCCAGAACATCGTAGCAAATGAGCGTTGCCAAGGTGTGAACGCACACGCCCGGACAATCTTTGGAGTCAACGGCACTCGTGATTGAGTCCAGCAGCCCTTGAAAGACAGACGCAAGCGGATTGTATCGTTAGGAAAGAACACTCGAGCGCAATCTACCATACCATCACGGTACCCTTGGGTGCTTATTTGCTTTGTTAATCAAAATCATACATGATAGCCACATTATACAGTTGATTAAAATTGAATGAAGCTAGTCTGAATACCCTTACTTTCGAGTAAATCTGATGCGCACTCGATTCCGATGAAATGCAATTGAAAAACATGGAGATAGTACAAGAACATCATCCATTCATGGAAATTGGGTAGGCTGGCATATTTATGATACACCAATCGATGCAGTATTCTGGTAAGATCACCATCACCTATTTGAAATTTTCGGAAAATATTTACAAAATCAGCCATGAAAGCAAGTTGCAAAGTTTTAAGGCTGGGAAAGTTGAAGCGAATTATGTTTTTGGGCTCAATTTCGTTATTTCAGCATTAAAGTCTGAAAACGATTAAAACGCATTAAACTCTCCACACAATTTAGTAATGGCGCTCGGCATGGTTCGCTCAAAAGCGCCATCCCCTCACCCGATTCAAGTCGACCTGAAAAACCACCTCACACCGCTCGAACAAGGGAATCTGGTTTGGCAGCTACCCGACCGGTTCTTGCAAGAGAACCGTTATCGGATCAGGAGTTGGATCGCTGGCGGGTGACAAGGAAGTCTTTTTCGTGTCGAAGATCCGCGTAGAGGTCTTTTTTGAAGAGAAGCGTGGGATTAGATTGGTAGCTAGAACCTTAAAGAGTTTCGACGCGGAAACATTTTGAAAGTGGGAATTAGTGTGGGAAGCTTACTGGGTAGTTTTCAAAAAGAAAACCACGTGTGATGAAAGTGAGTAGTACAAGTATGTCCTTATTATCGCACAAACGACATTAAAGTGTGTTGGCTATTGACCTACTCAATGCTGCGTAAATAAATTGAATACTGAATAATGTGTAGTTCAACCAATTTGAAAACCATGTGAAGTGTTATTCAAAAATGATTGAACTTTTGAATATGGAAAACAATCGGAATGTTACATTGCAATTGGATGAGAAAAATAATAAAACGCTCACTTGTCGTGAATCCATGGTCCTTTCTTGAATATCTTGAGTTTTAACATTTCGGACGACTGAAAACTTATGCGGGACAGTTTCCAAGCAAGAAATCGTTGACTTACCGAAGTTCCGTGGAAAAAGACAGTTTTATAGTGTCAAAATACGGTATAATCCAGATCATTGTAAACGGTTACAAGATTAACCGAATAAGCCGAACAACGTCTGACATGAGAGCGCATGAGCTGTGGGCTGAAGTGGAAAAGCAACCAGCAAGGACAAATCGATGGCTGAATCTCTGGAAATGAGATTCGGGACTGATGCTAGAGAACTCACTCACGACATTACGCGCCGAACTGAGCTGGCCTGCCAGCAGCCATCATTCCTCTAGCTAGGTAGAGGCCGAACCCGAATTAGTGTGAATGACACAAGGGTTCGTTGCCCCGTCCCCGGGACTTAACGTCCATTGAAGCCAACGAAAGACGAAAGTCTTGTTGCTTTGAAATTTCGTAGCGATACCGTTCGTTAAAACACCTTATTTCATTACAATTTGAGAGAATGTTTTTCATAAAGCCTATTGGGGCTGAAGTATGAAGATTTTATTATAGAACGAAAGTAAAAGAAGAGAATTTAAATTTGCTCGTGCTATGTGTTAGCTTTTTGGGAAAAGTTTTTTTCTACTATAGTTACATTCATTGTGTTGCTTCACCGAATCCTTGTGATCAAAATATGTACCGGTCGGATATAAAAGATTTGGTAAAACAAAACCATGACTTTAACTAAAATAGAATTTAAGTTTAAGTTATTTTAAAAAATACAAATTTTTTAATGCGTCGACTCAATTTCACAGAAAGAACATATCAGTTACTAGCTGAATGCTGTGAAAAACTCTTCTGTTATCTAAAAACCAAATGATTCAATGTGAATGACTATAAATTAATTAAAAGAGTTGTGTCAAATGACCTATTTTTCTGGAGTTAAGTTGCAACAAGTTCTTTGACTGCATTTCCATTCATTTTCGAATTTTATCTGCTTTCCCATCATTTCTTTTGATGTTGGTATTAGAAACAAGCCAGAAAACTAGCAAGGAAAGTTAATAATTCTACTGAATTATTTCTAAGCGAGTTCAAAACATTAAAAAAAATTTAATATGAAAATCACATTCAGCACTACAAATTTAGGTATTAATTCTCTACAACAGCAATTCAGACAATTTTGCATGAAATTCATGCGATATTTTTTTTCTGTTTCTTCACTGAATCATGATTTTGGACGCAGCTAGGTCAGACTTAATTCATATGAAAATTACGCAATTTTCGCCATTGCCACTAAATCCTGGAATGTTTTGCGCAATTTCATACACAATAAACGCACGAGTCATATCCAACTTAATTGTGTACTAGCCCAACTTTTTCGCCGGTGAAAGTCCATTCCACTGAGATTTGTAATTTGTACAAGAATTTTAAACATCACACATGAACGCACGCACACCTGGTGTATGGATACGCAATTTGAATAACGTTCTCATTTCACCTTTCGTGCGCCAACGAATTGGCGCGCTAGACTGAAGCAAATTGTTAAGCATCCCAGAAGGAAGATGGCAGTTACAGTATGGTTTCGTTAATCAGATATGTAATAATTCTGCACTTACCGGAGAAGAAGCTGCCCGCGAGTGAATCATCTTCAGCGTTGGCCAGCGGTGGTAGCAGCACAAGCAGCCAGCTCGTCAAAATCAGACTAATTATAATTTCTTTCATCTTTTACTGTTCACTGTCGGCTCGCGGTAATTCACTCAAAAACAACTTCCAAATCAGATTTGATTGATACGATATTCTCGAATCGTTATGGACAAGTTAATGGGTTAACAGTTTTGTTAGATTGACGATCATCGGAACTTGATGCGCTCATTTAGCACTGAAAAGTGAATTTTACAATTTAAATTAGTTAGCATATCGTTTGAATGATCAACAGGGCGAATATTTAGCAGTAGGTCAATAAGAAAATTAGTGTAATAATGGTTACCAGCAAACCTGGTTTTCATATGGAAATTGAGATAGCAATGAACGTAACATGATTACATTTTCAGCCAAACAATAATGATTTCTTCTACGAAACGGCTTTTTCAAGAATTAAGTTTTGAACTTATGATTTCTGCTTATTAGACCAGGGCGGATCTGTTTTCAGTTGGCCGTTGAGGGGGGCACACTGATTTTTGCAGGCAAGTTGTGGAAAAACTCGTATAACAATAATTGACGTATCCTCCCTCTCAAAAAGTCGAGAACATTAAAAAAAATTGAAATGTTTAAAAAAATTGAAAAAAATCGGGTTTTCCTACTTTTCTCACTCTTAACTTTAAATCATTTCATTTTTGAGCAAAGTTGCATGAGAATAAAAAGTGCGTAATAAAATTTTCTACAAGATAAGATTGGTTAAAAAAATTTAAAACCCTTGCCGCAAAATAGCAATAAATATAGAAAAGTGGAAAAAACCTTTTTTATTCAATTTTTTATATCATTTAGAATGCATTTAAATCATTCAAAGTTCATCTAGAAAATCTTTATAATGTAATTAAACAGCACACCAATTTTTATCAAAATCTATTTAGTAGATTGCGCATAATAATTGTGCAATGCAAATTTATATAAAAAAATTCAAAATTTTTAAAAGCTTGCAAGTCTGAAACTTAAGCTTATAGAAGTGCGAAACTTTTTTCACATATAAAAGAGTACTTCACTTATTAAATTCATGATGGAAGCATGGCTCCTACGCCTGAATCCGCAGCGGCCTAGCACTGTTTTAGAGTTTATTTTCAAGTTTAACAAAAAATCCCGATCGATTTCAATTTTGTAAAATGCATTTGATCGATGAAGTGCTCTTCTATATGTGAAAAAAACTTTTATAAGCTTAAGGGGTCTGCCCTCCTTATAATTTTCAAAAAATCGATTTTTTTATTAAATTTTTGGAAAGTATATATGTACCAGAAATATCATATTAAAATTTTATAAAGATCGGAGCAGTTTAACTGTATTTTTGGGCAACTTTCACTTTGTCGGCCGAGCGCGATTTTTCATTAAAAAAACTTTAACCGCGTTTTTCTCGAAACAACGTTTTTCGACGCGGCGTTCATGAAATCTTGAGAACTACTGAATCGATTCTCACCAAATTTTTACTAGACATTCTTTATGACTACAGCTATATCGCAAATAGGGGATTTTTTAAAATTTTGATTTTAAATATCTATTTTTGTGGTCAAAAACGATGAAAAAATGCATGTTTTTTCGTAATTTTTCGAAAAATGTCCGCTATTTTGTCAATTTTACTAAAATCAAAAATCTTCCTATTCGCGCTATAGCTTTTAACATACTGAACCTAAAACTATTTGATTTTTTTTGTTTCAGGCCAACCATCTCACACCCCTCTCGTTTTTCGATATTTTTTCAACCAGCATTTTCATTGATACTCACATGAATGGATAGAATTTTTTTGTGTATTTCGAGAGTGTATTTATTGATCGTTACCTCTCTTTTATCGATATTTACAATTTAAACCTGTCTAAAAAATAATTAAAAACAACCCGTTTTTACACTGCTTAAAGAGGGTAGATCCCTTAAGTTTCTGACTTGCAGGATTGTAAATTTTTTGAATTTTTTTAAAAGTCAGTCAGTCAGTCAGTCAGTTAAGTCAATTATTGTTATACGAGTTATTTCACAACTTTTTCCGCAAAAACTAGTGTGCCCCTCCTCCTCAACGGCCAAATGTAGTCGTTTTTGTACAGATCCGCCATGGTCCATATATTTTCAACTTAGTTTTCTTTTTACTTCACACAAAAAACAACAACAAATAATTCACATAAATGGACTTCATCAATTCCACAATATCTGCCAATAATCTTTTCTAGTATCTCAATTCTTTTCAGGATGATACAGGATTGTGGAATCTTCTAAGTGTAACTCATATAGATCATCGAATACCTGCTTGTTATAAAAACAAGGACTCATCATAGAAATAAGATTAGCTAAAAAATCTTACCATATGAGAAAGGGGGCAAAAACCTTATGAGATTATAAGGAACCGTTTGTTCAACAATTTGTTTGCTGTGTAATTTTTAACAAATGTTTTCAAAAGAAATAAACTAATTACCAACAATCAATACGCCTGAAACATTGTCAATTTAATAAAGCGAAGATATCTCAACAACACTTTTAACAATGCAAATTGATTCTCTATTTTGAAGACGTTAACCATACTAAAAGTTAAAAGACGAATCAATTACGGTCGAAATAAAGAAGCAAAGTAACTGCAGTCGTATCGTTAACCACGAAAGCAGCGTTTCAAGGTATCAAAGATTGACAGATTGGATTATGCTGAATTTTGGCAATACTAATACTAATAAAACCCCAATCCACTTACAATTAGCTACAAACTTTGAAGGGGATTTTGTCTAAATCGGTAGATTACATCTCACTTCTTTCGTGATTCGACTTGAACCTCTTCTACCTATTCATCCAAAGTAACTGTTCACATCGTGATAATTTTGAGCACAGCTTTTCGAACTTGATTTTTCACAAATTCCACTCAGCACTATGCGTGATGACTTTAATTCCCACAAGTCGCCGATTATTTTCTTCGGCAATATACTTTTTAGGTTGATGGCTGTTCAAATGTGTTCTTAATGGATTCATCAACTGGTTACATTTGCTTTTCAACTTTCCGTCTTATCAACAAGCACACTTATCTATCTTCGTTCCCAGCGAAGATACAGCTTTCCACAAAGAACAAGCAATGAAGATTGTTGTGGTCTGCATAACGGTAACTAGAAAAATGTCGTAACATACTATCGTGATTGATTCAAGCGGTTATGTTATACAATATAACCGTTTCGAGAGCGGTACGCAAAGCGAATAAGAGTTTACCCTCGTACAACGATTCAGTTCAACTTTTATACAGGTGCGAGCAGCAATTCCAAGAGCAAATTTGAGGAGGGTCAAAAGCACCTACTTTCAACCGATTACCGTGCGATCTACCCATATGTGAATGGGTCTTAATGGATCACTTAAACGACAACGACCAAACGATTATTATGTTCATGCCGCGTCGCCTCATTTGTGGGCTATAATTAGCATCTTAATGCATTGTTGGTGTGGTATCGCCGCGCAGAAAACGTGCTGGAATTCCTTCCGCGTTGGCTATGCGACCCAAATTCTATTGGGTTTTGATGGTCCCGGTAGATGGTTTTCAGGTCATTCGCGCCCACGGCACCCAACTTGCTTCGCTCAGCATGGCTTTCCTCAATTTGCCACCACTTGGCATTCTCGCAAGTTGCACCTTTATGTTAAACGAGTTACCAGCGTCCGCGGACATGAAGACATTTACGCAACGAAGCGCAAAGATAAAGGAAGTCTTCTTGATTCAGTAAGAGTTGCAGGTGTCGTGGTCGGCGGCTATCAAACAAAATTGAGGGAAGATCTTAGGGAAACTAGAAGTTTAGATTGATTCATAGAAGATGCAGAACCGGTTGAACATGACTTCGCGCAGAAATCGTAAATAGATGTAAGATCGCTGGTGAGGCTCCTAGGACCGCAACAATATTAATCAAAACTGACTTATGAAAGCGCCAATGAGCATGAAAGTCGAGAAGCCGTTACGCTATTTATGATCTTCAAATTAATTTCGTTTTGCATTTAAAGAAGCACATATCATTTGAAAGTAGAACGAATAGCTGTCGGGGAAATTTCCCGGGCAATGTGAAACACATTAACAGATTTGATGCTGATGTGATGCTTGGACAAGTGATCATTCAGGATATTTTGCTGAAAACCATTTTTAATCGTCTAACTTGAGGAAAAGTGTATGCAACGTCTGGCCATCAGAGCAAAAACATTGAGACGTAAGCATATATCATATACTTGCTCTTTTATCCTTGTGAACAGCCTTAAAACAATTCGCAGATACGTAAAGTTCCAGATCATAGAATCACTTTTTCTATTAGTTTAGCATTCATTCTTTTAGTTATGATTGCGCAGAAACAATGCATGGAAAGGCTTTTCAAATTTAGGTTGAATTTAAGAAGCAAGAAAGATGGTGTATGTCTTAAGAATGCTCAGCAATTCAATGTTTCCCTTAAGTTTAAATTCGCAGATGAAACTACAAGAATACATTATTTTATTTCAGTGTGGATTCTGGAACACTGCTCAGCAACAAGCGCACTATAATTCATTTATACTGTAGATCAATTAAAATTTTCATGGAACGTACTAACAGTGATTTTTACTTAAGAATTTTCTAGGAAACATAATAGCAGACAAATCAAGCAATTTCAATCAACAATCATAAAAGCAGCAGCAGCATCTTTGTGCTGCCATAACGGTTGCAATTAGTATTAATTACATAAACGTTGCCACTGATTGTTGAGACCACTTCATAAAGAAGGAAGGTGACTGCACAGACTAACCATAGTCACAAAAATCTGTCCGCCGTCTATTCTATGATAGCCAGTTTGAAAGAATAAAGCCAAAAATATTTATTCTTGCGCATTTATAAACTATCATTCGATTACGGAACATAAATTTTCACTGGGAGGAAAATCAACCACAAATCATATAAAGGCTATGATTATAAAATTTCTAGTGTAGATATCCCTCAGGATTTTTTTTAAAAGACTTAGTTTTTTCACGCTAAAGATATGAAAATCAAATCTTAGCTTGGCCAAAGGTCGGGAATCTGGCTTATTGCCCTCGATTACGTATTTTACTACAAGGCCAAGTGTGTGGTATTCTGCTGGACTAAGGAGACACTTTCAAGAGCTCTTATTGTTGAATGAGTACCATGAATATCAGTTCTATATAAGTTACGTCACCGTTCGTATTCTAAGCATTTCTATTGGCTTTACGGTTATTTGCAGCATATATTACACAGCAGCAGACCGATCAGCAGAAGTTATAAACATTATAATCCTTGGATAGTACAAAAAATTCCCCAAACAACGCCTCATTTCCATGAAACCGTAATTCACTGTACAAGCAACGTTATCTATCATAACGCCTCGCTGGTCAGCCGAGAATCGAATAATTAATTTCTGTCTCTCATTGGAATTCAAAAGATGAATGTGCCCTAATGCCGCAATATTCGCGACCATTTTACTATCACAAACTTTCTTCGGAAGAGACGGTCATCACTACTCATATTCCCATTACGGCCGTAGCATACTTTTGTCCACTGTTATTCCACCTAATCTGTGTCAGAAGCCGCTCACGAAACAATGCGACCACATATAGATGTAGTTTTGCACGTTGGTCTTCTTCGTATTGTACTTGTGCTTGCTTAGCTTCTAACTGTTCAGCGCTATTGCTCTCGTTCCCTATTCGTAAACCAGGTGCACAATGGATTAATTACGCGCAGCGAACAACACAAAAAACACCCGCACTTGAAACTAATGGCGATTCCACGTAAACAACATTCTAACGGTAAAAGATTTGTCTTTAATGCTTTCCTTTCGACACACCGTGCAAGAACTCTACGCTGGCGAAGATGGTTGTTGACCAGTTAGTTGGGCAGCACCACGAATAGTCCACGAGAATATGCCTGGCACGCGCGTACACCTCGAAAGCTACAGTTGAACTGAACGTGCGAATTTTCCTCTTGGACACGATAGTTTAGCTGGTGCCCACCGTCTCTTCAGGTTGGACTCAGCCTGGAAGATTCTCAAGAAAGTCGTCGACACTTCCAAGTGGAGCTCAAGGTAGCTATGACGTCGCGGAAGAAAGGTACACTGAAGAAATGGAACCGGTCATACTATATAGTATATTTGCAACAATGTACATAGTGAAAGATTCAGCCACCTTATCTGCACAGTCGTGGTAGAAAGATGTCGAACAAATTTAGCTTATTTTGCAGGAAAACTTGCCAAGAAGTGCGATGCGAAAAGAATCTGCCTAGGGAAAACAAAAGACTCTAGCCAGTAACCTCGTTTTAGCTTCTTGGTTTGAGTCTTGGGAACACGCGGAATGAACTCTGGATGTTCAGTTGCGAAAGGGAAAAACGAAGAAAGTCTGATTAGCGCTACTATACACTAAATACCGTTGAAACAGTGCTGATGCGACTGATGCTGGCAGATAGAATACAGAAACAAACCGTGTAGCATCTTTGTGATAAAATTGCCCAATCAAGTCCGAAAGATAGTGCAGTTGGTCAATTATTTTCAGCTTTCGCTGTTGCTGCGATCTCGGACCAGAATGCAATTATGATATTTAAGCAGCAGGTAGACAGTGGTCGCCGAAGGTGGTGGTAAATGACCAATCGGCAGAAGAAAGAGAAAGCTCGCGAATGAAAGGATTTTCCTGGCCAGACTGGCGGCGGGATTCCACGCGATGATCTCATTTTCGGTTCAGTATGGACCTCCCACTCCTCGATGCGCTTTATTTTTTCTCCTACCGGCACTTCTTTTCCAGGCCATCGACATCCACCGCATCTTCGCATTGCGGCCGACCTTACACTCGCGGCGTCCATAATCATAAAATCCGCCAAAAGATTGGCGATTAAATCGTCTTAAGCGGGTTTTCGCTCGGCGATCCAGGTTATTGGTTCCGATCCGAACGCACCTTATGCGTTGCGGTCCTCATGAATGAATGTGTTTGCCCACAAACCCCGAAATATTCACATACATATGTGCATAAATACGTGTGTGCCCGAAACAAACACACATAGCTGCGTACATAGTTTGCATGGACTCATTAGACCAGTGAAATTGATGCGGCCGAAGAAATGGACACTGGACCACTGAACTTTAAATTATCCACGGCCGAGCAGGTGATAATTAAAAGCTAATGGAAATACTTTTGGTGTTTGATGCGTCGTCGTGATAAGTGATAGTAGTTCGCACCTGGAAGCAATGCTTCGCTGTCGTTTGAATCCGCAGGCGGTCGTGATAGCAAGTGAAAACGGCTCAAGAATGCCTTCGAGTACAAAATGTGGTTCAAGGTGAGAAAATCTTGAGTAAATAAGCTCTTAAGTATCTAAGGAAAGCTACGGTCGTGAGTGGAGAATGCACAAAGTCCACCGATATATGCAGAGCTAATTTTCCCTGATTCGTGCCGAGAACCTGTTGTTTGGAAAGGGTTGTGGCTTTACAACCATAAACATTGAAAGTTCTCGCAGAATTTACGAAAGTAGTTAGATCTTCCGCTATCTGTGCGAAATTTTCTATTGAAGACTTCAGTTTTAAAAAGTCATCATTCATTATTCAAATTTTAAAAAAACATCCGGCGAAAACAGTAGATCAAAATGTTGAACTCGTAACATAATTGCCTCAACTGAAAACAGCTTATGAGAGATTAACGTGGTTGATTAAGTCACAAGTATCCATCCTGTTGGGGATACTATACAGAGGATCAAAATACCAGGAATCTTGGAGAAACGCATGCAAATATGCCACTCAAGTCTTGCACTTGTTAAATGATGATATCGGATGTACGAATACAATATGTGTTTCAAAAATCCTATTAAGTATCAATCAAAGAAAATATCATTTAGAATATCACTACATAATTATAATGCATTCAATAGTTGTGCGATTTATTTCAATTAAATTTGTTTGCAATGAAACATTACAGCCCGAACAGGGTCTGCCAGCAGTGGAAACAATGCCAAGCGTTGGCCAAGTCTCGGCGTACAACGAACGGCCAACGGTCAGCTGCTAGTGCTGGCCCAGTGCTAAATGAGTGCTGGCTGAGTACTGACCCAGTACTGCATTCGAGTGCTGGCCCAGTGCCAATCCCCAGCACTGGTCGAGTGCTTGGAGCCATTACTGAAATATAACAATTCAGGACACAAGCAGAATGTTAAACCATTTGAAGAAAGTTCAATAGCGAGCTTCAGTGCAAGTTCGTTATATTAATAATTATTGCATAGTTATAATGCGCGAATGTATGGTATTGCATTAATCTTTAAATGTAAAGTGAATGGCAAAGAAAACGTCTATGATAGACGTCACGGGTTCAATCCTCGGTGGCAAAGGCGATACATGCATCACTCACATATCATTTGGATTCCGGCTAGTGTTCTTCACATGCCGGGCGACGGATTTCATGTGAGAATGATATTTTCATTCAAATTCAAGTTTGGCCTTTTTTGAAATTACGATTTTTTTTAAAGTGGAAGGAAAAGTAGTAGGATAATTCTTTTTAAGGATACCATTAAGCATATTTTGAAGTTTAAAAAATATATGTTTCGAGGAAAACGCGTGTAAAGTTTTGACTTTACTTTACTTTACGTCTTCTCTCAACATCAAAGGATGCTGTACTAACGTACTTTGTGTTCAATATCCTTGAAAATGTTTCTAACAACATTTATTAGTGTATTAGAGAGAGAGAAGTTAGAAATCGAATGGTAAGACATAATGCTGTGCCCGACGAGCAGGTGTCGTATTTACTGCAAGTAGTCGTTTCGGAGCAGTCGGGAAGGGTCGAGAAAGAGTTCGAAATTTCAATGAAAACGGTTTCTGCCAGGTATAAAACCGTTTGTCTCTTATTCTATAAGGTTCAAAGGATTTTTCAAGCTAATAAATATAAAATCGACTCTTGGAAATTTCTACTGTGGTGTAACCCCTTAATATGAAAACTTCATGTTCTATATAACATACTTGCGTGTTTGCCGGCCGACTGTCAAACCAATTGGAACATTCACAATTAAATCTTTTCGAATGGTTTTTGTCATGGATGAGTTTACTTTAATTGTGGATCATATTTTTCAATGGAGTTGGTTGTTTCGACCATGCAACGGAAAAAAGGAGTTATATTTCTTAATATGATGATGTTTTTGATCGAATTTATGTTAACATATGTAGCTTACCATTAAATTAATTCACTTTTAAATGCTGTAGTTCCTACTGTTTGTCACATACAGCGCACGGTGGCATAACGCACACATTGAGATGTCAAACAGCAGTCAGCTGTAAATGACGGCCGTCAAGGTCGCTGCAGTGTCAGAATCTGTGGCGTTTGAGGGTACGTGTCCAAAACCATTTATCCCCCGCTTCTTGCGCGACAATTCGTCAGTCGACGATTTCGCAAGTTCTTCAACCAAAATTCTCATCCGCCCAATCGGTCGCATGCTGTTTAGAAGAAGCGAAATCGCGCTCAGCTCATCCGCACGTTGCGCCATCCCAAGTAAATTCAACGACCAGAAAATTGCATATTCTCCGCTTCCGAAAACTGTGTTGTGTGCGCGGTGCAAGTTAAAGATCCCACACTTTCCAGTTTGAGATTTCCGCATTGTGCGACGCTACAGTTCGCGACACACATAAAAGATCGCGAGTGCACTGTCAGTCGGTAGTTTGTTATTGTTTTGAGTATCGGTCGGTCGTTGCCGCGAATGCGAGGTGCATTGCACCCCTGAACTCCACGGCCGCATTCTTCGCATGGGAAGCGAATCGCCGCGAAAATGTCACTGCCAAGGAAAGTCAGCAAGGTGCTGCTCGGCGTCGTTGTGGCTTGGCTGGCCGTGTGCCACTCGAGTTCCGGCTTCTTCTTCTCGTACACGAGCAACGATCAGTCCGGCAACAATTGCTTCTGCGAGGTTTGTAAACTTTGTGCCTTTGCCTTGGCGCCAACTGGTTATCCTCCTGCTAACGTCTCCCGCAGCTGAAGGGGTCCATCAACGACTGCAGCTGCACAGTGGACACCGTCGACCACTTCAACAACATGAAGATCTACCCCCGCCTGCAAAGTCTACTCATCAAGGACTTTTTCCGTTTTTACAAAGTGAATTTGCGACAAGAATGCCCGTTCTGGGCGGACGACAGCAAGTGCGCCATGAAGTTCTGCCACGTCCTGTCCTGCGAAGAGAAAGACATCCCGGAAGGGTTGAAAGGCCAGCCCGAGCTGGAGTCTCCTGCGTACAAGGTAAGAAAAGAGGGTCGTGGAATCATCAGAACTGCCTGCGATGATCGATTGATTCTTAAGTAGACTGGATCAATGAGGCGTTAATCTTTTCATGCAATCTAGCCCCGACATGTCTATATTGATAAGCCCTGATTCGAAACAATAGAGGCTCTCGCAGCCGAGATAAATGTATTCATAAAAAACGTCTGCTCGGACTTGACTGACACGATTGCTGTCCCTCGTCAGAGGTTCATCATTGCGTCATTGCAGTGTCGCAGCTTCATGCGGAAATTATCTCCGCAAACGCAGCTACAGCTCATTATCAGCCGTGGATGCAACATAAAACAGATAACAGGAAAAACTCAATTCAATCCGCTCGAAATGGACACGTTTACGCCGCATCTATCAAACGATAGCCGGCAAGCGTTTGTTTTCTCGCTGCGGCTTTGATTACGCGGATCACACACACAGTTCCAGTGCTTCGCGTTCCCGCAAGGGGAATGCCACCGTGTGATTTTCCGCGAGCGCGAACAAAAACACACTCACGTTTGTCAACAAACAGACCGATTTGTTGCAACAGCTGCCCCGGCCACTGACAAATATTATGACTATGAAACCCAAAATATTATCAACCTTTGTGTGCAATTAATTTTAATTATTTAGATAAAGATCGTTTGTCTTTATTGTAGATCGAGAGAGAAAAAAACACCAGGAAAATAATTCCGATTAATTTTGTTTTTGTGCCAGTCAATTTGATTAAAACTTGGGCAGGTTTCATCTATATATTCTGCTATCACTCCCAATTGGCGTCCATCAACTTTTTTTTTGGCTTTGCCTATCAAAGACCGATAATTGAAAGTCAACTAAAAATAATATTAAACACGACAATTTCATGAACGTGTAATTGCAGTGAATTTCCGTCCGAAAGAACGAAGATATCGGTTTCCAACTCTGCTATTAGTTATTTTTTAAGGTGACAATTCAATCAATTTGCTTTCCTCCAAGTGCCTTGTGAAAATTATTTTTATAAGAGGAACTATGCAGTTAGTTTCCATGCAAAATGATATTATTCTTAACTAATTAGTCTTGTGGCAACGTTTCCAATAAAAATCTCCTTTCTGATCTGTCGAAGGCTAAAGCGTCACAAAATCTCTTCAATAACTGCTTTGAGATACTCGACTCATTGTGAGTCCCTAAAACGTACATAAATGATATGTGTCCTCTCTTCAAGTATCGCTAAGTTGCTTCAAAATTTTCATAATATGAAAGTAAAATTCATTAAGGGGGAACACCACTGTAGAGGTAAAAAAAGTTATTTTTTGGGAATTTTTTTCCTCAAAAACCAAACAACATATCGAAATTTGGTAAAAAGATCTATATTGTGCAAGTATTTGGCATCCACTTTGAATTTTTTCAGAACTTTAAAAAACAAAATGGCGGCTCGCTAGCATTTCTCCAGAAACGCCTTATTTTTTCATGGCTTCGCGGCCGGACCGTTTTCTCCTAAATTGTTAAGGTTATGGTTATCAAACAAATAATTGTCGATAAAGCATACTAACAGCCAGAGAATTACGTAGGATTTTTTTTAAATTGATTTTTGACAAAATGGCGTCATTTTGAAAAATGTCACAAAAATGCCAAAATAACGTAAACAATTGAAATACATATAAAAAAATCCTACGTACTTCCTAGCAGACACTAGTTTTGAACATACTGTAAAAATTTCAAGTAAATCGAACAAAAACTGTTTGAGAAAAGAGTCTGGCCAGTTTGAAAAACGTTGTTCCGAGATAAACGCGTTTAAAGTTTAAGTTATTGAAAAATCATGAATAAATTTGATACACCTCAAGTCCAAAAATACGTACTTCAGCATTCCCTGCTAACGTTCAACTAACAGAGCACGTGTACAGTTTTGAAAGATTTATATTTGAAATTGTTCTAAATTTCAATACCAACAGCACGCGGGGATACGCGCGGATTGCGCTCCGAGAGAGCAGTGAGAGGCGCCGCGCTAATTTAAAATTTCGAACACTTAGAGATTTTTCCACTATATGAAACTGTGCTACATGATTTTTATGATGATAATATATACTTTAGAGCAACATAAAAAATTTGATTTCTTGAAAATCCTACAGTAAGTTTCCCCCTTAAGGGGTCTAACCTCTTTTAGCAGTGTAAAAACGGGTGATTTTTAATATTTTTTTTATAGATAGATTTAATTTATAAATATTGATAAAGAAGGGGTTACACTCAATAAATACACTCTCGAAATACACAAAAAAAACCTTTTTTTATTCATTTATGTGAGTTTTTATCAATGAAAATGCTGGTTGAAAAAACGATAGGGGTGTGCGCCGTTAATGAAATTTTCGAGATGGTTGGTCTGAAACAAAAAAAAAATCAAATAGTTTTAGGTTCAGTATGTTAATAGCGATAGCGCGAATGGGGCGATTTTTGATTTTTGCAAAATTGACAAAATGGCGGACATTTTTCGAAAAATTACGAAAAAACATGCTTTTTCACCGTTTTTGGCCAAAAAAAATATTTCAAATAAAACCCCCAATTTGCCCTATAGCTGTAGTCATAAAAATTGTCCAGTAAAAATTTGGGGAGAATCGGTTCAGTAGTTCCCGAGATTTCATCAACGCGGCGTCGCAAAACGTTGTTTCGAGAAAAACGCGGTTGAAGTTTATTTTAATGGAAAATCGCGCTCGGGTCACAAAGTGAAAGTTGCCAAAAACTACAGTTAGACTTCTCCGATCTTTATAAAAAATTTAATATGATATTTCTGCATATATATACTTTCCAAAAATGCAAAAATAAAATCGATTTTTTGACAATCATAAAGAGGATAGACCCCTTAAGTAAAAACATAGTGGGCTTATATAGCAAAGCGCGTTAAAATCTTTTTTCGATGAGTTCAAAACACTATTGGGTATGCAGTCTTACGATTCTGATTTCATAATCGAAAAAAAATGTACGTGAAAAAAAGAATATTCAGTAGAAATCTGCTGATTATAGCAAAAAAATCGAAAAAATAGCTAAAAACATGCTGATAAAAAAACATCGTCTCCAAAAAAGGTCCGAAAAAAGTTCAGCTAATTATTATAACAACGAAATCTTGATTTGGTTGAAAACATTCGCATGGAAATTTGGGCAGAATATTATCACAAAATTTCTACAGATGAAAATCTTCAACACTTTAAATGTCCAAATGGAGAAAAGTCGTGATGTTACTGCCGCAAGGCTGAGGCAGTTGGTAAAAGTGCTCTGAAAAGTTTGAAGCATTCTCCACCTTTGGATGATTAAGTACAACAAATTTTAAAACCAATCTATGAAGACTTAGCATCGAAGGATTTATTGAAGCGCTGATTAGGCAATTTCACTCAAAACAAAAATGAAAGCTTCAATCCTTGCGTTTGAAATGTGGCCCCTAAGCGTACGTTTGTAGGCAAAAATATTATCAGAAGTGCTGCCAATACTTCTGCATGTGTATTCAATGAAGAATTCATAACTTGAAAGTAATGCAAGTTACGGAAATAACTGTAGGGCATGCAGAGAAGCGAGCAAGCAAGAATCGGGCAAGCGGAAAAACGCAGCACTGAGGCGTCTGAAGAGGCCAGAACTACACGTAGGGAGCAGAAATCCCAAGGAGGAGAAGAATTTGAGGGTAATGAAGGGATAACGTATGGCGCAGGCATCGCAGATTGAATTTAGTAAGGTTTTTTATATAAAAAAAGTACTATAACTGAAAACGCGATTTTCTCAAAACAAACGTTTTCAAGTTGGTGTGCACGATTTAAAAAAAAACATTCCTCCGATCGTTCTAAAATTTTAACACATTGATCTACACATATTAATGTTCAGAATGAACTACGGAGAAAAAAATCGGCTCACAATTTTTTAAGTTACAGCAGATTTTTAGAGGCGGAAAATACCTCCATTTTGTTGTGTTTTTCAACAATTTTTTTCTGTAGTTCATTCTATAGCGACTTTAATACTGAAACTGTGTCATATTTCATATTCTGGAATCCTTCAAACAAACAATCAACAGTCAAGCTAAATAAACATACTAAACATTTCCTGCCCAAAATGTTTTGCATGATAAGTAGCTAAATTTATCCGTGATAAGATCGATTTCAGTTGCAAAACATTTCCTTTACCATTGAACGAGAAATATTCGCCACCATACACTCGTCAGCCTTTGCTGACGAAAATATTTGCAAAAAAAATCAATTTCGTTGCCCTGTACAATTTACTCTGATAAAATATTCACAGAATGAGCACACTTTAAAAAGTTTCGCTGGCAAATTGGACACAGTTTCTGATAAATACTCGCATGCAAAGCACTTGTAAAAATGGGTGTACAATCAACAGATAAGTTTTATTGTGGTTTCTAATGGGTTGGTTCTCGTCAGATGGAAAAATTGTAGATAAGACAATCTAAAAATAGTCTGAAAAATAAAGGCAATGAAAGCCATAAATATTTTCTAGAGATTTAAAACTGCATATTGATGTGCTACTAGAAATTATTATGTTAGACAAAAATTATTGTTGCTATTTGGTTTATGCGATTTGATGCCAGCCGGCGCAGTAGTGTCTTTTATAAAACACTCAGTGATCACTTATTGCGATAAAATAATTTATTCATAATTTGTTGCTCTGCCAGTTGACCAGAATGGCTCTATTTTTCGATTCATATACTGACGATTCCTTATGGAAAAATAGCTGAACTAATATAGCCATAAATCTAACTTAGAAGAAAACATTAATGATAAAATCGAATAGTAGCTTAATTCTTTTATTCCAAATTTTAAAAATCCGTCAAGTTATATGCCACAACTTATTTAAAACAATAACATTCAGTACATGGAAGACACGCAACAAACTGCTGACTGCAACGAAGAGCTGAGCTACTTGAACACTAGCATCAGTCCAGCGGCGCATCGGGGTTTCAAAAAGTGGGCGGATCACGATGCGGCCGAAGAGGAATTCTGCATCTTGGATGATATGCACAACGATGCTGAATATGTGGACTTGTTGCTTAATCCAGAGCGATATACTGGTTACAAAGGTGAATCCGCGCACAGGATATGGAGAAGCATCTATTTGGAGAATTGCTTTAAGTATGCTTTCTTTCTAACTGATATTGTTTCAATGTAGTTAATTATTAAATGACCCCATTGCATTGCAGAACAACCAATCAAACTCAAAAACTGTCTTCATATATTCCACAATTGGACATGTCGTACTCATGCATGGAACAACGAGCTTTCTATCGTTTGATATCCGGCCTTCATACAAGCATCAACATTCACTTGAGTGCGAAGTATCTACTGTCGGAATCGAAGGATTTTTTGGATCCGAAAGGTATTTGGGGTCCAAATGTCGATGAATTCCAAAGGAGGTATTGGATAAATGTTGATTATATGTCTTCAGTTTCGTTAGAATATCGTACGTTTCAGATTCAGCCCAGACACCACCAACAACGAAGGACCGCACTGGCTCCGGAACTTGTATTTCATTTACTTGATCGAGCTACGTGCTCTGGCTAAAATATCGCCGTTTTTACGCAAAGAAGGATATTACACAGGCAATCAAGAGGAGGATAGGGAAGTTAAGATTGCTGTCAACGATTTCCTCAACGTTATTGAGTACGCTTTGTTGTTGTTGTGAGTTGAAATGAATTATTAACGTATATGGACGTTTTACAGATCGTTCACCTCTCACTTTGATGAAAGCCTGATGTTCACTAGCGGCTTGGGTGCGATCAAATTGAAAAGTGACTTTCGTGATAAGTTTCGAAACATTTCACGGATAATGGATTGTGTTGGCTGTGATAAGTGTCGACTATGGGGAAAATTGCAGGCATGTGATATTTCTCTTTATTTGTATTTATGCATCTAAAAACACTGGTTGTTGCGATATCCTAGTAAAGTAACTGCTAACAACTTCCTAATTTCGTCTGAACCTTTTGAATGTGATGGTCAATAAAAGTTTGTAACATTGAATTATTTATTCCACAGACTCAAGGACTTGGCACTGCGTTGAAGATTTTATTCTCGGAGAAACTGAATTACGTCGCCGAGACAAACGCCTGGAACCGATACACCGAAATCAGTTCCTTATTCAGGCTGTCCCGAACGGAAATTGTCGCATTATTCAATGCTTTTGGAAGGTAAGATTCACTCGTCGCCGTCATGAGCTACGTTTCAATTACGCATTCGTTATGTTCTAGGCTCTCGAACAGCATATATGAGCTCGAGAAGTTTCGTAAACTGTTGAGGTAATCGGGAAAAATGTCAGATGTAACACGAACTAGGCTAAGAGGCAAATGATTGGCTTTTGTGATTTTCATTCTGCACCACCAGATCGGCATAAATGCATGTTAAATGTTAAAACCACTGCGAAAAGGGAGACGAATGAAATTGTAATTGTATTATATACTATAGTATATTTTTAAAATTTACAATTGTTTGTATCCTTAACGGCAAATGTATACACTTACTAGTTTTTACACCTCAAACCTGATGTTACTAATTAGTGCAATTGATACACATAATCGAAAAAGTGACAATTGATCGATGCTACAGTACTAGCACACGATCGTAATATAGAAGCTAAGAAAATCCAAGGAACACATTTCAATATTTTGTTCTTCAGATGGGAGTACACGTGGAAAATGTTATTCACATATAGCACATTAATTCCTTAAGTAAAATATGACATCACACAAAAATCGTATTGTACATAAAAGTTGTTTGTATATTTAAGTATAATTTATTTCTAATTAGTAGATCCTCGGCTTGTATGTTTTATACAAAATGAAAATGTTATCAAGTAATAGAATAAAGATACGTTTTTCTAACAAAATATGTTCGATTGACTCATTATGATGTTGTACTCCTGCATAAATCTAACGGAAAAGTTACTAATGCATATCGAAAGGTAATATGTGTATAAATATTAGACACCATCAGTTGTATCTAATAAAATCCATTAGGTAAATAAGCATACATGTGCATAATGCATAACTACAAATTTAATATTTTTTAAAACATGCACAGTTGCCATGGCGACCAACCATTCTTGATTTATCTTTAGTAAACGGCGAAATCACCAAGCAACGATACACACACGACGGTTGACTTAAATCCAAGTCGATTATCAAAACGACGGAGATAGACCGTCATCTGCAAATATTCGGTTGATAATTTTGGAAAAAAGTTGAAGCTGAAATGGTTCGGTTGCATATCAAACGCGGCGACGAAAGCCAATTTCTTTTCGATGCAAGTGTGAACGATGCCGTGCAAAAAGTCACTCATGATGTCTGCGCTTTGTACAACGGGCGTCTGAAAATCTATCGAATTTGTTGCGAAATCGAAGAACTAATTGAGCATGGAACAGCTCTGCCGCAAGAAATGCAGGGTCTCACTGACGAGCAAATCGAGGATTTGAAGCTGAAGGATGTGTGGGGTGATAAATGTATTCCATCTGGTGGATTCGAATCCAATAAGGTATGTGTACCGTAGATCGTGAGCGTCTTCTAGCTTTATTTGAAAATATAATTGAAATTTGTATTGATTTAATCATATATCTAAGTTGATTAGAGATCTATTAGCCATCCTAGATGACTTGCACATACGCTTACTTACAAATAGTTGATAATTGCATGAAAAATTTGCTTTATGGTAACGTTGGGAGTTCTCGATAATTGCCGATTAGCAACTACTTTTAAGCACGCCGAATTTTTATCGACTAAAACCACGCTCGCCTATTCCAAACACCTTTCTCCATCACAATTGGATATCATTGTCCACGTGCAATGTATTCATTCTTTATTTGGACTTTCCCAGACGATAAATATGGGTACAAGGAATAGCACTAGAATCTGATTTCAAAAAACATAACTGAGATTCTTTTTCAGGACCCAATCGGCAGGCGCAATGGTAAGAGACCCTCTCAAACTATGCAAGATGTTCTAAACAAAGCGATTGCAGATACGAAAAATCTAATCGATAAGGTCTGTAGAAACATTCTCTTGACAATAACATACACTTTTTTCGAAATGGTATCCTTCGTTTTCATCTAGAAACTTGCATCGACCAATACTCCGCTAACGCTGAAAATAATTGAGGAAGCAATGCACATTCTCAAAGGTGCTGTAACAATCGTTTATCCCATGCAGCTTCCAACTCACGATCCAATTCGGATGGAGTTCACAAATATGGAAGATTTATCGGGAACGCAGGTGGGCTATTTCATTTTTTCTTCTACTTCTGTTAAGTGTTCTATTGCCATTGAATAACGCAGGCTTCAAGGGAAGTGATTGAACCATCCAAAGCTGTTTTGTGGTTTGCTGGTCATGAAATGCTGGGAGAAAAGGCTCTTAAAGATTATCTTGGAGCTAATGATAAGACGAAGGTAGGAGACAAGTGTTTTTTGGAAGGATCTGAACCTAATTTATTTAGTTTTTCTTTCACGTAGGTCATAGTGAAAATATCAAATCGAGGTGATGGACCTCCAGCCCGTGAATCAGCTTTAAACGAGGACACTCGAAAACAATTGATGCTTGAAGCATACCGCAGGCAAGAACAATTGAAGGTAAGTAAAGCTTAATGGTATAGTAGCGGATTTAGTAATGTTACTATTATATATAAGCATTTCACCTTGGCGACTATTGGCTGTAAATTGTCCAGAAATTGAGTCACTTCCTTGTTTAAAGCGTTTCGAATGAAATTGATCAGCAGATAATATTGAAAGATTGAAATCAACTTTAAAGTGCATTTCGCAATGTATACTTCTGTTGAAATATGGTTTTTAGGGTTCCGTACCATAGGGGCTGTTGGAACCGTATTTTTGTCGCAACTTCGCCAGTTTGTCTGCCACAGGTTTCTAACTTCTAAACAAAATGAGATATAAACTTGAAATTTATACACATGCATATGTAAATCCTTGATTCAAATCCGAAAATCGCACTTAAAATTATAAAAAAAATGCAAGGGGGTGCCATACATACCATAAAGCAACTAAAGGCTCCGGAAAGGTATTTAATTGGCAACATGTTACTTAAAAGTTCATTTTCATATCCAATGGTTTAGTTTAAATTGTAGAGAAATTTGTCTTTGTTTGTAGGCAATAAGACAAAAAATTTGAAAGTTATTAATTTTTTTATTCAGTTTACAAATTTCATGCTAGCATTTTACAAATATATGAATTTAGCAAAAAAATTGATGAAGACTGAAATTTCGACATTAGAGCATGTAAGCATGCATACATTCAAAATGACCGTTCTTGCTACCTATTTGTGCTATTCGAATAAGAACATGATTATTATTAAAGGCACAATGCAGACGTGCATATCTCAGATTATTGCTAATATCTTCTGTTTGAAAACAGTACTTCTTCAATGAAGATTTAAGTGTGCGATTACATACAATAGTAGCTTTTTATAAATAAATAATAAATAGTAAATTTATATAAATATTTTTTGGTGCTTTGCACATAAGTTTCGTTAGTTGAATTGTTTCGAGGGTGTCGTAAAACACTTGATGTAGTATTGTTGTTAAATTTAACATTAATGTCTTATAAATCGATTTATGTGCGAGTTAAAAATGAATGATCATCCTTCTAGGATGTTTTATGCAATCATGGTAGAGATGCATTGGAACCTTGCACGCATTCTAATTCTATTTAGCTTAAAAAGCAAGAATTTTTCCTATAAATTTCGTGAAAGATCATATTATCAAGAATGTTCAAAGAGCACAGTTTCAACTTGTTTCTTCAAGATACTCATTATGAAGGTTTTTGTGAACCTGAGAAGAATCGCTTTCAGTGATATGCTCATTGGTTTAAATGGTATCCAAATAATAAAAAGGCTTCGCAAATATCAAGTTCGAATACATCTCTTCACCATTCTTGTTGACCTGTGTATAATACATTTTGTTCTTTCCTAAAAAAGTGCCATATTTGTAAAATGAACACACCGACAAATGCTAATAGTTACAAGGCCATTTAGAAAGGAACTCTTCTTGGAGATTTACAAGTGATGAAACCAACAATAAAGCTAAAGGATTTCAATATTTTCTAAATGAAATATTTACAATATCGTACAAGCTGCTTCACATTTTACTAATCTAATACGCTAACAAAGAGTTCTGTAAAATTTGCAGTCAATAGATTGGAAAAGGCAACTTACATTTACATACATAGTTTCAGAATAGGTTCTTATCAATATCATTTCATATCCAATGATCGGCAAGAGGTAGTTAAATACATGTAAATTGATAGTTGTATTTCGTTTATAAATCTTTGTAAATTTTTATAGAAAATCTAACGACATTTTTCTGATTCTCTTCACGATTCCACAATTTTTAAAGATGCATTTTAAAGTGGTTGCGTGTAGATTGTTGATCCCAATTTAACAGTTTTTTAAAATTCCATAGTAATCAATCTGAATTGTTTGACTTCGTCAGAAATAGGTTGATTAAATTATCATTAGCGGCTGGTCTGCGTTGTCAATTGTGTCCATAGGTGAAAAGGTTCGTTCGGTGGTTTCAGTTATTGGACTTATTGGCAACAACGATTTCGTACTAGCGGCTAGCTCATGTGCATCCAGCCTGCACGTGTCCTGTTTAAAGTAAGCATAAGAATCGAAACATTTAGATTTTTTCTCTAAACAACGACCTATTAATATTAAACAAATAGTTTAGAGTAGAATGTTCATAAATCGGTGATGTGAGATCGAATTTACAATTAACCGAAGATCAATAAGCGCCCATGCTTTTATACCTTCCTTCCGAAAGAAGCATCTGATACTTCTCCTGGTGTAGTTAAAATTTATTTATAATCGATGTGAGACAATTCCAAAAAAACTCAGCAAACACGACATCTGTTTCGCAAAATTTACAGATAAAAATAAAATATTTGTAGGTTTTTGGGCTCAACAAAGCTGCGTAAATTAGGCTTAGTTTCTATAATTATTATTAAATCGATTTTGAAGTAACGCTTGCCTTGCCACTCCGTTCTTGCAACCAACACTGGAAATCGTCCTCGGGGACAACATAACACCATGATATCGATTATTCATTATTTATTACCTCTACTATACTCGTATATTCATTGAAAAGGTGAGCTTGAGTAGGTGGTGTTGCTGAATTTACCTCGACAACCGCCGTAATAACTGCATTAAAGCCTAATTGCCAACTTATTCTCCCTAGTTGTAGTAACAGGCAAAGGCTTTTAAAGTCAACTCTATATAATTAGACCTATGAACCTGTTCCTCACTAGGAACATCGTTGAAAAATTGGAAACTTTATAGCCTGTGTTCTCAATTAGTATTTGAAAGCTCCTGAAGTTGTTGACATTTTTCCTCAATTTCGTGGTAACAGATTTTTCCTCTTTTTCCAGGAAAACTTCAGCAGTGCAGACAGGATGAAATCTCCCCCCGTATGGGTTCTTTCATGTATGTTTGTCTCACATAGGCTGCATTATAAGAAACAACAATTTATGACCATTTTGTGTGTTCCTTTAGGGCTTGTCAAGCTCACCGGTCGTATGTTTCGAAAATATGTTAATTATTTATTCTTAATGGGGGCGAAGCATTGGGACTTGGGTGTTTTTGCAAGTCTTTCAGCCACCACGCCTCTCTGATGAAATGGAATTAGTACACTTGGGTGTTGTTTATTTCAGCTGCTCATGAATTATTCAAGACAACATGTTTATTTTTAATCTGAAATAGTATTCTGTTCTGTTCTTGTTCCTTTGCAATGAATCAGTGTAAACTAATATTTTGCATGTCGCAATGGAACTTCCACCAAAGAAAGCATCAAATTGAATCGTTCTGGCCGGACTTTCCACAAAATATCTAAGGTTCAATAGGCATCTACGCACAATTTAGATACCAGGGAACGGTTAGGACTTGGAATAGTGTAATAAAAACTAAACTTTTGATATTACTAAAGCTTTCCATGTTGAATTCAATCAGAGTATGAATGGAATAGTTACATTAAACCTTTCCTAATCAGGGACTGAATTAAACAATCGCCGATTCTAGCTCTTAATTAGTTGCCAGTTGTAATGTCGTGTAATGTCTGTAGAACGCACCGAACTATGAACATACATGCTATTTAATGAGGTGACCTTAAGATGAATCTAATTTAGGGGTCATTTGAAAGGATACTAGAAATTTCATAAACCTAGGAAATTGATTGTACAAAGTGACATCAAACGGTAAAGGTTAAGACAATGGCGCCCACCCCCGAAGAAAGTAGGAGTAGTTGGGACCGAAAGACGGGGGTTCCCCTACTACTATGGCACAAAAAGTTCGCAGGGGTCACGGCCCCATGAAAAGTTAGGGGGGCTCCCCCACAAAAAAATGCAAAACATGTGTACAAAGTGTTACCCCTATTTATATTAAATTTATGGTAAAAATGGCATTCATCAAATTTTTTAAAATATTTTAATTTTTTTAAAAGAATTTATTTTTTATTTTTTACAAATAAATCTTTTTTTATTTTTATTTTTTTCAACTTTAAAATAAATCTTAAAATCACTTCCCAGATCAATTCTACGGTTTCATAGGATCTCAGGAAATAGGCAAAATAACAATTTTTTAGTGAGAGAACCCCCATAACTTCTCATGGGGTCGTGACCGCTGCGAACTTTTTATGCCTCTTTCGATTCCCCCTACTCCCACTCCCTTCAGGGATGGAAGCTATAATCTTAACCTTTACCCATCAAATAAACTACGTTAATTCCTTTATCGACTACAACAATCTTCATTTGCATAAATATGCCAATTTCCTAAATCGTACATTGTTAATTGTGTGCTCCTGGAACACAAGGTATAATATCACCCCAAACTCCATGACTAGGATTTTATTCACAATCTTAGCTTCAGGGATTAGTTGTTGAATGGCTTCTATGAATTACACTTACCATTTGCAAAGAGGCTGCTGCTCCACCGCGACAATTTGGTCCATGCTCTGCACTAGCCTTGGACGATTTTGCATTATTTAAATTCTGAAAATGCTTTTTACTAGCGGACTTTGGCAAATGATCCTCCAAATCGGAGTTTTCCTCCGAACAGTATTTACATCTCATCTTGGCATCGTCGCCGACCTGCAATGGAATTATCGTTCATTTCGTCCGATCACTTACCACAAAAAACAAATAATCTTCGAGGATTTTTGAAATAATACGCGTCAATTATCCTGCCAAGTCGGTAGAACTCACCTTTACGGATTGCGTTATTATACACAACGAGAAGAACGAAATAACGAACAGAGCCGACGGGACCGTAATCGCAATTATTAATTCGCGATAAGTTTTGGCCAGGTCATAACGAGCTACAACGAAGCTCGAATCGTGCTGTAAAATTTTGATAAAATCGGATATAGATCCAATCATAATGTATCTGACGACTTTGCTGTAGATACTTTAGTTTACCTTGTTATAGTAGCACTGATATCGGGATACGTGCGTGTTGTTATCCCCATCCTTTCCATAATTCGCCACGAAGTCCTTACATTCACCCCGCAGTGTGTTCACGCATCCTTCCAAGTTGATGTAGAGACGACTGGAGTTGTATATCGTAAGGGTGGATTGTTTCGGCAAAAACCTGTGATGAATGAGCAAAGTTACGTGGGAGTGTGATGTATACTTTGTCGTCGGGGCTTGCAAAGGCTCCCAAGAGAATACTACAAATGTAATACAATAAAAGGAACAGGAAAGCTCGTGCCGTGCAAAGACTTAATAGTAGTAAGCTAGTGGTTTGATTATAATAAGATTGTTTTCGATTGGTATTTGTAGTTAATTATGAATCACGGAAACCAAGACGCTGAAGCTCGTTTTAAGAGTAGCACGAGCTGGAGCTACTCCAAGCAAATTATGCAGTAATGGAAGATTTAACCACCGAAACTCTCTGCTGATTTATTGCGGTGCTGACCTGAAAATTGACTTTATTTTTATTTCATTTTCATCGATTTACGTTAGTTCCTCAACGCTCAACATATTTTTTTGCAACAAGTGCCAGCAAATCTCACAGTATTTTGTGTTTGAAATGCTGCTTAAAAAGAAATATAGAGTGAACAGAGATCGTAATCATGCGTTCAATTCAATTCAAGTAATTTTAAGTTCATTGCTAAATCATGTAAAAGATTTTGATTCAATTCACTTCCATGAACATGATGATTTCAAAACGATTCCCACTCGAAAATTCGACACAATTTTCTATAAATTCAAATAAAAATCATCGGAGAAATGATTCCAAGAACAATTTAACACTTCTACTGATTGCCTCATAATAGATATGGATTTGAATATAGATTTTTCATCCGTTCGAAAGCAAGCAAGAGCTCTTTGGATGATGCGAACAAATCAAAAGTAAGATTCCTGTTCTGTTGATTTGTGGAAAAAACTTCTATTCGTCTAAAGGAAAATTCAATTATTCAACTGATCAAGGGTCGTACATTCGAATGGGCTTATATTTGCACGAGGATTTAAAATTCGAGAGTTGATTGAGATTATAAAGCGGAGTCGTTCTGTTCAGATAAGATCATTGCCAAATATGTTAAAATTCTATATATTTTCAAATGCATATGATCCAAAAAACTACTACCAACTTACTATTGCACTACGAAAGATTATCATGGATAAAGATACAATGCTCATATCTTGCAAATTAAATAAAAAAATGTTGTTAACAATTGAGGCACAGTTTTACAAAAGGGTACAGTTCCAAAAAACTGAATTTTCGGGAATCAAAAAAAAACAATTATACTCTTGGCATTTTCATTTTTGAAAAATTGAATTGTTGCTAAATTATCTAGAATGTAGCGAGATTGTATTTATCTATCAACATGATTCAATTACCTGTTCCATCAGATGGGAAGTTGACTATGAAATTGGGGAGGTTTCGCAAAACGGTACACATCCAATTTCTATACCGTTTTGCAAAGCCATTTCCACCCTAGCCCAAGAGATGGGTTTTCTATTGATGCTATTTGATTTAATTTAATTTAAATCTCACTGTTATGTGATGTTGTTGACACATTGGTATCAATTTTATTTATAGGAAAAGGATATAAAATATGTAACATTTTGAAAAAACTTCATGCTTTTAAGGCGGGATTCGTCCCGTTTCGACAAACCGGAACGTGACCATTCGATTCCGCGTGAAATTATACATGAAAATCGATATCAAACTCGATTTTTTCGATTTTGGTGCTTATCCCCTTTTGCAAAACTGCGCCTCAATTTATTTCGATGCATTTTGGTTTTCTGTTGTGATAGCAATTTTTTTTCCTTTGAAAGTTTTTTTTTTAAATCATAGAACTTTCATTTCAAATTGATATCTGATATTTTTTCGTTTCACACATTGATACATATTGTTTCCAGAAGTATTTTTGAACAAATTTAGTTTGAAAATTTGATCCGAGATGTGTGCAAAAATACATCCTATTGGAATTTTTGTATGTGTCCGTATAGTACGAAAACTACTAGACGGGATTTGATAGTTATAGCTTACATTCTGGGACAACATTTAAGATGCTAACCATCCCAGAACATAAAACAGTTTTTACAAGAGTCAAAAAAATGTATATGTACAATTGAATTTCGCATGAAAAGCCGCGCACTGTGCAAAAAAGTTACCAGTGGTGACATCTATCATTGAGTAACAAGCGATGAAATTTTCTAGACTTAGGTATCGGAGGATATGTAACCGGACGGACAGTAGCGCCAGTTCGGTATATTCTTGAAAGCGAACAAATGATCTAAGCGAAGAAAAACGAATGAATGAATTTTATAGCAAACAGAACAGTGAAAAATACAAAGGGTCGTACTTTGAGATTGATTTATTTGTGGATGGGTTTCTATTTCACAAGCTTTACAATTTTTGATTTTTTGAGTTAGGGCCTTGGATTCGATAGTTTTGTTACCAATATTAATGCCTTCTATGAGAACACCAAATATTTGTCAATGCTCAAGAAATGAAATAAAGTTAATATATATGAAATATACACGAATGAATATGTGATAACATATAGCAAGAAACAAAGCGAAAATATATATACTATTATGCTTCGCGAGTAAGACATTCTTCAATACTCACGTTTGAAGTGGATCTAAAACACTGTCAATTTCAGCATATATTTTCCAAAATTGTGTGAAATTCATAAATGGATATGGCATTGTCTCTGATGAAAGAATTGTGCCGTTCAAACAGTCTGATGCTCTGTTATTTTACGGGAGAAAAAGCATGATCGAAATTGTAGTTAAAGTTTGTTTCTTCAAATGTATAATTGTGTAGTCAAATTCTTTACCGTATCTTGTCTCCCTCTTTAACAATGCCCATGCAGGTTGTTAACATGATCCCATCTGTTTCAGTCCAAAATTGTTTCGGTGGGTCAATACGCATTCCTGCATCTGCTCCGCGTGCCTCATTAAATCCCAATGCCGTATCACATTCTGCAGTAATTAATGAATCGTCCTGTAGAGAAAAAAAATTCAAATAAAAATATTTTTCAAGCATCGATTAAATGTATAAAAAGGTAGTCGTTGTTAAACATTTCTCATAATTAAATAGAAAATAGTTTTTATCAAGGTTGAATAAAATAACACAGTGAAGCAAGGACCTTATATCTATTGAAACTATTTTCACCAATAATCATATTATGATTGATATCTAAAAGTGCTTACCTGTATAATGAGTACGTTGACACCAGTTGTCGTTATTTTCGAGCAATATCGGTCGCACGAGAATTTATTCTTGATTTTTGTACATCGGGCGCCTGAATTCAAAAAAATTATGCGAATTTTCATTCAATTCCCTTCTAGCATGATGTTATTGCTTAAATAGTCAGAAAAAACCTACCAGAACACTCGAAAAATCCATTCAACTTGGTATTATCCTTATCTGGGTCCAATGTGAATCCATCGGCCTTGTGATGGCACAAATAGAACTCAGACATATTCTGGCAATGGCCTGGATAATACATTGTTGATATAATATATGAAAATAATAATAAATAGTATTTGAAAATATGAATGAAGGTATGCTATGTACCATTGGAACAGTTAAAAACTCCATTGAGTGTTGCGCACGCTAAGCCATTGTTGCAATTGACTTTTTTCAAATTCTCTGGATCGACCTAAAAGCAATTTGGAAAATGATCATCAGATTGTTCAACATAAATTGGGTAAAACTAAAGCAATGATTAATTTTTTTTCAATTTGAAATTGATTTATTTTAACGAACGCTTGTAGACTTAAATTATACGTATTAGAGGCAGAAATTGACTGATTTAAAGGTCTTGCTAAAACTATTTTGTTTTGTCAAGTGGCATTGTCGTAAACATCATTGAAACTTTTTCAGCAAATACCGGGTTAAACGTGATTTATTTCCTTTCACAGTAAATTGAAATTGATTTTTTGAAAGCTACAAACAAAAATATAATCTTCGTGAATACAAGGACCAATATTTGGCTACAGAGTTTACTTAATATGATGCTCAGTAGCTTAACTTTTTATGAGCGAAAAATATCATCATATCCTTCTTGTTGTGAACAAGCACACGAAACAGTCAACTGCAGGACAAGACATAATATTTAGTAACACGGAAAATGTGATTTTCTTTTTAATTGGGTCGTTCCAACTCAAATATACGAGTACAAACTTTTGGACTCGGCTATTTGTTATTGGACGAAATTTTCTAGATATGTACTTTATTTTATTAAATAAAATTCCACCGATGGGTTTTAAAAACAAATGCTTACAAAATTCACTAGAAAAATACGGTTAGGGCACATTCAAATTCGGGATTTGCATTTATGATTATGTGAAGAAAATATGGGACGGATGGACGTGGTGAAGGATTCTATAGAATGTGTATTAGTTTGAAAATGGTAAAATTAGAAACTACTGGTATTAACATTTGTTGCTTCCCATCCTTCTAACTAGAATCCTTCTGAGAAATTTACGCGTGGTGTCGAGGTGGCTCGACTTTTTGAACGAGACGAAATTGGGGTTTGATGGTACAGATTGTTCAAACAATAATTACGGGTTGGATTTTAGGTAATTTTGTGTTGGCTAAGGATACTTTAGACTGCCTTGTACCAAAGTGTTTTGAAATTGCTAATGAATCTTTCATTGTAGTTGTGTAGATTAAGTATTTGGTTAATTAAGGGAAATTTGACTTTAACATTTCCTTTTCGAATTGAGGATTTCCTGAATCAAATTAATAGTTCCAGACATTACATGGTAAAAAGCCTAAATTAAATATTCAACGAGCCGAAAAAATAATTCGATTAATTTCTGGTCGATTGATTTCCTTATTGATTCAACTTTTGTACATTTACTGAAATACAGAATTTTTTAAGCTGAAATCTATGCCATTCGAGAGGTTTGTAGTATTGAAATGTCAAGATATTGTCTGACGGATTCTTATAAGAACTGTATCGGAAAAAATTGACCTTCAGTTTTTTCTGCATAGCTCCTGTTTGGGATAAGTTTAAGTCTTCATCAAGTATGCAAAATGAGCTATAAAATGCGACAAAAAAGAAAGTCTAATCCATTCGTATTGTAAGATCATTCTTGTAAAGATGTCATCAAATCAAGAAAAAGTGCGTAGTTCAATTGTGTGCAAATACCTGGAAAATCCTCTTCGTGAATATTCGATATTAGCAAAGGAGACCAATTCGTCGATTGCAACATTGAAACGAACGATTATAAAACACAAAAACAGCCTGCCTGTTGCTAGATAGCGTGGATTAAGTAGAAAAAAGGTCCATCCGATACAAATTTGAGAGGAAACGTGAAGAGGAAATTTTTGCAGAGTCTTAACACATCCATTCGAGATATGGCTCAAAAAGTGCAAACATCGAACGCAATGATTCACAGGATTAAGAAGCATTATATTCTTAGATCATATAAAGTCCAAAAAGTACCCGATCGATCCGAGGAAAAGGAGAAAGAAGCGAAAAATCTGGCTCGAAAGCTATATAAGGAATTCCTGATCAAATTCGATTGTGTTGCGTTGGACGATGAAACATACGTGAAATCCAATTTGGCCAGTTGCCTGGTTAGATATTCTATAGAGCAGGATCAAAGGGTGGTGTTAGCTCATAACATAAAACCAAAATAGCACCAAATTTCTCAAGCGGTATCGAGAAACACGACTCATCTGTAGCATTTTGGCTAGATTTAGCGACAAGTCATTAGGCTCGATCAAAAATGAAGTGGTATGAGGACAACAATATCTCCGTGGTACCGAAAACAGCTAACCCTCCAAACTATCCAGAACTTCGACCAATCGAAAGATATTGGACTGAAATGAAGAAAACTTTAAAGAAAACAAACAAAATTGCTAAAACCGAAAATAAGTGGAGAAACGCATATAAGATGGTCGATGACACCGTTGTACGGAACCTAATGCGTGGAGTTAATGGAAAGGTTCGAAATTTTTTTTCCTTGAAATGAAAATTCATTGATTTTTATGTTAATGTTAGTTAATATAATATAACAATAAAAGAAGAAAAAATTGTTCGATGAAGAAATTAATACCACTTTTAGGGACATACTTATAAAGGTCAATTTTTTTCGATACACTCTTTATTTTAGGAAAGACGTTTTTGATGGGATTTGACACGTTTAATATTAACAATACCGACTGCCTCTGATCCATTTCCAGCACTAAAATACTAGAAATAAGTAGTGGTTATATGCCGATTCTAGAGCGGAAGTGAACTGTCAAAATCCGATGACGTCATCACCACCGGAAGTGAACTGTCAAAATCCGATACCCCAACCGGAAGTGAACTGTCAAAATCCGATACCCCAACCGGAAGTGAACTGTCAAAATCCGATACCCCAACCGGAAGTGAACTGTCAAAATCCGATACCCCAACCGGAAGTGAACTGTCAAAATCCGATACCCCAACCGGAAGTGAACTGTCAAAATCCGATGACGTCATCACCACCGGAAGTGAACTGTCAAAAGGACCTTTTTTGTGCAATCAATAAAAATTATCGATTTATTGATTTATGCTGACGTCATCACTACCGGAAGTGAACTGTCAAGGCCGCGCCCACAAAACCGCAAGCCTATTACGTCATCAACCGCAACCAAGCCGATGACGGCATTAACCCTTTCTTCCCCTCTCTCTCTCTCTCACACACACACACACACGATCTCACCCACAACGGTGTTGCCACACGCAAAATTGCGCCCCCCGCGATCCCACTTTACACCGACGACCCTGCAAATTTCACGGCAAGACGCTTTCACTTATTCGGAGACACTAAAAATCGGTTGTGGCGTTCCATATCAAATTTCCCAACAGCGAATTACAGCCGGATGTAAGTTTTCAGTATTGTGGTTCTTAGAGGAAATAGCGCTGATAAGAGACATCCGTTTCTACCCAAGGAGGATGTGGTTTTTATTTGAATTTGATATACGCTTTGAAGAAATCAAATGAAATAACGTTGATAAGAGGCAAGTTTGTGGTTTTTAAGAAAATTTTTAGATAACGAAGTTTTGCGTACATTTTGAAACGAAAATAAAAACCGTTATACCAAAAAATTATTACGTCATCAGTTTTTGCTTATCTATTTTCAGTCAAAAGGAGGATGTGGTTACAAGTTTAAAAAAAAAGCGGAAAAATTCCAATTAAAGTTGAATAATTGTGGTTTATGATTTTGTTTATAAGGCGAACCGAAAACTACAATAGCCATAGTTTTTTCCAAACTTTAATAGCGAAAGGTGTTTTCAATTTTTTGTGAAAAATGAAAGGTTTTTTGTGCGAATTCTGTGAAAAAGACTTTCCGTCTTCTGGTGCTCTGAAGAGGCACATACAACATACGCACGGTGAGTAGCGAAGGAGTATTTTTTTTTGTAGCTATTACAAACAACCCCTTTAAAATAGAAAATACAAGCCCATATAAGAATCACAACCTAGCAGGAGCGTCAACACACAACCAAACGCCCCTTAAAATTTGTGATGTGTGTCTGGTTATTGTCAAAACAACAGAGTGGAACCGCCACATCCGAACAAACACACACAAAAAGAATATTTATCATTCTGTTGATGAGAATTTTCAAAGCATAAAGAGTAGCTTTAAAAACAGAATACAAACGCTCGTATATCAAAACAAAGATGAGAACGCATTGATTCCGGAAGTATTTTTCAAAAACCTAGAGGAACCACTTATGATTATATTAAAGCAAATATTAAAAAAATCATCCTCTATTAAGTTTAATGTTGAGCTATTTGGGGATTATATGAAAACTTGTTTGTCAGACGACAAGGAAGAAAGCGTGTGTTTGATAAGCATTAAATCGTTTCAACCAAAGATGCAAGCCGCCCAAACTGAATGTGAGTTGCAAACGGGGTTCAAGAACAACGTTGATCAGATTATTAAGAAAATGCAAGAGTTTCAAGAGAGAGATAGTGGATGGACGCTAGTGAAAATAACTCACTGTGAAATAAACATAAACGAACACAAGCCGCTTAGGGGAACGAAACACGTGCGTTTACCACCATTTATAGCAAGCAAGCGTGCATGTGTTAATATTAAAAACGACGATGAATTCTGTTTTAAATGGAGCATAATTTCTGCGTTGTCTCCCGCGCAAATCAGTTCAGATAGACCATCATCTTATCATATATCGGATATTACGCAAAGTGTTATAACACTGGATAATGGTATATTATTAAAGTTTAACGAGCTAGAGTTCCCACTAAAGGCGCACGATGTAGCGAACTTTGAAAAATTAAACCCCTTAATTAGCGTAAACGTGTTTGGTTATGAACCCGAAAATCGGAAAATTGTGGGACCATATTATAACACAAAGAACGAGCGAAAATATCATATAAATTTATTATTGATACAAAACACCGACGAAGACCAACACTATGTGTGGATAAAGAACCTTTCAAGGTAATACCGTAGTTTTGTCTATTCTCCCCCCTAATTTTTATTGTTTAAGGTTGATCCAACATCAACAGACACTCCACGGCCATAAGCTTTTTATTTGCAATACATGTCTTCAGCATTTTCATACCGAAGAAGCCCACCTACAGCACAAAAACGAGTGTGGTAAAATTGTGACAACCATGCCGAAACCGGAAAAATCAACACTATATTATCAGAATTTTGAGCGCCAACTGGATGTGCCATTTGTCATTTATGCCGACTTTGAGTGTTTGCTTCAAGATGTGAACACCTGTTTTGCCGACCCAGAAACTTCCTCAACAGCAAAAGTCCAGGAGCACACACCATGTGCATTTTCATATTATATTAAGTGTTCTTTTGATTCGTCATTAGATAGGTTAAGAGCGTACAAAGGTCCAGAATCCTCTAAAAGCTTTGTAAAATCGCTTGTGAACGACGTAAGGCGGCTCTATTCAGACTATATAATGATGCCAAAACCGATGTATACTTTAACAAACCAAGAAATGAAAATTCAAACAGAAACGGTCCTTTGTCATATATGTAAAAAGATTCTTGAAAACGACAGAGTGATGGACCACTGCCACTTAACGGGAAAGTATAGGGGTCCAGCTCATAATAAATGTAATTTATTATTTAGAGTGCCCAAATTCTTTCCAATCTTTTTTCATAATTTTTCCGGATATGATTGTCATTTATTCGTAAAAGAACTTGGTAATTTGGACGGTGATATAAAAATTATTCCCCAAAATAAGGAGCGATATATATCGGTATCAAAAAGAATTGTGATCAATAGCACCACAACGATTGAATTACGATTTTTAGATTCTATTAGATTTATGCAAAGTAGTTTAGATGAGCTTGTAACATATTTACCCGCGATAAAACTAGAGACAGTGCGCTCAATATATGGGGAAGAAAGCAAATTCAAGTTGCTAACAAGAAAGGGCGTATTCCCCTATGAGTATATAAATTCGTGGAGCCGATTGGACGACCCTTGTTTACCCCCACGCGAAAATTTTTCTAGTAAATTAACAAATAGTGAGTGTAGTGAAAACGACTATAAACACGCGCAAAACGTCTGGAAAGAGTTCAATTGTAAAACGCTTTGGGATTATTTAGAGTTGTATTTAAAAACAGATGTATTGCTTTTAACAGACGTGTTTGAAAATTTTAGGAAAATTTGTAAAGAAATCTATGAGTTGGATCCCTGTCAATATTACACTGCTCCGGGTCTAGCATGGGATGCTATGCTTAAAACAACAAAAACCAGACTAGAGCTTTTAAATGATATAAACATGTACAATTTTTTCAAACGAGGCATTAGAGGGGGCATTACCCAATGTTCGCATCGACACTCCGTAGCCAATAATAAATATATGGAAAGCTTTGTTGAAGCGAATCCATCAAAATACATAATATATTTGGATGCCAATAACTTATACGGGTGGGCCATGTCTCAACCCCTTCCACATTCTTCATTCGAATGGGTTCCAACTGTTAATGATATTGATATTATCAATATTCCACAGGATTCTGATATTGGATACATATTAGAGGTCGATTTAGAGTATCCCCCATTAAAACACAATGATCACAACGATTTACCCTTTTGTGCAGAAAATAAAGCAGCACCGGGTTCCAAAAACAAAAAGCTTATTACAGACTTAACAAACAAACACAAATATATTATTCACTATCGGAATCTGCAACAATGCTTAGAAAATGGGCTAAGACTTATCGGTGTTCATAGAATTTTACAATTTAAACAGTCTTGTTGGCTAAAGAGCTATATCGATTTGAATAATTATTATCGCACAAAAAGCAAAAATTCGTTTGAAAAGAATTTCTTTAAATTGTTGAACAACGCGGTATATGGGAAAACGATGGAGAACGTGGAAAAAAGAAAAGATGTGAAAATTGTTACAGAATGGGAAAGTCGGGGCAGACACCTAGGCGCCCGCGCTCTTATCGCAAAACCTAACTTTCATAGTATAGCCATATTTTCAAACAACATGGCCGCAATTCAGATGAATCGAGTGAATGTGTGCTATGATAAACCAATTTATTTGGGGTTTACCGTTCTTGATATTTCAAAGCTAAAAATGTACGATTTTCACTATACTTATATGAAACCAAAATATCGCGAAAATGTTCTTCTAAATTATATGGACACAGATTCATTCATTTATACAATTAAAACAGAAGATTTTTATAGAGACATTTTAAACGATATTGACAACTACTTTGATACTTCAGAATATTCTAAAGATAATCCCTATCATATTCCATTGAAAAATTGTAAAATTTTAGGTTTAATGAAAGACGAAACGCACGGAAAAATAATAAACGAATTTATAGGGCTAAGAGCAAAAATGTATTCATTAAGTATTGATCAGGAAAAAACAATAAAAAAGGCAAAAGGCGTTAAGAAAACTGCAGTGGATAGATTGAGTATAGATAATTATAGAGAGTGTTTGTATAGGAATAAAATTTATAGAGGAGATATGTATGTATTTAGATCAAAACTTCATAACATATATACGGAGTGTATTAATAAGATAGCTTTAAGCAGCTTAGACAATAAGAGACTAATTAGGGAGGATAAAGTTAGCACATATGCTTGGGGACATTGTGAAATTTGATATGAAAATAATAACAGCATTGTATTTTATAAAAAAAGGCGTTTTTTTTCCTCAAAGATAATGGGCAAAAACACGAACCGTTCGTTGTTTTAGTTGAAGGAAATATTGGATGTGGAAAATCCACACTTCTAAATCATTTCAACAAATTTGATGATGTATGCTTGATGTATGAACCACTTAAAAAATGGCAAAATGTGGGGGGATACAACCTATTGGTGTGTAGCATCATATTCTCATATTAAACCCAAACGTTTATATGAAACATTTTAGGATTTGTTTTATAAGGACCCAGAACGATGGGTAATACCTACACAGAATTATATTACTTTAACCATGTTTGAAATGCATATGCGATCAACAGACAAGAAGTTTAAACTAATGGAGCGCTCTTTGTACAGCTCAAGGTGCGTTAATGATTTCTGGCTCCAACATTTTTTAGTTTTTTAGATATTGCTTCATAGAATGTCTATATGAGGCTGGACGAATAGATGACGAAATGCGATGCGTTCTATTAGAAACCCATAATCTGATGGAACAAAACTTTAAGATTAACGCCAATCTTATTGGTGAGCTACAGATGAAAATATTTTAAAAACACACCAAACAAGC